>CM069920.1:24453061-26853061 GCA_036172225.1 Cryptocoryne crispatula var. balansae | reverse complement strand
AGGAATCAACAATATGGATGCCAATATCAAAAAAGGATTGAAAGGTAGAGCATTATGTTCATATTCACAACAAACTAAAACAAATATATAAGTTCAAATACAAGTATCAGATTTTGTATCACCTCTTCTGGAGGGAGGGAAGGAGGCAACGTATTATGTGTTGGGATCAGATCCTTGTCCAGATTGGGATCAGATAAGCTGGCATGGTTGATCTGGTGGAAGGAAACCAATCAAGGATCAGACCTTTACAAATTTGAAAAAAAAATTACTATGGCTTGATCCCTGGTGGAATGACAACCCAGATCAGGAGGGAACGCCTCCTCCTGGTGTTGGAGAGATGGTTGATGATGCCTTGTGTCTCCCCACCTGTTTAGGGCAGGGAAGGTTCATGATACCATAGCTGCCAAGGCAACAAAGCAACCAAGGTGACCAAGACGTCTTTGATCTGCTTAAGCAACAAGCCATCTGCTTAGGCACTAAGTGGAAAGAGTTGTAAGGTCAATACAACCAAAGGTTCCTAAGAAATCTATCATATAAAAATAAAAATTTGACATTTCACACACAAATTGATGTAGCTAAATTCGTTTTAATGTGATTTCTTGAGAGAATGAGATTTGTCTGTAAATAACAAAAACAGGAAAGACTGATGATTGACTACTGGAAGGGGGAGAGAGGCAAAGATTACTAGACTGGAGAGTGGGGACGTAAGCCTAGTGGGGACTAGGGACTGGAGGCCTAAAGGAGAAGCATAGAGGGTTAGAACCAGACTGGCACCAACCAGTTGGGAGGAGAAAGAGAGGTGGCGACTGGTTAGAATGAGACTGGTGGCTTGGAGACCGACTAGATGAAGCAGTTGGCCAAGAGTGCAGCAGGCAGAGAGGTGGAAGAGGGAGGAAAGGTGCTGGTAGGTTGGGAAGAAACTGGTGGGAGGTGAGGGCTAAAGCAGCCAGCCAAGGAGAAAAAGAAGTGAAGAACATGAGAAAGTAAATTCTCTACTTATGGCACAGATGACCAATGATGGCCGCACAATGGTGGCAGCACAGCAGATACAAAGAGGAAAGCAAACCTTGCAGCATGGTTACTGAAATCAGCCAATCTGGATCAGAATAGTAAATTATCTACTTATGGTGCAGATAACATGATGAAACTGCACAATGGCTGCAACACCGAAGAGGCAAAGAAGATGCAAACGTAGCAGCATGTTTGTGGAATCAGCCGATACGGGTTGTGGATCGGAATCAGATCTGCATAAGCCGTAAGGATGTGTAAGGACAAACTCTGATCCCCCACCACCCCTCTAGATTTTAGCCCAAATCGGACTGCTGCCGCATCCCCGGTGCCAGATTTCAGCGCCAATTCAATCCCGAAGGGGTCAGATAGTACCAGAATCTCATGGGAAAGCTAAATGCTAAGCCTTCTATATTTGTTTCTCGATTTTTTAAGAATCGATCCTGATCTCGCATCGATTTTTCTCCCATGGAATCAATCAGTTCTTCTGATCCAATTCAGATCAAATAAAAACCAGCAGAAGCTAATATGGTCTCTGATTCTGTTTTCCTTGCCTAACGAGAGTGAACTAGAGAGAACATGGCTGTGTCGCAGCCAAACTAGGGAGTATGAGAGGGCAGAAAAGGTGAGGGGGAAGGATGAGAAGAGTTTAAGTGGATTTGGACCTGGTTGTGGATCACCAGCGGATTGGTTTGTGAATCATACCTGAGTGTAGACCATGAATCCAAAACTATTTTAAGTGATAAAGCAGTCATTTAGATCATTTTACTACTTAAGTAGCCCATGCAACCACTTTTACTAAGTCTGCATAAAGCAGATTGTCACCTTGCTTGCTATGGAGCACTTTGTTACTTTAGCGGTGCTTAGATAGATACTTTGACAACCATGCCTGATATGATTTATATCCCTCAAAGCATATCAAGTCTATATACCAGATATGAGCCAAATCCCCCAATCTTATTGGATCTATAGACCCGATCTATAGACCCAATACAAGTCACCTTCCGTGCCCAATTAGTGAAGAAAAAGTGCAGGGCAGCCGCTTCCGCCCCTCCATCACTGGGATCAACCAATCCAAGCTGATCTCATTCTGGATTGGCCGAACCAGCAAACCATGGGAAGAGTTAGTCAACATTGCACACACCACGTAGTGCACACCACCTTTGTCTAGAAAATCCCACTCTAGAAAACTTGATATACAAATACATGATATTTAGATGATGAAAAAATTATTCATTCTCTCATTTTTTCGAGATTTTACATCAGAAAATATGTGAAGTTATCATGTGGGTTCATGAATTTAAGGTCAGACATATCACCACTGAACCTAAACAAAGTCAACGCTAGTTGCATTGATGGCTCGAACCCACAATAGCAACACGTGATATGAAGCAATGTTTGAATTTAAATTCAACATGCGTAGTAAAAACATGTCACAAGATTTACTTTTTAGATGGTCTTCAGATTTTGCTTATTTAAATAATTTTGTATTAGTGAATGATTTTATTTGTTTATTTTACATGAATTCAGTCATTTTTGTTTTATCAACTGCCTTTCTAGTTTATTTATCAATTTCTCATTTATTGACTTCCTTATAAGATTTATTTGATTTTATAAAATTTAAAAATCATTGTTTCATTGGTCTATTTGGGTCTTTCTATTTTGAGTAATTAACATTTTACCATTATAGTTCATAAAATAAAATTGTGTATTTTTATTTATTATTACTCCTCTTTCATTTTTTATATTAATTTATTATTTACTTTTTTAGTGTATCGATTTTTATGTTTATCTACCTGTTTTTACTTATTGTAATTTATTTTGTTTTGAATTGGGATTTGTTCTTTAAGATTTCTGTTATATTATTTTATTAAGGTTTATTTTTGTTTTTGTAAATTTATTCAATTTTGACTTAGGATTATTGATGCTAGGTTAATATGATTTGTTTAAATTTTATCAAAGCACATTTTCAAAGAAAGTCTTAGATTAAGGAAGAACGAGATGTTTAAAGTTTTTGAACATACATGACGCGCATCACGAGAAACATGGTGATGAATTTTTCATTTCATGTCTCGTAACCATACCATACATGATGCACATGATGCACAAATTATAAAAAATTTGAATAAAGCAAAGGATACATGAGGCAAGCCATTTACCTCCAGTGATTGCCCCCAAAGTCAATCAAAGCACGCCAAAGTCACAAGATTGTTTTAACAATTCATGAAATGCTTTTCCATTGCAGGAATATCGGAAGGTCTTGCACAACCACCACAGGCTCTCTTGGGATTTTTTAGAGATTTTAAATCCCTCATTCTTCATCTTTCAAGCTATTGCGCAAGCTTATCCATTGTTTTTGTCTAGATTTAATATCCTATACTTAAATACCACTTGAGCACAATTTTGTTCATGTTTTGAAGGCCCCAAGTCCGAATACAAGAAAGACAGTTACAGAAGATGATAGACAACATAAAAATATTATCACATTTCATGATATTGATTCATTTGATAAATATTAAGGTGTTCTCTTCTTAAAATGCACTACACTGGATTTCAAGTTTAGTAAAAAATATGAATGGTGGAAGTTGTTCTCCACATGCAACACATCATATAAGCATCTAAATATGGCATTAAACAAGAGTTCCTATAACAGGTGCATGGACAGAATCAAATCTATAATCTTGGGCAATAGATAAGTTTTAATGAAATCACAAAGGCAGTATTATAAAAATAAATCAAAAAAGTAATTGAGATAAGGATGAAAATAAGTATTGGAATATGGAGTCACTTACATGAAAAGTTGCAGAACTTGTTGATGGTATGAAAAGAAGAAAATATTGTTTGCACTCAATAAACCAAATGGAGAGAAAAAAATTAAATATTAGAAAATGCATAAAAATTAGGGTATAAAATAAAAGAGAAATATAATAGATCCAGGTATCATTGGTTGATAAAATACCCAAGGATGCAATGATATTAGTGAACACAAAGAGATAAGATTATTCTTGTAAAAATATTACAGATGAAGAAGTAATTAATGTAGTTAGTGTTTGTATTCATACACAACAAATTACATTAGAAAGTGAGTTTAAAAAAAATGGAAGGATATGAATGACTAATGTGGGACAAAACACTAAAATTGGAAATATAACACTAAAAAAATGACTAGAATTAAGTAGAAATGACTGAAAACAAACCAGTCTAAAACTGAGTGAACCGGCTTGAACTGGTCTAAACCGGGTCGAAGGAGCATAGGAATTGGCTTAGACGGGCCGAATCACATTAAGGAGCTTGCGGGCAAAGTAGGCCTGGACACAGGAGTTGTTTCGATTGTGTTACTGCCTTACTGGACAGTCAGTGGAAATGGAGAAAATAACTGGAACACTCATGACAAAGTAGCCCCGTCATCTAAGAACCTGTAGCTGCATCTTTTTCATTTGCAGAAACAAGGGTGGATGATCACAAATGTAGAAGATTGTGTGGCGGCGGTTGATTTCGGCATAGATAAAATTGAGGAAGGGTGTGCCATAGGCACACTGGTGTTCCGAAGATTAAGTAGGGAGAACAGGAAGATGCAAAGGCCCAATGCAGTTGAAGGTATTAGATGGAGAAGTTGAGTGCACTCCAACACCGGGAACAACATGACTACTTCAGATTGCTAGGCCTGGGGACTGCCAAACCAAGTAAAATTGCCACGTGTCAACTATGATCCCATGATGCTCATGGAGGACCTAGTCTCATAGTGTCTTCAGCATGGGTACAAAGACTCCTGATAGGAGCCCATTGCTTCAGATTATTAGATCAGTTGATTGAAGGCTTGTAAGTGTCTAAGGATCATCATATCTCCTCCGTGCAGGTGCGGGTGTCTAGGACAACTTATCATAGTTCCAACATCACGACCCAAAAAGGCCGATGCACTGATTGCACACCACACCACAGAAATAGCCAAGATGATGTAGGAATCACTTCCGACAGTGACGAGAGCAGCCTTTGATGCCAATGTCATAAGATGGAGAAACAACGAATCTAAGACAAAGGTTCAATCGGGAAGGAGAAGGATAGATAAACGAGGCCGAGGTGAGAAAGAAGTGAAGAATGCCCTATAGCCAGATGGTGAAGATGCAGAAGGCCTCTTGGCCGATTCAGGGAGGTGAAAGAACCTATAGAGCCAAGCCCCCTATTGGAAGAGCCACCAAATGGCTCCGAAATTTTTTTATCGTTCTGTTGCTTTGTCAGAAGTGCATGACTCTACTTATAGAGATAGTTCTTACAAAGGCTCTAAAATAAAATATTTGCAAACATGTCCTCTTAATGACAAAAGAGCAATTGAAGCTCAAAATTATCAAACTAATTTCCCATCAAACTCCCTTGCTAACCAAAAACTCATCCTCAAGTTGTGAATGCCACATCTCGATCATCGACGTTATTTATGATTCATGAATCAATATCCAACAGTAATCCAAGAGTCGACTAAAAGGAATGAACTAACCCCAAGCTCTAATATCAATTTGATAATGGACAAAACATTGAAGTTAATAATATTAAAGCTAAAAATAACTGTAAACCAATGAAAACAAACTTAAACCAGTCCAAAATTGTTAAGCAGGCCTTAAACAGGAGGGAGCCGGCTTGAACTTGTTTAAACCAGGCCAAACCAATCTCAAACCTACTTGAACAAATTAAGAACCAATAGTTAATTTAAACATTGTTGGACCAGGCTTGGGCCGGTGAACCGGCCAATCCAGGTGTGATGGATCAGCTAGTTCTATCAACTGAGTAGGAAACATAGATTGCAAAATCAGCTAATCTGTGCCGGAATTGATTGATTCCTGGATTGGATCAGCCCTTGGCGATCTAACATTCACTTATTGAAGAATTGGGGCTGAATCGGCCGATTCTGTTAAAATCGGATTGAAATCGGCTGATTAATTAAAAAGGGAGTAACTTAACTCTCAAAATTAGGCCCGAATCCGATCCAATATCCCTCAGATACAAGGGGATATCAATGATATCTCAACCTCCCAATTGATTTTCCCCTCTCCTAGCCCCATCCAGCCCAATTATAGCGCTCCCCTCGGTGGAGCACCTCCCCCCCCAATCTAAGGCTCCCATCAGTGAAACAACCCCCCCTCTCTCCCTCCCCCCAATATGTACCCCTATTCCCTCCTAATCCCCCCTCCCAACCCAATTCTAGGGCCCCCCACCATGGGCAGAGCACCTCCCCCTTCTACCACAATAACACCTCGGAGAGACTCACTCCCCCAAAGAGTTATCCCCCCCTAGCAACTGTTCCCCGCCCTCTATGGAAGACATGTCTCCCCTCCCCCCCCTATCCCTTTAGAACCCACCAAGCCATATTTATATTGTTGATAGTTGAGACTCAAATAGTTTTTTGTGTTGTACTGTTGTGTGTAGAAAAATGGCAAATGAAGAACATGATGCTTATGTCCCTAGATCTCGTGATCTTGGATGAGTACATGAATTTATGGTGAATGTGAAATGAAGAGATTCAATGTAAATGATGTCAGAAACAAACGAATGGAATTGTTTTTCATCTCGATCAACATGCAAGTGGGATAAATGGAAATGTGAAGAAATGAGATAAAATACATGTGGAGCTATGAGAAGAGATGAAAGCTTATATAATAGGAAGAGCATCTCAGAGAGAAGTACGGGTTGAGAAGTCACAAGATTTGTATGATGAGCTACTTGAAAGTAGAGACACCGATGTAATGACTTAGTACAAAGGGAAAAAGAAAAGTTTCAGTTAAAGGTGATTCATCAAGTTTAATGACCAAGAGGAGGCACAACTAAAGAAGGCAATGCACGATACTAAAGTTTCACAATGTGAAGATGAGAAGAGAACAAAGAGAGCAAGCGTAGTTTATAGAATCAGTCAATATGAATCAGAATCGACTGATTCATGGATCGGATCAGCCATTGCCAATTTAATTCTCAGTTGGGACCACCGATCCAGAGATGATTTCGGGAGGAATCAATCTGGATCGTGAGAATCGGCCTTGGATTAGCTAATTCTCAAGAATCGAATCAAGAAAATGACCAATTTAGGACAATTCTCTAGATGTCCGCAAGTATGGATTTTCCTAGACTTAGGTCCAGGCTCGATTCTCAATCCAGATTTCTCTCCCCACCTCGATTCCCACCCACCCCCAGGCAATTCTAAGGCTTCCTCTTCCACCTCCAATGATTCCCCTCCGGTGACCCCTCTGACATCCCCTACAACAAAGTTTATTTTCTCCTTATTTTCAAGTATATTTCCCTTTTCCCCCTCCCCTCCTCTCCTCCAATCCCTTAAATAGCCACTTAGAGGGGTGACTGTCACCCCTTTGAAAGATGTTGATGCCTAAAAATGCTGGAAAAATCACAAAATAAAAATAAAAGTGGACAAGACGATGTAGTTCAGCCGTCGAAGGTGTAACGTTTGCATACGTCTTCCGAATTTGTCACAAACGGTACCTCGTCGACAAGTCCAAATGACGACGAGGTTCGTATGAAGAGTGTCGAAGCTCTCATACGATATTCCGACGCGTCAACGGAAGGGAACCGAGAGGGTTGCAGCGATGTCCCAACTATATCGACACATGTCCAGCAAGAACAATACCCCAGAAGCCACATCGATCAACTCATTAAGAGCCAAGGATAACCATCATCGGCAACGGTCCACGCCACCATCGTTGGCCCATTCAAATTTCTTGTAGCACCTAGGAGATTAAAAGAGCCGCACTATGCGCACGTTACCAGCGCTATCCATGGTGCAGGCCCATGCGCACGTTGCCAGGCGCGTAACGGTGGAAGCGGGTGAGCCTCCCGAGTCATCAATGGTGGCCGCAGGATAAGGGGTCGGCGACCAGCCTCAAGCACAGGGGTTCGATTCTACGGAAGACAGAAGGAGAAAAAAGAAGAAGAGAGGAAGAAGAAGGACAAGTGAGGTTCACCTCCGGAGAAAGATGGTCGTCGTCACCGATTCGCCATCCGCTGTCTCTCCGCCTGCAGCCGCGTCCGCGTGTAGCCCCTCCTCCTTCTCTTCCGTCATCCCGCGTGTCTCCTTCTCCTCCTGTTCACCGCCGCGGCAGCAGCCTCAAACCGCAGCTTCCTTCCTCTCCTGTTCACCGTCTTCGCCGCCGCACGAGCCCCTCCTCCCTCTCCTCTTCTACCGGCGCCGCACGAGCCTCTCTCTCTCCGTCAGCTCGCACCCGCGCGCAGCCCCGCCTCCCTCTCCTCTTTCGTCGTCCCGCGCACCTCCGCCCGCAGCCGCGCTCCCGTGCACCCCGTTCACCGTCGCCGCGGCTGGCCGCGAGCACCTCCGCCGCCACACGCAGCCCCTCTTCCCTCTCCTGTTCACCGTCTCCGCAGCCCCTCCTCCCGCGCGTGCCCCTGTTTCTCCCTCTGTCTGCCCACAGCCGCGCGGCGAGCCCCCTGTTTCTCCCTCCGTCTGCCCGCAAGCCTCCTCCCTCTCCTCGCCGCTCCTCCCTCTCTTCACCGCAGTCCCCCCTATTTCTCCCTCTCCTCGCCGCTCCTCCCTCTCCTCGCCGCAGCCCCCTTTCTCCCTTTCCTCTTCTGTCACCGCTAGACAGCCGCGGTCGCCCCCCCTCCCTTCCCTCTCTTCTCTTGTTCACTATTGACGCAAGTTAGCCGCTCATACCCCGTTTGAACCAGCCGGTCGTATCCCCTAAGACCCATCCGAAGAGTTCTCATCTATGCGTGTCCCACAAGAGGCAGTGGACGTCGATAAACAGTTACCGGAGGAAACTGGTTCAAGTTAACATTGTGTTGTTGATAAAATTCACAATCAAACCGATTTGAGACTAATTAGGGGCCGGTCCAATCGGGCACGCTCTACGTCTCAAATTTAAACTTAAATAATAAATCGATCCAAGACTAATTGAGGGCCGGTCCAATCGAGCACGCTCTACGTCTTTGGAAAATAATCAAACAATCGAGGCTAATTGGGGGTCGGTCCAATCGGGCACGTTCTACACTTCGGCATAATTTAAAAGAATCAAAAATAAATGAATTTTGATTAGCATATAAAGGTCAAAATAAAATGACCCCAATGCTATATCAATTTTCCCATCAAGGGATTATTATATCAATTTTATATGATGGCTAAATGTATATGCATATATGCATTAATGCCAAAATATAAAACCGATATGATAGGGATTATATCGATAGGTAGCACCCACAAACCTTAATCAAAGGTCGGTGTGCTAGGCCCATTATCGATGTGATCCATTCCATAATGCCTATCAAAGGCTCAATGGATTCAAACCGATTCGATTCATTGTAATCATGACATCATTTTATGTTCATCATATTTGTAAGTTGTATATTTTCCAATTAATGGAAATTACATGTTGTGTATATTTTGATGTCAATGAGAGTTAAAATAGCTCCATAAGTCGTATGGAATGCAAATAAGAAAAGAGTAAGTTAAAGAAAGATTATATTAAAACCATAACAAAAAGAAGGAAAGAAAGTTAATTAATTAAATAATCCGAAAATACCAAAATTAATCAAAATTAATCAAACTAAACTTCTATAAATTAAAATGATCTTAAGATCATTTTAAGGTTAAAAGAACAAACAAACAAATAAAATAAAACAAAATAAAATAAATTTTCTAAAATAATACACCTAATACCAATTTAATCACAAAAATAAATAAGAAGATACATATAATATACTTAATTAAGTTAAAACTAATTTTTACACCCTTAAATCATTCAAATTATCAAACAAACAAATCTCCTAAATTAAACTATTAACTAATCAATTGATGAATTCAATTAAATAACAAAAACACATATAATCATAATTGATAAACAATAATAATAAACAAAACAAATAAACATTAATTCCTCAATTAAAAAAATGATATTCAAAATAAATTAAATTTCTAATCTAAATATCTCCAAATAATTACACAACATTTGAATTAAACAAATTTAACGAATTTAAAAATTAGTCAAACCAATTTTAATTTAAACATTTAATTAAATCTTAAATCAAACATAAAAGGCATTAAATCACAAACCAATTGAATCAAAGTTTTAAATCAAATCAAATCAAATTCAATTTTAAATATAAAAAATTTACATTCCATCGAAGTTATGGAGCCGTTGCTCTTATTATGTTCATTTCATTTGTGAATGTATGTTATCGTTTCGAAATTGCTACGGCGGCGAATCAAGGGTATTCGAGTGTTCTCGATTTAATTAACATCGGGTCTTCGCACCACCCGATGGGGAGATGCCAAAACGAAATTTTAAAGAACCCAACCTCGAACTTAAATTTTATGTATATCGTCGGATTAGTTATACTTCTATGAAATATCGATATTTTCATTGTTGTAAAACCAAAATTTGACGAATAAATTTTGGATGAGATTTTTGGAAAACTATTCTTTAAAAATCAAAATCATTTTCATGTTTTAAGCTCAAATCAAAAATGTATTTTCAAAACTTTTTGAAATACTCAATTTTTCAATTTCCATATACACATATTTAGAAACACATACACATACATGAACAAATTTCCAAATTTGATTTCAATCTCAAATTTTGAGATTACACATACATATCTTCAACAAATTTTTTTAAACTTTCCAAATCACAATCACACATCACACCAATTCCAATCACAAAATTTCAAATAATGAGATGAGATAATAAAATTTTTCGAGGTTTCACAGAAGACTATAATCCATCACCCAAAGGGGGGTGGGGGCGAGGGGGAGCTGGGGTGGGCTCCTCCCACCCCCTAAACAGTCACCCACCCATTCGGGTAACTAATTACAATCACCCGAAGGGGCTGAGGGGGTGAGGCAGAGACGGGGTGGGGGTGGGAGGACTGATATAGTCACCCAAAGGGGGTGAGGGGAGCCGGGAGGGGGAGGATTACCCCCTAAACAGTCACTCAATTGTAATTAGTCAACCGAAGGGGAAGACTCCTCTTTTCTTCTATATATTGTTTTATTCTGATCTAATTTCTTTTGTGTGTAGAAAAAATATCAAATGAGCAACGTGCCCCTGCACATAAGGACATTGAATGGCAACATGAGCATATTTTAAATATAGTCAAGAAAATAGTTAAATGTAACTGGTGTGATAAAGAAATGAATGGAAATGTCTATTGCATCAAACAACACACAGGTGGGGTGAGTGAAAATAAGAAGAAATGTAACAAAGCACTGGTAGAGCTTAAAGAATAAATAAGGGCATACTTAACCGATTGAGCATCATAAAAGGAGATTCGAATTGAGCAAAGATAAAATTGCACAATGAGTTGTTCGAACAACAAGACGCCGATCTCATGGGAGAATGTAGGGAAAAAAAGGTTGGCTACATAGGTTAAGATGTCTTCTTCAAGTTCCAATAATAAAAAGGTACAAATAAAAAAATTTATACATGCAAGTAGTGCTCAGGCTCACGAAGATAAGGAGAGGAGAAAGAGGGGCAGGAGGATCTACTGCCAAAAGTTCAAATGTGGATCCATCCACTCACCCTAAACGTCAAGTGGGATGAGAGAGTGAGTTCCATCAATTGCAATCAGTTCGGTCACCAACGGACATTGCCATGTATAGGTAGAGTGACCGAGGCCAAATGAGTATCAAGTAAGTCTTGAAAGGAGTTAAAGTTTCAATAGGGGGTTATAAAGAAGACAGTGAAGCATATATGAAAATGATTTTTTATGTAGGTATGTATAATACTTCACTTATTTGAATATCCCTTTATACAATTGAAATTTAACGTGAGTGTAACAACATTATCTTGACTTGATATAGGTATCCTTGCGCATGCGGCCAAGAATCAATATTTTCAAACAATGATTGATGCTATTAGAGAGGTTGGACTAGGATTAAAAGTCCCAACTTTGAAATATATCTATAAGGATGGATTGGACTCAGAGGTCAATGAGTTGATTGAGTGGATGAATGAGTTCAAGACAATATAGAAGGAGCGATGTTGCATTGTAATGTGTGAGGGTGAACCAGACCCAAGAGATCAATGATAAATTTCTTCATTTATTGTTTTAGAGGCACTTGCTTTTTGAAAGTGGTTGATGCATCTAGTTAAATAAAGAATGCAGGCTACCTGTTTGATCTCATGAACAACGTTGTCAAGAAAATAGGTAAAGACAACATTGTTCAATTTGTCACTGATAATGAAGCCTCTTATAAGATTGTAGGGAAGATGCTTATGTAGGCCAGACCACACTTGTTTTGGGTGACCTACGATGCACATTCCGTTGATTTGATATTAGAAGACATTGGTAAGGAGGCATCTGTCAGAACCTTGGTGAGCGTAGGACAATTAATTACATCATTTATATATGGGCCCTTTAAACTCTTACATATCATGAGAGAACAAACTGATGGAAGGGATCTAGTGTAAACTAGTCTAACAAGATTTGTCACGCATTTTCTTACTTTAGAAAGCATATTGAGACATAGACATGACTCGAAAAGATCTGTATACATCGATTACATGAATGAACTTCATGGTAGAATAGACCAATTTGATATATTAGCAAAGATGTAGTACATTATTAAGGACAACAGGTGGTGAGAAAGAGCACAATATTACTTGCAGTGATAGAATTGTTGATACGTGTGATAAGATTGGTGGATTTAAACAACAAAAACCAGATGATGTATTTATATGATGTAATGAACATAATCAAATTCAAAAAGAAACAATCAAACAGTAACACAAGAAATGGTGAAAAATAATAGATAATAGATAGGATATGACACTCCACCAGGACATTCATGACGTAAGTATTTGTTTTTATGTTATATTTCATTAATTTCATGCTAGTATGTTTGAAAAATATCATTAATGCCCGTCTTCTCCTTTCAACAAGATATTTCTTGAACTCAAGAATATAATATTGTAGGCAAGTATCCAATGACTCAAAGGTTATATGAGCCACCTTGTCAATCATACAACATTTAACTAGGACTCCGTAGGATAACATAAGTTGAAAGTGAAGTGAGTGATTGCTTACTAACGTATAAAAAATTAAGTTTTGAAGATCTATGTCATTAATTTATATTTTATATCTTATTTCAGATGACATCATATAAGCATGTAATTGGAGTCTATGGATATCCTGATCTATGATATTCATATGACAGTTTCTTCTGATATGTTACAAAATATTTGAGTTATGTTAACTATTTTTAATGTCATTACACATTAAGTTTACTATTTGTATTTTTTTAGCTGAGTGGTGATCCAACTATCCAACAAAAGTAAATGGAATCCACTTGTCACTACTGACGCAAGAGTGTTGAGTCAAGCACTAATTCATCACAATGTGAAAGGAACTGAGCACTATCAGCTTGATACACAAAAAAGAACAAGATGAAGAGTGAGAGATTAAAAAAACTAGTGTTTTACCATTACAAAAGGACCACACAAAAAATTTTGAGAAAAGACTTGTAAGATTTGTAGGTGGTCCTTGTGAGCAGAGACACAATGCAAGTGGTTAGGGCCTATCGCATGAGAATGTTGGCATGAAATACCTTTTTAAAAAGAACATCCATTTTCAATATGGATGGAGAACAAAGATGCCTCTCCTACTTCAAAGTTTGACCCTAACGATCGAGCATGAGCCGAAGGAGAGCTTGACAGCGTAGTAGGTGAGGATGACAATGAACAAATGCAAGAACAAAGAGATAATCAAGTTCCTTGTATAACAACAGTTCAACAAGACCCACCTCACACCATAGCTCCAAAGCCAGCTTCGAAGTCTCAGCCTCCAATCACAACTCCCACAACTCCAAGTTTTTCTGTTGTCCAAAAAAAAAGATTTGGAAGATTAAAATCCTTGAAGAAGGTGTACTAATGCAGTATTGGACAGGGTACACAAGGAGAGGAAATGGGCAAGAGAAGGAAACTAATTATCAACCGAACACTTGTGAGTCCTAGTGTCAGTACCCAGGCACCCTCCTTAGATGATGAAAATGAAAACTTCATTCCACCAACACAAAAACAAAATCAAAGTGGTTCAAGTGGAAGTGGAGGAGAAGGAGAAGGTGATTTAGGATTCAGCAACGCACGAGTAGAGTAGAGCCTGATGATCTAGGTCAACGTCAACATTCAAGTGAAAGAAGTTAACGCTAGAATCAGATGGGTTTATATGATGAGTACACAGCGATACATTATCTATAACCCACTTCAAACTTTGAGCTATGTTATCTATCCTCACCTCCACCTCTAGTGCCGGACAGCATATATGATTTTAATCAAATGGTCGAGTCATTATATTCACATAGGTATTGGCCAATCATGGCTAACCAATCTTAATGGAGCATTCAAGAAAATTATGGTAGTGAAGACTATGAGGGATAATACCGAAGATGGTGGTGATGTGAAGTATTTCTTTTCATATGAATTAAATAATTTTCTATATTTATTGGAATTCATATCAACGATGTTTTATATTAATATGGTGTAATGTCTTATAAAAAGTGATAGTCACATGAATGTGTTGCATATTACTTTTATTTTTTATATTTTCTAAGTGTGTGCTCCCTTTTATTTTTTGAATTTATCATACTTTTTTATTTTTATAAAAAATAAAATAAAAAATTACCAATCCAGATGGATTTTAGATCAAAACTTCTCCCAAAGAATCGACTAGGATTGGTTTGATCCAATCTTGATCGAATCTAATCGGACCCGACCATTCCAATGATCGATTTTGATCTAGTTTTCTATGGGAGCAAGGCAATCTACTACTACTAGATATTCAGATGTTGAAGACACTCGACTTACACCTCAAATAGTTGAAGATTATGGCTTTCGTCGGTAGTAGTTGACTCAACCTACAAAGAAATCCATGTTTAGATGGTAGAATAGTAGTCAAAGAATGAAACAACATACTTTAAAGAAGTTAAGGCAACGACTTTAGTGACAAAGTAAGCAATCTAGTGTATTTGCAGATAGTTTTTGCATATAAGACAATCTGATGCAAACTTAACGTTTGTCACGTTTGTCTTATCAACTTTTAAGTTGAGATTAACATTTGTTTTTATGTTATCTTCATGCAGGTGTCCCATTTTATGGAGCCACCGGTCTACATTTTTAGACCATGGTCAATCCTATTGGAAAGGCTGGATGATGCGGAACATGATCAATGCATGAGAACTAACTAGTTGAATATTAACTAGAATATGCTCAATATAACGACTATTATAGGAATTCAGACAAAGGACTACTCAAAGAAGTTACCCATCCAGAAATTGCGAGATTAGCCACTGGGAAAATCAATGTTGAACCGGAAAAATCTTAAACCCCAAACACGTGCGCGTGTCGATTGGCAAATCTGATATTGGTTTGTCAAAACTGAATCTGAAAAGGGACAAACCCCACTCGGTTAAACCGTCGGTGATTGCTGAAAATGACTAGTCCCCTCTTCAAAAGAGGCGGACGAGGTCCTTCCCGGAATAAAACCATTCGGTTGGAAGGTGGCGGTCGAAGAAATCGATCATCAAAAAAAAAGAAGGGGGAACTGAAGTTCTCCCCACCGTTGTCAATGTCGACGTCGCAAAATGACGTCCGAAAGGCCCTGCGCTCCAAGGGAAGCCAAAGGCCCTTGCTGTCGACATCGTCGAACTTAAACCGACGCGATCGACTTCCCCTTTTGCCGCTATCTCCACAAGGGAGAGCCCCTGGGGGAAGTTCTTGCCAACGAAGGCAAGAAAGAGGGGAGCCACCGCGAGGAGAAAACAGACCCTCGAGGGTTCTGTTCGCGGTCCCAAGCTAGAAAAAGAACTGTCACCCCCGTTCAAGGCCGTTGGACCAATCCTCTGCCGCTGTCAACCCCGTCCGGAGAAAGGAAAGCGACCGCACAAGCTTCCAACATCCTGCACTTGCCGGGAAAGATGAGAGGGATGGGGAAAGACCGCTGTCGCCACCCTCGAGGGCCACTATCGCCACCTCCTTCACCAACCATCACCTCTGCCAACCTCCCTGCTGTCGCCGAGAGGGAAGGAACAAAGAAGAGAAAAAGCCACCGAAAGCTCCATCATCGTCCCCCTTCACCGCCGGCGTCATCGGACTGACATGCCATCGCCAAGCTTGCCGTGGTCGGAACAGGGCACCATCGCGGTGCTTCTTTCGCGAGAAGAGAAAGCCAGCAGGGGATGAGAGAAGAGGGTCGCTGCCACCGCCATTAGCAAGGATTCCGGAATCGGAATCGGAATCGGAATCGGTTGGGACCGATTCCGATTCCGATTCCCAGAATCGGCCGGAATCGGCCGATTCCTGGGAAGGGAATCGATTCCGGAATCGGTCGGAATCGGTTTTTTTTTTTGGATTTTTTTTTTCGTCAAAAAAATTCAAAAAATTCAGAAAAAATTCTAAAAAAATAGGAAATGAGTTAGAAAAATTTTAAAAAATCACCAATGCACGATATCCACAAAACCACATCATACAAATACTAATGAACACCAATTGAAGACTTGAAGAATTGAAAGTTAAGTACCTGTTCCAATTCCATTTATTCAAATATCAAAGAGTTGATACATCATCGAAAAAAAAATTACATCATATCAATCTACTACCAATATCTAGGATAAAGATGTGGGTCGTCCTCCTCTCCCTGTCGCTCGTGACGCTCCTCCTCGTGCTCGGTCTTGAATACCGTCCGGGACCATATCCATATGAAAATAATGCCGATGCCATGCCATCAAGGTCGTATGGATCGGATCGCGGGACGACCGGGACGTGGCGAGAGGATGGTGGAGCTGGTGGTGTAATCCACCGCCGGGTCAACCCGGCCAAATGCCGGATACCGTGGCTCCATAATATAAGGCTGCGGTGTCCGCTCATCCGGCGTGTAATACGGCTTTGGAAACCGTGAATCGGGTGACTCACTGCCGCCGATGGCCGCGTCGTCGGTATACACTCCTCGTCATCATCACCTCGAGGAGTGAGAAGGAGCCTGCGTACTGTCATCTGGGCTGACATGACGCCTGACCTCTAACTTCCTTCTCTTTACCTCTTCAGCCATCTCTGAACTACCAGAAAGTCCGGAACCCAAAGTTTTTTTCAACTTTGCAAATCCTCCCATTCTCCGTGCAGTCACCTTTGTTTTCGTCCTCCCCGGACTGCGAACGGGCTGGGCAGCGGCCGCCGGACCTGAGCCGGAGCCGAGCCGGGGCTAAAGCCAGGTGGTCGCCCCATACCGCCGGCGAAGAAGGCCCCCGCTCGAGTCGTGGTAGTAGATGGAGGTGGAGCGGAGCATCCTCTCGCTTCAACACCATCCAACTCTCCTTCGCCTACGCACGGTCATCGGGATCAAACTCGCCGCGTGATCCCCGGCTTCCCTCTCCTCTATCCAGGAGGCAAGTGCATGCTCCTCTGGAAAATGCGGTCCACGTCCACCTCCTCGGGTGGTGGTGTGGCGGAGGAATGCCTCTCGCTCGTACGGGCCACCTCGCGAACCGTGCAAATCGCTCCTCGCCGATCTTCCGCCGATCCTCGATGTTCTTTATGCGCGGCCCTCACGTTATAATGACGAGAAGACCGGCTTCTCGGCCGGTCCGAGGTCAACTTTGTTCCTCCTTTTGGTATGTATCGGGTTGAATGTACCCGGTTCCTCTCGCGGTGGGAGGAACCGGTGCTCGGCTCGAATCCCGATACCAATGGCCGCAAGTGGATTCCATCCACTCCTGGTGTTCACCTGAGTCCACCACTCAGCTGCAAGAAAAACACAAGAAGAGAAAAGGAAAACAATTAGCCCATCATCAAGAATAACTTGTATGAAAAGAAAAGAAATTGCTCATCAAACTATTACTATACCAGGTGACACTTTGTCAACTGAATATTTCAGGTCAGCATCTGAGTATACACCGACCCTCATCCTGTACTTCTGCATCTGAAACATTTAAATAAAAAATTTAGTTGCCTGCTAATGCTAGTCCAAGGTATTTAATGAACTCTAACTTACTTCTATCTCAGCCTCTATCCTGTCCTGCTGAGATCGGCAGAGGGGGTGGGTAACTGCAAGTGTACGCCGCATCACCTGGTTGTCGTTCACCACTGTCCTCCATATTGGATGCGGGGGTTCAAAAAGTATCCCGCAAGATTTTATTAGTTAACACCGTGCGCATATAAGATAATTATACATCAAAAATAATTTAAGAACCAAGTTACTGCAGCGTGGACATCGTGGTGCAAGGTCTTGTCCCATCGGTCATCAATGATTTTCCACCACTTGTTGTAACGTTTGAGATTTTTTTCTTTAATTTTCAGCTTTGCCCGGTCCATAGCATCATACAGTGTGCCCATCTGGTCCCTGTCATCTGAGTCTACCAACCTCAAGACAACTACCAGTGGCTCAATGATTGCCAAATAGTAGGCAATCCTCTCCCAAAACCTCTTGTCAGTGATCTGCTTCTCGGACTCGACAAGAATCTCCAATCGCTCTTTTTGTCGTACGGGTTGTCCACCATATAGTTGTAATACTCCTCGATTGTGTGAACCTAACCAATGCAAATACGTGCCGGTGTAAACTCTCCGTATGATGAAGTTCGTGGCAAATCGTGTCGGACCGGGCCCGACAAGATCGTGCCCTCCCGTGTGAGATCTCGTGATATGTAGGAGGCGGGGATGCGAATAAATAAAGGAACCGATGGTCCGCGCCCGCCCGACAAGTGTAGATACACCCTCCTCCTTGCCTATATCCTCTAAAATGAGATCCATGGAATGCGCCGCACGGGGCACCCGTAAGATGTGCTTCCTCTTCTCCATCAACTTCCTCCCGGCCGCCTTATATGATGGTTCGTTGTCGGTGACAACTCGAACCACATTCTCCTCCCCCATCTCCTCCACCACTCCATCCATCGAGAGAAAAAATGAAGTCGGCATTTTTAATCTTCCCGAAGCATCTACCGACTTCAAGAATGTAGTCCCCTCGAACGGTACACCAAGAAGTTTATCATACTCCTCTTGGTGATACTCGTCCACCCATCGCACGTGATTGTGCAACCCCTCTCCTTCCACACCAACTTGAACCCGTCCATCCACTCCCTCAACTCCCGGACCTCCTCATCCGTGCCGGCGCCGTATATGTGTCTGTCGCCGGGGCTTGCAAACCCGGTCCCGGCCTCACCCACGGCATCCACCATCGTCTGGAAGTAGGGGCTGGTGGCTGCATGTGCTGGGATGCCTACATCAAGTTAAAAAAAATGGGATCAGGGTAAAATTAAGTTTTAGTAAATGAAACAGGCATAATGTCAAATTTAATTTAAAAAGTGATACTGCGTACGTAAAAACCACTTCGACAATGTGGCGAACGGCTCTCTTTGCGGCCGTTCCTCGTAGCCTTCACCCCTTTCATCGCTCGCTTTATCCCCGTCCGCCCAAAGCACTCGTTTCCTAAATAAATACTCGTCACTCGGTGTAAATCGAGTGCCGGTGGAAGTGGAACGGCGGTAGGGCTCTGTCTCTGGGGTCGGGCTCTCGGTCCCGAGTAGGGCGAGCCGATGCGGATCGGCCCAAAGTCGGGTCAACTACGGACCCGGACCCTCCTGCTCCCCTCCTCCCGTCCTCCTCCTCGGCCCGATGCACGCTTGCTGGGCCGCGTGCCTAGCACGTCTCGGCTCGGAGTCCGTGGACTCGTCCTCGCTCTCGGCTCCGGCCGAGCCGGCCGCCTTCCCCTTGCCTTTCCCTTTGGAGGTAGGCAAATCGCGATCCCTCCTCCTCTCGAGTAGCTCGTCCTGCAACTCCTCTCTCTGCTCGATCCGAACAGCCCGTTGAGAGGCTCTACCTGTCATGTATCCTCTCATCTCCTCACTCTTCTCCCTGGGCACCTTGTCACATTTCTTTACATTCCCACCTGTTCGGGCAATATGTTGTTTCAGCCGGACCACCCCCCCGTCCATCTCCTTCCCGCACCACTTGCACTGCACCCTCTTCCTGACTAGGTCTACCATATGCCCGTGTTCCCAACCCACGTCGGAAGCACGTGCTGCTTGATCGGCCATTGCTTATATCTGCAAAAATTGTAAACAATGCACTAAAATTGATTAGATAACATAAAAAATGATTTAGACGCTGTTCGGGAAGCAGACAACCCAAGTAACACACCATTCGGTATGTTTAAAGGGTTACGTAGTTGCCGGAAATCGTCGCAAAATAACGTACGGGATATCCGGAATTTTTCCCGTGCAAAATGAACTTAAACGGATAGTTTAAAACTTGGACGGACTAATTCGGTCGGAAATCACAAGGTTTAACGACGCTCGGACTCGTCGGAAACGCGTAAGAATGGACGTACGAAGTGTTCGGCGAAGAAATCTTACCAAAAACTCGGTCAAAGATCGAAGAAGACGTTGATTCAAGGCGGATCGGAGCTTGGATCGGCGGAATCGGCTGAAGGAATCGGTCCGAATCGCCGGAATCGCCGGAATCGCCCGGGGAATCGCCGGAATCGCCGGAATCGGTCGAATCGCCCGGACCGCCGGACCGCTGCCTGAATCGCTCGGATCGAGCCTGGATCGCCGGATCGATGCCGGAATCGGTGAGGAATCGCCGCGGAATCGCCGGAGACGAGCCCTACCGCCGCGGGATCGAAGGAATCGACCGCGGCGGTCGATTCCGGCCCTTTTAGGGCCGGAATCGGTTCGATTCCCGGTCCAGAATCGAACCGGGAATCGAACCGGGGCCGGTTCGACCGGTCTTCCATCGGAATCGGTCGGATCGACCGATTCCACAAGGAATCGGTCGGAATCGGATCGATTCCGACCGATTCCAGTCGATTCATACCGATTCCGCGGAATTATTCCCGGAATCGGTCCTTCCGCCAGGAATCGGATCGGAAACCACCGATCCGATTCCACCGATTCCGTAATCTATGGCCATTAGGCTCCCCTGTCACCACCAAAACCTGCTCCGGCCGAGGTCATCATCGTCGCCACCGCCTTTGCAACCGCTATCGCTGCACGCTTCCGTCGCGAGAGGAGCATCGGGGAGAGAGAGGGAGTCGCGAGAGAGAGACAGCTTCGGGTGAACAGTGCACCGGGTCAGCTCCCGGTCAACGACGACAAACCCCCCTCGGGTGAACAATGATTTAAAAAAAAAGTAAAAAAAAACATGGCCGCGCGGCCGTTAAGCCGCGCGGCGAGCGTGCGCGACGAGCGCATGCAATAGGCGAGAGCCAGCCACAACCGGGTGTCCCCCGGTCAAACCGGGGGAGGATTAAAAAAAATGGAGGAGGGGAATGGGCCGCGCACGGCACATGGGCCGCAGCGCGCGCGCGCAGGCGCGGCCACGGCCACCACCCGGTCAAATTGGGTGGTTTTTTCGGTCAAATAAACCCGGAAGCCAAAAAAAAGGGAATGAAAAGGTGAAGATTGGGTCTACAGACCCTCCCACGATCCCATGACCCAAGAAATGCTCCCACTACTTGGTTATGGTCACCCCCGAGTACCCTTACCCACAGGTTTGACCACCGGTCAAATAGAAACATAAAAGAGGGAGAAATGAGAGTAATCTCACCCCGGATCCGGTCACCGCCTCACTACTGTGAAAATGGAGATAATGGGGATGATTTTTGTGACCATTTTACCCCTTCGAAATCTCCTATAAATACCCCCCCGATGGCCATTCGGGAAGAGGTTGAAGAGTGGTTGGAAAGTGGGAAAATTGGGAGAAGAGAGACTTTCCAAGAGAGAGGAAGTCTATTCTTCAAAGTAAGTCCCAATTTTCTTCGAATTGGCTTTTGGCCGTTCGAAAAAGAAGGAACGGTTTTGCCCAACCTCAAAGAAAGTTCCAATCGTCTCGAGTTGGCTTTTGGCCATTCGAGAAGGGAGTAAGGGTTTCGCCCGACCTCCAAAGTCCAATCGATCCAATTCCTATCTCGTTTCGCGAGAGGGATCGAGTAGACTGCATTTAAAAAATGCGAACTTAAGCTACACGGGAATTCAAGATGAAAACCCAAATCGGTAAAGCCGAAATGCCGGTCAAATCGAACGGGAAATCAAGATGAAAACCTAAATCGGTAAAATCGAAATGCTGGTCAAACCGAACGGGAAATCAAGAAGAGAACCCAGATCGGTAAAGCCGAAATGTCAGCAAAACCATTGAAGCTCCAGAAATGTCATATATCAAATGCAATCAAGCCATTCTTGGATATACGAAGAAAAATCGGTCGGTAAAGCCGAAATGTCGGAAAAGCCAAAACCCAGATCGGTAAAGTCGAAAGGCCGGCCAAACCGAACAAGCTCCAGAAATGCCGCATATCAAATGCAATCAAGCCATTCTTGGATATACGAAGAAAATTTGGTTCGGCAAATCCGAAATGCCGGAAAAGCCGAAACCCAGATCGGTAAAGTCGAAAGGCCGGCCAAACCGAACAAGCTCCAGAAATGCCGCATATCAAATGCATTCAAGCCATTCTTGGATATACGAAGAAAATCCGGTTCGGTAAAGCCGAAATGCCGGAAAAGCCAAACCCAGATCTGTAAAGTCGAAAGGCCGGCCAAACCGAACAAACTCCAAAAATGTCGCATACTAAATGCAATCAAGCCATTCTTGGATATATGAAGAAAATCTGGTTCGGTAAAGTCGAAATGCTGGAAAAGCCGAAACCCAGATCGGTAAAGCCGAAATGTCAGCAAAACTGTAGAAGCTCCAGAAATGCCGCATATCAAATGCAATCAAGTCATTCTTGAACACATGAAGAAAATTTGGTTCGGTAAAACTGAAATACCGGCAAAGCCGAAACCCAAATCGGTAAAGCCGAAGTGCTGAACAAACCGAATAAACTTTGACATGTGTTGAGGAACAAAAGCTTGAATGTCCCCTCATTTATTGTACTTCCGTGTACTCAAATCGACATGAAATAAATTCATGTTTGATTGACCTGATGTGCCATTACAAGGATGACATATAATCCCATGGACTTTGAGAGGTGGATAAAAATTAAAAAGTCATTGAAATAATAATTTCTTGATCAAATAATCAAATTTGATTAAACAAAAATAAAAAATGACTTACTTATTAACAAAAATGCCATCATAATCAAATCAAATCCATGCCATAAAATCATACATAAAAAATAACTATAAATGGTTACAAAACATGTTAAGTTTGAATCCGACTTAACCATAAAAAATTAAATCAACCCAAATGAATAATGCAACTTAATTAAATAAGTATGCATAACAAAATCCAAATCAAATAAATAATCAAAACATTAATAAAATGTTAATATAATCCAATCAAAATTATGTCATTAAATAATGCATAAAAAATGTCAACCAATGACTACAGAAACAAGTTATGTTGGATTAAAATCAACCATGAAAAAATTAAAGTGACCAATATTATTCAGAACAAATCTTAATAATAATAAGAAATTCACTTAAATCAAGCAAAAAATACTAACAAACACACCAAAAAAATGGAAATCAATTCTAACAAACAAATAAAAAAGGAGATCAACTCAAAATTGTCTAAGTCAACAAATGACCAAAGACATAAACAAAACAAATCAAATCAAATCCTAAACCAAGAAGAAGATCAATGAACCCAAACAAAAAGTTTGAATAAGTTCAACCAAATTCTATCTCATGAGGTCATGGGGATGTCTTCCAGCTTTGTGTTTATGTGGATGAATGACTTCAGTTCAACAGGTTGCTGTGACGGTTAATCAAGAGTTTTCAAGTGTTTGCTCGATGTAATTAACACCGGAATATCGCAAGTCCGGTGGAGAGAGGTCAAATTTTATTTTAAAAAAACTCATAAAATCTCACAAATCAAATTTGTGGTTCAGATCATCTAAGTGGTGGGTGATACCCACATCGACACTTAGCAAATCTGTGGAACTATTGGTGTTCCTATAAGATAATACCACATCAAATTAGCTAATACTTCTATGAATACCACATATTTTCATAGTAGTCAATGCTAGCCCAAAAGAAGGAAAAGAATTTCAAAAAGGAATTCTAATCCCAAGAAATTTTTCTTTTTTCTCTTTAACAATAGAGGATGAAAAAATGAAGTTTCAACAATCAAGTACATCACAAATGGAAGGAGATAATACCATTTTAGAACTATTCGAGATGACCAGGATCAGCTCTAGCAATCAACATGACAGAAAAAAAAAAGGAATTACCCAAGCTGGGATTACTCACATGCCTAATCAATTCTTAATCCACAGCAATTAGCAGGAAAGATAGCTAGGCCCTACACACTTAAACATGGCATGTTCGAATGAAGAATAATAAACCTACAGGAGGACCTTTCCCAAGTGAAGTTGGACAGAAAATACCTCAAAGAATGATGCCGACCACTCAGTTTTCTGTACAAAATAGTCTACAGTAAAGGAACTGAACCTGTATCCAGCGGATCCAGCCCCTGTAGTATCCGAACTGAACTCTGATCGGTCCAGCCTCAAGTAAGAACCATAAGAGAAGAAATACCAATGGACCAAGCCAGAAAACCGGTCACACACAGCCGATAGAAGCTCAGTACAGTTATCACTGCTTCGGAGAGTCAGCGGATGTTGACGTTGAGTGGCAGTAACATGCCATAGCGATCACCTCTCCATCTGCTCACTCACTGGCTTACGCCGAGGATATCGGTCACGTGAAGGCTACCTCCAGGTTGGAGAAATCCCAGGATTAACTGAAGTCAGTGTCAGATAAATGATCTTCCCAACTGGGGCTTACAACCTGATGGCCGACCACTCACTAACCATCCCGTTCTGGACATCCATCATCATTCTCTAACACCCTCGTCGGAAAACTCAGCACATAGATCAAACGCTAGTGCATTCACTCGTAACAAATCGTAGCAGAAGATTGAAGGACTAGGAAGGCTAACAAGCCGCCGACAGTAAATACTAGCAGAAGATTGAAGATTAGGAAGGTAAACAGCCATCTACCATAGAATCAGCCCAGTCGTTGTAGGCCATCTTGTTGTCAACTTTGTGCGGGACTCGGGAAGGGCCAGATCTGATATCAAGCTCTTTCCTGCAGCCAGATGGCTGGACAACCGTCGGGAAACACCTCAGATACTCAGTAGTAAGGGGGGAGGGACCGGGAGGACAGCGGCTCCTCTAAAGAAACGCAACCAAAAAAAATGGTTTCAGCAATACCGGACAGAGATGTGTTCTCACTCTCGGATCACCAGCGAGACTACCCGACGGGGCAGATTTACTCTGAGAGATGGTAGATCGAGGGAGGAAATCCTTAGATCTGATGCGGTACCATCCTTTAGCGTCACAAGAACCACGGAAAAACTGAGAACCGACTATAAACGGACTGTAATGCGCTCTGTTAGGATCGCCAAAGAAGAGAAAGATGGGGAGGAAGAGAAGGTCGCATCCTTCTTCAAATGCCAGAACAACCGAGCAGCCCAACCAACCGAACGGGGAGGATGAACACTGGAGCGGTGAGCCAACGCCATCGCTATCGCAGGAGCCCGAAAAGAGGGGAGCGTACAACGCGAAATGACCCTCACGCGTCACCATCGACACACAATTGCCTCGGATGCCAGACGACCTCTCAATCGCCTTAAGGACACAGTAGCCCATGCATCAACCAGAGTGTATACCTTTTCAATTCCATCTATATCGTCCCTGTACAGTAGCCCGGGCGGGCTCTTATATAGCCGAGCCAACCGGGGAAGATGCCAAAAGTAAAAGACATGGACGTAACGAAAATATGCCAAAATTGTTGGGTCGAAAAGGATGAGCAACCGCAGTTTGTGCACGGACAGCCCAACTAAGGCCCAAAGGTAAAAGAAAAGAGAAAAACGAAAAGCAAAAAGTGTTCAGCTGACGGGCCGGCCAAAAAATTAGGATCAAGATAAAATTGAACTCTATGAAATTCCCTTATCAAGCCAGATGGCTTCTAACTGCCAGGGTCGTCGCTTATAAATTTCTCTAAAATACTCAAATTTATCCTGTAGTCTGGTGTCCCCACCACTGGACCATAATTAAAAGTTCCAACCTCAAAATACATTTATGAGAGTGAATTGAATGATTATGGATAGATGGATTTCATGCAATCTAAAAGAAGAGGTGTTGTATTATTATGTGCGATAGATGGACAGGTATAACAAAAAGAAGTATAATCAAGTTTCATATTTATTGTTCTAAAAACACCATATTTTTAAATCCATTGACACATCAGACGATATAAAAAATAATATTCAGTTTGATCGGCATTTCGACTTTACCAATTTGGGTTTTCTATTTCTATCCAAAATAGCAAACTATTTTGAGCCCCTTTTAATGAAAATGTAGCACAAAACCATTTAATTTCGGCAACATTTCGACTAGACTGAAGTTGGGTTGGCTTTTTTTTCTATCCAAAATAGCTCACCATTTTGGACCCCTTTTATGCAAAGGTAGCGCAAAACCAAGGTATTTCTTACCTTCTTTCTGGCAGGATGTAAGAAGTCAGAGCTTCTCTCTCTTCTTAACTCTCTTTCTCACAATGGCCAACCCCTTGTACGTACAGCATGTCAAGCCCTTTTATAGAAAAAATTCAGAGGTATTTTGGTCCCAAAAACTCACCTCACTAAGTCCATTTTCATGGGAGTGGGGGGTGACCAGAATGTGGTGAAGTTACCTCCATTTTCCCATTTTTTTCTGATTTTTTGGGGTGCTGTTTGACCTAAGTCAAACCGGGGGGGGTAAGTTCACCCCCTAGTTGATAGACCGGTCGCTGACCCGATCTTCACCCACGGCCACCCATAAGCAGGCGAGCGCGTAGGCCACGACCGCCCACTTGGGCAGTCATTTGTTTTCTCTTTTTTCTTTTTTTGTTTGAATATCCTCCCCGGTCAACCGAGAAGAACCCAGTTTGACTAGGGTTTCACACAGTGTGGCTACTGCGTGACCCACGTGCTCGCACGGCGCACCGACCCATGCGGTCGGTCACGCCCGCGCGGCTCACACCCTATTTTTCTTTTCTTTTTTTTTTTTTGCTAGCGACACCCACGGCCACTGCCCTCTCTCTCCTCTCGGTTCGATTCTCTCTCTCTCTCTCTCCCAACACACTCTCTTCGGCTATCTCTCCTGATGGTGCATGCATGCGTAGGCGACTCCCAACGGCGACGGCTCATGGCGACCCTCCTCCAGCGCTCCTCTTCCGACGACTGTTTGCGCGGAGGCGGCTGCTCAACTGGGCTTCGGGACGATGGGGCTTCCGGCAGGGTGCGTCTCGGCGACAGCAGGTCCGGGTTCTGGCCACAGCAGCGGCAGCGGACTTAAGCGTCGGTGTCGGCAATAGGAGCCCACGAAGAAGATTTCCCCTTCCTTTCTTCACCCGATGGCGACAAGGCTTTGCAGCGAGGCCCCTTCTTGCAATGCCGATGCGCGCACAGAAACTAGGCAGCGGGGCTTCTCTTGACGGTGGACGTCTCGACGGAGCTCGCTTCAGCAGATTTTTGTGAGGGTTTTCCCCCCTTCCCTTCTTCTCTACTCGCTGATGGCTCTGCGCACAGCAAATCTGCCGGCAACAGATTCCTTTAGCGTTCTTTTTTTTTACGGCTCATGCAGCGACGTTCCTCTTTTATGTCGACGACAGCGGTAGTGGTGATGGTGCCGATTGCAAAACTTGTCCCGGCAATGTGTGACGACATCGTTCGGGGGAGCCGATCAACGGCAGCAGTCTCCTACTATCGTGTGGTGCTTCGTACGTTTGTTCAGTCTTAACCGACAATCTCAACGACAGTGCGACGACGTCGGAAAGAGTGACGACATCGTCTCTTTTTTTGTATTCGATGGTCGATTTTTCGACTACAATCCGCATGAATTTTGAGGAGTTTACATCCTCGGATTCCATTTCCGGCATGTTGTACGAACATATTTGTAAGGGAATACATATATGCATGTTGAGCTGTTTCAGAAAAAAATGTGTTGCTTGTTGGTTTATTTCTTATTAAAGTAACCAGTTCAACAAATGCCCCCCAAGGGACATTCCCCGAAGGTGGAAGCGTAGGGGTGTCTCCCGTGTCGAGACAACCAACCTCACTCTTTTGGTTACTGGCTTTTTTTGCCATTCCTGGTATGATTTTGTGAACATCGGGTTTCGTTTCTTTTTAACCTCTTCTCCCCCCTCATTTTTTTCGTCAAACAGGACAATTATGATGCGTGGCAGAGGTCAATCTAAATGAGGTGGTGGTTGAAATGAACCTCCACGTAGGCGTGGTTCTGCTTCTCGTGCACCATCTTGTAAGAGGCCAGCATCTACTACTTTGAAGAGATATGTACAAGCACTGAGGGAGATAGAATCATCCAAATGTGGGCATCATGATTTCATTTAGCTACCAAGGAACTGACCGGCTCTATGAGTGGGGCTGGATTGGTCGATATGTAGTTGATCCGCTACTCACGGGAGAGTTTCTTTTATAATCGACCTACAGGATATCCAGTCCATTACCCTACTAATGAGAGTTTGACAGATTTCATCTGTGGTTCAACAGTTTTCAGTGGTGTCGAGAATGATCGACTCTCACCTGAAGATAAAAGCAGACTTGAGCATGCCGTTCTACAAGGTCGGGATATTTTGCAAAACACAATGCTTTTTCATATCCTTCGTTTTCGATCAGCATGGCAGGTCGTGATTGTATGCCAGGGCCTTTGTCATTGGGCCTCTCGGGAGAGTGTAGCACAAAGCACATCACCAGTTTCCACTTCACTCTAGGAATGTGGTCCTTGAACGGTCCTTGCCATTCTGATGCAGCAAATTACAGACTTGGTCTTTTCATAGCACCTAGTTGCCAATCTTTTTCCAGTGAAGGTTTTGATGGCGGATGTCACTTGGACGAGATCTTGGACCAGAATGTTGATAGTTGGTATGGACGCTTGTCTGTAAAGCAATCTCATGTGCCACGTGCTAGGGCTTGCGAATGGCTAGAATATGTTCTAGCTAATTTCGGAAGACGTCTGGATCTGGTCGGTTTTCGGGATGCTGTAAGAGCTGCTTTATATGATTACCCTTATCATGAAGGGTATATACAAGCTTTGGCAAAGCGGTTTAATCACCGTTGGAACACCTTCGTCACTACTGAGGGGGAGACTTCCCTGGATTTATGGGGTTTCCGTATTCTTTCAAGTCTTCCTATTTATGGAGTCATGTATGAGGAGGTTTTAGACGATTTGCATAGAAGCCAAACAGATGACCAGGGTGATTATAAATTGGCCTACTGCCACAGGTATTTAGTAAAAGTTTGACGAGATCTTTCATTGTTGAATGTCAACCGTCTTTCCACAGGTTCACACCGGGTTACATGCGACACATGGCTGCGTCATTTTTATGGCAGCCCATATTGTTATGACGGGGTTTTTGCCAAACTGAGATTTAAAAGGACAAATCGTGTTCAGATTGACAGACCGCCTCCTTGTGCCGCATATTTGACTTTGGAAACTTTTTCAGAGATGGAGGATCCATGAGACCTTGGTAAGATCACTCACCTTGCTACATGTTTACCATATTGGCTCTGCACACTTGTCGTTCCATTTGGCAAGGAGGATATGATTCGTGCCGGTGTGTTATATCCTACTTGCAGTTTGGCATATGGCACTGGGTTAGCGATTGCTCCAGCTTCTTTAGCCACCATATATCACTCATTTGAGGCCATTGCAACACATCCTTCCCCCAGGGATTGTCAGATTCTGATGGCCACTCATTTTATCAGCGCGTGGGCTGCCTCTTTATTTGGTAGTATGCCGATTGCAGGAGATATGTTGGATCCATTCTCTCCACTGATTTTCAAGTTTGCTGGTGGTTCTACTTTGAGATCACACTATCAGTTGAAGAATGCCAAGAGACTCTTGTCGACACTTCATTTTGATGGCAACAAGGGTTTGCATTTTGATCTTTGAAGTTTAGGCTGTCATCCTCATTCAGCTAGGGAGAAGGAAGGTGCTCTTTCTTGGGTGCATCCTCTTACCAACAAGTTCAATAGAAGGGTCGCCCGGGAATGGTGTTTGAGTATACGTCCTAGTGTTTTGGTTTTCGCCGTGGTCGGTGCACTATCTTAAAGCCTTACTATCCTCATCGGTTTGTGAGGAATTTTGGCTATGATCAGAGCGTTGTCCCTAACGCAGATTTTTCATATATTGGTACGACTGTATGAAAAGCCAGATAGCCATTTGGTAGCTACAGAATGGTGGTCTTACTTCAGTCGTACCGACCAAGACGCTTCTTTACACATTCCAACACCTAGCTTTTCTGGAGCTCTTGACTTGATTTATGGCAGTTGGTGGTCACACCATAGCCATAATTACAACTTGCTCCCCAAGATGTTGCTTGAGGTCGAGCATACTAGGTTGTGCCTTACTCACAGGGCTCCACCAGAGATAGTTGCAAATGGGCTTACTTGAGATTTTCCTTCTTTAAAGCAGTCTATATTGGAGGCTTATGATTCCTAGAAAAGAATGGATTGTTGCCACCTACCCCTGTTGCAGATTATAGGTGCTCAGGGCTCCTCAGCATCTACAACAACCTGCAGAGGCATCTGTGGTAGATTGGTTTGACATGTTTGTACAGGACATCACTGGACGTTCCAAAGTTTCCCTCGAGGGGCTGCTACCACCTACTGATGCTGAGAGTTGTTGACGACGACATGTGATTGAGGCAATTTCTACCTGGGGACCGATTGAGGATGCCTTGAATGTTGAGCAGGCTACTACATTTGGCGAGATTCGAGCAGCAGTGTTGAGTGCCGCCCGCAAGGTGGGCTGGGATGTCGGCTTATTGCTTCGTTGTCCGCTTGCTCTTCCTTTTACAAGTATTCAAATTGTTTTGTCCATTTAGTCATTGATTAATTGTTAATCATCTAACCTTGTGACATATGCAGAGTCTCGGGATGTCAGTTCTTCTCCAATCGCCCGAGGGTATCACCTGATGTGGGGGAGACTCCGCGGCCTTTAAAAAGGCCAAGGGCTATGCTGAGTTCTGATCCCTCACACCGAGGTATGGACTAATCCACTTCACTTGGTATGCTTTGCAATTTATGTATGTATTTTCTGGTATGCACCCCTCGTCCCTTTCCCTCGTTTTCTGCAACTTTGCCCACTCTTTATTTGGTAGTATGCCGGTTGCAGGAGATACGTTGGATTCATTCTCTCCACTGATTTTCAGGTTTGCTGGTGGTTCTACTTTGAGATCACACTGTCAGCTGAAGAATGCCAATACACTCTTGTCGACACTTCATTTTAATGGCAACAAGGGTTTGTATTTTGATCTTTGAAGTTTAGGCCGCCGTCCTCATTCAGCTAGGGAGAAAGAAGGTGCTCTTTCTTGGGTGGATCCTCTTACCAACATGTTCAGTAGAAGGGTCGCCTGGGAATGGTGTTTGAGTACACGTCCCAATGTTTTGGTTTTTCGCCGTGGTCGGTGCACTATCTTGGAGCCTTACTATCCTCATCGGTTTGGGAGGAATTTTGGCTATGATTAGAGCGTTATCCCTAACGCAGATTTTTATATATTGGCACGACTGTATGAAAAGCCAGATAGCCATTTGGTAGCTGCAAAATGGTGGTCTTACTTCAGTCGTACCAACCAAGACGCTTCTTTACACATTCCAACAACTAGCTTTTCTGGAGCTTTTGACTTGATTTATGGCAACTGGTGGTCACACCACAGCCATAATTACAACTTGCTCCCCATGATGTTGCTTGAGGTCGAGCATGCTAGGTTGTGCTTTACTGACAGGGCTCCGCCAGAGATAGTTGCAAATGTGCTTACTTGAGATTTTCCATCTTTGAAGCAGTCTGTATTGGAGGCTTATGATTCCAAGGAAAGAATGGATTGTTGCCACCTACCCTTGTTGCAGATTATAGGTGCTCAGGGCTCCTCAGCATCTACAACAACCTGCAGAGGCATCTGGGGTAGATTGGTTTGACATGTTTGTACAGGACATCACTGGATGTTCCAAAGTTTCCCTCGAGGGGCTGCTACCACCTACTGATGCTATGAGAGTTGTTGACGACGACATGTGATTGAGGCAATTTCTACCTGGGGACCGATTGAGGATGTCAGCTTATTGCTCCGTTGTCCGCTCGCTCTTCCTTTTACAGGTATTCAAATTGTTTTGTCCATTTAGTCATTGATTAATTGTTAATCATCTAACCTTGTGACATATGCAGAGTCTCGGGATGTCAGTTCTTCTCCAATCGCCCGAGGGTATCACCTGATGTGGGGGAGACTCCGCGGCCTTTAAAAAGGCCAAGGGCTATGCTGAGTTCTGATCCCTCACACCGAGGTATGGACTAATCCACTTCACTTGGTCTGCTTTGCAATTTATGTATGTATTTTCTGGTATGCACCCCTCGTCCCTTTCCCTCATTTTCTGCAACTTTGCCCACTCTTTATTTGGTAGTATGCCGGTTGCAGGAGATACGTTGGATTCATTCTCTCCACTGATTTTCAGGTTTGCTGGTGGTTCTACTTTGAGATCACACTGTCAGCTGAAGAATGCCAATACACTCTTGTCGACACTTCATTTTAATGGCAACAAGGGTTTGTATTTTGATCTTTGAAGTTTAGGCCGCCGTCCTCATTCAGCTAGGGAGAAGGAAGGTGCTCTTTCTTGGGTGGATCCTCTTACCAACATGTTCAGTAGAAGGGTCGCCTGGGAATGGTGTTTGAGTACACGTCCCAATGTTTTGGTTTTTCGCCGTGGTCGGTGCACTATCTTGGAGCCTTACTATCCTCATCGGTTTGGGAGGAATTTTGGCTATGATTAGAGCGTTATCCCTAACGCAGATTTTTATATATTGGCACGACTGTATGAAAAGCCAGATAGCCATTTGGTAGCTGCAAAATGGTGGTCTTACTTCAGTCGAACCGACCAAGACGATTCTTTACACATTCCAGCACCTAGCTTTTCTGAAGCTTTTGACTTGATTTATGGCAACTGGTGGTCACACCACAGCCATAATTACAACTTGCTCCCCAAGATGTTGCTTGAGGTCGAGCATGCTAGGTTGTGCTTTAGTGACAGGGCTCCGCCAGAGATAGTTGCAAATGTGCTTACTTGAGATTTCCCTTCTTTGAAGCAATTTATATTGGAGGCTTATGATTCCTGTGAAAAAGATAGATTGTTGCCACCTACCCCTATTGCACATTATAGGGGTATATTCACTCCAGTAGTAGAGCCGCTCAGAGCTCCTCAGCGTCTACAGCAGCCTGCATAGGCAACTGTGGTAGATTGGTTTGACATGTTTGTACAGGACGTCACTGGACGTTCCAAAGTTTCCCTCGAGGGGCTACTACCACCTAAGAGTTGTTGGCGACGGCATTTGATTGAGGCGATTTCTACCTGGGGACCGCTTGAGGATGCCGTGGATGTTGAGCAGGATACTACATTTGGCGAGATTCTAGCAGCAGTGTTGAGAGCCGCCCGCAAGGTGGGCCGGGATGCCGGCTTGTTGCTCCGTCGCCTGCTCGCTCTTCCTTTTACAGGTATTCAATTTGTTTTATCCATTTGGTCATTGATTAATTGTTAATCATCTAACCTTGTGACATATGCAGAGTCTCGGGATGCTAGTTCTTCTCGTAGCCACCCAAGGATATCACCTGATGTGGGGGAGACTCCTCGGCCTTTCAAAAGGCCAAGGGCTATTCTGAGTTCTGATCCCTCACCCCGAGGTATGGACTGATTCACTTCACTTGGTCAGCTTTGCAATTTATGTATGTATTCTTTGGTATACACCTCTCCTCCCTTTCCCTTCTTTTTTGCAGCTTTGCCCACTCAAGCCAAAGTTAAAGGAAAAGTGCCTATTAGTAGTGAATCAATTGAGTGTCCTCCGTTTATAGTTGATCCTTAACCTTCTCCCTTGAGTGATGGGGATATAGTTAGTGACGATGTTTACCCTTTCTTCACAGAGGACTTGTTGTCAGAGGATCCTCCTGCTCCAGGTATACTTTCTTTTAGTATAATTGATATAGGGGTAACCATATTGTCCTTTTAAGGTTATTGATCCCCTCCTCTCATTCTTTCATCATCATTCATCATCTTTTTTCTTTCCCCCCCCCCCTTCTTAATTGCAGCCGATGCACCTGATACAAACCACACCTCGTGAGGTTGACAGCTCACATGTGGACTTCGAGGATGGTGTCTTGAAGGTACTGACTGTACCTGGTCCATATTTTCTGCCATGGTACAAATTTGTGGAGCCATGTGTTGTTCTTCCCCCTATTTTAGAGGTGAGAAACTTTAGGAGTTATTCTTGTATTTATGTCAGCCATAATAAAATGATGTTTTAATTATCCTTGGCTACTCTTTTTTTGCGTAGGCTCCTAAGTTGGCTACTTCATCATGCCCTGAAAGGGGTGATGAACCGGATGACTTATCACCCGTCAGTCTAGAAGTGGTTTTGACCGGAAATGTGGGAGGAGGATGTCCCTCACATGGTAAGACTCCCAAACGTTTTCATTGTCATGAGATGGCTTTACTAATTCTGACTCCATGGCATACTTGTCGTCTTCCAGGCCAAGGGGTCCAGAAGATTACCATTGCACAGGATACGAATCCCAGGCTTGGCATAGTGTGGCTGACTTCCTCTGTTAGTCATTATTGATCTTCTCAGGGTATGGGCCAAAGTAATCTGCAGACTTTATATGGCCTTCTGGATCCCCTGTGTTCTGTAGAGGACATGAGGGGTGAGCTTCAGGCCTTGACTACTTGTTACCACACACTAGGTTGTGCTATAGAGCCATGGATCGCGGCAGTAGAGCAAACTTGGCAACGGTTTTGTCAGTTATTGAATAAAAAGAATGCCTGGATCGCTTGGGAGACATTTACTCAACCCCTTATTAGCGAAAAGACATCACTTGTACATACAGCTCAGGCCGAGGCTGAGGAGTTGAGGAGACAATTGACCTTTCTTGCAGAGGAGGAGCAAATACTTTACGGGGAGTGTGTCACACTCGAGGATCATCGCAAAGCATTGGATGTTGAGCTTCATGTAGCCAAGTTCCGTCTTGAGCAGCTTATTGGACTCTTGCAATAAACAAGGCAACAACATGATGCCAAGGTTACTGAGAGTGCTCGTTTGCAGGAGGAGGTTCAAGAACTAGAGAAGACGAAGCCTTCTTAGCCTCATTTCTCTTTTTTTCTAGCTTCTGTACATAGCTGGTTCTGAGACTTTGTCTTTATTTTCAATAATCAATAAAACTGATGTTATTGATTTTTCCTCATTCATGACATGCCCCTCCCCCCGTTCTTTTTTTTTTTGAGCTTATGATATGAAATGGAGGTTATCGTTGATATGAGATGTGATTGTATTGCCCTGCCAATTGTATGAATGTCATTGATTATCTAGGGCACAACAATCTCTAAGGCCGTACCAAAAATTCAGGTTGCTAAAAAAAATGTGGGCCTTGATGGTTATGACACCGTTTGAAAATCCGTCATCTCTTAATAAAGTCAACAGTAGTCTCATCCCTGCGTTGACGAAGAGAGGTCAATTCTATCAGAGTTACTGACCTCTCAATTAACTTGAAGCGTTCGATAAACTTGCGCTGTATGTCTTTCCAACCCGTGACTGAGTTGGGCTTCAACTTGGAATACCACTCAAAGGCAGAACTTGTGAGAGTGGTAGCAAAGTAGCAAAGTAGGTAGGACTCCTCTAGGGCCAACTCGCCCATATGAGTCACATACATCGTTAAATGTTCTTTAGGTGACCCCCTTCCATCGAATCGAAGACATTTTGGGACTTTGGTCACCTCTGATGGCAGCCATTTGAACTGGTGGTAAACGGGATAGGGAACCCGATATAAATCCATGGTTGTTAAACTATCATCATGCTCTGCCAGTTTGGCGTCCACAATTTGTTCAATTATCATTTTATGAGCAACTGCAGGGTGGTCCACCAATGTGCCTTGCTCCTGGATGTTAACATTGCCTTCCAGCTCATTTTGTAACCAAGGGGTAGGTTGTTGGTTTAGTCGAGGAAGTGTCGGTTGCTCTAGATGTCTCCCTTGAGCAGCCTCACATGGCTCGGCTAACCCAGGTTGAGGTGTAGGTTGAGATGCAGGTTGAGGCTACAACCTTTTCAAACTCATCACAAGAGCCTTAAGCTCTTGATTTTCTTTCCATAGCTCAGCCAAACTGAGCATGGGAGGTATTGGTTTCAACTTCCAGGGGGGGGGGGGTCTTGACGACGTATTTCCCTCTGCCCCTCTTGTTGGAGAGGATCAACTGGAAGACTTTGCTGTACCATAGCCGTCTACTGCTGTGTAACTGGGTCTGTCCGGGTTGGCTGTCTCGAAGCTTCCCCGACATCGTCAGACCGATTATTGGAACTTGTTGTATAGCACGTGAAGAATGTCATCTTGCCACATGCCCCCTGTGTGGTATTTTTTGCAGTAGAGATTCTTGGAAAGGAGAGCTATTCGAAAATGACACCCCCCTATGGTTATTGCTGTTCTTTTGTGGCGGCGGTAGGTTTGGAGAAGTGATTCTTCGACCCCTACGCCGAGGTGGTTGATTTCGGGGTCGAAATAGTTCTTGACCCCTTGATGATTGAGGTGCATCGGCAGCAATGTGATGTACTTAGGTTTTGGGAACCCAGACTTGTTTGAATTTTGGGGAGTAGTTCCCTTTTGAACAGCTCGGTGCCCCCTGGGGATTTGCCCCCAGTTAGAAAAATAGTTCATGAAACAGGAGAGCTCTTCTCGATACTCTCCTCAATGACTTTTGGTCGATTCGGAAATTGATTGATCTTCATCTTCAGGGAGTGGTTCCCTGGTTGAGTCATCCTCGCGGTTTTAGACCCGTTGAAACACCATTGTGGACGAGATTCCCTCTCTACCCTAGCCCGTCGGCTTTGTGCCAAGTCCGCCTTGACCTTCTTAAAGACCGAGGAGTCCTTCCTTGCTCGTAAAGTAGTAGTGGTGTGGGACCCGTTGATAGATCCAGCTTCATTATTTCTCCCTAACAGGGCGAACCTGTTGGAGAGAGACAGAGTAACGCGCCTAGCAAGGGTGACCTTGCGAGTGCGGTGTTCAACAGGGCTCCTGACATAGGTTACCGGGTGCCCATCCCAATAGATGCGCATCTGGCCGACTATAAAGGATCGGTCTAAGCAGAAAGGAGTGGAAGTCCGCCCCTTCCGAAAGTTCTTGGCTTTCGGTTGTGCAGTAACAACCGAAACTTGATTCATAGCAAGCGGCACCGGAATGGGTGCTACCTCAGTTTTGATGTTCGGGTGGAGCAAAGGCTCCATCGCCTTGGTGGCAGTGATGATTGATTGGTAAGGACTTAATGATGAGTCCTCAGTTGTTGAGATGGCAAGCTCCACCCCGAGATGATCCGGTTGCTGAATGACCAAAGGAAATGCACCGAATGCCATGGGTGTATCAAGATACCCCCTGACGCAGCCGATGACATAGCCCTCTGAGAAGGTGACTCGTGCCTCCTCTCCCATTGCTTGGTGTCGGTTGCTTCCTTGCTTTCCTAAAAAGGCAAAGATCGACTAAGAGGATGTAAAGGTTTTTAAACGAAGTTGGTAGATTTATGACTTCACTACGTTGCTGTGACGGAAAGATGAAGGGAGAGAGAGGTCCCACCACCGAGCGTGCCATTTGTTGAAACCTCATCATTTTTTCCCTCTCTTTTTTAAAAGAAAAAGAAGAAATTCTTTTGGGATTATAATTCTATTGGAACCTCGAATTTTCCTCAACATCGGAATTTCCTTTTTTTAGAAAATTCTTTTGCTTTAGGCTAGCATTGACTACTATGAAAATATGTGGTATTCATAGGAATATTAGCTAATTTGATGTGGTATTATTTTATACGAACACCGATGGTTCCACAGATTTGCTAAGTGCCGACATGGGTATCACCCACCACTTAGATGATCTGAACCACAGTTTCATTTATGAGGTTATCTGAGTTCTTTGAAAATAAATTTTGACATCTCACCACCGGACTTGCGATATTCCGATGTTAATTACATCGAGCGAACACTCGAACACCCTTGATTGGCCGTCACAGCAACATATTGATCGGAAGTCATTCATCCACATAAACACAAAGCTGGAAGACATATCCCCATGGCCTTATGAGATGGAATTTGGTTGAACTTAATTCAAACTTTTAAGTTTAAGTTCATTAGTTTTCTTTTTGATTTAAGATTTTGATTTAATTTGTTTTGTTCATGTCTTTGTCATTTGTTGACTTAGACAATTTTGAGTTGATCTCCTTTTTTATTTGTTTGTAGGAATTAATTTCCATTTTTTTAGTGTGTTTGTTAGCATTTTTTGCTTGATTTAAGTGAATTTCTTATTATTATTAAGATTTGTTCTTAATAATATTGATCACTTTAAATTTTCATGGTTGATTTTAATCCAACATAACTTGTTTTTGTAGTCATTAGTTGACATTTTTTATGCATTATTTAATGACATAATTTTGGTTGGATTATGTTTAACATTTTATTAACATTTTGATCATTTATTTGATTTGGATTTTGTTATGCATACTTATTTAATTAAGTAGCATTATCCATTTGGTTTGATTTAATTTTTTCATGGTTAAGTTGGATTCAAACTTAACATGTTTTGTAACCGTTTGTGGTTATTTTTTGTGTATGATTTTATGACATAGATTTAATTTGATTATGATGGCATTTTTGTTAAAAAATAAGTCATTATTTGATTTGATTTATTCAAATTTGATTATTTGATTAAAATTTTAAATTACTTAAATGACTTATTTAATTTTTATCCACCTCTCAAAGTTCATGGAGATTATGTGTCATCCTTGTAATGGCACATCAGGTCAATCGAACTTGAATTTATTTCATGTCTATTTGAGTACATGGAAGTACAATAAATGAGGGGGCATTCGAGCCTTTGTTCCTAAACACATGTCAAAGTTTGTTCGATTTGGCCAGCACTTCGACTTTACCGATTTGGGTTTTCTTTTAGAATTCCCGTTCGGTTTGACAGGCATTTTGGTTTTACCAATCTGGGTTTTCATTTAGAATTCCCGTTCGGTTTGATCAGCATTTCGGTTTTACCGATTTGGGTTTTCACCTTGATTTCCCGTTCGGTTTGACCGGCATTCCGGCTTTACCGATTTGGGTTTTCACCTTGATTTTCCGTTCGGTTTGACCGGCATTTCGGCTTTACCGATTTGGGTTTCCATCTTGATTTCCCGTTCGGTTTGACCGGCATTTCGGCTTTACCGACTTGGGTTTTCACCTTGATTTCCCGTTCGGTTTAACCGGCATTTCGGCTTTACCGATTTGGGTTTTCATTTAAATTTCCCGTTCGGTTTGACCGGCATTTCGGCTTTACCGATTTGGGTTTCCATCTTGATTTCCCATTCGGTTTGACCGCCATTTCGGCTTTACCGACTTGGGTTTTCATTTAGATTTCTCGTTCGGTTTGACCGGCATTTCGGTTTGACCGATTTGGGTTTTCTATTTGAATTCCCGAGTAGCTTAAGTTCGCATTTTTTAAATGCGGGCTACTTGATCTCTCTCGCAAAACGAGATGGGATCGGGATAGATTAGACTTTGGAGGTCGGGCAAAACCCTTACTCCCTTCTCGAATGGCCAAAAACCGATTCGAGGCGGTTGGAATTTTCTTTGGAAGTTAGGCAAAACCCTTCCTTCCTTTTGGAGAAATTGAGACCAAGGATTGTCGTCTCGGATCTCGGCTTCGTCTCAGAAGCGTGAAAGAGAAGAGATCTCGTGAGATTCTCGGAAAAATCTCGGGAGATCGGATTTCGGATTTCATTTATGCAAGATATACTTTACCCAATGATTGCCATCTCACATCTATATTTTATCTCATGAAGATTGAAGATAAAAGATATTGAAAAAATCTTAAGGGATTAGATCTTGGAAATACCAATCAATGTGCATATTTAAATGTAGAATGTTATATAATCTCTTTAAAAAGGACAAGAGAACTCATTAAATATTAAAATAAGTTGTGAAATAATTAAAAGTGTAATACAAAGATGGTGAACTATTGTTAGCATGAGACATTCAAAATATCTTATGTCAGACCAAAGTTTCATCTTGAACAATATGCATAGGAGATTGATAACATTTTGGGCTAATTGTACATATATAGTCATTTAAATATTAAGCTATGAAATTTTATCAAACAATAATGTTTAGATGAATATTTCGATGGATACATAATAAAATTGGCAATATAAAAAGGAAACTTAACAAGATCATCTAACATGTTGGGGATAATAATAGGCGGAGAAGATGAAGGTATCATAGGTATTACATAGATATTCTCGTTTCAGCGATCTCGTTTCTCGGACGCACGGAAGAAAAGAGATTCTCGGGAGATCTCGAGAGATTCTCGGGAGACCGCATTCCATGATTGAGACTCACTTTGAAGATCAGAGCTTCTCTCTCTAAAATCTCTTTTTCTCACCAATATAATCTCTTTCCAACACTCTCCAACCCAACCCACGTATGGCCATGTGAGGGTATTTATAGAAGATTTTGGAGGGGTATTTTGGTCACAAAAAACCACCCCACTAAGCCCATTTTCGCATTAGTGGGGGGTGACCCGATTCGGGAAGAGTTTAACCTCCTTTTCTCCCTTTTTCCAAGTTTCTGTTTGACCGGCGGTCAAACTGAGGGTAAGATCACCCGTAGGTGACCATATATAAGGAGTGGGCCACTTCTTTGGTCGTGGAGATCATGGGGAGGCCGGCTGACCCGGTCCTTCCCCCCCTTTTTTTTTCTTTTTATGCTCTATTTGACCGGGCAGACCCGGTTGACCTGGGGAGGCGCCTGCGGCCGCGCATGCACGCGCGGAGCCCGCGTGACGCCCGCAGGCCCGGCCCATCCGACTGGCGCCCCCCCCCCCTTTTTTATAAATCTTCCCCCGGCTTGACCGGGGGTGCCCGGGTTGACCCGGGTGGGCAACGTGCATTGCGTGCACACACGCGCGATCGCCGCGCGGCCCACCTTTTTTTTTTCAGTTTCAACAAATTCCTTTTTGAAATTCTTTTCCTTCTTTTGGATTAGCATTGACTACTATGAAAACATGTGGTATTCATAGGAGTATTAGCTAATTTGATACGGTACTATTTTATATGAACATTGATGGTTTCACAGATTTATTAAGTGTCGACATGGGTATTACCCACCAGTTAGATGATCTAAACCACAATTTAATTTGTGAGATTTTTTGAGTTTTTTGAAAATAAAATTTGACGTCTCTCCACCGGACTTGCGATATTCCGGTGTTAATTACATCGACCAAATACTCGAACGCCCTTGATTAACCGTCACGACGACAGATCGAACGGAAGTCAATTATTCACATAAACACAAAGCTGGAAGACATATCCCCATGGCTTTAAGAGATGGAATTTGGTTGAACTTAATTCAAACTTTTTAGTTTGAGTTCATTGATCTCTTTTATTTTTATTTTGTTTAGCAACTTGAATTTTTGGTACAACCTTAGAGATTGCTGTGCCCTAGATAATCAATGACATTCACACAATTGGCAGGGCAGCACAATCACATCTCATATCAATGATAACCTCCATTTCATATCATAAGCTCAAAAAAAAAGAAGGGGGGAGGAGTATGTCATGAATGAGGAAAAATCAATAACACCAGTTTTTTTGATTATTGAAAATAAAGACAAAGTCTCAAAACAAGCAACATACAGAAGCAAGAAAAAAAAAGAGAAATGAGGCTAAGAAGGCTTCGTCTTCTCTAGTTCTTGAACCTCCTCCTACAAACGAGCATTCTCAATAACCTTGGCATCATGTTGTTGCCTTGTTTACTGCAAGAGTCCAATAAGCTGCTCAAGACGGAACTTGGCTACATGAAGCTCAACATCCAATGATTTGCGACGATCCTCGAGTGTGACACACTCCCCGTAAAGTATTTGCTCCTCCTCTGCAAGAAAGGTCAATTGTCTCCTCAATTCCTCAGCCTCGACCTGAGCTGTATGTACAAGTGATGTCTTTTCGCTAATAAGGGGCTGAGTAAATGTCTCCCAAGCAATCCAGGCTTTCTTTTTATTCAATAACTGACAAAACCGCTGCCAAGTTTGCTCTACTGCCGCGATCCATGGCTTCATAGCACAGCCTAGTGTGTGGTAACAAGTAGTCAAGGCCTGAAGCTCACCCCTCATGTCCTCTACAGAACACAAGGGAACAAGAAGGCCATATAAAGTCTGCAGATTACTTTGGCCCATACCCTGAGAAGATCGATAATGACTAACAGAGGAAGTCAGCCACACTATGCCAAGCCTGGGATTCGTATCCTGTGCAATGGTAATCTTCTGGACCCCTTGGCCTGGAAGACGACAAGTATGCCATGGAGTCAGAATTAGTAAAGCCATCTCATGACATGAAAACGTTTGGGAGTCTTACTATGTGAGGGACATCCTCCTCCCACATTTCCTGCCAAAACCACTTCTAGACTGACGGGTGATAAGTCATCCGGTTCATCACCCCCTTTAGGACATGATGAAGTAGCCAACTTAGGAGCCTGCGCAAAAAAAGAGTAGCCAAGGATAATTAGAACATCATTTCGTTAAGGCACATAAATACGAGAATAATTCCTAGAGTTTCTCACCTCTAAAACAGGGGGAAGAACAACACATGGCTCCACAAATTTGTACCATGGCAGAAAATATGGACCAGGTACAGTCAGTACCTTCAAGACATCATCCTCGAAGTCCACATGCAAGTTGTCAACCTCACGAAGTGCGGTTGTGTTAGGTGCATCGGCTACAATTAAAAAAGGGGGGGAAATGATGAATGATGATGAAAGAATGAGAGGAGAGGATCAATAACCTTAAAAGGACAGTAAGGTTACCCCTATATCAATTATACTAAGAAGAAAGTATACCTAGAGCAGAAGGATCCTTAGACAACAAATCCTTTGTGAAGAAAGGGTAAACATCATCACCAACTATCTCCCCATCACTCAAGGGAGAATGTGAAGGATCAACTATAAACGGAGGGCATTCAATTGATTCACTGTTAATAGGCACCTTTCTTTTAACTTTGGCCTGAGTAAGCAAAGTTGCAGAAAACGAGAGAAAGGGACGAGAGGTGCATACCAGAAAATGCATACATAAATTGCAAAGCAGAACAAGTGAAGTGGATTAGTCCATACCTCGGTGTGAGGGATCAGAACTCAGCATAGCCCTTGGCCTTTTTAAAGGCCGCGGAGTCTCCCCCACATCAGGTGATACCATCGGGCGGCTGGAGAAGAGCTGGCATCCCGAGACTCTGCATATGTCACAAGGTTAGATGATTAACAATTAATCAATGACTAAATGGACAAAATAAATTGAATACTTGTAAAAGGAAGAGCGAGCGTACAACGGAGCAATAAGCCGACATCCCGGCCCACCTTGCGGGCGGCACTCAACACTGCTGCTCGAATCTCGCCAAATGTAGTAGCCTGCTCAACATTCAAGGCATCCTCAATCGGTCCCCAGGTAGAAATTGCCTCAATCACATGTCGTCGTCAACAACTCTCAGCATCAGTAGATGGTAGCAGCCCCTCGAGGGAAACTTTGGAACGTCCAGTGATGTCCTGTACAAAAATGTCAAACCAATCTACCACAGATGCTTCTGCAGGTTGTTGTAGACGCTGAGGAGCCCTGAGCACCTATAATCTGCAACATGGGTAGGTGGCAACAATCCATTCTTTCCTAGGAATCATAAGCCTCCAATACAGACTGCTTCGAAGAAGGAAAATCTCAAGTAAGCCCATTTGCAGCTATCTCTGGTGGAGCCCTGTCAGTAAGGCACAACCTAAAATGCTCAACCTCAAGCAACATCTTGGGGAGCAAATTGTAATTATGGCTATGGTGTGACCACCAACTGTCATAAATCAAGTCAAAAGCTCTAAAAAAGCTAGGTGTTGGAATGTGTAAAGAAGCATCTTGGTCGGTACAACTGAAGTAAGACCACCATTCTGCAGCTACCAAATGGCTATCTGGCTTTTCATACAGTCGTACCAATATATGAAAAATCTGCGTTAGGGACAACGCTCTGATCATAGCCAAAATTCCTCCCAAACCGATAAGGATAGTAAGGTTTTAAGATAGTGCACCAACCATGGCGAAAACCAAAACACTAGGATGTGTACTCAAACACCATTCCCGGGTGACCCTTCTACTGAACTTGTTGGTAAGAGGATCCACCCAAGAAAGAGCACATTCCTTCTCCCTAGCTGAATGAGGACGGCAGCCTAAACATCAAAGATCAAAATACAAACCCTTGTTGCCATCAAAATGAAGTGTCGACAAGAGTCTCTTGGCATTCTTCAACTGATAGTGTGATCTCAAAGTAGAACCACCAGCAAACCTGAAAATCAGTGGAGAGAATGAATCCAACATATCTCCTGCAACCAGCATACTACCAAATAAAGAGGCAGCCCATGCACTGATAAAATGAGTGGCCATCAGAATCTGACAATCCCTGGGAGGAAGGATGTGTTGCAATGGCCTCAAATGAGTAATATATGGTGGCTAAAGAAGCTGGAGCAATCGCTAACCGAGTGCCATATGCCAAACTGCAAGTAGGATATAACACACTGGCATGAATCATATCCCCCTCGCCAAATGGAACGACAAATGTGCAAAGCCAATATGCTAAATATGCCGCAAGGTGAGTGATCTCACCAAGGTCCCATGGATCCTCCGTCTCTGAAAAAGGTTCCAAAGTCAAATATGCGGCACAAGAAGGCAGTCTGTCAATTTGAACACGATCTGTCCTTTTAAATCTCAGTTTGGCAAAAACACCATCATAACAATACGGGCCGCCATAAAAATGACGCAGCCATGCATCATATATAACCTGGTGTGAACCTGTGGAAAGACGGTTGACATTCAACAATGAAAGATCTCGTCAAACTTTCACTAAATACCTGTGGTAGTAGGCCAATTTATAATCACCCTGGTCATATGTTTGGCTTCTATGCAGATCATCTAAAACCTCCTCCTCATACAAGACTCCATAAATAGGAAGACTTGAAAGAATCGGAAACCCCATAAATCTAGGAAAGTCTCCCCCTCAACAGTGACGAAGGTGTTCCAATGGCGATTAAACCGCTCTGCCAAAGCCTATATGTACCCTTCATGACAAGGGTAATCATATAAAGCAACTCTCAAGGCATCCCGAAGACCGACCAGCTCCAGACGTCTTCCAAAATTAGCTAGAACATATTCTAGTCATTCGCAAGTCCCAGCACATGGCACATAAGATCGCTTTACAGACAAGAGACCATACCAACTATCAACATTCTGGTCCAAGATCTCATCCAAGTAACATCTGTCGTCAAAACCTTCACTAGAAAAAGATTGGCAACTAGGTGCTATGAAAAGACCAAGCATGTAATTTGCTACATCAAAATGACAAGGACTGTTCAAGGACCACATTCCTGGAGTGAAGAGGAAACTAGTGACGTGCTTTGTGATACACACTCCCAAGAGGCCCAATGACAAAGGCCCAGGAATACAATCATGACCTGCCATGCCGATCGAAAACAAAGGATATGAAAAAGCAACTGTGTTTTGCAATATCTCGGCCTCGTAGAACGGCACGCTCAAGTTTGCTTTTATCTTCAGGTGAGAGTCGATCATCTTCGACACCAGTGAAAACTGTTGAACCACAGATAAAATCTAACAAACTCTCATTAGAAGGGTAATGGACTGGATATCTTGCAGGTCAATCATAAAAGAAACTCCTGTGAGTAGCGGATCAACTGTAGATCGACCAATCCAACTCCACTCATAGAGCTGGTCAGTTCCTTGGCAGCTAAATGAAAATCATGATGCCCACATTTGGATGATTCTAACTATCTCGGTGCTTGTACATATCTCTTCAAAGAAATAAACGTTGGCCTCTTACAAGATGAAGGTGCACGAGAAGCAGAACCACGCCCACGTGGGGGTTCATTCCAACCGCCACCTCGTTTAGATTGATCTCTGCCACGCATCATAATTGTGCTATTTGATTAAAAAAAAGAGGGAAGAAGAGGTCAAAAAGAAACGAAACCCAATGTCCACAAAATCATACCAAGAATGGCAAAAAAAAGCCAGTAACCAAAAAAGTGAGGTTGGTTGTCTCGACACAGGACACACCCCTACACTTCCACCTTCAGGGAATGTCCCATGAGGGACATTTATTGAACCGGTTACTTTAATAAGAAATAACCCGACAAGCAACACATTTTTTTGAAACAACTCAACGAGCATATATGTATTCCCTTACAAATATGTTCGTACAACATGCCGGAAATGGAATCCGAGGACGTAAACTCCTCAAAGTTAATCCGGATTGTGGTCAAAAAATCAACCATCGAATACAGAAAAAGAGACGATGTCGTCACCCTTTTCGACGTTGTCGCATTGTCGTTGAGATTGTCGGTTAAGACTAAACAAACATATGGAGCACCACACGACAACAGGAGACTGTTGCCGTCGATCGGCTCCCTCGAACGATGTCGTCACACGTTGTCGAGACAAGTTATACAGCCAGCACCGTCACCACTACCGTTGTCGTCAACAGAAAAGAAAAATGTCACTGCTTGAGCCGTTTAAAAAAAAATGTTGAAGGAATCTGTTGCCGGCAGATTTGATATGTTCAGAGCCATCAACGAGTAAAGAAGAAGGGCCAGGGAGAAAACCCTCACCAAAATATGATGAATCGAGCTCTGTCGAGACATCCGCCGTCAAGAGAAGCCCCGCCGCCAAGTTCCTGCGTACGCATCGGCACTGCCAACAAGGGGCATCGCCGCAAAGCCTTGTCGCCGTCGGGTGAAGAAAGGAAGGGGAAATCCCCTTCGTGGGCTCCTATTGCCGACGCCGACGCCTAACTCCGCCGTCGCAATTGTGGCCAGAACCCAGACCTGCTGCTGCCGAGACACCCCACAGGAAGCCCTATCGCCGTAAAGCCCAGCTGAGTAGCCGCCTCCAAGAAAACAACCGTCGGAAGAGGAGCGCTGGAGGAGGGTCACCAGGAGCCGTCGCCGTCAGGAGAGATAGCCGAAGAGAGAGCATCAGGGGAGAGAGAGAGAGAATCGAACAGAGAGGAGAGAGAGGGCAGCGGCCGCGGGTGACGTCAGTAAAAAAAGGCCGGTGCGCCGCGCGAGTGCTTGCGTCGCGCAGCAGCCACCGCTGTTGCGCGAAACCCTGTTCAAACTTGGTTCTTCTCGGTTGACCGAGGAGGATATTTAAAAGAAAAAAAAGATAAAAAATGACCACTCAAGTGGGCGGTCTTCGCCCACACGCGCACCTGTGCATGGGCGGCCACAGGTGAAGATCCGATCAGCAACCGGTTTGTCAACTGGGGGGTGAACATACCCCCTCGATTTGACTTCAGTCAAATAGCACCTCAAAGAATCAGAAAAAAAAATGAAAAAGGGAGGTAATTTCACCACATTCTGGTCACCCCCCACTCCTACGAAAATGGACTTAGTGGAGTGAGTTTTTGTGACCAAAATATCCCTGAAAATCCTCTATAAAAGGGCTTGACATACTGTACATACAAGGGGTTGGCCATTGTAAGAGAGTGAGAGAGAGAGTTGAGAAGAGAAAAAAGCTCTCACTTCTTACATCCTGCCAGAAAGAAGGTAAGAAATGCCTTGGTTTTGCGCTATCTTTCCATAAAAAGGGGCCTAAAATAATGAACTATTTTGGATAGAAAAAAAAAGTCAACCCAACTTCGGTCTAGCTGAAATGCTACCGAAATTAAATGATTTTGCGCTACCTTTCCATTAAAAGACCCAAAATAGCTTGCTATTTTGGATAGAAATAGAAAACTCAAATTGGTAAAGCCGAAATGCCAGTCAAACCGAACGGGAATTCAAATAGAAAATTCAAATTGGTAAAACTGAAATGTCGATCAAACCGAATGGGAATTCAAATAGAAAAACCCAAATCGGTAAAACCGAAATGCCGGTCAAACCTAACTGGAATTCAAATAGAAAACCCAAATCGGTAAAGCCGAGATGCCGATACGGGAATTCAAATAGAAAGCCTAAATCGGTAAAGCCGAAATGTCGGTCAAACCGAATGGAAATTCTAAATGAAAACCTAAGTTGGTAAAGCCGAAATGCCGGTCAAACCGAATGGAAATTCTAAAAGAAAGCCTAAATTGGTAAAGTCGTAATGCTGGACAGACCGAATAAACTTTGACATATATCGAGGAGAGAGACTTGAATGCCCCCTCATTTGTTGTACTTATATGTACTCAGACTGAGATGAAATAAAATTCAAGTTCGACTAATGTGTTATGTTACTTCAAACAAGTGACATCAAATCCCCATGGACTCCAAAAGATAAATAAAACTAAATAAAGCATTTAAATAATTTTCAAACTTAATCAAATAATCAAATTTGATTAAATAAAAATCAAATAATGACTTATTTATTAACAAAAATGCTATCATAATCAAATTACATCTATGTCATAAAATCATACATAAAAATTGACCACAAACGATTACAAAACATGTTAAGTTCGAATCCAACTTGACCATAAAAAAATTAAATCAACCGAAATGGATAATGCTACTTGAATAATTAGGTGTGCATAACAAAATCTAAATCAAATAAATGATTAAAACGTTAATTAAATGTTAACATAATCCGCCAAAATTATGTCATTAAATAATGAAAAAAATGTCAACCAATGACTACAAAAACAAATTATGTTGGATTAAAATCAACCATGAAAATTTAAAGTGGTCAATATTATTAAGAACAAAACTTAATAATAACAAGAAATTCACTTAAATCAAGTTATGTTAATCTTTTTCAGGTCTACTGAAACCCATTTTTCAAACACTATAAACCCTAGGAAGGTGACTGTTGAAGTGAGAAAAACACACTTCTTCATGTTGCCGTAGAGTTGCTCCTTCCTTAAAGCCATACAAACCTCACTATAATTAGGTGTGCATAACAAAATCCAAATCAAATAAATGATTAAACGTTAATTAAATGTTAACATAATCCACTAAAATTATGTCATTAAATAATGCATAAAAAATGTCAACCGATGACTACAAAAAAAAGATATGTTGGATTAAAATCAACCATGAAAATTTAAAGTGGTCAACATTATTAAGAACAAATCTTAATAATAACAAGAAATTCACTTAAATCAAGTTATGTTAATCTTTTTCGGGTCTACTGAAACCCATTTTTCAGACACTATAAACCCTAGGAAGGTGACTGTTGAAGTGAGAAAAGCACACTTTCTTCATGTTGCCATAGAGTTGCTCCTTCCTTAAGGCCATACAAACCTCACTAAGATGAATTAGGTGTTCATCCTTTGACTTGTTGTAGATAAGAATTGCATCAAAATAGACAACAACAAATTGTCCAATGAAGGGTCTAAGGACTTGGTGCATGAGTCTTATGAAGGTACTTGGTGCATTGGATAAGACAAAAAGCATCACTAGCCATTCATATAACCCGTCCTTACTTTTAAAAGCTGTCTTCCACTCATCCCCCGGTCTTAACCTAACTTGATGGTACCCACTTTTCAAGTCAATCTTTGAAAAGATGACTGAACCAACCAACATGTCAAACATAACATCTAGTCGGGGAATAGGAAATCTATACTTGACAGTGATTTTGTTGACAGCCCTGCTGTCCACACACATTCTCCAAGTCCCATCTTTTTTTGGAGTAAGAAGGGTTGGGATAGCACATGGACTCAAACTTTCCTTGATGTATCCCCTATTAAAAAGCTCTTCCACTTGTCTCCTAAGCTTTTCATGGGATTTCGGGTCCATCTTATAATTGGGCAGATTGGGAATTGTGGATCCAGGAACCAGGTCAATTGCATGCTAAACATCCCTCATTGGTGGGAGTCCAGGAGGTAAATCTTCAGGGAAGACATCTGAAAATTCTTGTAGAACTTTTTCCAATTTGGAATCATGTTCTTTCTAAGGTTTTCTAGTTCTACCTCTCTTGCCACCGCAGCAAACAATGGCCCTTTCCTACTCTCTTGCTCAAACTCATGTTTCCCTGATATGTGCAAAAATCTTGGGGAACAATCAGTAGGTTCAGATGGGTTATTGGATTTCAGTTCAATAACTAAAGTGGCTGATTTTTTAAAGTTTTGCAACTTAGAACTAGTGTTCTGGTTGTTGGAAGATAGTATGCTATCAGCTTTGAAGGTACCAGCACCCTTTAGTTTAGATGGAGGTGAAGGAGAAAGCTTGACTTGACGGCCAGCATGTGTAAACTCACAAATGTTTGATTTGTCATACAATGTGGCATCCTCATCAAATAGCCATGGTCTTCCAAGGATGATACTCCCTACTTCCATAGGAAGCACATCACACCAAATGTTTTCCTCATAAGGAGAAAGATGAATTGGGACAAGGCAGTGGCTATGGACTGGAATGGAGGTGGAATCCACTCATGAAACCTTATAGGGATTAGAGTGTGGTCAGAAATTAGTCCTAACTTCTGGACTGTGTTAGTAGAAATTGCATTTATGCAACTTCCACTATCAATGATGAGCTTACAAACCTTACCCTTGGCCCTAAAGAAGGTCTGAAAAATTGAAGTTCTCCTCTAATCATCAGTGGGTACATGTTGTGTGAAAGCACACCTAACCACTCCTAGCCTAGTGTCCACTTCAGTCTCTTCTTGGTGTGTCTATTTCTTCATCCTCAAACTCATTTAGTAAAATAGGATCAGCCTCATAGACTACTGTACTGAGTCTATGTTTGGATTTTAGTTCTCAATATTGTCCTCATCAATGCAAAGAGTTCTGTTTTGAAGACATTGAGAATTGTAGTGTCCAATTTTGCCACATCCAAAACATTGGACCTTGCTTTGGTTACTCTCAGCCACAGCTGGTTGTTTACCTCTATCATCCCTTCTAGATGGAACATTGTTGATTGAAGGTTTGTTGGGAGGTAAGGGTAAGAAAGGCTCCCTATGTGCATTCTGAAAATTTCCCCTATTCTGAGGAAAAGGAGGTTTAAAAACCTCTTGGTTTCTGATTTGAGGTTGAGAAAACCTCTGGCCCAAGTTTCCTCGGTTGTCATTTGAAGTATTTTGAAGATACTTTGGTTTGAGATGTTCAAGTAGAATTTCAAATTGCTCAAATTGAGACACTTCTTTGTAGGCATGGTCAAGGGTGGAGACTGACTCCCTATACAACTCCCTTTTGTATTCTTGTCTAAGTCCTTTCCTAAACCTAGACAAGGTCATCAACTCATCTTCTTAAATCCCACATCTAAGAAGATAGTCATCAAACTCAACAATATAGGCTGTAACAGTCCTATTTCCTTAGCTGAGGTTCTGTCACTTGTCTACCAACATCTGCCTATAAGAAGAAGGTTGATACTTATCCTTAAGTTTGGCCTTCATTTCCTCCCAATTTTGAATTAGCTCTTGATGTCGTTGCCTAAGCAACCTTTTTATGTTATTCCAATGGATTTTGGCCTGCCCAAGAAATTTCATCTTGGCAAATCTCACTTTCCTAGCCTCGAATAGCTCGAACCATTCAAAATAATAGTCTATCCCTGATCCCCAATCTATGTAGTCCTTAGGGTCTAAGGATCCCTCAAAGTTAGAAGCAACCACCTTGATGTTCCTAAAGCACCTATCTTCAGCCTTCTGTAAGTCTCTACCCTATCTTTGTATTACCCTTTGATAACCAAATTCTAGTTGATGAGATGGGGGGTAAACAAGAGGGTACAGGTAGGCTGGTTGTTGAGGAAAAATAGGTGGTTGGTTTTAGGGATAGACTGGTCTTGGAGAAAATTCACGTTTGTTTTGATGCCTACAATGAAAATTCCTAGGGCCCTGATTCATCCTAACAGGTTCTAGTCGGAATTGGGGAGGTGAATTCCTAAACTCTTCCAAGTCAAGAGGAGCTTGTCTACCCTCCACAACTGCCACCCTATCTGCCACATCATTGACAGACAACTCCAGTTGGGTGAACCTAACATTTAAATCCTTGATCAGACCCTCAAAGGATCCAAACCTATCCATTAGCTGAGATATTTGCACCTCAATAGATGATGGTCGCTAGATGACCCAGATGAATCGGAAATGAAGGCGAAATTGATATAAGCTTTACCAAACAATAAGGCAACAGTCTGGGAATAACCCTAAACTCATGAGGCTACCTGCGGAATTGACAACTCCAGGCAACACTCGTGTAAAGCTAAAACCGACTTCTCAATGAACAATAAAACCTTAAGAGATGACTGGAAATATAGCATTCAGTTCCTCAAGTGACAACCAAATGACCATATCAACGAACAAGAAGCTCGGAGATGGTGTCAAGGAGTTACGGTTTACCACGTTGCCTTTAAAAATGGTTAAACATGAAAAGAAAACCCACTTACAGGAGCGGTACGTGGCTAGATCCGGCTCCAACAACTTCTTAAGAGAGCTCCTCCTTCAGATCCGATGTTGTAGGAGAGTATTCCAAGAAATAGACAGCATAAACCATGTTTCTAACTAAAGGATCACTCTTCAGAAGTAGTAGATCATCGCAGGAAGAAGAATCGAAGGATAAACTCCACCAACAGCCGTCGTTGTCTCTAGAAAACTAGCATAAACTATTCGATAGAGCTCGAACAAAAGGGTAGAAGATAGATCAAAGGACGGGGAACAATTTTCTCTAAAGAAACTACTATAGATGAGCACCGGAGAAGGAGATCGGAGCTGGAGAAGGGAGAGTTAGGATTTCGCCATCATCAGAGGGAGAGAGAGGGCTGCTTCGACTATTGGGACCAACTGAGCAGAGAGATAAGATCTCGTCGTTAAGTCCAAAAGCTGCAAGGGCAAAAACGAAAAACAAGAAGATTCCCGAACAGGTTCCGAAGAGTGGGCAGGGGCAAATTAGGAAACAATTCAATTCGTCATTTCATCATGCCTTTACTTACAATCGGGCCCCCTATTTATAACAGAAGAAAAAAAAGAAATATGATGTAAAATACCCAGAAAGTGGTGCTGGCTCCTGGAAATTTCCTAAAAATGCCTAATTCATAGAAAAATGTTTAGAAAATGGATTGTTCTCTAAAAATTACCATAAAATGCCAAAATTTATAAAAAATGCTCTGAATTGAAAAGAAAAAAATACTTTGACTTAGTAATGACTAAAAAAAATACTAAGGCCCTCTGAAATTCTTAAAAATTCACAACATTCATCTAGAAATATTCTAAGCAACAATTTGCCCATGAAATATCATCGCCTAGCCAAATAGACTCCAGTCGATGCCGTCTATGCTGATAGGTCTTTGCAAAATGGTCTTTTCCTCTAGTGTCCTCACCAAAGAACTTCAAGAGGATGATGATGGAGACGCACTACGAGAAAAAACAAATGATGAAAATAGTGATGGTGCAAATGAGAAGACTAATGCTTAAGATGAGAGTTTAGATAATGCTATTTTTGGCTCCAAATTTTGAATATTTTATGTTGGATTAAATAACCCTAGAGTACTTTTTATATGTAAGTACCTTAGTTAATTACTTGTATACTCAATCTTGATGTTAGTTGTATTTTTGTGTATCTATCTTTTTATTAGCATGTAATAATGTGGATTGCTATTGCATTTGCACATGTCGTCAACTTTATTTTGCAGATTTTTAAAAGTTCAAAATTTACTTAACATTTGATAAGTAAATTTAATTTATATTGTCTTGTATTTACAATTTTGAATATGTAATGTGTTCTTCATACAAATTTTATCTTTACTACATGTAAATTTTATTAGTTTTTGTAAGTTCTATTTAAAATTTATTATATAATTGTTTATGAGACAAAAACATGTTTAGGCTTATTATTTCTTAATGTCTCATCAACTAGGCAGGCACCTTAACAACTATGCAAGGTATAATGCGGAGGGGCACTAGAACATACATTCGTAATCTCCACATTTGAAGCACAGACCTCAAATCATAGTATGAGAGGGCTCCAGCAATAGGGGCATCACCCCTACCCTCATACTTGGGAGGAGGAGCAACCACTTTGGGAAAGAGTTGGAGGAAAAAGAGACAAATGTAGGTTGCAGGCAAGAGGTTGGACTAGCCCTTTGGCTAGGAAAGGGGAATGATAAGAAGAAAACTCTTGGCCTAGCCTAGTGTGCACAGGCTGGAAGAGCAAGAGGGACTCCTACATCACCTGGATTGAACATGGGAAGAATGCTCATAGTGGGTCTCAAACTGCTCATACTTAGATAGCAACCTTGTAGGCATACTCAAGAGAAGTCATACTCTTTCATAATAGCTCATGCCAATACCCAAATTTAAGCCCTTTCCTAAACCGAGAGAATGTCATCACTCATTCCTCATATACATCACATTTAAGCAAAAACTCGTCAAATTCAATGTGTGCACAAGCCTATTTACCTAAGTAAGAGCCTGGCAATGCCACAAGGTCAATGAGACACTAATGACGGGTACTTCTCTTGAAGTTTTGTCTTCATCTCATCTCATGGTTGTACGAGCTCTTAATGGCATTGTCTTAGCATAGATTGTAGAATCGGTCGAATCGGATTAGAATCGGCCAATTCTAGAATTGAATCTATCTATTTTGATACAATTCTTGCTTGAAGAACCGATTCCGACCAAAGTTTCACTGAAATCGGTCTGAATCAGTCGAATCGGATCAGAATCAAAATCTTGATTTAAAAAAAATCAAGCAGAATTAGTCTAAATTGAAATCAAAATAGAAATTTTAAAAAATAAAATATCCCAATTCTAGATCGGTTTCTGATGCGGGACAAAAACAGACCGAGAGAAAAGGACATGCAATTACTGTACCTCACTAAAATTACCAACAAATCTGTTTAATCGTCAATTTTAGAGTTCAAAATCAGTTTTAAAATGTTATTAATAGAAATTGGACCAGTAGCTATTCCAAAAAGATTAACCAAAGAAATCTTAAACAAGCTCACTCTCTACCAACGTGGCTACCAAACCTTTTTAAAAACGAAACTGATTTTAGTAGTTTTCAAAAAAAATGTTTGGTCAACTCCGATTATTACTCTCAACACGCCGACGTCTTTGAAATAAACGGGCTAGGATCCTACACACAACTGAGCATGGCATTCGACGCATAATAGAGAACAAAAGTAAACATCCAAGGGTAAGGTAAGAGATGTACCTCCACGTCGAAACGTGGGTGTCGGCTCGGCTGGCTATGAACACCCGACTTTATACATTTAGAGAGATTAAAGGATTTACAAATACTCAAATAAAATTGAGATCCACGTCTCGCAGGACGGTATAGGATCAACAAATCAAATGTGGTGGGTATTCACAGCCAGGTTGACGAGCTGCAGTCAACAAGATCCGGTTCATATGAATCAACAGCAAGAGAAGCTCACTTATAGCACGAGCTGACCAGCAAGTGGGTAAACTGGTTGGGATCAGACCCTGTCACTTCAGGGCGGTGCTGTACTTGCCGATAACTGATACCTCCAAGAAGTTATTCAGTAAGATCGACAGGAAATAAACCAATGGACAGATAACGCTACCAGCAATCAGGGGACTGAGTCCTCACTGAAGGGCAACCACTGGAGTAGGACCAGTGTAGTGATATCACTAGAGTTCTGCTAACAGAAGCCGCTACCAGCAATCAGGGGACTAAGCCCTCACTGAAGGGCAACCACTGGAGATGGACCAGTGTAGTAAAGTTCTAGAAAATCTGCCATCATTGTCATATCCGAACCAGAATCATATAGGACTCAAAAGGACAGCACCTCTCATCATTTCCCGGGGGGGGAGGGACTCAAGAACATAACCGGGTAGACTCTCAAATCATCGATCTCTGGATCTCATTCAGCATGGATATCATAGCTCAACGAGCTCATCAAGTACGTCGCGATTTAAACCAACAAGACCGAGCAACCAAGGACGACTATAAGGAGCTGCAGGACTAGTTCGGGATTAGTCTCCTGCCCATTGTCAAGGCGGACATTCCTCTGAACTAGAATAGCCACGGAAATCAGGATTTCAGCAGAAAAAGGACCAGTTCGAGTCAGCTTTGAACCGACATAGCTTTGCCATAGTCGGGATGCTGCTGATCTGGAGTAAGTCGGCTTGAACCAGTGTCGGAAACATCTAAACCCATCTAGTAAACCAAGAATAGATGAAGACTTATCTGGACAAATAACCAGCAGCAGCCGAAGGAAAACCAGATCCGAGATGGATCTCTGAGAGTGAAGAGGGTAGAATAGCAGCGACGGTAATAAGAGAGTCAGCTCAGCTTCCTTGCGGATCTTCAGGGACTGGAAGCCACAAACGGAACGCTCTGGTTCTGCACAGCCGGAGTGACCAGTAGCTGTAGTAGTCGGACCAGCAGATTCCCGCAAACGCGAGGCCGATCAGAATATGCCGTAGACGAAAAAAGCAGGATAGAAGTAGAAGAATATCGCCATTGATGCTGGTGAACTAGGGCTACACTATAGTAGGAATAGAATATCGCTTCGGATCTGCATAGCCGGAATGTCCAGCCACGTAGAGATCGAACCAGTGGACTCCAGCAGGGAATGCGGTGCCGAAGAAGAGGAAAACCAGAGAAAGAGTAATAGCTACGCCATAGAAGAAGACAAACTCGAGCTAGGCTACTGTAATGAAGAATGGAGAATCGCCGTCGCCATTGGGGAGCTAGGGTTCACTCGCGGAGAACACTCGCAGGAGAAGGCGAAGATGCAGTCGCTCAGGAGAGAGGAAACCAGACGCCGATATGAAAACTAACTATGGGTCAAGCTGGAAATAAACTCAACGGGAGGAAATGTATTCATCTCTTTCATGCCTCGTTTTCGTATGTACATAGACCCTTTATAGGGGGGCAGAGGGGAGAAAGGGACGCAGCGCACAGCGTATTGGACCCCGGATTTTGTTAGCCCATTACGTCCGCTGGCCGCATTGACCCATAGCGTAAATGCTTAGACTAAATGACGCCGGTAGGCCCATTAGCCCACAGCGTTCATTACCTCCAAAAAACACAAAACAATTTTGTTTAAAAGGTAAATCCAATGTCTCCTAGCCATAGGTTGTCCTTCTGTCGTCGACTATAAACCCTTCCAAACCGATTTGAAAATCGGGTGTCCCCACCAGTTTCTCTACCTGAGAATCGGTCCCCACTAATTCGGTGACCGATTCCAATTTCGAAATCTTTGTGTCTTAGACTCTTAGGAGGGTGTTGATGTTTGGCCAGTATATTTTGGCCTACAATGTGAGTTTTATTTTGGCGAATCAAACTCGCCAAGCATATGACATGTCATACTAATCAAAATAATAGTATATGCCAACTTTTCAATCAAGATAGATACTTGGGTCAAGAGATCTTCAACGTTAGAAGTATTGATTCTAATATTGGGAAGAATCCAATCATCGGTGTCTGCCTGATCATGACTATCTATGTCTTCGGTCTAGTTCATCAAACCCGGCATAAGGCTCTTATTGATATTGGTAGACAATGCAAGAAACTAGTGGAGGAATTGGTGACAGACCCATAAATTATGGTAAGTCTATAGTCGGTGGCTATATATACTAGGTCAACTAGCCTAACTAGTTCTAGTATGAGCGGGCAGCTCACAAATACTGGAAATCAATCAAAAAGATCATGGATAGACTGTTGTTGACACTGAGAATTTGTATAAAACAATGAGGAGACTACTATAAGTGTTAGTCAAGTCACATGTCAACCAAGAATCCCAAATTGAAAGAGTTGACAGGTGAAAGAAAAAAAATCAATAAACAAAATTCAATGATTGGATCATTCATCTGCTCATAGAAACAAGATGCCATTGGGCTACGGGCAAACTCAAAAGCCAAGTCATAATGCACCTAGCTAGCCTAGCTTTGAGCCAAAGCTTAAGTTAAACATGGGCATGATGGTTCAACTGTTATGTTGATCATCCAATTAAGGAGCCCAATGTCTAATGACCTGCTCGAGCTATCTTCCCATGGGTGAATGGCCTATGTTTTAGTTAGACTCAATTTATTGAGTAATATTAGCCCATTTCAAGGAATATTTAATGTTCCATGGGCTTACTTAAATATGTTGGGCGCCGGAATGAAAGCTATGAGAGGGAAGAATCCAGATTGAAAAAGGACAAGAGGAATTTGGACTTGTCCAAACAGACGGAAGTCTACTCCAAGGGGACACCACCGAACCTCCAACAGTCATCTAATAAGATCACGAAGCAAATCCGAGAATGTTTTTGAGTAACATGAAGCCCCCGCGCGGCAAGGAGATAAGTCCCCATTTGATTCCTATGCCAATTTGGACTCTTCCAGCGGCAAGGAGATCCATAGGCTTCCTTAAACAAGGCCATCAGAGCTGATAAAAAAAACTCATGGACCTCCCCGACTCCGCCTTGAAGCCGGAATCTGTTTTCATGGAAGGTCCCTCGATGGTGTAAGGCAATCTTGAGGCCTATAAAGCAGTCCCGCAGGGTCATCACGAGGGAGACAGAAGGGGAAGGGCGGCCTGAGCAGAGGGAGAGAGAGGGTTATCAAAGCCATCAAAGATGTTTACCCCTTCCAGTCGCACCAACGGGCAGCACCGCCGAGCCCAGGGTCCTCTTCAATCAGCACCCTCGGAGTCTCCTCTTGCCATCGTCGAGGTCTTCTCCTCTCTCGCACAGCACCGTGAAGATCTCTTCCTCCCCCCGAAAGTGCCGGTGAACATCCCTCTTCCTGTTGGGAACTTGGGCTCACCAGAATAGTCTATGCACCCAGCCGAAGCTGTCTTCTCTTCCAGTCAGAATCGCCATAGCCATCTCCTCCTGTCGAGTTGTCGAAGCCGCGAGCTCCACTTTCTGTTGCTGTCAAAACCGAGTAATAGGCAAGGGCACCGTTGGACGCCGTCGGGTGAACAGTGCTTCAACAAAACAATGTCCCAAAATTATTTTTCTCGAAACTTTGGTCCAACGTGGCCATATTGTGGGCCCCACCAAAAACAAGCAGAAGAAAGGGGCGCAGCCGGGCAGAGCTTGCAAGGCCCGTGAGGATGTGGCCACGATGGGCCACCGGGGCCCAATTCCCCCTCGGATGAACAGTGCCCAAACAGGGCCATTCAAGATAAAAGAAACTTAAAACAAACACCTAATTGAAATTAAATAAAAATCCATGAATTTAATCCAACAATCCGGACTAATTGGAGGGTCGACTAACCATCCTCCCCTACGTCTCAGCTTAACTTAAAAGAAAATTAAAATTCAGACTAGTTGGGGAGTCGACTAACCATCCGCCCCTATGTCCTTTTAAGGTAGACATACAAAGATCTATGAAAAAGACCCCAATGTCTCACCATATTCATTAAGCAGTGCAAGGTTGTGCATAATCAATATGCCATCATGCCGGTCATATGTTGATGACATTTATAAAAAACAGTGGAAGAATGCCCTATGCCTATCAAAGGCTGGGTATTTCTCATCCCAAATCGATCAAGGTATATTCCATCAAGGATTCAATGGACTTGATTTCAAGTCATTCAAGTTCTAAAATCATGTCTCGGATTGAGCAAAAATAATGAGAATGCTATGTTTGGTGCATATTTGATTTTATGAGAGATATGAATAGCCCCATGGAATGAGTGGGATGTAAACACCTAAAAGAAAAAATATGTAATGATAAAACAAAACTTAAATTAAAATTATGGCTGATATGATTGAGAATGCCCGGTTGAACTGAAGGCATGAAGGTTCAAAATCCAACCAAAGTTTGAGCTCAGCAATCCTTAAATCTGAAACTCAAGTCCCAAATCTCAAATAAGAAACTTGAAAGTTACGTTTAAATTCCTCAAACTCAAAAATTTGAAATTCCAAAGTCAGAATCCATTAAAGGATCAGAGATTGCATAAATCCAAATAAACTCGTAATATGAAAACACCAATTGGAAAACAAGAACTTCAAAACAAGATTTTGATTGGAGGGTTCCAAGGTCATCAAAATTGAAATTTAAAATGTCAATATCTGAAATAAACAAAGCAAACTTGAAAGTCAATCCCAACAGAATTTAAATCAAAAACCCAGTCCAAATCTGAAGCTTATCGAAAATCTTTCCCATCCAATTTCAAATCTCCCAAAAGATATCATAACCGGAAGGCAAGGCAGAAAAATCAAAAGTCAAATTCATAACATGGTGAGCCGATCAATCAAACCCAAGATAAACTCTCAACATATTAACTATCAATGATCAATCTACATAAACAGGTCTAAAATCTGACAGTATCAGAGGCCTGAAAATTCAGTAACCTCCAAGACAAATTCAAGACAGACCCTTGAATAAATTTTAGTCAACTCAAATCAACTTCAAAACAATAAAAAAAAAAGAGGAGAGGGCATTCCAACTTGAGAATTCAAATGGAGGAAACTGAGAAAATCTCAAATTCCAAAGTTGCAACTGAAATCAGAAATGTCAAATTCCAAAAGAATACAAGAAATTCAAATCCAAAACCCAAAACTGAAGCAAGAGAAACCTGGATCCTAAATCAGGAAGATCTAAAATCTTAAAGTCATTATCTTCAGAATTTAAGAGCAAAAACCCAGAACTCAAAAGGAACAAACTGTAAATGCCAAACACCTCCCTAAAGCAAAGAAATTCCAAATCAAAACATTCTCCAACAGATCATCAACCTAATCAAACCTTTAAACAAACCTCAATCAATTAAAAATAAATGTGAAAATAAGCCTTGAACCACAAGTTGGATCAAATCATCATAAGAAATAAAACAGACTTCAAAATGAACCCAAATGACCGGAGTCAAATTAAACCAAATTTGAATCATCTTAATCAAGATTTAGACAGAATATCTATCCACTGAATCTCAAAGCAAAATTCTCAAACCTTAAGAAATCAAATAAAAATTCAACTCTTCAAATTAAGCTTAATCCACCTACATCAAATCCGAAATAATCTCAAAGAGGAAATCTATTCCACAAAATAAACCTTAATAAATTCAAGCTAATTCTGATCAAATCAAATCAAATCCAATTCAAGTGTTATGTATTTAATAGCAAATCTTAATCAAGACTTAAAACAGATCATCAAAATCAACCCAAATTAATTTCAAAGACATTAAGTCACCATCCATAAACAAATCAAATTTCTTAAATCTTACCCAAGTCAGATCAAACCACGACCAAACTCATTTAAGTCAATTTCAAATTTAAAACCCCATCTGAAAATTCAAGCTAAAGAAAATCAACTACATTTCAAATCTGAAAGACAACAAGCCTAATGGATTGAAAACTGAAAATTACTTTAAATTAAAAAAAACACACCAAGTTTTAATTAAAACAGACCTCTCTAAATCAAATCCAAATTCAAATTCCTAAATCAAAACTCGAACAAATCTGCAATCTGAAAAATGTAAGGTTCAAGGAATCAAAACACCCTCAAACAAATTTCAAGCTCAATGGAATCTCCCAAATTAAATCCAAATTAAATTCTCCAAACTAAATTCAAATCAACCAAATAAATTCAACTCAAATCAGACATGAACTTAAAAGCAACCCATAAGCAAAATCCAATTTCTCCAACAAACTCAAATTAATTTCAAAAACTCAATCCAAATCAAATTCAAACAAATTTTTAAAACACGTTAAGTATTTGTATTCCATCAAGTTCATGGGGTCGTGGTTTCTGTGTATGTTTATTTTTTGTGGATGTATGTTTTTTATTCTATGGATTGCTATGACGAATAATCAAGGGTATTCGAGTATTCTCGATGTAATTAATATCGGATATTCGTACCATCCGATGGGAGAGGTCAAAGATGAATTTTCAAAGACCCTAACAACCTCAGCATATATTTTTATACATATCATGAACTTAGCTAATACTTTTATAGAATATCACCTATTTTCCTAAGAAGTTAATGCTGAGTCAAATCAAAAATCAAATTGAAAAATGAATTTCCAAAATTCTAAAACAATTAAAATTTTGAGGTTACATCAACTACACAAATGGGTAAGAGACCAGTCTAATTCTAACTAGAGCCTCTAAAATGTCAACTCAATTAATCAGTTGAGCTAGATGAGAGTTCATAAATGAATCACGATAATAAGAAGGTGGATCAAACATGGGATAGGTTAGATGATAATGTGTCTCACAAGGAGTGAGCATGCATAGTACAGCAAAAATAGTGTCCTAACTCGACATGCTCTAATATTAAACTGATATGGGAGTAGCTCTAGGCAAAACAAAGACTAGCAAAATAAACAGCATCTATGGTGTGTAGAGCTAAATTGAACAAAGTAATTAGGTGATCAACTAAGTCTAAAAGAAAAACATGCCTGAGTAGCGTATCCTAAGTGGTGAGACTAATGTAATATAGATGCTACTGAGTCCAAGATGCTCTCAACTCAGCATAGTCGATCTGATAGTCCAAACTTGGAACTCATCCACAAACTAGGAATGGATCACATCAAGCTAGATAATCCTAACACTCAACAGCCAAGATCAACTGACGAGTTAGGAACGTATCTCCATGCCAAGAAGTGGATGTCAATGACCTAGCTTCCGCTTTCTAACCATTTGTATGTCAAAAACAATATCAATCAAAGTCCACAACTCGTGAGGTGATAAAAAGCTACAAATCTTGAATTATCAAACAGAAAGGGCAAGTTGACGGTCTTTGAGAGGCTTGGTGAACCATAGTCTATATGTTATAACCCAGAACAAAACTTAGAGTTGTTTATATTTTAATGCATGCTTGTCATTATTTATGAATTATATTGAAGGATGATCATGAAGTATGGATGATGACTTAAACTTCGATGGAATTTGAATGTCATTTGACAATGAAGTAGACAACATCAAAATTACGCAGTTTTGTCAAAAACTGTAAAGTAGGAATTCGGGTATCCTATATAGATTATTTCAGTGTTCGCCGGGTCGCGACCCGGCCCCGACCCGGTCGGGTTTGGTCCCGACCGGCCCGGTCGCGACCCGGCCGGGCCGACTCTCCTGGCCGGGTCGCGGGGTCGCGCGGGGGTCGCACAAGTCGCGCGACCCGGTCATATGACCGTTGCCAACGGTCATGGGGGGGCGCAGCCCCCCCCCCATTCAGCCCCTTGGGGGCTATTCAGCCCACAAGGGGCTCCCCTTACTCCCACCCCCCCACTCTCACTCCCAAGCTCTCATTTTACTCTCATTGCTCTCATTGCTCTCATTTTGTTCTTCATTTACTTAATTATTTCATTAAGCATTTCATTAGTTCATTTAGTATATTTATTTAATATTTGTTCCATTGATTAGTTAGTTAAGTAGTTTCTTCTTTTTAATACTTATTTACTTACTTACATAGTTACATAGTTAGTTAGCTAGAAGATTAGTTAGATATTTAGTTTAGTAGTTACTTAACACATCATTAGTTGGAAGGTATAGTTAATTACTTACTTAATCATATAATTAGTTAGTCATTCATTTTACATAATTAAAAGTATACTTACATTAGTAGTCACTAATTAACGTCATTAGCTTTTTAAATAATTAATTATTTACTTAAGTAATTATTTACTTACAAAAATGTCTTCTCCAAGCCAAACAACCCAAACTACCGGCGCGACCCGGAGTGATCCGGCTTGGTTACATTGCAATTTGATCTCCATGGCGGAGAGAAAAGTGCAATGTAAATATTGCGACAAAGTAATATTCGGTGGTATTTATCGTTTAAAATTTCATCTTGCAGGCATGAAGGGAAACGTTCTTCCTTGCACACGATCCCTACATACGATCAAGAGTATTGTGGAATGAATTATGTGGAGTCATCGGATACTTCGATCCAATCGACCTATAGTTATGGTGACTCGTTTGGATCAAGTCTTAGGATAGTTTCCCGAGGGACTGACGAATATGATCGTCATGTGTACATGTATCAAGCTTTGTACTCAACCCAAATGACATGGGGAGAGTACATCAACTACCTACAGAGTGTAGAACACATCATGTTGGAATAAAATTGATGTATTATTTATTTAAATCATGTCATTTATTTTTTCCAATTTTTATGTAATTTTTCAGATTTTTTTTCGCATTTTTCTTATTTTTTTGAATTTTTCAAAAAAAATAATTAAAAAATGGGGTCGCGACCGGGTCGGCCTAGGGGTCCCGCAACCCGGTCGCGACCCGCGACCCCTCCCTCCTTGGATTATTTAAGATCATAGAAGTTATAATTGAACTCAAATATATAATAACAATTGATTAGTATGAATCAATGTTTATGAATGATAAATGAAAAAATTTTATCAATTAAGAAGAGAATGACCGAATGCCATGAAAACTAATGATATTTGGAAGTCAGGTAAGCATGATGAATTAAATTGGCATGTAAACTTATGTATAATAATTTATCTTACATGGGGTAATGTCATATGATAATTATTTTACTTACAAGGATCTATTACAATTGTCCAAAGGTTGATGGGTTATACTTATACGTACTTGAATAATGGTGTTAATGTTAAATATGTAAAGGGCCTTTGTACAAATATTCCAAGGGATTAAATATAATTTTTTCAGCCCATGTGTCATTTAAGGATCCCGTTTATATGGCCAAATGGGTTTCTGGTCGTGTGAGGTAAGGTGGCAAACTGCTGCTAGGTGGTAGCACACTTCCAAGCATAGTGTGTGGAGAGGTGGCTAAGCCCTCTTAAATGTGTAAAAAAGTTAAGATTATGTAATATAGCCATTTTAGGTTCTTCATTTAGTGATTAGGTTGTTGTTAAGATATCTCTTTGTGCAAAATAGATCTCTTCAAAAACTAGGAGAAGAATCAAAGAAAAAGGTAGGATGTGGAGTCCTCTGTTCTGGTTCTTAAAGCTGCAGGCTAACCGAAAATTGAGTATGTGTATTAATGGTTGTGATATTATTATTAATTGGAATTTATTATGATGATTTTAAAAAATGTTTTTAATAAGATTTGAAATTACTTTATTTGGGCAGCCATATAAAGAGTTATATCAAGGTTACTAAAACTGGTATAGAATTGAACTTGACTGGCACGATTTTGATGCATGAATTTGTATGCATGTTTCCTCTTGTATAAGGTCAGTTATATCTTCATAAAAGTTGTTACAAATATGCTATTCTATCGTATCATAAAATTTGAAAAAAAATTAATAATCATTTGATATGCCTAAAGTACTACTGATTATAATGATATGATTCTAGCAACTTTTGTCTTTCATGACAGAATTCTATATCACATACATCACATGTTTCGAGTGACTTAATATATTCAATGACTCTTGGTCGCTTCATATAAGTTTTTATACATTAATTTATCCGCAATTATGTAAATTTTGGTGTAATTTTAAATTTGTTTGAATGCATTAACATTAGAGGTATGATGTATTATACAGTCTGCTTACAAAATACTCTTAACAAAAACTATATGTTAAAAGTTGAGGATTTTGAGCCACTCAAATTTTTATTCACTACAATAGTTCTTCATGAAAAAGTTTTATGCGTTGAACTGAACATATAAAGAATTTTATGAAGTTTTACAATGACTTGATTGGATTATTGATCTATTTTATGATGGCCATACAAGCACAATTCTCTAGTGAACAGAATCTGTTTTGTTTTGAAATTTCACATTTTATATATTGTTATGAATATTTTATGGTTTCTTCATGAAAATTATTTCTATTATACTGATAACCATATATGAAAGGTTATATTTTACATGTGCTCTTGATACAATATGAATGTGGACATTTTATGCCAAAAACTAAATGTAGGACACTGTGTGGGGGGTCAACCCCACCCAAGAAAAGGACCAAATGTATTGGTCTGTCATTGCACTGGCTTTTGGGGACAGTGCGTTGTCACTTGTGTGCACACTTGGCTGGACCATGAATACTCCAATACTTATGAGCTATGGGGTTTGATCAATCCTAGAGCGTACCTCTTCTAAACCCTTGAGTAGGTTAGCACTCAAGGGCCCATGTTTCTTAATTTGTAGAAACATTCCTAGCACTACATGATGATAAGGAATGAAATGAGTTCATTGAAAACTGTATCAATAGGAAAACATGTCCACATGGAATCATTTATGATAGATTTATTTCACATATGCTCTTGGTAATTTAGTCGATGGCTATACGATATTCTTTAATAGTTTGTGAGTTGCATCAAGAAATTATTCGAATCTTGTTTTATTACATCCTATACGACTATATTGCTCACTGCCATTTTTCTGCATGTTGAATTGTTTTGTTTTACAACGGATGGCAAGTATACCAACAAGAGGAGACAGACAATTCTCACACTAATAGTGGAGGAAGAATTGAAGAACCAAGTGGAACTGCAGAGAATTGTCTCTTGTTTATGACTTTAGAAATTGGGAGTGTATTGGTTATGCATTATAGTGTAAAACTACTCTTGTAAACAAGGATCATGTAAATATTGACTTGCATGCCTGTGTATATTTGTTTCTTCCTGTTATTGTAATCTTTTGTCAAATAAATGTTATAATGATTAAACACTTGAAGGTTCCACAAATTAAAAAATCTTGAAAGGACGACAAAGTGGCTAAGGAGAGCCAGATTGAGGTCATCACACCATGGGTGTAAATGTCTTGATATCCTAGCACAAATGGTCCAGACTTTGTCTAGTGCAGGCATATTAGCTGGTCCAAAGGACGATGATGTGAGAAAGGAAACACTGACATTTTTGCCATGTTAAGAGTATCATAGATAATAAAGAAAAGACGTTGATAGAAGATGAAGATATTAAGGAGAGGTGAATCTCCTTTGACAATTTCTTGAATGAAGTCATGTAAAATCTTACTATAGTTAAAAAATCCAACATATAAAAATTAGGAGTTGTACTATGTCTAATAACTTTGTTGGTGATGAGAGGACAACAAAATAAGTGTTCATGGAATGAAATAAATAAACATGTTAAGGTGGATGTGCATAAGTACAAGGTTAGAGTTTATGAGAGAAAAATGTGAGAATAGTAACAATTGATGACAAAGAAGATAAAGAGATTGAGATGGTTTGGAACTATAGGCTGGATCTAAGGGGGCTCTAGTTAGAAAGCATATTGACAGAAAGAAAAGAAAGGATAGCATAGATATGAATCAACTTAGAAAAGAATAACATAATATGCCTTGGAGGATCTAAATATTCGTGAACAGGTAGCCCAAAATGTTGGTAGCGATGGAGAATCCATACAGAAACGTCAAATAACTTGGGATAAGGGCCATAAGGCTCCATTGAGTTAAGATATTTACAGGACATAGAATAGAGAAAACCAAAAGCACTATGAAGTATGTTGTGCTGGTAGCCATCTTCGTGAAGCCCTTGAAAAATGCATTGGCTTTTCAAACAGATCATAGAGAATAGCATTTACATTCAGGTGACAATTTTGGCTCAAGCACAAGGACTAAGCTGGAAGCCTGGAAGAAAAATATGGACCAGCTGAATGCTTTATTAATTTTCACTTTTTCTCAGTCACTGAGTTTTTCTCGTTCCCACAAAATGAAATCTTTTTTTCACTTTGACAAATAATGAAATCATCAAAAAAAGCCGAACTCCCACTTCAAGCAAAATTAGTTTGATGCCACTGCCATGAAGGCGCCAGACACTGTTGGGAAGGTGGCATAAAAGAGGGCTGCTCATTGATGTAGAAGAGAACAAAAAAGGAAAGCCATTTGGAACTTAACAAAAATGATAAATTGGAGACATAAATATGTAGTAAACTAGCATTTGGGAAGGATAAAAAGGATGTAGGATTTTAGGCCATGCCTAGAACAAAGGAACAATCAGATAGAAATTTTGATTTTAGAAATGACCAAATGTAAACACATTTCTAAAAATTGACCAAAGATTCCAGATTTTAAAATTAAATAGATTATAAACCTGATCGAAAGATAAAAGAAATTGAAATTCTTGAAATAAAGAATACGTCTGATTGCAAATATTCTACAACTTATGAATAAATTTACTCATGAACCATGATATTGCTCAAGAATAATAAAGGGTGTAACTAAACAATTTATCAAAGAAAGCAAAATATATACCATAAAGGTCTCCATTTTGATTGGAAACTCTTTTATAGCACGTCTAGCTTGAGGTGTCGGTTTGTCCCCCATCACTAATATCAATCTGTGAAAAGTTTCATTCCTAAACTTGTCAAGTATGCCACGTAGAGTTGCTAGCTTAAACCTTCCAGGTTCACAAAAATGAACAATAACCTGTAGAATAAAAGACAATTTTAATTGACAAAAAAAAACGTTTACAACAAGTAAGCCAAATGTGTTTTAAAAGCCTATTGAAGACAAAAGCACACACTTTAATCTTTAAACTAGAAAAATAAATCAAAAGCCTCGAAGCCTTTTGCATTAACATAATCATTTTTTTCTGAAGGTGGTATGTGAAATTTCGTTTTTAACATCATATAAATATAAAAATATAATATATATGTAGTTAAAAATTCATTTGTTTTTCATTCATTTAGGAAAAATTATTCATTATCTTTGGCTAACGTATACTACTTATAAAGACATAATATCTCATAAGAGTATTGACCAAAATACATGATATATATAAAAATATAATATTGAGATATTTGGTTTATAAATAAAATGTCTTTAAACCTCTCTCCATCAAAAAATATGAATTTTCGATGTTAATTACAACGAGACACTCGAATACCTTTGATTAATCATCATAAGCTATTCATGAAATAGAAACATACATCCACAAAACATACACACATACAGGAACTATAACCATAAACTTAATAAAATGCGAACTTAGTATTTTAAGTTTGATCTTGAATTTGATTTTTATAATTTATAGAAATGGATTTTAAGAATCCAGCAAATTAAAGATATGTTTCTTAGTAGATTTTTAAACATATTTTACATAATTGATATAAGTTTAGCTCTTTTAAATAAAAACCTAAACATAAGAATTATTAGACTTAATTTGGATCCAAAGTCAAAATGACATGATTCGGAACAATTTTCGCTGTGTAATGTATTTTGATCATATAATCTTCATTTTAATTCATCATTTTTATTTAAGTATTAACATCTTAGGCTCTGTAGAATCAGATATTATGACATCTAATTGTTCCTAACATGGATTTAACTCTTCTCATTCAAAATCTTAAAATAAGACATATTTTGAATTATTAGAGTTCATTAATTCTGAGGCCTATTAAATACATGTTTCAGATTTAATTTATGTTGAAGTTATTATTCTTATCATATTTCAATTTCATTTTTTTACATCTTGACATTGAAATCAGATTTCTTATGATATCTGATTGGAGTGTATTCATTATCATTTGATTTCATGTTCTACGTTTTAGCATTAAACTTATGATTCATTATAAATTAATTTTAAGTCTTCAACATTAAACTTAAGCATTTCAACAAATCCAAAACAGGCATGCAAAGATCTGATTTGGGCATGTATTGGATGATCCTCTTCTCACTTTTGCCACAGCCTGATCCTGAGACTTAAAACATATTAGATTCCTATCTCGACCTATGTAGTCAGAGGCGTGAGATGACCGAGGCAAGGGACCCCTCACCTTGCCTCAGGCACTTGAGGCAGGCACCCGAGGCGACATTTTTTTTATTATTATGATATTTATTTTCATAACTGAAAAATATATATAAGAAGGTAAAAAAATATAAAAAAATACAGTGAATGCATCATAAATGCAGGAAATATATATGAAAATGCAAGAAATATATTTAAAATTGCATAAAAAATAAAAATTATGTCCGAAAATGCAGATAAAATTATCTAAAAATGTTGAACATATCTAAAAAATTGTAAAAAATACAAAAAATAGCAGAAATTACATTAAAATGCATAGAATAATTACTACAAAAATAAGTTGAAAGATGTACCTTTTCTCATTTTATTTCCATCAGCATGCTTAAAAATTGAACACATCACCAAAAACAAAAAATGCAATACATCAAGTAGACAACAGTTGAATAATAATGGTAAACTAAACATAGAAGTACATAAATAACAATTAGTTCAAAACATCATTAAAAGGTACATTCAACTAATATCTCCAATCAATTAACACAAATATCAATTATCAATCAGAAGAGTAATAGTCATCATCATCAGTAACATGAACATGAATTTTACCATCCGATTCTGAGGTATCTTCATCCATGGCCACACTCTTTCCCTTCTCAAGCATTCGCCTTTTAGAGGCCTCCGCTCTAGTGGATGGACCTTCCTCTTCATCAATACCGGCTGCTAGTTCAACTTCCCTCCATGTGAGGTCCTCTCCTTCGTGCACATAGTCGTCGTCCTCTCTTTTGATCCACTCATCAGCCTCATCAATATCATCCAAAGAAATAAGATCATGAATGAATTTCTCCATCCTAAAATGGCGATCTCGAAGTCTTTGATTGTATTGGACATAGACAAGATCGTTTGGCCTTTTTTGTTCCAATCTATTCCTTTTCTTTGTGTGCACCTATAATATAAGGACGAAGATCAATTTAAAGTATCATATGAAATATGCTAAAAATAAAGGATACTAGTGCATACCTGCTCGAAGGTACTCCAGTTGCATTCACAACTAAATGCACTACAAGTGATGCTCAATACCCTGATGGCGAACCTTTGCAATTGAGGAACCTTGCTTCCCCAATCCTGCCACCAATTTGCTAAAGTAAAAATAAGAATTAATCAAATTTAAAACAATACTTTGAAATGTATAAATAAAAGTTTTAAAAAGTTAAATGTCAACATGGAATGAAAATTTTTCTTTGTCTAATGGCCATATCTCTACCAAATAGGCGCTCAGCATCGTTGTATGTATTTAGTTGCTTGGTAATCAAATCTTGCTCATCAGGACTTTCAATTAGCCTCTCAATAGTATCATATAGTCCTTTGTTTAATTTCTCCATCACTCTCAACATCCAAATTTGAGTAAAAAAATTGGGGGTTAAGAAAATAACCCGCTGCATGTAATGGACGATGGAATTGATTGTCCCACCCCCTATCAACAATGTCCCAAATTGGATCGTATTTGTCAAACTTATCATCCAAGTAATTGATTGAAAGAGCATATGCTACACCTCTCTAGAAAGTTGTTTTTAAAATAATGTCACATGATTTCTTTCCCTCAGTTTCCTTAGCCCATCGGTTGCTAGAGCCAGTCCACTCTTCAGATGTAAACATCCTTCTCAATTCGGCCTTCAAGTTGTGTAGGCTCTCTAGATTTAGGTAGTTTGTTGCAAACCTTGCACAAAAAAAAATAAACATGTTAATGATATTCACTATCACAAGTCACAATTCACAAACCAATTTGAAACATTACAAAAATACATTTCGAATTGAGATTTTACCTTGTGACAGCTGCCCTACACAAATTTCTTCCATTGGTGAACTTCCTCATCATAGCAAGAATCTTTGTATGCCCATAAATAAATGTCGACACATACTTGGCATGCTTAATTGTGGATTTGATACCCGACAATTTAAAAATATCTTCTAGCATCAAATCAATGCAATGGGCTGCACATGGTGTCCAAAACAAACAAGGATGCATAGACATCAACAATCTCCCTGTAGCTACGTAACTTGCCTCGCTATCCATTACAATTTGGATAACATTTTTCTCTCCAACTTCAACAACTATTTTGTCCAACAAATTAGCCAACAACCTTACATCTTTGACTTGTAAATATGCATCTATTAATTTTAGAAAGACTGTGCCCGTAGGTGTGTTGACTAAAAATTTTATCAATGTTCTCCCCTTTCTATCTGTCCAAACATCGGACATAATAGTGCATCCATATTTCACCCAACTTCCTTTTTCTTTTTCAACTAATTCTTTAGTTGTTTGAAACTCTTTCACAAGCAAATTTTCATGAACTTCATGATATGATGGAACTTTCAATCCCGGGCCAAATTGACCAATAGCCTCTAACATGGTCTGAAAACTATTCAAGCGTACGATGTTGAAAGGAATACCTGCTTGGTACATCCACCGAGCAATGTACTGCACAACTTTTTCCCTCTCTTCCTTCAAATGCTTTTTGTCTTTCACACTCTTCTCTTTGGAAACTTCTGGATTTTGCCTCATAAAACAATCTATAGGACCTCTCAAACGAGGAGGCAAAAATGCTGGATCACAAACAATTAAAGTGTCTTCAGCTTCCATGCTTGTCTCCGAAGTGTTCACACCAAGAAGGTTGTCTCTTCCTTCAATCTCTCTTATCACCGCAACATTTTCAAAGCCAGCTTGTTTGGCTTGCTCCATATGTTGTTTAACCTCTTCTTTGGCCTCCGGTGTAGCCTTCTTGCAACTTGTGACAATGGTGGATAGACCAGATATATGTTGCTTCAACCTATATATCCCACATTTGCAATATTTGTTGCAAAACGAACATCTAACAAGATCCCGATTTTTCGGATCCACCAAAATTCCATATTTCCAACCAACATCCTTTGACTTAGGAGGATGTCATGAGATAATGGGGCATGATGAAGTTGTTTGGGTGTTTGACCCTATCCTCGAAGCTTGCTCCATGGTTTGAGACATCTTCATACAAAATACATAAACATCAAATACATTAAAAACAGTATAAAACAGTATAAAACAGAAAAAAAATCAGAAATGGATCCACCAAAATTAGATTGTAAATGAAATACATTAAGAACAATAAGAAATCAGATTTAAAAAATCTGTTTTAACTTTTAAGAAATCTGATTTAACAATAAGAAGATTTAACAATAAGAAATCTGATTTAAAAAAATCAGATTTAACAATAAGAAATCTGATTCAAGAAATCTGATTTAAGGAATCTGATTTAAGAAATCTAACTAGCATTAACAACCATAAACAGAAATAAACTTTGAAGAAAAACAAATACATTTCCAAAAAATCAGATTCAATGAACTTTGAAGAAAAACAGAAATAAAACAAATATATTTCCGAAAAACAATAAACATGTTCTCTGACTACGTTGAAGTAATATAGCCAACTATGTATGAACATCTTAATCAAGTATGTTAAACTATAACAAAATAAAAGAAGTGCATATGAAAAAAACGGAAAAAAAAAAACGTAAATTATACCTTTCCGACAATGTCCGAGTTGTTCGGTAATCTTTGCAAACTCAGTTAACAACACTTACGCCTTCTACACGTTGCCAATGGCCTAATAAAAATATTGGAATCACATTTAGAACGAAAAAAAAAAGAAGACAAATCAAAAGAACGTACCTTGTACGTCTAAATCCGGTCTTCTAACAATGTACACTAAGATAGAAGAAAGTAAAACAAAAGATAAGATTCTTGTATTAGTAGAAGGATGATAAATAAGAAAGAAAAAAACGAAGAAAAAATATGAAAACCCCAAAACGGACCGGTTGGAGAGCTCCTCTGACGATTAGAGAGTTTGGACAGCTTCTCCGGCTAAAGAAGGAGTCGGCGGGGGCTTCTCCGGCGACTGGCGGCGGCGGCGTCTCCAGCGACTGGCAACGGCAGCAGTGTCTTCTCCAGCGAGCAGCGGCGGCAAGCAGCAACTGGGGTTCGAACAAGTCGGGCGGGAGAGAGAGAAGAGGTCGGGACGGGAGAGAGAGAAGAGGCCGCGAGGGCCATATGTTAAGTTAATCAGATCCGGCGCTTGGGCCCAGATCCGATAGGCAGCACGCCTCCCCAACCTAGGCAGCTGAGGCGGGGAAGGCGATCGCCGCTGGGTCGAGGCGGGGACGGACCACCTCGCCTCGCCTCGCCTCATCGCCTAGGCAACTGAGGAAGTCACCTCTAATAACATAGATCTCGACTCCTAATAGGTGGGGTATATTACCACCAACCATTTCCTAATCATTCATAGATTAAGCCTTAACTGAAAGCTGAAGATGTCATCTTCTAAGTTTCAAATTTTCATACATTTGGGTTGGACATTGACTTAGGAGGACCAGACCTAAGGCCTTGACATAAGAGATAAAGTTAGATCATATATGACCCAAACTAGGACTTAGGTAGCCACACATTCAGATTTTTTTTACGTGCATCCCATTTAGAATCTGAGGGGTCTTCTTATTCATGAAATTAACAAGCTCATCTTCATTATATTTCTAAAGATAATCCCCTAAACCCAACATTCCAAAACTGAAAGAGACACATACTTCAGATCCCTTAAAATTAAGATTTGAATTAAATCTGAACATTAACATCCTGATATCTTTGAGAATATTTTCTTACATCAGTTTCAGATTCAAATATTTAAGTTCATCTTTTTTATGTTTACATTCCACATAAACTATGTAGGTTATATTGATATCCCCTAACCATAAGATGAAACATTTAACACAAAATATCATTCATATATCATAGGGTACATTTCTTGTATAGCCATGACCCTTACTGAAATTGACATGATATTATGCATTGGCTGTATGATATATGACATGCATGATAATGATATATACCTTTTGCATATTAATCATCTTATTTTAATTTCACCATGATTAAGGTGTATTTATCCAAGGCCATTATAGGCTGGTTGTCATCATGGTCATATCGGCCATGGAAGGCCTGTCTTCATGTCATATTAGTTCCAATGGACCTATCATCATGTCTACATGGCCCTTGTGGCCTGGTCTTCAAGTCTTCAAGCTTCGTGGGTCGTCCACAAGCTTGAGGAGCTTCATGTGCTGTTGTCCAACACCTTCTTGAGTATATCACCTTGATGCAATGTCCTCATGGACCTTGGACCGTGTTGTCCATCATATTTAGGCCATGAAGGGGCCGCATGAGGTGGTCAAAACAGAAAGTTTTGGAGAATATTCTAAAACAGATCCTGTTTTGAGGTTATGAATATAGACATGTAGGTGGTTTGGGCATGGATGGGAAAATTGGAATCGGTGGGCACTGATTTGATAATCGATCGAATCAATAGGAATCAGCCAATTTTTTGAGAAGAAAACTGATTCAGAATCAGTCCGCTTCGGTCAATTTCATTTAGTTTTATATTATAAAAATTCAAAAAAATCATTAAAAATCATAAAAATTAGAAATATCCCTAAAGAAATTAAAAATAAAAATCACTGCTCTAACATAGTTTCATGCCATTGCAATAGACTTTAAGACAGATATATTTTAATGGCAATGATCATTTTATTAAAAGAAGATAACCATGGAATGTCAAGTCGGTCCGGGATCAGACTGGGTCACCTAGACCGGTCAGTTTTCCAGCCGACCGGTCCAACTCCTACCCAATCGGACTGACCCGGCAATAGTCGCCAACCGAGTCGAGTGACCACAGCGGGGAGATCATTGGCTACTGTTCACAGTTGTCAACGCAGTCGCCTAAGCTAGGCGTTGCTTAAGTAACAAGGCGATAATTCCAGAACACCTGAACCGATCACCTTATCCCCCTGAAAAAAGGCATGCACGCCTTGTCCGCTTAAGTGGCCAAGGTGTACACCTTGGCACCTTAGCAGGCGCTCAACTACCTTGACCGGATGGTCCAAAATGTTGAACCGGAGCCTCTGGTTTATAAAAAACAACCCCTTCTTATTAAAACCCATCCCACACTGTTCGGTCATTCTCGAACTCAACTGCTTGACGTGAACCTCCCAACAGACTGAGTCGTGACGTTCGCCCCTTCCTCGCATAGCACCTCTTATGGTGACAGACGCCTTAGCCACCCCTCCCAACAACTGCGGCACTCTCCTCCTCCGATAGTGACTTCTCCTTTTCTGGAAGGATCCTTTGTGAGCTTAGCTACTCTCTACGATCTTTATCACCAGTAAAAACCTAATTTTTGGGTTGTTTCTTCTCATTCCTTCATTTCAGATCATTGTTCTAACATTTATTAGAATATTTTTAACCTTGTTATACATTTAATGCTTAAAATATTGCATGTTTAAACATCTCCGACGCATCGATGGTTTCTGATTTTGTTGTATTTATTTCTTCAATTATTTTTCTATTTTCTACATATAATGGAGGCAGTGTTTAATGTCTGTAAATTGTTATACTACATTTAATGAAGTCAAAATCATCTCAATCCCCATCAGAGTCATTTGTAATACGGTTTCAATTCAAGAAATTCCGGTATCACTTTTAATCTGATTTTTCTATTGCTATTCATATCAGATTGTTTGTGTTGAATCTGTTAATTTATAAAATCAAAATATGTTTGACTTAGCTCAATTACTCTTTTACTATTAAATATTGTTGTCTTTTATCTTTTAAGTTTTAAGTACTCTTTTGATGTTACTTATGTTCTTAGTGAAGGGTGATGTTAGTTTTATCTTTCAACTTTCAAGTTTTAGGTTTGGTTACGAATGTATGTCAATTTGATTAGATGTATAAGTTTAATTTCAATTTTTATATATTACATTGACATAATAGTTTTAAAATGCCATATACACCCCACCCCGCTACATATCTCGCCTTACCGCCTAGGTTTACATATTGTCGCCTAAGTTGTAAAAGACCCTTCAAATGACTTGGACACCTTGTCGCCTTGACAAATATGTTGTTGTTGCTGCCAATGGTCAACACATAGGGGAGGCTCTAGGAGCCCCCACCCCCTTGGGGGCCTCCAAGGGGCTTCTCTCCCCCCCCCTCTCACTCACTCTCTCTCACTTTCTCTTATTCTAAAGTTCTTTAAGTTCTATTGCACTTTTGTCTCTAGTTTAAGTTGTTAATCATTTTTAGTGTTAATTAATAAATAGTTAATGTTAATCATTTAATTAGGGATAAGTATTTCTTTTAGTGTTAATCATTTAATTAGTGTTTAAATTTTGTTTTTTAGTTATGTTACTACTTTCTTTTTTATTTAAATAAGATGTTAATCCCATTTTTAAAGTATTGTTGTTGATTTCTTAAGTGTTATTATTTGATATGTTTTTTTCCAAGCCGTGAGGCTTCCCACTCAACTTGGAACAATCCGGCTTGACTTCATTGCACATTGTTGTCAATGAAGTAAAAAAAAGGTTTAATATAAATATTACAATAAAATTCTTTATGACAAACCTTGCCGGTTGTAACATCATCTTGCGAGTATAAAGGGGATGTACATCATGCACACAGACTCCACCAAAGGTACGAGCATAATTTCAAACTCAATTACAAGCATTAGAAAAGTCAAAAGAAGTTTCAAAGAGACATAAGGACACCGTCATTGAAGAAATTGCAGAACTAGCAAAACATTCAGCAGATATATAGTACTAGACAAGAGCACCCAGACTTCCCTCGATATAAAGGTTTCGATGATGATACGTTATCATTAATCTTTTAAAATTAATATCAATATATGTATATAACAAAAAAACATATTTATTTTATTACAAATAGATGACCGTTGAAACCTCTTATTTTGATAAGAGTTAGAAATCCTTTTTGAAATTCTTTTCCTTGTGATAACATTGACTACTATGAAAATATATGGTATTCAAAAGAGTATCAGCTAATTTGATGTGATATTATTTTATAAGAACACTGATGGTTCTACAGATTTGCTTAGTGTCAACATGGGTATTACCTACCACTTACATGATCTGAACCACATTTTTATATTTTGAGATTTTTTGAGTTCTTTAAAAATAATTTTGACCTCTCCCCACCGGACTTGATATAATTTGGTGTTAATTATATTGAACAAATATTCGAATACCCTTAATTAACCATCACAATAACATATCAAATAGAAGTCGTTCATCCACATAAACATAAAGCTAAAAAACATATCTCCATGACCTCATGAGATGGAATTTGGTTGAACTTCAATTCAAACTTTTTGTTTGTGTTAATGAATTTTGATTTGAGATTTGATTTGTTTATGTCTTTAGCCATTAATTAACTTAGACAATTTAGGTTGATTTCTTTAATTTGTTTGTCTTTGGCCATCAATTGACTTGGACAATTCGAGTTGATTTATTTTTATTTTATAAAAATTGATTTTCCAATTTGTTGTGTGTTTGTTAACATTTTGTTGTGGTTAAGTTGATTTATTATTAAGCTTTAATCTTAATAATGTTGATCACTTAAATTTTATGGTTGACTTCGATTCAACTTAACATGTTTTTGTAGTCTTTGGTAAATATTTCTTATACATTATTTAATGACACAATTTTAGTTGAATTATGTTAACATTTTATTAACATTTCAGTCATTTATTTGATTTGGATTTCATTATGCATACTTATTTAATTAAGTAGCAATTATTCATTTGATGTGATTTGATTTTTCTTGGTTAAGTCAGATTTGAACTTAACATGTTTTGTAATAATTTGTGATTATTTTAAGTGCATGATTTTATGATATGAATTTAATTTGATTATCATGACATTTTTGTTAATAAGTCATTATTTAATTTGATTTAATCAAAGTTGATTATTTATATAAATTTTAAATTATTTAAATGACTTATTTAATTTTGTCCACATTTTGAAGCCCATGGGGATTCAATGTCATTTTAAAATGGCACATTGAGTCAAACAAACTTAAATTTTATTTCAAGTCAATTTGAGTACAAAGAAGTACAATAAATGAAGGGACATGCAAGCCTTGCTCTTCAATGGATATCAATATCAGAGTTTTTATGCATATATGTTATGCATTACTCATTTTGACAATTCGACAACATTACAACTGGATCGAGTCGGGTTTTCCTTCATATATCCAAAAACAACTTGTTTGCATTTGATATGCGGTAATTTCTAGATTTTGTTCGATTTTGCTAGCATTTCGACTTTACAGAACTGGGTTTCAGTTTTACCGGTATTTTGACTTTACTGAACTGAATTTTCTTCGTATATCCATGAATGGCTTGCTTGCATTTGATATGTGGCATTTCTAGATTTTGTTATACATTGTTATGCATTTAATGCTTAAAATATTGCATGTTTAAACATCTCCGACGCATCGATGGTTTCTGATTTTGTTGTATTTATTTCTTCAATTATTTTTCTATTTTCTACATATAATGGAGGCAGTGTTTAATGTCTGTAAATTGTTATACTACATTTAATGAAGTCAAAATCATCTCAATCCCCATCAGAGTCATTTGTAATACGGTTTCAATTCAAGAAATTCCGGTATCACTTTTAATCTGATTTTTCTATTGCTATTCATATCTGAGTGTTTGTGTTGAATCTGTTAATTTATAAAATCAAAATATGTTTGACTTAGCTCAATTACTCTTTTACTATTAAATATTGTTGTCTTTTATCTTTTAAGTTTTAAGTACTCTTTTGATGTTACTTATGTTCTTAGTGAAGGGTGATGTTAGTTTTATCTTTCAACTTTCAAGTTTTAGGTTTGGTTACGAATGTATGTCAATTTGATTAGATGTATAAGTTTAATTTCAATTTTTATATATTACATTGACATAATAGTTTTAAAATGCCATATACACCCCACCCCGCTACATATCTCGCCTTACCGCCTAGGTTTACATATTGTCGCCTAAGTTGTAAAAGACCCTTCAAATGACTTGGACACCTTGTCGCCTTGACAAATATGTTGTTGTTGCTGCCAATGGTCAACACATAGGGGGGGCTCCATATTTTCTTCGTATATCCAAGACTGGCTTGCTTGCATTTTACATGCGGCATTTCTGAATTTTATTCATTTTTGCTAGCATTTCAACTTTACTAGACTAGTTTTCAGCTTTACTAAACTGGATTTTCTTCATATATCTAAAAATGGCTTACTTGCATTTGATATGTAACATTTATGGATCTTGTTCAGTTTTGTCGATATTTCGGCTTTATTGAACAGATTCTAACTTTACCGACATTTTGACTTTAGTGAACCGGATTTTCTTCATATATCCAAGAATGGCTTACTTGCATTTGATATGCGGCATTTCTTAATCTTATTTAGTTTTGCCGACATTTCAACTACACCGAACCAGATTTTGGCTTTACCGACATTTCGACTTTACCATATCATATTTTCTTCATATATTCAAGAATGGCTTGCTTGCATTTGATATGCGGCATTTTTAGATCTTGTTTAGTTTTGCTGATATTTTGACTTTACCGAATTGGTTTTCTCTTTTTGATTTCCAAAGTATCTTAAGTTCGCATTTTAAATGCGGCCTACTCGGTCCCCCTTTCGAAGAAAGGTGGGATCAAAATCAGTTAGACTTCAAGGTCGGGTAAAACCCTACCTTCTTTTTCAAATGGCCAAAAATCAATTCAAGAACTTGCTTTTAACTCCAGGCAGAATACCACTGAGGAGCTCTCTTTCAAAACAAAATTCCAACTCTCCAATTCGAAAATCCAACCCCTGTACGTATGGCACTTGGGGGTATTTATAGGAGATTTTGAATGGGTATTACTATCATTTGGCAGGCCCCTACTATGCCCATTTTCGCAATAGTGGGAAGTGATTGTATCGGGGGTGGACATACCACCCATTTCCATGGTTTTTAGGCTCTTGTTTGACAAGCGATCAAACTTAGAGATAAAGTCACTCAGAGGTGACCGGATCCAAGGAAGTGGGTGCGCCTTCCTGGCCACGTCAACCCACATGCACCCAGTCATGGGTCACAACCATCCAACTAGGTGGTTCATTTTTTCTTTTTTTCTTTTTTCTGACAGCATTTGACCGCAAGACCCCCCCTCCTTGCGGTCGTTCCAGTCATGGGTCACAACCATCCAACTGGGCGGTTCATTTTTTCTTTTTTTCTTTTTTCTGACAGCATTTGACCGCAAGACCCCCCCCTCCTTGCGGTCGTTCTCTCTCCCCAATGGTCTCCCTTCGTGACGGATGTGCAAGCAAGGATCGCGGAATCGGGATCGAGATCGATGACCATCAATCCCATCCGGATCGGATCGGATCGGTCCGAATCAGTTGATCCTCCGGACGAAAAGGCAATCCTGGATCGGTCCAAATCGGCCAATTTTTTTTATTTTTTTAAATCATAAATTTCTCAAAAAAATAGAAAAATTCAAGAAAAATCATAGGAATAAGTACAAAATTTTAAAAATGAAAAACAATGCAGATAACATTCTACTAAACAATGCCATACAAAGTAAGTTCATTTTGAGAGAATTGTTATTTAAGTACAGACTATCATATAAGAGAAAGAAAATAGTTAAAATAGATCTTTATAAAAGTTAAGTATATAGCATATATTTATGATTATGAATCTTATATATATATGTAATAGTATAAATGATAGTGAAATATATTAAATAGTTTACACTACCATAAACGAGGCACAGAGTAATCACAAATTGACCTGTTTAGGGGGGGACGGCCGCCTCCCACAGTTGGATCACCGCTCCTTGTGCTGGATCGCTGGAGGGGAAGCCCTAGAGGTTGAAGGGGAGAGGGGAGGTGAGAATCGAGAGTTGGAAGGGGGAATTGGTCTGATCTCCCCTTTATTAAAAGAGATCGGACCAGAAAATAGTCCGGAATCAGGTCCGGAATCGATATGATTCTGGACATTTTCCGGTTCTGGGGATCGACTGATTCTCGATTCAATGACAATAGTCCAGAATCAGGTCCGAAATTGATCTGATTCTAGACATTTTCCGATTTTGGGGATCAACCGATTCCCGATTCAAGCATGCTAGATCGATTGATCCTCGACCGATCGAAGCGATTCTGACCGATCCGCCCGGAAGTCCAGGCCAGATCGGTAGTTCCGACCAGAATCGGATCGGTGGGGTCCAGTCCGATCCAAAAATTAGCTGATCCCAATCCGAATCGGCCAATTCTGCAAGCCATGTGCGCAAGGGCTCGCAATGGGCTCTCCTCCTCCTGACAACCTTGAAGACGGTGGTGAAGTGGTCTGACGATGGCGGCAACGAGCTCGACAATTCCTGTCCCTCACCCTCCTCTATTCTATCTCAATGAAAGCATAGGGGCTCTGCGGTGAGTTTTCTTCCTCCAAGCAGTTTTTTCCCCTCGCGATGGTGCTTCCCTTAGTGGCAGAGGATCCTAGTGCTGGTGATGATAGGGGAGCAGGGTGGTGTGTGGAGGTGGTGGCGAAGTGGTGCTCTCAAGGCCCTCCTCACCCGGCAGTGTAGGTAACTCGCAAGGGTCCCTTTCTTCTCCCGACAGTCTCCCTCCGAGGAGGGATTTCTGCTGGTTGTTCTCCTCTTCCTAGCAGGCTTGGCAATGGCAGAGACTTGGCCCGACGACGGGCTTCCTCTGCGCAGAGGGGCCTTTTTTGGCTACTTCATCCCATAGTCCCTTTCCGATCAAATTGTTTTGTTCCAAAGAAGACTTTGTCTACCTCTTTTGAAGAGGGGACAAGTCAACTTGACAAACTGCCAGAGATTTAACTGGTTGGGGTTTATCCCTTTTCGGACTTGGTTTCGATGTACCAACGTAAATGTTTGCCAATCGACACGCACGTTTATTATTTATCTGCACATGTTTGACCCCTTTTTAGGGGTTAAGATATTATGATTTCATAAATGCCCCCCACAAGACATTTCCCAAAAACGAAGTTGAAGAGGAGTGTCCCATGTCAAAACGGGCCTCATTTTCTCCTTTTTATTTCTTTGTCTATTAACGTAAGAGACATGTTTTGACATTTCTTTTATTATGTCATTAGCATCTCTTTATCTTTCTAAACAAGGCAGTTATCGTGCTTAGAGGACTCGGTCCAAGCTAGAGAGTGGTCAGGGAGAGCCTCGTCGCGGGCAAGGCATGGGATCCCGTTTTATAGTTGCTTCAACCAGCATAGCTCCATTAAAGCAGTTTATGTCAGAGCCCGGCTGGTTGGGTACTTACAAATTTGGGTAGCTTGACTTTCATTTGACTGCCCTGGAGTTGACTGGCACTACGATTGGTGCTAGTTTGGTTGACCTCCTCTTCTTCTTGTATTTAGCTTCAACCAACCTTGGGCTTGTCTTTGATATATTGCCTTCAGTGGTTAATGAATTAATAACATTGAATTATTCTTATTTATAACATGTCCTTTCTCAAACTTGTGTCGTGGAATGTAACAAAATCTTCACTATTGGTAGGACAATCACTTCAAAGAATTGTGTGAATGTTGACATATTCGCACAGTATCACCTAGCATTATGCAAAATTTGAAAAATTACCATGTTGTATGGTCAGAATTATGTGAGCCTTGATGGCTATGATGAATTCATGGCTAGGTAGATATAAAAATCATTCTGGTGCACACATTGGATAGGATTGTAAGAGCCATGTAGACTTAGGAGTTTTTATGGCATGAGTTAGAGCGGTAAGTAAATATGGAGACCATGATGGCATATATTTGAGAAAGCAAGAAAAATTTGTAAACCACGTAGACCGTGGTTGTGTATGCTCTTTAAGGCTATGTAGGTCATGGAGACCATGATAACTTGTGATTGTCCCTTTTTTTTTTGAAAACCATATAGACCGAAAATATTATGATGGTGTGAGGGCTTTAAGGTTATATAGGCCGTGAGGATCATGATAGCTTGTAATTTATTTATTTTTTGAAAAGTAATATAGGCCCTAAGAGCCATGTTAGTATGAGACTTATGAAAATCATATAGACCGAAAGGGTCATGATGGAATATAGTTTGAACCATGTAAACTTAGAAGGCCATGATGGTATGAGACTTCTTTTGAAAAGTTATATAGCCTTTAAAAGCCATGATAGCATGGGCTATATAGACCTTGAGGGCCATGTTAACATGATATTTATTTGAAAAGCTATATTGGCTTTGAGAGCCATGATAAAATTTATCATACATTTATTAATGTTAACTTAGCATACTAATATATAATAGAAAATATTAATCATATTTTTAAATATAATAATTTTAAATATACAATTATATATATTATGCATATGTTATCAAGGATTAACTTGTAGCGGATCTTAAACGGAATTTTCATGTCCGCTCCAATTAATATTCAGATAATATCCATATCCAGATATCCGCTCCGGCGGATATCTTAAATCGGATATTATTCGTCTAAACGGATACGAATTCAGAGTGAATTCGGATTTTATCCGTATCCGTTTACAGCCGTACTTGAAGAGATGGTTGACAATGCCTTTTTCTAACCTTTTTGTATAGTGGCAGCTAGGGCTAGGGTTATGACTTTTATAAGGAGAGAGAGAGAGAGAGAGAGAGAGAGAGTAGCATTGTGGGGTAAGTTGTGACTTGGACCAAGTCTTAAGAAGTGATTCGGAAAAGTAAGAGATTTCCACAATTTGGAATCCATTCCTTGGGTTAAACGATCCATGCCAACCGCCTCCAACATAAAAGAAATATCTTCAAAGCATTTTAAAAAAAAATTACTAATTTTCAAAAAAAAATAAAAACTTATTCCCTATTTTCCTGATTTTATTAATAAGAAAATACTGAAAATGGCTGAGAAAATTTATATTTACTGGGTCCAAAAAATATGAAAATTTCAATGAAGGTTCAATGGCTTTTGAAAATAATATTAAACATAAAAAATTACTTTTGGCCCAATATTTGCATTTTTTGGAAAAAACAAAATTTATATTTTTAAAAAATATAAAAAATATAAAATTTCCATAAAATAATAATTTATTATGAATTTTTCATGTGTTTTTAATACATATCCCTATTTTTATGTAATAAAAAAAGATAAACAAGACTTTTGGAAAAGTGGGTCCAATATGAAATCATGGGCTGAGATGTCGATTTGGAATTAGATTGCAAAGATTTAGCATTTATTAAGGAAAAATAATAAGAAATGATTTTTTTATTAGATTTAGAAATTTAATTGAGATAAAAATAATATCCCAATTAACACAAAATTTAAAAATCCCCATAAAATTGTCCTCTCTTTTTCATGAAAATATTCGGTGCCAACATGGTACTACCACAATTCAATTAATAAAAATATGACTAAGTGTAGAAGTCCAAAAGAGAACCCTTCATAAAAAAGGATAAAGCCAGAACACCAAGACGGCATCAATCATGAATACAGCATACAGGTAAATTAGTGATGGACTGCGGGTACATAGAGAATCAGTCTCTAACTTCACACGAAAACATCCACAGTTCTGTACAAGCATCTGAGAAGGCTCTATCGTTGAGCTTTCTGCTATTTTCTCTCTAGAAAAATAGCTAGTGCACATAATCACCAATCGAACTCTCTGGTCTTTTTAATGGTTAAATCTCCAGAAATATGCAAGTACAGTGAATAATCATCAATCAAATCCTCCGATCAGCTTTTGAATGCCAAGTATTATCCCAGCTCGCGGAACAAGAAAGTGGTTCAGAAAAGTGAATTGGATTTCTAGGAACTGCCTCACACAGGTCAAGAGAAAGAGTAGATTTAAAAGAAAATAATCTATGTTCTTATTAAAAAAATTTCAAGACCAAGCAACATGCATTCAAAAACTATAAAGAAAACAAATATATACAAAATCTAACTTAAGAAATTTTCCATATTAAAACTAATCTCTTAAAGAAGATGAACAGCCTCCAGACTTGGTTCTGGAAAAGAAATATATCTCCTTCTGAAGCAAGATGATATGCAGACTTTAAAACCTCTACATGTCGATCATATCTAAGTTCTGAAGGGGCAAAAAAAAGATCAGAAAACTGAAAGAATTGTGCTCCTCAAATTTCTTCAACTGAGAAGAACAGAGGAAAGGATCATCAGAGCAAGAATAGCATGAACGAACTGTACCATTATTTTTGTAAAAGGCAGCTTAAGTGAAAGGGCTAGGTTAAACGGATCACTAAAACTCAACCAAGGATTGTCCTCGTAATTGACCCAGATTGGCTAATCCCAAGGGAAGATAAGCCAATCTTTGTTCCATATTACATTTATTAAGAGTGCTTCTGGTTTGAGACCATCAGGACCAACCAATCTAAGGCAGATCCCAGAATTTGCTTCCTTGATGACACAAATGGAAGCATCTATGTAAACGGAAGTGAAAACTCAGATCAATGAGCTTTGCATAAATTGAGTGTCTGCTACCATAGTTGGTGGGAGAATCAAGCCCCCATGGCCCCATCCAACCATCAACCATTAAAGCATCCAATCTTATTCTTACCTTCATTGCAAAATACAAGCTCCTCTAGGCATGCAATACGGTGTTCAAAGGCCTTTCCCTCCAACATTTTTATGACATCACACATGTTCCTTCCCATCCACTCTCATTCTCCTTTCCAAATCCTCCACTTTTATCTTCAAATTTTATAATACTTTAAATAAAGTTAGTAGCATGACGCCATGACCCTTTAATATGTAAGGTCCAAGTTCAAAAAAAATCCTTGATTAAGTGTACAGTCTAGCAGCCTTCCCTCACATACTATAATGATCAAAGTTAGTAATAGCATTGCCAAAATGCGATTGCTGCATCATTTGTCAAATGACATTGTGGCTCCCAGTCCTTGTGAAGACAGCACCCTTCTGATGTGACAAGACTCCATTCTACACAAAAAGCAAAAAAATAAAATAAAAAGAAAAGGTATCTGGATACAGCATCTTAATTTTAAGTTTAAATCTTATTTTAGTTGCATGTCATGACATGTATAAGAAAATAAAAAAAAGTGTTAATGTGGTTGGGAAATACATCATTTGCATAGACATGTATTTATAGTTGTCAATGTGCACGCCTAGGCACCACGTAGGAGTGAAGGCGGTCTTTCAAGGGCACCTTGGCCATCCACCTTCTTGATGGCAAGAAAGGTGTGCACCTTGTCCACGTAAGTAGACAAGGTGCACGCCTTGTCTGCCTGGGCAGCCAGCTTGGCCCTTCAACGCCAAACTGGTGCAGTATTGAGGCCCAGTTCACCTCTTGGTTTGAACCAGACCCGGTCCTCTTTAAGTTGCCCAAACAAGCCTGGTTCTCCCATTCGAAGCCCCCAACACACATAGGCTTCTGGAAGAGTGAACAAACAGGTTGCCAACACCGCCATCCTCTGCCACTGGCAGCCATATTCTGCCACTCAAACAAAGATAGTAGAAGCTCTCTCCATCGTCCTCTACCTTTGGTAACTGCTTCATTTAAACGTATTTTCAAACATTTTAAGTTTTGTTTCTTTTTTTCCATTTTTCTCTTTTCTTCATATACGTTTCTCCTCCGAACATTTAGTGGAGACGTTTTAAGCTTCTTGTACATTTCTAACACTTCAATGTTACAAAGTTGTACATCTATACATCTTCGGTGTGTCGATGGTTTACGAATGGTGGTTTTTCTATTATCTTAAGATTATATTTTGTAGCTTTATTTTTTATTTTGTAGTGTTTGTAAGATGTAAGACTTGCCTTATACTTCATCCCGCTACATATCTTGTCTTATCGCCTAGGCGACACCTAGACTTACACCTTGTCACCTAAACTATAAAAGACCCTTCGGACACCTTAAACACCTTGTCGCCTTGACAACTATGCATGTATTGGATCCATTAGGCAATTTACTTAACTTAACACAATGCAAGCCTTAATCCAAATTATTTAGGTTGGCCATATAGATTATCTTTCTTCACTCGTGTCAATTTTGAGTTATTTCTTCTGATATACTAAAATCATCTAAATCATATTAAATTATCCTCTTCTAAGTTAACTTAGGCCTATCACTTCTTTTTTTGTTTCTATTATTTTGATATTTTCAACTTTTCGCACTAGAGATTTATTATGTCCACATTTAATATGTTCCAACTATCTTAATCTCTCTTCTTTCGATTTGCCTACAATTTATGCTAGTCTTATACTTTATTTAATATATTCCTTATGAATTATATCTAATCTAATATGACAATGTATCCATATTAACACTCATTACAACAACACCTATGTTAAAGTATTAATTCTCCTTTATTGTCTAACATGCACTCACATACAACATTGCAGGTTTTATAGTTGCACAATAATTTTTTCTTTTAGCTTTAATGGAATCTTACAATCACGTAGACCCATATATTCAATCTCCATTGCACTCACCCTACTTTGATTTTATAGTTGACATTAACATGTTCTCCATCCTTTGTAATAATTGAACAAAGATATTTAAACTATTATAGCTGACATCCTTAACATATTCTCTATCTTGTTTATTAATTGAAGCAAAATATTTAAACTAAGTACTTTGCAATAATATTACTCCATCTAAACTAACTTCCTCATATTCTTTCATTTGATTTTTACTAAATTTGCATTACATAGATTCTTAGTTCCACTTATACTTACCTTGAAACTCTTAAGACTCAAGTGTTTATCTATGGTTCAAATTTACTATCCACTGCTTATGTATCATCTATCAATACAATACCGCCTACAAACATCATGACTATGGTATATCATCTTATATATTTTTAATTTATTTATTTAGAAATAATACAAAGAGGTAAACCCTTGATGTAAGCTAATTGAAATATGCAAAGCTCTTGTTTATCATATAATTGTGCATACACTAGTTATTGTTTCGTCATATATTTTTTATCACTTGTATATACCTAAGCAACATCTTTTGCTCCAACACACATCATAAAAGATTTCTTAAAACTATATCATGAGTCTTTTCCAACTCAATAAATATCATATGTAAATCTTTCATCAAAAATATCTTAGCCAATTGCACAAAGGATAAGTCCTTAAGATTATCATAGACAAGCTCATAACTGCATACTAAGGCACAATCGATGTTGTCAAAGTGGGAGCTTAAGCACCGCTTGAGTGGACTTTTAGGTCCTGAACAGGCCTCCACTGTAATGGACATTAAAAAAGTGCCCGTTGAGCAACAAAGCACCCAAAATGCAGGTGCTTTGCCTGCTTAAGCGGGATCCAGATTCAAGAGACCCAGATCTGTCTAACTATTACCCACTTAAGTGGCATTTACCCCCCCCCTCCCCATTTTGTTCTTGCGAGGAGCTACTAGAGTATCGTGTGACTATGCTGCCGTTCGGAGGTCCTTCGTTGTCGTTCCCCCCTCCTACTCCATCATTCGCCACTGTGAAGGTTTTAGCATAGCCTTGCAAGTCCACAGGTATTCCTCTTTCGTTCATTTCCTCTACCCCTTACATCATGTATACTTCTCCCCCTTGTGTCGCCAATTCTTAATCAAATTGAGAGTTTTATAGCTTGAATCAATTGAAAAATGCCAAAATCACATTTTTTTTGATGTTATTAAACCGGAATGCTTTGAACAGTAATGACACTATTGTCACTTGCATCTTCTCCACCTTACAAGGAAGAGGGCCGTATTGAGTCTGCTTGGACCTTTACTGATTAAATTAAATCATGTAACATATACAGGACCCGATATTAACATATCTGATGACTTTAGGTCTACTGTTGGCGTACATTTTTTCAAAAAAAAAAAGAAAAGAAAAGAGAAAGAAGTAAAGCAGGCGGCCTGGCCCAGGAGCTGGCCCAATTGCCCATCAGATTAGCCACATTTGGGCCCAATAAAACACCCTAGCAGAGGCCGGATCCATCCAGCCCACAATTGGCACAAATCAGGCCATGTTCAGGCCATGTGCGCAGCCCACAGGAGGGCTTGGGCCGCAGCCTCCTGCTGGCCCAGAAACCAGGCCCAAGATGGGCCAGGCCCACTTCAATTCCAATGAGAACAGGCCCAGCTGCTGTCACCTGCCACCTCAGCACCCCTGTACGCACCATGCAGCCACCTCAGCCAATTCATTAGTCAATTTATGGAGGGGGGAAACCGAAGAGGCCAGGGGAGATCAAGGGACAGCCAGCCATTCATTTGGAATTAATGGTGTAACCACCATGGGGAAGGCCAAAAGCCATCCACGTACAGCACATAGGCTGGCCTTTCATCTGCCCCCCACTCCCTATAAAAGGAGAGGTGCGCACCAGCAAAAGGGGGGCTGCTTCAGACGCCGGGAGGCTGCCAAACTGCTGCCTGCACCCTGCCACCTGCTGCACATACGCCTGCACCTGCTGCTAGGAGAGAGGGGAGACTGCTGCTGCTGCCACCTGCTGCCAACCGTGCTCTGTCCCCTGCTACAGAAGCTGGTCTGCAGTCAGAAGAGGAAAAGGGGAGAAGAAGAAGACAAGGTAAGAAGAGATCGTGGGTATGTCCATGTAACCCTTTAAAGTGCCTTCTTTCCATCGATTCTACCAGCCTTCTCCTGCCCTTATCCACCTGCACAACATGCCCCATTTCAGTCCATTCAAACCCCCCTAGATTGGACTGTAATCCCCTTGGGCCGAACCCATAAATCTGGCCCTTTCTGGCCCTTGTCCGGAGCAAAAAAAACCAGTCCCCTTGTGACCCGGTTTCAGCCCCAATCAAGGCCCAAAAGAGCCCAATTTCGGCCTATCCAGACCCTCTGCTCGGCCCATACTTAGCCCCATGCTGGCCCATCTTCAGGTCTTTAAACAGACCCCTTCAGCCCCCTCTACGGCTTACCAAGGCAGCCAGTGTGCAGGTCTCCAAACCGACCCCAAGTCAGGTCCTAGAACAGCCCCTTGTGGAACCTATTAGAGCCCTAGGTGAGGGTGGATGACCCGGGGATTCTTGGAGACCGCACGACGGCCCAAGTCTACTCCGGGCGGATCCTCAAGCCCCTTGTTCTTAACCCCTTTGAACAACCCCCTAAATAGGCCCAAAACCAGGCCATCCAACAGCCCTTTGCGCACCCCCAAAATAGGCCCTAAAACAGCCCCTTTGTGGCACCCATTAGAGCCCTAGGCGAGGGCGGATGACCCGGGGATTCTTGGAGACCGCACGACGGCCCAAGTCTACTCCGGGCGGGTCCTCAAGCCCCTTGTTTTCATGCCCTCTGCGCACCCCCAACCAGGTCCCTCAAAGCAGGCCATTCTCAGCCCATCCTTGGCCCATGGTTTTGCCGCCACAGCAAGAGGGGAAGTGCGCCAAAACAGGTTCTGCAGAAGCCGTACTTCAGCAAGGCAGCAGACTGGCTTGAAGGTGACAGCCCGGCACCCCTTGGAAACCGCACGACGGGCCAAGGGCATAGCCGGGTGGCCTTCCAAGCCGGTTCCATCAAGAAGCTCCAGCAAAGCAGCAGAATTTCAAGCAGGCCCGTTGAGCCTATGAAAATGAAGCCCGGCTTTGAACGCCGAAGGAATGGACCGGCCCGAAGTGGCCTTCAGAAAATCAACAAATAAAAAATCAGAAATGCGAAAGCAACATTAAATTAAGGACTTCACCCCTACCGGGGGAACTCCACCTTGGGCGGAGGCGCGGGCATGCATCCCGTAGCTTACGACCCGGACGGGGGCGCGGGCATGAATCCCGTAGCCGTCGATCCTTCCCCCAATATGGCTAAGCTAAGGCTGGCCATTTTGGATGGGTAAATTTTCACTAAGTTGGAAAAATAGCCGGCATGCCGTCGTAATGCCAAAATTTTTCCAAAGTAGTGGAGATGAACCTACATTGGGGGAAGGATCAACCATATTGTACACCGATGTACCCCGCTCATCTTTCAATGAAATGAAGCTTTGATGTTCATATCGATGCATGAAATCGGGCATCCAAAGTGACCCGATGGGTCGGAGGCGATGCAAACCGCCAAACTAAATAAAACCATTTCAAAATCAATCTGGAAATTCAAACAGAAAATCAAAAAACAGAAAATCAAACCTAACAATTCAAGCAAAAACAGAATTAAATCAAATCTGAAAATCAAACCAATAAAAAATCAGAATTAAAATAAATCTGAAATTCAAACTTGAACTCACAACCGATCTTCAACAAGATTGAACCGGTTTTGAAACAAATCAAACCGAAATCAGATTTCAAACACAAAATCTGCCAAAACAAAATTCAGATTTAAATCAAATCTGTCAACTCAAAAAAAATCAGATTTCAATAATCTGGAAAATTCATTCAATCAAACCTTCAACCAAACAAAAGATCAATCCCAAAAAGAAACTAAATAAGCAATGTTTCGACATCTCAAAACATGGATCAAAATCCACCTAAAACAAAAATCAACTCAAAACCAGAAAATTCAGAAATCAGAAAAATCAAAAATCAACCAAATCAAAAATCCAAGCATGCTTAAAACTGTAAGCACATCAAACTGAAATCAAAACAAAAACTTGAACCAATTAAGTCCAAAATCAAAACCAAAACAGATTCAAAACAAAACAACTTGAATCAACCAAAATCAAAAATCAAACAAATAAAACAACAAAATCAAATCAATCAAACAAATTGATTCAAACTTCAAAACTCAAAATCGACTTTCAAGTCGACCCAAAAATCAACCAACAAACAAATAAAATCAAACCCGAACAAAACGGTTTGCATCTGATCGGACCCAAAAGGCCGCTGCCCTTTTGAGTTCTTTATTTTATGTTGTGGATGTGCATGTCTCCGAAAACAGGTTGCCGCGACGGTTAATCAAAGGCGTTCGAGCCGTTGCTCGATGTAAGTTAACGCCGGATACTCGCACCATCCGGCGGAGAAGGGTCAAAAATGAAATTTTCAAAGAACCCGAACCTCGGTTCTAATATTTTTAAAACTATCACCGGACTACCTAATATTTTTAGGATATCACATATTTTCCTAGAAAAGTCCGGAGATGTCTTTCTTTCTAAAAGAACAGACGCAGAAAAAAGAGGTTCACACATCTACGTATTCAAGTCCATGGAACCCGATTGTATGGTATTTAAGTCATCTGACCTCATCACTATCATCCCGCCTAAAAGGTGAAGAAGACGGTTCAACGCTTACAAAGTCAGCCTTGCTACGCAGACGACCGAAACCCCCCCCCATCGCTTGTAGAATCCTACTAGACTATTTTTGGCTTCTTTTATGTCCTTTTTCTGGTTTTGAAAAATGTATTGACTGTATAGTGGTTTATTTTAACTTGCATTTATTTCCATTTCTGCCTCCCATTCGAACCATTTAACTTATATATTATTTTAATATATACTTGTATTTTAACTTGTATTGACTGTATACTTGTATTTATTTTCCATTTCCAATAAGGAATGTTTTAAGTTTTAATTGTATATTATTTAACTTTTAATCTGTGTATAGTTGTGCAAAGTTATTATTGATAGTGGACAAATGGATGCATCAGGTTCAAATTTAGGATCAGCTAAAATGCCAACATCGGTAGTTGGATCAGACCAGATGGAAGAGAAGATGATGACAAAATATAAAGATCATGGATAGAAGTATAGATATTGGCCGAATAAAAACAATAAAACTAAGATAAAATGGAATTTATATGGATTGGCCTCAAATGGTGATATTAAAAGGCATAAGGAACATATGATCGGAGGTTACCCTGATGTCAAGAAATGTCTAAAGACAACAAAAGAGATAGTAGATGAAATGTTGTAATGGCTAAATGCAAACAAAAAAATGAAAATATGTTCTTCTATAATACATGAAGATGATGAATAAGAAGAGGAAAAAACATCATATAAAGATTCCTTTATGAGTAAGAAAAGTGTATGTACGGTAGATACAAGCAATTCCACTAAGGGTTCAATGGATTTATTTGCAAGGCGACAGCACTCTTGCGTACGGGGAGGCGCTCACGCGCGCGGTGGGAGGACGGCCAAGGAGGCCGTTGGCTTGCGCGACCAAAGGAGAAAGAGGCGACAACGACAATAGAGGGGCACACGGTGGCTAGCGGAGGTGGGAGAAGGTGTAAAATTTGTGCAGAAGATCTTGTTGAAACTATTAAACAAAATTTTCTATGGGTAATTAGTTTTTTTTTTTGACTTCGGTTTGCCGCTGAGTGCTAAACAATTTGTTGATGCAAGAAGAAGCAACAAGGCAATTTAAGGTACACTCAGAAGCAAATTAAAGAATGAAGAACAAATGAAACTTGAGTTGTGTGTGGTTAGATGGCTTTATAAAGAAGGAATACCATTTAATGCCTTAAAATTAAAAAGTTTAATGTCATGTTTAAACAAGCAACCTGTGTTGGACTGGGTTGTAAGCCTCCTTATTACCATATGTTGAAAATGTTACTTCTCAAAAAGATGGTTGAAGAAACAAAACAAATGAATGATGAATATTTGGCATATTAGAAAGTGTATGGTTGTATGATCATGTGTAATGGTTGGACCAATAAAAAATAAAACAAATTAATTAACTTTTTGGTAAATTGTCCAAAGGGAACATACTTATATAGTCATTTGATGTATCCAACCAAAAGGAGGATGTTATCCTCTTGTATGAACTCACGAACAAAATCATTAGAAAGATGGGTGAAGAAAATGCTGTTCAAAATTTTACAAACAATGCGTCTTATAATATTGTTGTATGAAGATTGTTGATGAAGAAAATAAAATGTTTTGAACACCATGTGCCGTGCATTGTCTTGATCTCATGCTAGAAAATATTGGAAAAATAAAAGTCTACGTAGATACTATTTCAAAGGCTAGGAGTTGACATGTTACCTATACAACCACACTCATTTGCTAGATCATATGAGAAAAAAAATGGAAAGAACTTGTGAGAAGTGATGTTATAGATTTGCCACATCTTTTCTCACATTAAAAAAATTAAATGGTGATGTCATAAAAAATGGTTTGCACAAGTTATCTGCATATGATCATAAAAGAGTTTAGGTAAAGACAAGTGCATAAAAGAATGTGTCATCAATTGTTTTTTAAGCAAAATTATAGAATGGACCTACGGAAATTTTACAAGCATCTCAACCAATTCTACAAGTGTTGAGGATAGTTGGTGAAAATGAAAAGCCAGCAATGGATTATGTTTATGCCACAATGAAGTAAGTAAAACAAAAAATCATTGAGAACTTTGGTGGCAAGGAAGTGAAGTGTGCTCCTATCTTAAAAATTGTGGATCGTCGTTGAGAGATTCAAATGTAGCATCCACTACATGCAGCTAATTTTTTTAATCCTATGTTTTATTTTGAGGCTAAAGCAAAAGATCCAAACTCTTCCGAAAAGTTTGAACAAGCATTTTACACGTCTTCAAAGATTGGTAGGAGATTCAGAGCTTTAAAATAAAATTGATGAACAACTTTTTTGTAAATAACCTCAAAAGACACATTTTGTTTCCGTTTGCCATAATATCCTATGACAAAACACTTCCTACTAAAAGACTTTAACTTTTAAACTTTGTTATGTTTTATTTGATTGCTTCATTGTATTTTTTTACTAATCAACTATTATTTTAATTGATTGGTGGACACAATATGATGTGGAAAGGAAACGCTAGGGCTCAAACGATTGCATTGAAGATTTCAAGGTTTTGTTCTAGTACCTCTAGTTGTGAATATAATTAGAATACATTTGTGTTTGTAAGAATCTATGATTCGATGTAAATTGTAACATTTATTTTTTGCAAACATGTGAATTATAATTGTCAACTTGTATTTTATTTTTTTGAAGCATAAAAAATTGAATGATCATGTTTATGTACGATATAACTATCATTTTCATGAAAGATTTAAAAAAGGAAGAAGAATCCCAACATATTTGATCCTATTAGTTTATCTGAGTTAGATTGGGGAAGTAAATAAAGGGCAAAAAAATCAAATTTATATGATGAATGTGATGATGTTACTTTCCTTTTATTATCTTTTGTTGTCTTTTTTTGTTGTACATTCTCTATTTTAATAGAATATGGCTTTATGTCATTTTTTTAGAAGACGTGTGAAATGCTATGAGAGTTTCAAAAACAAGGCCTCAAAGATTTGTTGACAAATCTGAAGTAAGTCCATCATTTTCTAAAAGGAATGAAGAAGAAGAGGAGCAAGACAAAAATGAAGATGAATCAAACAGAGATGATAATAAAGATGACAATGAAGAGAAAGATGATGATTCTAATTTAGAAAATGCAATATTTGGTTTTAAATTTTAGAAACAATTGCAAAACTTGTATTTGTATGCTCTTTTATTCTATTTGCACTTATTTGGTCTATTTTGTGTTAGACTTTTTTAGTTATTTTGTATTAGTTTCACTTTCTATATTTGTCAACTGTTAATAGGTTTTTTATCGTTATTATTTGTTTGACAAAAAATAGATTGCATGATGTATCATGTATGCTATGAATAAATAGTTTACATATTTCATCGAAGAAAAATATCAACAATATATGGTCAACAATACATAATAAGCAATTTTCCCTTCGTCCAATAAATAAAAATGTTATTTGTCAAGTTGTCTAATTAGTTTATTAATTGTTTGACTGAAATGATAAAATTTATGTATAAATATGTCTTATTGTTAATATTTTTTATTGTATTTGGTGAGCCAACCGCAGACCGCCCTAACTAGCATAGATTGCAGAATCGCGATCGGTTGATTCCTAGATCAGATTAGCCATTACTGATCTGATTATTGGCCAAAGGACCGATTTGGAAAAATGTTCCGACAGAATCGGTTAGGATCAACCAGATCGGTCGGGATTAGATCGAAATCAAATCGGTTTTTTTTCTTTTGCTATTCCATACGGATTGGCCAGGATCGGTCTGGATCGGCCAAGAACAGTCCAAATCGGATCGAAATCAAGGTCGGTGTTTATTTTTACCAATTCTAGATCAGTTTTGTTCCAGTGGATCGATCAAGATCAGACTGATTCGGATCCGATCCGGATCGGATCAGTACCAACCAATCCCAACTACAATCCCGATCCCGCGATCCTTGCTGACTAGTCTCACCACTTAAAAGCCATTTAAGCAGAAACTTAAACGGGACCCTTGATCACTTTGTCACCTTGACAACCATGGACATGTTGTCTACAAGTATCAAGGGGAAGCAAAAAGGTGCCATGACTCTTCCATTACAACCATGATTGTTTTGTTCCATAAGACAGCATATCAACCCCTACTCTACTTTCTGCATGCCAGAAGAAGCAACCTTTCGATCTTCCCTCCCTGCCTCCCGGAGACATCTTCATTGAATGGTTCTATTTTAATCTCGTGAAGACATAAAATATTCAAATGTTTATCTTTGACCATCCCTCTGATGCAGTGGCGGATCTAGGCTATAGGTAGTGGGGTCAAGTGACCCCACTAATATTTGAAATTTTTATTATAAAATATTATATATATAAATATTTAATATTAATATGTTTTTAAAAGGGGTGATCCCACTAATTTTATTTTGTGACCCCATTACACACAAATTCTAGATCCGCCACTGCTCTGATGGACTGCCCTCTTACACCTGCCTGCTATCCCTTTGGGGTTCCATCGCATAGTCTTCATTAGAAAGGGAACTAGCCACCCCATCAGCCAACCTCCTTGATCAAAGTGATTCCAAGATGATATCATTATTATAAACAAACTCTACCACCCTTTTCCTAATTCTCCCTTCTCGTTTGGATTTTTTTTTTGATTGGAGATGGAGACATGGACATTGACATGTCATTCCATTTCTGAACTTTGAGAAAAAGATCTCGCCTCTTCCTCCTTTCCTATGAAAGACAGACCCAACAAACTCCCCATGCCGAGGTTGGTGTCATCAATCCACCCTCCAAGATCATTGACCAACATGGAAGCTTTGACCTGCCACCCGGTATCCCCTTCTTTAACGTCCAGAACTTAGTTTGTGGGAAATCACAACGGCATGGACTGGAAATTGATGAGGTAAGTCATTGCCAAAAGGGGACTGGCGCAAACTCCCCATGAGCGTAAGTCAATCCCTGATCCCTGATTAGTGTTAACATATTTGACTATCACTTATAGTATTATATATGTTTAAGATTTATAATTATAAATATTTTATATACTTACAACATTCTCTTTTAATCCTCTTCTCTCCCTCTCACTTAATTTATCAAGATTGATTCTTTTCCAAAAAATATATACCCACACATATAATAAAAGCATATTACATGTATGTATACACGCCTTGCATTAAATACTATGTATATATATTTGTATGCACACAATGAACACGTGTATATATATAATATTAACATCTAATTATATGTTTATATATATAAACAGATAATACTATATTACTTAAGTGACGTCAAATGACCGTCTTGTCACTTAAGAATAATTGACACTCCTGAATCTTACAAGCCTTGTCAACTTGACAAGTATGACTTGCCAAAAAAATGCAGTACATAACTGATGATCACCTTGTTCTACACATGAACGAAAAGAATGGACCAAAAAGCTCCAACCGGTCAATCGTCACACGAAAATAATGGACGTGGGGGTGTACGGTTTACCTTGTGGGACGGCTCCGACAAGAGGAAGGAGGAGATACGAAGGCGGTCAGGATCCGGCTCCTCGGTGTAGAGGGAGCGGAACTCGGAGAGCGTCTGTCCAATGTTGCCAGCGGTAACGTCGTAGCCCCGATCACGGAGCATCTCAAGAACTGTGCGCCGCGCCAGGTAGTAGCGGTGGCTCTCCACGCTACCAAGATCAACGAACTTGGCCAGACACTCGGCCTCCACCTCCATACCAACGCTGTTCTGACGTCTCCTCGGTTGTTTTCGCCTGGGAGAATCGGTGAACAGAAAGGAGAGTCTAGGGAGCAGAGGCCCAGAGGGTGCAGGAGGAACAGAAACGAAAATTTGGATCCCCAGAGGTAAACAAATTAAATAACGGCAAAATCATGTCAACTTTTTTAAAAATATTTTCGTAAAACAAAAAATTTGTACTTTTCTTGGTAAAAAATTATATTAAAATAAAAAATAAATCAATTCATGACATAAAATTATCGTATTTGAGAGATGTGACAACAAAAAATATTAATTATCGTATATATGATCAAACAAAGTGAGAGACCACGAGAAAAAAGAAAGAGATGAGATTTTCTTTTTTTTATTGATAAAAAAAATATTTATAAAATATAAAATTATCATGATGGTTAAACACTTTTTTAACATATTTTCTTATAAATTTTAAAAATTAAAATAAAAGCCTCTCTCACCATGCAACCAAACACCTCATTAATTTGTTTGACATTTTTATGAAAGTTAACAACTAAACATATCTCTTGTATTTTACTAAATCTTTTAAATTAAGTTATATAATTTAACATTTTATTTGTTATATTTAATTTTTCATAGAGAAAGAAAATATTCATAAGTGCTTAAAGTTTTCAATTTTTGAAAATGCACATTAAAAATTAAATTTATTTTTACAATTATATGAACTGACACGTTAGATATGAAATTATGTTGCCGTTTGATTTGACTTAATCAAATGTGTACAATTTTAATTTCATATTTAATATATTTTATAAAATATAAAATCATAGTTATTTATCTTTGGAAATAAAAAAATTATGATACATCACTTAAATTAAAAAGTTATTATTATATTAGGATATTTTACAATCTCAATAATTGACCTTTGGCCAATACAGAGGAGGTTAAACATTAATTAGGTCAAAACAAAATGACCAAAACGTCAATTTTTATATTAAGACAAAACAAAATAGCACCTTATTGATAAAATTAGGGGTGCAAATGAGCCGTGTTGACTATCAAATAACATTTTATTTTTACATAAGTTGAACTCAAGTTCGAACACTAGTTTAACACTTTTCAAATTTGATTCATTGAGAGTTAATAACTACACAGTTCAATAACAGTTGATACTTGTTATGTTCTTGTTTATAAATATCAAACTAAATCTAAACTCGTTTGAGTAACTTAAATCTTAGCTTACTCATTTTAAATATAAAGTCAAATCGAAATTATTTCAACTTAACATATATTAATTTAAGTGACATTATATAATTATTAATACTTATAATTATTTTTTAAAAAATAAATATTGAATTAAAATTTTAATCAAGTTACTCGGGAGCTTTATCTAGTTGGGCATAAATCTTTTCAAGCTTAATTGGTTAATAAATAAAGTTTTATTTTTTATTTATATTTTTATTTAACATAATAAATGAACCGAGTTCAACTTTTATCAAATCAAGTTTTCAGCATTGTATTTGTTTGTTAACACCCCTAGATAAAATTAAATAGTTGTTTTAATTAAAATATTTATATATTAATTAATTTAGTGTTTACATAAGTTATGTGTATGTGTTCTTCGTCCCTTTTATGTCTTAAAATTAAAAAGTTAAAATTTAGAACTTAGTTTCAAGAGAGTTATCGAAATGTATGAGATATGTTTATAGGTTAACTAATATATTAAATCAAATAGTCTAAATCTAATAAGTTACTGGTGTTTTAAAATCATTTAAATATTGCCTAAGATGTTAAACATGAAACTAACCAACAGGCCTCACCTAATAAGGTGTTTGGTTGCACAATAATTTTTTGTACATTTTTATGACAAAAAAATTATATTAAAATAAAATATGAACTAACAAATGACAAATTATCATATTTGGAGGGATATGATAACAAAAAAGAGTAATTACCATATATGATCAAACAAAGTTGGGGACCCTCTTCTTTTATCAAAGATAAAAATTTATTTTAAAAACATAATGTAATATTCTGGATTTTTGTAATATTATTTAAGTTATTATTGATAGAAATGTATGCCCTACAAGCCAATCATATATGATATGATTCGACATTTCTAGAAATATCTCATTCAATTAATCAGGCAAATCTTCATTATAAGTTCTTATTAGATGTGAATATCATAATGAAGTCCTTGATCAAATACAATGATGATTAAATCATGATGAGATCGTGATAATGAGATTGATCATCTAGAGGTATTTGATCTAAATGTTCCTAGTCATAGGATACTTGAGACAGGACATCAAGGATCCAGATAGACTAGTGTATGTGATGTCTTCTCATGTGATGAGGACGACCGATCTCATTGGTCATTAGTGTGGAGACACTGAGATACACATACAGGTGCTCATTAGTTGAATGAGTTCACTGAACTGACCGAATTAGACACCCTGAATAGTATCTTACCGAACTGTCTATCAGGATTTTCTATCATCACGGTTGCATGGTTGGACCTTTGACCTGAGTTGCCAAAGATGCCTTGTTGGGTGGAACTTGTGCTTTGACCATTGACTTATGGGTCACAATTTAGATGGTCATATATAGCGATGGATCGGGTACAAGGAAAATCCGATGGAGGCAATTGAGCGGACAACAAGGGATCGTCCACTCTCGGTAAGTGAGAGTGAATATCCTATGGGATAGTACTCTAAATCCCTGGCAAGGGTAGATAGGATAATTGGAAAAGGAGTTTTCCAATTGATCCAATTCTGAGTACATGATCCTATAGAGTCGGTACACTAAGGAGTTGACAGTCGATGCCGTACTCCTTTCCGACCGGGACATTGGATGGATGAGGGTTTATATCCATGTGGTAACTGATGATGGAAAGGCTCAATGGAGATGAGATTATCCCCATAGCCATTTGGGATCGTGGGATGTGGCTTGTACCCTTCATGATCGGTAGGCCGATTAATCTGTTATCGGATAACGGATTTAATTAAATTAAATAGAATTGTTCTATTTTATTTAGGCCTCAACCAAATAAGCTATTGGGCCTAGTGGGTCACACACAAAAGGACTTATCCACAAGTACATGGGCAATGGCGTAATTTATGGAGATTTTGGGTTTTTATGAAAAATTCTATAATTCTCTATAAATACTAATGGTTTCAGCCAAACCCAATCAAGCCAAGGGTGAAAACCACGTCCCAAGCCTCCTCCCTACCTCCTCCTCTCTCTAGAAGGTGTCCATGGTCGATGGAGCTCCGTTCGGGAAGAGTTCTCGAGGCCGGCGCGAAGGGAGAACCTGCTGTGGATGAAGTTCGTGTGGATACTGCTGGAGACCGGACACTTGAATGGTTTGTAGAGCTTGAGAAGCTCATCTCCTTCATCTCCATGGGATTATATGAATCCCTATCAGGTATATTCGAACCCGATTTGATCGGTTTTCGGTTTTCGTCGTTCAGTTCTGATTGAGACGGATTCTAAAGGAACCCATAGGAATCGTTGCTTTCGCTGCACCAAATTTTAATGGACGATTCCTTACAATTATCGCAGTGTTTTAATTATTTCTGTTTAAATTATTTTTAAGACGTTTATCTAGATACATAAATGTTTTTATTTATTTATATTATGTCTTATTAATTTTGTAAATTTTTATATTTTATTTGTATTTACCTGTTAATTATTTATTTAATCTTTTTTTAATTTTATCTTATCTCTCCTAATTAATCTCTCTCTTTTCATTTTTTTATTTTCGTGTATCTTAACCATCTTACTAATCCACCACCTCCTTTCGTTCTTTCTCCCTCGCCGTTTTCTTTCTCTTGGCGCATCTCTCTCTCTCTCTCCACATCGCCGCATTGCTACCCCACCTTCGCACCGATACCCTCGCGTCCAGCTTGCCGGTGCCATGCACCGCTTCACGGTTGCCCTCCCTCTCTCCTGCCTCTCTCTTCACCGCTCGTCGAACCACCGCCAGTCGCCCGCTGTTTTGCCTCTCCTGCTGACCGGCCTCACGCCGCATCAGCCGCCTTTGTGTCCATCCCTGTCGACCGCGAGGCGCGGTCATTTCCGCCTTCGCGAGCACACCGCCACTCACCATCCCGCGGCCGTCCCGCCGGTCACCCTCCCTGCCTCCATGAGCGCGCTGCCACCCGCGCGTGCCGTCGCCACCCCCACCACCCGGCCGTCTGCGCCGCGCGCCCGCCGCCGCCCGCTGCTGGCCGCCCCAAGCCGCGCGGCCTCCCACCTGCGTGGAGTCGCCGACGCGTTGCGCGTCTACGCACGGTGCCACCCCGCGCAGCACTTCACGGTCGTCGGCGTCTGTCGACGTCAGCCGCAGCCGCAGCGTTGCCAATGCCCGCGGAAGCCTCCGTGCGCCATCGCCCTCTCCGCCATGCGCCGCCTCCCCTTGGACCGCCGGTGCACCCCACCCCCTATCTGCATGAGCCCCTTCTCTCTCTTATATCTATTGTCCATATTGTATGATCATGATACTATTTCTCCTCAAATATTTTTCTAAATTTTCTCTTGATCCTACAACCTATTTTCCTTGCGTATACTCCTTTTTCCAGTAGCCTAGGTGGTGAGGATTAACCCTTTTCGATTGGTTCAAACTGTGCATCGCGTTGTCAACGTTCGATATCCTTTTCGGTCGCCAGTTTCCGATTTCTCTTGCATCAATTCCAGTAGGCACTCTTGACGTGTCTATTATCATTAAAATTTATATTAAATCCTCCATGACTTGTAGTGATTACTATTGATTTAATTAGCTGGGTTAGCATTGTATGTCGTGGTTAGCGTGGCTAGCGGTGTTGGTTCTTTCGCATGTAATGGAGGTTGTATTAGGGTTATTTTAGGTTGTTTATAGCATGTTAATCATCATGTTCCTGGTTGATTATAATTCCTTTTTGTAACTTAAATCTAGTTAGTCTTTGATTATTCTTCCTAGTTAATATCATTGTATATGTAGGGTGACAGGTAACTAAACTAGATATTTGTCTAGCTAGCCTAATTAACTACTTGATTTTCAGCCATGTTTATGTCATTAAACCAAAAGATATGGTCCAATTGGGTTTGTTCATATCATGTTTTGATTGAATGTCTATGGTGGTATCATACTAGCTCATATGCATTATTGTAATTTTATGGTTCTAGCATCATGAACATATTGTTTAGGTGTAGTTGATCATGATATTTGCATTGATGGTATATTTGTCAAAGTATGGTATGGTGTATGTCATTTATCTTATAAGTGTGATCATGGCATGGCATGATTGAGGTGGATGCATGATGCATTGAAATTATAATGAAAACAACTACATTAGACTAGTTAGTCGTGATTCAAGGGCAGCAGAGGTTAGAACAGTCCGGTGCATCCTTCGATCCCGGATACCGCCGTTTGTCCCTGTGCCACCACTGCCTAAGTGCACTATGGGATTCCGTTTAACTATATGGTACTTCTATATATGATAGATCTGGTGTTAGGTGGTTGAGGTGGCAAGACGACGCATTTCTTGCTAATAAGAAAAAGGTGTGATTCTTATTAGAGGATAGATGCATCTGTGTGAATGGCATTCTTATTAGAGGATAGGTGCATTATTGCATGGTATGGTATATGTGGTCTAGTGATGTATTTCATTTTGTCAAGCGTCATGTTGTGTTGCATGGTGTATGCATGGTTTGTCCCATTTATAGTATATCATCTTATGGAGCATATAGTAGGTGATTATGCATGTTCATCATTTCAGGTCATTTTAAGGTCTTTATAGGTGCTGGTTGGTGTGTCTATAGGTGTTGGTTGGCAGTTTAAAACACGTGGATTAAGTCAAATATTTAATGTATTGACTAGCCTATATTTACATATAATTGGTGTAGGTCTGAGTACCTATGTTAATTAACATTTAAGGCCTTTTGACTATCCGATTTAGCAGATGATGGGGTGTCTACTGAGTCGTCGTACTCATTCCAATGCTCTTATTAATTTTCAGGTAATCAGGTTTAACGCAGCAGAAGCGTGATGGATTAATTCCCGAGAAAGCAAATTAGATGATTCTTGTAATTTAGATGGTTATTAGATTTGTTTAGATTATAGCATAACAATGTATTTAATTTGAATTTGTGGATCTATAAACTGGGACTTAGTTGTCTTCATTTTCCTAAACTGATGTTTTTACGGGGTTAATTTTCCCCAGTCACATTGTCGGATTATCCTACTGTGCTTGTTAAAATCCGAGACGCGACACATAAAATTGTCATAATTACCAAACATCTCCTTTAACAAATTTTATTTTAAAATTATTAAATTATAACAAAAGTTTTATTTATCATATAACCAAACACTCCACAAGTTCTTTCCTTTGGAAAAAAAATTTAATTAATTGTTAGTTATATATATATTTTGTCACAGTGCCTCGACCGTTGAGGCAAAGACCACACGAATAATTCCTCACGTTCGAACCCAGAGCGGCTTCCTCACCAGGGTGCACCGCAATACAACCAGAGCGGCTTCCTCACCAGGGTGCACCGCAATACAACCAGTGGGACAACTGTTAGTAATATGTTGTAATTATTCTTAACAAAATATCTTCAATGATATTTAATTATAAATTCTAATTTCCATTTTATTTTTTTCTCACCTTCTGTGCTATATATATATATATGAGAGAGAGATATTTGTGTCAAAACATAAAAAAATGTATGATCACTATATTTTGATGATGATGTAGATGGCAAGAACTTTTTGACCAAAAAAAGTAGATGGCAAGAACTTATTTTCTGACAACACGAGATTTTAATTATCTTAATAATATATTTAAATATATAAAAATAATTGTAAAGACTATTGTACAAAAAACCTTCTTCTAACTAGATAATTAGATACATGTTTTTAAAATTACTGTGTATTGTTTATACATCCCTAAATATCATTATTGCAATCATTACTATTATATAAGCATGGAAATGATACAGTTAAACAACTTAAACCCGGCTGCGATTGGTAAATCCATGTTTGGTACACAAATGAAATTGAGTTTAATTTAGTTTAACTTAATCTAGATTATCTTCAAAATTAGAGTCTTAGAGATAAGATTGAAGATAAATTTTTTATATATTTTATAGGATGTCTTTTGGCCAAGAAACCCATTTTGGGATTTGATCGTGCCTGCCACTTCTACGTTTCCACGGTTTCAACCTCATGGCGACTACGGCCAAGTGGCACTCGATAGGGCTTCAAGCTTGCGGCAACGGCGCGTCACTTGATACTTGATAGGGCTTCAACCTCGCGGCGCTTGACGAGGCTTCGACTTCACGACGGCGCTCGACGGGGCCGCAGGCCCGCAAGTGGCGCTCTGCAGGGCTTCAACTTTCTCGGTGTTTGGTTACGTTTTTTTTATCTATATTTTTAAAATAAAAAATAAAGTGTTTAATTACGATTTTTAAATTTTCAGATTTTTTTAAAACGTTACATCTTTTTTCTTATAACTCTTTTGAATTCAGAATCGAAAGAGATCTGTTAAATTTTTTTAAGATAGATGTAGAAGGCGGGGGTGGGGGTGTGCGCACGTCCCCCCCTCTCTCTCCAACGTGGGCCGCTGCAACGTGGGCAGCCGCCCTTCTCTCTCCCTCTATCCATCGCAGCGGAGTCCAACATGCCCCTCTCTTTCGCTGTCTCTCGCGAAAAAGTTCCAACTTCCAAAGGCGGTAGCGGCGGCTCAAGGAGTACTTCCATCGGCGCCACAAACGGCGATGGCAAGGTACCCACAACCGGCTACTATGCAAGGCCACCCCATCCTCACCTGCCTCTGCGCGGCAGAGGCTGGTCGGAAGGGGTGGGGGTGCGCTCGGGGGTGGGTGCTGCGCGCGCGGCGCGGAGGTGGGAGGAGTCTTTTTTTTAAATAGCATCTTTTTTATTTTTTATAAGAATAGCACCTTAACTTTTAATTTGGCAGGAATAGCACCGTTTTACTAAAGTCGTACTTTTATACAACGACTATATAGATTTCAGTCAAAACCCTCCACCCGGGGCGTTTGTGGGGTGTTTTTGAGACAAAAATAAGTCGGTACAATATTAAACGACTTATTAAATAAGTCGTTATATCGTTCAACGACTTAGTAAGAGCCTAAGTTAAAGTCGTTTTATAGTATCACGACTTAAGTCTCTCAGAAAACACAAACTTCAAAGTCGTATTATGGTGGTACGACTTTTAAAAATGACTATATAAAGTTGTGGTAGAAAACAGCGACTTTAAAGTCGCGTCGTTATTTTACAACTATTCATTAACAAGAAAAATATCACGACTATAGTAAGTCGTACATAAAAGGTACGACTTGAAATCTTCCAGAAACCGGCCGGCGGAAACTTAGTCGTGGTATTCCAGAGCGACTTTAAAGTCGCATAATAATATGACGACTTTGCATCGCCTCCCTAGTAAGTCGTTAAAAGAAATAACGACTATCTGAGAAAGTCGTAGTATCATACTACGACTTTCTTAGATAGTCGCACTATTGCACTGCAACTTTACCCGTTACAGAAAAAAAAAACAGAACAGAATTTGCTCCGGGGAAACTATGCTCCCTATATACAAAAAAAACCTGTACAATACAATTGCCACACCCCACCACATATATAAATCGTACATAACCTATACAATGTCCACCTATTCAAAAAATATTCAAAGAAACGACATTGCACACATGTATTCCACACATGCATTCCACACAAAACCTGTACATTCCACACATGTATTCCACACAAAATCTGTACATTCCACAACATCCATTCCACACAAAACCTGTACATTCCACAACACATGCATTCCACACACTTTTTGTTTAAGAAAGATGTTCTAACACCACGAAGAAATTTAAGTAAAAGTTACTTTAAACTAAAACAAGATATCTACATAGAAATTTAAGAAAGTCTATCAATCCTCTACTCTCCCTCTCCCTCTCCCAGCACCCTTTCTTCTAACATATCTTCGGTCTGGACGGGGGATGGGATTTGCATGTTTTCTTGGACGAAGAGGAGCCGGTGGAGTTTGATCTATGACATCGGACTGTTGTGTTTGAAATATAGCCTCTGCCGGTGTAATCACCTCCTCTTCACGTTCTTGGGCACCCTGTTGTGTACTTTGCTCTTGCCTTCTTGAGGAAGTCTCCCCCGGTCCACTATGCAAGAAAGGAGGTTGCAACCATGATTCAAACGGAGATTGCATCGGATCTTGCGCTGGTGTAAACGTTGGCATCACAATGTGGAGTTTGTTGTACATATCTCTTTGTAGCTCAATGATATCCATCTTTGTTTGCTGAACTTGATAGTCATTACGTGTAACCAACATTTCCGTGATACGTTTATGTGTACCAAGCTGTTAAAGAGATAAGATCAATAAATAATTGTTAAAAAATGCTATCATATGTAGAAATCTTGAATTTAAATGACTATCGGATCTAGCTTTACCATTTCTCACTCTGAAGGTCCTCTTGGATAATATTGGATTGGAGGATCTGAAGTATTCCTGACAAAGTACGGAATTGTACGCTCCGTATACCAATCGGTATACCTTTGTGTTTGCACTTCATCCTCAACAGCATTTTCTCCTTCTCTATCTCTATATACATGGTCCATCCGTGCATTCCACCATGTAATGTACTGTGCATATTCAAGTGTCCAATCCGTGGACCAACGCCCACGTCCATCCTTTCTGTCATATTGTTCTCGATCATTTGGCTCAATTTGAAGAAGCCCAAATTGTCTCAATACTCTCTCAGGAGCATGCACTTCCATGACCGAGCAACACAATAATGGAACTGAAGCTAACCACAAATCTCTGCTTTCCAAACACACAGGTGGTACAGAATTCATCACCTGTTCCGTGTACGGTTGCCATATTATCTGTCATGGATGAGCAAAAAAATTTTAATTTACATTCATATTCAAGTAAAGACGAGAAAGAATGTTATTATATTATTACCTGCGTAGCTTCCTCCATATCCAACTCATTCCGATAAAAAGTAAAGTGAACCTATGCTTTGGACGTATAATGTCCGCATTTAGGTTCCACCTGCATGCCAAAATAACATACATAACATCACATTACACTTAAGTAAATAATTCACATTATGGTGACATCGAATTTACCTACACTCCACGGGTCGCTGAACTTCAAAATTCTCAATTGACCGTGCAATGAAGGGTCTGCCAACGTGTAGATGTTCCCAATACCATATCTGTTGAACAACAATATTATAAAGTAGAAAATGAAATATTTTTAAATGAAATTACTCAATAAATAAATCAAACGTACTTGGAGGAGATGAAGACAACCCCCGATACGATTACGTGTCTAGGACGTAGCTGAACATAATTGGCGGTATAAGAATCCCAACACCGCACTACCCCAAGATAACCTCCCACATAAATCTATATCTTCCATAAACAACAAATATTGCATATGAACCTCACTGCCAGAAGTGTCTGACATCAAAAAACATCCTATGAACATTAACATTAATGCTCTAGTATGGTGAAGACACACCAACCGGTTCTCCTCATTATCATCAACCGGTAATTCACCCGTCCGATCACCAAAATGGCTAGACAACCATGTCAATTTTGTAGTTGACCGACTGGGCCCCATGTCATCCAAGGCTGGACGAACACCTAAAAACCGCTCTGCTACGTCGACCCAACTCTCGTAATCCTGGGAAGGAACTCGTATAGGGCAAATGATAGGAGGTCCATCTATACGCAATCCCAATATCATCGAGACGTCCTGTAATGTCACAGTCATCTCACCATGTGGAAAGTGAAAACTAGACGTCTCAGGACGCCACCTCTCCGCGAGAGCGGTGATCAATTGCCGGTCCAAAGGGAACCAGCGAAGGTACGTGAGACAAAAAAAACCGCCCCGCTCTAAGTACTCCAAAACCATGTCATTATTTACAACCCAACTGGACATATGCCTAAAATGGCTCACTAATGTCAGTAATGTACCACCCTGCAAATATCAAAATAAATATCAAAAAGATTACTCGTTACAACTATTTACAAAGAATAATAGAAAAAAAAACCACTCAGGGTTAATAGAACTAATATTACCTCCGGATCTGTAGATCGATGTCTACCCTGTCCGTGCAAAAGTGACGCGTCACGCGGTCCTAGATTCATTGCTGCAAGTTACAATCCAATGATAAGTTACAAAAATTTCAATCATAACATGCAATTAAAGAACATACATGATTGATTATATAGCAAAAATATATATACCAATAACGAGAACCCAAAAAAAACATTAAGAAGTAATATACATACTTGTTACGGCTATGAACACATGTAGAGCGGTTATGACCTCGTTCTTTACAGATACTGCATTGATTTCTTTGTCTACTTGGATTGCGATCCATTACCATTGGCAATCTTTTATTGCGTGGCCTCCCGGTCTTCCGGACAACGCTTGGTGGTAATAACGGGATCAAATTCCTACTTGAATCGAAGGGTGGCCAGTAACGCGCATCTAAGACAGTATGAAATTTCCCTTGATATGCTAATCGATATTGATGGCTTGTAAACCAATCTGACACATATGCATATGGATCCCAATTAACAGAACCAATATCACAAATTGCATGTTTACAGGGAAAATGAAGTAATTGAGGCTCACAACAAGTACAAGAAAGTGATCTTTCATGGATATCAATGCGAAACACACGGCCTAAAGAATCATTTACATCCCATTCTCCCATGTTTACTCAGGCTCCAATAATTATCTCTCTACTTTTTTTTTTCAATTCTGTCAACTTCTTCTCAAATCGCGGAGTAAGATGTGTCCCAAGATTGAAACCCTTTGCACGTCGTTGAAAAAACATCATTCTAAGTCTATGGTATGTCATGTGTATAAGAGCATGGATGGGTAATCCTCTAGCAATTTTAAGGACACTATTAAAACATTCCGAGTAATTCGTTGTCATAATTCCAAATCTCTTCCCATTTGTGTCACATGCTAAAGCCCAATGCTCTGGATTAACTTGTAATAACTAGTCGTATGCCTCTGGAGAACGTAGTTGGATATCGCCCATTCGACTATTAAAGTCCATCATGTTACAAGTAACACCTGCACTATACATCCTTTTGTAAAGATCTGCCCCAGCAAATTGTTTTTGAAAGTTTTGCCGATAATGACATAGACAGTATCGATGAGATGCCAAAGGAAATCATTGTTCTATTGCATTTTTAATTGAAACATGCCTATCAGAAATGAAGCAAAGTTCATGTCATCGTTCTCTAATAGATGGGATGTGTGTTATCATCTGTTCAAAAAACCATGACCATGAATGGTTATTTTCACTATTTACTATTGCAAATGTGATGGGAAATAAACCTTGATCGGCATCCACACCGCAAGCAACGAGTAATGTACCGCGGTATTTTCCATGCAAGAAAGTGCCGTCCACACTTAAAATTGGCCTGCAAAACCTCCACCCTTCAATACACGGCTGAAAACTCCAAAAGAAAAATTTCAACCTTGAGTTGTTATCATCCTCACATAAGTAACTGCATGTTGTGCCGGGCAGTGTCAACTTGACAGCTTCCATGTATCTCAAGAGGTGAGTATATGAATTTTCCCAATCACCAAACAGCTTTTCGAAAGCTTTTCTTCTAGCATTCCATGCCTTGTAGTATGATGGCCGAATAGAATACTTAACTTGTACCATATTCATTATATCTGTTGGTTGAACATTCAAGCGACATCGAAGTATGGGTAAAAGTAAACGTGATATTGTAGTGGATGTAAGCTGTCTATGACTCATATTTTGTGCTGAAGTAGTACATGTGTAGTTGCCATCATATTTTGTAACCTTCCACAATCCACCTACTATTTTGCTAACACAAGCATGTATCCTCCATTTACAACCTTGATGCTTCTCATGACATATCAAGGTTAGTTTAGACTTCGACGACCTATCTGTTCGGTATTGCACATTACGTTTCAATGACCAAGTAGTAATAGTAGCTATCAAATCTTCTTTAGATGTGAAGACATCCTGTACGGCAATTTCAACATTTTCACCGTCACTTCTAACTATGTCCTCATTCTCTTGCCCACCACCATTTGAATCATCACTATCTATGTATGTGTTATCGGCAATTGCACTATTGATCCAATTGACATCTTCACTTTCATGGTACTCATCAACAACGACAATGCTATCAAGCATTTGATTCGGTACTTCTTCATTTTCACTTCCTGATTCTTCATATGTACCGTCTGATTCAAAGTCTTCATTTATGTCTATCTCATTGTGACAAGTTGTTGTATTACTCGATCCGGCTTCAACATCCGAAGGAGTAATATTACATGTATATTGTGACAACAACTCTGTCATACTAAGATGATTCGACATGTATGGAATTCCATGAGGTTATGCTCATTTCCTTAATGACATGGTTAAAATCTATTACCCTGAAAACTTTAGTGAGTTAATCTAATAATCAAAGATAACTTCCTACCAAACTTTTGTAGGACATGACTTAAAGTTTATCACCGGACACATATCTAATTTATATGCAACAAATGTTACATGAGAAGGTTACATGCACGGGTCCACGGAGAAGTGCATACATGGTTAATATAAGTATATGCACAATTTAGTAACCAATAAAAATTTTTACTTAACACTAAATACCAACCTAGGATGGACTGTCTGCCCCTATATATATATATATATGTGTGTGTGTGTGTACTGGCTTGTGATACATAACACCGCACTGCATCAGATGAAGTCAATTTTTAATAAAGAAAAATGGAGATGGCAAGCAGCTAGATATGAAGTCAATTTTTGTGCATTATATGGTAAAAAACTTTGAAAGTTTTCTTTGCATAAGGATACATGTGCAGATATGATAGTCTTCTTTTTGTTACTTTCTCTTTGTCAAATTCTCCAGAAGTATAAGACAATCTACAGGAATCTCTCTCTGACCATTAAGATACATAATAGGGTACAGAGTACTCAGTTAGGCTTTGCTAATTTGGTATGAATAGATCATTAGAAGATCAATTTGAACTTGATGCCATAAAAATAAAATCAATTCTGTGAGGACGACCATGTTTAACCAAAAAAACAGGTGGGGGATCAAAAAATCGAGGTCTCACCTTTGTAATCTATTTAGAACTTCCCCATAAATATATTTTCATCGTGGCTACCTGCCAAACATTATTCATTATTTTGACTAGTGCTGCCAAATAAAACATATATATATATATATATGGAGAACCTCTCTTTCGCCATGCAACCAAACACTCTATATAAGAAGTATTGTTCGATTTGACTAAATGGGGATCTTATCAAGTAAATACTGATCAGATCACGAATATGAGGCTAAATTATATTAGAGCTCAAAATCCCGTTCACAAAACGAGATGAAGGGCGCGAGACACACTAGAATATAGCACATACAAAGATAATTTGATTCTTTTTCAAAAGCAAATAATATGAAAGGAAAAGAAAGTCTAAGAAAATTTGAAAGAACCCATGGCTGCGCCGTAGTGGACACTATCAGATTGAACTTACCATATTGTATATAGAGCATACACATACACCAAAAAAAAGAAATTTGAAAGAACCCTGTATGCACTTTTATACCAACCTGGGATGCACTGTATGCCTACTTTTGAGCCTCCGCATTGTATGCTAATTTTTGGCGAGATAAAAAAAATAAATATAAAAAACGTTTAGGCTAAGAAGCTCAAGAACATTTTACCAAATGGTCTTTACGATCACAGAAGCGAACAATGCCTACAAAAATGCCTCCTTTTGCATCCTAGCTGGGGCTGCCAAGGACCCTCACCCCTCTACGACCACCGGCGCTGCCAAGGACCCTTCCACCCTAGCCGCCGCCGCAAGCTGCCTCAACGCCGCCGCAAGCCACCTCAACGCCACCGCCGCAGCTGCCACCAGTGTTCCTGCCTCAATGCTGCCGCGCCGCTGCCGTCAAAGCGCTGTCGAACGGGGAGGGCGAGCAAAGTCGAACGGGTGAGCGGGAAAGGGTCCGGAAGGCCCTAAAACAACTTAAGTAAGTCGTGATATCGTACAACGACTTTACACAAAGTCGTGGTGTATTTAAACGACATTAACTAATATGGTCTCGGGATTAATCTTAACAATATTTTGATCACTAGTCGTATACTAGTTAAACGACTTTACTATATAGTCGTTATTATATACAACGACTTGTAATAAAATCGTTGAAAACCGTTGCATAAAAGTACGACTTTAGTCAAACGGTGCTATTCCCGCAAAATTAAAAGTTAGGGTGCTATTCTTATAAAAAATAAAAAAGGGTGCTATTTAAAAGAAAAAACTGGAGGTGGGAGTGTGCGCGGGGTGGGGGCTGCACACGTGGCTAGTTGGAAGGGGGGTGGGGGATGCTACAGACGGGCTGGGATTTGGGGTACGCGCGGGGGTGGGGGCAGCGTGCGCGGGAGAGGCTGCTCAGAAGGGGTGGGGGGGGGGCTGGGCGGGCGGCGCGGAGGCGGAGGTGCGGGCGGGGTGGGGGGCTGGGGGCTGCCGGCTGCGTGCGTGGCAGTTGCTGGTCGGATGGGGGTGGGGGGGTGCTACAATCAGGATGGGGGCGTGTGCGGCAGCGGCTGGCAGGAAGAAAATGAAAAATGCTGCGAACAAGAGATAAATTTCGACACGAGATACATCATAATGAAATATTATCAAAAAAATATAAATTTAAAAAATTTTACTTAATAAAATAATATTAAAAATATAAGAAAATTATGTTAGTAGATAAAACTAATATATATGATTCATTATTTATAAATATTAATTGATATTAAATAAATACGAATGTCATGAAATACTACATTGTATCGACATGAACCGTTTGTCATAAAAATTATTTTGATTTTAAAATTATAATCAAACATTATTATATAAATTTTAAAAATTGTGATAATTTTGTCAAATATAAAATAATTAAACTTTTTAATTTTAAAATTAAAATTAAGAAGGTATATATTCTTGATTTTAAAATTGAGGTTGTCTCAAATTTTAAAAAATTACTAAACACCGTATAGGTGATGGCAGTGCTCGACAGGGTTTCGTCCAATGCTCGACCGGGCTTAAACCTCCGGGCTACGGTGACACTCGACAGGGCTTAATCCGGCGCTTGACATGGCTTCAACCATTCCATTATGGATTAATTGTAATATTGATGTTTTAAATATATTATATGATTATGTAAATTAGTTTAGAAAGAATAATATTTTATGTTTGATAAATTAATTGCGATATATTTTATTGAATATAATGTTGTATTCAATAGATATTTATGTATTTATAATTAGATTATCTTTAAATTTCTCATTGTTATACCAAACATAAGATTGAGTTATCCTCCAAATCTATTCTAACTCAAATCAAACATAATAAAAATAGCCATAAGAAATAGTTTATTTTTATCATATTTATTTTTATTTCAATATCAAATACCAAACGTAACCTCTCATATTAAGATTAATGTAGTGTCTGGTTACGTTTTTTTATTTTCTTTATATAAATTTTAAAAATAAAAGAGATCAACTATTTGGTTACATTTTTGAAGTTCTTGCTTTTTTTTTAAAAAAAAGCACTGTACTTTTTCTCCTACACCTCTTCTAGATTCAAAACATGTATCCTATTTTGCTTTTGGGATAGACGCGGAGTTGCTACCCACATCCAGCCCGATGCGAACGCTGCTACATGGATTCTTTTTAGTCATCATCATTGGAATAAATCCAGAGGGCAGCGTTACAAATCCTGAGATCTTAGGGTGAGTTTGGCAACTTGTTCGGAGTCTTTTTTTCATAAGTATTTTCTATAAGCAGTTGTTTCAATGAAAAATACTTTTATTATACAGGAGTAAAAACAGTTTGGTAACAATTTTTATCATATAACTGAAATATTTTTTTACATCAAACTAAAATTTAAATAATACAAACAATTAAATTATGACAATAATTTTATATTTTTTATATCATATTTAATGTCATTTAAAAAAATACATAATAGAAAATATAACATATATACATAAATTTTTATATTTATTTTAAAGTATTGATAATAATTTATTCAATTTAAATAGTTCATTGAATCAAACCGCTTTTTAACTAAGATAATCTCAAGTTAAACAAGGAGTGAAAGTGAGTGCTGAAATAAAACCAAACGGCTATTTAAAATAAAGGAGGACTTCTTGTTGAAGGAGAAGTGGCCAGGAAGGACTCTTGGGACGTTCCCAAATGCACTCTTGACTTTGATTTCCTCTCTCTCTCTCTCTCTCTCTCTCTCTCTCTCTCTCTCTCTCTCTCTCTCTCTCTCGGGTCCATTGATAATGATTTTCGGAAGCTATTGTTAATTTTATGATAATTTAGTTAGTTAATTCATCCATAAATATGTACCAATTAATCTGCCTATATAAAATATATAAGTGTGCATCCATGTACGTTAGGTTCATTACAAAAAAAGAATGCACTAATAAGAGTGAACACCATTACAATTTTGTGTTTTTAAAAACATTTTTTTTACAAAAAGAGTAAAACTTTATTTTTTATTTAGTGATTATTCACACTTTCACTCTTTTTTTGTTATCACATCTCTTCGGACATGTATAACATGTTTAATAAAAAAATTAATTTTAAAATCATTGTCAAACACCACTATAAATTTGAAAATAATGATAGTTTTGTCAAACATAATTTATTTGTGTTTCTGTAATTTTAAAATTAAAAATTAAAAAATAAGTTATATAAATTTTAAAATTAAATTTATATTAATATTAACTTTATAACCAAACAACCTATAAAAATAATCAGGTCTAACGGTGTCAAAATCTTTGTTAAGGTTATTTCGCCTTTGCCGAAGTTTCAGACAACAAAAGTTTGCACCCACCCAATCTCGTCTCCAAGGCTTCAAGGGTCTCCCAAGTCCCACCCCTCGCAGATTTCAAGCGTCTTGAGTGACAGAGCCGTGTGTGGCCTTATCTCAATTAACGGGCTATTGTAATAAATCGTCATCTCAGGTCCGTTTGTTTACATGAAAAATTTAATAAGGTGTTTGGTTATATAATAAAGTTTTGTACACTTTTATAATAAAAATTTATATTAAAATAATATGTAATCCAATCTATGGCATAAAATTATCATGTCTGAAAGAATATGACAAAAAAAGAGTAACCATCATAGGCAGGTGAGAGTACGAGATAAAAAAATAAAATTGATAATTTTTCGGTTCAAGAAAAAAAATTATTAAAAATAATAAATTATAATAATGTTCAAACATCTTTTTAGCAAATTTTATTATAAAAATATAAAAATGTAATAAAAATTTAATTTATCATGTAATTAAACACCCCATAAATTTGTTACATGTACCTAATTTTTCTAAAAATGTGTGCCCCAGACATATTTGATTATGCCTAAAGGTGAAGTCAACGTAAAATGAACTTGGTGAAATCCCGATTTTGGCATCCGTTGGGCCACGGCAGATGCCATTTTCTGCAACAACGGCTAAGATCATAGTTTAAATTTTATATTACTAAATAAATTTTTTATTTCAATTATAAGTATTACCAATATTAATAACTTTAAATTAATCAAAAATAGTTTTATTTAAAATTTATATGAATAGTTAAAACTTATTTTATTAAATAAAAATAGTTTTGATGTATATATATTTATATACGAGCACAAACATGTCAATGTATATTCTTTGAATTACTCAAATGATAAATAATATTTAATTTAAAAATTTAGCTCATATAATTTATTTTAACATGATTTACTTTTACATGTTATCCATTGAACTGAATAAATATTTTACTAAATATTATTTTATATTTAGTTATGTATCTTGTTTGGAATTCAAGTTAGTAAACATCAAAAACTTGCTTTAACAATTTAAAAACATTTAATAAATTATATAATTAAAATATTATAATGCAGTATTTCAAAAAATATTTTATGAATTATTAAATAAAATAAATAATTTTTTGAGAAAACCTTTTTAGAACAACAAAATGATGGCATCACAATGTCAAATTCTTTGGGAAAGCATATCCCTTGTAACAAGTTTTCACTGATTCTATTTTTAGAGTGATCTAAATGGGACCTTACACCCTGTTTGATAACACTATTAGGTACTTCTATCACTATCAATTTTAAAATTGATATTGATAGAAACTATTAAAAGGTGCTTGGTTAATTGTATCAATTTTAAAATTTGTAGTATAAACAAAGCATATTATGTAATACACGTGTCAACTTATATTACTTTTGATATTGTTACTCCAACATTTGAAAATATTAATATCAATATTGATATAGCATAAAAAATGAAACTCTAACCAAACAGGGCATTAGTCATGTACATAAAATGCATGTTAAGATTAACCCATAATTAAGAATATGTTGAGTTGAAGTGTTAAACCAACACAACAATTTGGACGCTCTAAATTAGAAAGAATATCCATGATTCAAAGTGAGTTTGAACTAAAATAGTCGGGAGCGAGTCTTCCTTGATTATTTTAGGTCCTATTTAGTAACATTATCAAACACCTCTATCATTATCAAATTTAAAATTGATATTAATGGTAATCATCTAGAGATATTTGAATAATAGTATTAATTTTAAAATTTGTAGTGCAAATAAAACATACAATGTAATACAAGTGTCAACTTGTATCAATTTTGATATTGATACTCCAACTTCTAAAAATATCAATATCAATATTAATATAGTATCATTTTTTACACTCTAACTAAACATGCTATTGAGTTCTTGATTAAACATATGTATTATTCAAAAGATTCAAGTATCTCTCACTTCTTGTGCAAAAAGTTTTATTCTTATAATTAAATAGATAGAACCATTTAATAAAAGTTAGGCACAACCAATTGGGTTGTGGCCATGTGCATTAGTAAACATATCACTATTATATTCTTTCTCACTTATGCTTGGTAACAATATTAAGATCACTATCTATAGTTCAACAAAGAGGCTAATGGCAACGGCTTCAAAAAAATTATCTCCAATAAAGTTAGTAGCGATGGCAAAACATGAGTCATCACAACTATACAAGCCCTTGCAACTATTTAAACTGTTGCCACATATCATATTAACGACATGAAGGCCATCACAAAAACAAAACCTATAATGAATTTTTTGGAGGAAACCATAGCTCATTAGTGATGCCGTTAATAAACCATCACTAATGTTTTTTCACCTCGATCGTTCAATGGTTCGCTGTGAGTGGTGATGACCGTAAAGGTGCCCATGGTTATTGCTGAAGAGCCATCACCAATGCCTTTCTACATTTTTAACCTATGCGCCCCTCTTTACCTCTTCCTTCTTTCTTTACTCTTTTCATCTCTCATGAAAAAGCTCCCCCATCGCCACCATTGCCATCATTGTCATTCTCTCTCTCTCTCTCTCTCTCGCTCTCTCGCGCGCGCGCGCGTGCACGTGCACCCGCACCTGCACCCAACTATGCTCTATTGGTCCTCTCTTGAGCCAAAGCTCTCGTGCTACTGGAACCCCCTGTCGTCATTCGCCATCAACATTGTTATCGGTTGCAACTGTCATCCTCATGCTGGATCTATCCTCCTTTAAGTATATGTTTAACCTAATTCATCTAGGATTTTAAAAATCTAGGTTTTAAGATTTTTTTAATTTAGGGTATCTTTGAATGTGATTTCAATGTTAGTTTGTTAAATTCTTTGGTTTAGGGTTCATTTGAACATGTTTTGGATATGAATGGAATAAGAGGATTAGAGTTTATATACATATGTTAAATTACAAAAAATGTTTTTCTTTATTCTTTTAGGGGTTTTAAATCTAGTTTTTTAGGATTTATTTGAATGTGATTTCATTTTGATTTGTTAATTTTATTGGTTAAGGATTTATATGAATATGATTTGAATGTCATTTTAATATTTGTTAGTCTTGTTTATACATGTTTACTTTGTTAAAACTTGTTTAAATGTTAATTAATTTTGATTAATTACATTTGTTTGGTGTCTATTGATTTTTTATTTTACAACTTAGCATTTTTTTACTTTAGAGTTTATGATTTAACAATTTTAAACTTTAATATTATAATTTGGGGATATCATCTCTTTTAATTATGAAAAGTTACTAATTAGTAAATTATATGTATTATAAATTATTATATAATCTAGAATTTTATAAAATCAGAGAGGAATAAAATTTGATTCATAATTTCTAAGGCGTTTCAAATTAAACCAAATAGGGGAATTGACTAAACTAATTTGGTTTGATTTCTATAGTCTTTCAAACCAAACGAAACTGATTGGTTTCTAAGGTTATTCAATTCTAAAACCTTTCAAAACTAGTTTGATGTGATATCTATGGCCTTTCAAATCAAATCAAACCAACTTTTCAACTATGGTTTGATTTGGTTTCCAAGCCCTTTCATGATTTCTTAAGCCCTTTCAAACCAACCGGTTTGATTTGGCTTCTAAGCCATTTCAAATTAAACTAAACCAGTAAATCGAATGAACTAGTTCAGTCTAATTTCTAAGGCCTTTCAAATCAAGTCATTGCTTTGTCAATCCTTTCAAAGCAAACTGAACTATTAAACTAAGCCCTTTTAAACTAGTTTCGTTTCTAAGCCTTTTCAAACCATACCAAACTAGTAAACTGAATGAACCAATTTGAAAGGACATCTAAGCTCATTCAAAGCAAAATAGTTTGGTTTCTACGTCCTTTCAAATTAAACCAAACTAATAAACCAAATAAAATGAGTATTTTGCTTTCTAAGGCCTTTCAAACCAATCCATATCGAGTGTTTATTTGATTATATTTCTCTTCTTCTTCTCGTTAGGAAGTTTTAGACGAGTTCATCATTTGGGACTTGCTTCATCTGGATATAGTTAGGTTTGTTATTATTCTTTTTGTAATTCATTTTTGCATAAAACTATTGTTTACATTATATTTTTGTAGTCTTACAATTTTGCAATTGTTTATTAAACATATTCTTCTGTCTAAATTTTATTTTCAATTATACAAATGAGTAGCTTAGACAAATCTTAAATAGATATTCCAAATAGATTAGATCGTAGGCATTTTTGAGGGATCAAAGAATTCTTATATTACGCTTTTCATGAATGTAAGACCCAATGTAGAGATGAACAACATAATGATTTAATTCAATGCCCTTGTAAAAATTATCGTAAAACTTTTATTTTAAAAAGAGATGTTGTTAAAGAACACATAATATGCGATGACATATGGTTAAACTATCAAACTCGAATATGCCGTGGTGAAATCAAACTTAATTTTATTAACGAGGATGATTCATAGTTAAATAAAACACAAGATGAAAATATACAAGATGAATACATGACAATGCTCCAAGATATTCAAATTAATCAATCTTTTAATTGATATATCAAAGATGAACCAAGTAAATAAACTCTCAAATATTTTTAAGTTACTAAAATATGCATAAACACTTTTATATAAAAGTTACAAAGATGTATTTGAATTAAAATTTAGTTTAAAGTTGATTAAACTAAAGTTGATAAATAGTTTCACTAAAAAATGTATGGATATAATATTATATTTATTTAAAGAAGTCTTATCTAATAGTGCAAGCGTTCTTGACAATTGATATGAACTTAAAAAAATTATCAAAGACTCTAAACTTAGTTATGAAAAAATTAATACATGTAAAAATAATTGTATTCTTTTTCAGAAAAATAATAAATATAAAATTACCTTTCCACAATGTGGCACTCGTGGATATAAATATGATTCTAAAAATAAGAGTAAAAAGATAGCATAAAAATTTTTACATTATTTTCTGTTAAAAAATAGGTTGCGGTGTTTACTTATATCATATTCTAAAAATAAGAGTAAAAAGATATGATCTTATTAGTTGACTGGTGAAATACGTCATCCTACTGATTTTCTCATTTGAAAAAGAATAGATAAAGTGTATATACATTTTGCATTAAAGAAATGCAACATTTGTCTTAGGTTAGCTTCGGATGTCTTTAACCCCCATTGGTAGCATGTCTTTAAAGTATTGTAACCTATTGTTACAATGATATATAGTTTACCATCGTAGATGTGTATGAAAGCTATATACACGATGATATCATTATTAATACTTAGATCAAGAGCTTCCGTAAACGACATTGATGTATTCTTACAACCATTGATAGAAGAGTTCAAAGATTTATGAGATATCGGATTGAAGATATTGTGAATAATAGATATAGACCCCTGATCACCTTCCTCAAGTCAATATCCCCCTATCAAAACCCTGACCTTGGCACTTCATAGTGCTTAGTGCAGGGGTCGACTTTTGAATTGAAACTAGACTACCCTGTCGAATCTACCTCTTTAGAAAAGGAAGGGTGGTTTGGTTTGGGGGTAGACAAGGAGGAGGAAAAGGAAGTTGGAGGGAACATGTGTGGTTGCTAGAAATTTTGGGTTTCAATGAGATTTGAATAGGTTTGACCTATGTACCTAGGAGATGATGTGTGTGGGCACCAACTTTTTCTTCCTCAGTCAGCTAAAGGCGAGGAGTCCTTTGATCTAATTTGATTTGTTTTTATGCAATTCAAAGACATGATGATAAGTGAAAAGTGGATTAGAACTAAGCCAAATGTAAATTTTGTGGATAAAATGGCATAGAAATAGTAATTGGAATAGAATTGACCAGATTAGGGTTAGCCTTAATCCTTTATTTTTTTAAAATTTTCAGAGCATTGTAATGCAAAACGTAAGCAAAAAACAATGTATAATGAATAACAATAAAGTTAGAAGTGAAATAAATTAAATCTAAGTGAAATCCATGAAGAAACTATAACGAATCATCCTAAAAAATTTGGTGTAATGAATGTGACGATTCCTATGGGTTCATGTTAAACTTGTTTCAAAGGAAACCGAACGATAAAAATCGAAAACCAATCTCTATGAGTTTAAATATATATATTATAGGGATTCATCTAATCCCTTGTAAATAAATAAGAAGAACTTCTTAAGTCATTCAAACCATTCAAATGTTCGGTCTCTAATAATATCCACATGATTTATAATAATATCCACACGATTCATCCACAGTAGTTTTGCCTTTGCACCGAGCTCGAGAACTCTTCATGAATGGAGCTCAATCACCCATGGATAGATTCCAGAGAGAGGATGAGATAGGGAGGAGGTTGAAGATGTTATTCTCACCCTTGGATTGATAGTGTTTAGTTGGAACTATTGGTATATATAGAGAATTTGTATTTTTTCATAAAAACCCAAAATCTCTATAAATTACGTTCTTATACTTGCACTTATGAATAAGTTCTTATGTGTGTGACCCACTAGGCCCAATAGCCTATTTGATTGATGCCTAAATAAAATATAATAATTATATTTAATTTAATTTAATACATTATCCGATAACATATTAATCGATCTACCAATCATGAAGGGTTATAAGCCACATCTCATAGTCCCAAATGGCTATAGGGATAATCTAATCACTATTGAGTCTTTCCATCATCAGTTACCGCATGGATATGAACCCTCGTTCAATTATTGTCCTGATTGAAAAGGAGTACGGCATCAACTGTCAACTCCTTAGTATACTGACTTCGTAGGATCCTATACTCAGAATTAGATTAATTATAATACTACTTTTCCAATTATCCTCTGTACCATAGCTAAAGATTTAGAGTACTATCCCATATGATATTCACTCTCACTTATCAGGAGTGGATAATCTATTGTTGTTCGCTCAACTGTCTCCATCATACTTTCTTTGTACCTAATCCATTGCTATATAGGATCATCCACCTGAGTTTGATCATGAGAACCGTGTATGGGTATAAAGAGAATTAGATGACATTGAGGTTGATGATGTTTCACCTACTCCTCAGGCAGCTCCATCTTCTGTCCCAGTAACTGTACAACCACCTCCACCCTTAGCCCTAGCTCCATCCCACCTGTAGCTATGTTTCCCATTCATAGTCCAGGGAGGACAAAAATGAAAGTGACATCAAGAAATATGGGATCATTTGGATAGTTGAAAAAATTTATAGATTGTGGGTCATCACATGGCATTGCAAAAGAAGCGAATAGAAGGAAGTTGGATATCAGGCGATATCCTATGAGTCCAGATGATAGCACACAAGCACCTTCACACTTCTCAAGTGATGATGACGAGGAATGCATACTAGCCACCCAACCAGGAGGAGAGGAGGAGGAGATGTATGTGGAGCATATGTAGGTGTAGTAGCTTGAGACTCATCTAGTTCACAACAGCCTTATTTCTTTGATCAGTAGCCACCGTATCATTATACATAGCAATATTCTCCAGTATATGATGAGTTTCAATGGCCATGGATTCCACTTACACAACCCACTTATGTGTCATAGTCCGATGTCTATAACTTCAATGAGATGGTTGATGCATTCTTTTCATATGGATATGCGCTCACATTGACAAGAAGACAAGGGACAACTCAGTCATGGCAAGAGCTAGAGAAAGAGAATGAAGGCCAATATCATAGATATTGGTGATCATGAGTCATGAGATATATAATTATTGTCATGTTATCATGTTACATTTGTTTATCATGTTATCATGTTATGATGTTGCAATTATTATCATCTTATCATGTATGGATAACACTTTAAGCATGTTAAATGCTACATTTCTTTTTAAAAAAATTTAGTGGATTTCCTATTTTCTAAGTTTTTTCTGATTTTTTAAAATATTTTTGAAAAAATCAATTTCGAATTGGCCGGAATTGGTTTTCCTTCCCAAGAAATGGCCAATTTTGGCCGATCTGATCCGAATCGGATTGGATCGGTAATGGCCAATTTCAATTCCAATTCCAGAATCCTTGGATTCAATGGTCATGTATAGTTAATGGATCAAGCATAAGGAAAATCAGGTGAAAAAATTTGAGCTGACAATAAAAGATCATCTACTTTCGATAAATGAGAATGAATACTTATGAGATAGTATTCTAAATTCTTATTCATAGTAGAAAGAATAATTAGAAAATGAGTTTTCTAATTGATCTAATGTCAAATACAGGATCTCAAAGTGTTAATTTACTAAAGGGATTGACAACAGCCAATGGAGGTCGCCATCAATCAGTGGAGCTCCATCAAGGATGAGTCAAAATATCCAATGTGTAGGAGAAGACGTATGTGGAGGAGGTCCATGTGGATACTACTAGAGACTATACACTTGAACTACTTGGAGATCAAGGAAATGTTTCTTCTTCATTAGGCATGAGGAATTTATCAAATCCCAAGAAAGTATTTTTCAATTTGGTTTGAATCTAGCTTTCGGTCATGCCATTTGGTTATGATTGAGATGATGACCTTGAAATCGAATGAATCGAATGCTTTTAATACTTTGATACAATTCTTTACAGTGGTACCAGAGCTAAGTTGAAGTCTCAATCAAAATTAGCATTGTTTCAACACTATCTTATGTGTTCCCAAAATTGTACAAACATTCGTTTTGATGAGGCAACAATAATTCATATGTGGTGTAATTTTGAAGATAGTTGGCTTTGTATGATTCTCGTGAGATTTCAACGCACCTTCCATTTGAATTTTGGATCACTAGATTGTCTGCTATGACATCGAAAAGTTGGAATTTCAAATTGTTGAGCGCTCTAAGATTGGGGATTTTTGTTTTTTCCTTCTTTTATGCAACATAGGGAGCCTTACGAAGGCATGGGCACTCTTGGCTTGACTAAGTTATTGCTCACTTTATTGGTATTTATCCAGAAAAACTCAAATTTCTATAAATTACTCCCATTCACCCATACTAACGAATCAACCATATTGTGTGCGACTCATTAAAACTCAATACTTTATTTGGTTGAGTCTTATTTAAAAAAATAACTTTGTTAAATTAAATCAATTATATTTAATGATTTTTCGATCACAAAGAGTACAAACTATAGGTTAAATGAATTGAATGCTAATTTGAAATTGAATGAATTGAATGTCAATTAAATATATAAATTGTTCGAGAATACTTACAAGAATAGATGTAACATCTAAGCGCCCATGGATTTTTTTTCCTGCATTCAAAAAAATATTTTTTAATCAAACAATATTGATGATGGTAGGAGCCATCACAAAATATGTTACTTGCTTTTCAATATTCACTATCAAATAATATTGAAAGTCTTGTATATGATAAAAAATATTACTTAGTAGAATTTTAAGATCACAATGAACCCTTTCACTCCATTCATATGTCATATACGGTTAATATTCACATTCATCATCTTCTTATATAACTGATTTAGCATACTTAAATTGAATATTTTGAGATAATATTATCTCATTCAAATTAACTCTCAGACATTTCTATTTTTATTTTTATTAAATTTATAATACATATATTATCTTACTTCCATTTATCTTGAAATTTTTTATATATTACAAATTTTAAAATTGATACCGCTGAACACCTTTTTATGATTCATATCAATATTAGTTTCAAAACTGACAATGTATTTTAGCGAACAAAGTAGTAGATATTGAAATCAAAGCTAACCGTTACAAAGATAGAAAATGATAATTGTATCGAGAGCAGTGCAGAGAATAAGATGAAAGAAGAAAATATCATAATGTAATATTAAATTTCATTTCATTTCTTATGGGGTGTTTGGTTGCATGATAATTTTTTGTACACTTTCATGATAAAAAATTGTATTAAAATAAAAAGTAAACCAACTCATGACATAAAATTATCATGTTTGGAGGGATGTGATTACAAAAAGAGTAACCACCGCACATGACCAAATAAAGTGGGGACCACAAGAAAAAAGAAAGAGGTGAGACCCTCTTTTTTTGTTTAAGAAGAAAATCACTTTCAAAACATAAAATTGTCATGGTTGTCAAACACTTCTTTTAATAAATTTTCTTACAATTTTTAAAAATTAAAATAAAAACCTCCATTATCATGCAACCAAACACTCCATTAGGTTGAGCAATTTATAGCCATTAGTCTGATCGAATCGTTGGTTTCTCCATTTCGGGAACCAGCTAATCGTCATTTTCCCTTGCTGAGACTTCAGTGTACGTCCTGAAAAATCGTCCCGTCGTAGTGTGTTCCTCTCACAGGCCACCATCCATTAGGGTTTGCTGTTATTGTCGTTCATATCTCGCTCCTCTCCTTCCGTTCACCACAACTGCAGCCGGGATACATCGATCTCGTCGGATCCCCTCTTCACCGCCGAGCCCAGTGGAAATAGGAATGGGCGCCTCGTCCCAATGGGACAAGCTTCTATTTTCTGCTGACTCACCTCGTTCAAACCTTCACCGTCGCGCATATGTCTGCAGAAGGGGATCTCTCCATGAAGGGTTTCTTCGGATTCAGCTTGCCCTCACGGAAGACGCGAGCTTTTGTCGTTTGCTCTGATCTCTTCCGCTCAAGCGGCAGTAGGATCCGTGTCGTGCACTAAAAGCGTTTTCTCGAAGAATCCATACGGAATAGAAGAAGAGTACCTTGTATTTGAGATCAAGCTTAGGATGTTCGAGGAGCAAGTGCGTTGGAACACTATTTTGGAGAGGCTTATTAGGATGAGCATCGTGGATTTTGATCCGTAGTGTTGTTTCTTGAATCCAGTTGGCGTCCAATTGTGCGATACCGCGACTTTCATCGTCTCCTTGATAAATTACCAAAATATTACCTTTCTTCCCTGAAGCATATAATTTTCTGTTTATTTCGGAAAATGGAGTACCGAGGAGATGCCATCACCATTACCCCTGATGCCAGCGGTCCAGACACCTGGATGCCGGGAACGAATGAAGCTGCAATATGGGCAACTGAAGATGACTACCAGCTTTGGAACGGAGACCAGTCATCTGATGCTGTCTCTGTCTCCAGCTACGATGGCGGAGGACGGCCGTCTCGTTCTGGAAGTGAGCAGCCACCAGCCAAGAAATCGCGTAATTCTCAGGGGGACTCGCAGGGTAATGGGTCTAGCAGGTCCAAGGCCATCGGGAAGATGTTCTTTAAGACAAAGCTCTGTTGCAAGTTCAGAACGGGCACCTGCCCTTACATAACCAGTTGCAATTTTGCTCACGGTATCGAGGAATTGCGTAAGCCCCCACCGAACTGGCAGGAGATTGTTGCTGCCCATGACGATGCATTGGAGCCAAGGGAGGAACACCAGATACCTACCCTCAGCTCGTCGAGTATGAGTGGGGATGTTGAGAGACCCTACAAAGGCAGGCGTTGCAAGAAGTACTATACTGATGAAGGTTGCCCTTATGGCGATTCTTGCACTTTTCTACATGATGAGCAGTCCAAGGCACGGGAGAGTGTGGCAATCACAGTGGGAAGTGGCTATGGTGGCAGCGGAGTCAATGGATCCAATCAGAAACCTTCCAATTGGAAGACGAGGATCTGTAACAAGTGGGAGACAACAGGGTACTGCCCCTTCGGGAGCAAGTGTCACTTTGCTCATGGAGCTGCAGGTATATCATTTTCTTCTTTGAAACTCGTGCAATATATATCATGAGCACATTTTAGCCTCATCGACATCAATTGCATGAATAAGTGGAAAATTGGATTTTGGTCTTGTCCAATGACTATTTCTGCATTTTCCTTTGCATTCATTAGTTGTTAATCCTTAGGATATATGTTGTGGGACCAAATTAAGAATTTGTATTCTCTGTTTGAGACACGAAAAGGATATTGATTCCTTGTGCTTATAAATGATCTTGGAAGTGGCTGCACTCACTTACTTCTATCATATGCCTTGAGTGCCTCCCTTCCAATATTTATCCAGACAGATTCTGTTTTTGTTTTCCTACAAAAGTAATTGTGTTGTTTCATCTCTGTTCTCAGTATTTCCCATCCAGCTACCCATCTCAGTTGCTTATTAATTTTTATGGCCATCCGGCCAGACATCTGTCTTATATTACTAAAAATTTTAGCTATAATTGAAACTTTCAAGTGGACATGAGTGGTACAGTTTTGGATTAATAAAATGCCACAGCTTTTGCCTTTTTACTTCATTTTTGGGTATTTCTAATAATATCAAGTTATGGCATTTGTCATATCTAATTGAAGTATTTATGTCTGTTTTCTTCAGAATTGTTCCTTTCTGTGTATGAAAACCATGCTCACCCTTTTTGCTCCGTCTTTCTAAATGCAGAACTTCATAGATATGGGGGTGGTCTTATGGACGGAGAAGGCCCAGATTCTTCATCAGCAGCACCAGATACAAAGCAGGCTGGTGTTTTGTCCAAAACCCCATCAGACACTGTTATTGCCTCTAGCATCCCAGCATCTCATGTAGATGTTTATCATATGGGAGTTCCTGCACAAAGGACAACCGGTGTTAGCCAAAGGCAGGGACAAAGGCCACTTCAGAAGTGGAAGGGACCTGACAAAATCAGTAGGATTTATGGTGACTGGATTGATGATAATGAGTAGTATTTGTAACTCAACTGCACAAATTCGTTTGTAGTCTCAATGGTTCAATTGAGTACCTCATCTATCCTTGCGTTTCCAGTGGATACGAGATCATAACACGATTCAGTGACAAGTTGTCGGGCCTGTTCTGTGTAAGGGTACTACTGTTGCATCACAAATAGGAACTGCAGCATTCATTCTGAAGCGTGCAGGCCATCATGGATTTCAGTGCTGCTAAGTGGAAGCTTTGGGAACTTTGGGCTATAAGGATGTATCAGCTGAAGTTGGATTTAAATGGGCAATGAAGGTGATTCTGGGACCAAAATGTTTCTGGTTTCAGACTGGTCACCTAATATTTCATAATCATGACTCTTAAGTATGAAGATCGAAACAGGTGAGAGAAATGTTCGTCTATTGTAGTTTGTTGTGCGATAGAAGCAGGGCAGTTCTTGTTAGCATTTACTTTCAAATGTTTGTTTCTGAGGATTACCAGATGTACTGTGGGCTGACGGGGAAATCAACATTTCCTCCACTGCTGTGCTGCTTGCTTCCCATAAAACTTTGTTTGTGGTGAAAATAATCCAACCTTTGAGTTATGAAATCATGGGAAAACAACGAGAAAAGAAGATGCACCACTGCATCATGTACTTACTTAAGTGATGCTTTCATTTCAGCTGTACCACAGGCTCTCGGCCACAGGGAAACATCAAGAGAAAATGACAAATGATGCTCTCTTGTTTCTCATTGTGCGACATGGGCAAGTAATTTCCCTCATCTATGTGTGTTGGCATTGTCAAAACTGACATGCTTGTTTTTGTGCTTGTGTCACCAAGTGCCTTTCGCTGTGTTCGCATTATCCAGTTGATGTGATATGATTAGAAGCAATTTCTAAGCCCTTACCGATTACTATGGTTTTCGTCTATTTTTTTTCTGCTCTTTGTTTGGCCCCTTGTATTACTTATGTCTGATGTGCTTGCTTGGTCCACGGACCTCGTATGTTTAAGTTTGCCGTCGGTTGAACTAAAGATGCCCCTTGTATGGCATCCTGACACTTGCCGATGGAAGCAGAAGGTACGATGATCTGTCATGACCCAACTCAATGTCTCAATCCAGTGAGCCAACAAAGATTCCCTGCCGTAACTATATGCAAGAAGCCGCTCCACTGAAATCTTGTTCCGCGTGGTTTGAAGGGAGAAAGGTATATTTTGACCCCACGTGTGTGCCTGCAGGAGCCAAGTACCACAATCATGTCATGACAGGACTTACAAGTAAGTCTTACAGCTAAAAGTAGTTAGACTGCGTTTTCGCTTATTGAAAATATAGTTACAGTGTACGTCAAAACACCTCACTTTTCTCCGGGGTATACTGAAAATCATGTTGTTACTTATCCAAACGATTGTTAATGCCCTGTTTGGTTAGAGTTTCATTTTTGGTATTATATCAATATTGATATTAATATTTTCAAATGTTGGAGTATCAATATCAAAAGTAATACAAGTTGACACTTGTATTACATAATATGCCTTGTTTGTATTATAAATTTTAAAATTGATACAATTAACTAAACACCTCTTAATGGTTCCTATCAATATCAATTTTAAAATTGATAGTGATAGAAGCACCTAATAGTGTTACCAAACATGGTGTAACATTAGGGGCGGCAATGGACAGGGCTGGCCCGCGGGCCCTCGGGCCGGGCCAGCCCTGGGTTGTGTTTCGGGGCAGATCAACGAGCCCTCAAGCATTAGCCTGGCCAAGAAAACAGGCCTGCGGGCCTTGTTCCACGGTAATATCCGCTGTCCAGCACTGGACGCTGTCTTTGGTCCGCCAACCCACATGAAAAATTTTGTTATTTTATTTCTATAGAACTTTTTGCATGCATGAATTGGAACAAGGAACAAGGTACGTAGACTATCAAAGAATTTTTTTTAAAAAATAATATTTTAAAATAATAAAATATATACTTAGTTTTAACTATAGTTGCATATCTATGATTATTTGGGTGTTAAACAATATGTTTTTATCTATGTATTTATTTTTATTTCTAGATTCAAAATTTCTTTTTGGTAGTTGGTGTGATGTTTAAAAATTTTAAAAATATGATATGTATTTTATTATATACTAAAAAATTTAAGCGATTCAGTCAAATTTATATACTTTATTATAAATTAAAAATTATGAATGCGTAGTGCATCTACTATTCTTATTTTAATCATGTTTCAAATTTTTTATCAAACTCATTGTACCTTAATATTTCAAAAAAGAATCTTAGTTTTAATTTTGTATGTCATATCAAGACTTTGGTAGGAGATATTTTAAAAATTAAAAAAATTATATATATTTGAAACATCGAGCTGGATCGGGCCAAATCTATATTTTATTATACGGGCTGAGCCGGGTGGACCCAATGATATAAAGTGGGTCGGGCCAGGCCGGCCCATTATATATTACTATATTAGAGTGGACCTTAGTTGGGCCATCTGCTGGCCCAGAATGTTACGTTGATGGATTATAAATGTAGCAAGTTGATGGATTATAAATGCAGCAAGTTGGGACAAATATTTTTTTATTTTCAAATTAAGCAAGTGATAACGGTTGAATGATAACTATTTTTTATTTTCAAATTAAGAGGTGTTGAGTGGTATTTTCATCACATGAACATAAATAATTATGCTATATCATATTATAAATATTTATACAATTTTTGTCATATTTATAAATTTTTATCATATTTATATTATTTTTTATTTTTAACTTTATATATATTTTTATATTAGAAAGATCGGGTCGGGCTGAGTCGGGCCGGGCCAAATTTAATTTTTATGCGGGTCGGGCTGGGCCGGGCAAAAATATAATGCTGACCGGGCCAGGCCGGCCCGTTATAATTTGATTTGGGCTTTTATTGGGTCGGCTTCGAGCCCGGCCCAACCCGGCCCATTGACACCCCTATGTAACATACGTACAATCGCATGAACGTGGAGTCGACCTAAATCATATGAAAGTTAAGAGTACGTTAAAAGACGAGTTCTTATATTACATCACTTGCAAGTTGCAACAACATTACCCAGTTTAGATGTCGATACAAGTGCCAAGAACGGTGAAGAAGTCTTGAAATCCAAGCACTTAGGAGTTCAGAATCGAAACACCTTATCCCTTATCAGAATCGGAATCAAATTCTATGATTCTACTACCAAATCAAACCCGTTTACATCTTGACATTTCTTTGGATTAACGTAAAACAACATATCATAAAAGACATTCTCTCTAACGTTATAAGCTGGCCATCGGAAAGTGGAAACCAAAACGAGGAATTCCTACTTACACAGTCACCTGAATGGTGTTGCCGCCTCTAAATTTTAATCGGTGCTACATTCTTAAGGAAACAAAACCTCTTGGCCAAAAATGCTGTTGTTTTTAAATAAGTGGTTTTTAAAAAAGAAAATTACAAAAAAAACAAGCACTAAAAGCAAATTGCACCCAGGGAATGGCAGATAATCGAATTCAAAAATTCTGCATACTGAGATCGTAGCAACCTTCAAAATGGAACTACTGGAAATCCCTTGAACCTGACCAAATGAGGTGAAGAGAGAGGTTTATGAAACCTTCTATTACTATATACATTGAGATACAAAGCTCTCTTTCAAATCCATCAGGGACAAACATTTTGGTTTGACCTGTTGTTTATCCTTAATCTCTTCCAAAGGGCATCTTGATCAGTTGCATTGCAATGTCCCTGCGGCTTTTCACTCCACTTCCCACATGGGGCAGGTTTATCACACACATAGCAATAGCACTGCAATCATTCAATGCTAAAATTAAATAAAACACGAAAAGTTTTAAGAACCAAAACAGAAAATAGAAACATTTAAAATATTTATGGCCTTGTTTGGTAACAATATATCAATTTTAAATTGATATTAATATAATCATTAAGAGTTGTTTGGCTAATAATATCAAATTTGAAACGTGTGCTACAAGCAAAACATGTCACTTTAGTACCAAGTGCCAACTTGTATCAATTTTGATATTGATACTATAATCTCTGGAAATATCAATATCAAAATTGCTACCCTTTGACATTGACAGGAAGTAGGGAATATTAAGAAAGAATGCATAAATTATTACTTCCAGAAAAGATTATCTAACTAAAACATGAGAAGTTCAAAGCACCAAAATAGACAACAGAAACATCTCAACAAATTTAAAGTACTGTAAAGATCAAATGATAGAACTGACCCTTTGACAGCAACAGGAAGAATGGAATATTAAGAAAAAATGCATAAAATTATTACTTCCTTCCAGAAAATGATGATCATAACAAAACATCGCTGCCACTTTGTGGAGCAGGCACCATCTGAGATACTCCCCACCATACAATGAAGTAGAATGGAAAAAGACACTTCTATGAGAAGGAGAAATTTTCTACTTTGGAAATGAAGAATGACTTGACATTTTTTTCAACTTCATCAAAAATTAATCTTGCTATGACATAATCTTCTAGTCTCGTTTTATTCTTTTCTTCTACACATTTTATTGGAAATACAAGTTATACTCACAATAATAATATATTATACTCACAATAATAATATATAATATCTAATACTAAATATATAATATGTTAACATATGATATGCTAATACATAATAATAAGTATATTAATAACGATATATAATTTAAATACAAGTCATACTCCAAATCTCTTGCATTTCACCAGATCTCTTCCACGGTTCCACCAAATTCTGTGTTAACCATTTTCCCATTTTTTCAGTATTTTCATTCCTTGACAGATATCCTTGACAGCAAAAGTCTAGTTTATGAGGAGATTTGCGTTGCAACCACAGCTTCAAACAGTTCAGTTTGAAGCATCCTGGTGAATGATATCAACTGTTGATCTTGTTGATAATAACTTGATTTATATTACCAAGCTTCCAAGACTTGTTCGAATGCCCACATGAATCAAGTGAGGTTTCTGAAGGCTCCTCATTTTAAAATGGAAAAAGCGTTGTATATGTGGCTCCACATGGCAAAGTCATTACCACTATTGCTGCAATTCAAGAACCTGACACTAACAAAGTGGATCCTAAGATTCCTAACAGAAACTATACATGCTTGTTGGCTGCTTTAGCACATCAAAGATTTATGCACCTCTAATAATATTGATGATCAATGTAGTTATGGTAAGTAATTGACAGCTATGAGCTTGTTTGTTGAGAAGCTACTTAAAAGGAGTATATGGAAGGCTTCCAACACATCCAAGCTAAATCTGAGATGTAAAGAATAGGCTAAAACCATGTTATCTGAGGCATGGGATGCTGAGGTGGGCAAGGCCTCACCTCATCTCAAGCACTTGAGGGGGAGGGAAAGGAATATGCAGAGGCAGAACCCGCTGGGGAGGAACAGGCATGGAGTGTCAGAAACAGCAAGATCAGGTTAAGGAGGTCTTAATGGGTCGATCAGACACGTTAAATCAGGCTTGAACCTAAGTTGGACCTGTCTGCTATTGAGTTGCCCACTTTGACCACCCAGTTCAGTGGTTAGGCCAGTCTAACTTAGGTTTGGGACCATTTTTATATAGGGTCTGCGAGACCTGGTAATGGAGCTTGCGAACCCTTGTCTTCTTCACCCAAAATGGGATGGATAAGATGCCACGGGTGCTTGCGATGCCCATACAGGTAACGTCAGTTCAACTAGATGACATAAGATGAGGTCAGACGATAAAAGACTGATTCACCTTGCCTCATTGCCTAGGCAATCGTCTCAGTTACCTTTAATAACACAGGGCTTAGAAGACTTACTGTGAAGAAAAGAGATTTTGAGAGATGATTACTTATTACTCACAGTGTCTTCAATTGACATCTATTGAAAACTAGAGTGGATCTAATAGAAGAAAAGATCAAGGATGCTGCCATTAGATTTTGGCAATGTCAAGATATTTTGTATTAAATAATTAGTATAATTAGATTTATTTTCCTACACTTTTCATATTTTCTTATTGATACTTAGAGGTTAATTGAAGTGTAAAACTTGATAGTGTCTTATTTGTAATTTTCCAAAGGCTTCTATGTAAGCCATTACTGTAGCAAAATTAGCAGAGGATGTATACAATGATGAAATGAAGTCGATTCCGGTTCATGTTCTCTCTCTCGGTCCCCCCCCCCAACGTCGTCATCGGAAATCCCATGACGAATTGAACGATTCCGATGCCCAACACCCCAACTCCCTCTTCCAATAGAAGACCTTCACCCTTGGGTGCTCTTGGTGTCCTCTCCACCCCAAGGATCGCGGGATCAGGATCGGTCCTCCGGAAGAAAGGGCGTCCTGGATCGGTCCGGATCGAACAAAATTTTTTATTTTTTTAAAATCATAAAAATCCTCAAAAAATCAGAAAAATCAGGAAAAATCATAGAAATAAATAAAAAATTTAAAAAATAAAAATAATGTGGATGACATTTTATCAAACAATGCCATACAATGTAAGTTCCTTTCAAGAAACTATCATATAAGTATAAATTATTTTATAAAAGAGAAAGAGAGAAGAGAGTTAAATAGATCTTTATGTAAATTTAAGTATATAATATATATTTATGATTATGAATCTTCTATATATGTGATAGTATAAGTGATAGTAAAATATATTAATATGTTTACACTATCATCAGCGGGGCGCAGAGTAGTCGCGGATCGACCCCCGAAGAAAAATTATTTTTATGGTGGTAAAGGGAAGGGGGAAGAAGGGATCGGAGCCCCCCCTAAATTTAGGGTGGGATCGGCTAATGTTCAAGGTGGATTGTTGGGGGGAGGGGTCTAGGGGGAGCCCTAGACAATGAAGGGAAGGGGGGGAAGTGAGAATGGGGAGTGGGAAGGGGGAATCGGTCCGATCTCCCCCTTATTGGGGGGGATCGGACCAGAAAATGGTCCGGAATCGGGTCCTGAATCGGACCCTTCCGGGTTCTAGGGAATCGGTCCGGATCGATCGATTCCCGGATCGATCCACCTGGATCGGTCCAGGATCGACCGATCCGGTCAATTCAGACCGATCCAGCTGGGAGTCCCAGCTGGATCGGTAGTTCCAACTGGAATCGTATCGGTGGGTACCGATCCGATCCAAGAATCGGCCGATCCCGATCCGGATCGGCCGATTCTGCAATCCATGCTCCACCCCCAGCGGAGGCCAATTCCAGTCCATCCCCGATAGGAGGCCAACTCTGATCCCTCTTCCCCCTTCGTCCAATCAGCCTCCATGGCATTCTTTTCCCTTTCCCTTCTTCGGTTTGGTAGCCCACTTTTCCTGTCATTCCAGATCTGTATACCCTCTGATTTATTTTAGATTTGAAATATTATTTTCTGATTTGATTTTTTTGTTTATGGGATTGTTGGATTATTATCTTTATATTTTATTTACTTCATCATTGTTTGGTATTATCAAGGAATATTGGTTCTAATGTGGTGTTAAATACAAGTTCTCATGTCAAGGAATGTTGATTCTAATGACGAAAAATATAGGAAGGGTAAGAGAGTTCTTCGCGTGTTGGTATGAAATCCGCTCTTCATTATCTCGATAGGATGAGGTTGATTGTCCATCAGCTAATTAGGAGCTTGTTGGTATGAATTCCATGCATGGCTCTTCGTTAGCTCAATGATTTGATTTCTTTTCATTGGCTATGTGATGTGGGACAATGTTGGCGTCAATTTTTCCAAAAAAAAACAGCACAAAGAAAAAAGAGAAGGGAACAACCGGACCAAGCTCCAGCCAGCCAGCCCCCTAATTAGGCCAAATCAGGTCCTAAATTGGCATGTGGGCATAAATTCCAGCTGGACCGACCCTCAATTGGGTCAAATCAGGTCCAATTAGACCCAAAACAGGTCCTAGATTGGGCCCATTGACACAAACTCCAGCTGGTCCAATCCCACTTGATTTAATTTAACTGATTTCCAGCCCCCGAAGCCCATTGCGCACAGCCCCATTGAGAGGAAAGGAGAGCTGGGCCACGGTCAGCCAAGCAGGCCAATTGGCCCAGTCAATAGGCCCAGCCAACCTGTCCAGCTCAGCCACCACCTCAACAGGTCCCACCGCCCTGTCCACCTCAGCTGCCACCTCATCTTTGACCCATAAATGGCATGGGGAAATCCAAAGGACAGGTCAACATGAGAGAACTCAAAGGGTTGGTCAAAACTTAATGACCTAGAAGAATTCAAGCAAATAAACCTATTTAAACAACTTGGGGGAACCCAACAGCCATCTGAGCATTGATTTCCAGTTGACCCTTGGCTTTCTCCCAGCTCCTATAAGAATGCAAGGTGCGCCCAAGGCTAGCCTATCTACTGGAGATGCCGCCAGGCTGCCAGACTGCAGCCCCATTTGCACGCCTGCTCCAAATTCTGCCCGCGGCTAGAAGGAGAAAAGGACCAAGAGGAGAAGAAGAGGAAGGGAGGGAGCTCCCTTGGTGTCACTTCCCCTTGGAGGAGGGGTGCCCACAGCTTCATTCTGCATCCTCATTGCATCCAACATCAAAGAGAAAATCAGGTGGGTGACATATATATAACAATGTAATCCTTATGGACACCTCTCCCACTCCTAAATTTCTTATCTCAACTCCTCTCATGGCCTGAACCGGCCTTCATCGCCAACGGCAACCCATGGCTCAAAACAGGCCCCTTTCAGCCCTTGCTCGGACCTCCCAAAACAATAAAAAACATCCCTATCCGACACCCTGTCTGTCCCCTAAAATGGACTTCATCATGGTCCCCTCCAGCCCCTGTTTGGTCCACTGAACCAACCCCAAAAACAGGCTCCGGCTGGCCCTTAACAAGTCCTTTTCAGATTGCCCCTAAACAGGTCATAAACCCCCCCCCATCTGGCCACCTGTTCGCCCTTCATAACAGCCCCTGTTCGGCCCCTTCTAAGCATCCAAAAGAGGATCTGTTTTGATCCCTAAACAGGTCCTGAAAACAGACCATCTCCAGACCCTATTTGGCCCACCTGGAGATCCCCTAAACAGATCCCATTTTGATCCCCATATCAAGAGCCCCAAAGCAGGCTACCTTCAGCCCCTATTCGGTCTCCTATCAGACCCCCTTCAAGAAGGTTTATTCAGCCCCCTATTTGGCCTGTATCAGGTCCCCATAAAACAGACCTGCTCGGCCCTTGTCTAGACCTCAAAGCAATCTCATCCCGGTTCTCTTTGGATTCCCCCTAATCGCTCACTCCTTAGCCCCTTGTTCAGCCTACTTAAGGCACTCCGAAACAGGTCTCAAAGCTAGCTGTCATTGGCCCATCTTCTGACCAAAACACAGGTCATCCTCAGCCCCCTTTTGGCTCATATAAACAGCCCTATATTGACCCCTTCCAGCAGGTCTGAAACATGCCAAATCAGTACCTCAATATTCTTTATTTCTCGCTCCATCCCTTTAAGGCCTTAGGAGAGAGTGATGACCCGGAAATTCTTGGAATCCATCCGACGGGCCAAGTCTACTCTGGGCGGGCTCTCAAAAAACCTTATCCAATCAAGCCCCTCTGTGGCTCCTAAAAAAAATCTCAAACAGCCCCCCTTTGCAGCATACCTTAAAGGCTTAAACCCCATGTTTCACCGCCCCTTGAGCAGTTTAAAACAGGCCTTAGAATGCCCCTTGAGCAGTCCAAAATAGACCTCCGGATTGCCTTTTTGTGCAGTCCCCACTTTGGGTTCTAAAACAGATCAATTTTGACCCTCTTCTTGGTCTACACACCATACCACTTCAGCAAGATAGGCGCCTCAAAAGGAAAAAAAAACAGCTCCTGCAGAAGCAAAAGAGGAAGGAGGACAGCACCCTTTACATGGGCCGGCTTGAAGGTGACGGCCCGGCACCCCATGGAAACCGTCCAACGGGCCAAGGGCATAGCAAGGTGACCTTCTAAACTGGTCCAATCAAGAATGCTCCAGCAAAGTGACAGATTTCCAACAGGCCCTTTTGGCCCAAGAATGTTCAAGGCGGGCACATTAAGTCCATGAAGACCGAAGGCCAGCTAAAATGCCAATGGAACTTGGACCGGCCTGAATGGCCTTAGAAAAAACACAACAAATAAAAAAAATCAGAAATACAAAATGCCGAATTAAAATAAGGAGTGAAACACCCTTTCACGGGTACTCCACTTTTGGATGGCTCCCCTGGGTCTGTCCTGAGATGTCGATCCGGACAACAGCAAGGGCCGATTCCCGTAGCCGACAATCTTTCCTCCAACAAACACTAGTCATCTTGGATGGGTAAATTCCATATCGGTTGAAATAAGCCGGCATGCTGTTGTAATGCCAAGACTTTTCGACCTTATGAAAATTTACATTGGGGAAAGGAATGCCGGTCTTTCCATGTAGAGTTGTATTTAAACTACTTGTACACCGACTTATGAAATGATATGATGTTCAAATGCCGACTCAGAATGCATGAAACTGGACATCACATGGCTGCCCATTGGACCGGATGTGATGCAAACTCCAAATTAAATAAATAACATTAATAAATCTGAAAGTTAATTAAAAATTAGACCTTAACAAATCTTAAAACACATGTAAAAATCAGGTTGGTGACAATTTGAAAAGTCAATCAAAAGATGCTTAATTCAATGCAATTAAACCCCTCAACAAAACAACAATTAAACCAAACTTAAAAAAACATCTAAAACATTAAACAAAACATCAAAACCTGTCCCTTAAAAAACAGAATTAAAAACAGATCTGAAAGCTCGAAATAAAATCACCCAAATTCAATAAGAATCAAATCATAACTAAGAAACATTCACAAATATTGAACCTGAAACAAAAAAAAATTGATTGAACCTGAAACAAAAAAAATCAGATTTTAACAAACCTGAAAACACACATAAACTCAGGCGTGAACAACCTGAATGTTTATTTTAAAGTCATCCAACTTCGCCTAATTGAACTCTTAACAAAAAATTCAGATTTTAACAAACCTGAAACAAAAAAAGTCATATTTTAACAAACCTGAAAACACATAAAATCAGACGTGAACAACCTGAATGTTTATTTTAAGGTCATCCAACTTCGCCTAATTGAACACTTAATCAAACAGCAAATGACCAATTTTAAAGGAAACTAAATAGACAACATTTTAAACACTCAAAATACACCAAAATCAATCTAAAAAAACAAAAAATAAATCAGATCTGAAACCTAATCTGAAACTTTAAAACCAAACAAGATAAACCAAATCTCAAAAATGTTTAAAACATACCAAACATTTTAAAACAAAAGATTAAACCCAACTTAAACCAAAGCAAACCAAACTGAAACTAGAAAAAAAAATAAACAATTCAACATCAACATAAAAATCAAACTTAAAGCTTATCAAGTTGACTTTAAATAAAAAAAATCAACCTCAAATAGTTGGTTTGCATCTCATCGGGCTCAAAAGGTCGTTGCTCTTTTGAGTTCATTACTTTTCTATAGATGCGCACACTCTCCAAAACAGGTTGCTACGACGATTAATTAAGGGCATTCGAGCCGTTACTCAATAAAAGTTAATGCTGGATATTCGCATCATTTGACAGAGATGGGTCAAAATCAAAATTTCAAAGAACTCACTTCGGTTCTAATACTTTTAAAATAGCACCGGACTATCTAATATTTTCATAGGATAGCACCTATTTTCCTAGATGAGTTCAAGACATCCATTTTTCTTAAAAAAACACAACATTAATTTCATTTTTCTGAAACGAAAAAACGAGGTTCACACAAACAAAAACAAAGATGTCACCATTTGGATGCATTGGTGGTACTAAATAAATCAGAGAGTGTTGACATAGCTCAGATTGGGCCCAAAAATGGACCAACCAAGCTTGAACAGAAGTGAAGTCCGCTGATAATTGATTGAACCGAGCTAAAAAGCTGTTGAACCGACTCCGAAATGGACCAAAACACCCTGAACAAGATCTATTTTGGCTGAAGGGGCATTGAACCGACCATTAAATACAACAAACTGGGTTGAACTTGAACCAATCTGAAATTGGCTTGGACCGCCCTGAACCAAGCTAAAACGGGTCAAAGAACCGACCCTGACCTAGGCCCAAACTACTTGAATCGGCCTTAAACCAAGCCAAATCATGATGAACTGAGTCCTAGAGTACTAAAATGAAGTGAACCGCCCTCAAGCCGGCGTGAACCGGCTTCATACCAGGTGAACCAGCCAAAAAATAGGCTGATAGCAGGTTGGGCCAATTTCTGGCCCGAATTGGACTAGCGGGCCAATTGTCCATGAGCCAGCATGGTAGAAGCCCCCTCGCCCCTACGGAATTGTGGCAACACCTTGTTGCTCCCAGGCCGCAGGGTCATGGCAACGTTAGAGCCCTCCAGCCGAGTGTTGTGGCACACGCTAGCACTGCCCAAGTGGGCATGTCTTCGGCGTCAACCTTGACTGCTGTGGGGCTCATGGAGGTGTCCGCGAGCATATGCAAGAATGCATGAGGTGGCAGCACCTGATGGGGTCATGGTGGTCTCATGGTGTCCTAAATCGCATGGGAACCATGGCAAGGTGATGGCATATGAAGGTATACATGAAGGCGGGTCATAGCAATCAGAGAGCACTTGTTGGAGTGAAGAGACCGGCAGGCTCCGACAAAAGTGGGAGGCGGCTTCATTGCTAGGCTCATCCTAGGTGGGCAAAGGGGGTGCACACAATGCCAGAGGTGCATGGGTAGCAACCTCACGCACAGTCAACCTCATCATCGGACAACAAGGAGAGTAGGGACATCACCGTAGTGTATGGACTGCCTCTAAACGGGGTTGACGGTGACGACAATGGGAGACCGACTAAATGACAAAGCCATTGGCTTTGCCCTCTTCGTCGACTTCTCCAATCACCTTCTCCTTCTTATTCTTCTTCCTTCTTCTTCGTCGACGATCTCGGAGCTCAAGGATAGAGGATGTGTCTGCAAGGTTGGTCAAGAACGGAGAAGGGTAGATGCCAGACGGTGTTCGAAAGGGATGAGGAAGGGAGACATTGCAGGAAATTAGTTTTGATGGAGGGTGGATTCGGATGGGGTTAGGGAGCTATGGATTAGGGGAGAAGACATATGGGGCTGACTCTGCGTGATAGGTGTAGAGCGGCGGGCGTGAGGAATGGTGTGGTTTATGGTAGCAAGGCATTCGAATGGCAATCATTGGGATGGAGATGAACCGGATAGGGGTGCTAGTAATGCCTGGAAGGGGGAGCTATGGCAGGAACAAGGGGTTTATGCTCGCAAGGGTCACTGGGCGAGGGTGTTTGACTATAGATCAAAGGATTTGGAGGTTGACAACAAGATGGTGGACGGAAGGAGATGGAGGGGCGACTGTTAGGAGATATAGGAGTTGCTGACAGTAGAGGAGCATCTAAAAAATAAGTCAAACAAAACTATCTCCAACAGTGATGAAAAGAGAACACAGGACAAGACTCCGAAGGTGGGGAAGACAACAACGATACTCACCAGACATCGAGATGAAGGCGCCGCCATAGCTGGAGAGGGAAGCCGATTGTTTGCTAGAGGTGAAGGAGGAGAAGCCAGACCGCTCTGAGAGGGAGGGAGAAAAGTCGGACAATTCCGGAAGTGAGGAAGAAACTTAGGCTACCGAGGGGTGAAGACCTTACTTATGAAAAAGAGTTAAAACATTGGCCATCTCTGGAACCTGTGGAGCCATTGACGTCATCGGGGAAGAGACCCATCAAAGAGAGAAACAAGTAGGGTTAAGATTGAAGGAATTGGGAGGAGAGATACCGAGATTTCATTTCCAAAATACCAATCATCCATTCATAACATCAAATGGCCTCCTATTATAAAGAGGAGCCAATTCACAAAAAGGGCTCTTAAAACCCTATTTACAAACATGTCCTTCCAAGGATTGAAACATAAGAAAAGTCAAAAGGACTCCAAACTTCAAAAGAAAGTGTAAGAAATTAACTATAATACTACTAAATAAAAAAATAAATGTGATGTCTCCCGGAAACTCGAACGACGATGTCTTGGGCCTTCTCATCTGTCGGATCTAAACTAATCCTCATTATTCTTTTCGGGTTGCGAAAAACTCGTACTCAACTTTTGCAAAGTCATACAACCAATATGACCATTGCCAAAACAAAAGACGACAATAGTGCAACCCAAGAAATGATGATGCATAACCTAAAAGTTTCAAAGTGATCGTAGAACATGGATTGCATAATTGGTCGAATCGAATCAGAATATGCCGATTCCTGAATTGGATTGGTTGATGTCTATTTGATTTTGGCATGGAGCACTGATTCAGGCACGACTCCTAGTGAAATCTATCGGGAATCGGTCTGAATCAGTCATGAATCGACGATTCGTCTGAGTTTATGTGAAATTAGCAATTCGATCAATTTGGTTGAGAGAAATTGGCCCTAATTTGGGCTTAATATCGATTCAATGTCATCAATATAAGGGCGATACCAGCCCTATTTCAACCCGAGCACTCTCCTTCCACCTGAATCGGCTAAGGCACGACAATTCTGACGATTCTAGCAGCAATTCCGGTGATCTCATCAATCCAACAACATCTAAATCGATCCAGCGATGATTCCTCCCCATCCCAACATTCTACAAGTGATTCCTCCAAGAACCAACAATTATAGCAGTGATTCCTCAAAGATCTAGTGATTCCTCCACGGTCCTTCATTCCTTGGGTAATTCCCCTCCCCTACAATAGATTTGACCGATTCATAGCCTCGTCAAATCCTCCTTCCCAATTCATGGCCCTCCCCCTTTAATACACTTGAAACAACCTCTTAAAGGATTGTTCCGCCTCCTCCCTAATCCCTTTAAAGGCTTAAACACTGAAACAACCACCAATTCGGTGACTGTGTCAATTGCTTAAGAACCAAAGAGGTTGTTTTGGCCCCCTTTGCAATTGAACAGCCTATAAACACCACTGCCAGGGTGGTGGGCAGTGGTGTTCAACTATAGAGCAAAAGATGTAGAGGTTGACAGTGGGATGGGAAAATGGAAGGAGATAGAGGGGTGATATATAGGAGATATAGGCATTGTTGATGGTAGAAGAGCTTCTAGAAGGGGTGAGTCAAGTTGGATTGTCTCTGATAGCAACGGAAAGGAGAGGACTGGACAAGACTCCAACAGTGGGGAAAACAACATCGGTACTCACCGAGGGTGGACATAAAGCCTTAGTCATGGATAGAAAGGGGAGCCAACTGGTTGTCAGAGGTGATGGAGAAGTCGGACTGATCTGGGGGTGAGGGAGAAAGGTCAGACAATTTCAGGGGTGAGGGAGAAGCTTAGGCTACTGAGGGGTGAAGACCTTACTTACAGGAAGGAAGAGGTGGGACGTTGCCCACCTCTATAACCCCCCTAGAGCCATCGACGTCGTCAAGGAGAGAAACAAGCATGGTAGAGGGAGGGAACCAGGAGGAGAGATACTGAGATTTTATTTCCAAAATTCCAATCATCCCTTCACAACATCATATCATATGGCTTCCTCTAATAAGGAGGAGCCATTTACAAAAGGGGGCTCTCAAAATCCTATTTACAAACATGTCCAAAGAATTGAAACATAGAAAAATACTGATAAGTATTCCAAACTTCAAAAGAAAGTGCAAGAAATTAATAATAATACAACTAAATAAGAAAATAAAGAAAATAAATGTGACATCTTCTAGAAACTCAAATGGCAACGTCTTAGACCTTCTCGTTTGTTGAATCCGACCCAATCCTCATTCTTCCATGGTCGCGAAAAACTCATCCTTAAGTTTTGTAGTGTTGTACAATCAATATGACCACTGCCAAAATAGAGGCGACAGTAGTGCAACCCGAGAAATGATGACGACCTATAAGCTTCAAAGTGATTGCAGAACAAGGATTGCAGAATCAACCGAACTGGATTGGAATCGAGCAAATCTTAAATTAGATCGGTCGACGACAATCCAATTTTGGCCTGGAGCACCGATTCAGATGCAACTCCTAGCGGAATCGGTCAAGAATTCATGAAATCGGTTTGAATCAGTCATAAATCGACCTATTTGTCTAAATCGGTGTGGAATCAATGATTCCACATATTCAGTTGGGAGAACATAAGTCTCATGACATTAATGATATCGGACCCGTTATCAATCCGATATCACTGATATAAAGGTGATATCGACCCGAACACTCTCCTTCCTCCTAAATCAGCTAAGGCACGACAATTCTGGCAATTCTGACGATCTCTTCGATTTGACAACATCTAGATCAATCAAGTGGCAATACCTCCCCATCTCGATGTTCTACAAGCAATTTCTTCACCACCCAATAATTCCAACATTGATTCTTCCTAAAATTGGCAATTCTGATAATGATTCCTCGAAGATCCGGCGATTCTAGTAGCAATTTCTCCATAATCCTCTGTTCTTCAAGCAATTCCCATCCCCCTCCGATAGATTTGACCGATTCATGCCCCCCATTCCCCCCTCCTAATTCATGGCCCTCCCCCTTCAATACACTTGAAACAATCATCGGGAACAACCCCTCCGCCCCCCTCTCCCTAATCCCCTTAAAGGTTTAAACACTGAAATATCCACCAATTGAATGACTACTTTAGTTGTTTAAGGAGTTGTTCCGGTCCCACTTACTGCTGAACAGTCCCCTAAAAAGAACTTTCATGGCTAAACAACCCAGTTAAGAAGTTGTCCCCCCCCCCAGTTCAAGGTTCCCTCTTTAATTGCTGAACTTCTTAATCTTTTAAATGTATTGATTTCTTCTTTATTGTAGACCAAGGAGCCATGAACTCAAGAAGCAATGGCTAAGCAAGATGCACTTGCTTTTTGTGATATTGGGTAGGAACACGGCCATATGGAAGATTTCAACAAAAGATAGAGCAATGTAAGTGGTGTGGAAAAACAATGAATGGAGGAGAATTCCATTTGAAGCAACACATAAGTGGGGTGAGCAAAAATGTTAAAAAATGTAACAAGATGCTCAGGGAGAGCAGTGAAGTTATAATGGCATATATGACTGAAAGAGCTTCACAAAAAAATATTCATGTTAAAAAAATGAGTCACATGAGTAGCTTTTAGGAAGAGGAGATGACAAGGAGGTCAAAAAGACAAAGTTCTCTCTTCATCCACATATTCGAAGGAAGGCTTCATGAGAACAAGGCACGATAGCAAGCAAGCACAAAAGGAATATGAAGAGAGAAGGATGGGAACATAACCAATAGAAGTATGATCAACTTCTTTGTCTATTATTCTAAGAACACAACCTTCTTAAAGTCTACTGATGCTTCAGGTCATATCAAGAATAATAATTACATCTTTGACCTTATAAACGATGTTATGGAAGAGATTGAGAATGAGAACATCATCCAATTGTTTTAATGTTTTTTTTTTGCAGCTAAGTGGTGGATGTAAGTGAACACAATAAGTGGATAGAATTCACTTTCTGAAATTGTCATTTGAATTTTGAGTTAGAGCACAAGTTCCTCTAGTTCAAGAGAAACTGGAGTATATAAAGTCTTATTCACATAAAAAGAAGAAATTAGATAACATCTAACAAGTTGGAGAAACTTAGGTTCTACCATTACAACATGTGGCTAAGAACAAAAAACATCAAAGACCGTTAAAAAATTAAAGAATAGAGATTTACTAGATTTGCGAGTGGTTCATAAAGACAAAAAGTTGAGACAAAAACACATAAACCATCTGCTGAAAATGTTGACGTAGATTATCTACTCCAAGAGAATCACCCACTTACTACGTGGGTAGAGGAGAAGGCAAGCAAAGCACCAAAAGAGTTCGATCCTAAGAATCGTAAATGAGTTGAATAGGAACTTGATGATGTTCAAGTTGAAGCTAAACATATGTAAGAGACAGTCCCTGCTACTTCACCTATAATCTTAGCTTCAACCCCAGTTGCAACCCTAACACTAGCCCCAACCCCAGCCCTAGCCTCACAACCAACTCCCACTAAGACAAAGACAAGCTATGACAATCAAATTGAGATTCTTTTCATAATTGAAAAAGGTATATTAGCATGACCTGGAGATTAGGAGTTCATTACAAGCTGAGAAAACAAAGGAAAAAAAGTTGGATATCAAGCGAGAACCTGTCAATCCACCAAATAGTACCCAGGTACCTTAGATGACGATGAAAAAGAGTTCATTCCCCCTACCAAACAACAAAATATCGGGGTTCAGGTGGAGGCGGAGGTGGTGGTGGAGGATCTTCTGGTAGTGCACTCATCAATGTGGCAAGGGTTGATGACTTGGAATAGAGACAACATTCCAGTGAGAGAAGTCAATGATGGAATCAAGGGTTTTTTATCACTATAGGACAACAAATTGTTCCGAGCCCACTCATACTTCCAACCATATATTCTAGCAACATCGCCAACACAGAACAGTTCTATGATTGTTCTTGGATGGTTGATTCGTTATTTTCATATGGATACAGGCCAATTATGATAGACACCTCTCAAGGGAGCATCCAGGAGAATCAAGAGAATGATGATGGTAGTGGATGCCATAAATGATGGTGAAAGAAAGGTATATCATTTTATTGCATGTCAATATTTCATTTATATCAAGTTACCTTTGTTTAATGAAATGATCATTGCCATTAAAATATATCTACTTGTCTTAAACTCTATTGGAATGACATGAAACTATGTTAGATCAGTAATATTTATTTTTAGAGATATCCCTAATTTTTTAGAATTTTTAATGATACTTTCTGAGCTTTTTACAAGAAATAAATAAATAAATAAACTTGACTAATTCCAAATTAGTTTTCTTACCAAAGAATCGGACAATTCTGACCAATTCAATTTAAATTGAATCAGTACCTACCGATTCCGATCCTGATTCTGATTTTCCCATCCAAGTCACAGATAGTGTCCCAAACAGTGATACCAAACTAATGCGAGACAAGAACGGAGGCACCACCATTCTGGTGCGTAGGTGGGCCCAAATAAACTGAAATAAACTTGATTAGGCCCAAAATGGGTAGACCAAGCGTGAACCAAGCTAAATTCGACTTGAACTAAGCCGAATGTCGTTGAACCAGATTAAAACCCACTAAACTGGACCTGAATGGTAGCAAACCAGGTCCAAAACCCACTGAATAGAGTCTGGATGAGCTAAACTACATTAAACCAACCCTGGACCAGCCTAAACCGGACCTGGGAACACTGAATAGGCCTAAAGAAGCTATAAACCAGCCTGGACTGGTCTCTAGAGTGCTGAATTAGGTATGAACCGGCTCGAATTGGACAAAACTGGCAAGGTGAGAAAACTGGCTAAACCGACTGAGTGCTCACGTGGGCCGACTCGACAGCTGGCTAATTGGGTGGAATGAATGGTGGAATCGCTAACTGGGCAGGGGTGCCATGGCACACTGAAGGCGGCCGTGCACAACAGTACATAAAGAAAGGGGCGGGCCATGGTGGCCCATGCATGCAGACGATCACGCGTAAAGAGGGGGGACCCGTGGGGGGATCATAGAGCCTCATGCTGCTCCCGAACTACAGAGGACCATGGCTTTGTGATGGAGCACCCACAAGCGTGCAATGGAGAGGGCCCGACGAGGGCTTGGCAGCACAAGGGTGTAGTCGTGAAAGCATAAGGACTAGCGGCGAGGCCTCGACGGGGGTTGTGGTAGTTGGAGGCGGCCCATGTGAAAAGAAATGGGGTCATGACATCCCTCTGAAGACAAGCCTGCAAGCATAAGGGGGTTCGGCCGCGGGAAGAGGTCGCATGGCCGAGGGCTTGTTTGTCCTCACAAGGCACCTCCATCGTCTTTGTCTAAACGAGGGGCAGCACGGAGGTGGCAAGAGGACAACATTGCAATATCGTGATCCACAGCCATCCAAATGGCAGAGATGTAGCGGCATGGGAGGCACGGAAGTGACGGAGTCTTCCCGATCATCACAGGCAAGGAAGGCGGAGTCGGGGGTCGGGACCAGGTCGGTCGGGTCTATAACCGACCCAAGTCGGTTGGGGTCGCGACCCGGGTCGGGTCGGGGTCGGGAAAAATAATAATAATAAATTTATTTAAATATATTAACCGGGTTGGGGTCGCGGGGCTGGGTCGGGGTCGGTCGGCCCAAAAACTGACTGGGTCGGCCGACCCGGCCGACCGGGTCACTGATCCCGTGTACCATGATCACAGGCTTCTTCTCTCGTCTCCTCGTTTCATCTTCGGCGCCCAATGGTGACGAACAAAGAAGAGAAGACAGGATCAATCAGAAGTGGAGAAGGGGTCCGGAGGAGAGGGGGAAGAGGCTATCAGAGTCAGGTGGTGGCAGGGCTGCGAGGCCAGCCAGAGGAGCCAACATAGACTTGCAAAGCCGAGGAAGGTCAAGGTGGGTGTGGGGCTAGCCAAAGAAGGTGACAGTGGACGAAGGAAACATCAACTTTGTCGCAAGTGCTAGCAGGCCTTGCTGGTGTTGGAAGAGGCTCAATGAGGCCGCTGGATCAGCTCCTACAAAGGGCTCTGATGCTTGAAGTGGCATCGGAGAAGAACTTGTGTGTCGAGATGGTTAAAGCAGAGCAATGGTCAATCTGAACAGCCAATTTGGAGAAATATGATGTCAGGAGAAGACGCAGCAGCAGATTCTTCTTCCTCCCCTTCTCCTTGGCACATGACTAGCAGCGGATGGCTAGTAGTTGGGTGGAGGCAGACTGTAGCAGATGGTGCAGCAGGAAAAGAGGGAGAGAGCAGAGTGGCTAGGGCTTTTCTAAGAAAAGAGGGGTGGGCGCTGGGCTGATAACCCATCTTTTTATAGAGAACATGCTGAAGGCAGATTGGCAGCTAGGGTTGGAAGGAGATCTCCCTGCTGACTGTGCAATCTCCTAAATTTGATAGTTGAGATCGTTCAAGGAGAAGGAAAGATGATGGTTCAAGAAGTTTCCCTTCTGTTGGAACCTCGAATTTCCTCTTTTTTGTAGAAAATTCTTTTTTGCTTTAGGCTAGCATTGACTACTATGAAAATATGTGGTATTCATAGGAGTATTAGCTAATTTGATGTGGTATTATTTTATAGGAACACCGATGGTTCCACAGATTTGCTAAGTGTCGATATGGGTATCACCCACCACTTAGATGATCTGAACCACAATTTAATTTGTGAGGTTATCTGAGTTCTTTGAAAATAAATTTTGACCTCTCTCCACCGGACCTGCGATATTCCGGTGTTAATTACATCGAGCGAACACTCGAACACCCTTGATTGACCGTTACAGCAACATATTGAACGGAAGTCATTCATCCACATAAACACAAAGCTGGAAGACATATCCCCATGGCCTTATGAGATGGAATTTGGTTGAACTTAATTCAAACTTTTAAGTTTGGGTTCATTGATTTTATTCTTGATTTAAGATTTGATTTGATTTGTTTTGTTTATGTCTTTGGTCATTTGTTGACTTAGACAATTTTGAGTTGCTCTCCTTTTTTTTAGTTGTTTGTAAGAATTAATTTCCATTTTTTTAGTGTGTTTATTAGCACTTTTTGCTTGATTTAAGTGATTTTACTATTATTATTAAGATTTGTTCTTAATAATATTAATCACTTCAATTTTTTTCATGGTTAATTTTAATCCAACATAACTTGTTTTTGTAGTCATTGGTTGACATTTTTTATGCATTATTTAATGACATAATTTTGGTTGGATTATGTTAACATTTTATTAATGTTTTGATCATTTATTTGATTTGAATTTTGTTATGCATACTTATTTAATTAAGTAGCATTATCTATTTGGGTTGATTTAATTTTTTATGGTTAAGTCTGATTTAAACCTAACATGTTTTGTAACCATTTGTAGTCATTTTTTATGTATGATTTTATGGCATGAATTTGATTTGATTATGATGGCATTTTTGTTAATAAATAAGCAATTATTTGATTTGATTTAATCAGATTTACTTGTTTGATTCGATTTAATTATTTGATTTGATTTGATTTAATCAAGTTTAATTATTTGATTAAGTTTGAAAATTGTTTAAATAATTTATTTAGTTTATTCTATCTCTTGGAGACCATGGGGATTTGATGTCACTTTTGGAGTAACATAACACATCAATCGAACTTGAATTTCATTTCATGTCGATCCGAGTACATAGAAGCACAACAAATGAGAGGGCATTCAAGCCTTTCTCCTCAATACATGTCATGACTTGTGTTCGGTTTGACCGGCATTTCGGCTTTACCGATCTGGGTTTTTCATTTAGAATTCCCGTTCAGTTTGACCGGCATTTCGGTTTGACCGATTTGGGTTTTCATTTAGAATTCTCGTTCGGTTTGACCGATTTGGGTTTTCATTTAGAATTCCCGTTCGGTTTGGCCGGCATTTCGGCTTTACCGATTTGGGTTTTCTATTTGAATTCCTGTTCGGTTTGACCGGCATTTCGGCTTTACCGATTTGAGTTTTCAATTTGAATTCCCGTTCGGTTTGACCGGCATTTCGGTTTGACCGACTTGGGTTTTCTATTTGAATTCCCGTTCGGTTTGGCCGGCATTTCGGCTTTACCGATTTGGGTTTTCTATTTTTTATCCAAAATAGCGAACTATTTTGGGCCCCTTTTAATGGAAAGGTAGCGCAAAACCACTTAATTTCGGCAGCATTTCGGCTAGACCGGAGTTGGATTGACTATTTTATATCCAAAATAGCGAACTATATTGGGCCCCTTTTTATGGAAAGGTAGCGCAAAACCAGCCCCTTTTTATGGAAAGGTAGCACAAAACCAAGGTATTTCTTACCTTCTAAGGAGTGAGGATGTAGAGCTTCTCTCTCTTCTCAACTCCCTCTTTCCTCACCACTCTCCAACCCTTGTACGTATGGCACTTGGGGGCAATTTATAAGATTTTTAGAGGGGCAAAAGGGTCATTTTGAAGACCCCACTAAACCCATTTTCGAGTTAGTGGGAGGGTGACCGGAGTGGGGTGAAGTTACCACATTTTTCCCCATTTTGTTTGATTTTTTCTGGCACTGTTTGACTAAGTCAAACTGGGGGGGGGGGTAAGTTCACCCCCCAGTTGGCCAGAGCCACGACCGCCCGTGCGTGGGCGCGCGCGTGGCCCACTTCTCCTCTCTGTTTTTTTTTTCTCTTTTTTTTGTTGGATAATCTCCCTGGTCAACCGGAGAGAGCCCCCGGGTTGACCAGGGCCCGCGCAGAAAGATTGATAGTCTTTTGTTATTGATACAGCTTGCAACTAATCTTTATGATATTTGGGTTAACAAGGATGTCTTCTTCCTTTGTTTTGGTTTCTAGTCACGAGTCCTCATTTCCATACCAAAGTAGATGCCATTGGTGAGGCTGAGCCAAGGTTGAAAGCTCACACATCAAAATATATATGAGATAGGCTTGGATGAGGAGGTCAATGAGTTGACCTCGCGGATAGATGAATTCAAATCCATCTAAAAGAAGAGAAAGTGGACTGCAATGTGTGATGGGTGGACTGGAATCATAAGGAGGTCGCTTATAAACTTCCTTGTGTATTGTTTTGAAGGAACCATATTCCTGAAGTTTGTTGACACATCAAGAGAGGTCAAGAATGCAAATTACCTCTTTGGTTTGATGAACAATGTGGTGGAATAGAGGAAGAGGACATTGTGCAGTTTGTGACTGACAACGAGACATCATATAAGGCTGCAGGGAAGAAACTCATGGAGACTAGACTACACTTGTTTTGGGGTACCCTGTGCAGCATATTCTATTGATTTGATGTTAGAGAACATTGGTAAGGATCTTAATGTCAAGTCTTTGGTCAACCAAGGACAACTGATCACCTCCTTCATTTATGGCCATCCAAAACTATTATATATCATGAGGTAACACACTGATAGTCATGATTTGATTAGACCGGGTCCCACTAGATTTGCCACCTATTTTATTGTATTAGAGAGTCTTTACATATACAAGGCTAATCTGAAAAGATTCATCATTTCCACTACTTATCAAGACTACATGGATACCTATAGGAGCTCTTTAGATCAGTATGAAGTATTGCTGAAGATGGAGTAGCTGATAGAGGACAACAGGTGGTATGAGAAAGTGCAATACTACATGTCTATCATAGAACCCTTAATACAAGTACTTAGGCTGGTAGATTCAAATGATAAAAATCAGATGAGGTACCTGTATGATGCTATGAATAAAGTAAAATTGAAAATTAAAAAAAAACATCTTAAGGGTTATAAAAAGTGGTGGAAGGTGATTGACAACAAATGGGACAAAACACCACACCACGATATTCATACTGCATGTATACTTTACTTTGAGTTTGATCAAGAACTTGTATTCTTTTCCACTTTCAGTCTTACATACTAAATTGGTGTTAACGCCGTTACGGGTACTTCTTAAACCCGAGAATACAATATGATGGGCAATTGTGCAATGATGGTGAAGTACTATCAGGCACACTATCAATTATTAAGCGACTTTGTAAGACTCAGGAGAATAGAACATCCACTAAGGTTGAAGTGAGTACTTCTTACCATCTTAGTAAGCTTTAAACTTTATAAAAGACAATGGACTTAACTGCTTTATTTTGGATTTTCAGATGACTTTATACAAGCATAAGATTAGAGTATATGGGGATCCTGATTTGCAGTACTCACATGACAAGATTCCTCCCAGTAAGCTGACTCATCAAAATAACTTTAAACATAATGAAGATTGTTGTAAGAATTTCTTAGTAAGCTACTAATGCCTATATTCTTATCTTCTTTATAGTTGAGTGGTGAATTATGGTGACAAATAGGACAGGTTGGAATCCACTGGCATCCGTTGCAATTCAGGCGCTAAGTCAGAGCACAATGCGAGAGGAATTGGAGCACCTTCAACATCATTCACACGAAAATAAAAAATAGGTTGAAGACCGCAAGATTGGAGAAGCTTGTTTACTGTTATTATAGTATGAGACTGAGGATCAAGAATATCAAAGATAGACAGAGGACATCTGAGCAAAGATTTGCACATTTTACATGTGGATTGTACTAAGAAAGAGCCCAAGCTCAAGTCACTCAGGACTTGTCATAAGGGGATGTGGACTTGTAATACCTATTCCAAGAATAGCATCCACTTGCAGCATGGGTGGAAGACAATGACACTAAGAGAAAGCCATAGTTTGACCCGAATGACAGATCATGGGCCGAAGATGAGTTTGACAACGTCCTTGGTGAGGATAAGCAGATGCAGGAAGGAGAAGAAAGTCAAGTTCCATGCACAGCTCCACTTCCTGATCCACCCCGGGCTACAACTTCTCTAGAGAGACATCCAGCTCTCATTACAACTCCAGCTCGGATTCTAGTTGCAAGTTCATCTACGACCATCACCACCAAGAAGAATGGTGTCTTATTCAAGGCTTTAAAGAAAGTTTGCTTACCTACACAGCAAAGTAGTCAAGGAGATCGTACATTGAAGAGGAAAAAGATAAGTATCAAATGCCGACATCATCTCCTTAATACTAAGACCACTCAGCCACCTTCATCAGATGAGGATGAGAAAGAATTTGTTTCACCTACACAACAACAGCGTACGGGGGGTGGAGGTGGAGGTGGAGATGAGAGTGGAGGCATAGGTGAAGCCTTAGGTGACGGTGGCTCTACTACTAGTACACGTACGAGTGGAGCAGGTCCAGATGATTTGAGCGACAAAAGGCATTCATGTTCAAGGGGAAAGAGCATTGGACGTTGGACGAGGATGAATGTATTCGATGAGTTCACATCTTCCTATCTACATCCTGCTTCAGACATTGAGCCTTGCTATCCACCATCTCCTCCAGATCCAGCTTCGACTAAGGGTGGCATTTATGATTTTAGCCAGATGGCCTAATCTTTATTTTCCTATAGGTATGGGCCAATTTTGATTAATCAAAGTCAGTGAAGAGTTGAAGAACATCAGGATGAGCAGGACAGAGATTCGGGACATTTTCATAGTTGATGGTGATGATATAATGAGTCACTTATGATAGCAGTTGTATTTATTTATTTTATTTAATGGAATATAATATGAATTTAAGTACATTTTGTATTGTGTGATTGACTAACTGTAATCAATGTATGATACAATTTGTACTTTATAACCACTTGTGTTAATGTATGTATGACATTCAGTCAATGTTTAAGTTGTGTAGACTGTGAAAATGTCCAAGGTTGCAAAACTAACTTATATTTTATTTCCTATAATTTTTCACATTTTTTTAATTTTATGGAATTTTTCAGAATTTTTCTGAAAGAAAAAAAAGACCGATCCAAACTGATTCTGGATCAGTCTGGCTTCCGGTGGATCGCCCTGGATTGGACTGATCCGATCTGATCCGGATCGGATCGGACCCCAACGATCCAAGGTTCGATTTCGATCCCGCGATCTATAATATCATCCGATGGAGAGGGATCAAAAATATTTTTACAAAACCAGAACCTTGATTATATACTTTTACAATATCACTCAACTATCTAGCACTTCTACAAACTATCATCAATTTTGCTAGAAAGCTCAATGTCGATATTTAAAAAAAAATAAACTCTTTTCAAACAACTTAAAAAAACACTTTTTATCAAGGTGATCACAGTAATCCCTAAGGGATAAACACACAAGAAGAAACCCATTGTTGAAATCTCAAATTGGTCTCACAACTCCTCCTCTGCTAATTATTAAAAGTTGAAATGAAAGAACTCCAAAGTTAAGTGTGATCGATTTGGAGTAACCCAAGGATAAGAGATCTCATGAGAAGACTATCAAGTAACATTGTTGTTAAGACTAGTTAACTCAATATAGTATCATAGCTACAACCCAACTGAAATGCTAAGCTTTTACATTATTTGATATGCGATTTATGTGTGTGATAGTTTTGACAAAGATATCAAATCTTTAGAGGTGTAGATTGTAATGTCCTGATATAATAATATATTAAAAATATTAAATCAATGAGTGGAGTGTGGACTACTAACACCTTTATTTAATTATTTTTCAAGTGTTGAGCTGACACTTTGTTTAATTATTTTTCAAGTGTTGAGCTGAAAGAACAAAACTAAGTAGGCTTTGTCAAGAGTAGTCTTAGGATAAGTAGCCTTCTAGAAAAGCTACCGATTAGTGTAGTTGTTGGGTGAGTTATCTAATTTGGTCATCACAGCCTACTTCCGAGGAAATATAAGAGTTAAATTTCAAAAAGTGATTCAATATACATAAATATGAAACATATTCAAGTGTACAACAAGACAATGAACTACAACAATGAGAAAAGGATCAACCAAGCTCCTTCTATACTACGTTTAGTGCATGAATTAAAGGTGTATAAAAAATTCCATTCTTATAGATTATGTCCTATTATGCAGTATCATTATTGTTTAAAATCGTGTTCATTTTCTCCATTATTCATACTTGGTAATCTCCAATTGTATTTCATTTCACATATTTGTTATTGTTACTGACCTAAATGAGTCATCCACTGCATTATTTTTCTGATTATACCTTTCTTGTTTTCTTCATTTTTATTATTTTATTTTCCACTTTAATTAATATTCTTAAAAACAGGCAGATCAAGAATCCACCCAAGTTTGCCCAAATCAGCCAACAGCCCTGGCTAATGCTAGGGTCCAATTTGGACTTGTGATACTTGCACTCAAGATAAGTAGGATTTTAAAAATTACACAATGCAGCAAGAAAAACAAACATACTTGAGACAATATTTGAGTTTACACATGCAAAGAGATAAATTACACAACTAGTTGCACAAGGAAAAAAACTGTCATCACCTTCTAACATTATCTCAAGTGAGATCAGGTCTCAAAGAGTCAAGAGATAACAAATATGCCCATTAAAAGCTTTTCCACTCTATTAATGATGACATACTGATTTCCACGGTACTGATGATAACATACTGAACTAAGTGACAAAGCTGAGAGCTATCATGGCTATATTATTGGGAAGAGAGCATACAGAGGGCATAAGGGGGGAGAGAACAATGAGGGAGATAGAGATCAACAAAGAGATAACGTGTGGAACAGCAAAAAAAATATAAGAACTAGGAAGATGACTGCAAAAGAGATTTTTTAAAGCCAAGAAAACACGAAATCTTGATTTAGAAGGCTTCAAAATTAATTGGGAATAAGGTTGTTAGATGATAGTAACCAGCAGACTAAAGACACAACGAACAGCAGAAGGATAAGGAGACCCAATGAAAGGCAGAAGAATAACGCCTAAAGACTGCAATGTCAAGCAAAACTTCGAAAACCACAGGAAAATTGAAATCATGACATTGGAGATGAGGGCATAGGGTATGCAAATGTTGTCCAAATTTTAAGGAGAAAACAGGCGAACGTCACGATACTCGAATATCGCCTGCTTAGCATAATAATATATATTTGTTTTGGTGTTTTACTTTCTTCAGTTTAGTCCATATAGATTGTCATATACCTACATGTAGATACCTGTTCACAGAAGTTCTCGTGCGGCGTCGTGCTAAAAGGGAGTTTGCCACAGAGGTGTCTCGAATGGGGATAATCCCTCAGCGCCACCTGCATCCACCAGCATAGATGTATCATTGTTACCCATCGCAGTCACAACAATACAAAATGGCAACCCAAGTTTACACCAGGACCAATTTTTGCCTTAGATTTCAGCCGAAAAAATCAAAAGATCCAACCTTTCCCCATTGAGCAAGGATGGAAACCTCCTCGTCTTTGTCGTCACCCTTCAGGTGCTGCGGACCCTGGGTCCCGGTATCATCTTTGCGGGCCACGCCGCACCGTGAGTACAAAGAAAGCTTGCTGGAGATGTCGGCGAGGGCCCGGGCCACCAAAGCATCAGCTTCCCGGAACGGGTCACCTTCCAAGATGACGCAGTCGTCGTCCTCGTCCTCGCCCTCGTCCCCATCTCCCTCCCCGTTCTCGCTGCCCGAGGGAACGTGCAATCCGTACGCCTTCCTCAGCTTCAACTTCTGGGACTTCTCATATTCCTCCTCTTCGTCCTCGGAGGAAGAGGAAATCACAATAACTGTGACAGCCTCCATCGCCATGTATGGCATTCTTGGTTCTTGCAGCGAATTCAGAAGACTCCAGGCGGGAGGAACCGAACCGGGGACAGGAAAGGGACGCGTGCATTAGACAAACCCTCGACCTTTTAAGGGACGTAGAAGACAAGTAATTCTTTCTTTTCTTGTTTTTGAACAAGCAGAAGACAAGTAGTTCAATGTGATACGTTTGTTTGAGAATATAGAAAAAAATAAAATTATTAAAATCTTTAAATTAAATAATTTTAAAGTTTAATAACCAAGATAAATTTGAATTTTAAATTCTTCTATGTCTTTAGTATTATATCTCATGGATTTAATTCTTATTATCTTATTTTTATCTTTTAGTTTTGTACGAACATAATCTTTTCTTATATCCCAGAAAGTTAAGGGATTTATTAAAAAATTTCTGGTTCAATTTTTAATTTTACCTTGCCATCACCACGTTGACCGTGCATCCATTGTATAGGTAATTTTCTTTAATATGCTTTTGTACTTCTAAATATTATTATCCAGTGATTATATGAACTTTTAAATTTTAGTAAAATAGGTGTTTGAATATAAACTTTAAATTGTGAAATAAAATCATTTCCTAAAATCATATCGTTGGTTATTATCGAGCTTATATATATCATTTTTTTAACTATGTATTTTCCCATAAGTATTTTAAAATCCTTTATTCCTTTATTCATTGTATGAAATTTTTCAGCTATGTATATGTTAGTTTTACTTGGTACTTCTGTTATTAATTCTTGTGGTAATATACCTTCTTTGCATAATGTCATTCTTGATCCGTTATCTATAAATGTAAATATATATTCTATTTCATAGTTTTCTCTTAGTAATCCTACTGATATATAAATACTGCTAGAGTTTGTCATCGGTATAATATTATTTCTTTACCTTCATACGTTAATGTTATTTTTTCTTTATGTATTTGAAATGGTTTCATTTTTATTAAAAAATTTGTTATTAATAAAATTTTTCTATCTTGCCAACTGTAATTGCCATGTATCTTTAATGGTATATGAAATGTATAATCTTATATTTTTATTTGTTCTATTATTACATAATGTATTTCACTTATTTTTCCATCAAAGTTTCTGAAGACATGGTTTTTCTAATTTTCTTTTTGGCATGTTTTTTGTCATCTTTTCTATTATAAAATCGGTAAAAGCTCCTGTATCTATTAGTATCTGAGTATCCTTCCATTCTATTCCATCGTAATATTTTTATTTTAATAAATATTGAATATGTGTGCTTTCTCATGGTGTATCTTGTGAAGTTGAGGGACATGTTATCATAAGTGGTTCTTTTCTTTCTGATGTGGATCCTATTGAGTTTCTACCTTTTAATCTTCCATTGTTAATTGTTAATGATAATCTTTCCATAACTTAGAACCCCATGGTTCTGGTATTTTAGAAAAATATAGTATGGGTCTTGTTTACTTTTATCAAATAATTTGTAATAGTATTTTTGGAATATACAATTATATTGTTCTAGCTAACATATATCACATAGTCTTAGGTTTACTATTAGGTTATGGAATTTATCTTTTTCAATTGTTTTGGTTATATCTTTGTGTAGTTGCTAGTTTTCTCCTAAGAACTGTCTCTTAATAATGTTTTCATAATTATTTATAACTCCTAATATAGTTTTGTTATCTCCATTTATATAGTTCTTTTCGGCTTCAGAAAGATTCTTCCACCAATCTTCAACTACACCTTTGAATGTTTTATGAATAAATTTTATAGTTGTTGGGACATCATATCTTTTATCTTGGGTTGCTACATGTTGCCTTAAATCAAGTTGTTATAGCTTCTTCGACATCTATTATATTATCTATATCTAAAAGTATTCCATTTCCTGGAATAACTTCTATCTTCATAGTATCTACCAGAGTTTCAACATAACTTCATTCCTTCATTTTGAATTTGAATCTATCCTGAGATTTTCTTCTTGGTTCAAATTCTTGGTATCGTCCTCCATATCTATGTTGTTCATATGATTCATAACTCTCTTTTGGTGGTTTACGTTCTCCAGATCCTGATGCTTTAGCTATATCCATTTTTAAATTCTCTTCTTCATCACTTAATTAAAGTGCAGTTAGTTTTCTCTCTATTTCATCTAGATCACTTGATGAAGTATCCATAAATCTGTTTTCTAGTTGTTCTAATTCGTAATATTTAAGCATAGCTAAGTTAATAATACTCGATCCTTCAAATTTTTCTAGTTCTATATCTGGCCATGTAACTAAGTGTTGTTCTACATGATACTGTTATTTGTATTTCTACTAACATCTCTTGAACTTTTTCGAAATTTTTATCTATTGTTGATTGTAATTCTACTGACAACTTCTTATAGCTCATTTTTCTTCAGTACTTGGCGTTGTTCTACCAATGTTTCCACCTCCAGAGCAAAGCTCTTTCTTCAGGGAGATACTAGTTTCCAGCCTATATACCGAATACTCTTGAGTTATAAAAATTTCTTTTAATAAATTCTTATGTTCTTACTCTGATACCATTACAGATTTCCTCCAGATTTCTTTTGAGTTGATAGAGAAATCGTATTAAAAACTATCATCAAAATAAACATTACTGATATAACTGAACTAATAAAGAACTAAATGAATTGATAATGAAATAGGAAAACAACTACGAAGTAATACATATGTGAGTCAGATTGAATGAATCTTACATCTATCCGAGTCTTTTGTTTTCACCTCCTAACATGTTACTAAGGGTTCATCATGCTTCTGCTTTACTCTTATCTCAACCGAATCTCACATTCGGTATGTCAGGTAGCTCTACTCTTGGATTTCTGAGTAGGCCTTTCACTCCGCAATTCAATTGAAACCAAAGGAGATCCTGATAGACAGTATGTCAAAATGACAAAATGTCATGACTCTTATAGAGCCTTCCATGCTCAAGAGTCTTTCAAGACGAGATGGAAAAAAAGAATAAGCATGACAGAGTAAACAAAGTAACATCTTATTATGCCGAGAAAAAAGAGTACAATAGATATAAGTCTTGAAATACTTACAGACTGACTTTACATATGCATACTAGGTAGTTGTCTCCTAAGAGAGACTACTCCATAATGTACAAGGATTCACCTTCTAAGGTGATACTCTCAGACTCTAGTTATGAACTAAAAACTATAATGAAAACTACTAAGAACTCTAATGCTTGAACACTCATTTTCTTTGCTTGCTCTCTCTTTTCTTCGATGTCCCCCTTTGCTTGGGGGTTGTGCTTCTTATATAGGCCTCGAACTCTTTGTGGTCTCTAGATATCTGGAGTCTTCTTGATTTTTGGAGATGGATTCCTTGTTGATAAGATTTCATTTATGGACGCCATCTGTCTTTCTTCTAGATTTAATATGAGGTCATTGCTGACATCATAATATGTTTGGACAAAATCCTTATGTCATTGCTAACTACATCTTAATCTTTTAGATTTCTTGTGAGAATTCCTCTTCAGAGAATGATCATATCTTCATCTTCTTCATAACATGCTGGACACATATCTTTATCATACTTAAGAAATCTACATAATTCCTTTTGGCATTTAGTGCTGGTTCGAATTTTTCCAAATGATATCTTCTCCATAAACTTTTCAATTGCTTTGATAGTTTGTTTATTTGATTTTTTGCCTGTTGAAACAATTAGGCAAAAATTATTCTGATATTGAAGCCATGTTCTTCTATACTTGAGCATCTTTTCTGTTTGTTGAACTAAAACTTTCAGTCTCAGAGCTCTTCTGTAACTGATTAGTTCTGGTGTGACAACAAGAAATTCTTTTCTTTCATTCAAATTTACTACTTTGTTATAACTATCGATTATGATGCCGAACTGAATGATGTGCACTGCTTCGTTATATTTTTTCTCTTCAAAATCTGGACCATGAGAACTAAAAGATAAAAATAAGATAATAAGAGTTAAACCCATGGGATATAATGCTCAAGACATAGACGAATTTAAAACTCAAATAATAGAAGTATTACAAATGAAAATAATACAAAAATCAAGTTAATTGATTATACAATATTTGATGGATATTTCCTACCACATAAGGAAACACTTATAAATCTCACCAGAGGAAAAATATATTTTTCTAAATTTGATTGTAAATCAAGATTTTGGCAGATTAGATTAGATGAAGAATCAATACCTTTTATAGCATTTAGTACGCCTCAAGGTCATTATGAATGGCTAGTAATGCCTTTTGGATTAAAAAATGCATCACAAATATTTCAGAGAAGAATGGATAAAGCATTTGAATGCCTTAGTAAATTTCGTCTTGTATATGTAGATGATGTCCTAATATGCCCCAACACCTGGAAAGAACACGAAGAACATTTAAAAATATTTACTGATAAATGCAAAGAACATGGTATAGTTTTGTCTAAAAAGAAAACATAATTAGGAAAAGAAAAAATTGAGTATTTAGGATAGACAATTGATTCTACGGGAATAGAACTACAACCACATATATGTGAGAAGATATGTAAATTTCCAGACCAGTTAACAAATAAAAATCAGTTACAAAAATTCTTAGGATGTTTAAATTACGCAAAGCATTTTATTGAAAATTGTTCTAAATTAAGAAGTCCTTTACAAAAACTTCTTAAAAAAATATACCATTTATATGGACAGAAGATTTAACTAAACAAATTCAAATAAAAAAATAAAATGTAAAAAATTTTCACGACTAGATATGCCTTTAGAAGAAGATTTACTAATACTTGAGACAGATGCCTTAGAATGTTATTGGGGAGCAATTTTGAAAAAGGAAAAAAAGAAAGAAGAAAGAGTGTGCAGATACACCTCTGGTACGTTTACTCTAATTGAGCAAAATTACCATATCAATGAAAAAGAACTCTTAGCGGCAAAGAAAGGTATCAGAAAGTTCGCCTATTTTCTGTTACAAAAAAAATTCTTGTCAAGAACAGACAATACACAAGTAAAAGCATTCATTAAAAACAATTATGCGGCATTACCAGAAAACAAACGGATACTTAGATGGCAAAGTTACTTTAATGAGTTTAATTTTGATGTTGAAATTATCAAAGGTACTAACAATGTTCTTGCATATAGTCTCTCAAGAGAATGGCAGTAAATATTGAAGAACTTTGCAAGAGATTGACAAAAATTGCAAAAGAGTCCAAGAAGGCAATTGAAGAAAAAATAGATATACAAAAGGATTTATAGAGCTTGGAAAAATATACTGAGTATATCAAGACCAGAATTTACAATGCCTTGCAGCAAGAAGTCAATATTCAGTCAACTATAAAATGTTTGCAGGAAGAATTGAAAATGTCTTCATAAACAGGTAAAAGTCAAGTTCCCCTCGAGGAACAAAGTTCAGTTCCTAAGGAACAAAGTATAGAGGCTTCAACCTCAAAGTTAAACGAAGCTCAGCCTTCAACGGTAAACGAAGCTAAAACTTCAACAGTTCAGTCAGAATCATCTGGCAAAACTTCATCCATAATTCCACTCACTCAACCCTTTCAAGTTGTCTAGAAATTTAAACCCAACTCCCCTAAAATCATATAAGAAAAGCTCATTATTCTATGACCAATATCTTTCAAGTCTTAAAATCCTTTATTCACTTGAATCCTCAACCACTATTTATCCTAATCCTCTGGAATTTATCCAAGACTACATTTCCTTTAAGGAACCTCACCAATATTAGTCTGAGATATGTTTCGAATAGGAGCAATAGCAACTATATATCTTAGTCCAAAAATAGAAGAAATATCTTTTCTCCCACAACATGTTCAGAACTCTGCACGCGAACTTTTCAAGTATAATCCCTTGGTTCAAAAGGATTCAATAGTTTTTATGAAATTCTTCAGTGCTGGTCCATATTTTGAAGAGAAAAAAATATAACGAAGCAGTGCACATCAGTCAGTTTAGCATCATAACCGACATTTATAACAAAGTAGTAAATTTGAACGAAAGAAAAGAATTTTCTATTATCACATTAGAACTAATCAGTTACAGAAGAGCCCTGGGACTAAAAGTTTTAGTTCAACAAACAAAAAAGTGATAGATATGTATGCCCTACAAGCCAATCATATATGATATGATTCAACATTTCTAAAAACATCTCATTCAATTAAATAGGCAAAACTTCGTTACTAACTTTTATTAGAAGCGTATATCGTAATGAAGTCCTTGATCACATGCAATGATGATTAAATCATGATGATATCATGATAATGAGATCGATCATCTAGAGGTATGTGATCTAAATGTTCATAATCATAGGATCCTTAAGACGGGATATCAAGAATCCGGATAGATTAGTGTGTGTGATGTCTTCTCATATGATGAGAATGACCGATCTCATTGGTCATCAGTGTGGGGACACTGAGATACACACATAGGTGCTCATTAGTGGAATGAATTCACTGAACTGACCAATTTAGGAAAACCTGATTGGTATCTTACCGAACTGTCCATCAGGTTATTCTTACATCTCTATAGCATGGTTGGATCTTTGACCTGAGTCACCAAAGATGTCTTACCGGATATATCTTGTACTTTTATTATTGACTTATGGATCACCATCTTGATGGTCCAATATAGTTGATGTATTGGGTCTAAGAGAAACCCGGTGGAGGCAATTGAGTGGATAACAAGGGATCATTCACTCTCGGTAGGAGAGAGAGAATGTCCTATGGGATAGTACTCTAAATCCTTGGCCAAGGTACTTAGGATAATTGGAAAATGAGTTTTTCAATTGATCCAATCTTGAGTACAAGATCCTATAGAGTTGGAATATTTAGGGGTTGACAGTCAGTGCCGAACCCCTGATAGACCGGGACATTGTATGAACGAGGATTTAAATACGTGTGGTAATTGATGATGGAAAGTCATTTGGGATCATAGGATGTGGCTTGTACCCTTAATGATCAAAAAGCCGTAAAAACTATTATCGGATAATGGTTTTGATTTAATTTAAATGAATTGTTCTTTTAAATTAATTAAGGCTTCAACCAAATTGACTATTGGGCCTAGTGGGTCACACATATTAGATCTGGTCACTAAGATGAGGGCTTGGATGTAATTTTATAGAAGTTTTGGGTTTTTGTGAAAAATTCCATCTTCTATATATAAATGGCTTATGAAGCCAAACTCTAACAAGCCATAGGGTTGGAGCACGTCCCAAGCATCCTCTCTTCCACCTCTCTCCTCTAGAAGGTGATCTCCCATGGTCAAGCTTGGATATGGAAAGTTCTGGAGGTCCGAAGGAAGGGAGAACTCGTATATTGAAGCAGATCGTGTGGATCTAGAGATGGGACACTTGAACAGTTTTTAGCAAAGAGGAATGTCCTCTTTTCATCCATGGTAAGGGATTTTAGAAATCCCATGAGGTACTCTCATTCTACTTCATATTCGGTTCTCAGTTTTACTCGTTCGGCATCAACCAAGGCAAAAGATCATGGTTTCAAGGAATCAAATTTTTTTCGCTGTCATGTAATAATTCCTCACAAAAAGATGCTCAAGTATGGACGAACATGGCTTCATTATCAGAATAATTTTTGCCTAATTGTTTCAATAGGTAAAAAATGAAATGAACAAACTGTCAAAGTACTTGAAAAGTTTATGAAGAATATATCATTTGGAAGAAGTTCAAAGCAGCACTACATGCCAAAAGGAATTATGTATATTTCTTAGGCATGATAAAGGTATGTGTCTAGCATGTTATGAAGAAGATGAAGATATGATCGTTCTCGAAAGTGGAATTCTCACGAGAAATCTAGAAGATTAAGATGTAGTTAGCAATGACATAAGGATTTTGTCCAAACATATTATGATGTCAACAATGTCCTCATAATAAATCTAGAAGAAAGACAGATGATATCCAAAGACGAAATCTTATCAACAAGGAATCCATCTCCAGAAATCAAGAAGACTCCATATATATAGATACCACAAAGAGTTCGAGGCCTATATAAGAAGCACAACCCCCAAGCAAAGGGGGACATCGAAGAAAAGAGAGAGCAAGCAAAGAAAATGAGTGTTCAAGCATTAGAGTTCTTAGTAGTTTTCATTATAGTTTTTAGTTCATAACTAGAGTCTGAGAGTATCACCTTAGAAGGTGAATCCTTGTACATTATGGAGTAGTCTCTCTTAGGAGACAACTACCTAGTATGCATATGTAAAGTCAGTCTGTAAGTATTTCAAGACTTATATCTATTGCACTCTTTTTTCTCGGCATAATAAGATGTTACTTTGTTTACTCTGTCATGCTTATTCTTTTTTTCCATCTCGTCTTGAAAGACTCTTGAGCATGGAAGGATCTATAAGAGTCATGACATTTTGTTATTCTAACATATTGTCTATTAGGATCTCCTTTGGTTTCAATTGAATTGCGGAGTGAAAAGGCCTACTCAGAAAGCCAAGAGTAGAGCTGCCTGACATACCGAATGTAAGATTCGGTTGAGATAGGAGTAAAGCAGAAGTATGATGGACCCTTAGTAACATGTTAGGAGGCGAAAACAAAAGACTCAGATAGATATAAGATTCATTCAATCTGACTCACATATGTATTACTTCGTAGTTGTTTTCCTATTTCATTATCAGTTCATTTAGTTCCTTATTAGTTCAGTTATATCAGTAATGTTTATTTTGATGATAGTTTTTAATACGATTTCTCTATCAATCCAAAAGAAATCTGGAGGAAATTTGTAATGGTACCAGAGCGTGAACATAAGAATTTATTAAAAGAAATTCTTATAACTTAAGAGTATTCGGTATATAGGCTAGAAACCAGGATCTCCCTGAAGAAAGAGCTTTGCTCTGGAGGTGGAAACATTGGTAGAACAACGCCAAGTACTAAATAAAAATGAGCTATAAGAAGCTGTCAGTAGAATTACAATCAACAATAGATAGAAATTTCGAAAAAGTTCAAGAGATGTTGGTAGAAATACAAAGAACTATAGAGCATCATGCAGAACAACACTTAGTTACATGGCTAGATATAGAACTAGAACATTTTGAAGGATGAGTATTATTAACTTAGCTATGCTTAAATATTATGAATTAAAACAACTAGAAAACAGATTTATGGATACTTCATCAAGCGATCTAGATGAAATAAAGAGAAAACTAACTACACTTTAATTAAGTGATGAAGAAGAGAATTTAAAAATGGATATAACTAAAGCATCAGGATCTGGAGAACGTAAACCACCAGAAGAGAGTTATGAATCATATGAACAACATAGATATGGAGGATGATACCAAGAATTTGAACCAAGAAGAAAAGCTTAGGATAGATTCAAATTCAAAATGAAGGAACGAAGTTATGTTGAAACTGTGGTAGATACTATGAAGATAGTAGCTATTCCAGGAAATGGAATATTTTTAAATATAGATAATGTTATAGATGTTGAAAAAGCTATAACAACCTGAGTTAAGGCAACATATGCAGCAGCCCAAAATAAAAGATATGATGTCCCAACAACTATAAAATTTATTCATATAACATTCAAAGGTGTAGTTGAAAATTGGTGAAAGAATATTTCTGAAGCCAAAAAGAACTATATAAATGGAGATAACAAAACTATATTAGGAGTTATAAATAATTATAAAAACACTATTAAGAGATGGTTCTTAGGAGAAAACTAGCAACTACAGAAAGATATAACCAGAACAATTGAAAAAGATAAATTCCATAACCTAATAGTAAACCTAAGACTATGTGATATATGTCAGCTAGAACAATATAATTGTATATTTTAAAAATACTATTACAAATCATTTGATAAAAGTAAAGAAAACCCATACTTAGGATTATATTTTTCTAAAATACCAGAATCACGGGGTTCTATGTTATGGAAACATTATCATTAACAATTAACAATGGAAGATTACAAGGTAGAGACTCAATAGGATCCATATCAGAAAGAAAAGAACCACTTATGATAACATATTCTTCAACTTCACAAGATACACCACGAGAAAGCACACTTATTCAATATTTATTAAAAGGAAAATATTACGATGGAATAAAATGGAAGGATACTCAGATACTAATAGATACATGAGCTTTTGTAGATTTTATAATGGGAAAGATGATAAAAAAACTTGCCAAAAAATAATTATAAAAACCATGTCTTTAGAAACTTTGAAATACACTATGAAACAATAGTACAAATAAAAATACAAGAGTATACATTCAATATACCATTAAAGATACATGGCAATTATAGTTGGCAAGATAGAGAATTTTATTAGGAACAAATTTCTTAATAAAAATGAAACCATTTCAAATACATGAAGAAAAAATAATATTAATCTATGAAGGTAAAGGAAAAAATATTTTACCGATAACAAGCTCAAATAGTATTTATATACCAGTAGGATTACTAAGAGAAAACTATGAAATAGAACATATATTTGCATTTATAGATAATGGATCAGGAATTACATTATGCAAAAAAGGTATATTATCACAAAAATTAATAACAGAAGTACCAAGTAAAACTGGTATAGACATAGCTGGAAAATTTCATACAATAAATAAAGGAATAAAGAATTTTAAAATACTTATGGGAAAATACATAGTTAAAATAAAAATGATATATATAAGCTCGATAATAACCAACGATATGATTCTAGGATATGATTTTATTTCGCAATTTAATGTTTATATTCAAACATCTATTTTACTAAAATTTAAAAGTCCATGTAATCACTAGATAACAATATTTAGAGGTACAAAAGCATATCAAAGAAAATTACCTATACAATGGATGCGCAACCAGCATAGTGATGGTAAGGTAAAATTAAAAATTGAAACAGAAAATTTGACCTTAAAAGACCATTATTACATATGACAATAACAAATTTAAAACAATTATTTGAAAGTAATTTTTCAAAAAATCCCTTAACTTTCTGGGATATAAGAAAATATTATGCTCATACAAAACTAAAAGATAAAAATAAGATAACAAGACTTATATAGTTGCTATTGCTGCTATTCGAAACATATCTTGGACTAATATTGGTGAGGTTCCTTAAAGGAAATGTAGTCTTGGATAAATTCCAGAGGATCGGGATAAATGGTGGTTGAGGGTTCAAGTGAATAAAGGATTTTAAACTTGAAAGAAATTGGTCATAGAATAATGAGCTTTCTTATATGATTTCAAAAAGGTTCAAAGTTTTCTTCTTTTCAAGGGAGTTGGGTTTGAATTTCTTGACAACTTGAAAGGGTTGAGTGAGTGGAATTATGGATGAAGTTTTGCCAGATGATTCTGACTGAACTGTTGAAGTTTTAGCTTCGTTTACCGTTGAAGGCTGAGCTTCGTTTAACTTTGAGGTTGAAGCCTCTATACTTTGTTCCTTAGGAACTGAACTTTGTTCCTCGAGGGGAACTTGTCTTTTACCTGTTTGTGAAGAGATTTTCAATTCTTCCTACAAACATTTTATAGTTGATTGAATATTGATTTCTCGCTGCAAGGCATTGTAAATTCTGGTCTTGATATACTCAGTATATTTTTCCAAGCTCTCTAAATCCTTTTGTATATCTATTTTTTTCTTCAATTGCCTTTTCGGATTCTTTTGCAATTTTTGTCAATCTCTTGCAAAGTTTTTCAATATTTACTGCCATTCTCTTGAGAGACTATCTACAAGAACATTGTTAATACCTTTGATAATTTCAACATCAAAATTAAACTCATTAAAATAACTTTGCCATCTAAGTATCCGTTTGTTTTCTGGTAATGCCGCATAATTGTTTTTAATGAATGCTTTTACTTGTGTATTGTCTGTTCTTAACAAGAACTTTTTTGGTAACAGAAAATAGGTGAACTTTTTGATACCTTTCTTTGCTGCCAAGAGTTCTTTTTCACTGATATGGTAATTTTGCTCAGTTAGAGTTAACAAACCAAAGGTGTATCTGCACACTCTTTCTTCTTTCTCTTTTTCCTTTTTCAAAACTACTCCCCAATAACATTCTAAGGCATCTGTCTCAAGTATTAGTAAATCTTCTTCTAAAGGCATATCTAGTCGCGGTTATTTTTTACATTTTTTATTTGAATTTGTTTAGTTAAATCTTCTGTCCATATGAATGGTAATTTTTTCTTAAGAAGTTTTTGTAAAGAACTTCTTAATTTAGAACAATTTTCAATAAATTGCTCTGAGATTGAAAGTTTTAGTTCAACAAACAGAAAAGATGCTCAAGTATGGATGAACATGGCTTCATTATCAGAATAAATTTTGCTTAATTGTTTCAACAGGCAAAAAATCAAATGAACAAACTGTCAAAACATTTGAAAAGTTTATGGAGAATATATCATTTGACAAATTTCGAAGCAGCACTACATGCCAAAAGGAATTATGCAGATTTCTTAAGCATGATAAAGATATGTGTCCTACATGTTATGAAGAAGATGAAGACATGAACATCCATCCTATTATTAAAATCTCTAAATTAAATATTTTTAAATTTTAATAACCAAGATAAATTTATAAAAATAAAAAATTTATTTATCATTTTTTTAACTTTTAAAAAAATATCAATAAATATATTGTGTAGATTATTAACAATTATATACTTCAAATTTTATAAACTGAAGAAAGATAAAAATTATTTCACAATTTCATTTTCCCAACATCTCGACCAAAGGCATCCTTAATCATCATGATATTGTCGAATTTTTTTATTCTTTTTTTATTCAATATAAGTTAGAGTATTACACGTAAACAAAATATTATAATGTGGTCTGCGCAATAGAGATGTCAACAGGTGGAATACTGACATTCCATATTTGTATCCAAGTAAAATATGTACCTACTTATTGTAAGTTAACTATTGGTACGTTTGCAAACCACTTTCTACTACCCCTCTATGAAGTAGTTTAGGGTTGGTTAAAGGGCGGATATATAAAAACAATATGTGCATTAAATTGGTATATAAAACAAAAGGTTATTATAATATTATCAATAAAATAACAACATAAAACTAGAGATATAAAAATTAATTTAAAAATAGGTCATATTATTTTATTTGACATTTCACATGTGAAACTAGAAATCTAAATTTATAGGTGGAGAAGAACTATAGAATTTTTTCTTACCATGTTTGCAATACGCCAAATCAAAGAGAAAATTAGTGGCCATTGCTCAAAGAGACCCTTCATTGGTTCAAATTCCATGATAAGAATGCATCTGAAAACTAGAAAGATAAAAGCCTTACTAAGGCAAACAACCACCAACTTAATGGTTGATGAATGATAGCCTAAATTAAATTATGTATTGATTAACGGGCATGAATATAACATTTTTCAAGTTTTATTTTATGGTGTATGTGATTGTATCCATTAAGATAACGAATCATTTATTACTAAAAGTATTAACTTATTAAGATATTTTAAATTATTCTTTAATTATCCGTTAACTCAAGTTACTTAACTAATGGGTCAAATAATTAGATAATCCGTAACCATTGACATCCCTATTACCTATGATACATGTGATATGTCTTTTTCATGTAGTTAGTGTCTCTAGTTCATTGATTTTCAAATATAAGAATAAGATATATAATACTAAAAAATAAACTCTATACACGTTGGCTAAAAATATAGAAAAAAAAGATCCACCATTAGTGGTCGCACTTGCTGACCTATCATAAATGAATAATAAAAATATGATGAGCTTTCTTAATGGAACACTAGGATTTGTTTGTTTGCTCGTAAAACAAATCTTTTGAAAAGGTTTTCATAAAAACTTGAGAAAGACTCTTATTTGGTTGCAAGTAGAGTTGTAAACGGTTTGATTCAATTCGGTTTAATTTTGAACTTATTTTTTTGAAATCGAAACTAAACAAAAATATGAACCAGTTGGTTTAGTTGGACCATGAACCGATTTGAACCAAGCCGAAAGATTCATCGGTTGAATGTATATTAACATAGGATAAAATAAAATAAAATAAGATTAAGTTATAATAATTAATTAAGGTTAAAATTAAGATTAATATTTTGTTTATGAAAGATAATTGGGTTTTTTACATTACTTAACATAAATTTATAATTAAATACATTTAAAATTAAAATTAAAATATATTTATAATTAATAAAAATTTTAAATTTTTATAAAATATAATTGAGCTTTTTACATCACTTAACATAGATGTATAATTAAATACATTTAAAATAAATATTAATATATATTTATATTTAATATTAAAATAGGTTGAATCAAGTCAACCAATTCATCGGTTCAATTCAATTCAAAAACTAAATGCCCAAATTCTTGAACCGAATGGCTCTTATCAATTTGGTTCCATCTACCCGTTTATCCCATTTGCTTGAACACACCTGGTTGGTTGCAAGTAAAGTGATGGTCATCTGAAATTTATCTCGGTTGACCTGTGAACTAGTGATGATTTTGGCATCCGCAAAACACAGCCGGATGCTATTTTTTTACAAGCGGTGGCCTAGCTATGACTAAATACGTTTATCTTATGATCTCCTAGCACCTTTTTCAAGGTGCAAGTCAACTCTTGGTGGCTTCTATGTGGTATCATTGTTGAGAAATTTCTCTATGACCAGGTGATTTTGCAGAAAAAAGTAACCACAAATTTCCACATATATAGTCTAGATCGAATTGAAGATCAATGTGATTTAGGAAGACCAAAACTTGTCATGCGGAGACTATACATTTCATAACCTGATTGCTTTGAATTGACTCATTAATCAATAGATGTGATTCATTAGTCAAAGATTAATGTTATAACATGTAGATCCAACCTGTTTAGCCCCCTAAAATGATCATTTAAGTTGTATTAGACGTTTCACATCTAATCCCTGCTGTCCTGCTATACAATATATTAATTGTATGTAACCTTCCTGCCTCAATATCATGCTAGTTATGAATTATCGTTGGAATTTCTTCCAACTTGCAAATTATTTTTTTTCCATAATTGATTCATATACACTTCCGTGATAGATTGTGTCACGTCCCGGATTTTCGTATATGCAGTGGAATTAATCCGGCGACGAGATCAGGAAAATAACCTCTTAAATACATCGGTTTAGAAAAATGAAGAGGAAATCCAGGATCTAATACATAATTCAAATAATTCAATAAACTAAAATCATACTATGATACAAAAATTCATATATCATCCAAAAGGAATATATAAAGATCTTCCAAATAATCTCTCGAGAACCAGATCGCCACACTTCTGCTGCGCTAAACCTGATTACCTGAAAAATATTAAGAGATTTGTAATGAGTCACACCAACTCAGTAGACACCCCTTCATCTGCCGAATCAGTTAATTAAAATACCTAATGATAATTACATAATTACCTGATACTACTCTTGTTCTATGTATGTATAGAACTAGACAATACGATAATTATCTGGCTTATATACATATTTTTAAATTACCAAAAACCAACCAAACAGACCCAATTGGCACCAATAAATATCAAAAGAAGAACCTAACTTGAAATGATAAGGTATGCATGAATATTTATTGCATGATCTATATGATAAACTCACGCAAATGAGATACCATGCATATTATGCAACACAACTAAATTAAAACAAACTAATGCACATCTAATGACCATATACATTAAATCATGCCATGAATGCACCTATCCTCTAATATAGTATCACATCTTTTTCTTATTGGTAAGGAATGCGTCGTCTTGCCATCTCAACTAGCTACCACCAGATCTATCATATATAATAGTAATGTATAGTAAAACGAAGTCCCCTAGTGCACCTAGGCAGTGGTGGCACTTAGGGCAAACTGCGGTATCCGAGATCGAAGGATGCGCCGGACTGTTCTAATCTTCGCTGCCCACGGGTCACAACTAACTAGTCTGGTGTAGCTCAGTTTGCCATTTCAATTAATGCACACATGCATTCATTCCAATCATGCCATGCCATGCTATGCCACTTGCTATGCAAATAAGATAATTAACATGAATATGTGCAACTAATGTATTTAACCATTTATAAATAGAAATGCATATTTACTTGACAAAACATATCCACATGTCAAAAAGACACTTTATCTATAATATTTATCAAATGTATTTAACACATGTATGTATGAAATATGCCGACATAAACATATACACCCAACTAAATAATCAACAATATGAAATATTAATATGGAGTTTACCAGAAATCCAATTTTCTAATTGATTTAAAACTCTAACTAATTTATTTAACTTGCAATCATAAATATTAACATGAACCCCATCGGGTTAATAAACAAGGGCATATCAAATTCACAAATTATGTAATTTAAATTCTACAGCACACGATAATCAACAATTAAGATCAGTTGATTTAATAAAATCAAAATTTACGTAACATGCATCTAATAAACTAATAAAACATCTAATTATGAACAATCACCACATCCAATATCTACCAATATATTTAAATCAACATTTAAAGGTGATTGGTAAATTTTAGGCATTAAATTTAATGATATTAGACACGTCTGGGATGTCTATCTGAACCGCACTGGAAGGAGGGATGCACGGCGCTAAGGGCTGACGTGCGGTTGACAACGGCGGTCGGACGACGGTCGAACGACGCTGGTGCGGCGCTGCGGCAAGGTTGCTTCGTGATCAACACCAAGTTGAGAAGGGGGAAACAAGACAGCCGCATGGTCCCAATTGAGAGGGCTGGGGACGGTGACGGGTAGAAGGTAGAGAGAGGAAAAGAGAGCAGAGCGGTGCGGGCACGATGGGGGTGGTCGGACGGCAGCTCTCATAGGCAGAGCTGCGGCGGGGTGAGCTACAGGGCATAGACATGGGCATGCGCAGGAGACGCACAATCGAGCGGGACACGAGTGCGATGGAGTCGACGAGAGAGAAGGAGCTGAGGAGGAAAGAGAAGAGAGGGCGCGACGCTGCGCGTCGTGCTCGACAACGCACCGGCCATGGGCGGGGGCTGTTGGAGAAACAGAAGAGAGAGAGAGAGAGAGAGAGAGAGAGAGAGAGAGAGAGAGAGAGAGAGAGAGAGAGAGAGAGAGGGTGCGGCGGCGACCGCGGGAAAGAGAGAGGGAGACGAGGGGAAGAGCAGGGGACCGAGGGAGAGAGCGCGAGGTGGTGAGGCGGGAGACGTGCATGGTGCTACCGAAGGAGCAAGGGGGAGAGAGAGAGAAAAGGGGGGGCGGTGTGGTGCGGGCCGAGAGAGGGGGAGGTTCCGACGGCGCACCATGCTGCATCCCGCGGTGGTGTATTCGGCCACGCGAAGGCGCAGTGCCCGCTCGTGAGGGCTCGCGCGGGGAAAGCCACAGATGAAACAGAGGAGAGAGAGTTGAGAGCGGTGTGGGTGTGAGCAGATGCGGGGCGGCAGCCGCGACAGCGTCGACGGCACAGAAGAGGAAGAAGGAGAGAGGGGGGGGACATGCACATGGATGCGCTCGCGAGGCGTAGGAGAGAGAGTAAGGGGGAGCGCAGGGCATAGGCGGCGCATAGCTGTAGCTGTTAGATAACGATTCAAAATAGATTAAGTTTATCCTTATCAGGTTGTTAAGATAGGATTAGGTTTATCTTGTTAGGAAGTTTATCTTATTGTTGAGTCTATCGAGTTGTTAAAGAGATAGACATCTCATAGTCTTATCTCTATCTTCTCCCTCTTTGTATTTTCCTATAAATAGAGCATGAAATAAGAAACGTGACAATCAAGTTTTTGGAGAAGTTTTTCTCTCTCTCTCTTTCTCAATCTTTCATAGTGGTATCAGAGTATTTGGTTAAGGTCGTTCGACATCCTGGGTTTCTGCTGCAGCGCACCGCAACGCCTCTTTCTTCTTCTGGAGAAAGCTTTTTTCATCGACGTTGCAGTGTCTGGAGTCTGCAGCCACGTCGTCAAACCACACCGTCGCCGTCGCAGCACTTTTGCACCGCGCTGTGATGACACCCAACCGACCAACCGTGCTGCAGCGCACCCTGTCAGGTTTTTTCAACGTTGTGAGGAGAGCCACGTCTGCGTAGTCAATACGCTGCAGGTTCAATCGAACTGTCGGGCTGTCCATACGCTGCTACCCGCCGCAGCACCAACTGGGGTCAGTAGTCTTTGGCGGCAGACTTCTCTCCACGTCAAGTTGCTTCAAGTCAAAATTACCTTTTGGTCAAAATCAAGGTGCACTTCCATTTTTTCACGGCAGAACATTATTTTTGACGTCAAAATTGATTTTTTTGACAATTTTGAGATCAACATCCGCCAAGTCAAGATTTGGTCAAACAAGTATTTTTAAAAAATTTTGAAATTTGGTGAGATACAACATGGCACATCTCAACAACTCTTTTATAAATCAATCTTTGATCCCATTATTTAATGGGGAGAACTATATTTTTTGGTGCATTAAGATGAGAACTTTGTTTATTTCTCAAGATCTTTGGGATCTTGTTGATAGTGGTTTTGTAGACCCATGCAATGAGGAAGTTTTACGTATGACGATAGCACAAAGAAATGAGTTGAAAGAAAATAGAAAAAAGGATGCTAAGGCATTGTTGTTTATTCAACAAGCTGTTAGTGATGCAGTTTTTCCTAGAATTTCTGCTGCATCAAAATCAAAAGAGGCATGGGATATTTTGAAAGGAGAATACCAAGGTTCTCAAAAAGTTATTGCTGTCAAACTTCAAACTCTTAGAAGAGAGTTTGAGACATCAGCTATGAAAAATCCAGAATCTGTTCAAGATTTTTTTGTTAGAACTACCTTAGTAGTTAATGAAATCATGTCACTTGGTGAATCTCTTCCTGATCAGAAAGTTGTGGAAAAAGTACTTAGAAGTTTGTCTTCTAAATTTGATCATGTTGTAGCTGCTATTGAAGTGTCTAAGGATCTTTCTCAATATTCTCTTAATGAACTAATGGGTTCTTTGCAAGCTCATGAACAAAGATTGAACAGATCGACAGAAAACACTTTAGAGCATGCACTCACCTCAAAGCTTGACATCTCAAAAGATGGCAAGAAAGAGAACAAAGATGAATCAAGAGATAACAGAGGATATCGAGGCCGAGGAAGAGGCAGAGGTCGAGGCAGAGGCAGAGGAAGAGAAAGATCCAACTCTAGTGATCAGAGATTATATAACAATGAAAGAGGTAATCAACACTTTACCAAATTTAAATGTCGATATTGCCAAAAACCAGGTCATATTGAGAAGTTTTGTTGGACAAAAGCAAAGGAACAAGCAAATGTGACAGAGGAAAAGAAAGAAGAAACCAATGCTAATCTCTTTCTTGCTTGTCTTCACACTAAATCTTGTTCACATGACATATGGTTGTTAGATAGTGGATGTAGCAATCATATGACAGGTTTGAGAGAGATGTTTAAAACCATTGATTATTCTGTGAAGACTATGATTCACTTAGGTGATGGAAAGCAAGTCAAAGCCGAAGGGAAAGGTATCATCTCAGTTAAACTTAAATCAGGTATTGAAAAACAAATACATGATGTTCTTTTCATCCCTGGTTTAGCCCATAATCTTCTAAGCATTGGTCAATTAGTCCAAAATGGTTACTCGGTTAAATTTTTGGAAAATTCTTGTGAGATTCGAGACAAGAATGGTGGACTAGTTATAAATGTAAAGATGACAGAAAACAAGATGTTCCCTTTCAGTTTCTCAAGCATTGGTGATTATGCATTGCATGCTTCAGGCAAAATGTTATCACAATTATAGCATAATCGATATGGACATTTAAATTACAATGGTTTGAAATTGTTGAATCAAAAGCATATGGTAATTGGTTTACCACATCTTGTACATACTGATGATATTTGTGAAGGTTGTATTTATGGAAAGCAACATAGAAACTCATTTCCATCAAAAGCTCATGGAGAGCACATACACCTCTTCAACTTGTTCATGCAGATATTTGTGGGCCAATGAGAACCACATCACTTGGTGGAAGTAAGTACTTTCTGTTGTTTACTGATGATTTTAGCAGGAAAAGTTGGGTGTATTTCTTGACTTACAAATCTGAAGCATATTCAACATTTTTATTGTTTAAAGCATATGTTGAGAAGCAGAGTGGATATAGCTTAAAAACTTTGAGGACTGATAGAGGAGAAGAGTTTTTATCTAACAATTTCACCTCATTCTGTAAAGCAAATGGAGTTCATAGACAGCTCACAACAAGCTACACACCTCAGCAGAACGGAATTGCAGAACGCAAGAATCGGACTATCATGGAGATGGCCCGTAGCATGTTAAAAGCAAAGCAACTTCCGAATGAATTTTGGGCTGAGGCAGTAGGAATTGCATGCTATCTTCTCAACAGATCTCCCACAAAGCAGTACAAAATCAAACTCCTTTTGAAGCTTGGCATGGTAAGAAACCAAACATAGCTCATTTGAAAATTTTTGGCTTAGTTGCATATGCTCATGTTAATGCTGAAACAAGAGATAAGCTTGATCAAAAGAGTGAGAAATGTATCTTCATTAGTTATAGCACCGAAACAAAGGGTTATCGGTTGTATAATCCTTTGACCAAGAATAGTTTTATAAGCAGAGATGTCATATTCAATGAGAATTCTTCTTGGAGTTTTGATGCTGATCAAGTTTGGACTGGTTATAAAGAAATGCATGATTATTTATCTCCAGTTATAGAGACAAGACAAGATGAGACTTTTGTAGAAGATATTAATTCAAATGAGTTGGATGGATCTCCAAGAAAAATGAGATCTTTGCATGATATCTATGAGTATTGTAGTTTTGCCTTGTTTTCAGCAGAGCCAACAACATTTAATGAAGCAGTCAAGCATGAAGAATGGAAACAAGCAATGGATGAAGAAATTGCAGCAATTGAAAAGAATGACACTTGGGAGCTGGTAGATCTACCAAAAGAGAAAAATCTGATTGGTTTGAAATGGATCTATAAGACAAAATATAATGCTAATGGCAGTGTTCAAAAGCACAAAGCAAGACTTGTGGCAAAGGGTTATTCACAACAAGAAAGTATTGACTTCTCTGAAACATTTTCTCCTGTTGCTAGAATAGAAACAATCAGAACTGTTTTGGCATTTGCTGCACATATGAAATGGCATGTTTATCAACTTGATGTTAAATCTGTATTTCTGAATGATATTTTGGATGAAGAAGTCTTTGTTGAGCAGCCAGAAGGATATGTTGTTCATGATATGGAAGAAAAAGTTTACAGGTTGAAGAAAGCTCTTTACGGCCTTAAACAAGCCCCAAGAGCTTGGTATAGCAGAATTGACTCATATTTTCATAAATTGGGTTTCAAAAGAAGTGCTAATGAACCAACACTCTACACAAGATCAAGTGGCAAGAATATTCTTATTGTGAATTTATATGTTGATGATATCATTTATACAGGTTCTTCACTTGAGTTGGTTATTGAGTTCAAGAAAAAAATGATGGATGAGTTTGAAATGACATATTTGGGATAGTTGCATTATTTTTTGGGTTTAGAAGTTAAGCAGACAGAAAATGGGATATTCTTATCCCAAGAGAGGTATGCAAATGACTTGTTGAAAAAGTTTAACATGAAAAATTGCAAACCTAGCAACACTCCAATGAATGTGAATGAGAAACTCAAGCTAATGGATGGTACAGGAAATGTTGATGCTTGTTATTTCAGAAGATTAGTTGGAGGTTTGATTTATTTAACTCATACTCGACCTGATTTGATGTTTCCTGTGAGTCTTGTATCCAGATTTATGCATGATCCTTCGAAACAACGTTTAGGTGCTGCAAAAAGAATTCTTCGATATGTTTGTGGAACTGTTTCACAAGGAGTATGGTATACTCCTAAGACTGAGTTCAAGTTGACAGGTTATACAGATAGTGATTGGGCAGGCTCTTTGAATGATAGAAAGAGCACTACTGATTATGTTTTTTTACTAGGTGAAGGAGCTATTTCTTGGGCATCAAAGAAGCAAGCTACAACGGCATTGTCATCAACTGAAGCAGAATATGTAGCAGTTGCATCAACAACTTGTCAGGCTATGCGGCTTAAACGCATTCTTGAAGATTTGCAACAAACTCAAAGCGAAGCAATTGAAGTTTTTTGTGATAATAAGTCTACAATTTCATTGACAAAAAAATCCTATTTTTCATGGACGTACAAAACACATTGAGATACGTCATCACTTTATTCGAGAAACTGTTTCAGATGGAACAATCAAATTGACACATTGCAGAACTAAAGATCAACTGGCAGATCTCATGACAAAAGCTTTGAGTTTTGAGAAATTTCATAAATTGAAGAAATTACTTGGTGTAAATGATTTTGCATCAAGGGGGAATGTTAGATAATGATTCAAAATAGATTAAGTTTATCCTTATCGGGTTGTTAAGATAGGATTAGGTTTATCTTGTTAGGAAGTTTATCTTATTGTTGAGTCTATTGAGTTGTTAAAGAGATAAACATCTCTTAGTCTTATCTCTATCTTCTCCCTCTTTGTATTTCCCTATAAATAGAGCATGAAATAAGAAATGTGACAATCAAGTTTTTGGAAATGTTTTTCTCTCTCTCTCTCTCTTTCTCAATCTTTCAGTAGCCTCACGCGAGAAGGTAGCCGCGACAAGGTGTGGGTGTGCGGTCGAGGCGGCGCTGGGCGATGCAGGCTAGGGGTGTCAAATGAACGGGCTGGGCCCGTTGGCCCGTCAAAAAATTTATCACAGGCCGAGCCCAGGGTGCTAAAAAAATTGAAACGGGCTTAACGAATAAATCGAGTCCCGTTTCTGTTTTATCGGCTGGCCCGGCGGGCACGGCCCGCTGGCCCGTCTAAAGCCCGTCGGGCCGTCACTCTGGCACCCGAGCAACCTCAGCGTCCGTCCACCACGGCACAGCCGGCGAGTCTGCGACATCCTATAGCACCCGACGCCGAGGCCTGAAGCGACCGAGCAGCGCCCGCGAGGCCGCGAGTCCGCGACATCCTGTAGCACCCGACGGCGGGCCTGCGATGGTGGACGGCGGCCGGGGGGGGCTGCGACGGCGGACCGGGGGGCTGCGGCCGGCGGACGGCGGCCGGGGGCGCGGACCGGGGGGGCTGCGAGGCCGGGGACGGCGGCCGGGGGGGGCTGCGACGGCGGACGGCGGACCGGGGGGCTCGCGACGGCGGACGGCGGCCGGGGGCTGCGGACGGGGGGCTGCGAGGCCGGGGGACGGCGGCCGGGGGGCTGCGACGGCGGACGGCGGACCGGGGGGCTCGCGACGGCGGACGGCGGCCGGGGGGCTGCGGACGGGGGACGGCGGCCGGGGGGCTGCGAGGCCGGGGGACGGCGGCCGGGGGGCTGCGACGGCGGACGGCGGCCGGGGGGGTGGCCTGCGACGGCGGCTGTGCTGCAGGATTTTTGACTTCAGATTTTTTATGTTTCAGATTTTTGTATGTTCTTCAGAGAAGAGATTAATGCTGTCTATTGTATTATTTTTATTTCTTAAATTATGGCAATTCTCAAATTGATAGGTGTTCTATTTTTTTTTGATTTTATATTTAGTTGAGTTATGAAATTTACGGATGATTTTATAATCTCTTTGTGATTTTTAAAATTTTTCACATTTTTATTAATTTTTTGATATTTGTAGAATTTTTTATTTATGACTGTTTTGCAAAACTGAAGCCCGTTGGGCTAACGGGCTTTGGCGGGCTAAAGCCCATTTACACAATCTAAGCCCATTGAACTTTCTACGTGGGCTTGGGCTTGGGCTTGGGCTCTATGTATATGGGCTTAAGTGGGCTTGGGCCGGGCCAGCCCAAGCCCGGCCCATTGACACCCCTAAATTGCAGGCGGCTGGCACGCAAGGGCTTCAACGAGCCAACCGGGAGGAGCTGGAGAGAGAGAGTAGGATGAGGGAGTGGTTGGGGCGTTGACAACAAGGGCACGCAGGCGGGCGGCACGAGAGAGAGAGAGAGAGAGAGAGAGAGAGGAGAGTTGGGAGGCGGTGTGGCAAAAGAGAGGTGAAGAAAAATAAAATATAAGGGGAGATAAGGCGGTGGCGAGGCGGTGAGATTTTTGTTTTTGTTTTTTTTTTAAATTCAGGATATTACATATTGTATACCAAGTAACTCTCATGGCTCAGTTCATTAGACTTTTTATTCAATGTAATGCGTCTATGGTTCCTCATCAATATATAAAATAACATAGAGTTCGTATATTTGATTTCATCTATCTTATGAAATTCTAATAAAGTTGTGCTCATATGTCAATTATTCAATAAAGTTTTTTCCTCCCTGAATATATTGTAATATGACCAATGATACTAAGAGTGTATTATTTTATTCACACTTTCGGTTGAATATTTGTATTTACATATTCAATTTGAATATTCTGGAAAAACAATAATAACAAAAGAAAAAATTAATACGTTGGAAGAGTGGATAATATAATATAAGGTTAATGTGACCGGAGGATAAAAATAAAAAAAATATATCTTCTCCTCCTCTCTCTCTCTCTCTCAATTGAAAAAGAGAAGAAAACCAGAGTGAATTTGTAGATCCACCGAGCTCAAGTGTTGCGGAAGCTATAAAGTTGATCTGGGTGTAGAATGTAACGGTGAAGAAGAAATGCTATGTAGAACCTTCTTCTTCCTGGTATGTAGCAAGAGAACCAAAAAGTGGAGACACGGGAGCTGAAATTCTTCGTAGTGGAGAAGCAGGCGGGAGAAAGTTTTCTCACATGTATATTTGTGTAAATGAGTATTACAGCATATTTATATGGAGGTATTTCCTGCTTGTACATTGGGCCTTAATTAAGGTGGGAAAGTAAAAGATAAATAAAAAATATAAAAAATACAAATAGGACTTTATGAAAAATTAATACTCCTCCTCAAGTTGGTGAGTGGATATCCCGAATCAACTTGTTTGAATGAAACTTGAATTGTTCTTTTGCAAGAGCCTTGGTAAACATATTAGCCAAGTGATCTTTAGATTTAATGTATGAAGTATGTATAAACCCATTTTATATTCTCTCCCGGATGAAGTGACAATCCAACTCTATATGTTTTGTCCTCTCATGATATATCGGATTGGGAACAATATGAAGAGCAGCTTGATTGTCACAAAATAAAGATGTACTACTGAGTTTAATATCAAAATCTTGCATCAAAAAATTTAGCCATTGCACTTATGAAACAGCCAAGGCCATGGCTCTATACTCCGACTCTGCACACAGCCTTGAAATAGTATGTTGTTTCTTAGTTTTCCAAGAGATTGGATTGTCACCTAGCAACACAATGTACCCACTAGTTGATCTAGTGATGGGGCATGCTTCCCAATCGACATCTACATAAACTAATAATCTAAGATCCGACTTGGCATTAAGAAAAATTCCAGCTCCTAGATAGGATTTAATACACATGACTACTTGAAGAGCATACTCCATGTGAGTCTCCAAAGGTTCTGTCATGAATTAAGTGAGTAGGTTTACAATAAAAACTATGTCAGGTCTACTAACTGTCAAGTATATTAATTTTTTCAACAAGCCTTCTAAATTTTCCTGGATCTTTCATTTTTTCCCTTCTTCAAACATCCTATGCTTGACCACCAATGGTGTTGGAGCCGGTTTGCAGTTAAATAACCCACATTCAACCATAATATCAAGAGCGTACTTCTTTTGGTTCAGAAAAATACCATGTAGGTTTCTGGAAATTTCCAAACCGAGAAAGTATTTGGGAATTCCTAAATCTTTTATACCCAACATGTTGTTTAGGTTCTGTTTGATAGAATCTATGTTTCTGGCTATTTCCAGTAATTAACATATCATCTACATAGACTAGGTACACCTTCCTTTGTGAACACAAACAATGAGTAATCAACTTTGGATTGTTCGAATCCTTATGCAATCAGAATGTTAGTTAATTTTGCATGCCAATTTCGTGATGCTTGCTTGAGTCCATACAAAGATCTTCTTAATCTACAAGTCATATCCTCCCCTTGTCTTGCATACCCTGGTGAAATGCCCATGTATACTTCTTCTTCAAGATCTCCATGTAAAAAAGTATTATTGATGTCAAGTTGATTTAATGACCAACTCTTAATAGAAGCAATGGCTAGTAATGCTCTAACGATTACAAGTTTAGCAACCCGAGCAAAAGTATCATGGTAGTCTAACCCCTCAAGTTGAGAATATCCTTTTGCTACAAGTCGAGCTTTGTACCTTGCAATCTTTCCATTAGAATGATATTTGATCTTGTATACCCATTTACATCCCACGATTTTCCTGTCTTTTGGCCTTGTACTGCACCACCGCCTGTTAAGATAGTTTCTTTAAAACAAAAAAAAGAAGGAATGTGCCATCCCTCGCGCGCGCCCATTTTCACCCCCTGCCGTTGGAAGGTATCTAACGCATAGAAGAGATTTTTTTTCTATATACGCTCTCTCTTGTTCTCTCTCTCTCTCTCTCTCTCTCTCTCTCTCTCTCTCTCTCTCTCTCTCGACGGATTCTTTGTTCCAGTTGTCGACTCCGAAAACGGGTTCCGGATCGGCACCTCAAAAGAAAAGGTGAAAGAATGAATTGGGGAAAAAGGGAGTGAATCGAAAAACACTCGGAAAGCGGTAAAGACTCCTCACCTCGATCCCACACTCACATTGATCCCCGAACTTTCATCTCACGGCGTCGCTCGAGCACCGGAGATGGTTCGGGTCATGTGGAAGGAGAGTGAGGAGGAGATGAACTTAAAACATAAATTAAAGGTGGTCGCCAGGAGTCGCGGGCTCCGCTTTATGTAATGGAAATAGAAAGAAGTTGACCGTGTGTACCTTAGCGTGGGAGAAAGGGATGTGAGTTCAACCTTCTTCTTCTTCGGCCGGCCGATGAAGAAGAGTCCACAACCAATGCTAGCTTGATCAACCTGTGCAACTAGAACAATAAACCAAGTGAAAGAAAATGATTAGAACTATGGGAAGTGTAGTAACTGTAGAGAGAATATGAGAGAGAAGCAATTGGAATCGAACTCATCGGATTGGGGCGAGTCCTAACCCCTTTTTTTGTATTTTTGATTATGTAAAAATGGTGCAAATGAACTGAAATATGCTTTAAAACAGTAAATGAACTGAGTTAAATGAGTTGAGGAAACTTATGGAATGGATCGGCTTCAGTCGAAGCCGAGTTGGTTGAAGAAGGCCGGTTCGGGTAGCCTTTGCACCCTTCTGGCGCGACTTTGGTGCAGAGAATGCTACGGACGACCCCGATGTCAGAATTGAGTTCAGTTTGTTGGAGTAGACAGAGAACTCAGAGGGGAAGAGTTCCTATGTTGATGACTTTCCCGAAATCCTCCTGTAGAAGTCTGTAAAAATTCTGAAATTGGGCGGATGTGGAAAACAGAACCTGGGTGCGCGCTCTCAGTGTAGCAATCGCCACGAACAAACGGCAAGTCGGAATTGAGTGCCGTCGGTTGGAGATGAAAGAGGACGAAGAAAGGATCGACTTATTTGTTGAAGACTTTTGCAGAAGGAGCCTATAATTTTCTGCAGAAGTCGATGAAGATGGTTGATGTAGAACGCCCGGATCGAGCCTTCTCCTTCACCTCGGAATCGATTTCTTGACTTCGGATCGCCTTTGGACGTCAGGACGGCTTTGGAGAAGAGCTTGGACGACCTCTGGACGAGCTAGGCACTGGGGATTAACCTCGGGTCGTTGAGAATGGCCCTCAATTTATAGGGGAAGGGAGCCGGTGCAAAATTTGGAAACTAGACCTAACGCGCCCCCGCGTTTCAAAGGAGATGAGGGCGCGCAGGGCGCGCCCCCAATTCGGGGGCGCGGTCTGCGCGCCCCCCTGTTTCAAAGGGGGCGGGGGCGCGTTACGCGTCTCACTGCTAAAAATCGATGGAATCTTCCGAAAATTGCTAAAAATCGACTTGACATATGTAACGCGCCCCCGAACCGGGGGCGCGGTACAAATAATCGAAAATCCTCCGCGGAAACCTTCCGAAAATCCGGTTTAGAAGGTGCTAATCGGGGCAATTTCCGATTTTCGGAAACTGACCGCGCCCCCGCCTTTCAAAGGGACCGGGGGCGCACAGGGCGCGCCCCCGGGTTGAGGGCGCGTAGGGCGCCCCCTCCACTTTCAAGCGGAGCGGGGGCGCAGTACACTCTCTCTCCTGCGCGCGTGTTCCGCGAGCCGTATCTTGCAAACGGGATGTCCGATTCGGCTCCCGTTTGTCGCGTTGGAAAGAGGGCCTCCAACCGCACCTCCTCAAGTCAGTAAATCAGCCGGCATGACTCCCGATATGTTCGCACGGGGCTTTCTACCGGTTTACCCTCTCGCGGAAAGCCGAAACCCGGGGCGAAGATCCGAAAGAGCACGGTTCCGGTCGATAATTCTCGGGTCAACTCGGGATGACTTAAAATGATGACCGAAAAATTCCAGTACGACCGGAAAACCCGAAATCATCTAAAAATCTGAGACTAACCCGGTAAACGTGAATCGAAAGCCGTAAAAGCCGCGAAACCCTAAAATTGACCTAAATGACCATATGGCTCCGGTTGATGAAAATATTCGGCTAGAATCGACCCGGATGACCTTAAAAGACCCGGTGATGACCGGAAAGGCCTAACATGTGGTCCGGGATTGCCGTGTCAGCACAGATCGAAAAAGCCGTAACGAAAGCCGTCATTGACCGACGCCTACCGAAATGACTTCTCGGAAACCTTGAATGTTACGGAACACATGCGGGACTCCCGAGACCTTCAATTCTGGACCATTCAAGGTCGGTCATCGAGTGGGCTTCGTGTTTCTACAATTCACGTGCGGCTCTCGCTTGAAGGTTACGACAATATTCCGAAAATCATTGGTCCATTCTCAACTTGTGAGGGGCTCCACCCATGTCCTTAGCTCATCTCCATGAGGTAATCCGAATCAGATAACGGTCAGATAAAAGATATCGCCTATGGAATAAGAGTCTAGGGCTCTGAATCAAGACAATTTGGCGTGTCTACAGCTTGCCTCGCCTTGATGTCGGCTTTGCAAGAGAATGGCATATAGCGGAGCGGAGTGAAACGTAGAGAAAGTGTAGCGAAGCGAGATGGATCGTAGTGGAATGTAGTGGAGTGAAATGGTGATGGACTGAAAAGGTGGCATCAAGGTGTAGATATAGACACGCTCAACGACCAGATTCGGCAAGACGAATCTCCTCAAGTCTCCTGCCTAACCGCCATGTTTCATCAAGTCTTCCTATGTTCGATTGGTAAGAGATGTGCCATTGGCACGAGAGAAGAATAGCCAACCCCCAACGCGGTGGGGAGTCCCCGAAACATGGGTTCGTAGGTTCATCATCAGCCGGTAACCCGATCTTTGCGGTGTTCCTGTACTGTGATGGGCTGAAATTTAAAAAGTGATTTGTTTGAAAAAGTAAAAGAATACCAATCGAGCACATTCAGGCTCTTAGATTCATTTAAGTCTTCCAAGAGACAAGATTTGATTCGGAATGGAATGATCTCAGATTCCGAAAGGCAAATGTTTTAAGCATAGATCGTGAAGATAATGACGGTGCAAGTTCTGATCAAATAGAAGGTCCTTGGCAGGACGAAATGGCTGCCACGGTGGGATGAGTAGCAAAAGAAGTTGCAATGGCCACAATGGTGAAAAGAAGAGAAAGATTTGAGAGCACAAAGTGGTTACCGAGCATGGTGGGATTAGTAGACACGGTGGGATATTAGAAAGGTTGGTGGGACTTAGAGAATATGGCGGGATTAGAATGACACGGTGGGATTTAGAATGATCGAGAGAGTGAGAAGGTGAAGATCAGGAAATGATGTATGCAATGACAAAAAAAAATATAATGCAATTAATACTACATGATGCATGTTGGGCTCAAGAAAACAAAACAAAATTTGTATAACAAATAGTTGAAGATATAGATTGTCTATGAGGTCAAGATACCCATTCGGGAACTATCGTCCCTCACAGCACAACTTTGGCTTATCCGTGAGCATTAGAGATGACCCGACCATCGTAGATTTTGATGAAGGGGATCTCGGGTCAAGTCTTCTCTGTGCACATGGTCTTCAACAAATAATGCATAAGATAATAATACACGACTAACGACATATATGCTAGTCGGCAAGTTATGGGGGTTTCCCATGTCGATTCTTCCACTTCTGTGAGCAATTCCTATTGGCAAGATTTCCCCCTCCTTGACTTGTGTTTCTTTCCTGAAATACTTAATAGAGGGGTTAAATCTGCTCTATGGCTTACCCCCTTGCCTATTGTCATCTTGCCTTGCTTACATGTCAAGGGAGGTAGCCTTATTAACAAGGTAATATGAACAAAATGACTGAAAATGAATAAGATAAGGGTTAAGAAAGCTTACCTGCTATGGTGAGAGTCACACCCTTCTTGATCTTAGAATCCTGAAACACTTAATGAAGAGGATTAAATCACCATGGCTTATCTCTTTGCCTATTGTTGTCTGCCTTGACTTAGGTCAAAGAGAGGAGCCTTCTTAACAAGGTGTAATAACCTAAATGACCGAAATGAAATGGTTAAGAGAACTTACCTGTCGTTGAGAGAACCTTCTCCTCTTATTTTAAAGTCTTTGAAAACACTTGATAAAAGAGGATTAGATCTTCACAACGACTCATCCCTTTGCCTATTACGGCCAATTTTGACTTAGGTCAAAGGGAGGAGCCCTCTTAATGGGGTGATAATGAAGGTAAATATGCAATGCGGAAATGAAACATGTAAGACATAAAGATAAACATGAATGCTAGCAAAGGCAAAACAATCAAGGTTATGCCAAGTTAGGTGTTGCATTTTTTTTTAGATTTTTGGAAAGTATTCAAATTTTTTATTTTGAAGATATTCAACTTCTTTTTTTTGGATTTTTTTTGAAAATATTCAAAATTTTTTGAATTTTTAAAAATATTTGATTTCTTTGGTTTTTTGAAAATATTCATTTTTTGTATTTTTGAAAATATTCATTTTTTTGGATTTTTGAAAATACTCATTTTTTTGATTTTTGTGGAGAATGTGCCAGTATTGAGACCATTCATCGATCTTTGAGTGTTAATCAAGATTCAAGTGATGAACACCACGTGAAAATAAGGTTCCCTACCCAGAATCTTTCTTGCCCTTTTCTCTTGATCGGTTTGGATTCCCCCTGAGTTTGGATAGTTTACCTTACCCTAGGGTTTTAAGATGGAAGAATAATAAAGGAAGTCTTTGATAGGATTTGGGGGTATTGAGGAGGGTTTCTCTACTCGTGCCCAAATTGCCCGTTGGGATTCGGCCTCTTCGGGTCTTTTCTACATGTGGCACTTACTTAGACAAGTCTTTGACCTGTGGGGTCATTGCCCATCTTTTGGTGCCTTTTCTTCATTTTCTATTCTTCCGGGTACTCATTCAGACAGGCCCATATTTGTTTAAACCTGTGGGGTTCATTGCCCATCTTTTGGTACCCTTTTGCACCCTATGAGACGGCCTCCTACTAAGGCGGCGGGCATTTTCGATACTATCCTCCTCTAGTTCCCTTCACCTATTTCGGACCAAATAGAAGAGAATAGGGTAAGGTTTCCTTTCTGCCTTCAGGGTTCTGCCTTGCCTCTCTCGAGTGTTGGGCTATCTAGATTATGGGATCGGGAGGTGTTGTATGTGCAAGGTGATGTCTACCCTTGACTTCTAGCTAACACCCTCAGATCGATGACTTAATATCATACTAGAAATTCTCCATTTTCTTTTCTAAGGAAAATATTTTTTGAGGTAAACGCCGTTCCCTGGATGGTTCAATTTTTCTCCATCGGCGTTGGTTAGCTCATATGCATTACCTGGATATTTTTCAGTTATAACAAAAGGCCCTTCCCAGTTAGGTTGCAACTTGGAGCGGGGACCACCTGGCTTAACGAATATACGTTTGACTACCATTTCGCCGATTTCGAACTTTCTCTCTACCACCCTCTTTTGATAAAACCTTTTCAATCGGTTCTGATAAGTCCGGGCATGCTCGGAGGCGGCCAACCTTCTTTCATCTAGGAGTTCAAGTTGTGCAAGGAGAGATTCTCGTCTCTCATCGACAGGGATGTCCCTATCGAGTTGAACTCGGAGTGATGGAAGGAGTACTTCGTACGGGACCACCGCTTCCATCCCATATGCGAGAGCATACGAGGTTTGACCAGTGGGGGTCCGTACAGAAGTACGGTAAGCCCATAGGGCATCTACAAGCTTATCTGGCCGGTCTGCGAACTTGCTAGACTTACAGGTTTTCTTGATGATTTTAATCAAAGTTTTGTTGGTGGCTTCTGCTTGACCATTGCCTTGCGGGTAATAAGGAGATGAATGATGCAATGCAATGCGGTACCTGTTGCAAAGATCACGCAGATCTTGAGAGAGAAATTGTGGTCCATTGTCGGTGACGATGTCGCTGGGTATCCCGAACCTGGCGATGATGTTGCGTTTGATGAAGGAGCACAGTGTTGATGCCTTGATCTCCACGAACGCTTCCGCTTCTGCCCACTTGGTGAAGTACTCTGTTGCCGTCAGGATGAATGATTTGGAACGGATTTTAGAGTTAAGATCACTTAGAGGGCCAATGATATCGAAAGCCCACATGGCGAAGGGCCACGGGGCATGAATCGGATGAAGGGAAGTTGCAGGAGAATGAATCTTGTCGGCATGGAGTTGGCAAGAATGACAGTGCCGGACAAAGATGGAGCAATCCTCTTCTAGGGTTGGCCAATAATACCCCTGCCTGATGATTTTCTTGGCAAGAGCTTGAGCATTGACATGGCCCCCACAAACCCCGGAATGTGCTTCCTTAAGCACCAATTCTGCCTCTTCTTCATCAACGCATCTCAATAAAATTCCGCTCAGGCTCCTCTTGTAGAGCACCCCTCCTAGGATGGTATACCTCTGGGATACTCTCCTGATGGCCTTCTTTTCTTTTGCATTTGATCCAGGTGGATATGTCTGATCTTGACAATACCTTGTAATCTCATCAAACCAAGGCCTCTCACCCTCATCTAACTCTTCCAACTCGATTAGCGAAATTTCTTCTTTCTGCTCTAGATATTCCTTCCTGCCAAATCTCTCCTTGACCTTCAGAAATCGACCATCCTTAATCGCTGGCATCGACCTTCTACGGACATGGATAGTCCGCACCTGTCTACCTAGCGGGACTGATAGAGATGAAGCTAAGGAGGCAAGGGCATCAACAAGGATGTTCTGAGCTCGAGGAACATGGACAAAAGTGAGTTTGGAAAAGAGTTTGATGTAGCAAGAGGTGAGTTCTTGGTAAGGTTTGAGGTTCGGATGAGAAGTTCGGTATTTGGTTAGGACTTGGTGAAGAATTAGTTGGCTATCACCTATCACCCTCAATTCCGTGGCACCATAGAAATGAGCGGCCTCCAGCCCAGCCAGCAAGGCTTCATATTCAGCTATATTGTTGGTTGCTGGGAAGTCAAGCTGAAATGCCTGTGGAATGGTGACACCCTCGGGTGATAGAAGGACGATTCCTATTCCCTTACCGTGAGAATTCAGAGCCCCGTCAAAATATAATGTCCAAAGGTGGGAAGATCGGATCAACATTAGTTCGTCATCCGGGAGCTCCGACTGGACCGGGTCAAAGAGGGGTATAGGGTGATGGGCTAGGTGTTCGGTAATGGCATAGCCCTTAATCGCCTTCTGGGGGACATAGGTGATATCAAACTGGGAAAGAAAGCTCTGCCAATGACCTAACCGATCAGTTAGAACAGTTTTCTCCAGAAGGAATTTGATGGGATTGATGCGGGCAATAAGGTTGACCTCATGAGCTAAAAAATAGTGTTTAAGCTTCTGAACTACCCAAACTAGTGCAGCACAGGTCTTCTCCACTACAGTATACTTCTGCTCGCATGGATCAAAAATCTTTGACAAATAGTAAGTTGCGCTCTCTTTCCCTTCTTCATCCACTTGTGCAAGGACTGCCCCAAGAGAATTCTCCAAAACCGAGATATACAAAACTAAGGGCTTGCCAGGGACTGGTGGTCTAAGCACAGGGGGACTAGCCAGGTATCTTTTCAAACCATCGAATGCATCCTGGCACTTTGAATCCCATTTGAACTCGGCCCCCTCCTTGGTCAACTCATAGAAAGGTTTACACCTTTGGGAGTGTTGTGAGATGAACCGGCGGACAAACTGTAGCCTCCCGATTAATCCTCGAAGTTCTTTCATATTTCTTGGAGGAGGCATACCAATGATTGCCTTGGCCTTGTTTGGGTCGATCTCTATGCCCCTTTTGCTCACTATGAACCCCAATAACTTTCCTGAGGATACTCCAAACGTACATTTCTTTGGGTTCATCTTCAATTTATATTCCCTAGCCCTTTGCAAGACCTTTCTCAACACTTCCGGGTGATCTTCTCGACTTTTGGACTTAACGACCAGGTCATCCACGTACACCTCTACAAGGGTATGCATCATGTCATGGAAGATAGCCATCATTGCCCTCTGATAAGTAGCACCAGCATTTTTTAGTCCAAAGGGTATGACGACATAGCAGTAGGTTCCCCAAGGTGTAGTGAACGAGGTCTTCTCCTGGTCCTCTTCGGCCAACCGGATTTGATTATATCCAGAATAGCCATCCATGAATGACAACATCTCGAATCCAGCGGTGTTATCAACCAGTACATCAATATGAGGTAAAGGAAAGTCATCTTTAGGACACGCTCGGTTTAAGTCCCTGAAGTCTATACAAATCCGAACTCGACCATCCTTCTTCATTATAGGGACTATGTTTGCCACCCATTGCGGATAAAGGACAACCTTAATGAATTTTGCTTGATGTAACTTGTCGACCTCTTCTTTCATCTTAAGTGCAACATCAGGGTGGAATCTCCTTAATTTTTGTTTGACTGGGGTAACTCCAGGTTTCAAAGTTAGACGATGTTCAACTAACGAGTTGTCTAACCCCGGCATGTCCTCGTATGTCCATGCGAACGTGTCCTTATATTCTTCCAAAATTTCAATTAAACTTTGTTCCTCAGTGGGAGTGAGGTTTGCGCTTAGGAGGATTGTCTTGGGATCTTCCGGTGTTCCAAGATTCAGTTCTTTTGTTGGTTCATCCACCGTGGCTAATGGTTCTTCAAACCTTTTAAGTGCAGATGCATACGCATCAGCCAAGTCCTCAATTCCATCCTCGAAATCAGGATCTTTTTCTGATAAGACCTCGTAAACTCCCAGTGTATGATCTATATTGAATTCATCCTCATATTGGATTTCATCAAGCTGGATAGCATTTTCCAAAAACCTAGGCAGCCTTGCACATTCCTTGCATTTTTGAGCTATTTGTTGGAGATATCTCTTTGGAACACGTTTACCTCGAATTTTCTTTTTCCCTACCCTAACTACTCCTAAAGAAGACGGAATTGAAAATGTGGTATTTACAATGGGTGAAGGATCGAGCAGATCGATCAGTGAGTTGGAGAAGAGGGGTCCCTGGTTGAAAGCACCCTCCGAGACAAGTAGAGACGTCTCCTCAATGGAAAACTGAGTTTGCGAGAGGATGTTTTTTTTTTGGGTATTTTGGGTATTTTCAATAACAAAAAGAGAATGAGCCGATGGGGCTCGAGCAGAAATAAAAAGCTTAAGTAAAAGAGAGAAAAATGGGCTCGCGGGCCCTACAATGGCAAGATACGGGCGCATGGGCCCAAAGCTAGAAAAGAAACCTAAGGGGCACGTGGGCCCAATTGGTGGGCATGTGGGCCCGAAGCTAGAAAAGAAATTTAAAGGGCATGCGGGCCCGATTGGTGGGCATGCGGGCCCAAGGTTGTTGGATTGGAATGGGCATAGAAGCCCAGTGGAGTAAGAAGATTTGAATGGGCTCTCAGGCCCAATGATCAGTTCAGGTGGCCATTTTGGCCCAGAAGTAGGAATTGGGCTAGATAGCCCATCAGGTGAATCCAAGAGGGATAGAGTGAGGATTTTGAAATACGTGACCGTAGGATACGGCTCACGCGGGATGTTGTTTAGAAATGGGTTCGAGTGGACAAGTTGTTTAGAGATGGACTTGCCCTCGACTGGTTCCTCCTCCTCTGTGAACAACCGAGCCAAAGATGAACTCAGGTTGTCCACCTCCTCCTCTTGCTCTGGTGCCTTCTTCCTCTTGACTGGTTCTTCTTCTTTGTCCCCGGCCATCATCATGGTCTCCCCTTTGATAAAGAATTTTTGGAGTCCCATGGCATTTTTTGGCCGGTAGACCATCCGCGGAGTGATACTGGGCTCATAGCCAAGCCCGTGTCTCTTTGGTCTTTGTTCATCTTTAATGGGGTGCACAACCCCCTGCAGCTCCTTTCCTAACCCCTTTCCTGGCTGATAGCCCATCCTTTTCATCATCTGCCATGCAACGGTATCTGGAGGCGTCGTCAATACCATGACCTCAGGTAGCTCTGTGGTTGAAACCAACGGCTGGACATATTTGGATATCGGTAGTGCAGAAGAGGGGTCATCCACGTCGTTCAGAATGGGGATGTTGGTTACTTTGATCACCTGACCCTTGTATGAGAACTTCAGACACTGATGATTAGTGGAGGCAACAACTCCTATTGCCTCAAGGTACGGGCGTCCCAAGATAGCTTTGAATGTAGGGTCCAATTCTGGAACGTGAAACTCGGCGGTGACAGCACACGGCCCGAGCCCTACTTCCAACGTAACCACCCCTCGTGCCGGCTTCCGGGAGTTGTCATAGGCTGTCACCGTGACGGCAGAAGGCTCGATCTCTTCATCGGAGATGCCGCAAAGTTGCAATGGTTCTGGCGGCATGACATTTATGGATGCTCTGGTGTCAATCAAGCAGGACTTGATCTCCACGCTTCGGATGACTACTGCGACACGCAAGGCATACTTTCTGATCTCTGGCCGTGCCAACTCCTCACGTGTAAACGTGAGTCCCGGATGTTCACTCCTCGGGGTCAGGACAGTAATGATCTTTTCGGGCGGGAGGTCCTCATTGACCATGACCCGCTGCAGATATTGTTGTAGAATGTCCTGATGGTTCTTTGACCTCTTTATCAGCTCCAGAATTGAAATCCGTGCCGGCATTTTGTCCAAGTGCTTTAACAGGTCATATGCCGTGCCGGGCAACGGTTCTTCTACCACCTCCTCTTCTGCCTGTTCCTGTGGTTGTGTCCCGACCTGGGGGAAGACCCTTTGGAACATCCTCCCACTACGAAGTACCGGCGCCAGCGTGGTAGGGGAAGTGGTGATGATGGTGATGGTAGGGTTGGTTGGTAGGTTGAGGGGCCCATGGTAGGTAGGGGTGGTGAGGATCGGATGATGAGGGGTCTTGGATTGGTGGAGGCCGGTATGTTGGGTGATGGTTGGGGTGGTGATGGTCGAATGATGAGGGGTCGTGGAGTGGTGGAGGCTGGTACGTTGGGGGAGGGTGGGGGTGTTGGTGGTGATGGTCTAATGAAAATGGGTCGCGGAGTGGTGGCGCCTGGTGGGTTGGGTGACGTTTGGGGTGTTGGTGATGGTCTAATGATTAGACGTCGAGGAGGATTAATGGTGGTTGGTGGGTTAGGTTGGGGTGATGGTTGTGGTGCTGGTTGGGAGGCTGGTGGCGGTCTAATGATTAAGCGCCGTGGAGGGTTAATGGTTGGTGAGAGTAGTGGTGTTTGGGTAGTTTGTGGGCTGGGGGAAGCTCTCGATATGGAGAGTATGGTGCGGTTTGTAGGTGGGGTTGGTATGGCGGGCATGGAGGTGATTTGATCCTCGACCTACCAACCTTGGGAATGGTGGGTTGACTCCTCGATGGTGGAGTGGACGAGGCCGAGTCGTTGGTTTGGTGGTGCTGGTGCCGGTGCTTGTACGGGTGCATGTACCGGGAGCGGATCTTGGACTATGCCCAGGCCGGGCTGCTGTTGTGCTTGCTGTCGCCGTGGTTGATTCTGACGTGTCTTCATTGCTTGAATATATTCTCCCATCTGTGCCCAGTCAATGTTCCCTTGATCATTGAGGTCATGGATGTAGTCTTTAAATTGGAAACATACATCCACCGTGTGCCCAGGATACCGATGATAAGCGCAGTACTTTGTCATGTCAACATTCGCCGGCCATCCTTCTCTCTCCTTTGGAAGCTCTAGCTGCTGTTCAGCCATTAATGCATTAAAGATATCGGTGAGGGGGAATGGCAGTTGAGGATAGTATTCTCTCTTGGGTCCCCCCTCCTAGGTCGGTTGGCTGGTGGTGGCACTTGGTTGTAAGCTTGTTGTTGTGGTGGTGGTCGGTTGTAGACATGTTGTTGTTGAGGCGCTCGGTTGTAGGCATTTGGTTGCTGGGGCGTTTGGTTGTAGGTGGGTTGCTGTGGTGATGTTCGGTTGTATGCAAGTTGTTGCTGTGGCTGAGGAGCTGGTTGAGGGGCTGGGCGGTATTGTTGGTTGGGTGGTGGGTTACGGTATTGGCTTTGACGGTACCCACCCTGGTTACCCATGGCATTGATGCTCTCATTATTTACTACCCCTTCGGTAGTGGGTCCTACAGGTGTAGGCTTTCTAGTGTTACGGGGCTTGGTGTCGAACGGGTTGATCATGGATGCATCCTTAAAGTGGGCTTGGAGGTATCGGGCGCTATCACATAGCTCACTCATGGTTGTTGGGCGGTGCATGATCAGGAGGTTGCGAAGGTTGGGCGTGGTGTTCCCGATGAGCATCCTCACCTGCTCCCCCTCTGAGATGGTATCCACTAGCCTCTTAGCCATTCCCCTCCACCGATCAGCAAATCTGGCAAAGTCCTCATCCGGCCTCATCTTTTCAGCAATTAAATCAGTTATCGAGCAGGCTGACCCCACCCGATCTTTGTACCTCTGTAGAAACTTTGCCTTGACGATGTCGAAATCTGCCGCCTCAATGGAATCAAGAGAATAGAACCAGTCCAGGGCGGATCCTTCCAATGACCGACGGAATAAGAAGGCAAGGGCTTTGCGGTCATTTTTCCAGAACGCGGAGTCATAGAGAAAGCTCTTTAGATGGTTGAAAGGATTACCAGTCCCATTGTAACGTTAGAAGGCGGTATCTGCGAAGGAGGAAGGTGTAGAACTGGGAAGGATGGGACAGAGATTTCAGGGATGGCTTTAGAATCGAGGCGGTGCCTCATTTCTTCAAAGCGCTCATCCATCCGGTTGATTTTGTTCATTAACGCCTGGGTGAGGCTGGATTCTTGAGCCATGGGAGCAAAGTGTTTAGGTGATTGGGTCGGAACTGGTGCAGAATTGTGTGAATGCCCCATGACGGGGTGAGTAGAGACACGACAAGGTTGCCCAGGAGAAGAGATGATCAAGGGCCTGGCTGCCGGTTGAGGTGGTGAGGGGGCTTTATTTCCCTCGACCGGATCTTGATTGGCGGGCATCTTGCCCTTTGTCAAGGATTGCACAAGCGAAAAGGATTCGGGGTCTAGATGAAGAGATAGACCCTGGAGGAGTTGCTCCACGCTAAGTGAAGCAGGTTGATGAGTAGGATTTTGAATTTCTGGCTCCCTGACGGCGTTGACATGGCCCTTTGGTTGGACCATGGGTTGTTGCAGCTCGTAGTGGCCCGTCTCGTATTCCTCTTCTTGGCCGTAGTAGTCCGACATCCCGACGTGTCTTCCGGACCTTAGAGTGGGCATCCTGTCAAATTTCCTTACAAAATGGTTGAAAGAAGGCAAATGAAATGTGTAAATGCAAAGAGAGTTTTTGTTTGGTTATGGTTGTTTGTTTGATTTGATTTGGTTTCAATTTGGTTGTTTAGCAAGCAAGTTGAACACAAAATTTAAAGGGATTTTTTTGTTTTTGTTTTAGGTGTTTTGAAAGGAGAGAATTTTTTGGTTGTTTTCAATTGTTATGAGCAAGCAAGTTATGCAAACAAAGTTTTAAAATGACTACTCGATAATTTTTGGGTTAAAACCTTAGATTAGATAGATTGTTAGCAATTGTTCACTCAAGTAGGTATGATTCCTATTGCTTCAATCTTCAAGACCTAAGGTTATCACTCAATCACCACGAGTAGGCACTTGGGTTCTTCGGGTTTTGGGAAGTGGTACAACCGGCCCAATCGTGCGGAGAGGAATACTCCACGGATGGGGACTTATAGAGGCCTTGATGGAAACCACCAAATCAACTAGGAAGGAATATCCCAGAAGAGAGATTAGAATCCACCAAGAAGGTGTTTGGAGGGTGAGGGTGTGTTGGGAGAGAGAGCTCCCGCCTCGAATGCCCTACGGATCGGAGCAAGTCCGGTACCCGATGCAAAAGCTAATGCAAAAATGAAAAATGGAGGGTAGGAGAAAAAGAAGCAATCAATATGCAAACATGAATGAAAGCTATTAAATAAACCAAGCAAGTGAATGCAAACAAGACAAGCAATGATAAAGTAAACAAGTAACTAGCAACTAGCAACTAAAAGGTGGTTCGCGCGGGAACCGGCTTGTGTTGGAGTGTCCAATTGGGGACAAATCTGAAATGAAGGTAAAAGGATGGTCCACGCGGGGACCGATTTGAAAATAAAGTGGCTCACGCGGGAGCCGAGTTTTGGAAAGGTAGGTGGTTCACGCGGGAACCGGTTTTTTGAAGGAAAAATGGGTGGTTCACGTGGGAACCGGTTTGTTTGATTGGAAAAAGGAAAGGAGGGCCACGTGGGGCCAATCTAATTGGTGCAAAGGGGTGGTCCACGCAGGGACCGATCTGAAAGTGAGTTGGTTCACACGGGAACCGGTTTAGAAAAGGGTTTGGTTCACGCGGGAACCGATGTAAGAGTTGACAAAATAGAAGGAGGGCCACGTGGGGACAATCTAAAGGTGCTGTAAAGAGGTGGTCCACGCGGGGACCGATTTGAAAATAAGTTGGTTCACACGGGAACCGAGTTGGAAAAGAAAGGTGGTTCACGCGGGAACCGGTTTATAAGAAGAAAAGTGGTTCACGCGGGAACCGGGTTGAAATGAAAGACAAGCAAATTAACTCCACATGGGAGACAATCTTAAAGAAAGAGTAAACAGCAAGTTTAAAAGCAAATTGACATGGAAGAAGTAAAGGACAAGCCGGTTCACGCGGGAACCAAGTTGGAAAACAACTAGTTGCACGGTTGAATCAAGCTAGCACGGTTGAAGACATTGGATGTCCCACCGTGGTCGCCAAAAAGCTGTCGACTCCGAAAACGGGTTCCGGATCGGCACCTCAAGAGAAAAGGTGAAAGATGGAATTGAGTAAAAGGGGAGTGAATCGAAAAACACTCGGAAAGCGGTAAAGACTCCTCACCTCGATCCCACACTCACATTGATCCCCGAACTTTCATCTCACGGCGTCGCTCGAGCACCGGAGATGGTTCGGGTCATGTGGGAGGAGAGTGAGGAGGAGATGAACATAAAACATAAATTAAAGGTGGTCTCCAGGAGCCGCGGGCTCCGCTTTATGTAATGGAAATAGAAAGAAGTTGACCGTGTGTACCTTAGCGTGGGAGAAAGGGATGTGAGTTCAACCTTCTTCTTCTTCGGCCGGCCGATGAAGAAGAGTCCACAACCAATGCTAGCTTGATCAACCTGTGCAACTAGAACAATAAACCAAGTGAAAGAAAATGATTAGAACTATGGGAAGTGTAGTAACTGTAGAGAGAATATGAGAGAGAAGCAATTGGAATCGAACTCACCGGATTGGGGCGAGTCCTAACCCCTTTTTTTGTATTTTTGATTATGTAAAAATGGTGCAAATGAACTGAAATATGCTTTAAAACAGTAAATGAACTGAGTTAAATGAGTTGAGGAAACTTATGGAATGGATCGGCTTGAGTCGAAGCCGAGTTGGTTGAAGAAGGCCGGTTCGGGTAGCCTTTGCACCCTTCTGGCGCGACTTTGGTACAGAGAATGCTACGGACGACCCCGATGTCAGAATCGAGTTCCGTTTGTTGGAGTAGACAGAGAACTCAGAGGGGAAGAGTTTCTATGTTGATGACTTTCCCGAAATCCTCCTGTAAAAGTCTGTAAAAATTCTGAAAGTGGGCGGATGTGGAAAACAAAACCTGGGTGCGTGCCCTCAGTGTAGCAATCGCCACGAACAAACGGCAAGTCGGAATTGAGTGCCGTCGGTTGGAGATGAAAGAGGATGAAGAAAGGATGGACTTATATGTTGAAGACTTTTGCAGAAGGAGCCTATAATTTTCTGCAGAAGTCGATGAAGATGGTTGATGTAGAACGCCCGGATCGAGCCTTCTCCTTCACCTCGGAATCGATTTCTTGACTTCGGATCACCTTTGGACGTCGGGACGGCTTTGGAGAAGAGCTTGGACGACCTCTGGACGAGCTAGGCACTGGGGATTAACCTCGGGTCATTGAGAATGGCCCTCAATTTATAGGGGAAGGGAGCCGGTGCAAAATTTGGAAACTGGACCTAACGCGCCCCCGCGTTTCAAAGGAGATGAGGGCGCGCAGGGCGCGCCCTCAAACCAAGGGCGTGCAGGGCGCGCCCCCAGTTCGGGGGCGCGGTCTGCGCGCCCCCCTGTTTCAAAGGGGGGGGCGCGTTACGCGTCTCACTGCTAAAAATCCACGGAATCTTCCGAAAATTGCTAAAAATCGACTTGACATATGTAACGCGCCCCCGAACCGCGGGCGCGGTACAAATAATCGAAAATCCTCCGCGGAAACCTTCCAAAAATCCGGTTTAGAAGGTGCTAATTGGGGCAATTTCCGATTTTCGGAAACTGACCGCACCCCCGCCTTTCAAAGGGACCGGGGGCGCGCAGGGCGCGCCCCCGGGTTGAGGGCGCGCAGGGCGCGCCCTCCACTTTCAAGCGGAGCGGGGGCGCAGTACACTCTCTCTCCTGTGCGCGTGTTCCGCGAGCCGTATCTTGCAAACAGGATGTCCGATTCGGCTCCCGTTTGTCGCGTTGGAAAGAGGGCCTCCAACCGCACCTCCTCAAGTCGGTAAATCAGCCGGCATGACTCCCGATATGTTCGCACGGGGCTTTCTACCGGTTTACCTTCTCGCGGAAAGTCGAAACCCGGGGCGAAGATCCGAAAGCGCACGGTTCCGGTCGATAATTCTCGGGTCAACTCGGGATGACTTAAAATGATGACCGAACAATTCTGGTACAACCGGAAAACCCGAAATCATCGAAAAATCTGAGACTAACCCGTTAAACGTGAATCGAAAGCCGTAAAAGCCGCGAAACCCTAAAATTGACCTAAATGACCATATGGCTCCGGTTGATGAAAATATTCGGCTAGAATCGACCCGGATGACCTTAAAAGACCCGGTGATGACCGGAAAGGCCTAACATGTGGTCCGGGATAGCCGTGTCAGCACAGATCGAAAAAGCCGTAACGAAAGCCGTCATTGACCGACGCCTACCGAAATGACTTCTCGGAAACCTTGAATGTTACGGAACACATGCGGGACTCCCGAGACCTTCAATTATGGACCATTCAAGGTCGGTCATCGAGCGGGCTTCGTGTTTCTACAATTCACGTGCGGCTCTCGCTTGAAGGTTACGGCAATATTCCGGAAATCATTGGTCCATTCTCAACTTGCGAGGGGCTCCACCCATGTCCTTAGCTCATCTCCATGAGGTAATCCGAATCAGATAACGGTCAGATAAAAGATATCGCCTATGGAATAAGAGTCTAGGGCTCTGAATCAAGCCAATTTGGCGTGTCTACACCAGTGCTCGGACGAACAACTGAGGACTTCTTCATTTCTACGGTGTTCTTCCTCCAACTCAAGATTACGACGGGCTGCTTGCTCAAGTGTTGGATCTTCCTACTTTCTTCTTCTTCTTGGCTAGAAGCACTCAATGCAAGATCGATTCGCAAAGCTCTCTTGAAGGATGTGCTGACGGGAGAGAAGGGTCTTGCCTACCTGAGAGTCGTCATATCTCTAGGAGGACATTGTCGCGAGAACCGCACGTCGGTTGGCAATAGAACTCATAGTTTTAGCAACTATGCGCTTCGACTCGATAGGCTATGCTTCTAACTCCATTTGTTTGATTTTAATTAGTTTGTATTATTGTATTTTTTGTTGATTTTCAGGAAGATGACCCAATAATTTAAGAGTTCTATTTTACTAGCATATTATTTTTATGTTAGAAGCATCTATACATGTGGGAAAAAAAACGTGGTCATTCATATATACATTCACGTATGTTTTGCTTAAATGTTCTTGTTCGAACGTTCTTATTTAGACGTTCTTACCTAAATGTTACTGTTTAGACGTTCCTATTTGAATGTTGTTGCTTGAACGTTCTTATTTGAACGTTGTTGTTTAAATCTTATTTGAACGTCATTGTTTAAACGTTCATACGTTCTTGACAAGACGTACGTAAATGTTCTTGTTAAAACGTATTCAAACGTTCTTATTTAAACGTGCTTAGATGTTCCTATTTAGCCAGCATAAATTAATTATATTCTTTGTTGGTTTAAAATATTGACAAACATCTTGATATATTCATTTACATATTGATGTTCTCTTTATTCTCTTATGACTAGCTTAATAACTAGAGAAACCCTCAGCGTTAAACCAGAAAAATTTGATGGAGGTAATTTTAGGAGATGGCAGAATCAAATGCACTTTTGGCTGACCATCCTTGGTCTTATTTCAACCATTAGCAATAGTATAACTGAAAATAGAGAATCTGACACTTCACAAATTACTACTCGTAGAGTTCAAATAAGATCATCTTGTCCCCAAAATTGAACCTGGATCTTCTTCTTCCACAACAACTGAAGAAGTTGATTATCATTGTCTTCATATGATTTTTGGATCCCTTTCTGATAGACTCTAAGATCTTTACTACAACTCAAGAAGTGCTAGTGAGTTGTGGGATTTATTAGAAGTTAAACATAGACTTGATGATGCTGGGCTTAAAAGGTTCAAGGCATCTGATTTTAACAAATTTAAATTTGTTGAAAACAAATCAATGAATGATTAAATACATGAGTTTGAGAACCTAGTCCATGAGCTGAGAATCACATGATCCTAACTTGATGAATCATTCCAGATTGCTTGCATTTTGGATAAACTACCCCCATCTTGGTTTAACTTCATTAGAACAATGAGTCACACTCAAGGCACTCTTACCTTGACCCAACTCTTTGGTGCACTTAGAATTAAAGAACAACATAGGATAAGGGAGAGTTCAACTCAAACTTATAAACCTAAGGCCAACATAGTTGAGAACAAACTTTTTAGATCTCATAGAAAATCTTTTCATCCTAAGAATAGGAATTTCAAGAAAAATCAATGACAATTTAGGAAAAACTCTCAAAACTTGAACCCTCATAACAACAAGCCAAACGAGAAGAAAGAAGAGAGATGCTACTTTGTATGTGGAAGAACAAATCATCTTGCTGATCAATGCTTTTATCGGAAGAGGCTTCCATAAAAAGAGAAAAGATCTGATCCTCCTAACAATGGAAATCAAGTCAATATGGTGTCTGGAGATGGTGGTGCATCTACTTTTGGATTTAGGCTAGTTATTTTAAACCTTGAATCAAATTCAATTTTTGATTGGTGGATTGATACTGGAGTTAACATTCATATATGTACTGATCATTCTTGATTTTCTACATATCAGGATTCAAGTTCAAGAACTGTGATGATGGGAAATAATGTTGAGGCAAAGGTGCATGGGATCGGAATAGTGGATCTTACTTTGACTTCTGGGAAGACATTGACCCTGCACAATGTTCATCATGTTTTTGACATTAGAGGAAATCTGATTAGTGGATCTCTTTTAGTTCAACAAGATTATAGATTAGTATTTGAGTCAATAAAGTTGTAATAACCAAAAGCCTATCCTTCATTAGAAAAGGATTTATGTATGATGGGCTTTTTAGATTGAATGTAAGTTCACCTTCTATAAATGAGAAATCTGTGGTATTGAATGTTGAATCATCTTCTATTTGGCAATCTAGATTGGGCTATGTAAATTATAATTCTATTAAAAGGTTGATGCAGTTAAATCTGATTCCAAAAGTTAGCATCCAAAATGAAAAGAGATATGATGTATGTGTTGAAGCTAAGCTACCTAGGCAACCATTTAAGTCAGTTGATAGAGATTGTGATATTTTAGAATTAATACACGGTGATGTATGTGATTCTAGACGAATCTCAAGAGGTGGTAACAAATATTTTGTGACATTTATTGATGATCTTTCGAAATACTGTTATATTTATTTGATAAAGATTAAAGATGAAGTGTTAACAAAATTTCAGATTTATAAGGCAGAATATGAAAATCAACAAGAAAAGAAAATTAAGATACTTAGGTTAGATAGAGGAGAAGAATATACCTCTCATATTCTCACTCAATTTTGTCAAGAACGTGGAATAATTATGAGATAACTACTCCATATTCTCCACAATCTAATGGTGTAGCAAAGAGGAAGAATAGATCATTGATGGATATGGTTAATTCTATGTTAATTAGTTCAAGAGCACTTGAGAATTTATGAGAGGTGGCACTTTTAACTGCATGCTTTATTCTAAATAGAATACCTTTTAGACAAGATGATTTTACCCCTTATGAAATTTGAAAAAAAAGAAAAGACCTAACTTGATTTTTCTTAAAGTGTGGGGGTGTCTTGTAAAGGTCAAAATTTCTGAGGTTAAATGGAATAAAATTGGACCTAAGACTGTGAATACTATTTTTATCAGATATACCACAAATAATAATGCTAAAAAAGTTCTCTAGCAACATAAATAGATTTTTAGTGATTAATTTTGAAATAAGAGATATTTTGAATAACACTATTATTGAGGCTAGAGATGTAGTTTATTATGAGAACACATTTCCATTTAAGTCTAGAATTGAATCCATTGTGAGAAGTAGCAATTTTGGATCTAACCCAAATTTAATTAGAAATAGATAAGAACAAGAAGAAGAGCCAATAGAAATAAGAAGAAGAGAGCTAGGATAGAAAGAGTTTTTGATGATTTCTATACATTATTAGTAGAAGATTCTCCAATCACTTTTAATGATGTTATGAATTCCATAGACTCACCTTTTTGGAAGGAAGCTATAGAAAATGAAATGAATTCTATAATTCAAAATAGAACATGGGTGCTTAGTGATCTACCTCCTGGTTGTAATACAATTGGATGTAAATGGGTTTTCAAGAAGAAATTAAAACTTGATGGATTTGTAGATAAATATAAGGCTAGACTTGTAGTTAAGGGGTTTACACAAAAAAGCTAATATAGATTATTTTGATGTGTACTCTCCTGTGGCTAGAATTTCCACCATTAGAGCCTTGATGGCATTATCATTCCTTATTTACTTGGGATGGTGGCTACACACTAATATCTCTTAATTGGCCATCCATACTAAGTGATTTCCGATCAGACACTCATTATTCATAAAAATATAATCATTTCTATATTATGAGATGTTTATAAATTCTTTATGTACTCCCACTATTCATAAGGTATACATTAATTCATATGTATTTCCACTATTCATACTCACTATCCGTGAGATACATATATATTCATATACATTCATTATCTGTAAAATGCATGTATTTTCTTTTGCAACTCATGAATAATACACGAATATTATCATTTACTCATATTTCTGAGTCTCATTAAGCCAACATACTTGATAAAGTTTTCCTCTGAGATACATTTTTTCAAAGGATCGGCAATCATATCACTAATGAAGAAATAAGTCACCTTTATTTTTTCTTTCTACACAATATTTTTTATATAATGATATTGTACCTCTATATGCTTTCCTCTTGAGCTATTTGCTCCACTATTAATCAAGTTGATGGTGGCTTTATTGTCATAATAGATCTCAATTGGCCCATCAACCAAATTGAGACATAAATCAATCAGAAATTATCTAATCCAGACAGCGTGAGTAGTAGCCATACTATAGATAATATACTCAGCTTCCTATGTGTATCTTGTCACACACCCCTATTTCATGCTACTCCAAGAAATAGCCGCACCACCAAAGATGAACAAGTGTCCCATAGTAGACTTTCCATAATCTTTATCCCCTCCGAAATCTGCATCAGAATAACTATGCACTTCAAGTGTTTCCACTTAGTAACTAGCACTTCAAGTGTTTCCACTATGCACTTCAAGTGGTGCAATGTACCCTTTATGTACTTCATAATCTTCTTAACAACTTCCCAATGCACTGGTCTAGGATTACTTTGATACATGCTCATTAAACTTACTGCAAATGCTATATCAAGGCTGGTACAAAGCATTGCAAACATTAAGCTTTCAACAACTTAAGTATAAGACATGTTAAGTGAGCCTTGCCCCTCTTCAAGACATTATTCCTTACTTAACTTCTTTCTATAAACCAGTGATATATATATGTCGAATTTCAATTCTAAATCCCAAACCTTCTAAGTATGAACCATATGTACTTTTCCTAACTTATAGACAACAATCTAGATTTCTTGTCCCTCTCAATCTGGACAACAAGGATATAAGACACCTCTCCCATGTCTTTCATCTCAAATTTCTCATTAAGCTCAGATTTAACATTATGCAATTTTTCTATGTCATTCTCAGTGAGTAATATATCATCCACATACAAGGATAATATAATAATTATGCTCCCACTCTTCATGACATACAAACAACTGTCTAACTGATTTGGAACAAAGTCGAGTTGAATAATCACATCATAAAATTTGAGATACCATTGTCTAGATGATTTCTTTAATACATATAGGGATTTTCTTAATTTACATATCTTATTCTCCTTTTCTTCCATTTGAAATCCTTTAAGTCGTCGCATATATATATCTTCCTCTAACTCTTCATTGAGGAACGCAAATTTAACATCTAGCTGGTACAATTATAAATCAAGATATGCAACTATGGAAAAAATCATCCTTACAGATGCAAATTTGGCCACAAGAGAATAGATTTCTTGAAAATCAATACCTACCTTTTGATTAAACCCCTTGGGAACTTATCGGGTCTTATATTTTTCTATAGACCAATCAGCTCGAAACTTTCTTCTAAATACCTATTTACATCTAATAGTCTTCCTATTCTTAGGAAAATCACATAGTTCCCACACTCCATTAATTTTCATAGAGTTCATTTCTTCTTTCATTGCATCTAGCCATAATTCTGATCGCATGATTTCATGACATCAATAAAATTTATTGAATTTATGTGATTTTCCTCATCAATGTCTACAGTTAGGCATGAAGACTCACATGAATATAAATAAAAATCATCCATCTATACAAGTGGAGTCCTTGTTTTCTTGTTGCTAATTATATGTATATCAGATGATCTTTCTATCATAGGATTATGTTTATCCTCAACTATTACTTGTTAAAATTGTTCTACTATCCTAAGTTCTTATTCTATTGGTGGTCTTCCCCTGTGAGTAGAGTGTTCAATTGAGCCGCGACAACTACGCAGATGGAGAACAAGCGCTAAGGAGCAGCCCATCATCCCCCTTGCAAGCCCTAGCTGATTCCAAGTCAAAGAGAAAAGGAAAAAAAGGAAACACAGACGTTGATTGCTGGCTGAGCCTGGCGATTACAATAGTAAGGGCACTAGAAACGGACCTCAGGAAGAGGCCATAGAGGGAGGATGAAGACAGTCAATCCTTCAACGCCAGCTCCAAGTCCACCATGGAAAGGGTCAGGGTACCCAATGGCAGTGCCCCTGTCAACGTGAAGAAGAAAGGTGATGGAGTAAGCAAGACCCAAGGAAAAGAACTAAAGCAATGAAGAGGATATTGAAGTGGCACCCAGGTTGACATACGTTGGTCATTCTGTAATGTACATTTACATTTCATTTCATTTTACATTTATCTGGTTCATTTGAACCGCATTGTGTATTATGTAACGGAGGCACATATATAAAAAGGGGAACTGTACGCGCAGAGGCTCATTCGGCCTTCTGTGATTTCCCGCTCAGCATCTTCTTCTCGCCATCTCCTCCCAGATCCATTTGGGCATGTCTACTCTGCATCTTCGTCTCATCTGATCTTCTACGTGCTGCATCGACATTGTTGCTCTGCTGTGAAACAGATCCCCCTTCATTCTAACTTGGTATCAGAGCATGTCAGTTCTGCACTGCTCCGCTGTTTTTACTGCTCTTGTTTATCTTCAATTCCAATGGAGATGGATGACTCAGCCATTAGCTCTGGATCAACTGCACAACCGGGTTCCTCGAAGTTACCCTTTGCTACGGGTTCAGTTTTTTCTTCGCTTCCGAACATTTCTCACAGGTTCTCAGTGAAGCTCAATGCTGAGAACTACAAGATTTGGAGAGGACAGATTGTCCCCTTTCTTAAGACATCTAAGCTTATGGGATTGGTCGATGGCAACATCCCATGTCCACCAGATTTGATTCCAGATCCGTCTGATCTGTCTGTGGAAATTTCCAATGCCGATGCAGATCTGTGGAGACAATACGATAACCTGATTATCACCATGATTATGTCCTCAGTTACTGATTCTATTCTACCCCTTATAGTCGGTCTTGAAACTTCAGCAGAAGTTTGGAGAACAATTTCAGTCACGTACAGTTCTACGTCCACAACTAGAGCGCTTCATTTAAGGCTTCAGCTGCAACAGCTCAAAAAGGGAACGATGAAAATCACTGAATATTTACAGAAAATGAAAAACTTAGCTAATTCTCTAACTCTAGCTAATGATACTGTGTCAACTAGTGAGTTACTTTTACATGTTCTTAATGGCTTGGGTCCGGAATATGATTCTTTCATCACAGCTGTCACGACAAGGTCGGATGTTAAACAGTTAACCATTGATGATATTCAGGGTCTCTTACTGAATCATGAAATATTCTTAGTTCAGCGACAACAGAACTTGACAGAAATTACAGCCAATTTGGCAAAGACCAATTTCAATGGACAACAGCAGAATAATTCAAACAATTATCAGGGACGAGGCAGAAACTACAAAGGGAGAAATGGTGGTCGCGGAAACTATGACAGAAATGCCAATTATGGTACCTCTGACAGAGGTCAAGGACAAGGTACTCAGCAAGGTGGCCAGAATTTCAGTTTTCCTCAGGGGCAAAATCAACAATACTTTCGGTCTCCCCCTATTATTTGTCAATTATGTGATCAGCGAGGTCACACTGTTGTCAATTGCTGGAAACGGTTTGATCAAACATTCAAGGTTGAAGGCAGTAACAATCAAGGGTATTACAATGCTCCTACACCAGGATTTGCTGCGAATGTAGCGACCACCAACTACATTACTTCATTGGATCCAAATTGGTACCCCGACATAGGTGCAACTAATCATGACTCCTAATGCTAACCTTCTTTATAATTCTGCAAATTACACAGGATCCGACAAGGTACTGGTTGGAAATGGCGAAGGGTTGCACATCTCACATATTGGACATTCAGGTTATAAACAATTCAATCTTCTTAATACTTTACATGTTCTAGCTATAGCTAAAAATCTGCTGTCGGTTTCCCAGTTTGCAAAAGATAATGAAGTGTTCTTTGAATTTTTTCCACATTATTGCTTAATCAAGGATATATAGACCAAGAGGGTACTAGCCAAAGGACACAACAATAAAGGTCTTTATTGTCTTCCTCTGGCGAATTCTTTGCACCCGACGGCCCTCACTGCACAGCATACACAGAGTACAAAGACTTGGCATAAAAGATTGGGACATCCGGCTCTTCATACAGTTCAAAAAGTTCTTCATACACTTGGTGAACCTTATATCTTTACTAGTAACTTTTTTTGTCAGGACTATGCTCTTGCAAAGAGTCACAGGCAGAATTTCCCTTCATCAGATTTTTTTTTCAAATTTTCCTTAGAAATAATTGCCTCCGGTGTCTGGGGGCCATCTCCTTTTGTTAGTAGGACTGGTTGTCATTACTATGTGATTTTCATTGTTTACTACAGTAGATACTGTTGGCTATTTCCTATAGCTTCAAAGAGTGATGTTTTCGGTGTCTTTGTTAAGTTTAAAGAACAAGTGGAAAATTTCTTTTCAAGAAAGATCAAACAATTTCAAAGTGATTGGGGTGGAGAATTCCAAGCCTTATCTTCCTTTTTGTCCAAATGTGGCATCACACATAGAGTCTCTTGTCCTTACACCCACCATCAGAATGGGATCTCTGAACGGAAACACCGTCACATTGTGGAGACAACATTGGGGCTGCTAAGTCAAGCTGACTTGCCTTATGAATTTTGGGATGACGCCAGTTTATGTGCTGCTCATTTAATAAACAGGTTACCTACACCTGTTTTAGGCAATTTGTCACCCTTTGAGAAGCTTTTTGATAGGACACCAGACTACTCATTTCTAAAAGCTTTTGGTTGCGCATGTTATCCATATTTACGACCATATAACACACAAGTTCACATTTCGGTCTGAATGTTGTATCTTCCTGGGATACAGTGATAAACACAAAGGATACAAATGTTTTCTTCCTCGTATTGGAAGGCTGTACATTGCCATTAATGTGATCTTTAATGAAAAATCTTTTCCTTACAAAACTCTTGTGGATAGCTCCATAAAATCTACTGAGTCCGAGCACACTGTTGTGCTGTCAGCCCCTGGGAATTCTGGCATGACCACTCTACAGCAAAACATCTCTTCTCCAATGATAGATAGTAGTCCTCTAAGCACTAACACTGCTCCACACCACTTGGCTGGTCCTGATAACATCACACCTGGTTCTGAATGTCATCATACAGATTCTGCAAATGATGCCCATACAGATTCTGCAAATGATGCCCACACATCAACGGACACATCCTTCACCAGCAGTCCACCAAAGAAATTTTGGTCCTTGATCCACCGTTCAATCCTCTGTCACTAGAACTAGCAAATATGCTATGAATGTTGAGAATCAAGTTGAGCATGAGCCGACCTGTTTCAGTTCTGCTAATAAAAAGATTGAATGGAGACAAGCCATGTCGGATGAATTCACTGCCCTCCAACATAATGGTACATGGATTTTGGTACCACCACCCACCAATGCAAACATTGTTGGCTGCAAATGGATTTACAAGATTAAAAGAAATTCAGATGGGTCTATTGCCCAGTACAAAGCTCGGTTAGTGGCAAAAGGTTATACACAAGAATATGGGATCGATTATATTGAGACGTTTAGTCCAGTGGTGAAACCGACTACCATTAGACTTATTTTATCAATAGCTGTCACAAACAATTGAGTATTAAAACAGTTGGATGTCAATAATGCTTTTTTGCATAGAAACTTGGATGAAAAGATCTTTATGATGCAACCTCAAGGTTTCATTGATCAAAACTACCCTCACTATGTCTGTCAGTTGCAGAAGTCTCTCTATGGTCTCAAACAGGCCCCAAGAGCATGGTTTCATAGATTATACACCCACTTATTATCTCTTGGTTTTCATGGATCGGTTTGTGACCCCTCCTTATTTCTCATGTCACGCAATGGAGTGATCATCTATTTACTCATCTATGTCGATGATATTTTTCTCACGGGCAATGACCCCCTTACTGTCCAACATCTTATCTCCGGTTTGTCTAAAACTTTCTCCTTAAAAGATTTAGGTGACCTGAATTTCTTTTTAGGCATTGAAGTCAGTCGAACTGTGCATGGCTTACATCTTAGTCAGAATAGATATATACTTGATATATTGAAGAAAGCTGAGCTACTTGATGCAAAACCGTTTACCACTCCAATTGCTTCCAAGACACCTATCTTTAAACTTGATGGAGAGTTGATGGATGATCCAACACATTTCAGAAGCCTGGTTGGATCCCTTCAATACATTACGTTGACTCGACCGGATGTGGCTTTTGTAGTGAATAAAGTCTGCCAATTTTTGGCTGCTCCAACTCATACTCACCTAGTTCTTGCAAAAAGAATCATCAGATATCTCAAGGCAACACATAACCTGGGCTTACTGGTTCGCCCAACCACATTCAATTTACATGTCTTCTTTGACGCTAACTGGGCTGGATGCCCCGATGATCGGCATTCTACAGGTGGTTTTGGAATCTATTTTGGAACCAACTTAATTTCATGGTCTGCTTGGAAATAGAAGACTGTCGCTAGATCCAGCACAGAAGCGGAAATGAGATCTTTAGTTATGGCAGTAACAGACCTATTATGGATATTACAACTCACAAAGAAACTTCAACTTTCCTTATCCTCTCCTCCAACCGTGTGGTGTGATAATACCTCTGCCATCTACCTTAGTGCTAACCCAGTGTTTCGGGCTCGCACTAGACATGTTGAAGTGGATTATCACTTCATTCAACAATTAGTTGCTGAAGGAGTCATTATCATCAGGCACATTTCAACTAAGGAACAAGTTGCGGATGTATTTACAAAAGCCTTGTCAACAATTCAATTTACAGAATTCAGATACAAGCTAGGCATCCAACCCCCGCCTATCTTGAGGGGGGGTGTTGACCAATACAAATTGAAGTGGCACCCAGGTTGACATACGCTGATCATTCTGTAATGTACATTTACATTTCATTTCATTTTACATTTATCTGGTTCATTTGAACCGCATTGTGTATCATGTAACAGAGGCACATATATAAAAAGGGGAACTGTACGCGCAGAGGCTCATTCGGCCTTCTGTGATTTCCCGCTCAGCATCTTCTTCTCGCCATCTCCTCCCAGATCCATTTGGGCATGTCTACTCTGCATCTCCATCTCGTCTGATCTTCTACGTGCTGCATCGATATTGTTGCTCTGCTGTGAAACTTGAAGCAGATCCCCCTTCATTCTAACTGATATGTCCTACGGAGGGGAAGGGGGCTTTGACCTAGAAGAAGAAGGATCATACCAATGAGGACTTGGAGATGCTCGGCCTTGGTAGCCTGCCGTTAAGCACGGGGGGAGCTTGGCTTCTTTATCCAGTAGGCCATCAAAGAGCTTCTGAAGAGGGAAAATGATGCTCAGCCCACTGTCAATAGAGAAGGATACACCCTCGACTACTGGAAGCTGAGATGAAAGGGGGGAGGGGAAATGATTGTGCGTAAAGCGAAAAGAAGAAAGGAGGTAGACAACATGACGTTCATCGAGGAAGAGACCAAGTTCCTTCAAAACATACCTATCTCTTGACACCTCGACGCACTAGCAATGAAGTCCCCTCTCTTTTAAAGGGGCTATGATTGAGGTTGTAGCCTGTTGAACCCTGATCCACAGTTGTGGCAGGGTCCAACTGGGAGCCGCCGAGGAGGAAGGGGGAGATCCCCTCCACGTCTCTAGCCCCTTGGGAAGAAAGATGGGAGTGTGCCGACATCAACGAGTGCCATGCCAAGCAAAGATTACTCGATGTTGGGAGGAAGGTACTGTGCTGATCCAGCCCCTCTTGTCATTGTGACTGTGAGAGGGAGCTATGGAGGACAAGGAAGGACCCAACGAGGAAGGTAGAACAAGGACTCAGAGACAACGAACCTTGGAGGAGGAGAACTATCATCGCCTTTGTCAGCTGGTGTACCATGCCTGCTGCCCTTATGAATGCCTGCCCCTGTGCCCATAGGAGGGGAAAAAGTTAGAAGAGCAAAAGAGCTAAATTTCCTCTTCACGGAGCTATGTAGGATAAGAAAGGACCCAATGAGAAAGGGAGAATAGGGACTTGGAGATGATGAAGCTGGAAGAGAACTGATGTCGCCTTCGGCAATCAGTGTACTATGCCTGTTGCCCCTACGACTGCATGTGCCCCTGCACCTGCAGGAGGGGCAAAAGTCAGAGGAGCAAAAGGGCTAAACTGCCCCCTTTGCGAAGGTTCCTCTGCTTGAGCCTGCACCCTCATTCTGTCAAGGAGGATGGATTTTGACTCTAGTCAAAATCGACTCCTACTAGCGTCTCACTCATCTATTGAGTAAATGGAGAAAGGGGAGATTTTGACCAAAGTCAAAATTGAAGAAAGGAGGGGGGTGTTGATGCATTGCCACGACCTCAAGCAAAAATGTAAAAAAGAGAGAAATGAAATAGGTGCTGAGGGTGTGCGCTGTCTGCCAAAAAGAATGGATAATTTTGACCATGGTCAAAATTGGAAAAGCAAAGGAGTCCAGTGATCGGCCATCAAACTCTAGAAGCTTCCTTCACCACTTTGTCTTTGGTTAGTAGTGGTAAATAAATGTTTGAAATTAAAGAAAAAAGTGGGAAAAAGTGACAGTTAGAAATAGAGGGAGGGGGGGAGGGAGAAGGAGTACAAAAGAGAATTATTATTATCAGTCAAAAAGGAAGAAGAGTCAAAAGAAGGGTAGTAAGAAAAGAAGGACAAGAAAAAATGATGATATCTTTCCTGTTAAAAAAAGGAAGAGAAAAAAAGAGAATAAAATTAAAAAGAGGTGAGAAACTTGTCTCATTGAATTGTGCCACTTTTTAAAGAAAAAATCTTGATCAAATGGGCAATTCATGTATGACTTGTCTCTCATTAGGCCAAGCAAGGTATTTTTGCCATATCCAAATTTGTTTAAATTTTAGGATGGGTTAGGACCCCCAATGGCCTCAAATGGGCTTGATTAGCCTTAATTTACTCATTGAACCTATGCTTATACATATGGGCCTTTGTTTAGAACTTTTGGACCTCCATTTTTCAAAAGGAGAAGGCCCAAAATCTACCCCAAAGGGGGCATACGAAATTCTCAATACAAAATGATTCCGAGAGACATTTTGTGTAATTGGCCAGCCCACCCCCTAAAAAGGCAAACAAAGTCTAGAATGCCCTCACGTTTTGCTTTCACACCCACCAAAAAACAAAAGGTGGGCCAAATTTATGACAAAGATGCCCTCATTCCCTCTTACACACTAAAAAACAAGGAAAAGTTGAGACATTTTTTGGACCAAAATACTTACTACACTTGGCATATAAAATAGTAAGAAATCCTCATGGGAGGAGAAAGGCAACATTCTCCCCCACTCTCCCTTTATGTAAAGCATCCAAGTCTTTTCCCTTCACATTGTCCAAGGAGATTCCAAAGGGAGGGAAGAGAAGTCCATCGAGAGGGATCATCAAGTGTTCCATCAAAGGAGACCAATGTTCAAATCATTTTGGATTTGGCTAAGTCCCAAGGTACTCCATGAGCACAATTACATCATCTCATGTCTTATCAAGCAAGAAGGGATGTCAAGCATCTCATAACCCACTAAGCGAGGATGGGTATCAATCATCTCAAAGCCCAATGGGCAATCAAGATATCAATCATTATCAAGACCTATTACGGGTCATGAGGCCAATTAACTATCATCAATGGAAAATCAAAGTCATACAACTCCATTTCAAGTACATCAAGTTCAATAATCAAGGCCTGATCGAGTCTCAACCATGATGGTCCAAGGACCGACTCAAGGTCCATTAACATGAAAGCTAGGCCTGTTAAGCCATATGATAGCCACAACTCCAAGTAAACCATCATAAATCAAGTCCAACTCCACCATGAGAGAGAAAACCCCCAACGGTCATTGAAGACCCACCAACTTGGTTCATCCCCGATTGAGAAAATACCGATTGGTGGATGAGAGAGAAAACTCTGAACGGGTCACTAAAACCCCATCAACTTGGTAAATCTCTGATCAGGAAAATGCTAGTTGGTGGATGAGAGAGAAAACCCCAACGGATCATTTAAGGTGTAAGGAATCGTCCATAAAATTAGGTGCACCATAATCGACAATTCTTATGTGTTTTTTTAGAATTTGTCTCAATCAGAACTGAACGATGAAAACTGAAAATCGATCAAATTGGGTTCAAATATACCTGATAGGGATTCATATAATCCTATGAAGAGGAAGGAGATGAGCTTATCAAGCACTTCAAACTATTTGAATGTTTAGTCTCCAACAGTATCCACACGAACTTCATCCATAGTAGGTTCTACTTTCGTGCTGACCTCGAGAATTGTTCCCGAATGGAGCTCCATCGCCTATGGATGCCTTCTAGAGAGAGAAGGAGGTAGGGAGGAGGCAAAGGATGTGGTTTTCACCCTTGACTTGATAGGGTTTGGTTGAAACTATTAATATTTATAGAGAATTTTATAATTTTTCATAAAAAATCAAAATCTTCATAAATTATGCCCTTGCACCTATACTTATGGATAAGTCCTTTTGTGTATGACCTATTAGGCCCAATAGTCTACTTGGTTGAGGCTTAATTAAAATAGAGTAATTCTATTTAATTTAATTAAATTTGTTATCCGATAACAGATTAATTGGCCTATTAATCATGAAAGGTACAAGTCACATCCCATGATCCTAAATGACTATGGGGATAATCTTATCTCCATTGAGCATTTCCATCATTAGTTACCGCATGGATATAAACCCTCATCCATCTAATTTCCCGGTCAGATAGGAGTACGGCATCGATTGTCAACTCCTTAGTATACTGACTCTATATGATCATGTACTCGAAATTAGATCAATTGAAAAACTCATTTTTCAATTTTCCTATTTACCTTGATTAGGGATTTGGAGTACTATCCCATAAGACATTCACTCTCATTTACCGAGAATGGACAATCCATTGTTGTCCGCTAAATTGCCTCCATTAGGTTTTTCTTATACCCGATTTATCGTTATACTGGACCATCTAAACGGTGATCCCAAGTCAATGGTCAAAGCACAAGTTCCACCCAATAAGACATCTTTGGTGACTCAGGTCAAAAGTCCAATCATGCAACCATGATGATAAAAAACCCTGATTGACAGTTTGGTAAGATACCATTCAGGGTTTCTAATTCGGTCAGTTCAGTGAACTCATTTAATTAATGAGCACCTGTATATGTATCTCATTATCTCTACACTAATGATCAATGAAATCGATCATTCTCATCACATGAGAAGACATCACATACACTAATCTATCCAAATCTTTGATATCCTGTCTCAAAGATCCTATAACTAGGAACATTTAGATCGCATATCTCTAGATGATCAATCTCATTATCATGATCTCATTATGATTTAATCATCATTATATGTGATCAAAGATTTCATTACGATATTCATATCTAATAAAAGCTAGTAATGAATATTTGCCTACTTAATTGAATGAGATATTTTTAAAAATGTCGAATCTTATCATATATGATTGGCTTGTAGGGTATACATTTTTATCAGAAGACCCACTTACTCGGTCAATTCCTGATCGGAAAAATATCGGTTGGTGGATGAGAGAGAAAATCCCCAATGGACCAATGAAGGCCCACTAACTCGATCAATCTCCGATTGAGAAATTATTAATTGGTGGATGAGAGAGAACTCACAACAGACCAATGAAGGCACATTAATCCGGTTCATGCCCGATTGGGAAATATTGGGTAATGGGTGACAATTTTCCAAGGCTCATTATTCTTGTTCACCCTGATCAGGAAATACTGAGTAATGAAAAAAAATCTCCAAGGCCCATTAATGCAGTTCTTCTCCAATTGAGAAATACCAGATAATAGATGAAAAAAGTTTTCAAGACCTATTAATTTGCTTCATCCCTGATCGATAAAATACCAGGTAATGGATGAAAAATCTCCAAGACCCATTAATCCAGTTCATCTCCGATCGGGAAATACTGAGTAATAGATGAAAATCTCCGAGACCCATTAATCTGGTTCATCCTCATTTGAGAAATATCGGATAATGGATAAAAATTTTCCAAGACACATTAATCTGGTTCATCCCCGATCGAGAAATACTGAGTAATGAATGAAAAATCTCCAAGGCCTATTAATCTGGCTCATCCCCAATCAGGAAAATGTCAGGTAATGGATGAAAATTTTATAAGGCCCATTAACCCGATTCACCCCTTAACGAAAAATATCGAGCAATGGATGAAAAATACCCAAGGCCCATTAATTATCATTGATCTTGAAATATCAGATACTCCAAAATCCATTAATCTGATTTATCGTTGATCGAGAAAGATCGAGTGATGGATGAAAATACCCAAGGCCCATTATCCTAGTTTACCTTTAAACGTGAAATATCGAGTAATGGATGATGATGTCCAAGGCCCAGCGAGTCAGTCAATTCTTGATTGGGAAAATACTGCTTGTTAGATGTGAAGCCATATGAAAAGAAAAACAAACAAAAAGATAGAATGAAAAGTCACTAGGTTGGACCCAAGGCGAATGCTGACTTCCAGCACTCAAAATTGGTCCCGAAAAATGTCATGTTAAAAAAAAGAAGAGAAGAAGAAAGAAAGAGGAAGGGAGACGAGAGGCATTGTTGATGTCTCATATTTATTTTTTATTATTTAAATACAAAAATTATTCCATACATTTGTTCCACCTTGTAAATACTTTACCCTGGTGGTTGTCAGAGATTACTAAGCCGCCACTTAATGTAATTAACAAAGAATCTATTTGTGGATTGATAGAGAGAGATCCGATCAAATTCAAAGAACTTATATCATAACCTCACCAGATAATTTATAATAATTAATAAAATTTTTAATAATATCAAAAGAGGTAGATCAGGAAAACCTTCATCATTGTTATCAAAGATTTTCGTGCTGCAACAAAAAATAAGAAAAATCACTGCAACAATATTTCTATACATTTTTACATAAAATCAAAAAATGAAAAAAATTGTGATATTTCAACATTATCATATGTTCCCGACCATAATGATTTTATGACAATAATTAACTCACACTTTATTTTAATATAATTTTTTATTGTAAACATGTATAAAAATTTATTTTGCAACCAACCATTCTACTAGATTTTCAATATAAGCTAAAACAAACCTAACAGCCTGTTTGGTAACAGTATTAAGGACTTGTATCACTATTAGTTTTAAAAGTAATATCAATACAAGTTGTTAATAGGTGTTTGAATAACATTTTTAGTTTTAAAATTAATAGTGGAGAGAGTATTCAAAATCAATACAGGTATATACCTGTTTTAAAATTGATATTTCCTTTGGTGGTCCACCCTAGCTCCTTCGGCCGTGACTCTCCTCGCAAATATCCTCACAGCAATTTTCCTCACGGCGACTCTCCCTGCAGTGGCTCCTCCGGCTATGACTCTTCCCGCAGCGGCTCCTCACAGCAGCTCTCCTGGTGGCAACTCTCTTTGCGGCAGCTCCTCTGGTTGAAGATCCTCATGGCGGCTTCTCCTTGTGGCGACTCCCCCCATTGTGCTGCTCCTTCAGCTGAAGCTTTGTCAAAGTTACAGATCGCGGCTGAAGCTACCATGCGCCTCTCCTCGGTCTCACATCATGGCTGAAGCTACCGCACACCTCTCCTTGGTCTCATCTCCGGCAAAATCTATTGCCCTCTTCAGAATTGAAGGTATTATCTCTAATGGTTTGTGCTTGGAACAGGAACTGGCATTGCGCTTGCCGAAGTCTTCTTGTACTTGTTGGTGAAGAGATTGAAGTTGAAGCCCAAGCAAAAGTTTGCTTGAGCAACCCCCTTTCAATCTCTGCATTTTTGCTTCTGCATTTCCAGCTGCTTGTACACCTCCGTTCATACTATGTATTTATGCTTCCACATTTTACAGCCGCCTGTCCACCTCCGTTCATAGTTTTCTTGGATTCTTTTTGTTTTGTATTCTTTAGTCAATCTACGAGGACATAGTGTTCAATTTTGCTTAGACGCTGCTCCCTATGTTTGGATTCTGATTTTGTATTTTTTTTCTATTCACCTATGGCTCGTGGGCATCCTTCTATATCATCCTTTGATCTCTCAAATTAATGTCTAAATAGAGTATGTTTACCCCTAAAATTAATCTTTTGGATTTGATCGCACTGGTGGCACTTTGGGCTATATGGCTTGAAAGGAATAAGAGAATCTGCAAAGATAAATTCAACACCAAAACAAAATATATATATAGTTTTGGATTAATCCTCTTACAAGGAAATTTTTTGATAATCTTTAAGAGACAGATCATGTCACATATTGATTATACATAAATAAATGATGTCTAACTATAGAACTTATAACAAAATATAAATATTTAGCTTTTCATAGATTAATGTACTCATTGACTAAACAGTTTGACCAGATGACTAATATGTCATGATTTGTTAAGACTGTTGAGTAGCTAGCTGTGTCATCGATTAAAGTCAAGATGGCATCTAAACAAAATGATCAAAATCCTTCTCAACTTATTAAATAAAATAGTGTAAATTAATAGATTTTGGCTGTGTTCTTACTCACCTTTAAAAAGAGTTATGATTATTTTGACTAATGTCTGTTATTTGAAGAATACTTGGGGCACTACTGGAGGCTTGTAGTCAGTACTTTTTTGGGCTTGGTTCTTCTGGAAAAAGTCAAGTTCTAGGTTACTATTTATGAAACATGGGATGACAAGATTTTGCTTTTTGCAAACTTATTATTAATAGGAATTAATAAACTGTGTCCACAAGATTCAGAATGGTGAAAAATGGCTTGCACAGGGGGATGTATTGAGTCATGTTGGCTCCCATTTTTCTTTCCAATTCTTGAATGTTGGAGATTTACTAGCTTTATCTAGATATCTCGGTGGAGGCCGGAAAGTCTTGACCGGCATTATTTAAAGAGGATTGAATGATTGATTAAAAAAGTAGTATGTTGTACTTGAGGGGGGAGGGAACCTGATACATTATCATAATCAACTCATTGCATATATTTAGGAGTTTTAGGAGGGTAAGGCCCACTAGACTAGGCTAAACATTATTAATTTTAATTAGATTGCTTTTTTCAACAGTAGACAAATTCAATCACGGACTCATATGCCATTAATTTCATTTAGTTGTATCCCATGATTATGATGTAGTTTCTTCTAAGTCATTTCATGTACTGATTGTATTCTCATGTCCTTACTTCTATTTTCAAGGAGACAATAAAGGGTTGAAAGTAATATTAAGTCTTCATCTACTGAAAAATGTTGACGTGACAAAGAACTTAGAAGTAGAACTGCTCAAGAAATGTGGGAAAAGTATAGTAGAAGAAGACATTAACTTTATTCACACAGGTATGGTTACATGGCAAACAAAGATATCTCCTTTTATATATGTTCTTGTTCTCCTTTGTTGTCTTTATTATTATTTATTTGTTACTTGTTGATGCAAGATACCCCACAGAGACTGTATGAGAGAAAGTGCCAAGTACCACCTCAAAACTGTGATGGGGATTCAAAGCAACATATAGTTGCGGGAGCTTTGGTCTATTCCTAAATATATGAGATAAAGGAGTTGAGAGCTTTGTAAAAAGTACTAGTGTCAGGATTATCTTATTTGTGCATATGTCCATCTAGACCATTGTGCAGTTGATGTTGAGTACCTCTATGTCTCTTGTTTATGTTTTATTGAACGTTGGAGAAGTTATTTTCTAGATATGCCTAATTGTGATTAGTACAAACATCTTAAGATCTTTTGATTTTGTTGGCACTATGTCCATGCCAAATGACATCATTACATGTTACAAGTATAATTTGTTTTCCGAAGTTCTCTCTCTCTCTCTCTCTCTCTCTCTCTAATTTCAATTTGTTGAAAGGGACAACTTTGTATCATTTTTTCTTAGTTTTTGTTTTAAATTTATTTTTTAAATTAAAATTTTTAAGTATATATTTATTTTTTGTAAATAATATAAATATTTTATATTTTACTAATATGTTTGATATTAATAAATAATTTTGACTCTAATCAATCAAAATACCTAATAGTGATTTTGATATTGATATTGTATTACCAAGCACCTAATATCAATTTTAATATTGATATAATATTACCAAAGAGATTTGATGCTATCACTTTTGATATTGATACTCCATCATCTCGAAATATCAATATCAAAATTGATATTGTATCACCTTTTATACTCTAACCAAACAGGGGCTAAGGTAAGCTCTAAGAGACGAGGGTGCAAGAAACTTCTCCAATGCGGCCAATGAAGCGACACTCATCGTCTTATCGATGTTTATAAGGTGTTTGGTTACAAGACAAATTAAGATTTTTTATAGAAAATATTCTATTAACAAAACTGGTTAAAAAGTTGTTTGACAATTATTATAAAATATTTCAAGGCTAGCGTTGAATGTATTTTTTTGCCTTATGATTCCCTAATTATGTATGGTCCTCAATTTTATTTGTCATCACCTCAAACATGATACTTTTTTATCTTTAACTATTTTAAATTTTGATATAAAACATTATCGTCGTATGTATAAACTATCGTGTAACCAAACGCCCCCTTTTAACTATCGTTACGATGGGCAAATTCAGCGATGAAAGTAAGTCACTCTGGGCGTGTAACAATGAACAGAGCGCGAGCAAGAAACAATCCCGTTAAGTCAAAAGGTTTGAGGACTTTGATTGCACGACAACTTGAATTTTTGATACAAAATTTAATTTTAAAAAATTGCAAAAAATATTTCACAATCATCACTAAAACATACATATTTGTACGAAACATGTCATCTTGGACAAAAAAAAGGATGAGTCATCCTTTTTTTTTTTGCTATCTCTCGCATTTTTTATAAAAACCTTCAGTCTTTGTTAACATATATCGTCAAACATGATGGTTTATGTTTCGCTAACAGTAATATACATCTCTATCACCTTCAAATTTGAAATTGAGATCGATATGCAAACGAGACATGGTATGCAATATCACTTTTGATGTCTCCAAAAATATCAACATCAAAATTAATATATATCTACTTTGATAATCTAACCAAACAAAGCATTAGTTATCTTAAACCTCATTTTAATATAATATTTTATGGTGAAATGTATACAAGGATATTATGCAACCAAACACCCTTTTAGCTTTGCAAAGGTTGACGACGGGTGTTACAGCGGGGATTAACAGCAGGTGTGAAGCGCATCAAAGTTTTGTAATAATCTACGTCGCTCACACTTAAAAAAGAAGGCGAGTGAACGAAGTCCATGCTAATGGGTTAGGCACTGTAGCTGTGATAGTTCAGGGGTATTAGTGAGCCAGGCTGACCCATACATAATATTCCCATATATAATATGTAATACAAAAATAAGTAACAGTTTTAAACTCGGACTTGACCAGGCCGAGTTGCCACCCCCGTCTGGGCGAGGTCAACCAAAGTGGGCATGACTGAAAATGTTGGTACATACTAGGGTGTTCGGTTCCCAACTAATATCTATTACAATTTTGTAATGAAATAATCTTGAACCTGACCGAAAAGATCTTGCTTCAGGTTGCGGAATCAAGATCAGCATGCCCGTACTGTAAACCTGCGGGGTTCATGTCAGGACTCCCCATTCAGCGGGAAGGGGAAGGTCGGGGTTGCTTCCTCATTTTCTACGGCTGTAATATCCTCTGGTCCTTGCAGGCCAGGGCTCTCCTTCACAAGAAACTTTTCAAAATACTAGCTTCTTGATGAAACAACGAGATCAAAGTTCGTATCTTCCAGACCACCACTGCAGGTTAAACTTCCCAAGCCAAAGAAAGCTGAGAAAGCATCGGGGATTTGGTCAGGCCGAGAGACATCATGTGTTATGACATACTTTAATGAACTATAAGCATAATATATTTTATGGTTCAGATAGAAGTTTTAAGACTTCAAGCTTAATTGTCCCCCGGGGGCGTAGCATAGTGGGTGGACTTCTTGCCTCCCGTGAGGCTCTTCTTCCCACAGGAAGGACATCCCGGGCTCGAGCCCAGGACCTATCACTAGTGGCAATCAATTGTGCAGGGTTGGTGACCAATTGCAAAAAAGAAGCTTCAAGCTTAATTGAGAATAGGTTATCGGTCAATTAGCAGGCCTATTTTATAATTGCCTAAGAAATGGATACTGGATCGTATGGTTATCTGCTTACAGATGTTTCATGGAGCATTTGAATAAATTCATGCATATTACATCCTCTTTTGAGACTTTAATTGTTCTCAGCACATCCTTAAAATAATAATGATAAATGAAATTAAGGAATGAATGAGTTGCCCGCCTCCTAAAGAGAACAAGGAAGTGAATATTGAATTTTCACTTCGATGTTTAACCATAGAAAGATGGAAACAAAAGAATGAAAAGGAACAGATAAAAAGTGCACACTGCAACAAGTTATCTGGAGTGTATGATCCTATGCATCATTCAGCTGAATGCCCCCTTCTAGAAGCCCAATCATCCCTTCTCTGAAGATCCCAATTCAAATGGGATATCATAAGGACCACAAGGAGTCCTTTAATCCAAGCATTGCTTCATTCTGTCATTGCCATTCTTAATCCTAAGCAATGGGCCAAGAAAAGTCGAATCAGAATTGACCATTGGATGGGCAAAGGCAGATCCGATCCGGGATTGAATCAGCAAAATTGACTTTCCATAAAAAAAATCAATCTGGAATTGGTCGCTTGGTTCCAGTGGCAATCCAAAGTGGACCAGTCTCCCTTCCTAAATTGAGTTGGCTTATGTTGATCTAATCCAAAAATCGACTGATTCTGATCCAGATCATTCAATTCCGTGAACCGTGCAATGAGCTAGAAGCCATTTACATTGATTTAGTCATGAAAAAGATTGTAGCACAATGTTTCTCTGTATTTTATAGCGAGCACACGTTGTTGGATTTCCAGCAAGGCGTAAGATATAACAATCTAAGTTCAGAAATCTCCTCGAGTGATGATGAACCGATGCAAGATGGAACCAACCAAATGCTCCATCTTTGAGCCTTGTGTTGAAAGTCAGACAAAGAGGATGTTTCATCACCTCTCAAGCAACCAGCCTTACACTTATCCTATCGATCACTTAACATTAAGATCTGCTCCTCTTATATGACAAGGGAAACTAGTTCTTTTTCTCTAGTGAAAAGGACTATTTTTAGCTAGGTTGCTCCTTTGTGAGATGACCTCAAAACTAGAAGAAAGAAGGATAGCTGAATGACGTCCTAGCCTAAATAAGATGAATGGTTAAACCTAAGTTGAACTTCTTTCTACAATCCAAGGCATGATTACCTTGCCCTTGTGCTGAAGAAAAGTATAAACCAACAACTGCGGAAAAAGAATATGGCCTTCACAGACCATGACAAACTTCTCCTGGATTGTCTACGTAACACAATAAAGGAAGCAGGAAAACTTCAGACTTCAGAGATGGAACTTCAGCCGAACAAAAGTCCCAGATCATCATCAAGTTATTTACAAGACATATAAATCTAATAAAAATATTTCCAAACAAAGTATTGTGTAAACATATATGTAGCACTTGTCTATATCTAATTTGCCTACTGTGCATTCTTAAAACTATAAGTTAGGGTAGGCATCCATCAGAACAAAAATAAAAAGCAGGCATGGATCAAAAATAAGAACTATAAAACAAATGGCTGCTGTCGAACAGGAAAAAAGCAAAAGAAACTAAATTATAAGTCAGCACACTGAATTGTCACATCAGAAACATGCGTTGAAGCTTAACCATGTGCCCCTGCAGATAATATGACTACAACTAAGATGCATGGATAAGCAACTGAAGTTTAAACTAAGTACATTATATTCTTACAGCAGAAAGCATGCATCACTGTTAGTCAAATACTAGCATGCATTCTGCAGTATATTCAAAGCACATGCAACTTCCAGGAAAATGGAATAGGACTTTGTATCCACAAGTTCTAGAGGCACCAAATACTGACCCTCGAACAAAGACTTCCCGTATAAGTTATAGAAGAAGGTAGAGATGCACACCATACAACAGATGATGTATGTCGTAGGGAATTTGCAAGAACCTTGAGAATGAAAATTTCCTCATTCTCCCAGAGGAAGCAGAACTGTCCGGACAGAAGACATCCATTCAAACTCCATCAATATCACAAACCTAAAATGGCAAAGAAACTCAAGAATTACTAAGAATAAGCATGCCATTAAAGCACCTTGCTACATTAAGCAAGCATCAAGGAAAGGCCATCCATCATCAGAGAGATGAATGATAATATGCAACTGTGTATAGTCACCATAACAATAGAAATATACCTATAGACGACCTGCATACACTCGAGATGGAGAACTCCCTTCTGATTCTTCTCATAGAGGAAGGATTGACTCATTGTTACCCTTCCCCTGGCCAGGAAACCAGAAGCGCCCCCCAGCGAACGATCCCTTTACAGGGGCTGGACTCACGATACAGTGCAGCACGTGGTCACTGCCGCCCCCCTTGCAGGCATGTTGTTCCATCCTGAACGTCCTTGATGAACCCACCTCTTCCGCCACGCTGCGGACTCCCCTTGTTGGCAGCCCACCCTCCACTTCCTGTTGCAACACGTCGGGGTTGGACCCCGAGCTCCGGCGAGGTGCATCCGGCCGGATCCCTTCCTCTGGCACCTCAGTTGGACCATTTGGACCATTTAAGTTTGCCGATTCCCTGTAGATTCTCAATCGCCATTTTCTCACCACGGCCCCCGCGTTTTCGAGGCCACTAATTTCTTCTCCTCCACCCCTATCTTGGACCGCAATTTCCGGATCTTGGCGGATCTCCGGCACAGGCGGAGCACTCCTTGGCTGAGGAGTTGGCGTCCGGCGTGGCGGCGGATTGGGGGTCGAGGAAGGAGGGGCGAAGGTGTAAACTATGTTGGCCCGGCAGATGGGGCAGCTAGAATGGGACTTAAGCCAAGTGTCGATGCACGAGACGTGGAACGCATGCAGGCAATCGGGAAGCAGTCGAAGGCTCTCGCCATCGCGGAACTCGCCAAGGCACACCGCGCAGTCGCCGCTCTCCACCAAGCCATCCCCTTTCTTGTACCTACACACAGCAATCCTCCTGATGATCCACTCCTCTAGACCACCGGCGGCGGCGGGAGGTGGCTGCTGCCACCGATCACCGCGTAGGACCTCAGAGTCCTCGGCAGGAGCACCATGGAAGGTGTCCTGGCCTCCCGAGCGCCGACGGAGGCAGCTGAGCCCCCCGCAGTAGCGAGAAACAAAGATGTAGTAGGATGCGACGAGAAACGCGCTGGCGAGGATGCCGATGAGGGCGATGATGAAGGGGGAGAGGCTGGCGTTGGACGAGGAGGAATCGTCGGAAAAGAAGCCAAGGGGAGGTGGGGGTGGGAAAATAGAGTAACACCACTGGGGGCAATAGACGCTGCAGACGCCCTGGGAGCAGTCCCTGGTGGGAATGAAGGGCACCAACGGCTGCTGCTGCACGCCGGGGGAGGCCATGGTGGTCGAGGAATCCTACGTGAACTAGGGCAGCGGCGGGTGAGGGGGGGGGGGGGGGGGATTGTCTCAAGGCGGAGATGCTGCTGCCATGGTCGGCGCCCCCTCCGGCAGTGCGCTGGCGATGAGATGTTCGAGAGGTGTTGGGTAGGGGGAATCTGTTGAAGGTGGGCGAGCGGAGGAAGAGCAGGTGAATTGTAGCAGGGAAGCTGCTGCCCCTGCCAAGATTAGTGCGGGGGGATAGCGGATAGCCGAAGTGACAGATGGAGATGCCTGTGAGAGACTCGTTTTCGTTTTTTTTTTCCGCTTCGCTTTTTATTTTAAATAAAATAAAAGTAAATATTTTTGTCCGATAAAATAAAAGTGCAAGAAAGAAAGAAATAAATATGATGTAATGTTAGAAAATTTTATTATTTAGGATAATTATTATTTTTATTTATTTTAATAATATAATTGTTATTGTATCTTGTTTATTGTTATAGAATAGAATAGGTAAATAAATTTATTTGAATTAAGTTTTCTAAATATAAACTATAGCGTGTTTGGTTGTATAATAAAATTTTATATATTTTTATGATAAAATATTATGTTTAAATAAATATGAACTCAAAATAAAATTTTTATGATTAGAGAGATAGTGATAACAAAAAAAAAAGAATATCACACATGACCAAATAATGTGAAAGACAATAAGATAAAAAAGTGAGATTTTTTTTTTCAAAAAATATATTTAAAAATATAAATACGTTTTATTTTAATAAATTTTTTTAATTATAAAAAAATAAATTTATTGTGCAATCTTATATAATTATATTCACTATATTTTAAATTGATAAAATTATTTATATTGTTTTTAATTTTTTATTTCTTTTAAGGACCACCCAAAATTTAACATTATAATTTTTTTTATTATTTATGAATATTGATGATCTTCTACATTAGAATCACTGTACTATCTCACAATTTCTTTTCTTCCTTATTCATGATTTTGTTTAATTTGACTTATCAGAGTTTTCGCCAGCAGAATCCATCTCAAAAGTCAAATAAATAAGATTTTGTATAATAATAATATTCTATATTTAATATAATATATAAGTAAATTTAAAGTAAAATTATTAAATATGCATTGTATTATACATATATAAAATAGGAGGGTTGCGTTCCGTCAGATGAGAAAGGAGGGTGTTGCAGCTACATGACATCAATAGACAACAAATTTAGATTTCAAAACACTTGTTTTTATGGATGATTTTCAAGAATTTACTTAAGAAACCATTTCTTTTTAAAAAATCGCAATTTCCACACTTTTCGTTCATTGCCCGGCTTAGTACTCTAGTAGTAAGATGCCAAACTCTCCACTGCTTAGGCACCTAGAACCACAATTATAGGGCACAAGCCAGGCACCTTGATGCTATGCCACTTGAGTTTGGTGAAAATTCTCCAACCCATTTTTATCACCTATCAGGGCATTGTACTTGCAAGCACCCTGACAATGGAGCACTTTGATCCAAAATGACCCAAATGGCAGAAAGGATTGTATGGAACATGTGCAAGATGACGGATTTTATAGAGACATTTAACAAGCACCATACCAAAGTGCCCTGGCAATGGGATGCTTTGTTCAAAAGTCAACATTTCACATTCGTCAGGTTTAAAACTATGCAGCTTTTGGTAGGTTACATTTAATGGATGCATGCACCCCATCAGTAGGGCACCCCAATAACGAGGTAAAACAATATTTTATGGATTTTGAGATGGCCATCATGTTACTATAAAATGAGGTCAACCCCCCAACATCTTAAAGGCTTCCACTCCATTCCAAAATGTTTGAATCTTACCCAAACCTTGTGAGAACACCTCCAAGAGGTCCTAGAGCCCCATTGCTATTCCATGTCTTTCTACCTTATGTCACAATCCTTAGAGGTTCCCAACTCTTTTCCACTTCAAGACATGCCTCTCTACAGTTCTTCCTTGACTCCTACACATTTTAGGGTGTTAGGAGAGCACCAAGAAACTTCATCGATGCACTGGAGGTCGTGGAGAAGCCCTGTGAGCAAGGAGGAACTGGCCTCCTTAGGCAACCCAGTCTAGGGGCCCTAAACCACAACAACAGGGCACTAGGTACCCCATCAACAAAGTACCAAGAAAACCAGAATTGAGACACTTTTTTGGATAGGCCCTTTGGTCTGTATTTCTGGATTTCTATTATTTTCTTTGTCTTTCACTTGTAATTTAACATTAATCTTCATGCATCCAAGCATTTATTTCTCATTTCATACATCTTAAGACACCAAAAAATGGGTTGAGATCCAGTCCCACTCCAATCTTTTCTCTCCTTCTTGTCATTTTATCTTGATTACATTACTACACACCTTCTAGTTCTAATCTTTCTTCATTTGTTTCTTCTTTCTTTCAAATGATTCAGGCGAAGCCAATCGGAGTAAGCTATGCCCACATCGACAAGATTGAAGAAAATGGAAACTTCTCAAGCTCATTCTTTTTGGCCGGGCTAAGAGAAGGAAGTTAGAATCCACAACACAATTTTCTACTTAGTACGTAAGTCAAGCCTCTAATTTCAATCGACATTTGGAACTTGTGGTTCTTGGTGACCACACACTCACACACACATAACTAGTTTTACACTGTCTTTCTTTTTCTTTTCTTTTCTTTTCTCCCTCCACAAGAGTTGAATTGATCTTCAACGCTCGAGTGATGCTAAGAGTTGAAAGCTTGGGGAACAAGGTGTGTATAGAAGTAGCAGAAAGAAAAAAAATCTCTTCTACATTTGTGGTGACCATAGTGGGCCACTAGTGCTAGAGAAGTTCTTTTTGTTCTCCGTCATGTTCAATTAAAACATTTCTCTTTCACCCTAGTTTTTGTGTAAACTATTTTTTTTCTCTTCCCTTCATCTATAAAGAACACTCCATCAGCTCCCATGTTAGTCTTAGCTCATTTCTTAGCTTATTTTTTATAAAATTTTGATGCCATTTTGGTCCCTGGTAGATTGGTTCATTTGGGCAAATTTTGAACTTCTTGGTGCCTTGATACTAGGGTGCCTAGAGCCTCGAAACTAGGGCACTTTGGTCTTATGGGTAGCAAACTCGCTCTATGACCGGCTCCGGTGCAAGCCCTTTTGCACTTTTCAGCCCCCCTTACGGTTATAGTGAGCTTGCCTTAATCTTTTTTTATTGTGCATCACTTTTATCCTTTCTTAAGCTTCTTTTTTAGGGTTCTAAAGAGGAGCTTTCCTTTGACTCCTAGCGCCTTAGCACTAGGGCACTCAGTGCCCCAACATTAGGGTGCCAAGTTCCCTCGAAGTGAAGCACTTGGCCTGCTTGAGGGTAAACTCCTTTTAATTTGATTTATTTGAAAACTTCTCTTATTCTACCTACCTCCATCAGTTATTTTACTACTTTTTAAGTTTTGTTCTTGAGTCTACTTTCTTTGTTTTTATTTATTGTTTGCTTTACCTACTTTGTTCATGTTTACTTGTCTTACATGTTAATCTTGCTACCATTTAGCTTAGTCTTTGTTGTTGTATTGCATATTTTTACATTGGTGTTTACTTCTTGATCTTTGCTCATTCTATATGTATTAGTTTGCAATGGGTATCGGATTTGCCCGGCATGTAGGGCACCCAAGATGGGAGGGGGGCTCATCCTCCTCCCAAAGTCACTCCCATCCACATGCCATTCTTGGTGGTTACCAACCTCTCATCTAGGAATTCCCTTTTAGATCGATCAAGTTTGTTTCTACCATGACCTCCAAAAGTCTTTAGATGTGAATGATTCTCTGGACAATATTCTCTTTAAAAGCCATTAATTTAAAGTTTAAATCAAAAATAAATTTGCGCTAATCATTCCAAGTGTTTGCTATTACTTGTTTGTTTACAAAAATTGAAAGCAATTTTTTTAAAAATCCAAAAATTAAAAATAAAACTTTGTTTGTAGTAGTACTTATTTATAAAAAAAACAAAATGAAACATAACTTTTTTTATCAAAATAAACATAACTCTAAAAATAAAATTTTTTTGAGGTAAATGCTTGTTTGCCAATAAAAATTCAAAAATAAATCCCTTAAAAGCAAAAGAACAAAAAACCTTTATTTTGATTCCTATCATACCATAGTTAGGTCATCAAGGTCCAATAGGATGATTGACATGAAAAACTACTATGCCGTCAATGGTCTAAGATGCAACAAGGAGGCACAGAAAATCTGACATGTGATCTTAGTTCTATCTTCTGATCCCTCCCTCCTATGTCACTCCAAATCAACTTCGGGCCATTGTAGCCTCCCTAAATAACAAATCACCCACCGACCATGCTTCTGCTAGACTTGGTCATCCCATATCTACTCTCCAATTGGTGGCATATCAACCCAATGAACTCCAAGTTGATCATTCCTACATTGGGCATGTTGTTCCTCTTTCTCCTTTCATCTTGGGTCAAGCCCAATCAATCCAAACTTGGTCCATGGGAGATCGATAGAAATGTATGTCCTATTAGCTAATCATATTTGATATCTTTCAACATTTTTGAAATATCTCATTTAATCAAATTGGCATCTCTTAATTACTATCTCTTATTAGATGCATATAATGTAATGAATTCTTTGATCATATGCAATGATGATTGAATCATGATAAAGTAATAATAATAAGATCAATCATCTAAATATATGTGATCTAAGTGTTCCTAGTCATAAAATTCATGAGACAATACATTATGGATTTAGTTAGACTAGTGTATATGATGTCTTTTCATATGATGAGGATAACCATCTCATTGGTCATTAGTGCGGAGACGCTGAGATACAAATATAGGTACTTATTAATGGAATGAGTTCATTAAACTTAATGATTTAGAAATACTAAATGGTATCTTACATAACTGTCTATCAGCATTTTCTATCATCATAGTTGGACCTTTGACCTGAGCCACTTAAGATATCTTACCGAGTGTATCTTGTGTTTTGGCTATTAACTTATGGATCACCTAGTTCGATGGTCCAGTATAGTTAATAGATTGGGTACAAGAGAAACCCAGTCGATGCAAATGAGAGGACAAAAAGAGATCATTTAGTCTTAATAAGTGAGAGAGAATGCCTATTGAATAGTACTTTAAATCTCTGGTTAGGGTAGGAAGAATAATTGGATAAAAAGCTTCTAATTGATCCAGTTCTGAGTACATGATCTTAAATTATTAATATACTAAGGGGCTGATAGTTGATGTTGTACCCCTATCTGACCAAGGCATGATGGATGGGGCTTTATATCCATGTAGTAATTGATGATGAAAATGTTCAATGGAGATGAGATCATCCCCAAAGTTGTTTACACTCATGAGATATGGCTTGTACTCATTAGGATCAGATTGTGTTAAATCTATTATTGAATAACATATTTAATTTAAAAGAAGTTATTTTTTTAAATATAACTCAACCAAATGGACTATTGGGTCTAGTGAGTCATAGATAATATAATTGATTTATTATTATAAAGCCATAGATGTAATGTATCAAAATTGAGAGGTTTTATAAAAATTTATAATTTTTATAAATAATAACAAATTATGCCAAACCTTATCAAACTACAAATGAAAATCTTATGGCCAGCCTTCTCCATCATCTTGCTCTACCTCGAAGGTCGCCGGTGTAAGGAACTGGTCCATTAGATTGGCGTAATAGAAAATTTTTGATTCCTTAAATATCAAAGTCTTGGTCTTGTTCAAAATCAAACTATAATGATGAATTAGTATTTGAAACAATTTTGAACACATACCTTTTTAGGATTTAAATAATCCCTATAGATTGGAGAAGATCAAGTGTTCCCACACTCTCGTAGCTGCTCAAGTGTGCAGCCTCTAGTCGTATCCATATGAACCCGCTTCGAAGTTGGGTTCTCTTCCATGTTGACTCCAGAAATAGGGGAATTCCTAGGTTAGCACCCCTCAGGGATGAGTAGAGAGGGAGAAGGAGAAGATCCTTTCATTGCCCACACTCACAATGATCCCCAGACACTCGGCATTCAACATCGCTAGGATGTTGAAGGGATTATCCGGGTCATGTGGGTAAGAAAGAATGAAAGAATTTAATGCATCGAATAAAATAAGAATGTGATCACCAAGAACTACGGGTTCCACTTTATGCAATGGAAATAAATTGAGAGTTGACCATGTGTGTACCTTAGCAAGAAAAGTGGGGTGAGTTTTAGCTTCTCCTTCTTTAGCCGGCCAATGAAGAAGAGTTCTCAATATATGGGTGCTTGATTTCCTCTGCAAATAAACAATAAAACAAGTGAAACAACTATTAGAATTGGATGGGGTTGAGTAGGTGTAAATAAAATAACATGCAAATAGACAATTGAAGAAGAATTGACTGGATTCGGGTTATTTCTAACCCCTTTTTATGGTTTTTTAGATTACCATATTAAAACTAATACAAAACTTGTAAAAACATAGAATATGGATGAAGAATGACAAAATAAAGAGATAGGATGAAGAATAGATCAAATTCGAGCTCGTTTGGAGAAGATATAAGCAAATCTGAGTCCATTGAGAAAGCCTAATTGGAACCAGCATCTGTCTTGCACGACTTTGCTTCAAGGCTCACCACTGTAGACACGCCAATTCGGCCTTATTTAGGGCTTAAATCCTTATTCCATTGGCAATACTCTTTATCTGACCATTATCATATCTAGATCACCTTGTGGAGATGAGCTAAGAACATTAGTGGAGAGCCGCGTGAGTTGAGAATGGACCAAAGGTTTCTGAAACAATGGCATAACCCTCAAGCAAGAGCCACGCGTTAATTGTGGAAACACGAAGCCTACTCAATGACCGACCCTTAATAATCCATAATTGAAGGTCTCAGAAGTCCTGCGTGAGTTTCACAACATTCGGGGTGTTCAACAAGTCATTTCGGTAGTCGTAGGTTTATAATGGCTTTCGTTACAGCTTTCCAATCCGTACCATTACGGTTATCCCGAAATGCATGTTGGGTTTTTTCGGTCATCACCGGGCCTTTACGCATCCTCCGAGTTGACCACTAGACATATACTGTCACCAACCGGTGTTGTACCGTTGTTTTGGTCGACTTTAGAGTTTCTTGGTTATTTTTGACTTTTTCGAGGTTCATTTTGTGTTTACTAGGTTATTCTTGGCTTTTTCGATGATTTCGAGTTTTTCGATCATATCAGACTCGTTCGGTCATGGTTTGAAGTCATCACGAGCTGACCTTAGGTTCCTTGACTGAAATCGTGCCTTTTGGATCACCACCTCGGTTTTTGATTTTTCGCAGGAGAGTAAACTGGTAATTAAAGACCCATATGGAAGTCTCAGGAGTCATGCCAGTTGGTTTACTGACTTGAGGAGCTGCGTTTGAGTGCCCACTTTCCAATGCAACAAACGGAAGTCGAATTGGACGTCCTGTTTGTAAGTTACAGCTTGCAGAACACGCGTGCAAGAGAGAGAGTGTAACCTGCCCCCAAACCGGGGGCACGATTACCGCGCCCTCACCTCGAGGGCACAGCGTGTGTGCCCTGAGATCGAGGGTGTGGTCAGCGTGCTCTCAGATTGAGGGAGCGGTCGATTTCAGAAACCATAAATTGCCCCAGTTTGGACCTTTTAAACTGGATTTTGGAAGGTTTCCCCCGCTCAAAAATGTTTATTTTGACTGCACCCTCGGGTTGGGGGCGCGTTCATTGTGTCAAAATTTTTTTGGCAATTTTTTGGAATGTTCTGGCGATTTTTAGAAGTAACACGCCAAACGCACCCCCAAAGTGAGGGCGCGCTGACCGCGCCCTCAACCTGAGGGCATGGTCATCTTCTTTACATATTTTGCACTAGCCTTCCTTCTCCTATAAATTGAGGGCCATTATCAACAAAACGAGGTTACCCCTGACACCTAATCTTGTGCATAGGTCGTTCAAGCTCTCTCCCAAGGCCGTCCCGACGTCCAAATCCAAGCCAATGTCGAGAGATCGATCTCGAGGTGAGAAAGGAGGTCCGATCCGTGCTCTCTACATCGACAGCCTTCATCATATTTTGTAAGATTTTTGGGGCGTTTTCTACAAAAGTGGCCAACATAAGAATTCTTCCTCTTCTCGTCATCTTTAGTTTGCAATAGATGGCACTTGATTCCAACATACTGTTTTTCCGTGGTGATCACTGAACCGAGGGCATGTAACCAGGTTTTGTCATCTACATCCGTCCACTTTCACAAATTCTTCAGGTCAGGAAAGACATTTTATGGAGAAGTCACCAACATGACATCTCTTCCTCTTCAAGTTCTCTGTCTGCTACAACAAACTGAACTCGATTTTGACACCAGGGTCATCCGTACTAGCTTCTGTACCAAAGTCACACCAGAAGGGTGCAAAACCACCCGAACCGGCCATTTTCACTTATCCCGGCTTCAAATCAAGCCGTTCCACTCCATAAGTATTTCTTTCTTCAGTTTATTTACTTGTTAGGACACTTTTAAAATAGTTTGCATCATTTTATATAATCAAAAACACAAAAAAGGGGTTAGAACTCGCCCCAATCTGGTGAGTTCAACTTTGATTGCTCTTTTACTCGTCTTCTTTATTACAGTTTCTACCATTCCCATAGTTCTAATCAGTTTTTTTCACTTGGTTTGTTGTTCTAGTTGCACAGGTTTATCAAGCTAGCATTGATTGGTGACTCTCCCTCATCATTCGGCTGACAAGGAAGAAGGTTGAGCCCGCATATGATCTCTTGTGCTAAGGTACGCACGGTCAATTTCTTTCTATTTCCATTACATAAAGCGGAGCCCGTGGCTCCTGCGACCACTTATTTTCATTTCTTCATGCATTAAGTTTATTCAATCCTTACTCTCCTCCTACATGACTTGAACTATCTCCGTTGCTCGAGTGACGCTGAGAGATGAAAGTTCAGGGATCAATGTGAGTGTGGGACCAAGGTGTGGGAGTGTTTTCTGTTTTTCTTTCATTCTCTCTCATCCCCTTTCTTAAGGTGGCAATCTGTAAGAAGACAAATACATTTTTGGAGTCGACAACTTTGTGGCGACCACGGTGGGACAACCAATGTCTTCAACCGTGCTAGCTTGATGCATCCATGCAACTTGTTGTTTTCCGATTTGGTTCCAGCACGAACCGACTCTTATTTCTCCCTTTTCATGTCGATCTACTCTTAAATCTTGATGTTTACCCTTTCTTTAAGATTGTCTCCCATGTGGACTTGACTTTCTTTTATTTGATTTCAATTTTGTTCTCATGCTAGCCACTCTTTTCTTCTTATAAACCGGTTGCCACGTGAACCACCTTTCTTTTCCAACTTGGTTCCCGCGTGAAAAAACTTATTTTCAATTCGGTCCCTGCGTGGACCACCCCTTTGGCAGCACCTTTAGATTGGCCCCACGCGACCCTATTTCCTTTTTGTCAACTTCTAAACTGGTTCCCGTGTGAACCACCCTTTTCTTCTTAAAAATCGGTTCCTACGTGTGTCGACTCCAGAAACGGGTTCCGGATCGGCACCTCAAGAGAAGGTGAAAAATAGAATGGGGGAAAGGGGAGTGAATCGTAAAACACTCGGAAAGCAGTAAAAGGTCCTCACCTCGGTCCCACACTCACATTGATCCCCGAACTTTCATCTCACAGCGTCGCTCGAGCACCGGAGACGGTTCGGGTCATGTGGGAGGAGAGTGAGGAGGAGATGAACTTAAAGCATGAATAAGAGAAGAAGTGGTCGCAAAGAGCCGCGGGCTCCGCTTTATGGATTTGAACAAGAGATTAAGTTAGATGACCGTGTGTACCTTAGCGTGGGAGATTGGGATGTGAGTTCAAACTTCTTCTTCTTCTGCCGGCCGTTGAAGAAGAGTCCAACCGATGCTAGCTTGATGTATTTGTGCAAATAGAAGACAATAAGATAATAAAACAAGTGAAGAAGGATTAGAACTGAGTGAAATGTAGTAACTTGTAAAAATAATAACATAAAACGACAATTGGAAACAAACTCACCGGATTCGAGGTTAGCCCTAACCCCTTTTTTTTGGTTTTTTGTGATAGATGAAATGATGAAAATAGAATAAAATGATGCTTAAATATGAAATAAATGATATGAATGAAGAGTTAAGAAAGAGAATATGAATGGTTAAAGATAACACAACCCAGACAAAGTGGCAACCGGGTTGGACAGATTCAATGTAAACTGCGCAGCTCTAATGCAGAGATTGTAACGAACAACACCAATGTCAGAATAAAGTGATGTTTGTTTCAAAATAAAGATAACTCACCGAGGGTGGTTTTATATGAAGAAAAGTTTGCTTGAATCTTATGATAAGTAATCTGAATTTACCTGATAAGCAGGATCTTAGATAGTGAAGTTCTAGAAACTCCCAACACAATGTTGATGTAGGACATGCTATGGGAACCCCAGATATCTGAATTGAATTATTCTTGTTTTAAATAAAATATGACTCACCGGGGAACAATTTCTATGAAGGATGTATAGGCTGAATCTACCATTAAATGTACTGAAATTGACTAAGAAGATGATGACTTAGAAGAGAAGACTTCGGATCTGTCTGTGCAGCGCCGGTGTTGAAGCCGTAACAAGCAGAGGGAATTTCAGAATTAATCTATGTTTGTTGGAGATGAAATATATCTTGATGAAAAACACTTCTTATGAAGTAAGTCAGGCCGGAAAATGACTATAAAGATCTGTAGAAGCCGATGATCAGCAGTGCAACATGTTGGAGCATAGACCGGCTTCTTCTTCACTTTGGAATGATCTCTGGGCACCGGGACGAAGAGAGAACTATTTGGGAAGGTTTGGATGATCCTAGGGTGGCTGGAGTATGAGGAGAGGAGTGCTGGAGGATGGGGATGCCCTTCTTAGGTCGTTCATATGAGTCTCCCTTTATAGGGGATAAAAAACAGGTCAAAAAATAGCAAGTTTTGATACATCCGACCATAGGTTGGATTTCCTCCATTTAATGTTGCTAATTCTCATCATGAGGCATCTAGAAACATACCCAAATGATTGAGAGGGATTGGAAACCGTGGATCACCTTCCCCATGTTCAAAATATGTCTCCACTTGAAGAGGAAACAAATCTAGTCTAAAAATGGCAAGTTTTGATGTACAAGACAACAAGTTGGATTGCCATCATTAGATGATGCTAATTTCGACCATGAAGCTTCCAAATACTATACCGAGTAATATGGAGGAGGAAAAAGGAAGGTAAGGTCGTGAATTGGTCAGATATGTGCCCAATGGGCTGGGCTTGCATGCAATTGGGTTTGATCGGTGCTGTGTGTGGACAGAACTGCACGTCTGACTTCTAAAAGGTGCTGCAGACAAATGGTAGATCGGAATTGAATGCTGTTTGTTGCAATGAAAATAGGACTCATAGAATAAGATTATTTATGTTGAAGACTTCTTCATTGAATTTTCACATAATCCTATGAAAAATTTGTGAATAGAGGATATGTTGGAAAAAGCATAATCTAGCGCAGCACCAAGCGGCACGACTTTGGTGCAAAGACCACCAAGAGCAACATGGAAGTTAGAATGGGCTCTCATTTGGGAAAAATGAATTTGATTAGAGATCAAAAACTCTTTCTCATATTTCTAGTGAACTCCTTGGCTCATCCAAATGGATCGTTTAACTTGATTTTGATGGTCTAAAAGAGATGTTGCTAATGGAATAAGAGTTTAAGCCCCAAATAAAGCCAAATTGGCGTGTCTATAGCTTGCCTCGCCTTGATGTCGGCTTTGCAAGGGAATGTTATGTAGTGAAGCAAAGTGAAATGTAGAGGAATTGTAGCGAAGCGGGATGGATCGTAGTGAAATGTAGTGGAGTGAATGGTGATGGTCTGAAAAGGTGGCATCAAGGTGTAGATATAGACACGCTCAACGATCAGATTCGGCAAGACGAATCTCCTCAAGTGTCCTAGATGACTACCATGTTTCATCAAGTCTTCCTATGTTCGATTGGTAAGAGATGTGCCATTGGCACGAGAGAAGAATAGCCAACCCCCAACGCGGTGGGGAGTCCCCGAAACATGGGTTCGTTGGTTCATCATCAGCCGGTAACCCGATCTTTGCAGTGTTCCTGTACTGTGATAGGCTAAAATTTTTTAAAAGGAGATTTGTTTTGAAAAAGTAAAAGAATACCAATCGAGCACATTCATGCTCTCAGATTCATTTAAGTCTTCCAAGAGACAAGATTCAATTCGAAATGGAATGATCTCGAATTCCAAAAGGCAGATGTTGAAGCTTAGACCGTGAAGATAGTGATGGTGCAAGTTCTGATTAAATAGGAGGCCCTTGGTGGGATGAATTGATTGCTGGGGTGGGATGAATAGCAAGAAGGGTTGTAGTGGTCACAGTGGGGATAGAAATGAAAGATTTGGAGGCACAAGGTGATTACTGAACATGGTGGGATTAACAGGCACAGTGGGATATTAGAAAGGTCGATGAGACTAGAAAATATGGTGGGATTATCAAACACAGTGGGATTAGAAAACACGGTGGGATTCAGAATGATCGGAACTAGGATACAAGTTTTAGAGATTAGGGTGAGAAGGTGAAGATTATGAAAGGATGTATGCAATGACAAAACAAAATGTAATGCAACTAATGCTACAAGATGGATGTTGGGCTCAAGAAAATAAAATAAAGCTTGTATAATAAATAGTTGAAGATATAGATTGTTTATGAGGTCAAGATACCCATTCGGGAACCATCGTCCCTCACAGTACAACTTTGGGCTTATCCATGAGCATCGGAGATGACCTGATCGTCGTAGATTTTGATAAAGGGGATCTCGGGTCAAGTCTTCTCCACCCTCACGGTCTTCAACATCAATGCACAAAATAAGTAGTAATGCACCTATGATATGCTTAAAAGGAAATGATAACAGTGAGTTTGCAGTGTGATGACATGCATTCTCACAAAAGAGTTTATGTGCCTTGATGAAGACACATAACAAAAATTCCTCGGCAAAGTAGAGGCCGAGGTTATGATGACACCTCCTGCTGAGAATCCTCAGGGGAGGGAAGTGGCAAGCATCACTTGAAAAAGGTTTCTTGGCAAAATTAAGGCCAAGGTTATGGTGACACCTCCTCCTAAGAATCCTCAGGGGAGGGAAGTGGTGAGTATCGCCTTGTTATGTAGTTCTCCTTATTTGTTATTTGTGCCTGAAACACTAGAAAAAAGGAGATCAGAATGCCAATATGGCTTATCCCCCTTGCAAGTTACAGTATGCCTTGACCTTTGTCAAGGGGTAATAGCCTTCTTAAGAGTGTAAAAAAAATAAAGCAGCAAATATGCAATGAAAATTTTTGAAACATGAGAGACTAAGAATAAAATACGAATGTAAAGACAAGAATTCAAACTAAGCATGGAGAAATATTTTTTTTTGTTTTTAAAATTTTGTTGGAATTTGACAAAGAAGTTTTGTGAAAATGTTCAAGATTTTTTTTGGAATTTTAAAAATATTCATTTTTTTGGAGTTTTGAAGATATTCAATTTTTTAGATTTTTTTTTTGAAAATAATTTTTTTGGAGAGAAAATTCAGTATTGACACAAGTTCTAATTATTTGGTTGTTCTTCTAGGTTCGTTGGTAGACATCATGTGCAAAATGGTGTTCCTTGCCCAGAATCTTTCTAACCTTCAACCTCTGATCGGCTAGAGTTTAGCTTTGATTTGGTTGGTCCACCCGCACCTTGGGGGGTTATGAATGAAGAATTGATAAGGAAGTCCTTGATAAGCTTTGGAGATGTTGAGAGGGATTTCTCTACTCACACCTAATTGCCCATTGTAGTTCGGCCTCTTCAGGTCTTTTCTACATGTGGCACTCACTTAAATAAGTCTTTGACTTGTGGGGTCATTGCCCATCTTTTGGTGCCTTTTTTTATTTTTCTACTTTTCTGGGTACTCATTCAGATAGGCCAATATTTGTTTAAACCTGTGGGGTTCATTGCCCATCTTTCGGCACCCTTTTCTTAGAGAAATTGGACCTTTCGAGACGGCCTTCTACTAAGGCGGTGGATGCTTTCGTTACTCTCACCATCTAGTCCCCTTTGCCTATCTTGGACTGAACAGAAGAGAGTAGGGTGAAGATTTTTCTTCCACCTCTGAGCCTTGACTAGCTTCTCTTAGGTGTTGGGTCATCTGGATTCTGGGATCAGGACGTGTTGTGTGTGTAGAATGGTATCTACCCTCGACTCCTAGACAATAATCTAGAACATATGGACTTAAGTCATACTAGTAGTTATCTCCATTTTTATTGAGGTAGATTACATTCCATAGGTGAATCAATTGAAAACATGCCTTGCAATGTAAAAAATTTGTTTAATAAGAACAAGGTAGCTACAAATGTCGTCAGTCATGAATTTCTCTCAATTAAAATTGTCGTGTGAAATTCAAAATCATTTCAAAAAATATCGCTTTGTAGATAACATAATGATGATGAATGCAATTTTATGTAATACCTGAGAGAAGAAGTTCATTGCTGATGATGGCTTTGCTTGTGCTTGCCTTGCCTTGTCTGCCATGCCTTGCCTTGCCTTGCTCAATTGCTTCCACTGTTGATATGCACCATATTGCATTGGATTGAAGATTCATAGTCATAGGATGAAGTGAAAATGTGGAGGATCTGATTTAGCTTGGCGGAGTCAAAATTAATGATGTAAAAGGCAAAGATTGTGGTATCACCTAGGAAATTTCTCTACCTTGATTATTTTATTGAAAGTAAAACTTAGAGAATGAAAGAGAATTTGAAAGGAAATAAACATGCTTGGAAACAAAAGTGAGTTAAAATGGGCTCTTGGGCCCGTGAGTTGAAAGTGGGCTTGAAGGCCTGGGAGTAGTTGGAATCAAGAGGCACGTGAGCCCAAGATTTGAATGTGGGATAGAGGGCCCGGTTGATGTTGATGGGCATGAGGGCCCGATTGGAGGTTGAGCCCGAGGGATCCAATGAAAAGAGTGGGCACATAGACCCGATTTAAATGGTTGGGAGCAAGATTGTGATTTATGATGGGCTCACTGGTGCCATTGAAGAGTATGGGGGCGCAAACCCGAATTCGAAGAAGTGGGGGCACGGGAGCCCGATTTTGAAGAAATATGGGCACGTGGGCCCGATGGTGAAGAAATGGGGGCATACAGGCCCGAAGTTGAAGGAGTGTGAGCATGTGTGCCCGAGTTTGTTGGAAGGTGGGCACGTGGGCCCGATTTAGAAGAAATTTGGGCACATGGGCCCGGTTGTAGAAAAACATGGGCATGTGAGCCCGGTTGAGGTGAATTGCTGGCACGTGGGCCCGATTAGAAAAATTAAGGGCACGTGGGCCTGATTGGGGAGAATTATGGGCACGTGGGCCCGATGGAAGGAAAGGGGCACGTAGGCCCAGTTGGGGAAAAGAGGCATATGGGCCCAGTTGAAGGAAAGGGGCATGCAAGCCCGGTGTAGACACGTAATTTTGGCCCAGTTGGAAAGTCTAAATTCTTGTTTTCATGGAGGGTATTCAAAGCGGATCGTGTTTTCCGGACGGATCAAGTTTCTGGCACGTTCCGAAGGGAGGTCAATGGAGCGATCAGCCGCGCCAAACACCCTGTGTATAGGGTACCTGGCGCCCTGTTTATAGGGCACCAGGAGCCCTATATGTAGGGCACCTGGCGCCCTATTTATAGGGCGCCATGCGCCCTATAAACAGGGCGCCAGGCACCCTGTATATGGGGCGCCAGGTGCCCTATATACAGGGCACCTGGAACCGTATCAAATCGATTTGACAGGCTGATTTGACCCCCGCAGTGACTCGTCTTGTCGACCTGACAGACCTCATGATGCTAGCGCCCCATATACAGGGCGCTATGCCACATGGCACTATTTTTCGAAAATGGCCAAAGTGCCCTCTTTTGGGCTATAAATAGACCCTCATTTGAGACTAAAAGGAAGTTCCAACTTCGTGCCACCCTAGAGCTCATCCAACACCACGTTTCTAAGCCATTCTCATCCCCCACAAGCCTTCAAATCGATCCAAAATCTTCCACCAAAAACCCTAAAAACCTTCTATTTCTGTCACCCAGAAACATGATTTTTCTCCAACTTTGAGAGCCTCTATCCGTCTCTCCTCTTACATCCAGCATCCAAACCACCTTTCATTAGCTTCATTTGCATATTGTCTACAAGGAGGAGCCCCTACTTCGTCCCGGAAGCCGCCCAGCACTCCGGAGCGGCGTTGCGAAGAGGGGAAGAAAATCTGTTCGGGTCAGACTTAGTGCCCCGTATACAGGGCGCTTTGACTTGGTCAATGCACCCCATAAAGGGGGCACCTGCTCCTGGCGCCCTATATATAGGGCACCAGGAAGGACAGAAGCTTGTTTTGTTATTTTTGAATTCCGATCGCCCGTTTAATCGAGTTTTTCGTCTTCCTCTTTCATCCTAGCATTAATCATCATGTTATTTGGCATGTCTTAGAACATTTTGCATCTTATATATGTTTAAAAACCTACCAAAATAGGGGTTGGGATTCCGTCCCAATCCGGTTAGTCCCCTTCCATTTGCATGTTTGAATTCAAATTTGAGCACTATACTATGCTTTCATTAGAACTAATGAACCTTTCACTTGTTTTTATGTTTTCTTATGAACACTCTTAGGTAAATCCGATTGAGGCGGAGCTTCAACCGGATCGAAGACGAAGGACTCACTAAGCTCTCTTCTTTCTGCCGGCCGAGAGAGGAGAAGTCGGAACTCAACAATCTCCCCGCTTCCAAAGGTACGACGGTCATTTCTCCATTTCATTTCTTTTCATTCCACTATATTTTGGAGTCTTTGGCTCCTGGCGACCACACCCACTAACATCCCATCCACCAAGTCCCCAAAGCGGGCGTAAGGGGCCGGAAGGGGGAGATCCGCGGATGTCCCGTTTCGGGTGCTTACACCTTTTGGCGACCACGGTGGGACCGACTTTGCTTTAGTGAGTTCTTCTCTTTTTTCCTAAGAATGTCCACTTGAAAACATGCTTCTTTTCAATCTAGTTCTCATTTAAGCCATTTCTATTTCTTTGCATTTCTATTTGCTTGCTTACATGCTTGTTTATTTCCTTGAAGCATTATCTTGTTCCTTCCAATTTACTTGCCTTCCGTTGGTCCTTTTAAAAACATACAATCTGATTTCTAGCTTGGTTTATCAACTTATTTCACCTTAGCATTTTAGATATCATCTTGTTTCATCTCTTGTTAAGTATACTTGTCAATTTCCTTCTAGGCCTAGTTTTCCTTTAGCAAATCTTTCAAAGCATGCTTAGTTAAATTAATACTTTCTTCCATCCTAGTTTAATTTCATATCATTGTCTTGTTCACTTGCTTCCTACAACATCTCATTAATCATTGTATGCTTTTATTTTCTTCTTGCTTACTTCTTATTCCTTGACATTTCACTTGCATTTAGTTTGCATTGGAGTTTCGGGTTCGCCCGTCTCCTTAGGACATCCGAGAAGGGAGGCTCTCTCCTCCCAAAGCCCCACACATCCAAACACCCCTCTTGGTGGTTGCCAACTCCTCCTCCGGGGATTCCCTCTCGGAAGGACCGGGTAGCTTCCATCAAGACCTCCGTAAGTCCCCAGACGTGAAGGATTCCCTCTTCACTGATCGGGCTGGTTGTACCATTTTATCCCAAAACCCAGAGTACCTATTACCTATCATTGTGAAAAGAGTGACAACCTTAGATTGCTCGGCGTTGTGAGAGCATAGGGTCCTACCCATTTATTTGAGTGGACAATATTTCTCTTAACAAGCCATTAATTTGAGGTTGAAACAAAAAATTGCATTAATCATTCCAAGTCTTTGCTATTACTTGTTTGCAAACAAAAACTGAAAATTAAATAAAAATCCCAAAATCACCTAAAAGAACCAAAACAAAAAATTTTTGCTTGAGGTTAATTTGCTTGACAACTTGCTTGTCCGACAAAAGAAAATCAAAACAAAAAAAGGGGTAAAAAAAATCAAAACTAAAAAATCCTTAAGCTTTTATTTGTCAACGTTCTTTTTCTATTGTGTTTATGAATTTAAGGTCAGGTCGAGTTATCCGAATGGCGGATCAAGGATACGAGCAACTGCAGTTGGAGTATGACCAATCTTATTTCTATCCTGATGCCGTGTGTGCCGTCAACGAACCCGAAGTTCTCCCCGAACCTAGTCAAAATTCTCCTCAACCCAATCCAAATTCACATTGGGAGGCATTCTCTCATGCCGACCCTACCCAACTTCAGGCTATCAAAGACATCCTCAAGGGCAAGTCGCCCGCCGACCACATTCCTCCCGAAGGTGGTCTTCACATCTCTACCCCTCGGTCAGGGGCACATCAACCCAATGTGCCCACTCAAGACCATTCTCATACCGGGCTCATGGCCCCAATTTCTCCTCATCCGGTGGCTAATCTAGACCATCCCAATCCAAATGTTGTTGTTTCTTCTAGACCACCAGTTTATTCCTCTAGTCATCTCAACCCTACTCACCCTTTGGTGCATCCCCCAATGTACCCTTCTTATCTGGCCACTTCGGCCCATCAAATCCCAATTCCGGTGCACCAAGCACCCACTTCTCCCGCTCCTCTTAGGGAACCTTCTGTCGATCAGGCCATGATTAACAAGATCAATCGCATGGATGAGCAGTATAGAGAGCTTAGACGTTTGATCGACACAAAGGCAGCCCCTGAAATTTCTCTTCCTTCCCTCCCTACTTTTCATCTACCTCCCTCTGAGATGCCGGTATACCGTCGCTACAACGGAACCGGTAATCCCTTCATCCATATCAAGGACTTTCTTTATGAGTCGGTAATGTGGAAAAATGATCCAAGGGCCCTCGCTTTTCTTTTCAGAAGATCATTAGAGGGTTCAGCTTTAGAGTGGTTCTACTCGCTTGACTCTTTGGAGGCGAGTAACTTTGAAACTGTCAAAGCTAAATTTTTGCAGAGATATCAAGATAGGGTCGGACCAACATATTCCATCACCGACCTCATGGCTGAAAGAATGAGAAATGATGAAGATTTTACCAGATATGCTGATAGGTGGAGGTCCATGGTAGAAAGGCTTACCGATTCCATTTCAGAACCAGAGCAAGTAAAGATGATCATCACCAATGCCACTCTGGCCTTAAAGAATATGCTAGCTTTGCATCACCCCACCTCCATGAGTGAACTCTATGAAAGGGCATGATACATTCAGACACAGCTTAGGGACTCACCTATCATGAACTTGTTTGATCCTAGACCCCGAGCTGTCAAGAAAACCACTTTTACCACAATCGATCCAGTGACTGAGGGCGTAGTGACAAATGAGAACCTCAATGTTGTAGGGAACCCACCTAGCAATTATCGACACCAGTTTAGGAACCCTCAACAAAACCAACCATTTAGAAACCCTCGTCAACCTCAACATCAACCTCAGTTCCAGCCTCGTCAACAACAAGTTCCGATCCCTCAGCGACCGCAAGCCCCGGTTCCCCAACCAGCGCGGCAACAACTGGCCAACTACAACCAAGCACCCCCTCCCATGGCCTATGAACCCCGAAAGGTTGAACCCAAGAGGAACCATTACCTGCCTTTGCCGTACTCTCTCATGGACATCTTTAATGCACTCATGGCGGCAGGGCAAATTGCATTGCCAAGGGAGAAGTTAGAGTGGCCTCAGAATGCCAACACAGAGCGATACTGCTTGTTCCATAGATATCCTGGGCACATCGTGGAAAATTATTTTCAGTTCAAAGACTATATCCACGATCTTAATGAGCAAGGCAGTATTGATTGGGACCAGATGGGGGAATACATCAGAACAGTGAAAAATCAACCTCAACGGCAGCACGTACCAGCTCAGCAGCAACAACAACAGAACCCTGGCCTGGGGATTATCCAAAACCCTTTACCTCTACATGCACCCGCGCCTGGGAATCAACACGTTAATCCCATCATGATTTCTTCCAAGGAGTATCATGATCGGGGCCAGAATTGGCAAGTCGAGGGAGCCACCTCCGCCATTCATGTCAACCGAACCGTCCATTCTATACCCCAAGCTACATCAGCCAACCCCATTACTCTCAACTGGCCACCCATCATCCGAGCACCATCACGACCCATCATAACACCACCAACCACACAACTCCAATCGGGACGGACCCTAATCCGCCCGATTAATCCACCATAAACATCACCACCACTAGGACCTATCATCATCCCGCCCCGTGCAAACATACCTACCTACTCTACCATGCCTCAAACCACCATCATTACGCCCATCGCAAGAGTTCCCATTATTCGACCTAACCCACCACCCACCACTACCACCCCAGCCATAGCTCCTCAACTTGCCACAGTACTCAGAAGTGGGTGCATGTTCCAAAGGGTCTTTCCCCAGGCCGGTCAGTCAGGGTTGGTACCAGAAACAGAAGAAGAACACATTGAAGAGCCGTTGCCTGGGACATCCTATGACTTGTTGAAGCATCTTGATAAAACCCCGGCACGGATCTCTATCTTAGAGTTGATAAAAAGATCCAGAGTCCATCAAGAGGTTCTCCAACAATACTTACAGCGAGTAATGGTAAACGAGAGCCTCCCCCCAGAAAAAATCTCATCAGTTTTGGTCCCGAGAAGTGAGTACCCGGCCCTTACATTCACGAAGAAAGAGTTGGCCAACCCGGAAATAAGGAAATGTGCCTTGTGCATCACAATCCACATCAATGGCGTAGGCATTAAGTCATGTTTAGTCGATACTGGAGCATCCATTAATGTTCTGCCACCAGAAACATTACATCTTTGTGGATTCTCCGAGGAAGACATCCGGCCATCTCAAATAACAAGGATCGCATATGACAATTCGAAAAAGCTCGCCGATGGCATGATTACATTAATTGTGAAGCTTGGACCTCGAACGATCCGTTAACTTCCACATACTTGAGATGGATCCAACCTACAAAGCTATTCTGGGACGGCCCTATTTGGAAGCACTAGAGGCAGTCGCCTCCACCAATCACCAGTGTCTTAAATTCCCTTACAAGGGACAGGTGATTAAGGTGACTAGCATGCCCTTAGACCATCCATCTTCTCCACCACCACCCCTTGGATTGCCAAACGAGCCAATTTTGACAATCTTGGATCTTCCAGAAATGAGTAGGCAACCCAGGCAAGTGTGGAGAAGGAAAAGAGAAGAAAATGAAACTATTGGGTGGCATATAACGAAGATTTTGGGATACCAGGAGGGCCGAGGACTAGGCAAAGAACTGCAAGGCATAGCTGAGCCAATCAATCCAGTGAGGTTACAACCAAAGAGCGGGGTTGGATATGATGGAACGACAGCCAATGGTCAAAATCTCAGAAGCAAATACTTTTCAGGATGCTTACAAAAGTTTTTCATCAAGAAAGAAACCATTCAACTGGCTAAGAACAAGGAAGAACAAGAGCTGGAGCAAGACAAAAGAAGAAGAACTGACGACCCTGAAGATGACTTGTATCCTGAAATATCTCTTTTGTTTTCCACCGATGAAGAAGGGTCAAGCAATGAACCACTCCAGGCTGAACCACCTGTCGACCCACCCAAGGGTCATATTGCTAAACCGACTCAAGAAAAAGTCCAACCAACTCCACGAGGGCCTTCCCTCATTACGTCATCTTTTGGGGCCGACGCCCCAACGCACTGTGATGCTTTCCCCGGGCTTCTTGGCCCGATCCCTATTTCTAGGCCCTCAGGCCCAACTTATGGGTCCACGAACCCACTTGTTGCTTTTGAGCCACCGAGCACCTCTACTAAATCTGGGCCTTTGTGCCCATTTTCTCCAACTCTTGGGCCATCGAGCCCCTTTATTGAATCTGGGCCTTTGTGCCCATTTCCTCCAACTCTTAGGCCATCGAGCCCCTCTACTAAATCCGGGCCTTTGTGCCCATTTTCTCCAATTCTCGGGCCCTCGAGCCCATCTCCTAAACCTAGGCCTTTGAGCCCGCATCCTCCTATTATAGGGTCCATGAACCCACCTTCTTCCATGATCATCCGGCCTACTGGCCCGTCACCTCTTTCTGTCAACATTGGGCCCGAAAGCCCCCTTTATCAAACATTACTCGAAGTCTTCCCCTCTTTATCAATATCTTCGCCTACTCTGACTCCCGTAGTTGATATCAACCCAAATCGGGCACCCAAAGCCCATTCCGTCTTTATGTTTAGCACTACCCAAAAAACAATGCCCTCCTCGAAACTCAAATTTCGATCGAGGAAACATCTCAACTTGCCTCGGAAGGGCATTCGACCCAAGGAGCCACCAGATCCTTGATTGGCCTTCTTTGCCCTCCATCCTCTCCAATAAATTCCACTCCATCCACCCCCTCTTCCTCTTCTTATTTACTTCCTTCTTCTTTAGGTTTAGTTTTCAATAAAAAATAGGACAAAAAAATCAAAGGTAGGAGAGTTCCAGAAAGATACCTGCATCGGTTAGCTCAGAAAAACTTATAATATGCCAAGCTACCAGAATATCTAGAAAATACAATCCAGTTGGGTGAAATTCGGTATGAGGAGAAGGATAACATTGATCAAACTTTGGGGATTTCTTCCTCTCTCAGTTCAACATCACCTACATCCAACAGAAGGCAATCATCATCACTGACAACGGACCACAGTTCATCTCCCAGGAGCTGCGCGACCTTTGCAACAGGTATTGCATCAAGATTGCATCATTCATCTCTATATTATTCTCAAGGCAACGGTCAAGCAAAAGCCACCAATAAAACCTTGATAAAAATCATTAAGAAGACGTGTAAGTCTAGCAAGTTCGCAGACTGGCCAGATAAGTTAGTTGATGCTCTATGGGCCTACCGCACTTCTATTCGAACCCCAACGGGTCAGACCCCCCATGCCTTGGCATTTGGGATGGAGGCGGTAGTTCCATACGAAGTAATCATTCCTTCCCTCCGAGTCCAGATTGATCGAGATATCCCAATGGATGAACGTCGAGATTCTCTTCTCGCACAACTCGAACTCTTGGATGAAAGGAGGCTGGCCGCTGCCGAACATGCTAGATCTTACCAAAATAGACTTAAAAGATTTTATCAGAAGAGGGTGGTGGAGAGAAAATTTGAAGTCGATGAGGTTGTGCTTAAAAGAATATTTGTTAAGCCGGGCGGTCCCCGCTCCAAACTTCAACCAAATTGGGAGGGTCCTTATGTTATTTCGGCTGTTTATCCCGGTAATTCATATAAGCTGACTAGTACGGAAGGAGAAGAACTAGCTCATCCCTGGAATGGTGTATACCTCAAAAAATATTTCCCTTAGAACAAAATTCACAAAAAATCTATAAAATCCAAAAGTGTGAAGAATGATGATAGCATCTAACGCTTGCTTGCCCGGTGCACCAACTTGTCACTTAGGGAAATAAAAATAGGCATCATACTACACACACTACACGTCTAGTCTTGAGATCCGATGATCGGAAGTCAGAGAGAAAGCTAGGCAATGCTTGGCAAAGGAAGGTCAACCTAATCCCATTCTCTTCTTGTTTCGGTCCAGAATAGATAAAAGGGGTTAAAATGAGGAGTATCGAAAATGCCCATTGCCTTAGTTGGAAAATGCCTCCGAAGGTCTGCCTTCTTAAAAAGAAGAAAAGGTACCAAAAGATGGGCAATGACCCCTCATGTCAGCAAAAGAATAGATCTGTCTGAATGTGTACCAACAAAAGTCCAAAAGAAAAAGGCTCCAAAAGATGGGCAATAACCCCTCAGGTCAAAATCAAGCAAAAAAGAAGAAAGACACGTTCGAATGTGGGCCATCAAAGAAAATGGGCTAGAAGGAAGGACCCGAAGAGGTCAAAACCCGAACGGGCAATGTGGGTATTAGTAGAGAAACAAGTTCGACACCCCCGAATCCTACTAAGGACTTACCACCAATCCTCTTCCTTCTTTAACCTCAAAGGATAGGGTTGACCGACTAGGTCCAAGAAGAGCCATAGCCTATCAAAGGCAAAAGATCAGGAGATCTCAGGCTAGGCACTTTCTTACACGTGATGCCTACTCTTAGCCCTTAAGTAACAATGAGAAGCACCTATGGCAAGCAGGGCAGAGGATGAAATGATCGTGTCCCTCACACCAAACAAAAAAATCAAATATTTCAAAAAAGCACCAAACAAATCTGTAAAGTAAAAATCCTAAAAATAAAATATTCAAAACACTAAAAAAATCATAAAAGTTCCAAAACATCAAAAACATTATAAAAACATCAAAAGCCCAAACAAATCAAAATTTCCGAAAACACTTAAAAATCTGCTTTCAAATTGACTAGTTGCCTTTACATTCATGTTTAATTTCAGTCTTGCATGCATACATATGTTTTCCTTGTTATCTTTACCTTAATAAGGCTTATGTCCCTTGACAAAAGATCAAGGCAGTTTCGCCCTTTTCTTGCAAGGGACTAAGCCAAAATAAAGTTCTAATATCTTCTCTCAAGTGGATGCAGGAATAGGAGAAGGCATGCTAGCTTCATATCCCCAGAAACTTAGAGGAAGCAAAAACAACAAAAAAATCAAAAAAAAATTGAAAAAAAAAAGAGTGGACTACTCCGACCCCTATTAGGACTTGCATTTAGTATTGCATCTATCAAAATAAATAATATTTGAGATGTTGAAGACCTCAAGTCTAGAGGGGGCTGAGCCTGAGAACCCCTTCAACAAAATCAATGAAGGCTCAGTCATTCCCTAGGTTTGCGGATAGGCCAAAGTTGAATATGCGGGGACGACGGTTTCTTCATGGATGTCCTGACCTGTTATGTTCAACCTATATCTTCAACTATTTTCTTATACTTATTTTTATTTCTTTAAACCCGACATGCATCATGCATCATCACATGCGTTATCCCACCATAACCATTCCCCGCTTCCTAATAATGCTATAACCTCCTTCCAGTCACATCGTGAACCCTTTTAAAGATGGTCTTTTATAGCCCCTAGAGAAGGTCTTGATTTTTCAGAGAATTGGTTTCCAACGGGTTTTGACAATGATTTCATCGAAACAAGAAGTTTTTCCATGTCAAACTGAACCGGTATTTCTGAGTAAACCTCATGAATTTGAAGAACCCAACCTTTGTTGATTGGCTGTCTCCTCTTTACTTTTCGCAATTTACTTTTCAATGCATTTCTACCGGGTCTAGCACACCATGAAGTTCGGGTCCTGGCCGGTAACAATTCTCCCCCACGTGGGATTTTAGTTATTTACCTTCAGTACTGTTCTTCTCTTTAACCAATCAACCATAGGGAAGGTTTCGATAAGACAAAGGGTAATCTCGGAGTCCGGTAAAGTTTTATTCCACTCAACTAGGCCAATGAGGGCGTGTCTAAATCTACACCTTGGCGTCACCTTTTCAGTCCATCACCACTTCATTCCGCTACACCTCATTGCGCTTTGCTACATTCGCCTACGCTTCATTCGTATCATTCCCCTACAAAGCCGACGCCAAGGCGAGGCAAGCTGTAGACACGCAATTTTGGCCCAGTTGGAAAGTCTAAATTCTTGTTTTCATGGAGGGTATTCAAAGCGGATCGTGTTTTCCGGACGGATCAAGTTTCTGGCACGTTACGAAGGGAGGTCAATAGAGCGATCAGCCGCGCCAAACACCCTGTGTATAGGGTACTTGGCACCCTGTTTATAGGGCACTAGGCGCCCTATATGTAGGGCGCCAGGCGCCCTATATACAGGGCACCTGGCACCGTATCAAATCGATTTGACAGGCTGATTTGACCCCCGCAGTGACTCGTCTTGTCGACCTGACAGACCTCATGATGCTAGCGCCCCATATACAGGGCGCTATGCCACATGGCACTGTTTTTCGAAAATGGCCAAAGTGCCCTCTTTTGGGCTATAAATAGACCCTCATTTGAGACTAAAAGGAGGTTCCAACTTCGTGCCACCCTAGAGCTCATCCAACACCACGTTTCTAAGCTATTCTCATCCCCCACAAGCCTTCAAATCGATCCAAAATCTTCCACCAAAAACCCTAAAAACCTTCTATTTCTGTCACCCAGAAACATGATTTTTCTCCAACTTTGAGAGCCTCTATCCATGTCTCCTCTTACATCCAGCATCCAAACCACCTTTCATTAGCTTCATTTGCATATTGTCTACAAGGAGGAGCCCCTACTTCGTCCCGGAAGCCGCCCAGCACTCCGGAGCGGCGTTGCGAAGAGGGGAAGAAAATCTGTTCGGGCCAGACTTAGTGCCCCGTATACAGGGTGCTTTGACTTGGTCAACGCGCCCCATAAAGGGGGCACCTGCTCCTGGCGCCCTATATACAGGGCACCAGGAAGGACAGAAGCTTGTTTTGTTATTTTTGAATTCCGATCGCCCGTTTAATCGAGTTTTTCGTCTTCCTCTTTCATCCTAGCATTAATCATCATGTTATTTGGCATGTCTTAGAACATTTTGCATCTTATATATGTTTAAAAACCTACCAAAATAGGGGTTGGGATTCCGTCCCAATCCGGTTAGTCCCTTTCCATTTGCATGTTTGAATTCAAATTCGAGCACGATACTATGCTTTCATTAGAACTAATGAACCTTTCACTTGTTTTTATGTTTTCATATGGACACTCTTAGGTAAATCCGATTGAGGCAGAGCTTCAACCGGATCGAAGACGAAGGACTCACTAAGCTCTCTTCTTTCGGCCGGCCGAGAGAGGAGAAGTCGGAACTCAACAATCTCCCCGCTTCCAAAGGTACGACGGTCATTTCTCCATTTCATTTCTTTTCATTCCACTATATTTTGGAGTCTTTGGCTCCTGGAGACCACACCCACTAACATCCCATCCACCAAGTCCCCAAAGCGGGCGTAAGGGGCCGGAAGGGAGAGATCCGCGGATGTCCCGTTTCGGGTGCTTACACCCGGTTGATTAAAAGCGGCACATGGGCCCGGTTGAAGAAAAGGGGCATAAGAGCCCAGTTGATTAAAAGGGGCACATGGGCCCGGTTGGATAAAGGGGGCACATGGGCCTGGCTGATGGAAAGGGGCACATGGGCCAAGTTGATGAAAATGGGCATAAGAGCCCGACTGACGAAAAGGGGCATAAGTGCCCAAAAATTGGGCATAAGTGCCCGAATATGGGGCATAAGGGCCCAATTCAGTGGGATGGGGTGTGGGCCATGGCCCTAAGATTGACAGATTTTGGACCCATGGGCCTAATTGATGATTGTAAGAAGGATAAAGAAAGGGCAGTGGCCTTAAGATTGAGGAATTGTGGGCCCATGGGCCTGATTTTTGATTGGGATGAGGGTAGAGAAAGGGTCGTGGCCCTAAGAATGATGCTAAGGGATTTACCTGCCTAGCTGGAGGAGGTCCTAGTATCCCCTTGCTAAGGTCTGCATCTTCCTTCTGTAGGTTTATAGATTCCTTTCCCATTTCACTAACCAATTTGGTCTCCTAACTTCCTAGCTTAGGGGTCAATTCAATCTGACAAACTTCAGGGATCAATTCCAATGATGACGATAGTTGATCTATACCTGAAGAATCCTTGCCTAGTCCTTGACAATCAACAAAATTTATGATCTCTTCACCTAAGCTTCTTACAGTAGGCTTCTCCTTAGGTTGTTCTGGGGAAGAGGGTATGCCTAGTTTAGGGGATTCTAGAATGATAGAAGAGTTTGGTTCGACCTCCCCTACTGGCTAACTTTGATCTTGAGAGAGAGCAAGGATATATTGAGGAGTTGATTCCTCTGCCAGGGCAGGAGCACAAATGGTTGGAGTGATTGATTCCTCTGCCAGGGCAAGAGCTTGAAGGGTCAAAGTGACTGAATCATCTGCCATGGTAGGAGCATGGATGATTAGAGTGACTAGTTCCTCTACCATGGCAGGAGCATGAACGGTTGAAGTGAATAAATCATCTACTGTAGTAGGAGTAGGGATGATCAGATTAATTGGTTCCTCTACCATGGCAGGAGCAATAGAAGAAACAAGTGGTTTGACTGACTGAGGAGGAACCCTATGTTGAGGGATTGATTGAAGTGGTGCTGGTATAGAAGTCGGTTCAGGCTGAAGAGCTATTGGTGTAATTAGTTGAGGAGTCATGGCTTGGATGGTTGACTGAGGAGTTGTTGGTGGAATAGGCTAAGAAGCCAAGGGCCGGATGATTGGCCGAGGGGTTGTTGGTGGAATAGGTTGAGAAGCCAAGGGTCGGGCCGGATGATTGGTCGAGGGGTTGTTGGTGGAATAGGTTGAGAAGCCAAGGGCCGGATGATTGACCGAGGGGTTGTTGGTGAAATAGGCTAAGAATTCGATTTTGATAATGAGGTGTTGGCACAATTGACATGAGGAGCTTGATTGTGCACAGTTGGTTTCGCCATTAGCACGGGTTGCATGACCGGCTGAGGTTGGGGCATGGGTGGCCTAATCAACTGGCATTGAGGAGTCGGTTGAAGATGATGATCTAGATGGGAATGGGGAGGACAACTAGGTTTATGCATAACATCAATGCTCCTCTCAAACCTGGGCCTCAATTCATCAGAATATTGCATTAATCCCACATCTTCTTTTACTTCCCCAATTATTGAATAGCCTGGCCCATATCGTTTCAAGAATTTGGCCTTGACAATTTCAAAATCCCATATCTCTACTTCATTCAATGAAAAAAACCAATCTAGGGATGCACCCTCTAAAGATCTCCTAAAACGAAAGGCACGGGTCTTTCTATCATTCTGCCATCGAGATGATTTTCTCAGGAAATCATTGACATGGGTGAAGGGATCACCTGAGCCATTGTAGCGATGGTAGGTTGGCATTTGTGATTGGGGGATGTAGATAGTATAAAGGGGAAATTCAAGGGTTTCCTGATCCTTGGCAACAGGTGGGAAGGAATTCACTAGGGGGTGTGCATGTGGCACTCGGATAGGAGGGGGTGGGTTGGTGTGCAAGCTAAAGAATGACCCACAATGGGGTGAGTAGATAAAGTAACATGGCAGGACTACCCAGATGGGGTTATGGTAAGAGGTTGAACTACCGATTGGGGAGGTGAGGCAGTTCGGTTGACTTTGGCTGGACCATGATTGACAAGCATCTTGCCATTTGCTAGGGACTGCACAATTGAGAAGGATTTAGGATCAAGGTGAAGAGATAGACCCTGAAGGAGTCGCTCCTTGCTGAGCGGAGCAGGCTGATGGGTGGGATCTTGAATTTCGGGTTCCCTGATGGCATTAACATGGCCCTCTGGTTGGACTATGGGTTGCTGTAGCATGTAGAGACCCATCTTGTAGTAGTCCAGCATCATGGGCATCATGTCGATCTTTCTTCAAAGATGGTTAAAAAAAGAAGGGCAAGTCAAGCACACAATTAAAATTTTTTTTGTCATGTTTTGTTTTGTTTGATTTTTTTGTTTCAATTTGGTTGTTTGAAAAACAAGTTAAACACAAAATTAAAGAGGTTTTTTTTTGTTTTTTTAAGTGTTTTTCAAGAAGAAATTTTTGGTTGTTTTCAATTTTTGGTGAGCAAGCAAGTTATGCAAACAAGGTTTTAAAATGACTACTCAACAATATTTGGGTTGAAACCTTAGATTAGATAGATTGTTAGCAATTTTTCACTCAAATGGGTTTGGTTCCTATTGCTTCAATCTTCAAGATCTAAGGTTATCACACAATCACCACGAGTAGGTACTTGGGTTCTTCGGGTTTTGGGAAGTGGTACAACCGGCCCAATCGTGCGAAGAGGAATACTCCACGGATGGGGACTTATGGAGGCCTTGATGGAAACAACCAAATCAAGTAGGAAGGAATATCCCATAGGAGAGGTTAGAATCCACCAAGAAGGTGTTTGGAGGGTGAGGGTGTGTTGGGAGAGAGAGCCCCTACCTCGAATGCCCTACGGATCAGAGCAAGTCTGGTACCCGATGCAAAAGCTAATGCAAAAATGAAAAATGGAGGGTAGGAGGAGAAGAAGCAATCAATATGAAAACATGAATGAAAGCTATTAAATAAATTAAACAAGTGAATGCAAGCAAAACAAGCAATGATAAAGTAAAACAAGTAACTAGCAACTAGCAACTAAAAGGTGGTTCGCGCATGAACCAGCTTGTGATGGAGTGTCCAAGTGGGGACAAATCTAGAGTAAAGGTAAAAGGATAGTCCATGTGGGGACCAATTTGAAAATAAAGTGGCTCACACGGGAGCCAAGTTTTGGAAAGCTAGGTGGTTCACGTGGGAACCGGTTTTTGAAGGAAAAGGGGTGGTTCACGCGGGAACCGGTTTGTTTGATTTGAAAAATGAAAGGAGGGCCACGTGGGGCCAATCTAAAATGCTGCAAAGGGGTGTTCCACGTGGGGACCAATCTGAAAGTGAATTGGTTCACGTGGGAACCTATTTAGAAAAGGGGTTGGTTCACGCGGGAACAGGTTTTTGTGAAGAAGATGGTGGTTCACGCGGGAACCAATGTAAGAGTTGACAAAATAGAAAGAGGGCCACGTGGGGCCAATTTGAAGGTGCTGTAAAGAGGTGGTCCACGCGGGGATCGATCTGAAAATAAGTTGGTTAACACAGGAACCGAGTTGGAAAAGAAAGGTGGTTCACGCGGGAACCAGTTTATAAGAAGGAACCGGGTTAAAATTAAAGACAAGCAAATCAAGTCCACATGGGGGATAATCTTAAAGAAAGAGTAAACAGAAAGTTTAAAGGTAAATTGACATGGAAGAGGTAAAGAACAAGTCGGTTCGCGCGGGAACCAAATCGGAAAACAACTAGTTACACGGATCAATCAAGCTAGCACGGTTGAAGACATTGGTTGTCCCACCGTGGTCGCCAAAAAGCTGTAGACTCCATAAACGGGTTCCGGATTGGCACCTCAAGAGAAGGTGAAAAATAGAATGAGGGAAAGGGGAGTGAATCAGAAAACACTCGGAACGCAGTAAAAGGTCCTCACCTCGGTCCTACACTCACATTGATCTCCGAACTTTCATCTCACGGCGTCGCTCGAGCACCGGAGACGGTTCGGGTCATGTGGGAGGAGAGTGAGGAGGATATGAACTTAAAGCATGAATAAGAGAAGAAGTGGTCGCCAGGAGCTGCAGGCTCCGCTTTATGGATTTGAACAAGAGATTAAGTTAGATGACCGTGTGTACCTTAGCGTGGGAGATTGGGATGTGAGTTCAACCTTCTTCTTCTTCGGCCGGACGATGAAGAAGAGTCCAACCGATGCTAGCTTGATGTATTTTTGCAACTAGAAGACAATAAGATAATAAAACAAGTGAAGAAGGATTAGAATTGAGTGAAGTGTAGTAACTTGTAAAAACAATAACATAAAACGGCAATTGGAAACAAACTCATCGGATTCGGGGTTAGCCCTAACCCCTTTTTTTGGTTTTTTGTGATAGATGAAATAATGAAAAATAGAATAAAATGATGCTTAAATATGAACTAAATGATATGAATGAAGAGTTAGCAAAGAGAATATGAATGGTTAAAGATAACACAACCCAGGCAAAGTGGCAACCGGTTGGATAGATTCAATGTAAACTGCGCGGCTCTGATGCAGAGATCGTAACGAACAAAACCAATGTTAGAATAGAGTGATGTTTATTTCAAAATAAAGAGAACTCACCGAGGGTGGTTTTATATAAATAAAAGTTTGCATGAATCTTATGATAAGTAATCTGAATTTACCTGATAAGCAGGATCTTGGATAGTGAAGTTCTGGAAACTCCCAGCACAATGTCGATGTAGGACACGCTATGGGAACCCCAGATATCTAAATTGAATGATTCTTGTTTTAAATAAAAGATGACTCACTGGGGAACAATTTCTATGAAGGATGTATAGGCTGAATCTACCATTAAATGTATTGAAATTGACTGAGAAGATGATGACTTAGAAAAGAAGACTTCGGATCTGTCTGTGTAGCACCGGTGTTGAAGCCGTAACAAGCAGAGGGAATTTCAGAATTGATCTCTGTTAGTTGGAGATGAAAGATATCTTGATGAAGAACACTTCTTCTGAAGTAAGTCAGGACAGAAAATGACTATAAAGATCTGTAGAAGCCGATGATCAGCAGTGCAGCACGTCGGAGCATAGACCAGAAGGTTGTTTTATTGCCATAATGGTTAGGTGGTGCACTGCGAGGTTCAGCAACCCATGGTCCAACCAGAAGGTTGTTTTATTGCCATAATGAAGCCCAAAGTTCAAGATCCTGCTCACCAGTCCGCCTCACATAGCATAGAACAAGCTCTCAAGGATCTATCTCTTCACCTTGATCCTGAGACCTTTGCAATCATCCAATCCGCCACAAAGGACAAGATGCTTGTCAACCAGATTAAGGGTGACCAAGCCCCCGCACCACCTCGATCGGCAGCTAGGCCTCTTATCATCTCCTCTCTTGGGCAACCCTGCCATGTCTTTACTCACCCAACCGTGGTGCACCCATCAAATCCTATGCCGGTTCCTCCCTCTAACTCACCACATCCATCTCCTAGTTGTCCTGCAACTTACATGCCAGCACCATTGGCTCGGGAACCCAACCTCACTCAAGTTTTATTGATAAGCTCAACTGAATGTATGAGCATTTTGAAGAATTAAAGCACCGTTTGGACTCCAAGACTGCTCTTGAAATCTCAATCCTATCATTCCCAATTTTATACCTTCCTCCTTCAGAGATACCAGTTTTTCAACACTACAATGGGACTGGTAATCCCTTCACCCATCTGAAGGATTTCTTATATGAATATACCTTCTAGAAAAATAACTGCAAAGCCCTTGCTTTTCTATTCCGTCGGTCATTGGAGGGCACTTGAATGGTTTTACTCCTTTGATTCTTTCAAGGTGGCAGACTTCGACATAGTGAAGGCAAAGTTTTTATAGAGGTACAGAGATTGGGTGGGGCCAACCTACTCAATCATCAACTTAATTGCTGAAAAGATGAAGCCAGATGAGGACTTTGCCAGATTCGCTGACCGGTGGAGAAAAATGGTAGAAAAGTTGGTTGACACTATTTTAGAGGGGGAAAAGGTGAGGATGCTCATCGGGAATACCATGCCAACCCTTAGCAACCTCCTAATCATGCACCACCCAACCACTATGAGTGAGCTTTGTGATAGTGCCCGTTATCTCCAAGTCCACTTTAAGGATGCTTCTATGATCAACCCATTTGACCCTAAACCCCGCAACACCAGAAAACCCGCACCAGTAGGGTCTACCACGAGGGGGTAGTGAAAAACAAGAGTGTCAATGCCATGGGGAACCAGGGTGGGCATCGCCATAACCACTACCAAAACCCACCACCGAACCAACAATACCGACCAGCTCCTCAACTAGCTCCTCAACCAATCCAACAACCTCATCAACAACTCACCTACAACTAAGCACCACAACAACAACCTCTCTACAACCGAGCACCACAACAACAACAACCTACCTATAGCCAAGTGCCACCGCCAGCCAACCGACCTAGGAGGGGTAAACCAAAGAGAGAATAGTACTCTTAGCTGCCATTCCCCCTTATTGATATTTTCAATGTATTAATGGCTGAGCAACAGTTGGAGCTTCTAAAAGAAAGAGAAGGATAGCCGAAAAATGCAGACATGTCAAAGTATTGCACCTACCATCGGCACCCAGGGCATACTGTGGAAGTTTGCTTCCAATTCAAGGACTACATTCATGATCTTAATGATCAAGGGAACATTGACTGGGCACAGATGGGGGAATCTTTACAGTCAATGAAAGTATGTTAGAATCAACCACGGTGCCAACAATAGCAAGCACAATAGTAGCCCAGCCTGGGCATAGTTCAAGACCTGCTCCCGGTACATGCACCCGCTCAAGCATCGGCACCACCTCCACCAAACCAACGAATTGGCCTTGTCCACTCTGCCATCGGGGAGTCAACCAACCACTCCTAGGGTTGGCAGGTGGAGGATCAAACCACCACCATATCCACAAGACCAGCTCCACCCGCAACCCGTACCATACTCTTCATACTGAGGACCACCCCCAGTCAACAACCTACTCAACCACTCCAAAACCCAACCTCATCAACATTGCCATCACCAACCATTAACCCTCCCTGGCGGCTAATAATTAGGCCGCCCCAACATGCCAACCAACACCTAACTCAACAACCACCACCACTCCACGGCCCCTCATCATCCAACCATCACCTAATCCACCAACCACCACCACCCCACGCCGCATCATCATCTGACCATCACCACCAACACCTCAACTATCACCTAACCTACCAACCACCACCACCCCATGCCGCATCATCATCCAACCATCACTACAAACACCTCAACTATCGCCTAACCTACCAACCACCACCACCCCATGACACATCATCATCCGACCATCACCACCAACACCCCAACCAGAACCTAACCCATCAACCACGACCACTCCACGACCTCTTATCATCCGATTCTCACCACCCCTACCTATCTCAGGCCCCTCAACATCCCAACCAACTGTACCATCACCACCTTCACCACTCCCTCCTACCACACTGGCGTTGATGCTTCAGAGTGGAAGGATGTTCCAAAGGGTTTTCCCCCAGGTTGGGATGCAATTGCAGGAGCATGTAGAAGAAGAGGTGATAGAAGAAACGTTGCTCGGAACGACATATGACTTGTTGAAGCATTAGGACAAAATGCCAACATGGATTTTGATTTTGGAACTTATAAAGAGATCAAAGAGTCATCAAGGCATTCTACAATAGTACTTGTAGCGGGTCATGGTCAATGAGGACCTCTCACCCGAGAAAATCATCACTGTCTTGACCCCCAGAAGTGAGCATCCATTACTCACATTCACATAGGAGGAGTTGGCAAGGCCAGAAATCAGAAAGTACGCTCTACGTGTTGCAGTGGTCGTCAGAGGCATATAAATCAAATCCTGCTTGATTGACACCGGAGCATCCATAAATGTCATGTCGCTAGAAACATTGCAGCTTTGCAGCATCTCCGATGAAGAAATCGAGCCTTCCGCCGTCACGGTGATTGCCTATGACAACTCAAGGAAGTTAGCATGAGGAGTGGTTACTTTGGAAGTAGGGCTCGGACCGTGTACTATCACCACCGAGTTCTAAGTTTTAGAATTGGACCCCACATTCAAAGCCATATTAGGACGCCCATATCTCGAGACAATTGGAGCTGTTGCCTTGACTAATCATCAATGTGTGAAGTTCCCATACAAAGGGCAGGTCATCTAGGTAAACAACATCCTCATTCTGAATGACATGAATAACTTCTCTTCTGCATTGCCAGTATCATAATCTGTCTAGCCACTAGTTTCAACTATAGAGCTGCCTAGAATCATGATTTTGATGACCTCACCTCTGGATACAGTTGCTTGGCGGATGATGAAAAGAATGGGATATCAACCAAGAAAGGGGTTGGGTAAGGAGCTGCAGGGGGTTGTACACCCGATCGAAGCGGTGCAAACACCAAGAAAGCAAGGGCTTGACTATGAGCCAAGTTTCAACCCAAGGATGGTCTACCGGTCAAAACATGCCATAGGGATCCATAAATTCTTCATCAAAGGGGAGACCATGATGATGGCTGAAGATGAGAAAGAATTGAACACTATCACCAAGAGGAGGAGAGCTATAGAACATGAAGAAGAAGTGAATAACCTGTAAGGAATCGTCCAAGAAAATTTGGTGCAGCGGAAGCGACGATTCCTATGGGTTCCTTTAGAATCCGTCTCAATCAGAACCGAATGACGAAAATCAAAAACCGATCAAATAGGGTTCGAATATACCTGATAGGGACTCATATAATCCCATGGAGAGGAAATATATGAGCTTCTTAAGCTCTACAAACTGTTCAAGCGTCCGGTCTCCAGCAGTATCCACACGAACTTCATCCACAGCAGGTTCTCCCTTCGCGCCGGCCTCGAGAACTCTTCCCGAACGGAGCTCCATCGACCATGGACACCTTCTTAAGAGAGGAGGAGGTAGGGCGGAGGCTTGGGATGTGATTTTCACCCTTGGCTTGATGGGGTTTGGCTGAAACCATTAGTATTTATAGAGAATTATGGAATTTTTTATAAAAACCCAAAATCTCTATAAATTACGGCCTTGCCCCTGTACTTGTGGATAAGTCCTTTTGTGTGTGACCCACTAGGCCCAATAACCTATTTGGTTGAGGCCTAAATAAAATAGAACAATTCTATTTAATTTTAATTAAATCTATTATCCGATAACAGATTAATCGGCCTACCGATCATGAAGGGTACAAGCCACATCCCATGATCCCAAATGGCTATGGGTATAATCTCATCTCCATTGAGCCTTTCCATCATCAGTTATCACATGGATATAAACCCTCATCCATCCAATGTCCCGGTCGGAAAGGAGTACGGCATCGACTGTCAACTCCTTAGTGTACCGACTCTATAGGATCATGTACTCGAAATTGAATCAATTGAAAAACTCCTTTTCCAATTATCCTATCTACCCTGGCCAGGGATTTAGAGTACTATCCCATAGGACATTCACTCTCACTTACCGAGAGTGGATGATCCCTTGTTGTCCGCTCAATTGCCTCCATCGGATTTTCCTTGTACCCGATCCATCGCTATATAGGACCATCTAAATTGTGATCCATAAGTCAATGGTCAAAGCACAAGTTCCACCCAACAAGGCATCTTTGGTGACTCAGGTCAAAGGTCCAACCATGCAACCGTGATGATAGAAAATCCTGATAGACAGTTCGGTAAGATACCATTTAGGGTTTCTAATTCGGTTAGTTCTGTGAACTCATTCAACTAATGAGCACCTGTATGTGTATCTCAGTGTCTCCACACTAATGACCAATGAGATCGGTCGTCCTCATCACATGAGAAGACATCACATACACTAGTCTATCCGGATCCTTGATGTCCCGTCTCAAGTATCCTATGACTAAGAACATTTAGATCAAATACCTCTAGATGATCAATCTCATTATCATGATCTCATCATGATTTAATCATCATTGTATTTGATCAAGGACTTCATTATGATATTCGCATCTAATAAGAGCTTATAATGAAGATTTGCCTAATTAATTGAATAAGATATATCTAGAAATGTCAAATCATATCATATATGATTGGCTTGTAGGGCATACATTTCTATCAATCTCCCACTTGCACTAAAGCCAATCACCCATCTGGCTGATCTATATCAGCTCGAGGTGAAGCTCAAACACTCTTTGAGTAACTGCTTCAGTTAATGGATCTAAAATGTTATTAACGGTAGATACTTTATTTTTAATTATATCTCTATAAGTTGCAATCTCTCTGATTGTATGGTATCGCCATAGAAGTTCTAAACTTCTGATGAGACATCGACTTTACACCATTGTTTTCTCAAAACAATGATACACTTTCAGAGAAAATTGAGACAATCCCATATCAAATATGTAGATGAAAAACTTCATCTAAACTACTTCTCAAGCAGTGTGCAACCACTATGTAAACTTGTTTACATATGTTGTAGAATTTACAGTGTTCTATCACATAGAACTCTTTCAACTCACTGCACCACCATTATTCTGACTTAATATCAAACTTATTTGATTAGAAGCTTGTGTTTGTAAAACTACAAGACTTCAAGTCTTATCCTCCAGTGTATAGAGATACATTCTCAGTGCTTCTCAAGTACCAAATGATATATCTCTAAACTATCTAGTGACTCTCACCTGGATCTTCCTGATGAATGCTCATAACACTTAGAGCATTAAGCACATCATGTACGTAGCATCATAAAAATGATAGACCCTATGACAAAGTCATAAGGGCTCTATTTATGTGATCTCTTTATCTTTCAAGAAGTCTACAAAGACAACACTTTACAGAGATAAACTCCACGCCACATAGGTAAGAAACCTATCTTGGAGTTTATCATGTCAAACCCTTTGACTATGGTGACTATGTACACTAACTGGGCATTGATTTTAGATCTATCTCCATAGATCTCAAACCCAAATTGTGTTTGGAGGATCAATTTGATAGCTAGGTTCACTTATGATAACACACCTACTTCATTCTCAATGAGTAGTATGTCATCAACATAAAATGTCAAGAAAGTAATAGCACTCCTACTTATCTTGTTGAATACACAAGGCTCCTCTTCGTTCTTAACGAAGTCATAAGATTTAATCTTATTAAACCTTATATATGATCTATGGAAGTTTTACTTCAGTCCATAAATGAACTTAATACACACTCTTCTTGGATGTTAATGGGACTTGATTCCCTATAGTTGTATCACATACACCTATTCCTCAAAATACCTTAGAGGAACACTATCTTAACATCCAATTAGCTTATCTCATAATCATAGTGTAACAATTAAAATCCAAATGGATTAATCCATGGAATAGGTAAAAGATCTCATCATAGTCAACCATTTGACTTCGATGATATCCTTTTCAACTATTCTCACCTTTGAAGATATCTACCTTCTAATCCACTCCAATCTATTCTTTAGTGATCCATTTATTCCTTATGGATACTATATCCTTAGGTGGATTTATCAAGTTCTAAACTTGATTAGAATAGATACAGTTTATATCGGATTTTATTGTCTCTTCCTATTTTAGAATCAATATCTTATATTGGCTCTATATAGATCCTAGGATCAATATCCTTATTATCTTATGCCTCGTTTTATCTATCAGAGATATGTCTCACATATCTCTTAGGTAGAATGGACACAAGTAAAAACCTATGATTTGTCCTTGTGTAATTATTAATTAGTACCTTAATAGAAGTGTTATTAGGTTGTGGGATTGGAACATCTTCCATATATACCTTTCTCCCACTATCTTTCATAAGAAGGAACTTTTCCTTTAGAAATATAGTGAGCTGAGCAACACATACCCTGGTTCATAAAGGGTGGTATATTAATATCCAAAAGTTTTCTTAGGATATCCCACAAGCTAACACTTCATAGTCTTATATTCCAACTTCTTAGAGTTATACTTCTTCACCAGGTCGGACATTCCGAAACCTTAACTTGCTTAAGGTCAAGTTTTAACCCCTTTTCCATATCCTATATGGAATAATCGGAACAGACTTAGAAGGTACCTATTAAGATCAAGTGGTTATAATGAGTACTTAGCCAAAATTAGACAAAGAGAAAATTTTCAAAGCTTGTCATTGTTCATATTATGTCATACATAATATGACTTCTCATTTTAACTACTCAATTAAGCAAAAATATGTAAAGAGGTGTCCTTTAAAATTAGATTCTATTATCCTTCAATTATATGTGAATTATGTACTTAAGTATTCCCCTCCTTGATCTCATCAAAGAGTTCTAATACTCTTTCCATTAGTATCTCTACTTCATTCTTAATCTCAGATAATTTCTCAAAGGTTTTAGATTTGTACTTCATAAAGTACATGTATCCATACCTAGAGTCATCATCTTTGAAAGAAGTAGAAATATTCTTCTTTAGCCTTACTAGATATGGGCTAACATACATCTAGATGTACGAGTTCTAATAACTCATTAACCCATTCTCCATGTCTATATAAAGCTAAAGTGTAGATTAATCTAAATCAACCCATTTCCTCTTAAAAGGAATATTCACACATAACATGAGAGCTAATATATCAAATATGATTAAACAATTCATTAAGCTGCCACTGGCAAACACTTTGCCATTCAATCTATTAGAACATCTATCAATTCCATAACTTAGAATAGATCATCATTTATTCAAGCAGGAAATCATATAAGGTTCTTGTAGAAGGATATAATAGCAATCTTAATTATTAAGACATCTCGTTAAGGCTATTAAAGAATTGCACCTCCCACTAATACTGGTGCAACTTTTGCACCATTTCATATGTAGGTCAATATCTTCTTTATTAAGCCTTCATTTACTTGTCATCATCTACAACTCCTTGTAGATATAAGATGCATATCTGGTATCTCATACCATTAGATGCATCCATAGTATCTAATATTATGATATACACATATAGTATCTAATACTATTAAGTGTATATTTAAAAGAAGTAAATGTCAATGACTTGGATACATGAAGCTTCTCAAGCTCCACCTTTGCATTATATACAAAACACTTTGTACTTCCTCTTCCACTTATCATCATCATGACAGTGTAAGAATCCTGTCTTATTCTGGCTTTATTATCTTGACCACCTTCTTTTACTATTAACTCTCTCCTATTTCTATCTAATGATTTTACTTCTTACTATTGGTCTCAGCAACAAGAAGTAATTAAGATGTATTGTTGATCTAAGTTGCCCTTTAGTTAGCTCATCACTATGAGCCATGATGGATCTCATATTCATCTATCCATGTTGTCTCTATAATTATGTCACATAGAGACTAACATCTAGTTTAAGGCAAACAATGCATCTTGTCTATGAGATAAGATCTTATCTTTCTTTCATATCACTAGATAATTTAGGAGACACCTACTTTTCAAGTAGAATAGTTAATTGGTCAACTATGAGAACAATTCTCTTAGTTCTAAACCAGTCTAAGAAGTGTGAGCCATTAAGCTATTTGGCATCTAATATGCCATACTAATGGTGGTTTATTATCGTATTCTACAACTGAGATATAATTTTATCAAAATAACATTGCAGACATTCATTAAAATTAAGATATGGTCTTTGATCCTAATTTATGCTCCCACTAATTATCGACGAATTTGCATAACCCTCATTTTGCAAAGACAGGATATCACGATGAAATCCTAGTGGGGACTAAGACCCTATTAACTTTATGGTGACAACCTTGTGGGAAACACAACAAGTCATCCCATACTTAATAGGTAGGTAACTTTTACCAATTGCAACCCTTGCAATTCTTAGTCATTTAGCCTCTAGAGTTATAACCTTGTGGGAAACACAATAAGCTATATACTCTAGTTAGGTCAACTCCGCTTGTTACGTTATGAGAATGAATTCTTAACATAGCCCTTATGGGAAACACAACAAGGCCATGCAATGGTCCACCCCAAAGTTCGACAAATGCCTTGGCCATGATCACCAATCCCTTTCTGAATGAGTCTTGTAGGAAACACAACAAACCCATCCAATCTAAGATTGGCTCATCAAGACCATAACAACGGAAGGCTACGTGAGTCATTCTTAATGTCACATGTTTATCAACCTAATTATGACGAGGAGGGATTTTATTTTAGTCTCATCAAGAATATGTGCTAAGTATATATAATACCTTTGGAATATCATATATCTAAGGTATAAAAGATACCACACAACCACATATCAAATATGCATAAAAAATTGGTGATCATGGACTTAACCCTAAGCATGCACCTAAGGCACCCCTATAGATGCAAATCCTTGCTTCAGATGCTTGAGTTGGTATGCTCCCACTTCAGAAGGGTGCTTCTCCAAGTGGTCCCGCTCTCCAACCTTCCACGAACCGGCTTCTAACTCTTACAAGCGGCTTAAGGGTATGCAGACCCACAAATGTACATAACTCAATAAGAAACCTTGGTTTTAACCAAGGGGAGTACATTAATGGAGGGAGGTAGAATGTACAATCAGATTGTATAGAGAGAGAGGAGGCACACACAGGCCCCATTTAATAACATAACCAACACAATTAAAAGCAATCACAAGCCAAGCACAATTAAGTCCATGATCACCTCCATACACACTAACATTCATCACATGAACATAGAGCGCATACGTAATAATTATATAAGATATATCATATTTATCAGCATAAAATTATATAATTTATTTTGAACTTCTCAATTTCATACATGTCGAATTTTTTCATGAAATAAATAACATGAAAATAAGATGACAATAACATATAAACAATTTATATGAAATGAACATACAAAACTAAACTATTTAGAACATTCATGCATTCCCAATGCAGTGCAATGTCATAAATTAATGTCCCAATTTATATTCTGTGAAATCTCATTTTACAGAATTAATTAAGACACTAATTATATAAGTTAAACCTTTAAAACAATTTTAAAGTTTAACCATGAGTGAATCTATATAAATAGGGCTTAAAATTATCTAACAGGTCATTAAACACTTTAAAACATGTTAAATAATATTATAGAATTTTTTTAGAAATTTTATGGAATTTTCTGGCATTTTTTTCTAAATTTTCTATGATTTTAAACACTTTAAAATCATAAAATATGATTCTGGCGCATGCGCCGCACGCTCCGGTGCACTGCGCCACGCCGGCGAGCGCTTGTGTGCGCCGTGGCGTGCGCCAGTCTTCATGCGCGTCTGTGCCGACCGTCGGTGCGCCGCTCGCGCGCCAGACTCCTATCGCGATTGAACTGTTCATCGGGAGGATATGTCCCCCTTAAAATCGGACATATCTCCTTATCCAGAAGTCCGAAAAATCTGGAACAATATGCGTTGGAATTCTGATCAAATAAGGAATCCAAAACAGTTGGCCTCATATCGAGGAAAAATTCCAATCGACCGCAAAATGAGGAAGAAGAGGCGGAGGTCACCGTAGCAGAAATCTCTATTTTTAACGAGGATAACTCCTTATACAGAAGCCAAATGTTCTCCAAAAATAAAATTTAGAATCCTCATCAAATGATGTTTCCAAATATGTATATATCCCTTCAGAGAAAAATTCTCTATCAACGGGAAATCAGGAAGAAACAAGTCGGCGCCACCAGACTCCGCAGAACCCTAGTTCGTCGGAAAACTCAAAATTTCTCTCCCTCCGCCGTCATTCATAGCTGGATATCAAAGGTAAAGGATAGGTAATCATATTACCCATCTTCTAAACCTTTTACAAGCCTCAATTTCTTCTGTGAACGGAGATTTCACAAAATCCTCAAATCCGGGTGTCGATTTGGGCATGACAGAAACACCAACTTTTGAGGCTACTTCCGAACACTAAAGAGATACAAACTTCAAACGGTTTGCGGTGTTGGAAAGCCCTATATCAAGAGATTGTACCAGAGCCAACCAATCTTTTATTTGAGTCATACACAGAATATGGTGGCCTCGTCAAAATAGACGTTTGCACAGATTCGGGACACAAATAACATGAAATAATATCGATTCGAAGTCGGTTTCAACTGAGACTTGAACCAGGCTCTGATACCACTGTAAAGAATTGTACAAGAAAAATTTGTTTAGCGGAAGCGACGATTCCTATGGGTTCCTTTAGAATCCGTCTCAATCAGAACAGAACGACGAAAATCAAAAACCGATCAAATCGGGTTCGAATATACCTGATAGGGACTCATATAATCCCATGGAGAGGAAGGAGATGAGCTTCTTAAGCTCTAAAAACCGTTCAAGCGTCCGGTCTCCAGCAGTTTCCACACGAACTTCATCCACAGCAGGTTCTCCCTTCGCGTCGGCCTCGAGAACTCTTCCCGAACGGAGCTCCATCGACCATGAACACCTTCTTAAGAGAGGAAGAGGTAGGGAGGAGGCTTGGGACGTGGTTTTCACCCTTGGCTTGATGGGGTTTGGCTGAAACCATTAGTATTTATAGAGAATTATAGAATTTTTTATAAAAACCCAAAATCTCTATAAATTACGGCCTTGCCCCTGTACTTGTGGATAAGTCCTTTTGTGTGTGACCCACTAGGCCCAATAACCTATTTGGTTGAGGCCTAAATAAAATAGAACAATTCTATTTAATTTTAATTAAATCCGTTATCCGATAACAGATTAATCGGCCTACCGATCATGAAGGGTACAAGCCACATCCCATGATCCCAAATGGCTATGGAGATAATCTCATCTCCATTGAGCTTTTCCATCATCAGTTACCACATGGATATAAACCCTTATTCATCCAATGTCCCGGTCGGAAAGGAGTACGGCATCGACTGTCAACTCCTTAGTGTACCGACTCTATAGGATCATGTACTCGGAATTGGATCAATTAGAAAACTCCTTTTCCAATTATCCTGTCTACCTTGGCCAGGGATTTAGAGTACTATCCCATAGGACATTCACTCTCACTTACCGAGAGTGGACGATCCCTTGTTGTCCGCTCAATTGCCTCCATCGGATTTTCCTTGTACCCAATCCATCGCTATATAGGACCATCTAAATTGTGATCCATAAGTCAATAGTGAAAGCACAAGTTCCACCCAACATGGCATCTTTGGCGACTCAGGTCAAAGGTCCAACCATGCAACCGTGATGATAGAAAATCCTGATAGACAGTTCGGTAAGATACCATTTAGGGTTTCTAATTCGGTTAGTTCTGTGAACTCATTCAACTAATGAGCACCTGTATGTGTATCTCAGTGTCTCCACACTAATGACCAATGAGATCGGTCGTCCTCATCACATGAGAAGACATCACATACACTAGTCTATCCGGATCCTTGATGTCCCGTCTCAAGTATCCTATGACTAGGAACATTTAGATCAAATACCTCTAGATGATCAATCTCATTATCATGATCTCATCATGATTTAATCATCATTGTATTTGATCAAGGACTTCATTATGATATTCGCATCTAATAAGAGCTTATAATGAAGATTTGCCTAATTAATTGAATAAGATATATCTAGAAATGTCAAATCATATCATATATGATTGGCTTGTAGGGCATACATTTCTATCATAACCTGAGTTCATCTCTGTCTCAGTTGTTCATAGAGAAGGAAGAAGAGAAAGAACCATTCAAGGGCAAGTACATTCCTAAACAGCTCGTCAACTCAAGCAAGCCTCCACACAACACCATGTGTGAGCCATATCCTATGGTCACGTATTTCAAGATCCTCACGCTCTCCCTCTTGAATTTGCTTGATGGGCTTCCAAGTCCAATTCCCACCTCTGGGCTAGTATGGCCACCCGAACTGATCACTGGGCCTGAGAGCCCATTCAAGTCTTCCTACCCCACTGGGTGTCTACGCCCACATCCAACCAACACCGGGCCCGCGTGCCCACCAATTGGGCCCATGTGACCCTTAAAGCTTTTCCCTAGTTTTGGGCCTGTATACCCATCTCTTGTCATTGTAGGGCCCGCGAGCCCATTTTTCTTATTTTTGCTCAAGCTTTTCATTTCAACTCGAGCCCCACCAGCTCATTCTCTTTTCTTTATTGAAAATGCCAAAAATGTCTTCTCACAAACTCACCTTTCCATTAAGGAGATGTTTCTACTTGTCTCGGAGGGTGCTCCAAACTAGGGACCGCTCTTCTCCGAATCACTGATCGATTTGTTTGATCCTTCATCCACTGTATATACCACCTTTCCAATTCTGTCTTTTGTAGGAGTAGTTAGGTTAGAGAAAAATAAAATTTGAGGTAAGCGAGTTCCAGAAAGGTATCTCCCACAGTTAGCTTAGAAGTGCAAAGAGTGTGCAAGGCTACCAAGTTTCTTGGAAAATGCTATCCAGCTTGATGAAATCCAATATGAGGATGAATTTAATATAGATCATGCACTGGGAGTCTATGAGGTAGTATCAGAAAAGGATCCTGATTTTGAGAAAGGAATTGAGGACTTGGCTGATACGTATGCATCTAGATTTAAAAGGTTTGAAGAACCATCAACCATGGCGGATGAACTGACAAAAGAGTTAAATCTTGGAACACCGAAAGATCCCAAGACCATCCTTCTAAGTGCCAACCTCACTCCCACTGAGAAGCATAGTTTAATTAAAATCTTAGAAGAATACAAGGACACATTCACATAGACATATAAAGATATGTCGGTGTTAGACAACTCATTGGTTGAACATCATTTGATTTTGAAACCTAGAGCTACCCCAGTCAAACAAAAATTAAGGATATTCCACCCTAATGTTGCACTTAAAATGAAAGAAGAGGTTGATAAGTTGCATCAGGAAAAATTTATTAAGGTCATCCTTTATCCGCAATGGGTGACAAACATAGTCCTTGTCATAAAGAAGGATGGACGAGTTTGGATCTGTATAGACTTCAACGACTTGAACTGAGCATGTCCTAAAGATGACTTTCCTCTACCTCATATTGATGTGTCAGTTGACAACACTACTGGATTTGAAATACTTTTCTTCATGGATGGCTATTCTGGATACAATCAAATCCAGTTAGCTGAAGAGGACCAGGAGAAGACCTTGTTCACTACACCTTTGAGAACCTACTGCTATGTCGTCATGCCCTTCAGACTAAAGAATACCGATGCAACATATCAGATGACTATGATGTCTATTTTTCATGACATGATGCATACCCTTGTAGAGGTGTACATGGATGATCTGGTCGTTAAGTCCAAAAGTCGAGAAGACATCCTGAAGTGTTAAGAAAGGTCTTACAAAGGGCTAGGGAATATAAATTGAAGATGAACCCAAAGAAGTGCACATTTGGAGTATCTATAGGAAAATTGTTGGGGTTCATAGTGAATAAAAAGGGTATAGAGATTGACTCAAACAAAGCCAAAGTAATCATTGGTATGCCTCCTCCGAAGAATATAAAAGAACTTCGAGGATTAATCGAGAGGCTACAATTTGTCCACCGGTTTATCTCACAACATTTCCAAAGTTGTAAACCCTTCTATGAGTTAACCAAGGCGGGGGTCGAGTTTAAATGGGATTCGAAGTGCCAAGAAGCATTTGATGGTTTGAAAAGATACCTGGCTAGTCCCCCTGTGCTTAGGCCACCAGTCCCTGACAAGCCTTTAGTTCTGTATATCTCGGTTCTGGAGAATTCTCTTGGGGCAGTCCTTGCACAAGTGGATGAAGAAGGGAAAGAGCGGGCAACTTACTATTTGTCGAAGATTTTTAATCCATGTGAACAGAAGTATACTGTGGTGGAGAAGACCTGTGCTGCACTAGTCTAGGTAGTTTAGAAACTTAAACACTATTTTCTTGCTCATGAGGTCAACCTTATTGCCTGCATCAATCCCATCAAATTCCTTTTGGAGAAAACTGTTCTAACTGATCAGTTAAGTCGTTGGCAAAGCTTTCTTTCATAGTTTGATATCACCTATGTCCCTCAGAAGGTGATTAAGGGCTATGCCATTGCCGAGCATCTTGCCCACCATCTTGTACCCATCTTTGACCCAGTCCAATCGGAGCTACCGGATGATGAACTAATGTTAATCCGATCTTCTAATCTTTGAACATTATATTTTGATGGGGCTCTGAATTCACTCAGTAGAAGAATAGGAATCATCCTTCTGTCACTTGAAGGTGTCACCATTTCACAAGCATTTCAGCTCGACTTTCTAGAAACTAATAATGTAGCTGAATATGATGCCTTGCTGGCTGGGTTGGAGGCCGCTCACTTCTATGGTGCCACTGAACTGAATGTGATAGGTGATAGCTGACTAATTCCATGCCAAGTCCTAACCAAATACCGAACTTCTCATCCGAATCTCAAACCCTACCAAGAACTCCTTGTTACATCAAGCTATTTTCCAAACTCACTTTTGTTCATGTCCCTCAAGCTCAGAATATTCTTGTTGATGCCCTAGCCTTCTTAGCTTTGTCTCTATCAGTCCCGCTAGGTAGACATGTGTGGACTATCCATATTCGTAGGAGGTTGATGTCAACGATTAAGGATGGGTGCTTTTTGAGGGTCAAGGAGAGGTTTGGCAGGAAGGAATACCTAGAGCAGAAAAAGGAGATCTCCTTGGTTGAGTTAAAAGAGTTTGATGAGGGTGAGAGGCCTTGGTTTGATGAGATTGCAAGGTATTGTCAAGATCAGTTTTATCCACCTAGATCAAATGCAAAAGAGAAGAAGGCTATTAGGAGAGTATCCTAGAGATATACCATTTTAGGAGGGGTGCACTACAAGAGGAGCCTGAGTAGAATCTTACTCAGATGCGTTGATGAAGGAGAAGCAGAGTTGGTGGTTAAGGAAGCACGTTCTGGGGTCTGTGGAGGCCATGTCAATGCTCAGGCTCTTGCTAAAAAGATCATCTGGCAAGGGTATTATTGGACAACCCTAGAAGAAGATTGCTCCATCTTTATCTGTTATTGTCACTCTTTCCAACTCCATGCCGATAAGATCCATTCTCCCGCATCTTCCCTTCACCCGATTCATGCCTCATGGCCCTTCGCCATGAGGGCTTTTGATATCATTGGCCTTCTAAGTGATCCTAACTCTAAAGTCGGCTCCAAATCATTTAACCTGATGGCAACAAAGTACTTCACCAAGTGAGTAGAAGTGGAAGCGTTCGTGGAGATCAAGGCATCAACACTATGCTTCTTCATCAAGCACAACATCATCGCCAGGTTCGGGATCCCCAATGACATCATCACCGACAACGGACTACAATTTCTCGCTCAATATCTGCGTGATCCTTGCAATAGGTACCACATCGCATTGCATCATTAATCTTTGTACTATCCGCAAGACAATGGTCAAGCAGAAGCCACCAACAAAACCTTGATTAAGACTATCAAGAAAACCTATAAGTTTAGCAAGTTCGTAGACTGGCCAGATAAGCTTGTAGATGCCCTACGGGCTTATCATACTTTTGTGTGGACCCCCATTGGTCAAACGTCATATGCCCTCGCATATGAAATGAAAGTGGTGGTTCTGTATGAAGTACTTTTTCCATCACTTCGAGTTCATCTTGATAGGGATATCCCTATCGATGAGAGACGAGAATCTCTTCTTGCATAGCTTGAACTCCTAGATGAAAGAAGGTTGTCCGCCTCCGAACATGCCTGGACTTATCAAAACAGACTCAAAAGGTTTTATTAAAAGAGGGTGGTAGAGAGAAAGTTCTAAATTGGTGAGAGAGTAGTCGAATGCATATTCATTAAGTCCGGTGGTCCCCGCTCCAAGTTGCAACCTAACTGGGAAGGGCCTTTTGTAATAACTGAAAAATATCCAGGCAGAACCCTGAAGGCAGAAAGGGACCCTTATCCTATTCTCTTGCAACCTAACTGGGAAGGGCCTTTCATTATAACTAAAAAATATCCAGGCAGAACCCTGAAGGCAGAAAGGGACCCTTATCCTATTCTCTTCTATTCGGTCCAAGATAGGTGAAGAAGATTAGAGGAAGATGATATCAAAAATGCTTGCCGCCTTAGTAGGAGGCTATCTCATAGGGTGCAAAAGGGTGCCAAAATATGGGCAATGAACCTCACATATTTAAACAAATATAGGTCTGTCTGAATGAGTACCGGAAAAGTAGAAAATGAATAAAAGGCACCAAAAGATAGGCAATGAACTCATAGGTCAAAGACCTGTCTAAATAAGTGCCACATGTAGAAAAAAGACCCGAAGAGGCTGAACCCCAACGAGCAACTTGGGCCTGAATAGAGAAACCCTCCTAGACATCTTGAAATCCTATTAAGGACTTCCTCCACTATCCTTCCTTCTTAAACCCCTAGGGTAGGGTGAACTATCCAAATTTAGGGGGAACCAAAGCTGATCAAGAGAAGAAGGCAAGAAAGATTCTAGGTAAGGAACCCATTTTCACGTGGTGTTTACCGCTTGAATCTTGTTTATCACTCAAGGATCGATAAATTATCTTAATACCAAAATATTCTCCACAAAAACAAAAAAATTTGAATATTTTCAAAATTAAAAAGGGAATATTTAAAAATTTTTAAAAATGAATGTTTGCAAAAATTCAAAAAAATAAATATTTTCAAAAATTTAAAAAAAATGCATCATTTAACTTGGCATAACCTTGATTTTTTGCCATTGCTAGCATCCATGTTTATTTCTATGTCTTGCATGTTTCATTTTTGCATTACATATTTATCTTTATTGTCACCTCATTAAGAGGGCTCCTCCCTTTGACCTAAGTCAAAGTTGGCCGTACTAGGCAAAGGGGAGAGTTGTTGTGAAGATTTAATCCACTTTTATCAAGTGTTTCAGTGACTTTAAAGTAAGAGGGGAAGATTCTGTCGACGACAGGATAGTTCTCTTAACCATTTCATTTCAGTCATTTAGTTTATTTTATTACACCTTGTAAGGCTCCTCTCTCTGACCTAAGTCAAGGCAGACAACAATAGGCAAAGAGATGAGTCATGGTGAAGATTTAATCTCCTTTATCAAGTGTTTCATGAATTTATGAACGAAAGGGGAGCAAATCTCACCATGACAGGTAAGTCCTCTTCTCGCATCTCATTCCTTTTAGTCAATGTTTTGTCCCACCTTGTTAATAAGGCTATCCCCTTGACATATAAGCAAGGTAAGATGACAATGAGCAAGGGGGTAAGCCCTGGCACAGATCTAACCCCTTTATTGAGCATTTCATAAAAGAAACACGAGTCAAAGAGGGGGGAGGTCTTGCCAGTAGGTATGTTTCTTACCCTACATCTATTATTTAATTTTATTATTGTTTACCATCTTTTAGAAGGCTTCGTCCCTTGACAAACTCGCAAGAGGCCAAGACGAAATGTGATACTAACTATCCTTTCAAGAAATATCAAGCAGATCAAAACAACACTGAAGCAAATAAATAAAGATTTGATTACACCATCAAGTGCTACAATAAGGAAGAAAAGCAGCTACAACACAAGAAGAGCAAAAGTCTGCTACATATATCAGTGACCACTGCCGCCCACTCCAGGGAAACGACCACGTGGATGAGGCATGAAAGCCATTTCCGCTAATGCCGCCGTAGTCACCTCGTTTTGACGACGCTATGAAGAAGTGGCCAAGTACGCAGTAGCGCCACTCGTGTGGCTCTTGCTCTACCCCTGCTGACTCTGGCTATGGGGGGCGTTGCCACTCCTGTGTGTACCGCTCCGATGGGAGCTGCTCTGGTGCGTATGGGTCTGGCTCAACAAAGCAGGAATGCCTTGGCAGTAAACCTGCAATGTCACCTCCGCTGTTGCCAAACGAACCTATGACTGTAGGTACATCTGCTCCAAGGACTGGATAGCCTGGCTATTACTCATATGTTTGGCTTAACTTATTAATCATAATTTGATTGATGGAGAGTTTTGAGTGACAAGAGTAGATGGTAGAATAGGGATCATAGCAAGGGGCACCTAAGCCAATGTCAAATAGAACATAAAAGTAGGATAAGAAAGTTGTATTGATAGATGAATTAGGGGATGACTTGGATGAACATGATTGAAGGCATAAGCTAAAGGTCGAGAAGGACAAGTTGATGTGGGATGGATCTTGATGAGATGGGATTTCCCTAGAATGGTGGGAAGGAGAAATGGGGATAGTGTGCCTTGCATAGGACTAGTTAGTCTGGGCCGCATCAAGTTGATGGAATATGGATCAGGAGATAGAGATGTCTTGACCATGCTTAGGGAGAGCATGTTGAGTAATTTTCCTTTTAATGATGGTGTGGATGGCCAAAAGGTGGTCATGATTGATGTGGGAGGCAAGGACTCCTACAACAGAGTTGAGACCAGTTGGAGTAGAGAGTTATATGACATCTTGCTACACCTCACACTCGTTGATAGTGTACACATGGTCCACCATGCCCACAAGGTATGTTGACTGGGTCTCTTGTTGCTCATAGTGGTACTCCTCCTATTCAATGTAGTAGCTTGCCATGCCAGTCATCCTTCATAAGCTTAATGTCATTGGCATGCTTCTTTATTTTTTTATCTACAAATGATATAGCAAAGAGTTAAAATGATTGCATAATGAATTTTTTTGGATCTTAAATTTATAGATTAGAAAATATTGTTAACTCAAATTTGGGTTTGAGCCTAAGCTCTTCTACTTGAGTGACCTAGGGTCCACATAACCTCACCACACTCATGGGACAATGAGGTTGGACTTTGAGTGTTTGGAGAATGGTACAACCAAATCGATTAGTGAAAAAAGAATTCTTTACATCTAGGGACTTATGAAGGCCTTAGCAAGAGCAAACCAAATTAGCCAAGGAGGGAATCCCTCGGAAGAGAGGTCAGTAACCACCAAGAATGGTGTGTTAAGTATATTATATATTGGGAGAGTGAGCTCCCGGCTCAGAGGACCTATGAGTCAAACATACCTGGTACCTGATGCAAAAGCTAATGCAAGAACATTCTTCTAAACAACAACATGAAAACAATCATGCTAAACATGATGATATAGAACAAAATATAAAGTTAAAGAAAGCTAAAAATGATGTACACAGCTGAAAATAAGAACTGGTTCGTGTGGGAACTTAGGGGAATGATTTTCTATGAAAATTGATAAGCGTTCCCTTGTGCCCTCAATTAGTGATCTAAATAGAAGTGCCCCTGACTAGAGGCATGCCTATAAATAATTAATGATATGTACAATAGATGCAAGCCAGTTACTCCACACATGACATAAGCTTTTATCGACAAGAAAAATAGAAATGCAAGTAAAAAGGTCATGAAAGAAGTTAGGGTTTGTTTTGTAATCAAATATTATAAGTGTTGGAAGTACACTGAGAAACATGCCCTGCCTAGAGCACATTAAGCTAGATGCACCCCTTGATAGAAATATATGCCCTACAAGTCAATCATATATGATATGATTCGACATTTCTAGATATATCTTATTCAATTAATTAGGCAAATCTTCATTATAAGCTCTTATTAGATGCAAATATCATAATGAAGTCATCGATCAAATATGATGATGATTAAATCATGATGAGATCATGATAATGAGATTAATCATCTATAGGTATTTAATCTAAATGTTGCTAGTCATAGAATACTTGAGACGGGATATCAAGGATCCGGATAGACTAGTGTATGTGATATTTTCTCATGTAATGAGAATGACCGATCTCATTGGTCATTAGTGTGGAGACACTTAGATACACATACAGGTTTTCATAGTTGAATGAGTTCACTTAACTGACCAAATTAGAAACCCTGAATGGTATCTTACCGAACTATCAATCAAGGTTTTCTATCATCACGGTTGCATGGTTGGACCTTTGACCTGAGTCGCCAAAGATACCTTGTTGGGTGGAACTTGTGCTTTGACCATTGACTTATGGATCACTATTTAGATGGTCCAATATAGTGATGGATCGGGTACAAGAAAAACCCGATAGAGGAAATTGAGTGGACAACAAGGGATTGTCCACTCTCGATAAGTGAGAGTGAATGTCCTATGAGATAGTACTCTAAATCCCTAGCTAGGGTAGATAGGATAATTGAAAAAGAGTTTTCCAATTGATCTAATTCCGAGTATAGGATCCTATAGAGTCGGTACACTAAGGAGTTGATAGTCGATGCCGTACTCCTTTCCGATCGGGACATTGGATGGATAAGGGTTTAAATCTATGTGGTAACTGATGATGGAAATGCTCAATGGAGATGAGATTATCCCCATAGCCATTTTGGATCATGGGATGCGACTTGTACCCTTCATGATCGATAGGCCAGTTAATCTGTTATCGGATAAAGATTTAATTAAATTAAATAGAATTATTCTATTTTATTTAGGCCTCAACCAAATAGGCTATTGGGCCTAGTGGGTCACACACATAAGGACTTATCTACAAGTACAGGGGTAAGGGTGTAATTTATGGAGATTTTGGCTTTTTATTAAAAATTCTATAATTCTCTATAAATACTAATGGTTTCAGTCAAACCCAATCAAGTCAAGGGTGAAAGCCACATCTCTAACCTCCTCCCTACCCCCTCCTCTCTCTAGAAGGTGTCTATGGTCGATGGAGCTCCGTTCGAGAAGAGTTCTCGAGGCCGGTGAGAAGGGAGAATCTGTTGTGGATGAAGTTCGTGTGGATACTGCTGGAGACCAGACATTTGAACAGTTTTAAGAGCTTGATAAGCTCATCTCCTTCCTATCCATGGGGTTATATGAACCCCTATCAGGTATATTCGAACCCGATTTGATCGATTTTTGGTTTTCGTCGTTCGGTTCCGATTGAGACAATTTCTAAAGGAACCCATAGGAATCGTCACTTCCGCTGCACCAAATTTTTATGGACGATCCTTACCCCCTAAGTGGAGGTGCTTTGGATTTGGATATGCCGATCCCTGGTGGGGGCACGTTAAGCTAGATGCACCCCTACCAGTGGGCACATCTACACTCTGTAAAATGCTCAGGTCTACGAGGAAAATTGAACTAGAGGATGTTGATGGAGCACTAATAGGTGCACTCCTACTCCGAAGAACATTTATCTAGATGCACCTCAGAATGTGGGCACATCTAGCATGTTTGTATAAAATGTAGGATTGGCTATTCCATAGAACTTTTGGACATAAGTTGTCCCATCATGATTGTGAAAAGATGTAGACACTGAGAAACAAGGCACATCACCTCATTATCTTCGCTTAGGCATCACTTAGGCATCAAATGATAGAGAGGCATTGATTAGAGGGATTGGAGAGAAAATAGAGATGTGGTAGTAGCCAGAAATGTAAAATTAAAATAAAATGACATGAGTACCTTTGGAAGGCTAGATGTGGATGCAAGCTTTCTCTTCTTCAATCAATAAAAAACAAGGAGCTCAAATCCTATTTGAAGTAAATCTTGTCCATGTTTGGGGTGCATCTAATAGGCATAGTCTGGTAGATGCAATCCTAATTAGGGGCACTTGTAATAGATGCAAAACAACAAGAAAACATGACATATTGGTTAGGACTTAAATAAGCATAATGTTTGTAAAAAGGAATGATAAGTAAAGATCAATTAGGTCAAATGTAATACCTGATTTTTAAAAAAAAAGTTATTGTATTTTATATTATATATCACCCTCTCTTTTACCTTCTCCTTTTTGCCCCTCCTTTTCCCAATTTTTACCCCCATTGGGACCCTTTTTATTGTGCCCTAGCCGCCCCTCTCTGCCCCTTCCCGATTGCTGTAGTGTCCATTGGTTCCCCCCTTCGCGAGCGAGTGCCGTAGTCGCCCGGATCCGCCGCCCCAGCCTCGCGCGTGCAACCGCGCAGCCGCACAGCCACCTTCCTCGGCGCTGACCTGCGCAGCCGCGCGCAACTCTCCTTCCCCCTCCCGGTTTTACCTGTAGGCCTTGTTTCGTCGCCTCTCGCCGTCTTCCTCGCATGGCACCTTCCCCTTGGCGTTGAGCCGCACAGCCGCGGGCTCCTGGAATCGCTCCCCATCTCGTGCGCAGCTGCCGTCTTTGTGGCCGTTGAGCCGCGCATGGTGCGCAGCCGTCGGTGCCCCCGTCTCTCTCTCGTGCGTAGCTCCCTCTCTCTCCTCGGATCTCTCTCTCTCCCCCTATTTTCTCCCTCGCGCGTGAAGCCCCCCCTCCCCCTTGCGTCCAGCTGCGGTGCCGAAGCGCTGTTGACCCCCCCCTCTGCGCGCGAACCGTGGCGCCTCCCTCCCACCCGCGCTGCCCCGCTGCAGCTCCCCCTTCTCGGCCTGCCTCGGCCGGCCAGCCGCACGGTGCCCGGGCCCCCGGCCGCCCCACCCCCTGGCCGCCTAGCGCACGGCGGCCAACCGCTCTTGCGCCCCTCGCGCACGGTGCGGCGCAGCCCCCCCCTTGGCGCTGCTCATTGATCGCGTTGGGTTGCCCAGCAGCCCCCCCTAGCCACCTCGAAGCTTCTGCCCCCCCCTCTCTGCACGCCCCTGTGCGCCGAGCCACACCGCGACCACACCTCCCCTTCCTCCGGATTGCTACAGTAAGCAATATTTTCCCATTTTATTTTATTTTTAACTCACTCATAGTATTCTATAAATGCTATAAATCCATCTACATGGTTATGCTTGCAGCTAGCGTCGATTGAGGGAGAAATCCTTGTTTAGCCGGTCCAAGTCTTGTATTAGCTCCGGATCAATTTGTCGACGCCTTTTCGGTAGGCATCCCGGACATGTCTATTATCACTAAATTTGTATTGAAAAATATTACCATGACTTGTAGATAATATTTAAATGCATAGATGTGTGATCTTAGAAGAGTGGTGTTGTCTTTAGTTGTCTATCTTGATTAATTTAGCATGTGTTGCAAGTCAATTAGTGATGATTGTATAATTAGCTCTATCATAGTTAATTGATTATATTATTGTACGATATATGGTAAACCTTGATTATTAAATTGTTAACCCCCTTGGATCATTGTTAGATCGATCAATTCCTTGTTTTAAATAATGTTTGAAGTTGTGAGTAAACCCCATTGCATAGAGTTTGAATCAATTATTTAAATCTGATTTTTTATGTAACACCGTCAAATCTTTCATATTGTGGTTGTTTTAGGGGTCTAAGTCATGTTGGCATATCATGAATAAGTATGTATAGAATGTTATTTTTTTATCCATGATAGATAGAGTGCTAGTAGCATGGGTGTCTCCTTGCTTAGATTGTGGAAATGCATGGTTCATTAGTTTGTTTAGTGTCTATCATGGTGGCATGTCTTCATCTTGAATGTGATAGTTTGTCATTGCAAAACAGATTGCATATTTGTGAGAAACTCATGGCAAGGCATGAGATGTTGTGATGCATGTGTGCATTAAAGGCATTTAATGAGACTGAGCTATACTAGACTGGTAGTCGTGTCCGTGGGCAGCGGAGCTTAGAACCGTCTGGTGCATCCTTCGATCCCAGATCCCGCGGGTTATCCTAAGCACCACCCCTGCCTAGGTGCACTACGGGATTTAGCTTAGCTATACAATTACTCTATATATGGTAGATCTAGTCATAGCTCGTCGAGATCGCAAGACGACGCTTTCCTTGCGAAAAATGAAAATGTTAATGTTTAATGTAGTGGATAGATGCATTGTAGAGTGGTATTAGTGTTAGCATTTATGTTGTGTTCATTAGTTCATTATGCATGTATGTTTTGTATGATTTTGCATGGTAAGTCCTTTAGTTGGTGTTGCATTGCATAACTTCTTCATCATATTAGATATAATTGTGAGGAGCCCTCTTTGGTCCTAGTGGTTGGTAGGTTGGTTGTATGTCTAAAAATTTGTGGAATGCCAACTTTTATATATATATTGTTTAGTTTTATATGGTATGTATCAAGTGCAGGTTGGGTAATGTATATATATCATGTTAGGGCCTTTGGCTATCCAATTTGGTGGATGATGGGATGTCTACTGAGTCGTTATGACTCACTCCAAATCCGTTATTAAATTTTCAGGAAATCAGGTTTAGAGCAACAGAAGCTTGGTGGTATGAACTCCAAGGAATAAATAGAGCGGTTATTGTGCAATTTAGACCGGTATATAAATGCTTAGATTGAATTTTTATTACGTGATTTGTGATAAATGGTTAGTGTTAGAACTGTGAACTGGGACCTCTGTCTTCGAGTTTTTCCAAACCGATGTGTTTTTGGGGTTGTTTCCCCGGTTACGTCGCCGGATTGTTTTCCGTTGTGCAGGTTGAAATCCGGGTCGTGACATCAAAGGTCAATGAATTAGGGCTACATCCCTATTTTAGATTTTGAAAAGATAATAAATGCTTAAAATGTATGAAATGCATGATAAAGTAAACAAGAAATGGTGTACAAATGAAGTGGATGCAGAAAAATGGAGTGAACGTAACTTTCTATAAAGTTATGGGGTGTTTGGTTGCATGATAATTTAGTTTTTATTGCAATTCTATGTTTTTATAACAAAACTTATTAAAAGAGGTGTTTGGTAACCATTACAATTTTATGTTTTAAAGAGTGTTTCTTCTTGAACAAAAAAGAGGGTGCCACCTTTTCTTATCTGGTGATCCCCCACCTTGTTTACTCATCTATGATATCCACTAGTTTTTGTTATCATATCTTCTCATACGTGATAGTCTTATGTCATTGATTAGCTCACACAATGTATAAAAGAGTTTTGTGCCACCAAAAACTCTATTAGCCTATCATGCCCCTCAAAAATTTGTAATTTCGGATCTTTTTGGGGTGAGAAGACAATCATATATCTTTTGTAGAGACTAGTTTTAGACATTATAAATTCACCAAATAGTTCCCACCTTGTGGCATAATGAGCACGACCGTCCCATCATAGATAGAGGGGCTCGAACTCACACCCGTTTTGTCGTGGGCAGTCCTCCATAAGCAGTAGTCTACTACATCATCAACCAAAAGTTCACCAAGTAGCATTGAATTTTTCGCATTAACTATTTGTTTATGGAGTAGATGCGACCTTGGTTAGGGACACATTTAATGAGGCACACTACCATTTAGAGGTGCATCTACCTACGATTTATTAAATAATATTAAAATTTAAATGCTCTTGAAATTCAAAATTTGAACAGGTGCCCCCTTGTTATGCGCTACTAGTTAGAAACCTATCAACAATCGATGCCGTAGGTCCCTCCATTCGTCGATTAATGTTGATTTTGGACGGATTACAAGGCTGAATTATCCTATATTATCTATAAAAATAAAAATCTTGTAATTTAAAGTTATGTCAATTTTGAACTGTCTACGATAAACACTCGTACAAGTTGGTACAAAGCAATTAAATCTACACTAGAAATTTAAGAAACATGAGGGTCTGTAACATACCTGATTTATTGGGAAATTTTCTATATATTTGGGCATGTTTTGAATTAAAATTCGATCAATGATTGAGCCTCCAAATAATCTGTAAACAATTTATCAAGAAGACATTTGTATTAACTATTTTTATAAAATAATAATTACATTTTGATGTCTATGTTTTAGGGGGGGAATCTTTAAACTGTAACCTAGGACATTTCAAAATCCAAAATAGATTTAGGATCTAGTTAAACTTTAAACTTTTACTAATAACCTAAAAAAATATTCATATCATTCATATAATTATATGGTTATTTCATTAAAATCACAAATAAAAGAAGGATCACATTATAATTGCACTTATAGTCAATAAACTACGCAGTTATCATTTTGTTTGAAGAACTTCAACATCTAATTAATAATTTAAATTTTATAATTTGGAGCTTACCTATTCTAATTTTTTTGTTTGACTCTACAAGTTTCTTGAGATTACCCTATAATTTTGTCATTGATAAACTTTTAATTTGTCTAATGAGTAAACATATAAAACATACTTTCAAGTGTTACACATCAATTTTTTTTTAAAAAAAGATCTATATATCATAAAGTAATTTTTTTGAGATCTTACCTTTTCAAATTGAGTTGTAGAGTCCTAAAACTTGTGAAGTCTTAATATAACCATAGGTTCTTCATTGAATTGTTTCTCCCAAAATGGTACTACACTGATAAAAAAATATGTTAAAATTCTGAATCACAGGTACGAAAAATCACAAGTAAAAAAACTTTCCTGTTTTTTTTGTTGGATTACCTCAAAACAATATGACCACTACACCTTTTCAAGTTTATAACTTATTGGATTGATCTCGTCGTAGAATCTACCTTATATATATATGTCAAAAATAGCTTAGATATATAGCTTTACAAAGACATCAGATTTGCTAGAATTGGTTCAGAAAAATTCGCTCTACAAGTGAATGAAGTTGAGGTATTGATTATTTTTGGGCTAAACATTTGCGTTGTCTTTAGCATAGACTCTGGTCTTTATAACCCATTTATGTATAGGTTGGTGAACTTAAATGTGTGTTTATTTATTTGATTAATTTAATGATAAGATTAAGTTATATTTATTAACTAAATACTTTAAAATATATCTATTTCTAAGAATTATCAAATTATTATTATGAATATTTACATTTTTTTCTAAAAGTTGTAAAATATTTTCACTTTGACCTTTTCCATCTAAATGACCTTTGAATTTTGAAAAAATGTCAAAATAATTTTTACACATAACTCAACTATTTATATTTAAAAATTTTTATTATTAACAGGGTAACCTAATAGTTTTAAAAAATGTTAAAATACTCATAACTAACATATGGTGGTGTCTTTACAAAATGACCCAAGTCATGTCAAATAGTAAGTTGTTCTAAGTTTAACTCATTTATTTTACTCAGGTTTAAGTTGGAGCTGGAGCAATTCTAACTCTTATTCAAGTTTCATTTGTTATTTAATCAAGTTGAGTTCGAGCTCTAATATTTTCTCAAGTCAAAATCAATCCAAACTAGATTTTAAAACTTGATATAAATTCGTTTAGATAACTCAAGTTCAATTTAAACTCATTTGTGAAATTTAAATTTGAGCTCAATCATAAAGTTGGATATAAGCTTAAACACATTAAATTTTATTTTTAACTTATTTTATCTATTTAAGTGACAATATATAATTATTAATATATATATTAAATATATATTTAATGGGTATTCAACTGAGTTATTCATGAGTTTATCCAGTATAATAGGAATACATTCAAAATCAGCTCATTACCAAATCAAATTTTATTTTTTTGTTTAATTTGTTATTTATTTTAATAAATAAGTTGAGTCTAATTTTTACTGAGACAGGTTTGGTACCGGTCCGGGCTTATTAGTTCATTTGCATTCCTAAAGATTGATCTGGAACTACAACGGACAAGAGTTCGGCTATGACTGCCTGGATATGGTGGGGTCCGGGATGCGGGAGGGTAGCTGCTGGGGTTGTGGTGCCAACTGCCGAGGACTGAGGTGGTTGGTGGGTTGGCACACGGATAGACGGAAACTAGGGAGAGAGAAGGGGAGGGGTTGAATTAGAGCACTTCGTTACATTTTGGTACAAGATTAAAATGGTAATATAATTTATTTATCCTCAAACATTTAGGAGATAAATCATATTTATTCACAAAATATTCCGATATCAAACGAGTTCTAAGAGTGTGTTTGATTCGCCTTATTCGGAAGAGATTCCTACCAAAAATATCTAACTTGAAAATCCAACTAAATACATTAATGGGGTGTTTGGTTACATGACAATTTTTTGTACACCTTCGTGATAAAAAATTATATTAAAATAAAAAGTGAATTAACTCGGGACATAAAATTATCATGTTTGGAGGGATGTGATTACAAAAAAAAGAGTAACTATCATGGCTAATGGGGTGTTTGGTTGCATGATAATTGAGGTTTTTATTTTAATTTTTAAAAATTGTAAGAAAACTTGTTAAAAGAGGTGTTTGACAACCATGACAATTTTATGTTTTGAAAGTGATTTTCTTCTTAAACAAAAAAGAGGGACTCACCTCTTTCTTTTTTCTTGTGGTCCCCCACTTTGTTTGGTCATGTGCGGTGCTTACTCCTTTTTGTAATCACATCCCTCCAAACATGATAATTTTATGTCATGAGTTGGTTCACTTTTTATTTTAATACAATTTTTTATCATGAAAGTGTACAAAAAATTATCATGCAACCAAACACCCCATAAACAAAGTGGGGGATCACAAGAAAAAGGAAAGAGGTGAAACCCTCTTATTTGTTTAGGAAGAAAAATTACTTTCAAAACAAAAATTTGCCATAGTTGTCAAACACTTATTTTAACAAGTTTTTTTATAATTTTTAAAAATTAAAATAAAAATCTCTTTTATCACGCAACCAAACACCTCCTAAACATTTTTTTTGAATTTTGTGCAACAAAGGTAAAAGATGGATTTTGAGTAGAGAAACATAGTTATATAAAGTTTATGTAGAAAAATATCAAAAAGCTCATGAATATCAGCTTCTGCAAATTTTGGCAGAAATTTCTTGCGCACCGTAGGAACCAAACTCGCCCTGGGTGGGTTTAGTTTAAGACAGTTAGCATAATTATCTTTTAACTATCTGTTTATCCTTTGCATAGATACATAATTAATAGCGCTTCTCACGGTAAAATAAACTAAATAAATAAAATGTCACTAATTTTTAAAAATAATTACTGAGTCTTGTAATTTTGAAAATATCAAATTTTGATTAATAATGATTATTTTCGACGTGCAGTTAGAATGCAGAATTCATTAACTGCGGAATTGATTATTAGAGTGACAGATTTTGGCATTATGAACAAATACTATCTAACAAAAGAGTTCAGATTTTATCAATGTTCAAGTGAAGAGAGTAATTATAATTCTCAACCAAAAATAATTACGACTCTTGACACATAAATGGTAGGTAATGAGTCGTAAAGTGTCGATAATAAATCAACTTTATCGGTAATAACCTGTTATTGAGTCGTTATTAATATTTTACTGATTTACTATCAAATTTAATATAATTTATTATCAACTAGTAAACAGTTAATAATAAGATGCCGATAATAATTCAACTTTTTTATAATAATTCATTAAATTTATTATTTGAACTATCATTTAAATGATGACTTTTTAATAAAAAATTAAGAATACTCTTACAATTTGAGAATTGAGATCCGAATTCATAATAAAAATGATTTTGTAAAAATACGACATATCAGACGGATGTGACGGGGAATACTAGTGGCCGGCGGGTCCTCTCATGTTGCGGTGAAGGACGTTGGTTGCGTCACCGACGGTGACGTTAGGAAGAGTGTTGACTGGCTAGACTGCTTTTGGTAGGGCAGCCGGCGTCAATGTTCTGCAATTTGTTTAATCCTCAAACACGTAATAACAGCATATCTATTTATTCATATTTTTTGTTTTAAAATCACTTATAAATAATTTTTCATCTAATTTAAATTTTTTGTTTGAACGAAATTTGTGAAAGACATGGAAAATTATAGCTTTATTAACATCGTTGTGTAAGTTTCATTTAGCTTCGCTCTCGTAAAATTTAAGATAAGATTTTTTTTAAATATATTAGTTTACATTAATCTCAATTTAAACAAAATATTCTAGTATAAACAAATGCGTTGTCACGACCCGGAACATACAATTGCGCAGCGGAAAATAAATCCGGAATATTGGGACAGTTTAGGAGAACAAACCAAATTCATACCATAACTCTGATTGATTTAAAACAACCTGTAATGTTCCAATCAACTTGAAATTTCAAGTAACCACTAAACAATTTCTAACTAACAGTAGAAGGAAAAAATCAAGTAACATAGATAATAAGTGGTGATCACTCGTCACCGAACTCCTCGTCTTCAGGGTCCTCAAGTGGTTCTGGATCAACTCCAAGGTCTTCCTCGAACTCTTCTCCAAAGTCCTCCTCAGGGAGAGGCTCCTCGAAATCAGCTGAAAAATTTAATAATGGGAAGGGGTGAGTCACCACAGACTCAGTAGGTCTTACATCCGAACTACCCCACTATAATAATGATTTCTAATGGTATAATAGAATAATAAGCCTAAAAATCAGATTTAATACATAGGGTTTAAACTAATCATATATCTTTAATTAATTGATTACAAAGTCAATCAACTACCCCATATGATAACTAGACTCTATATGCATTAAAAACCAACATAACCTACACATTAAACTGTTCTAGGTATGCCCAGAACACATAAACCTGACATAAAACCAATGACACATCTATAACACTACCATCTATGCCAATCCACAAAACTAAACACCTGTCTGAGTAAATACCATACTCCATCTGATAAAATGTAGTCACATCACAAAACTAGCACCATATTTATCATATAGTAGGAAGTAACATATAGTAACTAAATCCCATAGTACCCCTAGGCAGGGGAGTACTTAGGATGAACCGCGGTATCTGGGATCGAAGGATGCTCCAGATTCAACTAATCTCCGCTGCCCACGGGCCACTAATTTAGTCCGGTGAAGTACAAAACAACCAAAATGCAAGAACATTTAATTAACTCAGACAGTAAAACAGGAACATTTAATTGGCAATCAAACATGAAATATATAGATGAACACCCATGGTTCTATGCACCACATATTTGCATACCATACCATAGTCTATCACAAACTAATGCATATGGATATGATCATGCAATTTACAACCTAAACATATCAATTACATGCTTAAACAGAACTACCTATCACATAAAAGAAATTAAACTAAATTCTAACAACATAAGCCTAAACCTTACATCGGCTTTTTAACAAATCGGGGTATATATATTTAAGGTTCACCGCGATGCAAACAATGCTAAACTAGCTAAATTAAACATATACAACCTATCATGATGTCTAACATACATGAATATTCAAATTAATCTAAACATGCATGGATTAAACAAATTAATCTAATTCTATCTAAATATGCAAATAAATCAAAAACAGCCCATTATTTCTAACCTATCAATCATGATGATCTAAACATAATTTTTACGATTTAATTTAAATATATAAAGTGCTAAGGATAGCCGAGACGCCTACCTTGACGGCAACGGCGAACGGCGGACGGAAATCCAAGGAGAAAGAATTTGGCGACGAGACTGCCGCGGTTGCGTCGGCGACGAAAAACTGAGCCGGGTGGGTGGTTTCAAAACTGCCGGAGGAAGAAGAATAATAAACTAGGGATTTTAATAGAAGATGATAGGAGAGAGGGCGATAGGAGAGAGGAGACAGTATCGCGCGAGAGAGAGAGGAGCGGCGCACGGAGGGCGCACGGGGGCAGCGCTCGCGCGGGCGCGGGTGGCGCAGGCGGCGCACGGCAGTCCACGGGGGCGTCTCGCGCCGACGCCGGGCGGCGCTCGCGGTGAGGTGGCGCCGGCGACCGGGCGGCGGTCAACCGGGAGAGGCGGCGGCGGTCGTCAACGCGCAGCTGGCGTGGCAGCGTCGCACGAGAAGGCCGTGGCGCGGGTGGGCGGTGACGCGGTTGCACGGCAACCGAGGCGAGCGCGGCGGTCGACGACGTCGCGGCGGCGCGCACGTGCGGTGTCCGGCAGGCGAGGCTGCGCGGGCACGGCTTCTCTCGGGCACGCGGCGGCCGAGGCACGGCGACGACGCGGGGGCCGAGGTACGAGGAGGCGGCTGGGCGGCGCGCGCGGTGGGCGGGCCACGCGGCAGACGGCGAGGGGAAAAGGGGAGAGCGTGGTCTCGCGCGCGGGAAAAGGGGAAGAGGCGGGGTTGCAGGCGGCGTCGACCGAGGGGAAAAAGGAGAGGGAAAAAGAAGAAAAACTAGGGATTTCTGGTGGGAAAAGAGAGGGCGCCGAGGGTTCGCACGGGGAGGGTTTCTCCCGGGGGAGGAAAAAGGGGATTAAATAGGGGGAGGAGCAGATTAAAATATTAATAAATAATTATTAACTAATTTTTTTTTTCTCTTCTCTTAATTAACTAAAAAAAAGCGTAACATTACAATCTACCCTCCTAATAAAATTTTCATCGTCAAAAATTAAATTAAATTAACTAACCGAATAGTTGCGGGTGCAGACACCTTATATCCTCTTCCACTTCCCACGTCGATTCTTCCGACGAGTGATGCTTCCAAAGGACCTTGGCCATCGGGATTCGCCTCCTCCTTAATTGCTTCACCATCCGGTCCGTGATCCGGATTGGCCTCTCATCAAAGCTCAGATTTGGCTGCACGTTGATCTCCTGGAAATCTAAGACATGGGTTGGGTCTGACACATACTTCCGAAGTAGAGAGACGTGGAAAACCGGATGTATCATCGCCATTGCCGGGGGCAACGCCAACCTATAAGCAACCTCACCAATCCGTTGCACAATCTGAAACGGACCCACATACCTTGGGTTCAACTTTCCACACCGACCAAATCTGATAACTCCATTCGAAGGAGAAACCTTCAAGAACACATGGTCACCCTCTTCGAACTGAACAACTCTGCGCTTCAGATCAGCATAACTCTTCTGGCGGCTCTGAGCAGTAAGCAATTTCTGACGGATTAACTTGACCTTCTCATTGCTATCCTGCACCCAATCTGGCCCAATTAGACTTCGGTCTCCAACCTCTTCCCAGCAAAGAGGTGATCTGCACGGCCTCCCATACAAGGCCTCAAACGGTGCCATGCCGATACTGGAGTGAAAACTGTTGTTATAAGCAAACTCAATGAGTGGTAACTGCAAGTCCCAACTGTCCTGCCATTCTAGTGCTCCAGCCCTCAACATGTCCTCCAATGTCTGGATAGTACGTTCTGACTGACCATCTGTTTGGGGATGATATGCCGAGCTGAACTTGAGCTGAGAGCCCAAGGCATCCTGCAATCCTTTCCATACTCTTCCAGTGAACCTGGGATCTCTATCAGACTCTATAGAAACAGGTACTCCATGGTATTTAACAACCCCATCAAAGTACAATCTCACCAAGCTCTCTGTAGGTTGGGCTTCTTTAATAGGTAAGAAATGAGCTGCCTTGGTGAGTCTATCCACCACTACCCATATAGCATCACACTGCTTCTTGGTCCTTGGCAAACCAGTGACAAAATTCATGGTGATATGCTCCCACTTCCATTCTGGGATCTCTAGTGGCTGGAGTGGTCCTGCTGGCTTCCTATGCTCTGCCTTCACCTGTTGACAAATCAAGCATCTGGATACATAGTCAGCCACATCCCTTTTCATGCCTTCCCACCAGAACTGCCTCCTAAGATCTTGGTACATCTTGTTTTCCCCTGGATGAATAGCATACTGGGATCTATGAGCTTCTGCCAATATATCATGCCTTAACTCTGCATCCTCTGCCACACACAACCTTCCTTGGTGCCTGATTGTACCATCTTCATACTTGGAGACATCTGACCTTCTGACTAATTCTTGCACTGCCTGGTTCCCAACTTGAGCTTCTTTCACCCTGTCCACTAAAGCTGACCCAATAGAAAGTTGTGCCAAGAAGGATGTTAGGTTATCCACTTCTCTGCTGGGTGCACAATCAATTAATAACTCCAATCCTTCCCATGTCTGGTGCAACTGCATAGCCATCATCTTTTTCCTGCTAAGTGCATCAGCTACAACATTAGCCTTCCCTGGATGGTAGTTCAGGCTAAAGTCATAGTCCTTCATGTATTCTACCCATCTTCTCTGCCTCAGGTTCAAGTCCTTCTGAGTGAATATGTACTTCAAACTCTTGTGATCTATGAACATTTCAAAAATTTCTCCATACAGGTAATGCCTCCACACCTTCAAGGCATGAACCACAGCTGCCATCTCCAAGTCATGAACAGGGGTAATTCTTCTCATGGGGCTTCAGTTGCCTGGAAGCATAGGCAACAACTCTACCATGCTGCATAAACACACAGCCCAAACCGACCCTAGAAGCATCAGTGTAGACCACAAAACCTCCTGAACCAGAAGGTAGCACAAGAACAGGTGCCGTGGTCAACTTCTCCTTTAAGCACTGGAAGCTCTCCTCACACTTCTCTGTCCATTTAAATCCTCCTTTCTTGGTCAGAGCAGTCAATGGGGCTGATATGGAAGCAAACCCCTCAATGAACCTGCGATAGTATCCTGCCAAACCAAGGAAACTCCTCACCTCGGTGGGGTTGGTAGGCCGTTCCCAATTCTGCACTGCCTCCACCTTGCTTGGATCAACCTGTACACCTGCCTCAGAAATAATATGACCCAAGAAGTTAACACTCTTGAGCCAAAAGGCACACTTACTGAACTTGGCATAGAGTTGCTGCTCCCTCAAAGTCTGCAAAACAGTCCTTAGATGCTGACAGTGTTCATCATCACTAGCAGAGTAGATCAAAATATAATTAATAAAGACAACTACAAACTGATCCAGGTACTCTCTGAAAATCTGGTTCATTAGACCCATGAATGCTGCAGGTGCATTGGTAAGGCCAAAAGGCATCACCAGAAACTCATAATGGCCATACCGGGTCCTGAATGCTGACTTGGGAATATCCTCCTTCTTGATTCTCAACTGGTGGTAACCTGATCTCAGATCAATCTTGGAAAATATCTTAGCATGCTGCAACTGATCAAACAAATCATCTATACGAGGTAGGGGATACTTATTCTTGATGGTTAACTGGTTCAGCTTTTTGTAGTCAATGCACAATCTCAGCGATCCATCCTTCTTCCTGACAAACAGCACTGGTGCACCCCAAGGTGACACACTGGGGCGAATAAAACCCAGTTCTAGCAACTCTTATAACTGCTTCTTCAGCTCTCTCAGCTCTGCAGGTGCCATCCTATAAGGAGCAATGGAAATAGGGGCAGCCCCAGGGACAAGATCAATGGCAAAATCAATGTCCCTAGGTGGTGGCAAACCTGGCAACTCATCTAGAAATACATCTACAAATTCATTTACTACAGTCACATCTCCCAATGCTAGACTATCTCCAGACTCCTCTACCTTGGTAACACAAGCTAAGTAAGCTTCACACTGGGCACCAATCAACTTGGAAGACTTCAAGGCAGAAATCAGCATCTTAGACCTGCCATAGCTAGGACACTTATAGGAGAAAGTGTCACCCCCAGGTATCTGGAAAATCACCCTCTTCTTGAAGCAGTCTAGGATGGCATGGTGATGTTCCAGCCAATACATCCCAAGGATGACATCAAAGCCCTCCATCGCAATCACAAATAACCGTGCCCTCAAAACATAACCACTAACATCTATATCACACTGGGGTATACAAAAAGATACATCTACTGACTTCCCAGATGGCATGCTAACACTGACTGGACTACACTCAATAACCTCATGCTTGCAATACTTGAACAGGAAAGTAGCAAACCGGAAGGAAACAAAGGAATCCGTAGCACCAGAATCAAATAATACTCTAGCATGGAATCCAGCAACTAAAAGAGTACCTTCTACCGCATTGGCTGCCTCTGGAAGATCCTGGCGCTCCATAGCAAATACCTTAGCTTGAGCGTTCCGTGGTGGTGGCTGTGGTGCTCGTGGTGCCCGAGGTGCTATGAACTGCATCCTAGGTGGCGTTGGTCGCTGCTGGGGCACAAAGGGCTGCTGCTGGGGTGCCTGACGCTGAGGAGGTGCTGGAAGGGTGAGCTGTGGACGGCGGACCTCCTCCCTGATCTGAGCTGCTGCTGGTGGTGGTGCTGCTCCCCTGGCTCTGCTAGGACACTCTACTAACATGTGGCCCTGCTGGCCACACCCGAAACAGGCTCTGGTCCTACGGTAGCAAGTACTACCTGGGTGGTATCTCCCACAAATACCACATGCCATGTCAACCATTGGCATCTTCCTCTTGCGATCTACCCCCTGCTGGGGTTGAGTACGTGCCGGTGCCCTCTGGTACTGCGAAGGCTGCCTGTAGGCTCCCATGCTCTGCTCTACCCTGCAAGCTGCCTCATATACTACTGCTAAGCTGCGCCAGACCTTGGACACCAACCTGTCCCTGATAGCTCCACGAAGTCCACCCACGAACTTCTTGGCTCTCTCACGTTCTTCCTCGTACAGGTTCGGTGCATAGGCCTCTAGCTCACGAATCTGCTCTCGTACTCCATCACAGTCATGCTGCCCTGCTCCAGAAGTAGAAACTCCAGCTTCTTCTCATCTCTGATATGCATGGGGATGTACTTGTCCCTGAAGACTCCGACAAAGTCTTCCCAGTCGATCTCGGCCTCTGTTACCTCAGCATAACGGGTGCGGAGTAAGGACTCCCACCAAGCTCCTGCGGAATGAGATAGCATGTGAGCGGCAAGGCGGACCATGTCCTCAGGCGGACACTGCATGGCCCTGAAGATCTTGCCAACCTCCCTCAACCAGTTCTCTGCCATTGCCGGGTCCCTCTCGCCACGGAAAGCTGGTGGACCCAGCCTCTTGAATTCCTCCAAGGTGCTGATCTGAGGTCTCTCTGCCCTGGCATTCTGCTGCTGTGCCCTACCCTGCTGGGCCTGGTTCTGAGCCTGAACTGTCTGGAAGAGCTCGTGTATGGCACCCAGGATGCTAGCTGCATCCGGTACCTGACCTCCAACCTACACTGGCGCATGACCTCCATCCTGACCCTGCACTGGGGCTTGATCTCCACCTTGTACTAAGTTTTGCTGGCAACGACCTTGCTGATCCCCGTTCATCTCTGGCACATTCCGTGCATCGCCATTTCCACGCCTACGGTTGTAACCCCTGGAGGCCATCCTGTTCCAAGAAGTAAACATCCAATCAGATAATTCCAACATACAACTTCCAATAATGCAAAAAGATCTAAATTCCATCTAAAATCCAAAATCACTTGATCTAAAACAAACTTTGTTCTCCTAAATCCAAATAATGCATCCGGGCAGATCCAGAAGGATCATCAGGCCGGAAGAATGCTCTGATACCAACTCCTGTCACGACCCGGAACATACAATTGCGCAGCGGAAAATAAATCCGGAATATCGGGACAGTTTAGGAGAACAAACCAAATTCATACCATAACTCTGATTGATTTAAATCAACCTGTAATGTTCCAATCAACTTGAAATTCCAAGTAACCACTAAACAATTTCTAACTAACAGTAGAAGGAAAAAATCAAGTAACCTAGATAATAAGTGGTGATCACTCGTCACCGAACTCCTCGTCTTCAGGGTCCTCAAGTGGTTCTGGATCAACTCCAAGGTCTTCCTCGAACTCTTCTCCAAAGTCCTCCTCAGGGAGAGGCTCCTCGAAATCAGCTGAAAAATTTAATAATGGGAAGGGGTGAGTCACCACAGACTCAGTAGGTCTTACACCCGAACTACCCCACTATAATAATGATTTCTAATGGTATAATAGAATAATAAGCCTAAAAATCAGATTTAATACATAGGGTTTAAACTAATCATATATCTTTAATTAATTGATTACAAAGTCAATCAACTACCCCATATGATAACTAGACTCTATATGCATTAAAAACCAACATAACCTACACATTAAACTGTTCTAGGTATGCCCAGAACACATAAACCTGACATAAAACCAATGACACATCTATAACACTACCATCTATGCCAATCCACACAACTAAACACCTGTCTGAGTAAATACCATGCTCCATCTGATAAAATGTAGTCACATCACAAAACTAGCACCATATTTATCATATAGTAGGAAGTAACATATAGTAACTAAATCCCATAGTACCCCTAGGCAGGGGAGTACTTAGGATGAACCGCGGTATCTAGGATCGAATGATGCTCCAGATTCAACTAATCTCCGCTGCCCACGGGCCACTAATTTAGTCCGGTGAAGTACAAAACAACCACAATGCAGCTCACTGCACTAACCACATTCCACACCTTGCAAGCATATAATTAACTCAGACAGTAAAACAGGAACATTTAATTGGCAATCAAACATGAAATACATAGATGAACACCCGTGGTTCTATGCACCACATATTTGCATACCATACCATAGTCTATCACAAACTAATGCATATGGATATGATCATGCAATTTACAACCTAAACATATCAATTACATGCTTAAACAGAACTACCTATCACATAAAAGAAATTAAACTAAATTCTAACAACATAAGCCTAAACCTTACATCGGCTTTTTAACAAATTGGGGTATATATATTTAAGGTTCACCGCGATGCAAACAATGCTAAACTAGCTAAATTAAACATATACAACCTATCATGATGTCTAACATACATGAATATTCAAATTAATCTAAACATGCATGGATTAAACAAATTAATCTAATTCTATCTAAATATGCAAATAAATCAAAAACAGCCCATTATTTCTAACCTATCAATCATGATGATCTAAACATAATTTTTACGATTTAATTTAAATATATAAAGTGCTAAGGATAGCCGAGACGCCTACCTTGACGGCAACGGCGAACGGCGGACGGAAATCCAAGGAGAAAGAATTTGGCGACGAGACTGCCGCGGTTGCGTCGGCGACGAAAAACCGAGCCGGGTAGGTGGTTTCAAAACTGCCGGAGGAAGAAGAATAATAAACTAGGGATTTTAATAGAAGATGATAGGAGAGAGGGCGATAGGAGAGAGGAGACAGTATCGCGCGAGAGAGAGAGAGAGAGGAGCGGCGCACGGCGGGCGCGGGTGGCGCAGGCGGCGCACGGCGGTCCACGGGGGCGTCTCGCGCCGACGGCGGGCGACGCTCGCGGTGAGGTGGCGCTGGCGACCGGGCGGCGGTCAACCGGGAGAGGCGGCGGCGGTCGTCAACGCGCGGCTGGCGTGGCAGCGTCGCGCGAGAAGGCCGAGGCGCGGGTGGGCGGTGACACGGTTGCACGGTGACCGAGGCAAGTGCGGTGGTCGGCGACGTCGCGGCGGCGCGCACGTGCGGTGTCCGGCGGGCGAGGCTGCGCGGGCACGGCTTCTCGCGGGCACGTGGCGGCCGAGGCACGGCGACGATGCGGGGGCCGAGGTACGAGGTTGGCGGGCCACGCGGCAGACGGCGGTGAGAGCGCGGTCTCGCGCGCGGGAAATGGGGAAGAGGCGGGTTTGCAGGCGGCGGCGACCGAGGGGAAAAAGGAGAGGGAAAAAGAAGAAAAACTAGGGTTTTCCGGTGGGAAAAGAGAGGGTGCCGAGGGTTCGCACGGGGAGGGTTTCTCCCGGGGGAGGAAAAAGGGGATTAAATAGGGGGAGGAGCAGATTAAAATATTAATAAATAATTATTAACTAATTTTTTTTTCTCTTCTCTTAATTAACTAAAAAAAAATGTAACATTACATGCGTGACATAGGGGAAGGCTAGGAAAAGTTTTAAATGCTATTTGTTTGGGACGAAACAATGTTTAACCTTTAAGCTAATCAAGTGTGAAAATTTAAAATTATTTGATAATACCTCATATGTAACATTAAAATCCTAAAAATTTATGTAATATATAATTTTGTTATAAGTAAGTTAATAAGATAATTAATTAATATTTAAATATTTTTAATTATTTAATTCCTTCCCTTTTTATATCCACCTATTCACTTCTCTCTTTTACCCTAATCACGATCGTCCTCTTCGTATTTTTTTCTCTCTCCTCTGCGCACCGCTATCTATCAATCTCTCTTTTCTCCGCCACCTCGAGGCCACTCAGATGCTGCCATGCGTGTTACCTTTGTCGTCGTCGTCGCTACGCCCATGCTCAGCACCCCGTTCGTGCCCGCGTGGATGCCGTGCAACCGTGTGCTTCAACCGCCTCGACCTCCCCACCAGCGGTCACCTCAACGTGAGCACCTACATCGCAATCCTGCCTCATCAACCTTTTCCCTCTTTCCTCTCCTTTCTCGCTCGATCGCATCTGCACCGATCACCTGAGTTTTTTTTCTTTGAAATAACTTATTTTTTTTAAAAAAATATAAAAATAACGTACAAAAATTTTTATTTATAAAACTAACGCACTTTGACCCAAGTCGATATATAAAATACCGACTTCGGATCGAAAATTTCAAGTCGGAGTCACGAAGTCCGACTTTACTTTAAAATCGAACAAAAAAATTACGAATTTGAAAATCGTAGAGGGCATCTACGACTTTTAACGTAATTTTTTTATTTTTATTTTTGCATGCACTGCATTAAATACTTGTATAGATTCATAAATTGCTAATTATTGGAGTTGAATTTTAACGATTCGTTTGTTTCAATGAATTCAAAATGTCAAAAATTATAGGATTAAATTTTTGAATATCTGAATTTCGACTTCAAAAAATTAATAAATCAAAACAATCTCAACCGTCCAATATAAAAAATTATTTATTTTGATAAATTTAAAAATCTAATGTTATAGTATCAAGCGTTCCGAATTCACCTGTCCAAGTGGATCGGACAAATTTGATTCCTATAACTGAAAATTTAAGAATCTATACAAGCATTTAATGCTCTGCAAGCAAAAAAAATTTAAAAAAATTTAAGTTAAAAGTCGTAGATGCACTCTACGACTTTCGAATTCGTAATTTTTTTGTCCGACTTTAAAAAAAAAGTCGAACTTCTTGACTCCGACTTGTAATTTTCGATCTGAAGTCGGTATTTTATATAGCGATTTGAGTCAAAGTACGTTAGTATTGTAAATAAAATTTTTTGTGCATTATTTTTATAATTAAAAAAATTACGTTATTTCGAAAAAAAAACTCCCAATCACTATGATCTCCCCGCCGCCATGGTCATCTTGTCTCCGCGCGTCGCACCCAGCCGCCAGCAGTCAACGTCTCCACGCGGACGTCGACGCCCGCCTTCTCCGTCTGTGCTGCACCGCGGCCAGCCGCCCTTGCTACCGTCGCCGCATCTGTCCACGTGTCCTTCCACCCGCACGGCCAACCGCTCGCACCTCCCGCCGATGTCCGCCGCCAAGCCAGCTTTGCCGACGCCTCCCAGACGTCAGCCGCCCGCCCCTCCCTGTTTGCCGCCGTGCACAAGGCCACCGCACCGCCATGCGACGTTTTCTCCTTGGGCCACTGGTGCGCCCCTGCTTCCCTCTTCCACGTAAGATCTCTCTCTCTCTCTCTCTCTCTCTCTCTCTCTCTCTCTCTCTCCTATGTGGTGTTCTCTCTCGTTCTAACCCTCTCATTCTATTATCCTCCTCTATTTTGACAGATTTTAACAAAGGTTATTATCTCTCTAGTTTCTTCATCATCATTGCCGTTCTATGTCAATAGTTTCAATCAAATCTTTTTAGATTTTGATTAGTCAATCACCATCTATGAGGTAGGCATCTTAACGTGTTTATTTATTATTATTAAATTTTTATGCTAAAATTATTCACGATTGGTAAAGTTGACCTTTTAATTAAATAGTATATATAGTTACGTTTTACTTGGTACGTGAACATGGGTTAATTAGTTAGATGTGTGGTAGTATGTGATGATGGGTGTTTGTCTTTGTTTATGTATATATATATATATATATATATGAGATCATACTTAATTTGTAGTGTAATATTCCCGGTTATATATTAGCATGAAAAGATTAAATTAATCTTGTTAAGTTTGATGTGATAGGTTAACAAAATTAGAGGTTATGATGATCAATTTTTTAGCACCTAGTTACATTCATGTTTAATCATGTTTAGCTATTTATATGTGGGTGTTGTCTCATTTTAGTTCATTTTTAGCATGGCCGTCTATCATGGCAATAGTTGTGTATATGTTCATTTTATGTTCATAGATCTTGTATGTATTTGGTCATGGCATGACATGAGTTGTGTGGATGGATGATGTATTGACGTGAATGGAAGATTGAGCTACACTAAACTAGTTAGTGGTGACCCAAGTGCAGCGGATGTTAGAACCGTCTGGTGCATCCTTCGATCCTAGATCCTGTGGGCATCCTACATGCCGCCACTGCCTAGGTGCACTATAAAATTTTGTTTAGCTATATGGTACTGCTATATATGGTAGATCTAGTGTTAGCTAGTTGCAGTGGCAAGATGATGCATTCCTTGCCAATAAGAAAATTATTAGAGGATTGGTGCATTTGTGTGAATGTGGTCCTTCATTAAAGGATGGGTGCATTTATTATACGGTAATGTGGAGGTGGTCTACTGATGTATTTTATTTTGTCAATTATCAGGTTATGTTGCATGGTGTATGTATGTCATGTCTCATTCGTAATGATTCCATCATATAGAGCATATAGTTGGTGTTCATGCATTTGTTATCCCTTTGATCCAGGTTGTTTTAGGTGACTATAGATGATAGTTGGTCAACTTATAGGTGCTGGGTGGTGTGATTATAGGTGCTGATTGGCGGTGTAAAATACGTAGATTAAGTCAAAATTTAATGTATCGATTAGTTCTATACTTGTATATAATTAGTGTAGGTTTGGGTATCTATCTAATTAACAACTAGGGCTGTTGGGCTATCCGATTTGGTGGATGATGGAGTGTCTACTGGGTCGTTGTACTCATTCCAATCCTCTTATCAAAATTTTCAAGTAATCAGGTTTAGCACAACAGAAGCATGGTGGATCAATTTTTATGGAAGACACCTGGTTGATCTTTATGTCTTAAATTGGAATATGTTTTACTAGACCATATTATTAGCATCATATTTTAGTAAGAATCATTAGAATTGTAATATTAGTCTTATTGTTCCAGACTGATATATTTCGGGGTTATTTTCTCTAGTTACGTCATCAGATTATATTTCGCTGTGCAGGTTTAAATTCGGGGTGTGACAGTTTACTTAATTGAAGTGTTTTATGATAATATTTTCACAGATGAATAGTTAATGGCCTATCCATTTTGATATTGATATTGACAGAGGTGATATAAATGTATTTGGGTATCACTATTAATCTTAAAATTAGTTGTGTACAAATACATCATTTTTAATATAGCCCCCTACCTCTATTAAAAATGATACAATGCTTCTCTTGAAGGCTTGAGCCCTCAACTCCATCAAACCCTTTCAGTCAATGCCCTTTCTCTTTGTCCTCATAGTTTTGCTTCGCCAGGCTAAAGTCCACCACTATCCTTGCCATTACTCCCATTGGCGATGCAGCAATGCCTCTAGTTACAAGATTCTCTTCATCGCCATGATAGTGCCATTGAAGAGCTCCCGATCAATCACCTCCTCAAGGTCATACCAAATTAACTCTCTCTTCAACTGTGATCGTGAGCTTAGGTGTGCATGAAATTGGATATAAATTGGAGAATGAAGTAGTGCGAAGGAGGAGAAGGGGGTGTTGCGGTAGCTATCAAGCAAGCCCTATCCATGAGCTCCATCAAGATTTGGATCTGCCTAGCATGTTCATACATGCCATGGCAATGCACCATGAAGGGATTGTTGATGGTGCGAAGATCTTGATCACATGGCAAACCCGATGATGGCAGTGATAGAAATATATATTTTACAAGTCAATCATATATGATATAATTTGACATTTTTAAACATATCTAATTCAATTAATTAGGCAAACTTTTATTGCTTACTCTTATTTAATACAAACATCGTAATGAAATTCTTGATCATATGTCATGATGAGAACAACCATCTAGAAGTATATGATCTAAATGTTCCTAGTCATAAGATCATTAAGATGAGACATCAAGGATCTAGATAGATTAGTATATGTGATGTCTTCTCATATGACCAATCTCATCGGTCATTAGTGTAGAAAAACTAGAATACACATATAGGTACTCATTAGTCGAATGAGTTCACTGGACTGACTGAATTTGAAATCCTGAATGATATCTTACTAAACTATAAATTAGGATTTTCTATTATCATGATTGTACAACTATATCTTTGACCTGAGTTGTTAAAGATGCCTTATTGGGCAAATCTTGTGTTTTGACCATTGACTTATGAATCATTATTTAGATGGTCTAATACAATGATGAATTGGGTACAAAAAAATTCATTGGAGGCAAATGAACTGATAATAAGGGATCATGCACTCTTGGTAAGTGAGAGTGAATGTTTTATGAGATAGTACTCTAAATCTAGGGCAATAGTAGAGAAGATAATTAGAAAAATGAGTTTCCTAATTGATTTGATTCCAAATATAGGATCTCATAGGGTTTGTATGATAAGGGAGTTGATAGTCAATGCGGTATTTCATTCCAACCTAGACACTGAATGGATGAGGGTTTATATATGTGCGGTAATTGATGATAAAAAGACTCAATAGAGATAATATTTTCTTTATAGATGTTTAGGATCATAGGACGTGCCTGTCGACTCCGAAAATGTCCATATCGGCACCTCAAGAAAAGGGTGAAAGATGGAATATGGGAAAGGGAGTGAATTGGAAAACACTCGGAAAACGGTAAAATCCTCACCTCAGTCCCACACTCATATTGATTCCCGAACTTTCATCTCACGGCGTTGCTCAAGCACCAGAGATGGTTCGGGTCATGTGGGAGGAGAGTGAGTAATAGAATAACTTACAACATGATAAGATAAATTGTGGTTGCTAGGAGCTGCAGGCTCCACTTTATGGAATACAAATAAAAGATGAGATGACCGTGTGTACCTTAGCGCGGGAGCTTGATGTGTAAGTTCAACCTTCCTCCTCTTCGGCCGGCCAATGAGGGGGAGTCCAACCGATGCTAGCTTGATCAATCTATGCAACCATTAAACAAAGAAACAAGTGAAGAGATTTATTAGACTTGTGGGAAGTGTAGTAACTGCAAAGAGAAGATGAGAAAGGAAGCAATTGAAACCGAACTCATTGGTTTTGAGGTGGGCCTTAACCCCTTTTTTTGTTTTTGGTTATGTAAAAATGATGCAAATTAAACTAAAAGATGTTCTAACAAATAAATGAAATGAGTGAAGAAAGTTTATGGAGTGAATCGGCTTGAGTGGAAGCGGAGATGATTGAATCAAGCCGGTTCAGATAGCCTTGCACCCTTCTGGCGCGACTTCAGTGCAGAAAATTCTATGGACGATCTCGATGTCAGAATTGAGTGTTGCTTCTTTCTATAGATGGATATATTGAAGAGGAAGATATCTCCTGTTGATGACTTCTCCAGAATCCGCCCGTATAGGCCTGTAGAAAATCTGAAAGTGGACAGATATGGACGAATAGAACCTGGATGCACGCCCTCGGTGCAGCAATAGCCACAAACATATAGCTAGCTGGAATTTAATGCCTCTGGTTGCAAATGAAAGAGGACAGGGAGAAGAACAATTCTTTTGTTGAAGACTTTTACAACAGAAGCCTCAGAGTTTTTGTAGAAACTTATGAAGTCGGTTGATGTAGAACGCATGAATCAAGCTCCTCCTTTGCTTCGAGATCGATTCCTCAATGTTGAATCAGATTTAAATGTCAGGAAGGCTTCGGGATGGAGCTTGGACGACCACAGGATGAGCTAGGCATGGGTGGTTAACCTTGGTTCATTGGGAATGGCCCTCAATTTATAGAGAATGAAAAACTGGTGCAAACGGGGGAAACTGGCCGACCGCGCCCCCTTGTTTCAAAGGAGGCAGGGGCACACCTTCCACTTGAGGGTGTGCAGACATGCCCTCACCCAGGGGGTGCGGTCTGCGCGTCCCCCTTTTGAGGCGGAGCGGGGGTGCGTTACACGTTTCATTGCTAAAAGTTGCTGGAACCTTCTGAAAATTACTAAAAAATATATTTGATAAGATGAATGCGCCCCTGACCCAGGGGCACGGGCAAACTAATTGATAATTAGCGGGAGAAACATTTTAAAATTCGGTTTAGAAGGTGTAAACCGGAGGAATTTTTGATTTTTGGAAACCGACCACGCCCTCCTCTTTCAAAGGAAGCGAGGGCATGCAGAGCACGCCCCCAAACTAAGGGCGCGTAGGGCGCACCCCCAGTGTGAGGGCACGGTGACTACGCCCTCCCATTTCAAGTGGGGTGGAGGTGCGGTACACTCTCTCTCCTACGCGTGTGTTCTGCGGGCCGTAACTTGCAAACGGGACATTTGATTTGGCTCCCGTTTGTTGTCTTTGAAAGAGAGCATTAAACCGCAACTCCTTAATTCAGTAAAATAGTCGGCATGACTCCCTAGATGTTCGCACAGGGCTTTCTACCGGTTTACCCTCTTGCAGAAAGCCAAAAACTGCGGTGGAGATATGAAAGGGCATGGTTTCGGTCGAGGAATCTCGGGTCAACTCAGGATGTCTTAAAATGATGATCGAACCAGTCCAGTATGGTCGGAAAACCAAAAATCATCAAAAAATACGAGATGAATCCGGTAAACGTAAATCGAAGCTTGAAAAAAGCTAGGAAACCCTAAAATCGACCGAAATGGCCGTATGGCCCCGGTTGATGAAATATATGGCTAGGATCGACCCGGATGACCCGAAAAGACCTAATGATGACTAGAAAGGCCTAACATGTGGTCCGGGCTAGCCATGTCAGTACAAATTGAAAAGCTGTAATGAAAGCCGTTATAGACCAATGATTGCCGAAATGACTTGTCAGAAACCCCGAACGTTACGGAATACATGCGGGACTTCCGAGACCTTCAAGTATGGACCATTCAAGGTCGGTCATTGAGCAGGCTTCGTGTTTTCACGATTAACGCACGGCTCTCGCTTGGAGGTTACGACATTTCTTCTGAAATCATCGGTCCATTCCCAACTTGCGGGGGTCTCCACCAACGTTCTTAGCTCATCTCCACAAGGTATCCAGATCAAATAATAGTGAAATAAAGGATATCGTCAATGCAATAGGAGTTTGGGGCTTCAAATCAGGCCAATTTGGCATGTCTAAAGCTTGCCTCGCCTTGATGTCGGCTTTGCAAGGGAATGGAATGTAGCGGAGCTGAGTGAAATGTAGAGAAAATGTAGCGAAGCGAGGTGGATTGTAGTGGAGCGAAATGGCGACGGACTAAAAAGGTGGTATCAAGGTGTAGATATAGACACGCTCAACGACCAGATTCGGCAAGACGAATCTCCTCAAGTCACCTGGTTAATCACCATGTTCCATAAAGTCTTCCTATGTTTGATTGGTAAGAGACATGCCATTGGCACGAGAGAAGAATAGCCAACCCCCAATGTGGTGGGGAGTCCCCAAAACATGGGTTCGTATGTTCATCATCAGCTGGCAACCCGATCTTTGCAGTGTTCGTGTATTGTGACATGCTAAAATTTTTAAAAAGAGATTGTTTTGTAAAATAAAAGAATTCCAATCGAGCACATTTAGGCTCTCAGATTCATTTAAGTCTTCTCAGAGACATGAATCAATTCGGAATGGAATGATCTTGAATTCCAAAAGGCAAATGTTGAAGCACAGACTGTGAAGATAATGACAATGCAAGTTCTGATCAAATAGGAGGCCCTTGGCAGGACGAATTGACTACCATGTTGGGATGAATAGAAAGAAGGGTGTTGCAGTGGCCACAGTGGTGATAGAAATGAAAGAGTTGGAGGCACAAGGTGATTACCGAACATGATGCGATTAACAAACACGGTGGGATTAGAGAACATAGTGGGATATTAGAAAGATCAGAATTGGGGTATACGATGGGAGAACATCCTTGGTAGGGTTCAGAGCTATCTTGACGGAGGTATAAAATCATGAATGGATGTATGCAATGATAATGAACAATGCGATGCAACTACTACTACATGTTGCATGTTGGGCTCAAGAAAACAAAAACAAGACTTGTTTGACAAATAGTTGAAGATATAGATTGTTTATGAAGTCAAGATACCCATTCGGGAACTATCGTCCCTCACAGTGCAACTCTTAGATTATTTGTGAGCACAAAAGATGACCTGACCATCATAGATTTTGATGAAGGGGATCTCAAGTCAAGTCTTCTCCGCATTCACGGTCTTCAACAATAATGCATAGAATAATAATACATAACTAACGACTTATATGCTAGCCGACAAGCTATGGGCGTTTCCCAAGTCCATTCTTCCATTTTCGTGAGCAATTCATGTCATTCATCAAAATGTTAGTTCCGATTGAATAGAGATGTCCACTCAGCCGCAATAAAGATAAAACATGAACAAATTTGATTTCACAAAGTTTTTTTGAATTTTTTGAATTTCTGGAATTTTTGAAAATTTTCAAAGATTTTGACCGAATGCGCCCCCGAACCGGGGGTGTGGCTTGCATGCCCTGGGATTGGGGGCGCGGCCTGTGCGCCCCCACCGCGGGGGCGCGTTCAGTCCCAGTTTCCTATTTTAACTGGGTCCAAATTTGATTCGAACCAGGATCAATTTCCCCTATATAAACAGACGACCAGAACATCCTACCAACACACCAGATGGCTCCTCCTTTGAAGAAACAACGTGTTGGCTTAGTTCGGCATATCTCAAGTGTCCTAGGTCATTTGAAGGCTAGAATTGGTGCCAATTTGGTAAGTTTTCTGCCAATTTTAGCTTCCAACCATTTTTTCTCTTCTTTTTTTAAAGGAATTCTCTTTTACCTCCTGTTTGGGTGTAGGATTACCCAAATTTCCCGAGATCATGCCGGTATTTCTCTCTTCCTTGGGATACTGGCTTGCTTGACGTCTTTGATTTGTCGGTTGTTGGCACCAAAATTTTCTACTTAGCACGCTTGATACAGATTTCGGCAATGATGAAGCCAGTGCTGAAAATCCGACCCAAATTTAGGAAATTCAAGAATAGATGAGGCAAATAGGCTCTGTAAATGCCTTGGCATGGCTTGACATGCCACAAATGGTTAATATAATGTGCTCATTGCATAGCCCTAGTTGAGAGCTTCGCAACGGTGCTCAAAACATGGAAAACGGACACTAGAAGGGCAAAATGACCATTTTGCCCCGACACTTTGGGACAAGTTAGGACTCTAACATGCAATTCCAACTTTACCACATTGTCATGGTTGTATAGAGCTAGGCAACGCTCAAAACAGATCAAAAATCTGACTACCGGATGAAGAGATATGCAAGAAAGATCAAATCTAGACAGAAAGCGGTATACTGTCGCACCAGGGGCATAATGGTCCAATCAGCTCCCGGATAGACCCATGGGCTAAAATTTTAAATTTTAATGGATCAAAGCTTTTATCTCATGAATATTGATGCATGAAAAGTAAATTTGGCCAATGGGAGGAGGTAATTGCACTCAATTATAGTTTTCGGCATTATCGATGGCCGAGATCACATCGATCGGGAAAATCGGTAAAATCAGAGATCCAGAGCAATTCGGGAGATCTTAGCCACACATATTGATGTATCACATGATCAATGGTCATCAGAGCACATTTCTTATTTTTTGGGATTACTTCAAGGTGTATTTAATTGATTCCGGTTATGATTTATTGTATCCGTTGGATCAGGAGCACTTCGATCAAACCCGAGTTAAAATTAACCCAAATTGGGCTAACCCAAGCTGAATCTGGCCGAACCCTGCTCTTTCCCACATTCATTGAACATTCAATGTACTGAAATATAGGATTGGGTGTGCCAACACCCTACAATGTAGGGGTAGGTGTGCCAGCTTCTCACCTCACACACACATGGCTGATGAGAAGTCTTTTTGCACTAGGACTCTCCCAAACTGACCTTTATCCATCTCCCATTTGAGCCTTATCATCCAAGTCTTATCTTAACCATCATACGGGCATGCTTTGGTCAAACTTCAACCCATTCCCACCTGCCATGTGCGCACCTCACCTAAAAGGTAGGAGCCGGTGCGCCAGATTGCATCTTACACACACCACACCTTGGTTGGATGTCTATCCCAATGAGAAGTCTTGTAAAAATAGAAATATTTTGGAATTATGACTCTCAACCTCTCAGGCTCTTCCTCAGCTTTAGATGGGTCTCCAATCCCCTATAAAAAGGCCCCCCATCTGGCCTTGGTCGAAGATAGCTTAGCCCACATGTGCGCCAGCTCTGCTCCAGCCCGTTCCTCTCTTTGGTGCACCATCAACCTTGCTCCAGCCCTTCCTCATCTTGCTTGGATGTCTTCAGCATCAAGTCATCAATCTCTCCTACCTATTTTGGGTGTGCCAAGTGAAGAAGAAGAATAAGAAAAAAAAGGCTTTATCTAATAGGTGCGCCAGCAGCAGGTGCAACCAGCCCACCTAGTTGGTGTGCCAACTTCAACAAGTGTAGCAGGCTTCTTCATCATTGGTGAGGTCTTCAACACCAACAAGACCTTCATCATCCTCCTCCAGCATCATCTGTACAAGGATAAGAAGAAGAAGAAGGATAAGAAGGGCACACATCCCTTCCATCTTCAACACCACCTATAGTGCAAGAAAAGAAGAAAAATAGTGAGTAGGAGAAGCATGCTCCAATGTAGCCCTTTAATTATACTCTACCCGTTCTCTTCTCTACCAATCTCTAAGGTAAAATAACCCATGATTAATGCCCATTCAGCCCCTTTGATTCCTCTCCACGTTGGTCTACAAAAAGCCATCTTTTAGCCTCAAGGGTACCCTCCATTTGGCCATCACAAAAACAGCCCCTTGCTATCCCTTAAAACAGGCCTCTGAACCAGCTTTTGGCCCTCCATTTCGGCCCCTAAACCTTATACTATAATGCCTTGTTCGACCCCACTTATGGTCACTTGAACATGCACCTCCTACCTTCCCCAATCAGGCCCCAAATGGCATCCAAAATAGGCCCCCTTGCTGGCCGACGTTCTGCCCCCTTATGAGCACCCATGTCAGGCCCCTTTGATGGTCACCTAGTTTGCCCTATGTGCAACACACCCAATATAGCTCCTATAGCACCCCCAAACAAACCAATCATTCTCTTTGATGTGTGGAAGGAGGGGGGACAGCCCAGGTCTCTTGGAATCTGCCGGACGGGCCAAGAGTTAAGCCGGGTGGCCCTAATTTCTACATGTCAAAATGCCCTTGTGCTACCCCTAAATCAAACCCCATGTGTATTGTTCTCCTTCCCCTTAGAGTATAGGGTGAAGGTTGACACTTTGAGGCTCTCAGAATCTGCCAGACGGGCCGAGACTACTCGGGCGGACCTTCAATTCTTATGCCCTTTGTGCATTCCTAAACCAGTCCTAGTTCACACCTAAACCTGCCCCTTGTGCAGTCCTATCAAAAGTCCACCTAAACAGCACCTTAGTCAACCCATTCCAGCCCCTCTGAGGCTCACCTATCTTGCTGCTACAACAAGATGTCAAGGTGTAAAAATGGAGTGCAAATCAGGCCAACCGGGCCATGGAGGTGCAAATTAGGCCCATTGGGTCATGAAGCTCAAAACAGGACACCAGGGCCCATGAAGCTCAAGATTAGACCAACCGGGCTGACATGATATGAAATCAGCCTTCTCAGGCCATGAGACATGGAGACCAGCCCATTGTGCTGATGAAGCTGGCCTATTGGGCCTTGGACATTAAAAATCACATTTAACTAAATCTGAGGGCGAGATGCCAAAATTAAATAAGGAGTTAGCACCACCACATGGGCGCTCCACCTTGGGCAGCTAGCCCGGACACGTATCCTGCATGTTGACCCAGGCGTAGGCATGGGACATGCTTCCCACTGCAGACGGACCCTTCCCACTACTTTGGAAAGTCAAATGACTATGCCTTGTAGGACGGGTAAAATTTCACACCGATTGGAAACTAAGGCGGCATGCTGCCAAAATTTTTCCAATCAAGTGGATTTTACACCAAGGGAAGGACATTCACACATTTGCACCATTGACAGCATTGAACATGGCATATGAACTGCCACATCTGATGTACATTGACATGGAATATTTTGAACATGAACATTTCAACTGCCGAGTTGATTGTATGTGACTGGGCATCGACACCAGCCCGACAGACCGGATGTGATGCAAACCGAACAAGAGTTAACCAAATCTGAAATTAACTTAATTAAATCTGAAAATACATTCAAACCAACCTTAAAACATGCTTAAAACAGATCATTAAAGTTTTAACATTCAACAAAAATCATATTTAATACAATCTGGAAAAATTGATTCAATACACTTATTCCATTGGAATTCAAATGCTTAAACAAGTGCACATCAAATACACATTAAAGCATCTAAAACACATCTTAAGACATATAAATCAGATTTATTAACAATCTGAAGTTCAAGTTTAATCAATTTGAACCAAACTTCAAAACATCTAAAAGATACCGAACACACCCAAATCGGTACTAAAACACCAACAAATATAAGATGACCACATGAAAATGACTCAACACATGCCAACTAAACTTAAACAATTCAAATAGACCAACACATCTAAAATATCAAGTTCAAACAAAAATAAAATAAATTTCAACCAATTAAAGTAAAACAAACCAAACAATTCAAACAAGCTTAAAACAAATAACATTCAAATCCAAGTCAAATTGAAATATGCGATTAACATTTCAAACCACATCAAAATCAATTTATAAACATAAAACAACTTCAAAAAAAATTTAATCAAACTTGTTTGCATCTCATCGAGCTTGAAATGCCAGGGCCCTTTGTGTTCTTTACACATTGTGGATGTGCACTCTCTCGTCAAACAAGATCGCTATGGTAGTTAATCAAGGGTGTTCGAGTGTTTGCTCGATGTAAATGAACATCGGATATTCGCACCATCTGATGGAGAGAGGTCAAAATTATTTTCACAGAACCTGAGCCTCGGTTCTATACTCTTCTAATATCACACAACTATCTAGTATTTTTATAGGCTACCACCTATTTTTCTAGAAAACTCGGATGTCGATATTTCAAAACATACAAAAAAAAATCTTTTAAACACTTTTACACTTTAAAAAAACAAAAGATTCCCAAGGTTCCAACAAATTGGCATGCCCAGTGGGACCTCTCTTTCTTTTCATCTCTCTTCCATAGCAATCTGAGAGGGTGCACACCCACCATCTCTTTAAAAAACTCTCTACATATGATCAAGTTGGCCTTGTATGTTTTTGCAGGTTCAATGGAGTTTGACAACAGTGTTCGTTATTCTGAGGCCTACGTCAACAGCCGTTGCATCAGCGCCGTCACTGCCGGCATCACTTTTGGCTACTTTCCCAAAGTTGTGTTGCACCCTGACCGTCTAGGTGCCGCACTAGAGGAACCATTTGCTACTAAGAAGGAGGTCCATCCCCTCAAACAACTACAAATAGCTTCAGCAAATGCTGCTCCACTCCCCGAGGCCTTCCTCCTGAAGTTGCCTCAGCCGTCTCCTCTTCAGGAGTCATTTTTCTATGAACGCTATCATTATCAATTCTGGGCCTCCGCTCGCATCTCCTTAGCCGAGTCTACGCAAGATTCAGCTTGAACTTGGCTCCTGCCACAACTTGGAGGTTGGCAATGTACGGTGCTCTTGGAACCATGCCCGCCCGGCCACTTTTGTCAAGACTCCCTCTGAGTTTAGGGAGAAGAAGCTCTGTTGACCGTGGCTTGTTGTCCTGCCCCTTGTTAACCAGTTCATTGCTTTGAGCCAGTTGGAGGATAGTTATTGGCTGGGCAGAGGACAGTTGAGACTACTTTCGCCGATATGAGGTGGCGTACAACCACTTATTTGTCCCCAAGGGTCAGGTAAATGTTTCTTCCTTTTGCTTCAATTCAATTCAACATTGTTGCTCTTTCTTACCCTCTGTGACATTTCAGGAGGCTCGGGCTCTACTGCTACACCAGAGTCTAGAGATTGTTGATCTTTGGTAGGAGGTGGCCACTCTCCGTGGCACACTGGAGACTGAGGTAGACACTGCCTTTGACTTTATTTTTATTTTTATCATACACTTGCCTGGCTTTGATGTGTTTTCTTCTATTTGTAGCGGAAGGCCCGTGCTGAGGGTTCACCTCCTTCTCTAATGAGAGAAGAGGTGGCCGAGCTACGCCAGCATCTAAGCAAGGAGAGAGAGGCCTTGAAGACCAAGAAGGTAGAGGTATCTTTCATTATTCTTTATTCTAGTTGTTGATTTTTCTTGGTTCATATTCTTTCTCTTCTTCTAGGTTGTTGAGCTCCAGGGTGCTCTTGCTTCATCATCTGCCTGCATCCAGTCCTTGAAGACCAAGGTGGAGAGGACCTTGCGGGAGATAGAGCACGAGCATAGCCAGGCTATCCAGTCTTTAGGGTAGATGCACTTACAGTCACAGGTTCGTGCGGCGACGGTGGAGGCGATCTTGCAGGTTTATTGCCAGGGCATTCCTCCATAGCCAAGCCAGAGTCGCACCCACCAGAGTAGCTCCCACCGGAGTGGTACACACCGGAGTGTCGGCGCCACTTGAAGCTGGAGTCACCACGGCCAGAGCCAGCAGGGGCAGAGTGACCAGACCTAGAGCCATGAGCACGGTGCTTCTGCTTTCCTGGCTACTTCTTCAGAGAGTTGCCGCAACAAGGCAGCTACAACGACTTTGGCGGACATGGCTACCATGCCTCCTCCATGTGGTCATTCCCCTGGAGAGGGTAGCAGCAGGCACTGAGATTTGTAGCAGGTTTAGCTCTTCTTTTGTTGTAGCTACTTCTCTTCATGGTTGTAGCATTTGATGGTGTAATCAGATCTTCATCTGTTTGCTTCAGTGTTGTTTGATTTGCTTGATATTTCTCACAAGGATAGTCAGTATCGCGTTTTGGCTTGGCCCCTTGCGAGTTTGTCAAGGGGTGAATCCTTCTAAAGGTTGGCAAACAATAATAAAATTAAATAATAGATGTAGGGTAAGAAACATACCTGCTGGCAAGACCTCCCCCTCCCTGACTTGTGTTTCTTTTCTGAAATGCTCAACAAAGAGGTTAGATCTGCGTCATGGCTTACCCCCTTGCCTATTGTCGTCTTGCCTTGCTTATATGAAAGCAGAGTAGCCTTATTAACAAGATAGAATTAACAAAATGATTGAAAATAAATAAGGTGAAGGTTTAAGAGAGCTTACCTGCTATGGCGAGAGTTACTCCCTTCTCGATCTCATAATCCTGAAACACTTGATAAAAGAAGATTAAATCTTCACCATGGCTCATCTCTTTTCCTATTGCTGTCTGCCTTGACTTAGGTCAAAGAGAGGAGCCTTCTTAACAAGGTGTAAAAATAAACTAAATGACCGAAATGAAATGGTTAAGATAACTTACCTGTCGTTGAGAGAACCTTCCCCTCTTACTTTAAAGTTCCTGAAAATACTTGATAAAAGAGGATTAGATCTTCACAACGACTCATCCCTTTGCCTACTACAACCAACTTTGACTTAGGTCAAAGGGAGGAGCCCTCTTAACGGGGTGATAATAAAGATAAACATGCAATGCAGAAATGAAACATGCAAGACATAGAAAAACATGAATGCTAGCAAAGACAAAAAATCAAGGTTATGCCAAGTTAATGATGCATTTTTTTAGATTTTTAAAAAACATCATTTTTTTGGATTTTTTGAAATCTTTTTTTTTTGTAAATATTAAATTTTTTTATATTTGAGATTTTTAAAATATTGATTTTTTTGGATTTTTGTGGAGAATGTGCCAATATCGAGACAATTCATCGGTCTTTGAGTGTTAATCAAGATTCAAGCAATAAACACCACATGAAAATAAGGTTTATTTCCCAGAATCTTTCTTGCCCTTTTCTTTTGATCGGTTTGGATTTCCCTTGAGTTTGGATAGTTTACCCTACCTTAGGGGTTTAAGATGGAAGAATAATAGAGGAAGTCTTTGATAGGATTTAGGGGTGTTGAGGAGGGTTTCTCTACTCATGCCCAAATTGCCCGTTGAGGTTCAGCCTCTTCAGGTCTTTTCTACATGTGACACTCACTTAGACAAGTCTTTGACCTGTGGGGTCATTGCCCATCTTTTGGTGCCTTTTCTTTGTTTTCTACTTTTTCGGGTACTCATTTAGACAGACCCATATTTGTTTAAACCTGTGGGGTTCATTGCCCATCTTTTGGCACCCTTTTGCACCCTATGAGACGGCCACTTACTAAGGCGGTGGGCATCTTTGATACTATCCTTCTCTAGTCTCCTTCACCTATCTTGGACCGAATAGAAGAGAATAGGGCAAGGGTTCTTTTTTGCCTTCAGGGTTCTACCTTGTCTCCCTCGAGTGTCAGGCTATCTGGATTCTGAGATTAGGAGGTGTTGTGTGTGTAGGGTAATGTCTACCCTTGTCCTCTAGCGAACACTCTAGGATCGATGACCTAATATCATACTAGAAATTCTTCTTTTTTTTTCTAAGGAAATTTTTTTTTGAGGTAAACGCCATTCCTTGGATGGTTCAATTTTTCTCCATCGACGTTGGTTAGCTCATATGCATTATCTGGATATTTTTTAAGTTATAACAAAAGGCCCTTCCTAGTTAGGTTGTAACTTAGAGTGGGGACCACCTGGCTTAAGGAATATGCATTTGACTACCATCTCATCGATTTTGAATTTTCTCTCTACCACCCTCTTTTGATAAAACCTTTTCAATCTGTTTTGATAAGTTCGAGCATGCTTGGAGGCGGCCAACCTTCTTTTATCTAAGAGTTCAAGTTGTGCAAGGAGAGATTCTTGTCTCTCATCGATAGGGATGTCACTATCGAGTTGATCTCGGAGTGATGGAATGAGTACTTCATATGGGACCACCGCTTCCATCCCATATGCGAGAGTATACGGGGTTTGACCGGTGGGGGTCTGCACAGAAGTACGATAAGCCCATAGGGCATGTACAAGCTTATCTGGCCAGTCCACAAACTTGCTAGACTTTCAGGTTTTCTTAATAATTTTGATCAAGGTTTTGTTGGTGGCTTCTGCTTGACCATTGCCTTGCATGTAGTATAGAGATGAATGATGCAATGCAATGCGTTACCTGTTGCAAAGATCGTGTAGATCTTGAGAAAGAAATTATGGTCCGTTGTCGGTGACGATGTTGTTGGGGATCTCAAACCTGGCGATAATGTTGCATTTGATGAATGAGCATAGTGTTGATGCCTTGATCTCCATGAATGCTTCCGCTTATGCCCACTTGGTGAAGTACTCTGTTGCCATCAAGATGAACGATTTAGAACAGATTTTAGAGTTAAGATCACTTAGAGGGCCAATGATATCGAAAGCCCACATGGCGAAGGGCCATTGGGCATGAATCAGATGAAGGGAAGATGCGAGAGAATGGATCTTGTCAGCATGGAGTTAGAAAGAATACAGTGCCGGACAAAGATGGAGCAATCCTCTTCTAGGGTTGGCCAATAGTACACCTGTCTGATGATTTTCTTGGCAAGAGCTTGAGCATTGACATGGCCCCCACAGACCCCAAATTGTGATTCCTTAAGCACCAACTCTGCTTCTTCTTCATCAACGCATCTAAGTAAGATTCCAGTCAGGCTCCTCTTGTAGAGCACCCCTCCTAAGATGGTATACCTATGGGATACTCTCTTGATGGCCTTCTTCTCTTTTGCATTTGATCCAGGTGGATATGTCTGATCTTGAAAATACCTTACAATCTCATCGAACTAAGGCCTCTCACTATCATCTAATTCTTCTAACTCGATTAGAGAAACTTTCTCTTTCTGCTCTAGATATTCTTTCCTGCCAAATCTCTCCTTGGCCTTCATAAATCGACCATCCTTAATCGCCGGCATCGACCTTCTACAAACATGGATAGTCCGCACCTGTCTACATAGCGGGACTGATAGAGATGAAGCTAAGGAGGCTAGGACATCAGCAAGGATGTTCTGAGCTCGAGGAATATGGACAAAAGTGAGTTTGGAAAAGAGTTTGATGTAGCAAGAAGTGAGTTCTTGGTAAGGTTTGAGGTTTGGATGAGAAGTTAGTTATTTGGTTAGGACTTGGCGAAGGATTAGTTGGCTATCACCTATCACCCTCAATTTTGTGGTGTAGACACACCAATTTGGCCTTATTTGGAGCTTAAACTCTTATTCCATTGGTAACATCTCTTTTAGACCATTAAAATCAAGTTGAACGATCCTTTTGGATGAGCCAAGGAGTTCACTAGAAATCTAAGGATGAGTTACTGATCTCTGATCAAATCCATGTTTGCTGAATGAGAGCCCATTATGACTTCCATGTTGCTCTTGGTGGTGTGCCAGATTATGCTTTTCCCGGCATATCCTCTAATTAAAATTTTTTCATAAGATTCTATGGACATCTAATGAAGAAGTCTTCAACATCAATAATCTTCTTCTATGAGTCCTCTTTTCAATGCAATAAACAACATTCAATTCTGATCTTTTATTTGTTTACAATGTCTTTCGTAAATCAGACGGGCAATTCTGTTTGCACGCACCCCTGATCAAGCCCAATTGCATGCAAGCCCTGCCCATTGGGCATATCTCTGACCAATTCATGACCTTACCTTCCTTTTTCTTCCTCCACATCACTTGTTAAAGTATTTGGAAGCTTCATGGTCAAAATTAACATCATCAAATGATGGCAATCCAACTTGTTGTCTTATACATCAAAACTTGCTATTTTTAGACCAGAATTGTTTCCTCTTCAAGTGGAGACATATTTTAAATATAGGGAAGGTAATCCATAGTTTTCAATATCTCTAAATCAGTTGGGTAAGCTTTTAGAAGCCTTATGATGAACACTAGTAGCATTAAATGGAGGAAATCCAACCTATGGTCGGATGTATCAAAATTTGCTATTTTTTTGACTTGTTTCTCATCCCCCATAAAGGGAGACTCATATGAACAACCTAAGAAGAGCATTCCCATCCTCCAGCACTCTTCTCTTCATCTTCCAGCCACCCTAGTCTCGTCCCAACCTCTCCAAATCATCCTCTCGTCGTCCCGGTGCCCGGAGATCGTCCTAAAGTGAGAAAGAAGTTGTTCTATGCTCCGACATGCTGCACTTCTAATCATCGGCTTCTACGAATCTTTATGATCATTTTCTATCCAGTCTTCCTTCATAATAAGTGTGCTTCATCGAGCTATCTTTCATCTCAAACAAACATAGATCAATTCTGACATCACCTTGGTTTGTGGAGGCATCTACACCGGCGCTGCGTAGACAGATCCGAAGTCTCCGCTTTTTGGCCATCGCCTTCTCAATCAATTTCACTAAACTTACTTACATATTCTACCTATACATCCTTCATAGAAATTGTTCCCCGTGTAGACACTTCAATTTGGCCTTATTTGGGGCTTAAACCATTATTCCATTGGCAACATCTCTTTTAGACCATCAAAATCATGATGAACCACCCTTTTGGATGAGCCGAGGTGCTTATTAGAAATATGAGGATGATTTGCTAATTTCTAATCAAATCCGTGTTTGCCGAACAAGAGACTCTTGGTGGTGTACCAGATTATGCTTTTCCCAGCATATCCTCTAATTGAAATTTTTTCACAGGATTATATGTACGTCTAATGAAAAAGTACTCAACATAAATAATCTTCTTCTCTAAGTTATCTTTCCATTGCAACAAACATAATTCAATTCTAATATCCCATTTGTCCACAGCGCCCTTTAGAAGTCAGATGCACAGTTATGTCTGCACGCAGCACCGATCAAGCCCAATTGCATGCAAGCCCAACCCATTAGACACATCTCTGACCAATTCACGACCTTACCTTCCTTTTTCTTCCTCCATATCACTTTTTATAGTATCTAGAAGCTTTATGGTCGAAATTAGCATCATCAAATGATGGCAATCCAACTTGTTGTCTTATACATCAAAACTTGCCATTTTTAGACCAGATTTGTTTTCTCTTCAAGTGGAGACATATTTTGAACATGGGGAAGATGATCCACAGTTTCCAATACCTCTCAATTATTTATGTAAGTTTCTAGATACCTCAGAATAAAAATTATCAACATTAAATGGAGGAAATCCAACCTATGGTCGGATGTATCAAAACTTGTTATTTTTTGATCTGGTTCTCATCCCCTATAAAGGGAGACTCATATGAACGACCTAAGCAGGGCATACCCATCATCCAACACTCTTATCCTCATCTTCCAGCCACCCTTGGCTCTTCCCAAACTCCCCAAATCATCCTCTCTTCGTCCCGGTGCCCAGAGATCATCCCAAAGTGAAGAAGAAGCTGGTCTATTCTCCGATGTGCTGCTGTGCTGATCATCGGCTTCTACAGATCTTTATAGTCATTTTCTGGCCTGATTTCATTCATAAGAAGTGTCTTTCATTAAGATATATTTCATATATAACAAACAGAGATCAATTCTGACATTCCCTCAGCTTGTTACGGCTTCAACACTGGCACTGCACAGACAGATCCGAAGTCTTCTCTTCTAAGTCATTGTTTTCTCAGTCAATTTCAGTAAATTTAATGGTGGATTAAACCCATACATCCTTCACATAAATTTTTCCCTGGTGAGTCCTCTTTTATTTTCAACAAGAATTATTCAATTCAGACATTTTTGGTTCCTATAGCATGTCCTACATCGACATTGTGCTGGGAGTTTCCAGAACTTCACTGTCCAAGATCCGGCTTATCAGGTAAATTCAGAATACTTATCATAATATTCAAGAAAACTTGTCTTCATATAAAACCACCCTCGGTGAGTCCTCTTTATTTTGAAACAAACATCACTTTATTATGACATTGGTGCTATTTTTTACGGTTTTTGTATCATAGACACGTAGTTTACATTGAATTTGTCCAACCCGGTTGCCACTTTGCCTGGGTTGTGTTGTCTTTAACCATTCATATTCTCTTTGCTAACTCTTCATTCGTATCATTTAATTCATATTTAAGCATCATTTTTATTCAGTTTTTCATCATTTCATACATCATAAAAAAACCAAAAAAGGGGTTAGGGCTAACCCCGAATCCGGTGAGTTTGTTTCCAATTGTCGTTTTATGTTATTGCTTTTACAGTTACCACACTTCACTCAGTTCTAATCCTTCTTTCACTTGTTTCCTTGTCTACTTTGTCTAGTAGTTGCATAGGTATATCAAGCTAGCATCGGTTGGACTCTTCTTCATCGGCTGGCCGAAGAAGAAGAAGGTTGAACTCACATCCCAATCTCCTGCGCTAAGGTACACACGGTCAAATTCAACTTCTTTTATTTTTTAATTCCATAAAACAGAGCCCGCGGCTCCTGGCGACCACCTTTTTATTCATGTTCTAAGTTCATCTCCTCCTCACTCTCCTCCCACATGACCCAAACCATCTTTGGTGCTCGAGCGACGCCGTGAGATGAAAGTTCGAGGATCAATGTGAGTGTGGGACCAAGGCGAGGACCTTTTACTGCTTTTCGAGTGTTTTTCGATTCACTCCCCTCTTTCCCCTATTCTATCTTTCACCTTCTCTTGAGGTGCCAATCTAGAACCCGTTTCTGGAGTCGACACCCCGGTGAGTTATATTTCATTTAAAATAAGAATCATTCAATTCTAAGTCTTTGTTGTCGTGGTACATTCTACATCAACATCGTGCTGGTGGTTCTCGAATCTTCACTTCCAACAACAAAACTTTCAGGTAAATTCCTAGCACTTTTGAAAGGATTCAAGAAAACTTGTCTTAATATACAACCACCCTCGGTGAGTTCTCTTTATTTTGAAACAAACAAAACTTAATTCTGACATCGATGCTGTCTGTTGCGATCTTTGCTATAAAGCCGTGCAGTTTACATTGAATCTGTCCAACCCGGTTGCCACTTTGCCTAGGTTGTGTTATCTTTAATCATCTATATTCTCTTTACTAACTATTCATTCATATCATTTAGTTCATATTTAAGCATCATTTTTATTCAGCTTTTCATCATTTCATACATCATAAAAAAACCAAAAAAAGGGATTACAGCTAATCCCGAATCTAGTGAGTTTGTTTCCAATTGCCACTTTATGTTATTGTTTGTATAGTTACTACACTTCACTCAGTACTAATCCTTGTTTCAGGTGTTTTTTTGTCTTTTTTGTCCTCTAGTTTCACAGATACATCAAGCTAGCATTGGTCGTAGACTCTTCTTCATCGGTCGGCCGAAGAAGAAGAAGGTTTACCCACACACTCTCTCCTGTGCTAAGGTACTCACGGTCAACTCAATCTTGTTTTCTATTCCATAAAGCGAAGCCCGTGGCTCCTGGCGACCACAATTTCTTCATTTATGTTCTAAGTCATTATACTCCTCCCTCTCCTCCCACATGACCTGAACCATCTCCGGTACTCAAGCGACATCGTGAGATGAAAGTTCGGGGATCAATGTGAGTGTGGGACCAAGGTGAGGATTTTACCGCTTTCTGAGTGTTTTTCGATTCACTCCCTTTCCCCCCATTCTATCTTTCACATTTTCTTGAGGTGCCGATCCAGAACCCGCCCATTTCTAGAGTCGACAGCTTTGTGGCGACCACGGTGGGACAACCAATGTCTTTAACTGTGCTTGTTTGATATGTTTGTGCAACTAGTTTCATTCTAATTCGGTTCTAGTCACTAGATTGTTTGTTTTGTTGCATGATTGCTTGTCTCATTTGCATATCACATGCTCGATTTACTTACTTCCTTTAATTTCATGCTTGTGCACATTGTTTGCTTCTTCTCCTCTTACCCCATTTTTACTTTTGCATTAGCTTTTTGCATCGGGTACCTGACTTGTTCCGATCTGTAGGGCATTCGAGGTGGGGGTTCTCTCTCCCAACACACCCTCACCCTCCAAACACCTTCTTGGTGGATTCTAACCTCTCTTATGAAATATTCCTTCCTAGTTGATTTGGTTATTTCCATCAAGGCCTCTATAAGTCCCGATACGTGGAGTATTCCTCTCCGCATGATTGGGTCGGTTGTACCACTTTCCCAAAACCCGAAGAACCCAAGTACCTACTCATGGTGATTGAGTGACAACCTTAGGTCTAGAAGATTGAAGCAATAGGAACCATACCTACTTAAGTGAACAATTGTTAACAATCTATCTAATCTAAGGTTTAAACCCAAAAATTGTCGAGTAGTCATTTTAAGAACTTGTTTGCATAACTTGCTTGCACACCACAATTGAAAACAACTCAAAAAATTTCTCTTTCAAAACACCTAAAAACCAAAACAAAAATCTCTTTAATTCTGTGTTCAACTTGCTTTCCAAACAACAAAACTGAAACAAACAGAAAAATTGAAACAAAACAAAACACAACAAAAAAAAAATTCTTTTCATTTATACTTTTCACTTGCTTTCTTTCAACCATCTTGTTGGAAAGTTTGACAGGATACCCATGGCACTAAGGTCCGGAAGCCACATTGGTAGGTCGAACTACTACAAGCAACAAGAGTACGAGCCGGGTCTCTACGAGCTTCAACAACAACCCATGGTCCAACCATAGGGCCATGTCAATGCCGTCAGGGAACCCGAAATCCAACCTACTCTGCCTAGCATAGAACAACTTCTCCAAGGTCTATCTCTCCATCTAGATCCTGAGTCCTTCTCAATTGTTCAGTCTTTAACTAAGGGCAAGATGCTCGCCAATCAAAGTCCAGTCGGGGTAGATCAAGCTCCCTCACCACCTTAGTCAGCAGCTAGGCCCCTCATCATCAACTCTCCTTCACAATCTTGCTGTGCTACCTTGCCTACTCACCCTGTTGTGGGTCACCCACCTGATTCCATGCTAGTTCCTACTTCTAACCCACCTATTCCAGCCCGTTCATCTAAATACCTTGCACTTGTGGATCAGGAACCCAACCTCACTCAAGCATTCATGGACAAACTCAACCAAATGGATGAGCACTTTGAAGAGCTGAGGCACTGTTTGTACTCAAAGGCCATCCATGAAATATCTGCTCCATCTTTCCCAATCCCACATATCTCTCCATCACAAACACGAGCCTACCATCGCTACATTGGCTCAGGTGATCCCTTCACCCATGTCAATGATTTCTTGAGCAAATCATCTTGATGGCTTAATGATCGAAGAGCTCTTGCTATCATTTTTTAAGCAATCATTGGATGGTGTAGCCCTAGAATGGTTTTTTTCACTAGGAGAAATAGAGATATGGGATTTCAAAACTATCAAGGCCAAATTTTTGCAACGATACGAGCCGGGTTATTCAATAATTGGGGAAGCAAAAGGAGACATGGAATTAATTCAATATCATGATGAATTAAGCCCCATGGCTGGGAAGGACATTAATGTTATGCACCAACCTGAGAGCTCTCTTCAACTCTATTCAAATCATCATCATCGGTTGACTCCTCAACGCCAGTTGATTAGGCTACTCAAGCCCCAACCTCAGCTGGTCATGCAACCCGAGCTAATGGTGAAACCAATTGTGCACAATCAAGTTCCTCTTCTTGCTTGTGCGAATACTTCATTACCTAAATCGGCTCCCCAGCCTTTGACCTCACCAACATTTTCAAAGGCCCCTCGGCCAATCATCCGGCCCTTAGCTTCTCAGTCTACTTCACCAACAGCCCCTCGGCCAGCCACACAAGCCTTGGCCTCTCAACCAATTTCACCAACGGCTTCTCAGCCCGAATCGACTTCCATGCCAACACCAATTGAACAACCCTTGGCTATTCAATCAATCCCTCAAAATAGGGTTCATCCTAAGTCAGTTAAGGCACTTGTTTCTCCTATTTCTCCTACCTTGGCAGAAGAATCAGTCACCCTAATCATTCATGCCCCTGCCCTGGTGGATGATAAGTTACTCCTATCATTTATGCTCCTGCCTTGGTAAAGGAACTAATCAATCCGATCATCCATGCTCCTACCATGGTAGACAATTCAGTCCCTTCAACCCTTCAAGCTCCCACCCTGGCAGAGGAATCAATCACTCCAACCATTTGTGCTCCTACCCTGGCAGAGGAACTAACTTCTACCTCTCAACATGTCATTGCAATATCTCAAGATCAAAATCAGTCAATAGGGGAGGTCGAGCCAAACTCTTCTACCCTTTTGAAATCTCTTAAACTAGACATGCCTTCTTCCATAGAACAACCTGAAGAGAAGCCTACTAAAAGAAGCTTAGATGAGGGGATCACAAATTCAGTTTATTGTCAAGGACTAGGCAAGGATTCTTCATGTATAGATCAACTATTGTCATCATTGGAATTGATCCCTGAAGTTGGTCAGATTGAATTGACCCCTAAGCTGGGAAGTAAGGAGACTGAATTGGTCAGTGAAATGGGAAAGTAATCTATAAACCTACAGAAAGAAGATGAAAACCTTAGCAAGGGGATACTAGGACCTCCTCCAGCTTGGAAGGCTAATCCCATAGCATCAATCTTAGAGCCCCTACACATACCACATTCTTCTCACAATCAACGATCGGGCCCATGGGCCCACAATTCATCCATCTTAGGGCCACCACCCTATATTCATCTTCCTCACAATCATCGAATGGGCCCATGGGTCCCCAATTCTTCAATCTTGGGGCCACCACACATACTTTATCCCATTCGATTGGGCTCTTATGCCCCTCTTCTGCAATCGGGCCCTTATGCCCCTTTTTCGGGCACTTATGCCCCTTTTCGTCAATCGGGCTCTTGTACCCCTTTCCTTCAATCAGGCCTATGTGCCCCTTTACATAAGTCGGGCCCATGTGGCCCCTTTATCTAACCGGGCCCACGTGCCCCTTTTAATCAACCGGGCCTGTGTGCCCCTTTCCTTCAACTAGGCCCACGCGCCCCTTTTACCCAACTAAGCCTACAATGCCCTTTTCTTCCATTGGGCCTAGGTGCCCAAAATTCTCCCCAATCGGGCCTACATGCCCTTAATTTTTTTTAAATCTGGCCCGTGTGCCCACAATTCACCTCAACCAGATTCACATGCCCACATTTTTTTGCAACCAGGCCCATATGCCCAAAGTCCTTCTTTCATTTTCATGCTTGTTCTAAGAAATAGTGTTTAAGCTTCTGAACTACCTAGACTATTACAACACAGGTCTTCTGCACTATAGTATACTTTTGCTCACATGGATAAAAAATCTTTGACAAATAGTAAGTTGCGCTCTCTTTTCCTTCTTCATCCACTTGTACAAGGACTGCGCCAAGAGAATTCTCCAAAACTAAGATGTATAAAACTAAGGGCTTGTCAGGGATTGGTGGTCTAAGCATAGGGGGACTAGCCAGGTATCTTTTCGAACTATCAAATGCATCCTGGCACTTTTCCAAATCCTATTTAAACTCGGCCCTCGCCTTTGTCAACTTATAGAAAGGTTTACACCTTTGGGAGTGTTGTGAGATGAACCAATGGACAAATTGTAGCCTCCCGAATAATTCTCAAAGTTCTTTCATATTTCTCAGAGGAGGCATACCAATGATTGCTTTGGCCTTGTTTGGGTCGATCTATATGCCCCTTTTGCTCACTATGAACCCCAACAATTTTCCTAAGGATACTCTGAATGTGCATTTCTTTGGGTTCATTTTCAATTTATATTTCAAGCCCTTTGCAAGACCCTTCTTAGCACTTCAGGATGATCTTCTCGGCTTTTGGACTTAACGACCAGGTCATCCATGTACATATCTACAAGGGTATGCATCATGTCATGAAAGATAACTATCATAGCCCTCTGATATGTAGCACCAGCATTCTTCAGTCCAAAAGGCATGACGATATAGCAGTAGGTTCCTCAAGATGTAGTGAACGGGGTCTTCTCCTGTTCCTCTTCAGCTAATCGAATCTGATTATACTCAGAATAGCCATCCATGAATGACAGCATTTTGAATCCAGCGGTGTTATCAACTAACACATCAATATGAGGTAGAGGAAAGTCATCTTTAGGACACACTTGGTTCAAGTCCCTAAAGTCTATGCAGATCCGAACTTGTCCATCATTCTTCATGACAGGGACTATGTTTGCCACCCATTGTGGATAAAGGATGACCTTAATAAATCTTGCTTGATGTAACTTGTCAACCTCTTCTTTGATTTTAAGTGCAACATCGGGGTGGAATCTCCTTATTTTTTGTTTGACTGGGGTAGCTCCAGGTTTCAAAGTTAAACGATGCTCAACTAGTGAATTATCTAACCCTGGCATATCTTAGTATGTCCATGCGAACGTGTCCTTACAATCTTCCAAGATTTTGACTAAGCTATATTTCTCAATGGGAGTGAGGTTTGCACTTAAGAGGACTGTCTTAGGATCTTTCGGTGTTCCAAGATTTAATTCTTTTGTTGGCTTATCCACCGTGGCTGATGGTTCTTCAAATCTTTTGAGTCCAGATGTATACGCATCAGCCAAGTCCTCAATTCCTTCCTCGAGATCAAGATCCTTTTATGATAAAACCTCGTAGACTCCTAGTGTATGATCTACATTAAATTTACCCTCATATCGGATTTTGTCAAGCTGGATAACATTTTCCAAAAAACTTGGGCAGCCTTGCACATTCCTTGCACTTCTGAGCTAATTGCTGGAGATACCTCTCTGGAACGCGCTTACCTCGAGTTTTCTTCTTTCCTATCCTAACTACTCCTAAAGAAGATGAAATTGGAAAAACGGTATCTACAGTAGGTGAAGGATCGAACAGATCAATTAGTGAGTTGGAGAAGAGGGGTCCCTAGTTGGGAGCACTCTCCGAGATAAGTAGAGACGTCTCCTCAATGGAAAACTCAGTTTGTGAGAAGACAATTTTTTTGGCATTTTGGGTGTTTTCAATAATGGAAAGAGAATGAGCCAGTGGGGCTCGAGCAGAAATAGAAAGCTTAAGTAAAAAAGAGAAAAATGGGCTCGTAGGCCCCCCAATGGTAAGAAACTGGCACATGGGCCCAAAGCTAGAAAAGAAATCTAAGGGGCACATGGGCCCAAAGTTAAAGAAGAAATTTAAAGGGCTTAAGGGCCCAATTGGTGGGCATGCGGGCCCAGTGTTGTTAAAGTGATGTGGGCATAGGGGCCCAGTGGATTAAGAAGATTTAAATAGGCTCTCAGGCTCAGTGATCAGTTCAGGTGGCCAAGCCAGCCCAGAGTTAGAAATTGGGCTAGAAAGCCATCAAGTGCATCCCGGAGGGAGAGCATTGTAGACACACCAAATTGGCCTAATTCGGAGCCCCAGACTCTTATTCCATAGGCGATATCCATTATTTGACCGATTATCTGATCTGGATTACCTCGTGTAGATGAGCTAAGGACGCTGGTGGCGCCCCTTGTTAGTTGAGAATGGACCGATGATTTTCGAACAATGCCGAAACCTTCAAGCGAGAGCCACGCGTGAACTGTAAAAACACGAAACCTGCTTGATGACCGACCTTGAATGGTCCATAATTGAAGGTCTCGGGAGTCCTGCATGTGTTCCGTAACATTTAGGGTTTCCGAGAAGTCATTTCGGTAGGCGTCGGTCAATGACGGCTTTCGTTATAGCTTTTTCGATCTGTACTGACATGGCTATCCCGAACCACACGCTAGGCCTTTCCAGTCATCACCGGGTCTTTTTGGGTCATACGGGTCGATTCTAGTCAAATATTTTCATCAACCAGGGCCATACGTCCGGTTCCCGTCAATTTTAGGGTTTCCCGGCTTTTCCGAGTTTCGGTTCACGTTTACCAGGTTAATCTCAGATTTTTCGATGACTTAGGGTTTTCCAATCATACCGAACTTGCTCGGTCATCATTTTAAGCCATCTCGAGTTGACTCAAGATTTCTCGACCGGAACCGTGCTCTTTCGGATCTTCGCCACGGGTTTCGGCTTTCCGCGAGAAGGTAAACCGGTAGAAAGCCCCATGAGAACGTCTCGGGAGTCATTCCGGCTGGTTTACCGACTTGAGGAGGTGCGGTTGAATGTCCTCTTTCCAACGCAACAAACGGGAGCCAAATCGGACATTCCGTTTGCAAGATACGGCTCGCGGAACACGCGTGCAGGAGAGAGAGTCTACCGTGCCCCCGCTCCCTTTGAAAAGGGAGGGCGCGCCCTGCGTGCCCCCGCTTTCTTTGAAGGGCAGGGGTGCGGTCAGTTTCCGAAAATCAGAAATTGCCTCGATTAGCACCTTCTAAACTGGGTTTTTGGAAGGTTTCCGCAGATGATTTTCGATTATTTGTACTGCGCCCCCGGTTTGGGGGCGCGTTACGTATGTCAAGTCGATTTTTAGCAATTTATGGAAGTTTTCGGCAAATTTTAGCAGTGAGACGCATACCGCACCCCTAGTTTCTTTGAAACTAGGGGGCGTGCAGACCGCGCCCCCGAAGTGAGGGTGCGCCCTGCGCGCCCTCGTCCCATTTGAGAAGCGGGGGCGTGGTCGGTCCAGTTTCCATATTTTGCACCGGCTTCCTTCCCCTATAAATCGAGGGCAATTCTCAATGAACCAAGGTTAATACCCCATGCCTAGCTCGTCCATAGGTCGTCCAAGCTCTTTTCCAAAGTCGTCCCGACGTCCAAAGGCGATCCGACATTGAGAGATCAATCCCGAAGTGAAGGAGAAGGCTCGATCCGGGCGTTCTGCATCAACCGACTTCATCGACTTTTTTAGAAAATCCAAAACTCCTGATGCAAAAGTCTTAAACTAATAAGTTGTTCCTCTCTTCGTTCTCTTTTATCTCCAACTGATGGTACTCAATTCTGACTTACCTTTCGTTCGTGGCGGTTTCTGCACTGAGGGCGCGCATCCAGGTTCTATTTTCCACATCCGCCTACTTTCATAATTTCTATAGACTTCTAAAGAAGGATTTAGGAGAAATAACCAACATAGTAACTCTTCCTCTCTAAGTCCTCCGTCTACTCCAACAAACTTCACTCAATTCTGACATTGCGGTCATCTGTATAATTCTATGCACTAAAGTCGCGCCAGAAGGGTGCAAAGCTACCCGAACCGGCTTGTTTTACTCATCTCGGCTTCCACTCAAGCCGTTTCATTCTATAAGTTTCTCTTAACTCAGTTTATTTAATTGTTATAGCATTTTTTAGTTTATTTGCATCATTTTACATAACCAAAAACACAAAAAAGGGGTTAGGGCTCGCCCCAATCCGGTGAGTTTGATTCCAATTGCTTATTTATTTCATCTCCTCTCCTATAGTTTCTACACTTCCCATAGTTCTAATCGGCTTCTTTCACTTGGTTTATTGTTCTAGTTGCACAGGTCTATCAAGCTAGCATCGATTGAAAACTCTTCTTCATCGGCCGGCCGAAGAATAAGAAGGTTGAACCCATATCCCGATCTCCCGCGCTAAGGTACACGGTCAAATCAACTCACTCTTGTTTTTATTCTATAAAGCGGAGCCCGCGGCTCCTAGCGACCACCTTTCTTTTTATTCATGTTTTAAGTTCATCTCCTCCTCACTCTCCTCCCACATGACCCGAACCGTCTCCGGTGCTCGAGCGACACCGTGAGATGAAAGTTCGAGGATCAATGTGAGTGTGGGACCGAGGTGAGGACTCTTTACCGCTTTCCGAGTGTTTTCCAATTCACTCCCCTTTTTCTCCTAATCCATTCTATCTTTCTCCTTCTATTGAGGTGCCGATCCGGAACCCATTTCTGGAGTTGACAGCTTTTTGGCGATCACGGTGGGACAACCAATGTCTTCAACCATGCTAGCTTGTTTGATTCGTGCAACTAGTTGTTTTCCGACTTGGTTCCCGCGTGAACTGGCTTGTCCTTTACCTTTTCCATGATCATTTACCTTTAAACTTGCTGTTTACTCTTTCTTTAAGATTTTCCCCCAAGTGGACTTGAGTTACTTGTCTTTAATTTCAACCCGGTTCCCGCGTGAACCTCTTTTCTTCTTATAAACCGGTTCCCGCGTGAACCACCTTTCTTTTCCAACTCGGTTCCCGCATGAACCAACTTATTTTCAGATCGGTCCCCACGTGGACCACCTCTTTACAGCACCTTTAGATTGTCCCCACGTGGCCCTCTTTCTATTCTGTCAACTCTTACACCGGTTCCCGCGTGAACCACCCTTTTCTTCACAAAAACCGGTTCCCGCGTGAACCAACCCCTTTTCTAAACCGGTTCCCGCGTGAACCAACCCACTTTCAGATCGGTCCCCGCGTGGACCACCCCTTTGCACCAATTAAATTGGCCCCACGTGGCCCTCCTTTCCTTTTTCCAATCAAACAAACCGGTTCCCGCGTGAACCACCCATTTTCCTTCAAAAAATGGTTCCCGCGTGAACCACCTACCTTTCCAAAAACCCAGCTCCCGCGTGAGCCACTTTATTTTCAAATCGGTCCCCGCGTGGACCATCCTTTTACCTTTACTTCAGATTTGTCCCCACTTGGACACTCCAACACAAGCCGGTTTCCGCGCGAACCACCTTTTAGTTGCTAGTTGCTAGTTACTTGTTTACTTTATCATTGTTTGCCTTGATTGCATTCACTTGCTTGATTTATTTAATAGCTTTCATTCATGTTTGCATATTGATTGCTTCTTCTCCTCCTATCCTCCATTTTTCATTTTTGCATTAGCTTTTGCATCAGGTACCGGACTTGCTCCGATCCGTAGGACATTCGAGGCGGGGGCTCTCTCTCCCAACACACCTTCACCCTCCAAACACCTTCTTGGTAGATTCTAACATCTCTTCTGGGATATTCCTTCATAGTTGATTTGGTTGTTTCCATCAAGACCTCCGTAAGTCCCCATCCGTGGAGTATTCCTCTCCGCACGATTGGGCCGGTTGTACCACTTTTCAAAATCCGAAGAACCCAAGTACCTACTCGTGGTGATTGAGTGATAACCTTAGGTCTTGAAGATTGAAGCAATAGGAACCATACCTACTTGAGTGAACAATTGCTAACAATCTATCTAATCTAAGGTTTCAACCCAAAAATTGTCGAGTAGTCATTTTTAAAACCTTGTTTGCATAACTTGCTTGCTCACAACAATTGAAAACAACAAAAAAAATTTTTCTTTCAAAATACCTAAAAACAAAAAATCCCTTTTAATTTTTGTGTTCAACTTGCTTGCCAAACAACCAAAGTGAAACCAAATCAAATCAAACAAACAATCATAACCAAACAAAAAAACAAAGAAAGTCTCTTTGCATTTACACTTTTCATTTGCTTTCTTTCAACCATTTTTTTAAGAACATTTGATAGGATGCCCCTAACACTAAGGTCCGGAAGACACATTTGACGGGATGTCGGACTACTACGGCCAAGAAGAGGAGTACGAGACGGGCCACTACGAGCTGCAACAACCCATGGTCCAACCAGAGGGCCATGTCAACGCCGTTAGGGAGCCAGAAATTCAAAATCCTACTCATCAATCTGCTTCACTTAGCGTGGAGCAACTCCTCCAGGGTCTATCTCTTCATCTAGACCCTGAATCTTTTTCGCTTGTACAATCCTTGACAAAGGGCAAGATGCCCGCCAATCAAGATCCGATCGAGGGAAATCAAGCCCCCTCACCACCTCAATCAGCAGTCAGGCCCGAAATCATCTCTTCTCCTGGGCAACCCTGCCGTGTCTCCACTCACCCCGTTATGGGGCATTCACATAATACTATTCCAGTTCCTGTTTCCAACCTACCTCTTCCAACCCAATCACCTAAACACTTTGCTCACGTGGCTCAGGAATCTAGCCTCACCCAGGCATTAATGAACAAACTTAACCAGATGGATGAGCGCTTTGAAGAGATGAGGCACTGCCTCGATTCTAAAGCCATCCCTGAAATCTCTGTCTCATCCTTTCCAGTTCTACACCTTCCTCCTTCAGAGATACCAGTCTTCCAACGTTACAACGGGACTGGTAATCCTTTCAACCATCTAAAGAGCTTTCTCTACGATTCCGCGTTCTGGAAAAATGACCACAAAGCCCTTGCCTTCCTATTCCGTCGGTCATTGGAGGGATCCGCCCTGGACTGGTTCTATTCTCTTGATTCCATTGAGGCAGCGGATTTCAACATTGTCAAGGCGAAGTTTCTACAGAGGTACAAGGATCGGGTGGGGTCAACCTGCTCGATAACTGATTTAATTACCGAAAAGATGGGGCCGGATGAGGACTTTGCCAGATTTGCTGATCGGTGGAGAGGAATAGCTGAGAGGCTAGTGGATACCATCTCAGAGGGGGAGCAGGTGAGGGTGCTCATCGGAAAACCACGCCCAACCTTCGCAACCTCCTGATCATGCACCGCCCAACAACCATGAGTGAGTTGTGTGATAGTGCCCGCTACCTCCAAGCCCACTTTAAGGACGCATCCATGATCAACCCATTCGACACCAAGCCCCGTAACACTAGAAAGCCCTCACCTGTAGGACCCACCACCGAAGGGGTAGTAAACAATGAGAGCATCAATGCCATGGGTAACCAGGGTGGGTATCACCAAAGTTAATACCGTAACCCACCACCCAACCAACAATACCGCCCAGCTCCTCAACCAACTCCTCAGCCCCAGCAGCAACTTGCATACAGCCGAGCACCACCACAGCAACTCACCTACAACCGAGCGCCCCAACAACCAAATGCCTACAACCGAGCGCCTCAACAACAACCTATCTACAACCGACCACAACCACAACAACAAGCTTACAACCAAGTGCCACCACCAGCCAACCGACCTAGGAGGGGGGACCTAAGAGAGAGTACTATCCTCAAATGTCGTTCCCCCTCACCGATATCTTTAATGCACTAATGGCTGAACAGCAGTTGGAACTTCCAAAGGAGAGAGAAGGATGGACAGTAAATGTTGACACAACAAAGTACTGCGCTTATCATCGGTATCCCGGGCACATAGTGGATGTCTGTTTCCAGTTTAAAGACTACATTCATGACCTCAATGATCAAGGGAACATTGACTGGGCACAGATGGGAGAATCCATTCAAGTGATGAAGGTACGTTAGAATCAACCACGGCGACAGCAAGCACAACAGCAGCCCGGCCTGGGCATAGTCCAAGATCCGCTCCCGGTACATGCACCCGTTCAAGCACCGACACCAGCACCACCAAACTAACGACTCGGCCTCGTCCACTCCGCCATCGAGGAGTCAACCCACCATTCCCAGGGTTGGTAGGTCGAGGATCAAATCACCTCCATGCCCGCCATACCAACCCCACCTACAAACCGTACCATACTCTCCATATCGAGAGCTGCCCCCAGCCCACAAACTACCCAAACACCACTACCCCCAACAACCATCAACCCTCCACGGCGCCTAATCATTAGACCGCCACCAGCATCCCAACCAGCACTGCAACCATCACCTAACCCATCAACCACCATTAATCCTCCTCGGCGTCTAATCATTAGACCGCCACCAACACCCCAGACATCACCTAACCTACCAGTCACTGCCACTCCACGACCCCTCATCATTAGACCATCACCACCAACACCCCAACCATCACCCAACATACCAGTCGCCACCACTCCACGACCTCTCATCATTAGACCATCACCACCAACTCCCCGACCATCACCCAACATACCGGCCTCCACCAATCCACGACCCCTCATCATCCGATCCTCACCACCCCTACCTACCACGGGCTCCTCAACATACCAACCAACCCTACCATCACCATCATCACCACTTCCCCCTACCACACTGGCACCGGTACTTCGTAGCGGGAGGATGTTCCAATGGGTCTTCCCCCAGGCCGGGATGCAACCACAGGAGCAAGTAGAAGAGGAGGCAGTGGAAGAACCATTGCCCGGCACGGCATATGACCTATTAAAGCATTTGGACAAAATGCCGGCATGGATTTCAATCCTAGAGCTGATTAAAAGGTCAAGGAACCATCAGGACATTCTACATCTGTACTTGCAGTAGGTCATAGTCAATGAGGACCTCCCGCTCGAGAAGATCATTACTGTCCTGACCACGAGGAGTGAACATCCGGCACTTACATTTACATAGGAGGAGTTCGCACGGCTAGAGATCAGAAAATATGCCTTACGCGTTGCAGTAGTCATCCGAGGCATGGAGATCAAGTCTTGCTTGATTGACACAGGAGCGTCGATAAATGTCATGCCGCCAGGAACATTACAACTTTGCGGCATCTCCGATGAAGAAATCAAGCCTTCTGCCATCACGGTGACAGCCTATGACAACTCCCGGAAGCGGGCACGAGGGGTGGTTACGTTGGAAGTAGGGCTCGGGCCGTGTGCTGTCACCGCCGAGTTTCACGTTCTAGAACTGGACCCTACATTCAAAGCTATCTTGGGACATCCATATCTTGAGGTAATAGGAGCTGTTGCCTCCACTAACTATCAGTGTCTGAAGTTCCCATATAAGGGCCAAGTGATTAAAGTAACCAATATCCCCATTCTAAATGACGTGGATGACCCCTCTTCTGCACTACTAATATCAAAATTTGTCCAGCCGTTGGTTTCCACTACAGAGCTGCCCGAGGTCATGATGTTAACGACGCCTCCAGATACAGTTGCATGGCGGATGATGAAAGGGATGGGTTATCAGCTAGGAAAGGGGTTGGGAAAGGAGCTACAGGGCGTTGTGCACCCCATTAAAGCCATACAAAGAACAAAGAGACACGGGCTTGGCTACGAGCCCAATTTCACTTCGAGGATGGTCTACCAGCCAAAAAATGCCATGGGACTCCAAAAATTCTTCATCAAAGGGGAGACCATGATGATGGCCTGGGACGAAGAAGAAGAACCAGTCAAGAGGAAGAAGACACCAGAGCAAGATGAGGAAGTGGACAACCTGAGTTCATCTTTGGCTCGGTTGTACATAGAGGAGGAAGAACTAGTCGAGGGCAAGTCCATCTCAAAACAACTTGTCCACTCAAACTCACCTCCAATCAACATCCCACGTGAACCGTATCCTACGATTATGTATTTTAAAATCCTCACACTCTCCCTCTTAGATTCACTCGATGGGCTGTCTAGCCCAATTCCTACTTCTGGGCCAAAATGGCCACCTGAACTGATCACTGGGCTTGAGAGCCCATTCAAATATTCTTACTCCAATGGGCTTCTATGCCCATTTCAATCCAACAACATTGGGCCTGCGTGCCCACCAATCGGGCCCACGTGCCCTTTAAATTTCTTTTCTAGCTTTGGGCCCACGTGCTCACCACTTGGGCCCATGTGCCCCATAGATCTTTTCGCTAGCTTTGGGCCTATCTGCCCCTTTCTTGTCGTTGTTGGGCCCACGAGCCCATTTTTCTTATGTTTACTTAAGCTTTCTACTTCTACTCGAGCCCCACCGGCTCATTTTCTTTCTATTATTGAAAATACCCAAAATACCCAAAAAAATGTCTTCTCGCAAACTCAATTTTCCGTTGAGGAGACGTCTCTACTTGTCTCGGAGGGTGCTCCCAACCAGGGACCCCTCTTCTCCGACTCACTAATCGATCTACTCGATCCTTCAACCACTGTAGGTACCACTTTTCCAATTCCGTCTTCTTTAGGAGTAGTTAGTATAGGAAAGAAGAAAATTCGAGGTAAACGTGTGCCAGAGAGATATCTCCAACAAATAGCTCAAAAATGCAAGGAATGTGCAAGGCTGCCAAGGTTTTTGGAAAATGCTATCCAGCTTGATGAAATCCAATATGAAGATGAATTCAATGTAGATCATACATTGGGAGTTTACGAGGTTTTATCAGAAAAAGATCCTGATTTCGAGGATGGAATTGAGGACTTGGCTGATGCGTACGCATCTGGACTTAAAAGATTTGAAGAACCATTAGCCACGGTGGATGAACCGACAAAATAATTGAATCTCGGAACACTGAAATATCCCAAGACAGTCCTCCTAAGTGCAAACCTCACTTCCACTGAGGAACAAAGCTTAATTGAAATTTTGAAAGAATATAAGGACACGTTCGCATGGACATACGAAGACATGCCGGGGTTAGACAATTCGTTAGTTGAACATCGTCTAACTTTGAAACCTGGAGCTACCCCGGTCAAACAAAAATTAAGGAGATTCCACCCTGATGTTGCACTTAAGATAAAAGAAGAGGTCGACAAGTTACATAAAGCAAGATTCATTAAGGTCATCCTTTATCTGCAATGGGTGGCAAACATAGTCCCGATCATGAAGAAGGATGGTCAAGTTCAGATTTGTATAGACTTCAGGGACTTGAATCGAGCGTGTCCTAAAGATGACTTTCCTCTACCTCATATTGATGTACTAGTTGATAACACTGCTAGATTTGAGATGTTGTCGTTCATGGATGGCTATTCCAGTTATAATCAAATCCGGTTGGTCGAAGAGGACCAGGAGAAGACCTCGTTCACCACACCTTGGGGAACCTACTGCTACGTCGTCATGCCCTTTGGACTAAAGAAAGCTGGTGCTACCTATCAGAGGGTAATGATGGCTATCTTCCATGACATGATGCATACCCTTGTAGAGGTGTACGTGGACGATAAGCTTGTAGATGCCCTATGGGCTTATCATACTTCTTTACGGACCCCCACTGGTCAAACCCCGTATGCTCTCGCATATGGGATGGAAGCGGTGGTCTCGTATGAAGTACTCCTTCCATTACTCCGAGTTCAACTCGATAGGGACATCCCTGTCGATGAGAGACAAGAATCTCTCCTTGCACAACTTGAACTCCTAGATGAAAGAAGGTTGGCCGCCTCCGAGCATGCCCGGACTTATCAGAACCGATTGAAAAGGTTTTATCAAAAGAGAGTGGTAGAGAGAGTTCGAAATCGGTGAGATGGTAGTCAAATGCATATTCGTTAAGCCGGGTGGTCCCCACTCCAAGTTGCAACCTAACTGGGAAGGGCCTTTTGTTATAACTGAAAAATATCCAGGTAATGCATATGAGCTCACCAATGCCGATGGAGAAAAATTGAACCATCCATGGAACGACGTTTACCTCAAAAAATATTTTCCTTAGAAAAGAAAATGGAGAATTTTTGATATGATATTAAGTCATCGATCCAAGGGTGTTAGCTAGAAGTCAAGGGTAGGCATCACCTTGCACACACAACACCTCCCGATCCCAGAATCTAGATAGCTCAACACTCGAGAGAGGCAAGGCAGAACCCTGAAGGTAGAAAGAAAACCTTACCCTATTCTCTTCTATTCGGTCCGAAATAGGTAAAGGGGACTAGAGGAGGATAGTATCAAAAATGCCCGCCGCCTTAGTAAGAGGCCGTCTCATAGGGTGCAAAAGGGTGCCAAAAGATGGGCAATGAACCCCACATGTTTAAACAAATATGGGACTGTCTGAATGAGTACCCAGAAGAGTATAAAATGAAAAGAAGGCACCAAAAGATGGGCAATGACCCCACAGGTCAAATACTTGTCTAAGTAAGTGCCACATGTAGAAAAGACCCGAAGAGGCCGAACCCCAACGGGCAATTTGGGCATGAGTAGAGAAACCCTCCTCAACACCCCCAAATCCTATCAAAGACTTCCTTTATTATTCTTCCATCTTAAAACCCTAGGGTAGGGTAAACTATCTAAACTCAGGGGAATCCAAACCGATCAAGAGAAGAGGGCAAGAAAGATTCTGGGTAGGGAACCTTATTTACATGTGGTGTTTATCGCTTGAATCTTGATTAACACTCAAAGATCGATGAATTGTTTCAATACCGGCACATTCTCCACAAAAAGTCCAAAAAAATGAATATTTTTAAAAATTCCAAAAAAGTTAATATTTTCAAAACTCAAAAAAAAATCCCAAGAAAAAAATGCATCATCTAACTTGGCATAACATTGATTTTTGCCTTTGCTAGCATTCATGTTTATCTTTATGTCTTGCATGTTTCATTTCCACATTGCATATTTACCTTCATTATCACCCCATTAAGAAGGCTCCTCCCTTTGACCTAACTCAAAGTTGGCCATAATAGGCAAAGGGATGAGTCGTTGTGAAGATCTGATCCTCTTTTATCAAGTATTTTCAGGGACTTTAAAGTAAGAGGGGGAGTTTCTCTCAACGATAGGTAAGTTCTCTTAACCATTTCATTTCGGTCATCTAGTCTATTTTTATACCTTGTTAATAAGGCTCCTCTCTTTAACCTAAGTCAAGGCAGACAACAATAGGCAAAGAGATGAGCCATGGTGAAGATTTGATCCCCTTCATTAAGTGTTTCAGGATTCTAAGATCAAGAAGGGAGTGACTCTCACCATAGCAAGTAAGCTTTCTTAACCCTGACCTTATTCATTTTCAGTCATTTCGTTCATATCACCTTGTTAATAAGGCTACCCCCCTTGACATGTAAGCAAGGCAAGATGACAATAGGCAAGGGGGTCAGCCATAGAGCAGATCTAACCCCTTTATTGAGTTTTTCGGAAAAGAAACATGAGTTAAGGAAGGGGGAGTCTCGCCAGCAGGTATATTTCTTATCCTACATCTATTATTTAATTTTATTGTTTGCCATCCTTTAGAAGGCTTCGCCCCTTGACAAACTCGCAAGGGGCCAAGCCGGAATGCGATACTAACAATCCTTTCGAGAAATGTCAAGAAGATCAAACAACATTGAAGCAAGAAGTGCTATAACAAGGAAGAAAAGCAGCTACAACACCAGAAGAAGATTAAGCTCGCTATAGATATCAGTGTCTGTTGCCACCGACTCCAGGAGAATGACCACGTGGAGAAGGCGTAGAAACCATGTCCACAAATACCGTCGCAACTACCTCATTCCGGCGATACTCCGAAGGAGTGGCCAAGAAAATGCTCGCAGAAATGGAAAAGTGGACATGGGAAACCCCCATTTCTTGCCGGCTAACATATAAGTCGTTAGTAGTGTATTATTATCTTATGCATTATTTGTTGAAGACCATGAGTATGGTGAAGACTTAACCCGAGATCCCCTTCATCAAAATCTACGATGGTCGGGTCATCTCTGATGCTCACGGATAAGCCAAAGTTGTGTTGTGAGGGACGATGGTTCCCGAATGGGTATCTTGACCTCATAGACAATCTATATCTTCAACTATTTGTTATACAAGTTTTGTCTTGTTTTATTGAGCCCAACATGCATCATGTAGCGTTAATTGCATTACATTTTGTTTTGTCATTGCATACATCCTTTCATCTGGTATCCTAATTCACCTTCTCACCATAGTCTTTAAACCTTTTATCCTAATTCCGATTATTCTGAATCCCACCGTGTTTTCTAATCCCACCATGTTTTCTAGTCCCACCAACCTCTCTAATACTCCACCGTGTCTGTTAATCCCACCGTGTTCGGTAATCACTTATACCTCCAAATCCTCCATCACCACTGTGTCCATTGCAACACTTCTTTGCTATTCATCCCACCATGGCAGCCAATTCGTCCCGCCAAGGGCCTTCTATTTGATCAGAACTTGCACCGTCACTATCTTCACAGTCTATGCTTAAACATTTGCCTTTCGGAATCTGAGATCATTCTATTCCGAATCAAATCTTGTCTCTTGGAAGACTTAAATGAATCTAAGAGCCTGAATGTGCTTGATTGGTATTCTTTTACTTTTTCAAACAAATCTCTTTTTAAACTTTAGCCCATCACAGTACAGGAACACCGCAAAGATCAGGTTACCGGCTGATGATGAACCTACGAACCCATGTTTCGGGGACTCCCCACCGCGTTGGGGGTTGGCTATTCTTCTCTCGTGCCAATGGCACATCTCTTACCAATCGAACATAGGAAGACTTGATGAAACATGGCGGTTAACCAGGAGACTTGAGGAGATTCGTCTTGCCGAATCTGGTCGTTAAGCATGTCTATATCTACACCTTGATGCCACCTTTTCATTCCATCACCATTTCGCTCCACTACATTCCACTATGATCCATCTCGCTTCACTACGCTTTCTCTACGTTTCACTCCGCTCTGCTACATGCCATTCCCTTGCAAAGTCGACATCAAGGCGAGGCAAGCTGTAGACACGTCAAATTGGCCTAATTCGGAGCCCCAGACTCTTATTCCATAGGCGATATCCATTATTTGACCGATTATCTGATCTGTATTACCTCGTGGAGATGAGCTAAGGACGCTGGTGGATCCCCTTGTTAGTTGAGAATGGACCGATGATTTCCGAACAATGCCGAAACCTTCAAGCGAGAGCCGCGCGTGAACTGTAGAAACACGAAGCCTGCTCGATGACCAACCTTGAATGGTCCATAATTGAAGGTCTCGGGAGTCCTGCATGTGTTCCGTAACATTCAGGGTTTCCGAGAAGTCATTTCGGTAGGCGTCGGTCAATGACGGCTTTCGTTACGGCTTTTTCGATCTGTACTAACACGGCTATCCCGGACCACACGTTAGGCCTTTCCAGTCATCACCGGGTCTTTTCGGGTCATCCGGGTTGATTCTAGCCAAATATTTTCATCAATCGGGGCCATACGTCCGGTTCGGTCAATTTTAGGGTTTCCCGGCTTTTCCGAGTTTCGGTTCACGTTTACCGGGTTAATCTCAGATTTTTCGATGACTTCGGGTTCTATGATCGTACCGGACTTCTCGGTCATCATTTTAAGTCATCTCGAGTTGACCCGAGATTTCTTGACCGGAACCGTGCTCTTTCGGATCTTCGCCACGGCTTTCGGCTTTCCGCGAGAGGGTAAACCGGTAGAAAGCCCCGTACGAACATCTCGGAAGTCATGCTATCTGGTTTACCAACTTGAGGAGGTGCGGTTGAATGTCCTCTTTCCAATGCAGCAAACGGGAGCCGAATCGGACATCCCGTTTGCAAGATACGGTTCGCGAAACACGCGTGCAGGAGAGAGAGTCTACCGTGCCCCCGCTCCCTTTGAAAAGGGAGGGTGCGCCCTACGCGCCCTCAAACCGGGGGCACGCCCTGCGTGCCCCCGCTTCCTTTGAAAGGCAGGGGCACGGTCAGTTTCCGAAAATCGGAAATTGCCTCGATTAGCACCTTCTAAATCGGGTTTTTGGAAGGTTTCCGCGGATGATTTTTGATTATTTGTACCCCGCCCCCGGTTCGGGGGCACGTTACATATGTCAAGTCAATTTTTAGCAATTTTTAGAAGTTTCCGGCGAATTTTAGCAGTGAGATGCGTACCGCGCCCCCGAAGTGAGGGCGCGCCCTTCGCGCCCTCGTCCCCTTTGAAAAGCGGGGGCGCGGTCGGTCCAATTTCCATATTTTGCACCGGCTTCCTTCCCCTATAAATTGAGGGTCATTCTCAATGACCCAAGGTTAATCCCCTATGCCTATCTCATCCATAGGTCATCCAAGCTCTTTTTCAAAGCCGTCCCTACGTCCAAAGGCGATCCAACATTTATAGATCGATCCCGAAGTGAAGGAGAAAGCTCGATCCGGGAGTTCTGCATCAACCTAATTCATCGACTTATACAGAAAATTTGGGACTCCTACTGCAAAAGTCTTGAACTTAGAAGTTGTTCCTATCTTCGTCCTCTTTCATCTCCAACTGACGGAACTCAATTCCGACTTTCCGTTCGCTTGTGGTAGTTTCTGCACTGAGGGCGCGCATCCAGGTTCTATTTCCCACATCTTCCTAAATTCATAATTTCTACAGACTTCTACAGGAGGATTTAGGATAAATCACCAACATATTAACTCTTCCTCTCCAATTCCTCCGTCTAATCCAACAAACTTAACTCAATTCTGACATCGGGGTAGTCCGTAGCATTCTCTGCACTAAAGTCGCGCCAGAAGTGTGCAAAGCTACCCGAACCGGCTTGTTTTACTCATCTCGGCTGCCACTCAAGCCGTTTCATTCTATAAGTTTCTCTTAACTCAGTTTATTTAATTTTTATAGCATGTTTTAGTTTATTTGCATCATTTTACATAACCAAAAACACAAAAAAGGGGTTAGGGCTCGCCCTAATCCGGTGAGTTTGATTCCAATTGCTTATTTATTTTATCTCCTCTCCTATAGTTTCTACACTTCCCATAGTTCTAATCGGATTCTTTCACTTGGTTTATTGTTCTAGTTGCACAGGTCTATCAAGCTAGCATAGGTTGAAGACTCTTCTTCATCGTCCGGCCGAAGAATAAGAAGGTTGAACCCATATCCCGATCTCCCGCGCTAAGGTACACGGTCAAATCAACTCACTCTTGTTTTTATTCTATAAAGCGGAGCCCGCGGCTCCTAGCGACCACCTTTCTTTTTATTCATGTTTTAAGTTCATCTCCTCCTCACTCTCCTCCCACATGACCCGAACCATCTCCGGTGCTCGAGCGACGCCGTGAGATGAAAGTTCGGGGATCAATGTGAGTGTGGGACCGAGGGGAGGACTCTTTACCGCTTTCATAGTGTTTTCCAATTCACTCCCCTTTTTCTCCTAATCCATTCTATCTTTCACCTTCTCTTGAGGTGCCAATCCGGAACCCGTTTCTGGAGTCAACAAGCATGAATATTTTGAAGTACGTGACCATAGGATATGGGTCACATAGGATGTTGATTAAAGGTGAGTTTGAGTGGATGAGTTGTTCAGGGATGGACTCTCCCTTGACTGGTTCTTCCTCCTCCATGAACAACCGATCCAGAGATGTACTCAGGTTGTCCACTTCTTCCTCTTGCTCTAGTGCCTTCCTCCTCTTGGTTGGTTCTTCTACTTCGCCCCTGGTCATCATCATGGTCTCCCCTTTGATGAAGAGTCTTTGGAGTCCCATGGCCTTTTTTGGCCGGTAGAGCATCCTCGGAGTGAAACTGGGCTCATAGCCAAGCTCGTGCCTTCTCAGTCTTTGTACATCTTCAATGGGGTGCACAACCCCCTGCAGTTCCTTTCCCAACCCCTTTCCTGGATGATAGCCTATTCCTTTCATCATCCGCCAGGCAACTATTTCTGGAGGCGTTGTCAACACCATGACCCCGGGTAGCTCTGTAGTTGAAACCAACGGCTGGACAAGTTCTGAGATTAGCAGTGCAGAAGAGAGATCATCCATGTCATTTAGAATGAGGATGTTGGTTACTTTGATTACCTGGCCCTTGTTTGGGAACTTCAGACATTGATGATTAGTTGAGGCAACAACTCCTATTGCCTCAAGATACGGGCATCCCAAAATAGCTTTGAAAGTGGGGTCCAGTTCTAACATATGGAACTCGGCCATGATAGTACATGGCCGGAGCCCTACTTCCAATGTAACCACCCCTTGTGCTGATTTTTGGGAGTTGTCATATGCTATCACTGTGATGGTAGAAGACTCGATTTCTTCATCGGAGATGCCGTAAAGTTGCAATGTTTCTAGTGGCATGACATTTATAGATGCTCTGGTGTCAATCAAGCAAGACTTAATCTCTACACCTTTGATGACTACTGTGACGCGTAAGGTGTACTTTCTAATCTCAGGCCGTGCCAACTCCTCCTATGTAAATGTAAGTGCTGGATGCTCACTCCTCGGGGTCACGATTGTAATGATCTTCTTGGGCGGGACGTCCTCATTGACCATGACCTGAGCAAGTACTGTTGTAGGATTTCTTGATGGTTCTTTGACCTTTTTATAAGCACCAAGATTGAAATCTGTGCTGGCATTTTGTCCAGGTGCTTCAACAAGTCATATGCCATGCCGAGCAATGGTTCTTCTACCACCTCCTCTTCTGCTTTCTCCTGTGGTTGTATCCCAGCCTGGGGGAAGACCCTTTAGAACATCCTCCCACTACGAAGTATCGGCGCCAGCATGGTAGGGGGAGTGGTGATGATGGTGATGGTAGGGTTGGTTGGGATGTTGAGGGCTCATGGTAGGTAGGGGCAGTGAGGATCGGATGATAAGGGGTCGTGGAGTGGTGAAGGCCGGTATTTTGGGTGATGGTTGGGGCATTGGTGGTGATAATCAATGATTAAGCGCCACGGAGTGGTGGCGACTGGTAGGTTGGGTGACAGTCGAATAATGAGAGGCCGAGGGGTGGTGGAGGCTGGTAGGTTAGGTGATGTTTGGGGTGTTGGTGGTGGTCTAATGATTAGACGCCAGAAAGGAATGATGGTTGATGGGTTAGGTGACAGTTGGGGTGATGGTTGGGGTGTTGGTGGTAGTCTAATGATTAGGCACTGTGGAGGGTTAATAGCTGGTGAGGGCAGTGTTGGTGAGATTGGGCTTTGTGGTGTTTGGGTAGTTTGTAGGCTGGGGGCAGCTCTCAGCAAGGAGAGTATGGTGCGATTTGTAGGTGGGGTTGGTCTGGCGGGCATGGAGGCGGTTTGATCCTCAACCTGCCAACCTTAGGAGTGGTGGGTTGACTCCTCAATGGTGGAGTGGATGAGGCCGAGTCATTGGTTTGGCGGTGCTAGTGCTGAAGCTTGAGCGGGTGCATGTACCGGGAGCAGATCTTGGACTATGCCTAGCCGAGCTGCTACTGTGCTTGAGGTTGCTGTCACTGTGTTGATTCTGCCGCGCCTTCATAGCTTGAATGGATTCACCCATCTGTGCCCAGTCAATATTTCCCTGATCGTTGAGATCATGAATATAATCTTTAAATTAGAAGCAGACTTCCACCGTATGCCTAGGATACCGATGGTAGGCACAGTACTTTGTCATGTCAGTATTTGCCAGCCATCCTTCTCTCTCTTTTGGAAGCTCCAACTACTGTTCAGCCATCAATGCATTGAAGATATCGGTGAGGTGGAATGGCAATTGAGGATAGTACTCTCTCTTAGGTCCCCCCCTCCTAGGTCGGTTGGTTGGTGGTGGCACTTGGTTATAAGCTTGTTGTTGTGGTTGTGGTCGGTTGTAAATGGGTTGTTGCTGAGGTGCTTGATTATAGGCATTTTGCTGCTGGGGCGCTCGGTTGTAGGTGGGTTGCTGTGGTGGTACTCGGTTGTATGCAAGTTGCTGTTGGGGTTGAGGAGTTGGCTGAGGAGCTGGCCGATATTGTTGGTTGGGTGGTGCGTTACGGTATTGGCTTTGGCGATACCCATCCTAGTTTTCCATGGCATTGACGCTCTCATTGTTCACTACCCCTTCGGTGGTAGGCCCTACAGGTGTAGGCTTTGTAGTGTTACGGGGTATGGGGTCGAATGGGTTGATCATGGAAGCATCCTTAAAATGAGCTTGGAGGTAACGGGCACTATCACACATCTCACTCATGGTAGTCAGGCGGTGCATGATCAAGAGGTTGCAAAGGTTAGGCGTGGTGTTCCCGATGAGCATCCTCACATACTCCCCCTCTGAAATGGTATCCACTAGCCTCTCAGCCATTCCCCTCCAACAAACTTGGCAAAGTCTTCTTCTGGCCTCATCTTCTCAGTAATTAAATCAGTTATTGAGTAGGCTGGCTCCACGCGGTCTTTGTACCTCTACAAAAACTTTGCCTTAAGAATATTGAAATCTGCTGCCTCAATAGAATCAAAAGAATAAAACTAGTGAAGGGTGGATCCTTCTAATGACTGACGGAATAGGAAGGCAAGTGCTTTACGGTCATTCTTCTAGAAAGTAGAGTCATATAAAAAGCTTTTTAGGTGGTTGAAGGGGTTCCTTGTCCCATTATAAAGTTTAAAGATTGGAATTTTAAAAGGAGGGAATTGTAGAACCGGGAAGGATGGGATAGAGATTTTAGGGGTGGCTTTAGAATCAAGGTGGTGCCTCAGCTCTTCAAAGCACTCATCCATCTGGTTAAGTTTATCCATATACGCTTGGGTAAGGCTGGATTCCTGAGCCGCCAGACCAAGGTATTTAGGTGAATGGGCTAGAAAAGGTGGGTTGGAAGCAGGAACTGGTATAGAATTATGTGAATGCCCCACAATGGCGTGAGTAGAGACACGGCAGGGTTGCCTAGGTGAAGAGATGATCAGGGGCCTGACTACTGATTGGGGGTGGTGAGGGGGCTTGATTTCTCTCGACCGGATCTTGATTGGTGGGAATCTTGCCCTTTGTTAAAGATTGCACAAGTGAAAAGGATTCAGGATTTAGATGGAGAGATAGACCCTGGAGGAGTTGTTCCACGCTAAGTGAAGAAGGTGGATGAGTAGGATTTTGAGCTTCAGGTTCTCTGATGGCGTTGACATGGCCCTCTGGTTGGACCATAGGTTGTTGCAGCTCGTAGTGGCTCATCTCGTACTCTTATTCTTGTTCGTAGTAGTCCGACATACCGACGTGTCTTCCGGACCTTAGTATCATGGGCATCCTGTCAAATTTTTTAACAAGATGTTTGAAAGAACGTAGGCGAAAGGTGTAAATTCAAAAAGAATTTTTGTTTGTTATGTTTTTCTTTTATTTAATTTGATTTGGTTTTAATTTTTTGTTTTGGAAAGCAAGTTGAACGTAGAAATTAAAAATATTTTTGTTTTGTTGTTTTAGATGATTTGAAAACAGAACATTTTTGGTTGTTTTCAATTATGGTTAGCAAACAAGTTAAGCAAACAAGTTCTTAAAGTGACTACTCGACAATTTTTGGATTGAAACCTTAGATTTAGATAGATTGTTAGCAGTTGTTCACTCAAGTAGGTATGGTACATATTGCTTCAATCTTCTAGACCTAAGGTTGTCACTCAATCACCACGAGTAGGTACTTGGGTTCTTCGGGTTTTGGAAAAGTGGTACAACCGACCCAATTGTACGGAGAGGAATACTCCACGTATCGGGACTTACAGAGGCCTTGATGGAAAAAACCAAATCAACTAAGAAGGAATATTTTATAAGAGAGGTTAGAATCCACTAAGAAGGTGTTTGGAGGGTGAAGGTGTGTTGGGAGAGAGAGCCCCCACCTCGAATGCCCTACAAATCGGAACAAGTCAGGTACCTGATGCAAAAGGCTAATGCAAAAGTAAAAATGGGGTAAGAGGAGAAGAAGCAAACAATGTGCACAAGCATGAAAATAAAAGAAAGCTATTAAGTAAATCAAGCAAGAGTATGCAAGCAAGACAAGCAATAAAAGAAGTAACTAGAAACTAACAACTAAATGGTGCTTTGTGCGGGAACTGACTTGTAATGGAGTGTCCAAGTGGGAACAAATCAGGAGTGAAGATAAAAGGAATGGTCCATGCAGGGACCGAATTTAAAATAGAATGGCTCACGTGGGAGCCGATTTTTTGGAAAGGTAGGTGTTTCACGCGGGAACCAGTTTTTTTTTTTAGGCAAAGGGGTGGTTTACGCGGGAACCGGTTTGTTTGATTGGAAAAAGGAAAGGAAGTCCACGTGGGGCCAATCTAAAGTAGTGCAAAGGGGTGATCCATGCAGCGATCTGAAAGTGAGTTGGTTCACACGGGAACCAGTTTAGAAAAGGGGGTTGGTTCACGCGGGAACCGGTTTTTTATGAAAAAAAGGGTGGCTCACGTGGGAACTGGTGTAAAAGATGACATAATGGAAAGAGGGTCACATGGGGCCAATCTTAAGGTGCTGTAATGAGGTGGTCCATGTGGGGACCGATTTGAAAATAAGTTGGTTCATGCGGGAACCGAGTTGAAAAAGAAAGGTGGTTCACGTGGGAACCGGTTTATAAGAAGAAAAGATTGGTTCACATGGGAACCGAGTTGAAATTAAAGACAAGAAAATCAAGTCCATGTGGGGGACAATCTTCAAGAGAGTAAGCAACAAGTTTAAAGGTAAATCGACATGGAAAAGATAAAGGACAAGCCGGTTCGCACGGTAACCAAATCAGAAAACAACTAGTTGCACAGTTGAATCAAGCTATCATGGTTGAAGACATTGGTTGTCCCACCGTGGTAGCCAAAAAGCTATCAACTCCAAAAATGGGTTTTGGATCGTCACCTCAAGAAAAGGGTGAAAGATGGAATGGGGGAAAGGAAGTGAATCGGAAAACACTTGGAAAGCAGTAAAATCCTCACCTCAGTCTCACACTCACATTGATCCCCGAACTTTCATCTCACGGCGTCGCTCAAGCACCGAAGACGGCTCAGGTCATGTAGGAGGAGAGTGAGGAGTAGAATAACTTGGAACATGATAAGAGAAATTGTAGTCGCCAGGAGCAGCGGGCTCCGCTTTATAGAATAGAAATAAAAGATGAGGTGACCGTGTGTACCTTAGCACGGGAGCTTGATGTGTGAGTTCAAGCTTCCTCCTCTTCGGCCGGCCAATGAGGGGGAGTCCAACTGATGATAGCTTGATCAATCTGTGCAACTATTAAATAAAGAAACAAGTGAATGGATGGATTAGACTTGTGGAAAGTGTAGTAACTGTAAAGAGAAAATGAGAAAGGAAGCAATTGAAATCGAACTCACCGGTTTCGGGGTAAGCCTTAACACCTTTTTTGTTTTTAGTTATGAAAAATGATGCAAAATAAACTAAAAGATGTTCCAACAAATAAATGAAATGAGTGAAGAAAGCTTATGGAGTGAATCGGCTTGAGTTGAAGCTGAGATGATTAAAACAAGGTGGTTTGGATAGCCTTGCACTCTTCTGGCACAACTTCAGTGCAGAAAATTCTATAGATGATCTGGATGTCAAAATCGAGTGTTGTTTCTTTCTATGGATGGAGAACTTGAAGAGGAAGAGATTTCTGTTGATGACTTCTCTGGAATACGTCTGTACAAACCTGTATAAATTATGAAAATGGATGGATATGGAACAATAGAACCTGGATGCACGCCCTCGGTGCAGTAATCGCCATGGACAGAAGGAAAGTTGGAATTGAATGCCGCTAGCTGCAAATGAAAGAGGACGGGGAGAAGAACAATTCTTATATTAAAAATGTTTGCATAAAAAGCCTTGGATTTTTTGTAGAAGCTGATGAAGTCGATTGATGTAGAATACATGGATCGGGTTCCTCCTTCGCTTCTGGATCGATTCCTCGATGTCGAATTGGATTTGAACGTCGGGACTGCTTCGGGACAGAGCTTGGATGACCTTAGGATGAGCTAGGCATGGGTGGTTAACCTTGGTTCGTTGGGAATAGCCCTTAATTTATAGAGAATGGAAAACCGCTACAAATGAGGGAAACTGGCCGACCGTGCCACCTTGTTTTAAAGGAGGCGGGGGTGCGCAGGGCGCGCCCTCCACCTGAGGGTGTGTAGACTACACCCTCACCCAGGGGGCACGGTCTGCGTGCCCCCCCTTTTCAAGCGGAGTGGGGGGGGGCGTTACACATTTCATTACTAAAAATCATCGGAACCTTCCGAAAATTGCTAAAAAATATACTTGATAAGATGAACACACCCCTGACCCAGGGGTGTGGTCAAAATAATCGATAATTAGTAGGGGAACTTTTCAAAATCTAGTTTAGAAGGTGTAAACCGGAGTAATTTCTGGTTTTTAAAAACCGACCACACCCTCCTCTTTCAAAGGAAGCGAGGGCACGTAGAGCGCACCCCCGGACTCAGGGCGTGCTCCCAGTGTGCCACGCCCTCCCATTTCAAGTGGGGCGAGGGAGTGGTACACTCTCTCTCCTATGCTCATGTTCCGCTGGCCGTAACTTGCAAATGGGACATCCGATTTGGCTCTTGTTTGTTGCATTGGAAAGAGAGCATTAAACCGCAGCTCCTCAAGTCAATAAACCAGTCAGCATAACTCCTGAGACATTCGCACGGAGCTTTCTACCAGTTTACCCTCTCATAGAAAGCCAAAAACGTGGCGGAGATCCGAAAGGGCATGGTTCCAGTCAAGGAATCTCGGGTCAAATCATGATGACTTAAAATGATGACCGAACCAGTCCCGTATGGTCACAAAATCCAAAATCATCGAAAAATCTGAGATTAACCAGGTAAATGTAAACTGAAGCTCGGAAAAGCCAGTAAACTCTAAAATTAATCGAAATGGCCGTATGGCCCCAGTTGATGAAATATATGGCTAGGATCGACCCGAATGACCCGAAAAGACCTGGTGATGACTGGAAAGGCCTAACACGTGGTTCTGGATAGCCGTGTTAGTACATATCAAAAAGCCATAATGAAAACCATTATAGACCGACGACTGCTGAAATGACTTGTCAAAAACCCTAAATGTTACAGAATACATGCGAGACTTCCGAGACCTTCATGTATGGACCATTCAAGGTTGATCATTGAGCAAGCTTCATGTTTTCATGATTAATGCATGGCTCTCACTTGGAGGTTACGGCATTTCTTCGAAAATCATCGGTCTATTCCCAACTTGTGGGGGTCTCCACCAATGCCCTTAGCTCAACTCCACAAGGTATACGGATCAGATAATGGTCAAATAAAAAATATCACCAATGGAATAGGAGTCTGAGACTCCGAATCCGGCCAATTTGGCATGTCTACAGTGCCTTGTGCCCTTCGTGATTGGTAGATTGATTAATCTATTATCGAATAATGGATTTAACAAAATTAAATATAATTATTTTATTTTAATTAGGCCTCAAACAATTAAGCTATTAGGCCTAGTGGGTCACATACATAATGACTTATCCATAAGTGATGGAGCTTCATTCATGAAGAGTTCTCGAGCGCGATGCGAAGGGAAAACTTGCTATGGATGAAGTTCATGTGGATATCACTAGAGACTGGGCTTTTGAATAGTTTGAAAAGCTCAAGAAGTTCTTACACTTTCTCTCCAAGATATTAGATGAATCCCTAGTAGGTATACTCAACTCAACTCAACTCAACTAAGGCCTTTATCCAAAATTACTTGGGGTCAGCCATATGGATTCTCTTTCTCTACTCATGTTGATTTTGTGTTATTTCTTTAGAGATATTTAAACCATATAAATCATATTGAATTACCTTCCTTCAAGTTAACTTAGGTCTACCGTGCCCCTTTTTTGTTTCTATCATTTTAATACTTTCTATCTTTCTAACTGGAGCCTCTTTAAGTCTACGTTTAATATGTCCAAACCATCTCAATCTCCCTTCTTTCAATTTGTGTACAATTCTCATTACTCCTACATTTTATGTAATATGTTCATTCCTTATTTTATCTAATATAGTGTGACCACTCATCCATCTTAACATTCTCATTTCGGAAACACTTATTTAAGAAGTATGTTTTTCTTTTATTGTTCAACATTCACTACCATACAACATTGCGGGTCTTATACTTGTACGATAAAATTTTCCTTTCAACTTTAATGGAATTTTACGATCACATAAAACCCCTAAAGTCAATCTCCACTTCATTCAACTTTATTTAATCCTATGATTAACGTCTTCATCACATTCTCCATCTTTGTGAATAATTGATCCAAGATACTTGAACTGAGTTTTTTGAGACAATATTATCCCATCTAAACTGACGCCCTCACCTACTTCTCTTTGGTTTTCATTAAATTTACAATGCATATATTCTGTTTTAGTTCTACTTATCTTGAAACCTTGAGTCTCCAAAATTCTCCACATTTCTAACTTTCTATTCACTCCTTCTTGTGTTTCATCTATCAATACAATATCGTCTGCAAATAGCATACACCAAGGTATATAATCTTGTATAGTCTTTGTTAATTCATCTATAACTAAAGCAAAAAGATAAGAACTTATTGCAGACCCTTGATGTAAGCCAATTGAAATAGGAAAATCTCTTGTTTCTCCACCAATTGTGCACACGCTAGTAGTTGCATCATCATACATGTCTTTTATCATTTGTATATACTTAACAGGCACCATCCTTCGTTCCAACACCCACCGTAGAACCTCTCTTGGTACTCTATCATACGCCTTTTCTAAATCAATGAACACCATATGTAAATCTTTCTTTATATCTCGATATTTTTCTATCAAACTTCTAATAAGAAAAATAGCTTTAGTTGTAGATCGACCAGGCATAAATCCAAATTTATTAGCTAAAATATTTGTACAACTTCGTAATCGCTGCTCAATAACTCTTTCCCATAATTTCATAATGTAAACACCTGAAACGGGATCCGAAGATCTCCTTTTCTGGCCCTTATGCTTTCTTTGGAAACTTGGTGGATGGGATGTTAGTGTTTGTGGTCGCTAGGAGCCAAATGCTCTAAAATATAATAGAAAGAAATAAAAGTGAAGAATAAAAATGCCCAGTACCTTTAGAAGCGGGGAGATTGTTGGGTTTCCACTTCTCCTCTCTCGGCTGGCCGAAAGAAGAGAGCTTAGTGAGTCCTTCGTCTTTGATCCGGTTGAAGCTCTGCCTCGCCCGAATTTACCTAAAAATGTCCATAAGAAAACATAGAAACATGTGAAAATATCATCAGTTCTAGTGAAAGCGTAGGATCATGCTTAAATTCGAACTTAAACATGCAAAAGAGAAGGAACTGACCAGATTTGGACTAAATCCCAACCCCTATTTTTTATAGGTTTTTAAAGAGGTATGAAGATGCAAAGCTATGGCCTAATGCATGCTAGATGTCATGATAATGGAAACTAGAATGAAAGGGAGGAGTAAAGGATCAACCGGAAAAGTAAACAAACTCAAAAACATGCAAAACAGGGTATGGCCCTATTAGTGCCCATATATGGGGAGCCTGCCGCAGGTGCCCTATTAGTGGGGCACGTTGACCAAGGTCAAAGCTCCCCCTTGATGGGGCACTAGGGACTGGTTCTGGTAGATTTTTTTCTCTTCTTCGCGGCCCTCGCTCCAGAGTGTAGGATGACCTTCAAGATGCAAATAAAGCTTCTCCAAATAGACAATACACAAAAGAAGCTGATGGAAGGGTTATTTGGCACTAGATGTAAGGGAAATAGCTTGTAGAGGCTCTCAAAGCTAGAGAAAAATCATACTTTTAAAGAAGAAAATTATGGGTTTTTGGGGGAGGGTTTCGGGATGGTTTAAGGGCTTGGGGAGTGGTTGTGAGGCTTTGGGAATGTAGTGGTGGATAAGGAGTGAGGGATAGACTTGGAACCTCCTAAACCTCTAGATGGGGGTCTTTCTATATCCTAAAAGATGGTAACTTCATTCTGCTAGACTTCAAGAAGCAACTATGGTTTTTTTAGGTTTTGGGAGAGGGTTTTGGGATGGTTTGAGAGCTTGGAGAGGAGTTGTAAAGCCTTGGGAGTGTTGTGGTGGATGAGAGGGTTTGGGGGACTCCCTTGGTGTGTCCTAAACCCTCCAAATGGGGGTCCTTTTATAGCCAAGAAGAGGGCAACTTTATATGCAGAACTGTCCTATCAATCTGTCCAGTCAGTCAGACCAGGTGCAGGTGCCCCAACAGGGCGCCCAGTGCCCTGTTTATTGGGCGCTTTGACTTGGTCAAAGCGGCCCGTTAAGGTGGCACTAGGCCTAGTTTGGCCGAAATGCGCAGGGAAGTTCCAATTTTCTGAAAAACTTGGTTTCTTGAAAGAATACTCAAATATACTTCATAAAAATAAGAATTTAGCCTCTCCAACTAGACTAAAATTGTGTGTCTACACATAGTATGACTCATGAGATTGATCCCTTTATAATTTGTACAATTTTGCATATCTCATTTTTTCTTAAAAATAGGTATAATGATGCTTATTCTCCATTCATTCGGCATTCTTTTCGATATTAGGATTTTGTTAAAAAGTTGAGGTAACCATTTCAATCCTAAATCTTCCAAACACTTACACACTTCAATAGGAATATTATCCGGACCACATGCCTTACTTGTTTTCATCATTTTCAATGCTTCTTTAACTTCTAAAAATTATTTTTTTAATATAATTTAAATTAAACTTTGTCACATATTTTATGTCATCTATGTTTTTAGAAAAGTTGTCATTAAAAAGTGTCTCAAAATACTTTTTCCATCTTTCTTTGATATCATCATCTTTAATCAAAAATTTTCCTTCTTTATCTTTTATGCATCTAATTTGATAAAGATCTTGAGATCGTCTCTTTCTCTCATTCTTGCTAATTTATAAATATCTTTTTCACCTTCTTTAGTTCCAAGTTTCTCATACATATGTTTAAAAGCATCATCTCTTGCTCTTCTAATAACCTTTTTTGCTATCTTGTATTGTTCATAAGCTTCATTGTTATCACATTTCGGCAATCTCTTATAACAATCTCTCTTATTTTTTATCGCCTTTTGCACTTCTTCATTCCACCACCAAGTCTATTTTTTAGGTGGACCATGTCCTTTAGACTCTCCAAGTACTTTTTTAGTTATCTCTCTAATTTTTATAGTCATATTCATCCACATAACATTAACGTCTATGTCTAATTTCCAATCATTTATCTTTAAAAATTCAGTCTTAAATATTTGTTGTTTCGTTCCTTTTAACTCCCACCATTTTATTTTAGGGTAAGACTTTATTTTATATGTGTTTGTTTGTATTTTAATCTTAACATCTAAAATCATTAACATATGTTGGCTTGCTAAAGTTTCACTCGGAATTACTTTACAATCTTTGCAAATAGCACGATTGGATTTTCTAGTGAGAATGAAATCAATTTGGCTTTTATTTTGTCCACTTTTAAATGTTATTAGAAGATATTCTCTTTTAATAAAATGAGTATTTGTGAGGATAAGATCATAAGCCATAGCAAAATCTAAAATATTCTTCCCCTCTTCATTTAAATTTCCATATCCAAAACCTCCATGAACATTTCCATATTCATGACATTTGTTTCCAACATGTCCATTGAGATCTCGTCCAATAAATATATTTTCATTTGGTATACTTTGCATAAGATCGTCCATATCCTCCCAAATTTTTTCTTTAATCTCGCTACTTAATCCAATTTGTCGAGCATATGCACTAATTACATTAATTATTTTTTTCTATAATCATTTTTACCATAATAATCCTATCACCTACTCTTTGGATTGAAACTATTGCATCCTTCTTTAATGTTTTATCAACAATGATACTTACCCCATTTTTATTTCTCTCTTTTTCTGTATACCATAGTTTATATCATGTATTTCCTACTTCTTTACATTTTCTCCTATCCATTTGGTCTCTTGGATACACATAATATAAATCCTTCTCCTCTCCATACTATCATCAAGTTCCATAAGTTTTCCTGTAAGAGATCCAATATTCCAAGTGCCTATTCTTATCTTTTTTTTCAATATTTTCTTTTTTACATTTCTTTTTAAAGTAATGTCTATTTGCATTTGGGTTTATTCTAGAACTCATATCTTACTTTTTATTATGGACTAACTTCTTTACCCACACCCATCCTTGATGTGGGAACCCTTGCTTATTTAACACCACAATAGGGCGCTTAAGTGGCGCATCGCATGTGGGGAACGCCCTCACCCTTAATGTATTTTTTGCCACACCCGGGCTCTGGTGTAACGTGTCGTTTGGTGAGTACGCCCCAATGTTTATATCGTTTAAATCCATATCATGATGTGTGACTTTTTTTTACGTTGGTTGTCACCTACCGCAACCCTCCTCCTTTCTCATCTGGGCTTGGGACCGGCCATGGTGGAGTTATGAATCCCTAGTAGGTATATTCGATCTTATTTTAATTACTTTTTAGTTTTCATCATTTGGTTCTGATTGAGACAATACCAACATGAACTTATACGAATCGTCGCTTCCACTATACTAAATTTTGTAGGATGATTCTTTATTTTGGTATCAGAGTTAGGTTCAATTCTCAGTCAAAACTATCATTGAATCGGCACTATTTTAGTATTTTATGTTTTCTCAAATATGTGCAAACATCTATTTTTCCATGCCACTATAATTTGTATAAGAAATAAATTTGATATTGGTTGGCATTTTTAGAATTTTGTAACAAAGGGCTTTCCAATGCCTTAAACTGTTTAAAATTTGAATCTTTATAGAGCCTAGAAAAGGCCTTAAAACTTGGTGATTATGTCATGCTTGAACAGTCACCTGGGTTTGGGTATTTTATGAAATCTACATCTATGGAGGGAATTGAAACTTTGTGAAGGCTTTAAATAATGTTTAATATGATTGCCTAATGTTTCTCCATGATTTCTTTCTTCTAATGATAGCATAGGATGAAGATTAGAATTTTTCGGTAGTGGGAGCCCTAGCAGTGATGGTGCATTCCCCTTGCAATTGTTGTCATTTGTCAAGGATTTAAAAGATAAAGCTAGAATATTGGGAATACTTATCATACAATGAGTCTAAATTTTTTTTAAGATTTTTACTACTTTTGGAAAGTCCAGAATTGGTAAAGAGATCCAGCAGTATACTACTCCTATTCTGACAGTGCCGCTCTTGTTCTTCCCCAATTTTTTATCAATTGGGATTTTTATAAAGGATGTAGACAATTGATTAAAAATCATCATTCAATGAGGATTCTAACACATATTTTTGGCAAATTTTTAAAACTCTGCATAAGGAGATATGGGCTCTGAAATTTATGGCATCAAACATTCCTTTATGGCATCCTTATCGGGTGAGGAAGACAAAGATACCAGGTCCAATTCGAACCCGAACACAATAGTAGCTAGTGGATCTTGTGCAGCGTAGGTGTAGGTGCATGATGAGGTAGCTTAGGCATGGCTGGAGGCCAGTGCATGTAGGGGCGAATGCAGGTGCACACTAGGGCAGCATTGTGCATTGGCGAGGAGTGATGCAATGCACCCACATTTTTATTAAATATTTTTTAAATTTTTTAAAATAATTTTAAATTTTAAAAATTGCCAAAAGATTCTATAAAAATTACTATAAATATTACTTTATAGGTTTTAAAGTGTTTGTTAAATGATATTAAGCCTTATTGACATTGATTCACTCATAATTAAGATTGAAATTTTTTTTAAAGAATTAAATTATTTAATTAGTGTCTTAATTAATTTTTTAAAATGAGATTTTTTAATAATGATTAAGACATTAATTTCAAACTTTATACAATATTGGGAATGCATGCACGTTCAAAATAGTTTAGATGTGTCTGTTTGTTTCATATAAATTTTTTATATCCATTATTCATGTTATTTATTTCAAGAAAATTATGACAAGCATGAAATTTAAAATTTTAAAATTTTAAATTATATTTTTATGATAAGAATATAGTATTATAAAAGTATCACGTATTCACACTATGTACACGTGATGTTTGATTGTGTTAATGCATGAAGATCATAGACTTAGATGTGATTATCATGTGATGATGATTATTTTATGTGAATGTGTTAAATAGACACACAAAATTGGACTAATTCAGAACTTAAGACTCTTATTTTATGGGCAACATCTCTGATTGGACCATTAGAGATCGAGTCAAATTACCTTTTGAAGATAAGCTGAGGGTCCTAGGTGTGAGTTAGGAGCTTCTCGGGTCATTCGAGGATGAATTATGTATTTCTGAACAAAGTTGTATCTACCGAGCAAGGGCCATATCCAGCTTGATGACTAGTATGCAATGATCGTGCTTTGTAGGTTACGAAGCTTTTTGGTTTGACCATCATGTGGCCATTTTAGGTCTTTTGCTTATTGTTAGGGTTTCTCAATCGTAGTTAGGTTGCTTCAATTAGTGTTGAGGACTTTAGAGCATACCGGATTTGCCCGGTTGTTTCTAGACCAATTGGTTAGCTCGGACCCCTATTGGGTGCCTCTAGGTCCACTCGATCATTGTTCCAGTCTTTTTATTCACCATCGGGCTTTTCTAGACACTACTTCCAGTCATTGCCATGCTTTTTGAGTTTTTCGAGTCTTCTTGGCTTTTTCCTATCATTCTGATTCTTCTAGGTTACCCTTGTCTTTTCGATCATCATTTTGAGTCTTTTGGGTTACCCCATCTTTCCAGTCATCACTCTGAGCTTTTATGGTCATCGGAAACTAGGTGCGTCAATGTGCTCTTGGTTTGTTCCCTAGGTAGGGGTGCATTCTTCTCTGGGTGAGGGCATGTAGGGTGTGCCCTCAATCTAAGGACACCCCCTATGTACTCCTGGTCCGAGGGCATACTATACACACCTCGGATTGGGGAGTGCAATTTAGAGTGCAAGTCCTCCACCCTCCTCCTATTTGAGCTTTCCGAGTTTGATTTTTAGTAAGATTCCATATAATAATATGAGATTTGGACCACACCCCAAAATGAAGAGTGCAGTCATTTTATTTTATTTTTCAAATTTTTTTGGAAGGTTCCATCTTCCAGCCACCCTAGACTTGTCCCAAGCTTCCTCCAATCATCCTTTCCTCATGCCAATGCAAAGAAGTCTATTCAAAGAGAGAGATAGAGAGAGAGAAATCCAATTTGCACTCTACAATGCTATCTATTGTTCTTCTGCTTCCACGGACTTCCATAGGCATATTCTAGTGAGATAATCTTTGGAAGAACTTTATTAATCCAGTCTTCTTCCATTTATACAAAGGAGGCTTAAATCTAATATCTTCTTGGCTCATGGTGGTTCCTACACCAACATCACATTGGTAGATCTAGGATTCAACCATATGCTATTTTCCTAGTAGATTCAACCAATCTTCACTTCATATACAATCACCCTCAGTGAGTCTATTAGCATTTTCAACAAGTAGAAGTTGATTCCCACCTCTCCTCCATCTGCAACAGCTCCTATACCGAGTTTGCACCTATCAAATCTAGTTTCAACAACTTTTGGCCATTGTGTTCTTAGAAAATTTTAGGCCTTCTCTGGATGGAATCAAGCCGAGAATCATTTGTATAAAATCTACCTTGGTGATTCTATTTCTATTCCAAAAATAGGGATCAATTCCTAAGTCATTTATACTCATAGAAGCTTCTGCATCTTGGTTGCACCAGCAGACCCTGAAATAGTCCAACTTAGTTGTCACCATGCCTAGGTTGTGTTATCTTCATCATCGCTAATTAGATTTATTATATTTTAATATTAACTTCATTTTGCATCATTTAGAATCATTCTCAACTTTAGTTTTATTTCTTTGTCATTATCATATTTAACTAAAAAACAAAAAATGGGGTTAGGGCTAACCCTGAAACTGGTGAGTCTTTTTCTGATTACTTTACCATTTTGTTTATTCGTGCATATAGTACACTTCATCAAATTCTAATCCCCTCTTTACTTGTTTTCTTGTCTTTTAGTTGCACAGGACATCAAGCAAGCAATGGTTAAGGACCCTTCTTTGTCGGTCGGCTGAAGAAGAAGATTGAACTCACATACACATCTCCCAACACTATGGTACACATGGTCATATCTAAAATACTTTGTACTTCATTTCTTTAATTTTGGAGTATGTAGTTCCTAACGATCACTCCTTTTACTTTCACCCCATTCCCTATTCTTCTTCTATCTACTTTTATTTTTTTTCTCATCCTGCTCCCACATGACCCAAACTGCCTCTCTAGTGCCCAAGTGATGCCGAGGGACAAATGTTCAGAGATCAAGGTGAGTGTTTGCTGAGGTGTGATCTCCTCTTTCAGTTTTCTAAGGTGTTGATACAGACACCCTTTTTAGAGTTAACACCCTCTCTTTTCAATTCTAATTGTACATTTTACTTTCCTCCATTAATGTACTCTCTTTTATAATAGTTAGAAGTCAATTCATAGAGAAGAGAGTGAGACCACTAGGAGAAGTGTTCTTTTAGAAGTGGAGACACACCTACATCAGTCATTAGAAGCTAACTTTTTAGTTGCACATTGTTCTAGCTTCAGTGTTGAATGTTTAAGGTTAAGTCTTTGATCATTCATTGTAGTTGCTTGCATATATGATATGTCATTGTGTGTTTTGCAATATACCTTAGATATATGGTATTTCAAAGGTATTATATCTATATTAATTAGCACATGTATTTGATGAGACTAAAATAAAATCCCTCCATATTTTAATTAGGTTAATAAACGTGGGACATTAAGAATGACTCACGTAACCTTCTGTTGTTATGCCATTGATGAGCCAATCTTAGATTGGATGAGTTTGTTGTGCTACTACAAGACCCATTTAACAAGGAATTAGTGATCATGGTTAAGATATTTGTCAAACTCTAGGATGAACCATTTGTATGGTTTTGTTGTACTACCATAAGGACTATGTAAAGAATCCATTCTCATGACGTAACAAGCGAGTTTGACCTAACAAGTGTATATGATTTATTGTGATACAACAAGGGCATAACTCTTGAAACTAAATGACTAAGAGTTACAACTGGCAATAGTTGTCTACCTATTAAGTTGCAAGGAATCATCTTATAAAATTTGGTACAGTAGAAGCAATGATTCCTATAGGTTTGTGTTGATCATGTCTCAATTGGAACCAAATAACAAAAATTGAAAACCTAACTTTATGAGTTCAAATATACTTGAGATGGATTCATCTAATTCTATGGAGAAGAGAAAGAACTTCTAAAGCTCTTCAAACTATTCAAACATCAGGTCTCTAATAGTATCCACACGAACTTCATCCATAGTAGGTTCTCCCTTCGCACTGAGCTCTAGAATTTTTTCCGAATAGAGCTCCATCACCCATAGACACCTTCCAAAGAGAGGAGGAGGTAGGGAGGAAGTTGAGGACATGGTTTTCACCTTTGGCTTGATAGGGTTTAACTAAAACTATTAGTATTTATTAAAAATTTAGATTTTTTTATAAAAATCTAAAATCTCTATAAATTACACTTTTGCCTCTATATTTATGGATAAGTCCTTATGTGTGTGACTCACTAGACCCAATAGCCTATTTGATTGAAACCTAAATAAAATATAACAAATTTATTTAATTTAAATAAATCTATTTTCTCATAATAGATTAATCGACCTACCAATCATGAAGGGTACAAGCGACATCTCATGATCTCAAATGACTAAGGGAATAATTTTATCTCCATTCAGCCTTTCCATCATTAATTACTACATGAATATGAACCCTCACTATTCAATGTCCTGGTCGGAAAGGAGTACGACATTGACTATCAACTCCTTAGTATACCGACTCTATAAGATTATGTACTTGAAATTGGATCAATTGAAAAGCTCCTTTTCCAATTATCTTCTCTACCCTGGCCAATGATTTAGAGTATTATATCATAGGACATTTACTCTCACTTATTGAGAATGGATGATCCCTTGTTCACTCAATTATCTCTATTGGGTTTTCTTTGTACCCATTCCATAACTATACTGGATCATGTAAACAATGATTCATAAGTCAATAGTCAAAACACAAGTTCTGCCCAACAAGCATCTTTGAGAACTCATGTCAAATGTCCAACTATGCAACGTGATGATATAATATCCTGATTGACAGATCGATAAGATGCCATTTAGGATTTCTAATTTAGTCAATTTAGTGAACTCATTCGACTAATGAGCACATGTATATGTATTTTTATGTCTCCACACTAGTGACCAATGAGATTGATCATCCTTATTACATAAGAAGTTCTCACATACACTAGTCTATCTGATCTTTTATATCCCATCTCAAGCATTTTATGATTAGGAACATTTAGTTCATATATCTGTAGATGATCGATCTCATTATCATGATCTCATTATGATTCAATCACCATTGCATGTGATCAAAGACTTCATCTAATAAGAGTTTTTAATCAAGATTTGCCTGTTTAATTAAATGAGATATTTCTAAAAATGTTGAATCACATCATATATGATTGACTTGTTGGTCATACATTTCTATCATAAGTATGGGGTTATTTGGTATGCTACCGCAAGGTCATTACCATAAGGTTAATAGGTTTTAGCCTCCGCTAGGATTTCATTGTGATATCCCATCTTTGCATAATGAGGGTTGTGCAAATTCACCAAAAATTAGTGGAAGCATAAATTAAGATGAAAGATCATATTTTAATTTCAATGAATGTCTATAATAGTAAATTTTATCTTAGCTGTAGGATATGGTGATAAACCACCTTGTAAGGCGAACTAGATGCCAAGTAGCTTAATGACTCACACTTCTTCGACTGGTTTAGAACCAAGAGAATTATTTCATGGTTGACCAATTATCTATTCTACTTATGAAGTAGGTGCCTCATAGACTATCTAATGATGTGAGAGAAGATAAGATCTTATATCATAAAATAATGCAAAGAAGATGCATTGTTAGCCTTATACTAGATGTTAGCCTCTATGAGATATGAATTGTAGATGCAACATTGATAACTAGATATGAGATCCATCATGGTTCATATTAATAAGTTAAATTAGGGCAAGTTAGAACAAACATCTTTAATACTTCTTGTTGGTGAAACAAATGGTAAAAAGTAAGTTCATTAGATAAAAATAGAAGAACATAGTTAAAAGTCAAAGAAGGCGATTAAGACAATAAAATCTAAATAATACATAAAATAATTATTCTGCTATCATGATGATGAAAAGTGGAAGACGAAGTGCAAAATGCATTGTACATAATGCAAAGGTTGAACTTAAGCTTCATGCATCTAAGTCATTGATATTTACTTGTATTAAATATACACTTAATAGTATTCGATAATATATGCACATATCGTAGTATTAGATTCTAGAGGTGCATCTAATGGCATGAGATATCATATATGAATCTTATATCTATAAAGAGTTATAGATAGTAACAAGTAAATGATGGCTTAATGAAGAATATGTTGACCTACATATAAAATGGTGCAAAAGTTGTAGTTTTACTAGTAGGAGATACAAATCTTTAGTAGCCTTTAGACATGTTATAATCATTAAGATTGTTATTATATCCTTCTTCAAGGACCTTATATATATTTCTAGATTGAATAAATGATGATTTATTTTGAGTTATGAAAATGATAGATATTTTAAGATATTGAATGTTAAATTATTTGATAGTTGGAGCTTAGTAAATTATTTAATCATATTAGATATGTTAGCTCTCGTGATATGTGTGAACACTTGTCTTAAGAGAAAATCGATTGATTTAGATCAATCTTTATTTAGCTTAATGTATACTTGGAGAATGGGAGAATGGGTTAATGAGTTGTTAGAACTAAGAAATCTAGTTCTATATTAGTCCATGTCTATTGATGCAAAAGGAGAATGTTTCTACTTTATTATTTTAAAGATGATGTATCTAGGTATAGATATATGTACGTAATGAAGTATAAATTTGAGACCTCTGAGAAATTATTGGAGATTAAGAATGAAGTAGAGATACAAATAGAAAGAGTATTATAACTTGTTGATAAAATCAAGGAGGAAAATACTTAAGTACATAATTCACACATCACTTGAAGGATAATAGAATCTAATTTTAATGGACACCTTTTTACACATCTTAACTTAATTAAGTAGCTAAAATGAATATTATGTTGAATATAATATTGAAAATGACAATTTTTGTGAAATCTTCTTTATCTATTTAAGGCTGAGTAATTGATATAACCACTTAATCTTAAATTGTACATTCTAAGTCTACTCCAATTATTCCATATAGGATATGAAAAAAAGTTAAAGCTTGACTTTAAGCAAGTTAAGATTTCAAAATGTTCAACTTTGATAAAGGTGTATGACCCTATCTAGAATATATGACTATGAAGTGTTGACTTGTGGGATATCCTGAAGAAACTTATGGATATTTAAATATACCACTCTTATGAAGAATGGTATATATTGCTCAGCACTGCATATTTCTAGAGGAAGAGTTCCTTAGGAAAGATAGTAAAAGTAAGGTATATATGGAAGATATTCTAGTTCTAAAACTTAAGGACACTTCTATTAATGTACTATTTAATAGTTATACATGGGTAGTTCATAAGTCTTTACTTATATCTATTCAACCTAAGAGATATGTAGGACATATCTTTGGTGGAAGAAATGATGCATAAGATAAGAAAGGATATTGATCCTAAGATCAATATAGAAATAAGAGATATTGATTGTAAAATGGGAAGTAACAATAAATCTGATATAAACTCTGCCTATTCTAATCAAGTTTTACATTTGATAGATCCACCTAAAGGTATAGTATTCATAAGGTATAAATAGATCACTAAAAAATAGATTGGAATGGATTGGAAGGTAGAGACATTCAAGATAAGGATGGTTGAAAAGGATATCATCTAAGTCAAGTAGTTGACTATGATGAGATCCTTTACCTATTGCTATGGTTTAATACATTTGTATTTTGATTGTTACTCACTATGAATATAAGATATGTCAATTGGATGTTAAGATAGTATTTTTCTATGGTATTTTGAGAAATAGATGTATATGATACAACTCAAGGGAATCAAGTCCCAATAACATCCAAATAAAGTGTGTATGTTGTTAAGGTCCATTAATGGAATGAAATAAAACTTCTCGTAGTTGATATAAATTTTTTTAATGAGATTTAATCTTATGACTTCATTAAGAATGAAGAGGAGCATTGTGTGTGTAAGAAGATAAATGAGAGTAAAATTTGATTCTTGACATTTTATGTGGATGACATATTACTGATTACAACTGAAGTAAGTATGTTATCATCAGTGAGCCTAACTATCAAATTTATCCTTCAAACATAATCTGAGTTTTAAGATATATAGAAATAGATATGAAAGAATGCATGGCTTGACCTAGTTAGTGTACCTAGTCACCATAGTCAAAGGGTTTGACATGGTAAACTCTAAAATTAGTTTTTTATCTATATAGTATGGAGTTAATCTATCTAAAGAGATGCCTTTATAGAGTTCTTCAAAAATAAAGAGAGCACATGAGTAAAGCCCTTATGCGTTTGTCATAGAGTATCATGTAAGTGATGCTATGTACATGACTTGATTAATACTTTAAGTGTTTTGAGCATTCATTAGGCAAATCTAGGTGAAAGTAACTAGATAGTTAAGAGATGTTTTCTTAAGTACTTAAGAAGAAATAAGGATGTATCTCTATATAGTGAAAGATAAGACTTAAAGCTTTTTAGTTTTACACACTCAAGTTTCTTGTCAGTAAGTATGATAGCAAGTCAAAATAATGATGGCACAATAAGCTAGAAGAGTTCCATAAAGAAGAACATTGCAAATTTTACAACTAATGTAAAGTACAATACATAATGGTTGCAAATTGCTTAAGAAATAGTCTAAATAAATATTTTCATCTAAGATATGAGATTGCCCGAACATTCTTTGAATGTATAACATTGATTATAAAAGTAATGGGGTAGACCCAATGCCTTATCAAAAGTTTAAAACATTCATAGCGATACCATAAAATTAGAGAGATTGTATCTCATAAAGATATAACTAAAAGATAGAGTATCTTCCTCTATTAACATTGTAGATTCACTAACTAACAATAACCCAATGATTATTTAAGCATCACCTTGAGCTAATGGAGATCAACCAGATGAATGATTGATTTTAGTGCAAGTGAAAGATTGATAGAAATGTATGCCATAAAAACCAATCAAATAGGATATGATTTGATATTTCTAGAAATATCTCATTCAATTAATTAAACAAACCTTCATTAGTAGCTCTTATTAGATACATAGATAATAATAAAATCTTTGATCATATGCAATGATGATAGAATTATGATGAGATCATGATAATGAGATTAAGTATCTAGAGCTATGTGATTTAAATGTTTCTGGTTATAGGATCCTTGAGATAGAATGTTAATGATTTGAATAAACTATTGTATGTGATGTTTTCTCATATGATGAGAATGACTAATCTCATTGTCCATCAGTGTGAAGACATTAAGATACACATACAGATGCTCATTAGTCAAATGAGTTCACTAAATTAACCTAATTAAAAGCTTTGAATTGTATCTTACAAAACTATCAATCAAGGTTTTCTTTCATCATGGTTGCATAGTTGGATCTTTGACCTAAGTCGCCAAAGAACCCTTGTTGGGTAGATCTTGTGCTTTGGCCATTGACTTATAGATCACCATTTAGATGGTCTAGTACAATGATAGATTAGGTAAAAAGGAAACTCAATGGAGGCAATTGAGTGGACAACAAGGGACCATCCACTCTTGGTAAGTGAGAGTGAATATCTTATGGTATAGTACTCTAAATCTCTGGCTAGGGTAGAGAGAATAATTAGAAAAAAAAATATTTCTAATTGATCTGCTTCCGAGTACAGGATCTTAAGAGTTGGTATATTAAGGAGTTGATAGTTGATATCAGATTATTTTTTAATCTAGATATTGAATGAACGAAGGTTTATATCCGTGTAGTAACTAATGGTGTAAAGGCTCAATAGAGATAAGATTATCACAATAGTCGTTTGAGATCATAAGATGTAATTTGTACCCTTCATGATTGATAAGCTAATTAATTTATTATTAGATAATAAATTTAATATAATAAAATATAATTATTTTTTTAATTAAGTTTCAATCAAATAGGCTATTGGGCTAAGTGGGTTACATATGTAAGGACTTATCGTTAAGTATGGGGACAAAGGCATAAGTTATAGAGAATGTGGGTCACACACATACTAATGGTTCCAGCCAAACCCTATCAAGCCAAGGATAAGAACTTTGTCCTCAACCTCCTTCTTACCTCTTCCTTTCTCTAGAAGATATCTATGGGTGATGAAGATTCATTTGGGAAGAGTTCTCAAGCCCGGTACGAAGGGAGAACTTGCTATAGATAAAGTTTATATGAATACCGCTGGAGACCAAGCATTTAAGTCATTTGAAGAGTTTGAGAAGTTCTTACTCTTCCTCTCTAATTACTCTTCCTCTCTAAGGGATTATATGAATCTCTAGCAAATATATTTGATCCCATTTTGATCAATTTTCTATTTTTGTTGTTCGATTCTAATTAAGATAAGATTAACATAAACTCATAGAAATCATCACTTACATTGCACCAAATATTATAGAATGATTCCTTATAGGTAAATCTGATGACAGGCATAGCAATGGCCCATGGTACAGTGGCAGACCATCCAGATGGTGCCACCATTATTGCTCTGCATGTAGCAGATGCACTGGGGTAGGGGAGGAGGGGTCGCGGCCAGAGTTGGTGATATCCCCCATGAAGAATGGATTGAACGAGGAGGAGGACGGTGTAGAAGATGGCAGGAGGAGGAGAACTCTAGGGAGGGGTCTTGTTGTAGCAAAGGCAGCATCGAAGGTTGCGGTTTGCTATAAATAGCGCCATTCGCTACTACTATGATATCGACCTCATCATTGATGGATCATGGATTGATCAACTAGTGGTGATAGGGATTAATGGACACATAAAAGCATAGATAAAAGTATTTAATATTAATAAATATATTATTAATATTATTATACTTTTATTAATATTTTGATAATCAAGGAAACACATAATATCAATGTTAATATTGATGTAGGATTACTAAATACTAAGAAAATATGATACTATCACTTTTTTATATTGATATTCTAACTTTGTAAAATATCAATATCAAATTTAATAGCATATCAATTTTGATACTCAAACCAAGTAGTCCATATAATTTTATTTTTAAAACTACGAAATTAAATGTGAAATTAAGGCTTTATGCCTCATTTGATTAGAGTATCACAAATGACACTATATCAATTTTGATATTGTTGCTAGAACCAATATGCATCAATATCAAAATCGATACAAGTTGTACACTTGTATTGCATAATATGCTTTGTTTGCCCTACAATTTTCAAAATTGATATTGTTAGCCAAAAATATCTTAGTGATTTATATAAATATCGAATTTAAAATTAAAAGTGATAGTGGTGTCTAATATTGTTACCAAATGGAGTCTTAGATATTAATAAAGTAAAATCAAATATCACTTTAAATACAACTAAGTGCACAACTAAAACATTTTTTAATAAAAAAATATAATAAAATATATGTTTTGTTTTATTTTTTGATTCTTGGCATGGACATTTCTAACAAAGATGGTGATGGTATCCTTAGCCTTATTTTTTGATATTAATTAAAATAGATGTGACGAGGTTATAGTGTGAGTTCATTAAATTTGGTCGCACCTCTCTCCATCGATCTAGGAATGGATTTGATGTGGATTTGATGTTAATTACATAATGGTGCGGCTTGGTATCCCTTGATTAATTACTATGGTCACATATCTCCAAGATGAGATTAAATGTAAGGAATAATTTGAATTTGAGAAATGAAAGAATAAACATAAGCCATTTAATATTCATCATCCTTTTATATCCTTTTTATGTTACATAACATTTTTTTGAGATTCGATTTGTGTTCCAAAAGTCGGTATCCTTCTTGGGTTTGGCTAGATAGATCTTTGTTGCTTTTTGTTGCCTTTTAGGCTTCAAATCCATTAAGTGGCATTCCCTGAATAGGGTTTGATTGAGTTAATGGCCTTTAATCATTGATCAAGTGGAATTTCCTAACTAGGGTTTGACTGACTTCATGGCCCTTGGACATTTTCCATCTATTACTCAGTATTTCCCATCTATGGCTTGACCAGGTTAATGACATTGGACAATATTTGATGTTTGCTGGCTTCTTCTCTTTCACCCACTAAGTGGCATATCTCACCTGAGGCTTGATTGACTTAGTGGGTCTTCATTGATATTTTCAACCATTAACAGAAATTTCTTGCTTGGAACTTGACCAAGTTGACAGGCGTTGAATAGTTTTTATGTTTGATGATATTTTATTCATCTACTAATTGATATTTCTTCGATCAGGGCTTGATTGAGTTAGTGGGTCTTCATTAGTTTGAATGTTTCATCCATTAATTGGGATTTTCCCCGGTTGGGGCTTAACCAAACTAGTGGGCTTTCATTGGACCTTTTGATGATTTTGTTTTCTTCTTCTTCATCTATTAATAGGTATTTTCTCAATCAGGGCTTCACCAAATCAGTGGGCCTTCATCGGTTTTGATGTTTCTCTTTTCTCCACTAATGAGTATTTCTCCAATCAAAGCTTGACCGAATTAGTAGACCTTCATCGGTTTGGATGTTATTAATTAGTATTTTTTCGATCAAGACTTAACTGAATTAGTTGTCCTTCATTGTATTTTTTACAACTTTTCGGTTTGATTTATTATGATTTGTGTGAAGTTTTGGTTAGCATATGATTTGATGGGCCAAACTTTCATGTTATTGGGTCTTGGATCAGTCATTGGTTTGGTTTGCTTGGAATCTAGTCGACTCTTGCTTTATTCTAATTGAACCTGATTCCCTTGATGATGAACTTTGAATATCTTGACTTGATAATTGGAAAGTAAGCCTTCCATTACTTGATGGGCCTTAAGCTGATCTATGGTTTGGCTTGGTTGGAGCTTAATTGGACTTTAATTTCTTCTAATTGGGCTTGACATTCTTAAGATGAGATGGTGATAAATTGAGCTTCACATGGCTTAATAGGTTTTGAAGATGATTGATGTTTTCATTTCTTATTGGGTTTTGAAGCAATGTAATTAGACCTTGATCTTTCTCTTTGGACTACCTTGGGACTTAGCCAAAATTTTGATGCTTTGAGTTTGATTTTCCTTGATTGGTTTAATGCCTTGATGCTTGATTAATTTACCTTGATTTTTCTTGATGAGCCTTCTAATGATTTCTTCACTTGAAGTCTTTCTATTAACCTTCAAGCCTTCCTCGGAGACGCATAAGGAGCTTTGGATGAGCCTTCACGTATGTACCTTGGGAATTGTTTCTCTTCTCAAATGAAGCATTCACTCTTTCATGGGAAAAGAAGAGGGGTACTTTGGTCCCAAATGTGACACCATTTTCTTGTTTTTAAGTAGGGGAGAGAAAGTGGGGGCATTCTTGTCTCAAATTTGGCTCACCATTTTGTTTTTTCTTGTTGTGAGAAAAAATTGTGAGGGTATTATACAATTTAATATCTCTTTTTGATAGGGGAAGTGACAAATTATACAAAATAACTCCCAAAATATATTTTAAGAGGAATTTCGTTTGGCCCCATTGGAGGTGATTTTAAGCCCTCAATTTAAAGATTTTAGGCCCAATTGGTGAAACCAAAGGCCCTTATGTAAAGACAAAGGCCCAAGGGGTAAATTAAGTGCAACTAGGCCTATTTGAGGGTTATTAGGAGGCATAACATGTGAAACAACTTGATTGTCCTGATTGAATAAATGACTTATTTGTCCAAAATTTTTTAAACTAATGGGGTGTTTGGTTGCATGATAATTTTTTGTACACTTTCATGATAAAAAAATGTATTAAAATAAAAAGTGAACCAACTCATGACATAAAATTATCATGTTTGGAGGGATGTGATTACAAAAAAAAGTAACTACCACACATGACCAAACAAAGTTGGGGACCACAAGAAAAAAAAAGAGGTGCGACCCTCTTTTTTTGTTTAAGAAGAAAATCAATTTTAAAACATAAAATTATCATGGTTACCAAACACCACTTTTAACAAGTTTTTTTTACAATTTTTAAAAATTAAAATAAAAACCTTCATTATCATGCAACCAAACACCCCATAAACCTTCACTGGATGAGAACTTATCATTTTCTCTCTTTTTTGACTATTTTCTTTTTCTTTTCGCTCTTTCCCCTTTCTTCTCTTTTTCTTTCTTCCTCTTCCGACTGATTCTCCTTCTCTCATTTTTTTCATTTTATTTATTTTGTCTCTTTTCTTTTTCTTTCTTCATCTTCAGACTGAATTTTCTCTCTCTTTTTATTTATTTTATCTCCCATTTTTACTTCTCCTATTGCAGCGCTCTTCCTCTTCCAACCGAATTTTCTTCTCCTATTTTTTATTTCTATTATACATACATATATTATTAACATAAATTATTATTATTTTTAGCTATTTATTGACTTAATCATACATATATCTCATTCCTTGAAAGAAAGTTTTTTCTTTGAAATTGTTTTTATTTTATTATTTTACATATTTATTTATTTATTATTTTAACATTTATTTTGAAGTCCCTCTCCTTTTTATTTCCAGCACGTCGACGGCGCTTCCGCATCATCCCTTTTTAGTTTACATGTATTTTTCTTTCTTTCTTTCTTTTTCATCGGTTCGCAGTTGTCAACGATGACTTATTTTGAGTAGGCATAAAATGCCAAAAGTTTTAATTTTTTTTAACAAAGAGGAGTTTAAAAATGAATAACATATATCTAGAAATCTTCCAAATTAATCATAAACATAAATTGTTTTTATTGTTTTTATTAAATTTACAATTAATTTGGTTTACAAATACATCAGTTTATCTTTTTGTAGGCTATTTGGTATTGGAATAATTTTGAAATAAATTAAATTTATTCTCAAAATATTTTAATATTAAATATATCCTTGGATTTAGAATAAAGATTAGATTTTAACGAGTAATTTTTTAATCCAATGATACCCTGACATCAGAGGGCGGAACTTACGATCCTTCGCCGCGCGATGCTGCGCCCTCTGAATGGCCACCGGGCCATCGTGTCCAAAAAAGGAACTTACGAACGCGTAGTCGTACACTTCTGTTCTGGTCGGACATGACCCGAACCGAAATGGACAGCCTGTTCGATGACGGCAGATGAGAGCGACCCTTCAACTGACCGAAAGCAACCGGAGGCCTACCGAATTGGCTCTATTCGCTGTAAACAATATTGCCTCATCACATATTCGAGTGTTTGACTGTAAAATAACTTTTATATATGTTTGTAATAAAATTATATACTAAAATAAAATATAAAATAACAGAAAATATAAATTATTATCTTTGATGAGATAAGATTACAAAACAAAAAAAATGAAGATCACTCGTAACACGAAAGAGTTGAAGACCAGGAGAAAAAAAATGAAATATCAGAAAAACTGACACTTATTTTTTATCCATGAAAAAATATTGTACACAGCTATTTTTATCACCATCATCGAACATATACTAAATAAGTTTTTATCAAAAAGTATATGTTTCGAGTAAATTTTTTGTCATACAAACAGATATTCTTCAGAGCTATCTGTAGGTATTTTGCAGTTTGCACCATACCTATAAATTCAACCGTACGCTTGTAAACACCTCTAAAATGACGCCGCTGTATCTCTCTATCATGACTTGATGGCTGATGGGGATATGTATACGAATTAAAACTTACATATTGCACCGCTAAAATTAAATGTTACTGCGTAATTAAGTACGGCGCTATAAAAGGTGTCATTAATCACAATAATCACCGTGGGGATCAGGTGAAAATTACAGATTAAAAAAATGCTAATTGTCTTGACAAAATAGAAGGATAAAAAATAGATAGACGAGGGGCGGAGGAGAAAAGGGGGGGCTGCACATCTTGACGGTGATTGGTGGTTTGTGGCTTGGCTTCGTGAAGAACAAGCAGCCTTCGTTCCACACTAATCCACCTGTCCTCTAAACTAAGGCCCCGTTTGTTTGAGCTTAAAAATGTCTGAAGTCTGACTCGGTCAGACTTTGAATTCTTCAGACCGTTTGATTTTTCATCCTTTCTAAGATCTGAATGTGAATAAATCAGACGGTTGAGGTCTGAAAATGGGGATAAGTCATCCTACCAAATATTTGGATTAAGTTGATCCTCAAATCAACTTTGCGGGATACGACGTCGGGGGGCAAACGCTGCGGGGTGCACCGCCCGCGGGGGGCGGGGGCGCGAACGCCGGCGGGGGGGCGGGGCACGAGCGCCGGCGGGAGGGGGGCACCTCCGCGGGGGAGGGGCCGCAAACGCCGGGGGCGGGGCACGAGTGCGCCGGCGGGAGGCGCGGGGGAGGGGGGCGAACGCCGCGGGGGCGGGGCACGAGCGCCGGCGGGAGGGGGGGCGCCAACGCCGGCGGGAGGCGCGGGGAGGGGGGTGAACGCCTTGGGGGCGGGGCACGAGCGCCGGCGGGGGGCCGGGGGGGACACCTCCGCGGGGGAGGGGCGGGGGGGGGGGTGGGGTCCGCGGGAGGGGGGTGTCTGCGGGATGGGGGGCGGACCGCCGGGAAGGAAGGGGGAGCGGGGGGAAGGGGGGCGTCCGCCGAGGAGGGGGGGTGTACGCGGGAGGGGGCGGACCGCCGGGAAGGAAGGTGGGGGGGGGGACTCTGTGTGTCGGGAGGGGGGGGGACACCTCCGCGGGGGAGGGGGCGGGGGGGTGGGGTCCGCGGGATGGGGGGGGTGTCTGCGGGAGGGGGCGGACCGCCGGGAAGGAAGGGGGAGCGGGGGGAAGGGGGGCGTCCGCCGAGGAGGGGGGGTGTTTGCGGGAGGGGGGCGGACCGCCGGGGAAGGAAGGGGGGGACACCTCCGCGGGGGAGGGGGTGGGGCCGCGGCCCCACGGTTCGCGGGTCGCCGGGGGGGGATGCCATCTGCGGGAACACACTTGTTCCCCGTTGGAATCGGAAGAAGAAGAGGAGCCGATGGCGAAGACGGTTCCGGACGGGACGGGAAGGGGGGAGATGAATCGTGCGGGGTAGGCGAAGGGGGGCTCAGACGATTCCAGGAAGCCGGGGCGAACTTGCGGTGACCGTGCGGCGACGGAGGAGATCCAGGATGGTGCGGGAAGGACGGTGGAGGGCCGTCAGAGGGAGACGATGAAGTCTCTGGGATTGACAGCAGCCGGGAAGGTGGCCGGCCGTTGCCGGAGGCGGAGAGTGGCTGGAATCGGCCGGCGGAGGGGGGTGGAACGGAGGCCGGCCGTTGCCGGAGGCGGAAATCCAACCCACCCATAGGGGCGCGGAGGCCGCATGCCAGTCTTCTCGCCGGAGGTGGAGCGAAGATCGGAAGAGTTGATCGTTGAGAAGCAGGAGGACCGCGTGGATTGCCCTCTCCGCGGCGCCTCCGAGGTCGCCCAAGAACCTTTCGGAACGCTGGGGACGGGGAGACAGAGCACCAGGACAGCGGGAGCGGACCGGAAATCAATATTTTCTAATTTAATTGGATTTTAAAAACAAATTTCAAATCTAATTTGCACTATCGGATTTTTAAAATTATAATATTTATATTTTCAAATGTATATTTTTAAATGTATTCTTATTTATATTTTTAAATTATATTTTATATTTATTATATGAATATGTAAGTCGGTTAAGATCTTTATGAATATGTTATAGGAAATAAAATAAGACTATAAAAATAAAAGTTAAAATATAAGGTTATCCTCAAATTTATTGTGAACATACCAAACATAGGATAGGTTATCCTTAAAATTTATCCCAAGTCAAACCAAACATAGTGGGGATAAGATTAGTCATAAGGAGTGACTTATTCCTATCCCCTATATTTTTATCCCGATACCAAACGACCCCTAATTGTTTGCGCTCGGTGCAAGAAAGATGATCGGCTTGTTCGTGTTAAAAATTTCACCTGTACAAGGACAGTATGTAATGGCATTTTTGACGTATGCACGTTCCCCCTAGTTTTTGACGTATGTACTTGTACAAGGAGTTTTTTTAACTAATTTTTTTTAATTTTAAAACTAATTTTATTTGTAAAATTAACACACTTTAGTAAAGTCGAATTTTAAAAATTTGATTTTATTTTAAAAAATTTAAAATCAAATTTTAAAAACTTGACTTGTTTATTATTGAACGTCGAGTTTTTAAAATTACATCGTTAGCCGTTACATTTTATTGTCGGTGTTATTTAAAATCAAATTTTTAAAACTCGATTTTAGTCAAAGTCGAGTTTTTAAAATCGACTGTGATCAAAATGTGTTATTTTTACGAATAACATTTTTAATGTGTTAATTTTAAAATTTTTAAACAAATGTGTTAGTTAAAAAAGAACTCATTGTACGAGGACATCCGAGAATCGGTCGGCGGAAATACCGTTTTCATGCGACAATTGTATTTAACACGGGTTTCACTGGCTACACATGTAACGTTCATTTTTTTTATATATATAGGTTAAAGATATTTTAAATTAATTTTTATGAGCATTTTATTGTTATTTAAACCCTTCCCCATTTATCCTTTATTTTTACCCAATTTTTCCCCCTCTCCGTACCCTAGTTTGAGCGTCGCCGTCTTCCCCTCGCGAACCGCCTCCGCCTTCGCGAGCAGCGCCGTTCGGCCGCCTCGTTCCTCCCTCCCTCCGTCGCCGCTTTTCTCTCTCCGCGAGCACCCTCGTCGACTTCGCGCGGCGCCGCCTCTCCGTCAACCACCGCCCCAGTCAACGCCCTCGCGCGGCCGCCCCCGCCTCGCGCGGCCAGCCACCGCCCACGTGGCCGGCGGTCGCCGCCGCCCCGGTCAACCGTGGCCTCCGCGCGACCGCCCCCCCTGCCGACCGTGCACCCCCTGGCCGCGGTACGCCCGCCGTGCGCCCCCCCTCTCTGCCGGCCGTGTGCCCCCCTGGCTGTCGTGCGCCCTCCGTGCGCCGCCGCCCTATAGCCGCGTGAGACCCTCTCTCTCCTATTCTCTTGCCCTCTCTCTTCTATCTATTGTTCATACTTGATATTCTGCTCTTCAATTATTTTTCTAAATTTTTTCCTTGATCCAACAGTTCATATTTCCTTGTGTATACTTTTTTTTCAGCAACCTAAGTGGTGAGAATTAACCATTTTCGATCGGTTCAAGCGGTACATTGCGTAGCCGACATTTGATACCCTTTTCGGTCGCCGATTCTCGAGTTCCGTAATGCCGATCAGGTAGGCACCCTTGACGTGTCTATTATCATTAAAAATTCATATTTAATCCTCCATGATTATTAGAGTTGACCTTTTTAATTAAAGGGTGTGTGTAGTTACACTTTTGAACTTAAATTGTGAGTCGACATGGGTTAGTTAAGATAGATGTGCGCGGTATCATGTGATGATATGTGTTTATGTCTCTATTAGGTATATATGAGATCTTGCTTAGTTAGTAGTGTATTAATGTTCATTCTTTTAGCTAATCACCTGGTTACATATTAGCTTGATTATATTATGTTAACCTTGTTAAATAATGGTGATAGGTTAACTAGATTAGAGGATGTGATGAGTAGTTTTTCCAGCACCTAGCTATATTCATGTTCAATCATGTTTAGTTAGTTATATGTGATTTCGTCTCATTTTGGTTCATTTCTAGCATGGTTGTCTAGCATGGCAATAGCTGAGTATATGTTCATTTTATGTTCATAGTTGTGTTGTTATGTCATGGCATAGTATTGTTGATGTTTATTGATCTTGCATATTGGTGATCATGGCATGGCATGATTGAGGTGGATGCATGATGCATTGAAATTCTAATGAAAACAGCTACACCAGACTAGTTAGTCGTGACCCGAGGGCAGCGGAGGTTAGAAAAGTCCGGTGCATCCTTCGATCCCGGATACCGCGGTTTGTCCCTGTGCCACCACTGCCTAGGTGCACTATGGGATTTCGTTTAGCTATATGGTCCTTATATATGATAGATCTGGTGGTAGCTGGTTGAGGTGGCAAGACGACGCATTCCTTGCTAATAAGAAAAAGGTGTGATTCTTATTAGAGGATAGGTGCATTTGTGAATGTGGTCCTTTATTAGAGAATAGGTGCATTATTGCATGGTATTGTATAGGTGGTCTAGTGATGTATTTTTTTTAATTACCATATTGTGTTGCACGGTGTATGCATAGTTTGTCTCATTTATAGTGATATCATCATATGAAGCATATAGTAGGTGTCTATGCATATGTTCAAACCATCTTTTTACGTCATGATATGGTGCATATAGGTGCTGGTCGGTGTGATTATAGGCTTTGGTGGGTGGTGTAAAACATATGGATTAAGTCATATATCTAATGTATTGACTAGCCCATATTTACATATAATTAATTGGTGTAGGGCTGGGTACCTATTTAATTAACATCTAGGGCCTTCTAGCTATCTGATTTGGCAGATGATGGGGTGTCTATTGAGTCGTCGTACTCATTCCAATCCTCTTATAAATTTTCAGGTAATCAGGTTTAGCGCAGCGGAAGCGTGATGGATCGATCCTCGAGAAGACAATTAGATGATATGTATGACTAGATGGTATTTAGTTTTGTTTAGATTGTAGTGATTAGTGATGTATTGAATTTGAATTTGTGAAATTATGAACTTGGATCTAGTTGTTTTCATTCGTTCCAAACCGATATATTTTAGGGGTTATTTTCCCCGGTTACGTCGTCGGATTATGTTCCGCTGTGCAGGATTAAATCCGGGGCGTGACAACACACATTAAGAAAACCAGCTGTAGGTCATTTTGCCTGCGACTTCCCATTTCTTCCCTTCTTTTCTCTGTTCTTTTCTCTTACTCGTGCTTTCCGCTGTTGAAGAAATTTTATACGCGCTGATCTGCACCAACTCTGAAGATCTTCAATTTCAAACTTGGTATCACCCGAAGCGATGGCGAGATCCACAACTACGAACTGCAACTGGTGTTTTGGGAGGTGCTTTTTCTTGTTTGACCATAGAATTCGAGAATCTCGGGATTTTACCGGACTGTTTTAGTCTTCAATCTAGAGATTTTATGTAATATTACGTGTTATTATAATATTATTTAGGTTATAATCAAGGTGTTTTATTTAATTACGTAGTTTGTTTAAATTATTTTTAGGGTGTCTATGTAGGTGAATAAGTATTTTATAAAATAAACTCTAGAGTGTTTTGTTAACTTAAATAGGTGTCAACATTTTATTTATAGTAGGTGTCTACTTAAGAGTCATTTTGTATTTTTAAATTTATCATTTAGTATATTTTAATCTTTCTAACTTTATTATTCCCCCCCCCTCTTTTTTTTCTCCTTCTCTATCTCTCCTATATATATCCGCCGGTGCCTCTCTCTCTCTCTCACGCCCCCCCCCCTCTCGGTTTCTTCTTCATCCTCTTTTCTGTTTTTTTCTTCTTCTTTCACCTTTTCTCCCTCCTTTGTCCGCCCTCCCTCTCTCTCTCTACTGAGCGATGCCCAACCGCCCGCCCTGCTTGCCACCACCCAACCTCAGCCACCAGAGTCGCCCAGCACACAGACCCGGCCCCCATTCGTGCGTGGCCTTAGCCCACCCCTGTGTGCACCTCCACCCCGTGCAGTCCTCACCTCACCACGTGACTACCACCGCACTACCCCTGTGCCACCCCCATCCGCACCTTGCCATCGTCCCTCTATGCACTGCCTTGATATCTCGTAGTATACACATGAACGTAGACAAATTCTCCTGCACTAGCCTTGATATCTTGTCGTGATCAGAGCTCCACCATCCCATGATATCCTTTAGGGTGGGAGAAGTGCTAGAGAGAGGATTTCTATGAAATTTGCATCTTTGATTTGATAAAGTTTGTACTAACTTCGTTAGTATTTATATAACTCAGAGTTTTTCACAAAACATCTTAATTTCTATAAATTACTACTATACCCTCGTACTACTGAATTAGAGTCTATTTGGTTGAGACTTAATTAAAAGAATAACTTCTTTTAAATTAAATTTTTTATCTAATGATAGATTTAACTATATTCTGATCATAAAATGTACAAGTCACATCCTATGACCTCAGATGACTTTGAAGATGATCTCATCTTCATTAAACTTTTTCATCATGAGTTACCACAAGAATATAAACCTTTGTTCATCCAATGTCTTAATTGGATAAGAGGACATTATCAACTGTCAACCCTTTAGTATACTGACACTACTAGATCCAGTATTCAAGGTCTAATCAATTGAATTTTTTTTTCAATTATTCTATCTACTTTGTTCAAGGATTTAGAGTATTTTTCTATAGGATATTCTCTCTCATTTATCAAGAGTAGACGATCCCTTATTGTCTGCTCAGTTACCTCCATAAGGTTTTTCTTATGTCCAATCCATTCACTGTACAATACCATTAAACTACGTGATCTATAAGTCAATAGTCAAAACATAAGATATACCTAAAAAAGACATTTACAGACATGCAAATTTGGCATAGTTGTAGAGCCTAAAAATCTTGTTCCTAGAGAATATATTCAAGTACCGTATCGAAGAAACCAAGTTTTTTAGAAAAATGGGGCTTTTCGTATGTTTTAGACTTTTGAGACATGATGCCCCATTAAAGGGGGCACTTGGCACAACAACAAAGGGGGCACTAGGTCCTGGAACTCGGTTTAATAGGGTGCCTAGTGCCCTAGTCAATGGGAGTGCCAAGTCCCTAAATTTGAATTTTGCACCTGATCTCCTTCCAATGACATGTGTGTGACCATTGTCTAGCGTAGTAATCCTAACACCCCCTTCATTAGGGAGTCTTGTGTCTAGACATCCATTTTGACCATGTGAACGACGCCATGTCAGGTGCATGCGTGGCACATTTATTATGTTGTTAGTCAAAATGCCCCATCTGATGGGGTGTTATATTATAAAGTACACTTTTATTGTTGTTGGCAAGATTCACACATGCGCAATACACACGTCATTAGTGCTAGTGTAGGCACCTTGTCTATTGGGGCATCTTGTACCAGTAGATAGGCCTTTTTGCCTTCCAAGTTTGCCCTCTAAATGGCTACATAAGGAGACCCTTCTCCAACAATTTGGGGGTTCTCTCCATGGTTTCCCCTTTCACAATACATCCATCTCCACCTTAAGAGGCTTCCAAGCTTTCCTACCCTTTAAAGAATCCCTCCAAGAGCACAAGAGAAAAGCCCCTTTCTCATTCTCCCCTTGCTTTTCTCTCCACTCTTGGAGGTCTTCCACTCCAACCCTCATCCTTCTAAGGATCTTCTCTATCTCTAACACATTCTTGGGTGTCAAGACAACCCCAAGGAGTTGCACTGACATGCTAGAGATCACCCATAAGGCTAGAGAAGAGCAAAGAAAAGGCCACCAATAGCCTACTTTAAGGGCACCTAGGTGCCTCCCTGATCAGGCAACAACTTTTGTTTCATTCTTTTTAATCTAGGCTACAACTTTTATTCTGATAAAAATAAAAATTTCATGGTGATATCTCGACCCATGCTTGGTAGCATTGACAATGCTAGCCCCTGCAATTCCTCTACATCTTCCTATTATCATATTGACTCAGTCACTATCATGTCACCGAATGTAAAGAAACAAAAACAACAAGGCAGGTCAAGACATGAACATGTGCCAACAACACTGTCTTGGAAACACTGTCACCAGCAATGGACTTCACCTTCTCTCAAGTATTACATGTATATATTCATCGTAAGGAGGAGGGGGAGAGAAGGTGGAATGGGTAGAATTTATTGAAGGAGATGGAAAGCAAAGTAGATTGATCAAGGATCTAGTGGCTCCTTGGGTCGAAGTGTGTTCCACGACAAGTTGGGATGTTTCCTTGATTGAGATATGAGTTGTGAAGAGGATATTTTTTCGGAAGAACTAAACATAAAGACAAAATGGGCATTCGATGCCTAATTTCGGACAAGGTCGGCGACAGGGGCCAGAGTGGGAGAAGGCATTGAGAGAGAGGGAAAGACCTCAAAGTAAGGTTTGATAGAGGGGGCACACGAGCCCAATGCTAAGTGAGATGGGTGATGAGCCTATGGACCTAATGATCATATAGGGAGGTAGACTTGAGGGCTTAGTAGGAGGAAGTGGGCTCGTGGGTATGAAAGGAAAAGATGGCTTGTGTGCCTGAAAACAGTAAGTGGGCTCGAAGGCCTAAAAATGGTAGACAAGTGTGTAGACCCATAAGTAGTAGGTAGGCTCATAGGCTCAAGAATAGTGAGAGGGCTCATGAGCCTAGGGAGTTCAGAAAGGGATGCGGTCATAGGCACAAAAGCATTCAGAGGGCTCATTGGCCCAAAAGTAGATGGGCTTGCATCCCCGATAGCTAAGAATGGACTAGAAGGCCCAGAGAAAATATCAAGGAAATTTGGGGCGGAGGCCCCAGAAGATGAAACAGTGAGGGAAGGCCCTCATGGAGTTGGTTGGACTATCTCTGTAGTACAACTGGCAAGATGACCTTTGGGCAAGTCAATGGATGGTTCAACTTAGAGTGGTTCTTTGTTTGACCTCTCTTTATTGCATTCTAATAGTGTAATTTTTCTCTCTAACATGATTCAATATTGTTGATTTTTATTCATTTCAATACTTTATAGAGATTATTTTTTTAATTGTGTTACTAACCTATTTGTTTAAGTGTTATCTTTATTTCTTAAAGCTTTATTCAACTTGTCTTCTACAAGCCATAACACTCAAACTTCTAGTGCAACAAAGAACTATTTGGAATGGCTACATTGCACTTTAATATCAATGGTGAAAAGAAGAGTTAAATGTAAGTATTGGGAAAAACTAATGTGTGGAGGAACTTTTCACCTTGCTGGGATAAAGGGCCACTTCATAGATATTTACATGAACTCCACCCAAAGTAAGAGCCTAATTTCGTAGATATTTAAAATAATGAAACATTCAAGTTGAGAAACAATGCGGCATAAGGGGATTGTCCAAAAATAAAATTCCCAACCTTCAAGCCCTGAAGTTCATTTACATAGGAACTGCTCAGCGTATCAACCATTCATATGTCAAGGTTTTGGAAGTGAAAGAGGACACAAAAGTGAGAGTGGATGTAAAAGTGGGAGGATATCAAACAATTATAAAGAAGATTAGGATATCCACAATCTTAAATGAGATGATGACCTAGTAGTAGGTCCCTTGCATCCCATCATTACTTACCTATAGTAAAGAAAAACTACTATCACAATGGAAATGAAGAATTTGCTTATACGAGAAGAGAAGATCAGTCAAGCGATATCAAGATGGCTCTTCTATGGTAGCATATTGACAAATGCTAAAAAGGGATCATCGTATTTCCATGATCAATGCCAAAGCAAACATTGGTAGGGAAGTGCCTAGACCAACTCTGAAAGAAATATACAATACTTATCTTCCCATGGAGGTGGAGGATATTAAAGATATGTCAATTCATTTGAATGTATTCGATGAGAAAAATGATGCACCATGATAGATGAATAGACATGTTAAGTCATCTTTATTTGTCAAAGTCATTTCCTACTTATCTTTTTAAACTTCAAAATTTAAAATTTATGCATGACATTCTTATTAATTGGTATAACTAAGAATACAATGATCAACTTCTAGTTATATTGTCAAGCTGAGACTGTCTTCTAGAAGTCCATGAACGCATCCGGACTGGTAAAGAATACAAACTATTTATTTGAATTAATCGATTGTGTCATCAAAGAGATAGGAGATGATTAATCTATCTAAGTAGTAACAAACAATGCAATTGCATGTAAAGCAGCTGAAGCAATGTCAATGGTCAACAAATCACATTTATATTGGGCACCATGATCTACCCATTCCTTAAATTTGATGCTAGAAGATATATAAAAGATTCCTAAATAGACCAGGTAGTTAAGGTAACCCAGTACGTATCATCTCTTATCTTCAACCATAACTTTATCATTAACCTAATGAGAAAGCATACGAAGGGCCAAAAACTCCTAAGACCCGGTGCAACTAGGTTCACCTCTCATTACATTTTCTTAAAAGGTTTAATATAGCAGAGGCATTTTCTTGTCCAAATTATACCTTCACTAGGATGGTCAAGTTGTATTGTTATGCACCTTTTGATTAGTGGAAATAGAGAAAGGATGAGAGGAAGTTAGAGAGTGGTGATGTCTAGCAAGTTGTAAAGAAGACGCTTCATATGATGCAACTTTTTGTCAAAGTTCCTAGAATAGTAGATAGGGATAGGGAGGTAGACATAGGCTATATCTATGATGCACTTGAGCGGGAAAAGGAGAAAATTGCAAAGATGGTGTCGAACTTCAACAAGTGGTGATATATTATTGACCATTGGTGGGAGTGAACACTGTATCATCCAATACATGCAGTAGGTACTTTCTTTGTCATTTTGTCAAATCATACATCTCATGGATATTATTATGCTTTCTATTGACATCTATATGTTGCCATGTCATTTTTTAAATCCTAGATATTGTTATAGTATTTTGTTCAAGGCAATATATGACCTTCTACAATGTGAAAAGGTCATTTATAGAAAGCTCAAGGATGATGATTGATCTTATAGCATGTAATAAATTACATGACTACAAAACAAGGGCATTCCACTTTAAAACATCAAGAATACAATGACTAGTTATATCTTAAGTCATGTTACATACCTTGAACATTATTTTCAATTTATATGATTAATGTATTCTAATTATCTTCTAACATACAATCATGTCATGTAGCTAACTAGTGGATGGACCATGACAAGGCATCAGGATATGAGGACTTAGTGGACATTGTAATAAGAGTTACGAGCCAAACCACATCGAATTTAGGATGTGAAAGGAATTAGTAAATGTTTAGCCTAATTCATACAAAGTAAAGGAATATGTTGACATCAAGAAGACTAGAGTAGCTAGTATACTGCCATTATAATATAAGATTCAAGCTAAAGAATTTGTAGAGAATAAGGGATAGTTAGATGGTGGAAAGAAGAAACAATGGGATGGCAAAGTGAGATGGTCATTATACAAGATAGTGAAATCGATTTACACAAGATTTTTGACACACAAAATGCGTTTCAAGATTGGGTGAATGATCAAGAAGGATTAGGCGAATATGAGTTCAACCAGAAGATCAAGAATGTGCTCAAGAAGAACTCGCCAATGTATCTCTAGCCAAGGAATTCCAGATTCCTCCATCACTAGCAAAGAGATAGGAGATCGAACAAGCTTCTTTCCAAGGGAAAAAATCATATAGGTAAATAGGTAGTAATTGATCATTTGGATCTTGCAGAGCAAGAAATAATTAAAGAGGCACACAAAGATATGCTCGATTCAAATATTAGAGTTTATTACTAAAAATTAGATGATTTTAGGTCCTAGAGAGCAATGGAGGGTTCGATGATGATGGAGCAACTGTCATAAGCACATATAGAACTGAGATAGAATCACAATCTAAACTATCTAGTACATGGGAGAAGAACATTACATGCATGACACTCACGTTGAAGATCATGGTACACAGACACAGAGAAAAAGACACTTAGCGAGGTGGACGTCAACACTGCACATTGTTATATGGGAGTTGAGTCATCTCAAGGCCCTTGGTTTCTAGTTATCGCTAAGAGGGTTATGGAATGACATAACCTAATAATGGATCCTCATCGAATACTTTCATGCATTCAACCTATGACCATTATTACGATGAATCTTGGGAATCTTAATCTAGAGTGATCGTAAATGGGAGTGCAAAGTGGTATGATAATTTATGTAGTTAAAACCAAATGTTTTGTTACCCAATATCTTGAGAAGAGTTTTTTAAGCATGTAGAAGAACAACATCATGCAATATTCAACTAGAAATTAATAAAAAATTTCTAATCTTAGTCTTTAATTTTTTAGATTTTTTTGAAATTCTTTTCTAATTTTTGTTTTCTTTATTTTACTGTTTAGTCAGACTTGGTTGGGTTTGGGCCGGGCCATCCTAGACCCAACCTACCCCACAACCTGGCTTACCTTGTTCCATAGCGGCAACATCAGATCCTTTCTTATTCGATTTAGGGTAATGCCAAATGTGGTATAAGGGTATTGATTTGAGAGAAAAGGCTGCGAGTTAAAATAATTTGTTATCTTATGCATCAGATTAAAAACTTAGATTTTATGCCTATATGAAAGAAGTTGATGTGATACAGGGACTAGATTATTGAATATTTTAGTAGGCAAATATGAGAAAAGTGGTAATTTTCATATTTACAAATTGAGTGTTTGATAACTTAAGATTATTCCTTAGTAAACGAGGATTCGTTTCTCACTAAGCTAATAAATAAATAAAAATATTATTGAAGCTAGATAGAGGTAAAGAGTAGAATTTAGAAACCAATAAGATAAAAGGATTATGTTATTGAGGTAAAGTAAGATAAATTTAATTACTCATGATTCTCAATGAGTTTAATATTTTTCAAAATTTTGAGCTTAAAATTTATTTTTAAGGTAGAAATAAGTAATGATTCACTCTATCATGCAAGAAAATACATAAATTAGATAGTGAACATTAACAAGAAGAAGGTGAACCAATTTTTCTTAATTCTAGCAAGATTAGGAAGAATTATCTATTTAATAAATCACCTAATCTATTGATGTGTAACCAATTCTCCCACTACTCAGTAAGGTTGAAGAAAAAAAATGGTGAACAAATAAATCAAATCTAACCGAACCAAACTAAATTGATGTGAATAAATTAGTTCAGTTAAATTTGGCTTCTCCTAAAATTAGACCCAAAACTACAGCTCTAAGTTAGAGTAGTCTAGACTTCTAAACTTGGGTACCTCCCCTACTTAGCCAATATGGCACTATTCTAACTCGCCCCCTCACGTGCAATCTCTTCTAGCTTTGTGATGTGTACACTATTTATGGGTGGCGGTCGACAGAGGGAGATCCACAGCCATTGGTTCTGATACCATGTTGTAGTGAAGAACTTGAGTTGTAGGCTTCTAAACATCAGGTTCGATGAAGGCAGAGGTTGCAGAGCAGAGTAGAAGAACAGAGATCTGAGACAGAGAGTGAGATTTTAGGATTGTGCGAAAAAGTTCAATTGAGCTCCACAATGTACTTGAATGATATATTTATATATATGCTATACAATGAGTGCATATGCCTAATTATATGAGTAATACAATGTGGATGTAATTATAATACTTCACCCGTGAAGTATGGTGAAATTGTGCTGTCTAATAATACCCCCTTCAAGATCAACAGGAAACAAAAATTAAGTTTATTTTGAAAAATTTCAAACTGCATTGTGCATAGAGCTTTAGTAAAAATGTCTACAAGTTGATCTTGTGAAGAGATGTCTCATGTCTATTTTATTTTCTAACACTAACTGTCTAACAAAATAGAAATCAACTTCCTCATGGCGAGTCCTAGGTTTGAATACCGGATTGGCCGTGAGATATAGGGATGAGTCATTATCACACCAAACTTTAAGTGAATGAAGTGATGAATGCCCAGTTCCTAAATAAGCGGGACAGTCCAAAGGAGTACAGTGACAGCCAAGGAGATGGCCCACATTTTAGACTCCTTGCTGGAATGAGTGATTGTGTGCTACTTCTCTGCGGACCAAGAGATTAGATTACAACCAAAATAAATTCCAAAGCTAGAGGTGGATTTTCTATCATCTGGGCACCCAACCCAATATACATTTGTGAATACATCAATTGTAAATTTAGTAGGCTTTATAAGCATCCCATACATGTAAGTGACTTTTAAATATTGAAGGATCCTTTTGACTGTAGCATACGTGTAGTAGAAGGAGAAGCTAAGAATTGGCAGGCCTTATTAACTGAAAAAGCAATATCTGGGCAAGTGATTGTGACATACTGGAGAGAACCAACAAGAGTTGGGGTCATCTCATAAGGCTGATGGAAGGAGTATACTCTACTCAAGGTAAAAAAATAGTCTACCAAGATTTAAATACCTATATAACCCGTGAAGTCCATCTCTATCATGTGGCCCCATGAATATTTGTTTTTGCACGGAAGGTAATTTCTCTGCCGAACTCCTGAGACAACCTAAACCCACTGCACCACCTCTCCAATCTCTTCTTCTTGCCACCCTCCACTTTCCCGCCGCTACAAGCAACTTGTTAGTTGTTGCCCTCCTCCTCTCCAATTCCCCCACTAGTCCATTGCTTCTCGTCCTCATCTCTGCCACAACCATGATCCACTGATTCCTCCACTGGGCCACATGTCATAGATTCCCCTCCTCCTCACTGCCATGAGCAACCCACTAGTTATTGCCCTCCTCCTCTTCGAATCCCCACCATGTCACCGCCTCTCCTCTTCATTGCCACAATTGCGAGACCCCAACTCCCCCAACCAAACCACTACTTCTCTTCCTTCTCCTCATCGTGACAGCAAGCCCCTAGTTGTTGTAAATTAGGGACAGGGAGGAGAGGGAGAAGGCTCATGGTGTGGGAGGCCAAGACACCTCTCCTCCTCCTCACCGCCACGACCGCAAACCCCTAGTGTAGACATGTCAAATTGGACTGATTCGAGACTCCAGAATCTTATTCCATTGGCAATACTCTTTATCTGACCATTATCCAATCAAAATCACCTTGTGGAGATGAGCCAAGGACGTCAGTGGAGAACCACGTGAATTGACAATGGACCACAGATTTTCAAAGCAATGTCGTAACCTTCAAGCGAGAGCTGTGTGTTAATCATGGAAACACAAAGCCTACTCAATGACCAACCCTTAATGATATACAATTGAAGGTCTTGGAATTCCTATATGAATTCTGCAACATATGGGTTTCTGATAAGTCTTTTCGGTGGTCACACGTTGATGTTGGTTTTTATCATACCTTTTTGATCTGTACTGTCGCAGCTATCCTAGACCATGTGTTATGTCTTTTCAATCATCACTAGGCCTTTCCAAGTCTTTCAGGTCAACCCTGGCTATTTATTGTCACCAATCGGTGCCATACAGTCATTTCGGTCGATTTTAGGGTTTCCCAGTTATTCTTGACTTTCTCAAGGTTCATTTCATGTTTACCAGGCTATTCTTAGCTTTTTTAAAGATTCTGAGTTTTATAGATCATACCAAACTTTTTTGATCATTGTTTTAAGTTATCCCGAGCTTACCCTCGGCTTTTTGATTTATACCATGTCGTTTCGAATCACCGCTCTGGCCTTCGGCATCCTCAGAATCATAAATCGGAGGTTAAAATCCTGTATGGAAGTCACATGATGTGTGTCAACTAGTTTGCCAATTTGTTAAGTTATGTTTGCATGTCCTCTTTCATACGCAACAAACAGGAGTCGAAACGGACATCCCAATTACAAATTATGGCTCGCAGACGTAGGGTGCACAAAAGAGAGAATTAAGCACTCCCCCGAACTAGGGGCACGGTCAACGTGCCCCCAGACTGAGGGCATGGCTTTCCAAACTGGTTTTTGAAGGTTTTTCCTTTTAAAAATTATTATTTTGACCGCTCCCCCAAGTCGGGGGCGTGTTCATTTTGTCAACCTGATTTTTAGCAAGTTTTCATATTTTTTTCTGAATTTTTTAGCAATGACACACTAAACACGCCTTGAAGGTGAGGGCACGCTCACCGCGCCCTCAGTCTGAGGGTGCGGCCACCGCGCCCCCAACCCGATGACGCGTTTAGTTTCTTTCTATGTTTTGCACCTGGTCTGCTTCTCCTATAAATTAAAGGTCATTCTCAACAACCGGGGGTTACCACACACGCTCTAGCATGTCTAGAGGTCATCCAAGCTCTTCCCTAAGCTCTCTTTCATGCTCTACTCTGACCCATTGTTGAGAGATTGACCCCGACGTGAGAAAGTAGGCCCGATTCATGCTCTCGACATCGATGTTCATCGGCCTCTACATAATTCTTGGGATGCATTATGCAAATGTCGTCAACAGAAGAAAGCTTCATCTCTACGTCCTGTTTCATTTGCAAGTCATAGCGCTCAATTCCAATGTGTCATTTGTCTATGGAAATTGCTGCATCAACGGCGCACAATCAGGTTCTATTTTTACATCTGTTCACTTTAAAAAAATTCTATAGGTCTTCACCGGCATGTTTCGGAGAAGTCATCAACATAAGATCTCTTCCTCTCCAATTCTGTATTTGCATAAAGAAATGGCACTTGATTCTGACAATGGGGTTGACCATAGCATCTTCTGCACCGAAGTCACACCAGTAGGGTACTGTACTCTCCCAAGTGCAGGCCATCCGAACCGGTTTCTTTTGCTCGTTCCAACTCCGATATGAGCCATCCCTCTCTCTAAGTCTCTCCTCCTTCATTTAAAGCATTTAAAAGTCATTTTAATTTAGTTTTGCATCATTTTTATCATAAAAAATACAATAAAGGGGGTTAGGGCTCACCCCAAATTAGTGAGTTCAAATCTGATTGCTCATTCTCTTATCTTTCTTTTATGATTTCTACACTTCGCCTAGTTTTATTCAACATCTTTCACTTGGTTCATTGTTCTAGTTGCACAGGTTTATCAAGCTAGTAGTGGTTGATGACTCTTCTTCATCAGCCGGCCGAGAAAGAAGAAAGTTAAACCCAAGCACCCGTTTCCCGCACTAAGGTACATGGTCACTTTCCTTTATTTCCATTACATAAAGTGGAGCCTGCAGCTCCTAGCGATCACATATTGTAGACACGCCAAATTGGTCTGATTCAGAGCCTCAGACTCCTATTCCATGAGTGATATCCTTTATTTGACTGTAATCTGATCCAGATTACTTTGTGGAGATGAGCCAAGGACATTGGTGGAGCCTCTCGTGAGTTGGGAATGGACAAATGATTTCTGGAATAATGCTGTAACCTTCAAGCGAGAGCCACGCGTGAACCGTGAAAACACGAAGCCTGCTCAATAACCGACCTTGAAAGGTTCATAATTGAATGTCTTGGAAGTCCTGCGTGTGTTCAATAACGTTCAGAGTTTTTGACAAGTCATTTCAGCAGTCATCAGTCTATAACGACTTTCGTTATGGCTTTTCGATATGCACTGACATGGCTATCCCAGACCATGTGTTAGGCCTTTTCGGTCATCATCGGGTCTTTTCGGGTCATCTGGGTTGATCCTAGCCGTATATTTCATCAACTGGGGCCATACGGTCGTTTCGGTCGATTTTAGGGTTTCCCGACTTTTTCGAGCTTCGATTCACATTTACCGGGTTAATCTGGGATTTTTCGATGATTTTGGGTTTTCTGACTATACCAGACTTGTTTGGTCATCATTTTAAGTCATCCCGAGTTGACCTGAGATTCCTCGACCGGAACCACGCCCTTTCGGATCTCCGCTACAATTTTTGGTTTTCCGCGAGAGGGTAAACTGGTAGAAAGCCCCGTGCGAACATCTCGGGAGTCATGCCAGCTGGTTTACTAACTTGTGGAGCTGAGGTTTAATGCCTTCTTTCCAACGCAACAAACGGGAGCCAAGTCAGACATCCCGTTTGCTTGTTACAGCCCATAGAACACGCGTGCAGGAGAGAGAGTGTACTGCACCTCCACCCCCCTTGAAATGGGAGGGCACGGTCACCGCGCCCTCACACTGGGGGTGCGCCTTGCGCACCCTCGTTCCCTTTGAAAGGGGAGGCACGGTTGGTTTCCGAAAACTGGAAATTACTCCGGTTTACACCTTCTAAACTAGATTTTGGAAAGTTTCCCCCACTAATTATCGATTATTTTGACCGCACCCTCGGGTCGGGGGCACGTTCATCTTATAAAGTATATTTTTTAGAAATTTTCGAAAGGTTACAGTGATTTTTAGCATTGAAACACCAAACGTGCCCCCACCCCTTGAAACAGGAGGGCGTGCTGACCGCACCCTCAGGGTGAGGGCGCGACCTCCTCCTTTGAAAGACGGGGGCGCGGTCGGCTAGTTTCCCCAATTTGATCCGGTTTTTATTCTTTATAAATTGAGGGCTATTCCCAACGACCCGGGGTTACCACCTATGCTCAAGCTTATCTTGAGGTCATCCAAGATCCTTCCCAAGGCCATCCCGACGTCCAAAGCCAATCCGACGTCGAGAGATCGATCCCGAAGTGAAGAAGAAGGCCCAATCCGTGAGCTCTATATTGCAGAACTTCATCGTCTTCTACATAAAATTCGGGGATTTCTTTGCCAAAGTTATCAATAGAAAGAGTTGTTCCTCTCCTCGTGATCTTTCATATGCAACTAGCAAAACTCAATTCTGACTTTCCATCTGTCTGTGGTGATTGCTGCACCAAGGGCGTACATCCAGGTTCTGTGTTTCCTATCCATTTACTTCAATAATTTTTACAGGCCTTTACGGATGGATTCCAGGGAAGTCATCAATAGGAGATCTCTTCCTCTCCAAGTTTTCCATCCATAGAAACTAATGGCACTCGATTCCAACATCGAGCTCGTCCTTAGAATTCTATTTACCAAAGTCGCACCAGAAGGGTGCAAAGCTACCCGAGCTGGCTTATTTCACTCATCTCGGCTTCAACTCAAGCCGTTTCATTCTATAAGTTTCTCTTAACTCAGTTCATTTACTTGTTAGAACATTGTGTACTTAGTTTGCTTCATTTTACATAACCAAAAATACAAAAAAAGGGGTTAAGGCTCACCCCGAATACGGTGAGTCCGAATCCGATTACTCTTTTTATTTAACTTCTTTATTACAGTTTCAACACTTCCCATAGTTCTAATATTTTCATTCACTTGTTTTATTTTTCTATGTTGCACAAGTTGATCAAGCTATCACTGGTTGGACTCTCCCTCATCAGCCAGCCGATGAGGAAGAAGGTTTAACCCGCACATCATCTCTCGCGCTAAGGTACACACAGTCAACTTCCTTCTATTCCCATTACATAAAGCGGAGCCTGCAGCTCTGGGCGACCACTCCAATATTTTATTCATGTTCTAAGTTTATTTATCCCTCCCTCTCCTCCCACATGACTAGAACCATATCCAGTGCTCGAGCGACGCCGTGAGATGAAAGTTTGGGGATCAATGTGAGTGTGGGACCGAGATGAGGATCTTACCGCTTTTCGAGTGTTTTCCGATTCACTCCCTTTTCCCTATTCTATCATCACCTTTTCTTGAGGTGCCAATTTTTCCCCACTTGGACACTCCATCACAAGACGGTTCCCACACGAACCACCTTTTAGTTGTTAGTTTCTAGTTACTCGTTTTATTACTTGTCTTGCTTGCATAATCTTGCTTGATTTGCTTAATGGCTTTCTTCCATTTTCATGCTTGTGCACATTGTTTGCTTTTTCTCTTCTTACCCTCTATTTTTACTTTTGCATTAGCTTTTTGCATCGGGTACCGAACTTGATCCGATCCGTAGGGCATTCGAGGCGGGGGCTCTCTCTCCCAACACACCCTCACCCTCCAAGCATCTTCTTGGTAGATTTTAACCTTTCTTCTGGGATATTCCTTCCTAGTTGATTTGGTTGTTTCCATCAAGGCTTCCGTAAGTCCTCATCTGTGAAGTATTCCTCTCCACACGATTGGGCCGATTGTACCACTTTCCCAAAACCCAAAGAACCCAAGTACCTACTGGTGGTGATTGAGTGACAACCTTAGGTCTTGAAGATTGAAGCAATAGGAACCATACCTACTTGAGTGAACAATTGCTAACAATCTATATAAATCTAAGGTTTCATCCCAAAAATTGTCGAGTAATCATTTTAAGAACTTGTTTGCATAACTTGTTTGCTCACCATTGTAAACACACAATTTTGGTCTAGTTAAAGAGCTTAAATTCTTGTTTTCATGAAGTATAATTGATTATCCTTTCAAGGAAACTAGGTTTTCCGGAAAAATTGAGGTTTTTGGTGCATTTCAAAGAGGGCGGCACTCTGTATATAGCACACCTGGCGCCCTATAAATGGGGCGCCTGGCACCCGGTCGAATTGATTGGACTGATTGATTCAACCGATCACTGGGACTCATCTTATCGATCTGACATGGCTCATGATGCTAGCGCCCCATATATAGGGTGCTTTGCCGCGTGGAACTGGTTTTCAGATTTGACCAAAGTGCCATCTTTTTTGCTATAAATAGGTACCCATTTGGAGCTTTGAAAAGATTCTAGTTCCGTCCAACCACCCAACTCGTCCAATACCACGAATCCAAGCCCTCAGCACACTCCCTAACTCTCAAATCATCTCAAAACTCTCCCAAAAATCCCAAAAACGTGCAGTTTCAGCCACCCAAAAGTACAATTTTCTTCAGATATTGAAAGCCTCTACTCACCATTCCTCTTACATCCAACGACGAAACACCCTACCATTTGCATCATTTACATATTGGCTATAAGGAGGAGCTCCCGTTTCATCTTGGAGGTCTTCCTACACTCCGGGGTGATGCTGCAAACAAGAGAAGAAAATCTGCTGAAAGCAGTCCCTAGTGCCCCATAAATAGGGTGCTTTGACCTTGGTCAATGCACCCCATAAAGGGGACACCTGCAATAGGCGCCCCATATATGGGGCACTAGCAGGGGCAGACTCCGTTTTGCATTTTTTTTAGTTTGTTTAGCTTTTCAGTTGATCCTTTACTCCCCCCTTTCATTTTAACTTTCATTAACATGTCATTTAGCATGCATTAAGCCACACCTTTGCATCTTCATACCTCTTTAAAAACCTATAAAAAATAGGGGTTGGGATTTAGTCTCAATCCTGTCAGTTCCTTCCCTTTTGCATGTTTATGTTCGAATTTAAGCATGATTCTACACTTTCACTAGAACTAATGATCTTTTCACTTGTTTCTATGTTTTCTTATGAACATTTGTAGGTAAATTCGGCTGAGGCGGAGCTTCAACCAAATCAAAGACGAAGGACTCACTAAGCTATCTTCTTTCGTCCGGCTGAGAGAGGAGAAGTCGGAACCCAAAATCTCTCCACTTCCAAAGGTACGGCGGTCATTTTTATTCTTCATTTATATTTCTCTCTATTATATTTTGGAGCCTTTGGCTCCTGGCGACCATAAACACTAACATCCCACCCACCAAGACCCCAAAACAAGCGTAGGGGCCGAAAAAGGGAGATCTACGTATCCCGTTTTGGGTGCTTACACCTTTTGGCGACCATGGTGGGACCATCTTTGCTTTAGTGAGTTCTTCTTTTCTTTCCTAAGAATGTCCACTTGAAAATATGCTAATTTTTACTCTAGTTCTAATATAAGCCATTTCCATTTCCTTGCATTTCTATTTGCTTGCTTACATACTTGTTTATTTCCTTGAAGCATCATCTTGTTTCTTCCGATTTACTTGCCTTCCATTGGTCCTTTTAAAAGCATAACAACCTGATTTCTAGCTTTGATTATTAAATTATTTCACCTTAGCATCTTAGATATCATCTTCTTTCATCCCTTGTTAAGTATACTTGCTATTTCCTTCTAAGCCTAGTTTTCCTTTAGCAAATCTTTCAAAGCATGCTTAGTTAAAATAATGCTTTCTTCCATCTTAGTTTAATTTCATATCATTGTCTTGTTCACTTGCTTCCTACAACATCTCATTAATCATTGTATGCTTTTATTTTCTTCTTGCTTGCTCCTTAATTCCTTGACATTTCACCCGCATTTAGCTTGCATTGGAGTTTCGGCTCCTTAGGTCATTCGAGAAGGGCTCTCTCCTCCCAAAGCCCCACACATCCAAACACCCCTCTTGGTGGTTGCGAACTCCTCCTCCAGGGATTCCCTCTCGGAAGGACTGGGTAGCTTCCATTAAGGCCTCTGTAAGTCCCCAGACATGAAGGATTCCCTCTTCACTGATTGGGTTGGTTGTACCTTTTTACACCAAAACCCGGAGTACCTATTACCTATCGTTGTGAAAAGAGTGACAACCTTAGATTGCTTGGCGTTGTGAGAGAATAGGGTCCATCCCATTTATTTGAGTGGACAATAATTCTCTTAACAAGCCATTAATTTAAGGTTGAAACAAAAAGATTTGCGTTAATCATTCCAAGTCTTCGCTATTACTTGTTTGTAAACAAAAACTGAAAATTAAACAAAAATTCTAAAATCACCTTAAAAGAACCAAAACAACAAAATTTTGCTTGAGGTTAATTTGTTTGATAACTTGTTTGTCCAACAAAAGAAAATCAAAAGAAAAATGGGGTCAAAAATCAAAACAAAAAAAAGAAATCCTTGAGCTTTTATTTGTCAACCTTCTTTTCCAGTTGTGTTTATGAATTTAAGGTCAGGACGAGTTATCGGAATGGCAGATCAAAGATACGAGCAGCTGCAGTTGGAGTATGGCCAGTCTTATTTCTACTTTGATGCTGTATGTGTCATCAATGAACCCGAAGTTCTCCCCGAACCTAGTCAAACTTCTCCTCAACCCAATCCAAATTCACTTTGGGAGGCATTCTCTCATGCCGACCCTACCCAACTTTAGACTATCGAAGCCATCCTCAAGGGCAAGTCACCCACCGACCACATTCCTCCCGAAGGTGGTCTTCACATCTCTACCCCTCGGTAAGTGGCACGTCAACCCAATGTACCTATTCATGGCCATTCTTATACCAGGCTCATAGCCCCAACTTCTCCTCATCTGGTGGCTAATCTAGATCATCCCGATCTGAATGTTGTTGTTTTTTCTAAGCCACCAATTTATTCTTCTAATCATCTCAACCCTACTCACCCTTTGGTGAATCCCCCAATGTACCCTTCTTATCCGGCAACTTTGGCCCACCCAATCCCAATTCCTGTGCACTGAGCACCCACTCCTGTAGACACGCAATTTTGGTCCAGTTGGAGAGCTTAAATTCTTGTTTTTATGAGTATTCTTTCAAGGAAATCAAGTTTTTCGGAAAATCGGAACTTCCCTGCGCGTTTCGGCCAAACTGGGCCTAGTGCCCCCTTAATGGGGTGCTTTGACCAAATCAAAGCACCCTATAAATAGGGCACCAGGCGACCTATAAACAGGGTGCCAGGCGCCCCACTGGTGGGGCACCTGCACCTGGTCTGACTGACTGGACAGATTGATGGGACAGTTCTGCAGATAAAGTTGCCCTCTTCTTGCCTATAAAAGGACCCCCATTTGGAAGGTTTAGGACACACTAATGGCGTCCCTCACCTCCTCTCATCCACCACTACACATCCCAAGCCTTTCAACCCCCCTCCAAGCTCTCAAACTGTCCCAAAACCATCTTCCAAAACCCAAAAAAATCATAGTTGCTTCTTGAAGGGATATTCCAGCAGAATGAAGTTACCCTCCTTTGTGCTGTAGAAAGACCCCCATATGGAGTTTTTTGGACACCCCAAGTCCTTCTTCCATCTCATCTCATCCACCACTACGAATCTAAGCCTTCATAGCACCCTCACAAGCCCTTATATTATCCAAAAATCCTTCCCCAAAAACCCAAAAACCTACAGTTTCCTTCTTCAGAAATATGATTGTTCTCCGACTTTGAGGGCTTCTACACTCCATTTCCCTTACATCTAGTGCCAAAACACTCGTTCATTAGCTTCACTTGAGTATTGGCTGCTTGAAGAAGTCCTTCTTTTATCATGGAGGTCTTCCTACACTCCGGGGCGACGCCGCAAAGAAGGGAAGAAAATCTGTTGAAACAAGTCCCTGGTGCCCCATAAATAGGGTGCTTTGACATTGGTCAACGCACCCCATCAAGGGGACACCTGCAGCAGGCACCCCATATATGGGGCACTAGCAAGGGCAGACCCTGTTTTGCATTTTTTTGAGTTTATTTACCTTTCCGGTCGATCCTTTACTCCCCCCTTTCATTTTAACTCTCATTAACATGTCATTTAGCATATATTGAGCCACTCATTTGCATTTTCATGCTTATCTAAACCTTCTAAATAGGGGTTGGGATTTAGTCCCAATCTGGTTAGTCTCTTTCCTTTTGCATGTTTGAATTCAAGTTTGAGCACGATACTATGCTTCCATTAGAACTAATGAACCTTTCACTTGTTTCTATGTTTTCTTATGGACATTTTTAGGTAAATCCGATTGAGGCGGAGCTTCAACCGGATCGAAGACGAAGGACTCACTAAGCTCTCTTCTTTCGGCCGGCTGAGAGAGGATAAGTCGGAACCCAACAATCTCCCCGCTTCCAAAGGTACGATGGCCATTTCTCCATTTCATTTCTTTTCATTCTACTATAATTTGGAGCCTTTGGCTCCTGGCGACCACAACCACTAACATGCCATCCAAAGTCCCCAAAGCAAGTGTAGGGGCCGGAAAAGGGGAGATCTACGGATATCCCGTTTCGGGTGCTTACACCTTTTGGCGACCACGGTGGGACCGACTTTGCTTTAGTGAGTTCTTCTCTTCTTTCCTAAGAATGTCCACTTGAAAACATGCTTATTTTCACTCTAGTTCTCATTTAAACCATTTCCATTTCCTTGCATTGCTATTTACTTGCTTATATGCTTGTTTGTTTCCTTGAAGCATCATCTTGTTTCTTCCAAGTTTACTTGCTCTCTGTTTATCTTTTTAAAAGCATACTGATCTGATTTCCAACTTTGTTAATTAACTTATTTCACCTTAGTATTTTAGATATCATCTTCTTTCATCCCTTATTAAGTATACTTGCCTATTTCTTTCTAAGTCTAGTTCTCCTTTATCAAATCTTTCAAAGCATGCTTAGTTAAATTAGTGCTTTCTTCCATCCTAGTTTAATTTCATATCATTGCCTTGTTCACTTGCTTCCTACAACATCTCATTAATCATTGTAAGCTTTTATTTTCTTCTTGCTTTCTTCTTATTCCTTGACATTTCACTTGCATTTAGTTTGCATTGGAGTTTCGGGTTCGCCCGTCTCCTTAGGTCATCTGAGAAGGGAGGCTCTCTCCTCCCAGAGCCCCACACATCCAAACACCTCTCTTGGTGGTTGCCAACTCCTCCTCTGAGGATTCCCTCTCGGAAGGACTGGGTAGCTTCCATCAAGACCTCCATAAGTCCCCAGACGTGAAGGATTCCCTCTTCACTGATCGGGCTGGTTGTACCATTTTATCCCAAAATCCGGAGTACCTATTACCTATCGTTGTGAAAAGAGTGACAACCTTAGATTGCTCGGCGTTGTGAGAGCATAGGGTCCTACCCCTTTATTTGAGTGGACAATATTTCTCTTAACAAGCCATTAATTTGAGGTTGAAACAAAAAAAATTGCGTTAATCATTCCAAAGTCTTTGCTATCACTTGTTTGTAAACAAAAATTGAAAAATAAACAAAAATTCCAAAATCACCTAAAAAAACCAAAACAAATAATTGCTTGATGTTAATTTGCTTGATAACTTGCTTGACCAAAAAATAAAATCAAAACAAAAAGGGGGTCAAAAATCAAAATTAAAAAATCCTTAAACTTTTATTTGTCAACCTTCTTTTTCTATTGTGTTTATAAATTTAAGGTTACGTCGAGTTATCGGAATGGCGGATCACAGATACGAGCAAGTACAGTTGGAGTATGACCAATCTTATTTCTATCATAATGCCGTATGTGCCATTAATGAACCCGAAATTCTCCCCGAACCTAGTCAAATTTCTCCTCAACCCAATCCAAATTCACTTTGGGAGGCATTCTCTCATGCCGACCCTACCCAACTTCAGGCTATCAAAGCCATTCTCAAGGGCAAGTCGCCCACCGACCTCATTCCTCCCGAAGGTGGTCTTCACATCTTTACCCCTCGGTCAGTGGCACATCAACCCAATGTGCCCACTCATGGCCATTCTCATACCGGGCTCATGGCCCCAATTTCTCCTCATCCGGTGGCTAATCTAGATCATCCTAATCCAAATGTTGTTGTTCCTTTTAGATCACCAATTTATTCTTCTAAGCCTACTCACCCTTTGGTGCATCCCCCAATGTACCCTTCTTATCCGGCCACTTCGGCCCATCAAATTCCAATCCCGGTGCACCAAGCACCCACTCCTCCTCCTCCTCTTAGGGAACCTTCTGATGATCAGGCCATGATTAACAAGATCAATTGAATGGATGAGCAGTATAGAGAGCTTAGACGATTGATCGACACCAAGGCAGCCCCTGAAATTTCTCTTCCTTCCCTCCCTACTTTTCATCTACCTCCCTCTGAGATGCCGGTATACCGTCGCTACAATGGAACCGGTAATCCGTTCATTCATATTAAGGACTTTCTTTATGAGTCAGTAATGTGGCAAAATGATCCAAGGGCCCTTTCTTTTCTTTTCATAAGATCATTAGAGGGTTCAGCTTTAGAGTGGTTCTACTCGCTTGACTCTTTGGAGGCGAGTAACTTTGAAACTGTCAAAGCTAAATTTTTGCAGAGATATCAAGATAGGGTCAGACCAACATATTCCATCACCGACCTCATGGCCGAAAGAATGAGAAATGATGAAGATTTTACCAGATATGCTGATAGGTGGAGGTCCATGGCAAAAAGACTTACTGATTCCATTTCAGAACTGGAGCAAGTGAAGATGATCATCACCAATGCCACTCCAGCCTTAAAAAATATGTTGGCTTTGCATCACCCCGCCTCCATGAGTGAACTCTATGAAAGGGCATGGTACATTCAGACACAGCTTAGGGACTCACCTATCATGAACTTGTTTGATCCTAGACCCCGAGCTGTCAAGAAAACCACTTTTACCACAACCGGCCCAGTGATTGAAGGTGTAGTGACAAACAAGAACCTCAATGTTGTAGGGAACCCACCTAGCAATTATCAACACCAGTTTAGGAACCCTCAACAAAATCAACCATTTAGAAACCCTCGTCAACTTCAACATCAACTGCAGTTCTAGCCTCGTCATCAACAAGCCCCAATCCCTCAGCGATCGCAAGCCCTAGTTCCCCAACCACCGCGGCAACAACTTGACAACTACAACCAAGCACCCCCTCCCATGGCCTATGAACCCCGAAAAATAGGACCTAAGAGGAACCATTACTTGCCATTGTCGTACTCTCTCATGGATATCTTTAATGCACTCATGGCGGCAGGGCAAATTGCATTGCCAAGGGAGAAGTTGGAGTGGCCTCAAAATGTCAACACAGAGCGATGCTGCCTGTTTCACAGAGATCCTGGGCATACCGTGGAAAATTGCTTTCAATTCAAAGATTACATCCACGACCTTAATGAGCAAGGCAGTATTGACTGGGACCAGATGAGGGAATACATCATAATAGTGAAAAATCAACCTCAACGGCAGCACACACCAGTTCAGCAGCAACAACAACAGAACCCCGGCCTAGGGATTATCCAAAACCCTTTACCTCCACATGCACCCGCACCTGGGAATCAACATGTTAATCCCATCTTGATCTCTTCCGAGGAGTATCATGATCGAGGCCAGAACTGGCAAGTCGAGGGAGCCACCTCCGCCATACATGTCAACCGAACCGTCCATTCTATATCCCAAGCTAAATCAGCCAATCCCATTACTCTCAACCGGACACCCATCATCCGAGCACCATCACGACCCATCATAACACCACCAGCCACACAACTCCAATCGGGACGGACCCTAATCCACCCGGTTAATCCACCACAAACATCACCACCACTAGGACCCATCATCATCCCACCTCGAGCAACTGTACCTTCAAAACCTACCTACCCTACTATGCCTCAAACCACCATCATTACACCCATCGCAAGAGCTCCCATCATTCGACCTAACCCACCACCCACCACTACCACCTCAACTATAACTCCTCAACTTGCCACAGTACTTAGGAGTGGGCGCATGTTCTAAAGGGTCTTTCCCCAGGCCGGTCAGTCAGGATTAGAACCAGAAGCAGAAGAAGAACACATCGAAGAACCATTGCCTGGGACATCCTATGACTTGCTGAAACATCTTGATAAAACCCTGGCACGGATCTCTATCTTAGAGTTGATCAAAAGATCCAAAGTCCATCAAGAGGTTCTCCAACAGTACTTACAGCGAGTAATGGTAAATGAGAGCCTCCCCCCGGAAAAGATCTCATCGGTTTTGGTCCCAAGAAGTGAGTACCCAGCCCTTACATTCACAAAGGAAGAGTTGGCAGACCCAGAAATAAGGAAATGTGCCTTATGCATCACAGTCCACATCAATGGAGTAGGCATTAAGTCATGTTTGGTCGATACCAGAGAATCCATTAATGTTCTACCACCAGAAACATTACATCTTTGTGGAATCTCCGAGGAGGACATCCGGCCATCTCAAATAACAGTGACCGCATATGATAATTCAAAGAAGCCCGCTGACGGCATGATTACATTGGGTGTCAAACTTGGACCCCGAACATTCACTGTTGACTTCCACATACTTGAGATGGACTCGACATAGAAAGCTATCCTGGGACGTCCCTATTTGGAAGCACTAGAGGCAGTCGCCTCCACCAATCACCAGTGCCTCAAATTTCCTTACAAGGGACAGGTGATCAAGGTGACTAGCATGCCCCTAGACCATCCATCTTCTCCACCACCCCTTGGGTTGCCGAATGAACAGATTTTGACAATCTTGGATCTTCTAGAAATAAGTAAGCAGCCCAGGCAAGTGTGGAGAAGGAAAAGAGAGAAAAATAAAACTATTGGTTGGCACATAATGAAGAGTTTGGGATACCAAGAAGGCCAAGGACTAGGCAAAGAACTGCAAGGCATAGCTGAGCCAATCAATGTAATGAGGTTACAACAAAAAAGCGAGGTTGGGTATGATGGAACGACAGCGAATGGTCAGAATCTCAGAAGCAGATACTTTTCTGGATGCTTACAAAAGTTTTTCATCAAGAAAGAAACCATTCAACTGGCTGAGAACAAGGAAGAACAAGAGATGGAGCAAGAAAAGAGAAGAAGAACCAACGACCCTGAAGATGACTTGTATCCAGAAATATCTCTTTTGTTTTCCACCATTGAAGAAGGGTCAAGTAATGAACCACTCCAGACTGAACCACCTGTTGACCCACCCGAGGGTCATATTGCCAAACCGACTCGAGAAAAAGTCCAACCAACTCTACGAGGGCCTTCCCTTATTATGTCATCTTTTGGGGCCGACGCCCCAACACACTGTGATGCTCTCCCCGGGCTTCTTGGCCTGATCCCTATTTATAGGCCCTCAGGCCCAACTTACAGGTCCTCGTACCCACTTGTTGCTCTTGGGCCACCGTGCCCCTCCACTAAGTTTGGGCCTTTGTTCCCATTTTCTACAACTCTTGGGCCCTCAAGCCCATCTCTTAAACCCAGGCCCTCGAGCCCACATCCTCCTCTTTTTGGGTCCATGAACCCACCTTCTTCCATGATCATCTGGCCTACTGGCCCATCACCTCTTTCTGTCAACATTGGGCCCAAAAGCCCCCTTTGTCAAACCTTGCTCGAAGTCTTCCCCTCTTTATCAATATCTTCGCCTACTTTGGCTCCCGTAGTTGATCTCAACCCAAATCGGGCACCTGAAGCCTATTCTGTTTTTATGTTTAGCACTCCCCAACAAACAATGTCCTCCTCGAAACTCAAATTTCGATCGAGGAAACATCTCAACTTGCCACGGAAGGGCATTCGACCCAAGGAGCCACCAGATCCTTGATTGACCTTCTTTGCCCTCCATCCTCTCCAATAAATTCTACTCCATCCACCTCCTCTTCCTCCTCTTATTTACCTTCTTCTTCTTTAGGTTTAGTTTCCAATAAAAATAGGACAAAAATCAGAGGTAGGAGAATTCCAGAAAGAGACCTACATCAGTTAGCTAAGAAAAGCTTAAGGATGTGCCAAACAACCAGAATATTTGAAAAATGCAATTTAGCTAGATGAAATCTGATATGAGGAGAAGGATAACATTGATCAAACTTTGGGGGTTTCTTTCTCTCTCAATTCGGCATCACCTACATCCAACAGAAGGCAATCAAGGGCTATGCAATTGCTGAACACCTTGCCCATCATCCTATCCCAATTTTTGACCCTATCCAATCAGAATTTCCCGATGAAAAATTGATGTCCATTCGATCTTCGAATCTATGGACTTTGTATTTTGATGGGGCATTAAACTCCCAGGGTAGAGGGATAGGGATTGTTCTTCTATCACCCGAAGGTGTCACCATTCCACAGGCTTTTCAGCTCTATTTTCCAGCAACAAACAATATAGCTGAGTATGAAGCCTTATTGGCCGGACAGGAGGTCGCTCACTTCTATGGTGTCACTAAACTAAGGGTGATCGGTGATAGCTAGTTGATTCTCCCCCAAGTGCTTACCAAATACTGCACATCTCCTCCCGGGCTCAGACCATACCAAGAACTCACCACCTGTTACATCAAGCTATTCTCCAAACTCGAATTCATTCATGTTCCTCGTGCCCAAAATATTCTTGCCGATGCTCTTGCTTCTCTGGCATCTTCACTATCTGTCCCGCTAGGCAGACAGGTTAGGACGATCTATGTCCGCCGACGTACCATTCCAGCAGTGGAAGATGCACGATTCTTGAAGGTTAAAGAAGAGTTTGAAAGGAAAGAGTACATTGAGAAAAAGGAAGAAGTATCTTTGGTTGAGTTGGAAGAATTAGAAGAGGGTGAGAAACCATGGTATCATGAGATTGCAAATTACTGTCAGGATCAGATATATCCACCAGGATCAACTGCCGAAGAGAAGAAAGCCATAAGAAGGGTCTCCCAGAGATACACCATCTTAGGTGGAGTACTTTATAAAAGGAGCTTGGCCGGTGTTCTATTAAGATGTGTAGATGAAGAAGAGGCTGAATTGGTGCTTAAAGAAGCACACTCCAGAGTATGTGAAGGCCATGTAAATGCTCAAGCCCTCGCCAAGAAGATCATCAGGCAAGGGTATTATTGGCCTACTCTAGAAGAAGATTGCTCGATCTTTGTTTGGCACTGTCATCAATGTCAACTTCACGCCGATAATATTCACTCTCCCGCATCTTCCCTTCACCCGATTCATGTCCCATGGCCTTTCGCTATGTGGGCTTTTGATGTCATCGGACCCCTTGGTGACCTAAACTCCACAAACAAAACCAAAATTTTCATCCTAATGGCAACAGAGTACTTCACCAAGTGGGCAGAAGCGGAAGCATACGTGGAGATCAAGGCATCAACAGTCTTCACCTTCATCAAACACAACATCATTGCCAGGTTCGGGATCCCAGGCGACATCATCACCGACAATGGACCGCAATTCATCTCCCAGGAGCTGCGTGACCTTTGCAACAGGTATTGCATCATATTGCATCATTCATCTCCATATTATCCTCAAGGCAACGGTCAAGCAGAAGCCACCAATAAAACTCTGATAAAAATCATTAAGAAGACTTGTAAGTCTAGCAAGTTCGCGGACTGGCCAGATCAATTAGTTGATGCTCTATGGGCCTACCGCACTTCTATTCGAACTCCAACAGGTCAAACTCCCTATGCCTTGGCATTTGGGATGGAGGCGGTAGTCCCATATGAAGTATTCATTCCTTCCTTCCGAGTCCAGATCGATCGAGACATCCCGATGGATGAATGTCGAGATTCCCTTCTCGCGCAAATCGAACTCTTGGACGAAAGGAGGCTAGCCGCTGCTGAACATGCTAGATCTTATCAAAATAGACTTAAAAGATTTTATCAGAAGAGGGTGGTGGAGAGAAAATTTGAAATCGGTGAAGTTGTACTTAAAAGAATATTCATTAAGCCGGGCGGTCCCCGCTCCAAACTTCAACCTAATTGGGAGGGTTCATATGTAATTTTTGCTGTTTATACCGGTAATTCATACAAGCTGACTAATGCGGAAGGAGAAGAATTAGCTCATCCCTGGAATGGTGTATACCTAAAAAAATACTTTCTTTAAAACAAAAATTACAAAAAAAATCTATAAAATCAAAGGTGTGAGGAATGACGGTAACATCTAACGCTTGCTTGTTCGGTGCACCAACTTGTCACTTAGGAAAATAAGGATAGGCATCATACTGCACACACTACACGCCTAGGTTTCGAAGTCCGATGACTGGAAGTCAGAGAGAAAGCTAGGCAACACTTGGCAAAAGAAGGTCAACCTTGTCCCATTCTCTTCTTATTTCGGTCCAGAATAGATGGAAGGGGTTAGAATGAGTGTAGACACGCAATTTTGGTTCAGTTGGAGAGCTTAAATTCTTGTTTTTATGAGTATTCTTTCAAGGAAACCAAGTTTCTTGGAAAATCGAAACTTCCCTGCGCGTTTCGGCCAAATTGGGCCTAGTGCCCCCTTAATGGGGCGCTTTGACTTGGTCAAAGCGCCCTATAAATAGGGCACCAGGCGCCCTATAAACAGGGCACCGATAATTTCATATCGTTGTCTTGTTCACTTGCTTCTTACAACATCTCATTAATCATTGTATGCTTTTATTTTCCTCTTGCTTGCTCTTTAATTCCTTGACACTTCACCCGCATTTATCTTACATTGGAGTTTTGGCTCCTTAGGTCATACGAGAAGGGGGGCTCTCTCCTCCCAAAGCCCCACACATCCAAACACCCCTCTTGGTGGTTGCCAACTCCTCCTCCGGGGATTCCCTCTCGGAAGGACTGGGTAGCTTCCATCAAGACCTCCATAAGTCCCCAGACGTGAAGGATTCCCTCTTCACTGATCGGGCTGGTTGTACCATTTTATCCCAAAACCCGGAGTACCTATTACCTATCGTTGTGAAAAGAGTGACAACCTTAGATTGCTCGGCGTTGTGAGAGCATAGGGTCCTACCCATTTGTTTGAGTGGACAATATTTCTCTTAACAAGCCATTAATTTGAGGTTGAAACAACAAATTTTTTTTATGTTAATCATTCCAAGTCTTTTCTATTACTTGTTTGCAAACAAAAACTGAAAATTAAAAAAAAATCTCAAAATCACCTAAAAAGAACCAAAACAAAAATTTTGCTTGAGGTTAATTTGCATGATAACTTGCCTGTCCGACAAAAGAAAATTAAAACAAAAAGGGGTCAAAAATAAAAACTAAAAAAACTGCCGTATGTGCCGTCAATGAACCCGAAGTTCTCCCCGAACTTAGTCAAACTTCTCCTCAACCCAATCCAAATTCACTTTGGGAGGCATTCTCTCATGCCGACCCTACCCAAATTCAGGCTATCGAAGCCATCCTCAAGGGCAAGTCTCCCACTGACCACATTCCTCCCGAAGGTGGTCTTCACATCTCTACCCCTCGGACGGTAGCACATCAACCCAATGTGCCCACTCTTGGCCATTCTTATACTGGGCTCGTAGCCCCAATCTCTCCTCATCCGGTAGCTAATTTAGATCACCCTGATCTGAATGTTGTTGTTCCTTCTAGACCACCAGTTTATTCTTCTAATCATCTCAACTCTACTTACCCTTTGGTGCATCCCCCAATGTACCCTTTTTATCCGGACACTTGGGCCCATCAAATCCCAATCCCGGTGAACCAAGCACCCACTCCTCCTCCTCCTCTTGGGGAACCTTCTATTGATCTGGCTATGATTAACAAAATCAATTGCATGGATGAGCAGTATAGAGAGCTTAGACGTTTAATCGACACCAAAGCAGTCCACGAAATTTCTCTTCCTTCTCTCCCTACTTTCCATCTACCTCCCTATGAGATGCCAGTATACCGTCACTACAACGGCAACGGTAATCCATTCATTCATATCAAGAACTTTCTTTATGAGTCAGTAGTGTGGCAAAATGATCCAAGGGCCCTTGCTTTTCTTTTCAGAAGATCATTAGAGGGTTCAGCTTTAGAGTGGTTCTACTCGCTTGACTCTTTGGAGGCGAGTAACTTTGAAACTGTCAAAGCTAAATTTTTGCAGAGATATTAAGACAGGGTCGGACCAACATATTCCATCACTGACCTCATGGCCGAAAGAATGAGAAATGATGAAGATTTTACTAGATATGTTGATAGGTGGAGGTCAATGGCAGAAAAGCTTACTGATTCCATTTCAGAACCAGAGCAAGTGAAGATGGTCATCACCAACGCCACTCCAGCCTTAAAGAATATGCTGGCTTTGCATCACCCCACCTCCATGAGTGAACTCTATGAGAGGGCATGGTACATTATGACACAGCTTAGGGACTCACCTATCATGAACTTGTTTGATCCTAGACCCCGAGTTGTCAAGAAAATCACTTTTACCACAACCGGCCAGTGACTGAGGGCGTAGTGACAAACAAGAACCTCAATGTTGTAGGGAACCCACCTATAAATTATCAACACCAGTTCAGGAACCCTCAACAAAATCAACCATTTAGAAACCCTCGTCAACCTCAACATCAACCTCAGTTCCAGCCTCATCAACAACAAGCCCCAATCCCTCAGCGACTGCAAGCCCCAGTTCCCCAACCACCGCGGCAACAACTGGCCAACTACAACCAAGCACCCCCTCCCATGGCCTACGAACCCCGAAAAGTTGGACCCAAGAGGAACCATTACCCGCCTTTTCTGTACTCTCTCATGGATATCTTTAATGCACTCATGGCAGCAGGGCAGATCTCATTGCCAAGGGAAAAGCTGGAGTGGCCGCAAAATGCCAACACAGACAAATATTGTTTGTACCACAAATACCCGGGGCACACAGTGGAGAATTGCTTTCAGTTTAAAGATTATATCCATGACCTCCACGAGCAGGGAAGTATTGACTGGAGTCCAATGGGCGAGTACATCAAGGCAGTAAAGAACCAGCCTCAGCAGCAGCAACAGTCACCAGTCCGACAACAACAACAAGAATCCGGTCTGGGGATTATTCAGAACCCGCTACCCGCACACGCACCCGCAACAGCACCAGAAAACCAGAGGGTTAATCCTATTCTAACCTCCACCGATGAACCCCGCGATAGAGGTCAGAATTGGCAAATCGAGGGACTAGCTTCCTTCATGAACATTAACCCTCCAAACCACGTTAACCGAACCGTTCACTCCATACCATGAGCTATCCCCGCCAGAAGAAGCCAACACCAATTATCCGCACGCTATCACGGCCAACCATAACGCCACCAGCCATACAACTCCAACCGGGTAGGACCTTGATCCGCCCGGTTGAGCCTCCACAAATACCATCACCATTAGGACCCATCATCGTACCACCTTATACAACCATGCCACCACAACCTACCCGCATCCCTACAACCCGGACTATCATCACTACACCCCTACCTAGGCCTCCCATCATTCGACCTAACCCTCCGTCTACCTCCGCTACACCAACCATAGCCCCTCAGCTCGCCACGGTGCTTAGAAGCGGGCGCATGTTTCAAAGAATTTTCCCCCAGACCAGTCAACCAGGACGGTCACAAGAAGAAGAATAAGAGCACCCAGAAGAACAAGTGCCAGGGACGTCCTATGATTTGCTGAAGCACCTTGACAAAACCCCTGCGCGGATTTCCATTCTGGAGCTGATCAAAAGGTCCAAAGCTCATCAAGAAGTTCTTCAGCAATACTTACAAAGAGTGATGGTCAATGAAACCCTTCCCCCCGAGAAGATTGCATCGGTCTTGACCCCAAAAAGTGAACACCCCGCTCTCACTTTCACCAAAGAGGAGTTGGCCGAACCAGAAGCAAGAAAATATGCACTTTGTATCACTGTCAGTATTAACGAAACAGATGTTGAGTCTTGTCTAGTTGATACCGGTGCATCCATCAATGTCTTGCCACCAGAAACACTACAGTTGTGTGGAATCCCGGAAGAGGATATTCGGCCATCACAAATCACTGTAACATCATATGACAATTCCAAGAGGCCCGCCCATGGCATGGTCACACTTGAAGTCAAACTCAGACCCCGAATTGTCACTGTTGACTTCCACATCTTGGATATGGACCCAACCTACAAAGCTATCTTGGGAAGGCCTTACCTTGAGGCATTAGAGGCCGTGGCTTCAACCAATCACCAATGCATTAAATTTCCCTTCAAAGGACAAGTCGTCAAGGTGGTAAGTATGCCTATGGATTGCCCGGTTACTCTCCCTCCTGGCCTGCCAAATCAACCGGTCTTCACAATCCTCGATCTACCGAGAGATGGAAAGCAGCCCAAGCAAGTTTGGAGAAGGAAGAATGATGACACCAAAACCCTTGGGTGGCGTATGATGGAAAATCTGGGGTATCAAGAAGGCTGAGGGCTGGGGAGAGAACTGCTGGGTATCATAGAACCCATCTAGCTAGTAAAGACAACATCAAGGAACGGGATAGGGTACGATGGGACATGTGATAATGGCCAAAAGATCGGTCAAAAATACTTCAAGGGGTGTTTGCACAAGTTCTTCGACAAGAGAGAAACAATACAGATGATTGAAGAATAAGAACCGCAAGAACAAGCAAAAAGGAAAAAAAGTAGACAGCCTAGAGAATGAGCCATATCTCGATGTATCATGGTTATTCTCTAAAGAAGGGTCAAGTGAAGAATTATTCCACAACAAGCCTTCTGGCAGTCAGAATCTGGGGCATTCACCCCATATCATCTCCTCAGACCCATTTCTAATAAGTTCACCATCAGATCCACCAGATAGCAAAGATGGATGCTCTCTTTACCCATCTTTGCTTGATTTGTTCCCTTCTCTGTCAATATCTCAACCCACGTTGGAAACTACAACCAACCAAACCCCTTCTGTGTTTATGTTTAGTACTTCTCAAACATACCAAAAAAAATGTCCTATTCTCAACCCAAGTTTCGTTCGAAGAAACATCCCAACTCGCTCCGAAGGGTGATCCAAATCAAGAGGCCACCCGGTCTCTAATCGATCTCCTTTGCCCTTCATCAATAAACTCCACTCCATCCACCTCCTCTTCCTCTCCTTGTTCACCTTCTTCTTCTTCTTTAGGTTTAGTTTCCAATAAAAGCAAAACAAAAATCAGAGGTAGGAGAGTTCCAGGAAGATACCTGCATCAGTTAAGCTCAAAAAAGCTTAGAATGTGCCAAGCTACCAGAGTATCTAGAAAATGCAATCCAGATAGGAGAAATTCGATGTGAGGAGAAGGACAACATTGATCCAACTTTAGGGGTCTACGATGTTGTATCGGAAAAGGATCCTGACGTTGAGGATGAAGAGGAGGATTTAGCTGATGCTTATGCATCCGGTTTAAGAAGGTTCGAAGAACCATCAGCCACGGTGGACGAACTGACTAAGGAACTTAATCTTGGAACACCGGAAGATCGTAAGAATATCCTCATCAGTGCCAACCTCGCCCCTTTAGAAGAACAGAATCTAATGGGGGTGTTACAAGAATACAAAGACACATTCGCTTGGACATACGAAGATATGTCGGGGTTAGATAAGTCATTGGTAGAGCATTGACTGACTTTAAAACCTGAGGCTACCCCGGTCAAGCAAAAGTTAAGGAGATTCCACCCAGATATAGAATTAAAGATGAAGTAAGAGGTCGATAAGTTACACCAAGCAAAATTCATTAGAGTTGTCCTCTATTTGTAATGGATGGCAAATATAGTCCCAGTCACGAAGAAAGATGGAAAGGTTCGAATTTGCATTGACTTCAGGGACTTAAACCGAGCGTGTCCAAAAGATGATTTCCCCCTTCCTCGTATCGATGTTCTCGTTGACAACACAGCTGGATACGAAACCCTATCATTCATGGATGGATACTCAGGGTATAATCAAATTCGGTTAGCAGAAGAGGATCAAGAGAAGACCTCATTCACTACACCTTGATGAACTTATTGCTACGTCGTCATGCCCTTCGGATTAAAGAATGCTGGAGCAACTTATCAGAGGGCCATGGTGGCAATGTTTCATGATATGATGCATAAATTTGTAGAGGTGTATGTGGATGATCTAGTGGTCAAATCTTGAACCCGAGATGAGCATGCTGAGGTGTTGAAAAGGGTTTTGCAACGAGCCAGGGAATATAAGCTTAAAATAAACCCCAAAAAGTGTGTGTTCGGAGTATCATCTGGAAAGTTACTTGGGTTCATCGTCAGCAAAAGAGGCATCGAAATTGATCCCAACAAGGCCAAAGCCATTATTGACATGCCTCCACCAAAGAACCTAAAAGAGCTGAGAGGGTTGATTGGTAGGCTACAGTTTGTTTGCCGGTTTATCTCACAGCACTCCCAAAGGTGAAAACCTTTCTATGAGTTAATCAAGGCGAAGGCCGAATTTAGATGGGATTTGCGATGTCAAGAGGCGTTCGATGGTTTAAAGAAATATTTGTCAAGCCCACCTGTGCTCAAACCTCCGGTTCCTGGCAAACCCTTGATCTTATACATCTCAGTTTTGAAAGGATCCCTGGGAGCAGTATTGGCACAAATAGATGATGAAGGGAAAGAGCGAGCAGCATACTATCTATCCAAAATCTTTGATCCTTGTGAACAGAAGTATACAACCATGGAGAAAACATGTGCCGCCCTGGTTTGGGTGGTCCAGAAGCTCAAACACTACTTTCTGGCCCACGAGGTTAATCTCATCGCTCGCATGAATCCCATCAAATTTCTTCTTGAAAAATCTGTCATGACTGACCGTTAGGCACGCTGGCAGAGCTTTCTCTCCCAATTTGATATCACCTACACCCAACAAAAGGCAATCAAGGGCTATGCAATTGCTGAACACCTTTCCCATCATCCTATCCCAATCTTTGACCCTATCCAATCAGAATTTCCCGATGAAGAATTGATGTCCATTCGATCTTCCAATCTATGGACTTTGTATTTTGACGGGGCATTAAACTCCCAGGGTAGAGGGATAGGGATTGTTCTTCTATCACCCGAAGGTGTCACCATTCCACAGGCTTTTCAGCTCTATTTTCCAGCAACAAACAATATAGCTGAGTATGAAGCCTTATTGGCCGGACTGGAGGTCGCTCACTTCTATGGTGTTACTAAACTAATGGTGATCGGTGATAGCTAGTTGATTCTCCCCCAAGTGCTTACCAAATACTGCACATCTCATCCCGGGCTCAGACCATACCAAGAACTCACCACCTGTTACATCAAGTTATTCTTCAAACTCGAATTCATTCATGTTCCTCGTGCCCAAAATATTCTTTCCGATGCTCTTGCTTCTCTGGCATCTTCACTATCTGTCCCGCTAGGCAGACAGGATAGGACGATCTACGTCCGCCGACGTACCATTCCAGCAGTGGAAGATGCACGATTCTTGAAGGTTAAAGAAGAGTTTGAAAGGAAAGAGTACATTGAGCAAAAGGAGGAAGTATCATTGGTTGAGTTGGAAGAATTAGAAGAGGGTGAGAAACCATGATATCATAAGATTGCAAATTACTGCCAGGATTAGACATATCCGCCAGGATCAACTGCCGAAGAGAAGAAAGCCATAAGGAGGGTCTCCCAGAGATACACCATCTTAGGTGGAGTACTTTACAAAAGGAGCTTGGCCGGTGTTCTATTAAGATGCGTAGATGAAGAAGACGCTGAATTGGTGCTTAAAGAAGCACACTCCGGAGTGTGTGGAGGCCATGTAAATGCCAAGAAGATCATCAGGCAAGGGTATTACTGGCCTACCCTGGAAGAAGATTGCTCGATCTTTGTCCGGCACTGTCATCAATGTCAACTTCACGCCGACAAGATTCACTCTCCCGCATCTTCCCTTCACCCGATTCATGCCCTATGACCCTTCTCTATGTGGGCTTTTGATGTTATCGGACCCCTTGGTGACCCAAACTCCACAAACAAAACCAAATCCTTCATCCTAACGGCAACGGAGTACTTCACCAAGTGGGCGGAGGCGGAAGCATACATGGAGATCAAGGCATCAACAGTCTGCACCTTCATCAAACGCAACATCATTGCCAGGTTCGGGATCCCGGGCGACATCATCACCGACAATGGACCGCAATTCATCTCCCAGGAGCTGCGTGACCTTTGCAACAGGTATTGCATCAGATTGCATCATTCATCTCCATATTATCCTCAAGGCAACGGTCAAGCAGAAGCCACCAATAAAACCCTGGTAAAAATCATTAAGAATACTTGTAAGTCTAGCAAGTTCGTGGATTGGCCAGATAAGTTATTCGATGCTCTATGGGCCTACCGCACCTCTATTCGGACCCCAACGGGTCAAACTCCCTATGCCTTGGCATTTGGGATGGAGGCGGTAGTCCCATATGAAGTACTTGTTCCTTCCCTCCGAGTCCAGATCGATCGAGACATCCCGATAGATGAACGCCGAGATTCCCTTCTCGCGCAACTCGAACTCTTGGATGAAAGGAGGCTGGCCGCTGCCGAACATGCTAGATCTTATCAGAATAGACTTAAAAGATTTTATCAGAAGAGGGTGGTAGAGAGAAAATTTGAAATCGGTGAGGTTGTGCTTAAAAGAATATTCATTAAGCCGGGCGGTCCCCGCTCCAAACTTGAACCTAATTGAGAGGGTCCGTATGTAATTTCGGTTGTTTATCCCGGTAATTCATACAAGCTGACTAGTGCAGAAGGAGAACTAGCTCATCCTTGGAATGATGTATACCTCAAAAAATATTTCCCTTAAAACAAAAATCACAAAAAAATCTATAAAAATCAAAGGTGTGAAGAATGATGGTAACATCTAACATTTGCTTGTTCAGTGCACCAATTTGTCACTTAGGAAATAAGGATAGGCATCATGCTACACACACTACATGCCTAGGTTTCGAAGTCCGATGACTGGAAGTCAGAGAGAAAGCTAGGCAACACTTGGCAAAAGAAGGTCAACCCTGTCCCATTCTCTTCTTATTTCGGTTCGGAATAGATGGAAGGGGTTAGAATGAGGAGTATCGAAAGTACTCATTGCCTTAGTAGGAGGATGCCTCTGGAGGTCTGACTTCTTTAAAGAAAAGGTGCCAAAAGATGGGCAATGACCCCTCAGGTCGGCAAAAGAATAAACCTGTCTAAATGTGTACCAACAAAAGCTAAAAAGAAAAAAGAAAAAAAGGCTCCAAAAGATGGGCAATGAACCCCTCAGGTTAAAATCAAGCAAAAGAAAAAAGACCTGTCTTAATGTGGGCCATCAAAGAAAAGGGCTAGAAGGAAGGACCCAAGGATGTCAAATCCCAAACGGGCAATGCGGGCACTAGTAGAGAAACAAATTCGACACCCCCGAATCCTATTAAGGACTTACCACCAATCCTCTTCCCTCTTTAACCTTGCGGGTAAGGTTGACCAACTGGATCCAAGAAGAGCCATAGCCTATCAAAGGCGGAAGGTCAGAAGATCTCGGACTAGGCACTTTCTTACACGTGATGCCTACTCTTAACCCTTAGGTAACAATGAGAGGCACCTATGGCAAGCAAGGCAAATGATGAGATGGTTGTTTCTTTCACACCAAACCAAAAAAATTAAAACTTCAAAAACACAAAAAATCTATAAAGTCAAAACTCTTAAAAATCAAATATTCAAAACACCAAAAAAATCAGAAAAGTTCCAAAACATCAAAAACATTATAAAACCATCAAAATCCAAACAAATCAAAAATTTCAAAACACCTAAAAGTTTACTTTCTAGACTGATTAGTTGTCTTTGCATTCATCTTTTATTTCAGTCTTGCATATTTTCTTTTATGCATACTTATGTTTTTCTGTTATCTTTACCTTGATAAGGCCGATGTCCCTTGACAAAAGATCAAGGCAACTTTTCCCTCTCCTTGCAAGGGACTAAGCCAAAATAAAGTTCTAATATCTTCTCTCAAGTGGATGCAGGAATAGGAGAAGGCATGCCAGCTTCATATCCACAGAAACTTAGAGGAAGCAAAAACAACAACAAAAATCAAAAATTGAAAAACAAAAGTGTACTACCCCGACCCCTATTAGGACTTGTATTTAGTATTGCATCTATCAAAATAAATAATATTTGAGATGTGGAAGACCTCAAGTCTAGAGGGGGTTGAGCCTGAGAACCCCTTCAACAAAATCAGTGAGGGCTCAGTCATTCCATAGGCTTGCGGATAGGCCAAAGTTGAATATGCGGGGACGACAGTTTCTTCATAGATGTCCTGACCTGTTATGTTCAACCTATATCTTCAACTATTTTCTTATACTTATTTGTATTTCTTTAAACCCAGCATGCATTATTTCATACACCAACATTTATCATCCCACCATGACCATTCCCCGCTTCCTAATCCTGCCATAACCTCTTTCCAGTCCCATTATGAACATTTTAAAAATGGTCTTTTATAGCTCCATAGAAGGTCTTCATTTTTCAGAGAATCAATTTCCAACAGGCTTTAACAATGATTTCATCAAAAAAGAAGTTTTTCCATGTCGAACTGAACCAGTATTGTTGAGTAAAACCTTATGAATTTGAAGAACCCAACCTTGGTTGATTGGCTGTCTCCTCTTTACTTTTTGCAATTTACTGCATTTCTACCGAGTCCAGCACACCATGCAGTTTGGGTCCTGGCCGGTAACAATTCTCCCCCACGTGGGATTTTAGTTATTTACTTTCAGTACTGTTCTTCTCTTTAACCAATCAACCAGAGGGAAGGTTTCGATAAGACAAAGGGTAATCTCGGAGTCCGGTAAAGTTTTATTCCACTCAATAGGCCAATGAGGGCGTGTCTAAATCTACCCCTTGGCGTCACCTTTTCAGTCCATTACCACTTCATTCCGCTACACCTCATTACGCTTCGCTACATTCGCCTACGTTTCATTCGTGTCACTCCCCTACAAAGCCGACGCCAAGGTGAGGCAAGCTATAGACACGCAATTTTGGTCCAGTTGGAGAGCTTAAATTCTTGTTTTTATGAGTATTCTTTCAAGGAAACCAAGTTTTTCGGAAAATCGGAACTTCCCTGCGCGTTTCGGCCAAACTGGGCCTAGTGCCCCCTTAATGGGGCGCTTTGACTTGGTCAAAGCGCCCTATAAATAGGGCACCAGGCACCCTATAAACAGGGCACCAGGCGCCCCACTGGTGGGGCACCTGCACCTGTTCTGACTGACTGGACAGATTGATGGGACAGTTCTGCAGATAAAGTTGCCCTCTTCTTGCCTATAAAAGGACCCCCAATTGGAAGGTTTAGGACACACTAAGGGCGTCCCTCACCTCCTCTCATCCACCACTACACATCCCAAGCCTTGAAATCCCCCTACAAGCTTTCAAACTATCCCAAAACCATCTCCCAAAACCCAAAAAAATCATAGTTGCTTCTTGAAGGGATATTCCAGTAGAATGAAGTTACCCTCTTTTGTGCTGTAGAAAGACCCCCATATGGAGTTTTTTGGACACCCCAAGTCCGTCTTCCACCTCCTCTCATCCACCACTACGAATCTAAGCCTTCATATCATCCTCTCAAGCCCTTATATTATCCAAAAATCCTTCCCCAAAAATCCAAAAACCTGCAGTTTCCTTCTTCAGAAATATGTTTTTTCTCCAACTTTGAGGGCTTCTACACTCCATTTCCCTTACATCTAGTGCCAAAACACTCTTTCATTAGCTTCACTTGAGTATTGGCTGCTTGAAGAAGTCCTTATTCCATCTTGGAGGTCTTCCTACACTCCGGGGCGACGCCGCAAAGAAGGGAAGAAAATATGTTGAAACCAGTCCTTGGTGCCCCATAAATAGGGCGCTTTGACTTTGGTCAATGCGCCCCATCAAGGGGACACCTGCAGCTGGTGCCCCATATATGGGGCACTAGCAGGGGCAGACCCCATTTTGCATTTTTTTTTAGTTTATTTACCTTTCCGGTCGATCCTTTACTCCCCCCTTTCATTTTAACTCTCATTAACATGTCATTTAGCATATATTGAGCCACTCATTTGCATTTTCATGCATATCTAAACCTTCTAAATAGGGGTTGGGATTTAGTCCCAATCCGGTTAGTCTCTTCCCTTTTGCATGTTTGAATTCAAATTTGAGCACGATACTATGCTTCCATTAGAACTAATGAACCTTTCACTTGTTTCTATGTTTTCTTATAGACATTTTTAGGTAAATCGGATTGAGGCAGAGCTTCAACCGGATCAAAGACGAAGGACTCACTAAGCTCTCTTCTTTCGGCTGGCCGAGAGAGGAGAAGTCGGAACCCAACAATCTCCCCGCTTCAAAGGTACGACGGCCATTTCTCCATTTCATTTCTTTTCATTCTACTATATTTTGGAGCCTTTGTCTCCTGGCGATCACAACCACTAACATCCGATCCAAAGTCCCCAAGGCAAGTGTAGGGGCCGAAAAAGGGGAGATCTATGGATATCCCATTTCGGGTGCTTACAACTCCTCCTCCTTCTCTTGGGGAACCTTCTGTTGATATGGCTATGATTAACAAAATCAATCACATGGATGAGTAGTATAGAGAGCTTCGACGTTTGATTGACACCAAGGCAGTCCCCGAAATTTCTCTTCCTTCTCTCTCTACTTTTCATCTTCCTCCCTCGGAGATGCCGGTATACCACTGTTACAACAGGACTGGTAATCCCTTCATTCACATCAAGTACTTTCTTTATTAGTCGGTAATGTGGCAAAATGACCCAAGGGCCCTTGCTTTTCTTTTTAGAAGATCATTAGAGGGTTCAGCTTTAGAGTGGTTCTACTTGCTTTACTCTTTGAAGGCGAGTAATTTTGAAACTGTTAAAGCTAAATTCTTGCAGAGATATCAAGATAGGGTCGGACCAACGTATTCCATCACCAATCTCATGGATGAGAGATTGAGGAATGATGAAGACTTTATCAAATATGCTAATAGATGGAGGTCAATTGCAGAAAGGCTTAATGATTCCATTTCAGAACCGGAGCAAGTAAAGATGATCATCACTATTGCCATTCCGGCCTTAAAGAATATGCTGGCTTTGCATCACCCCACCTTCGTGAGTAAACTCTATGAGAGGGCACGGTACATTCAAACACAACTTAGGGACTCACCTATAATGAACTTGTTTGATCCTAGACCTTGAGCTGTCAAGAAAACCACTTTTACCACAACCGGCTCAGTGACTAAGAGCGTAGTGACCAACAAAAACCTCAATGTTGTAGGGTACCCACCTAGGAATTATCAACACCAGTTTAGGAACCCTCAACAAAATCAACCATTTAGAAACCCTAGTCAACCACAGCCTCACCCTCAACCTCAGTTCTAGCCCTGTCAGCAACAAACTCCAATCCCTCAGCGACCTCGACAACCATCCATACAAGCTCCAGTTCCCCAACTACCACGATAACAACTGGCCAACTACAATCAAGCTCCGATGGCCTACGAACCCTGAAAAATAGGATCTAAGAGAAACCATTATCCGCCTTTGCCATACTCTCTCATGGACATCTTTAATGCACTCATGGTGGCAGGGCAAATTGCATTGCTAAGGGAGAAGCTGGAGTGGCCTCAAAATGCCAACACAGAGTGATACTTCTTGTTTCACAGATATCCTGGGCACACCATGGAAAATTGCTTTCAGTTCAAAGACTACATCCATGACCTTAATGAGCAAGGTAGTATTGACTGGGACCAGATAGGGGAATACATCAAACAGTGAAAGATTAACCTCAACGGCAGCATGCACCAGCTCAGCAACAACAACAACAGAACCTCAGCCTGGGGATTATCCAAAACCCTCTACCTCCACAAGCACCCGCACCTAGGAATCAACACGTTAATCCCATCTTGATCTCTTCTGAGGAGTATCATCATCGGGGCCAGAATTGGCAAGTTGAGGGAGCCGCCTCCACCATACACGTCAACTGAACCGTCCACTCTATACCCCGAGCTACATTAGCCAACCCCATTACTCTCAACCGGCCACCCATCATCCGAGCACCATCGCGACCCATTGTAAGACCACCAGCCATACAACTCCAATCAGGACAAACCCTAATCCACCCGATTGATCCACCACAAACATCATCACCACTAGGACCCATCATCATTCCGCCCCGTGCTACTATACCTTCACAGCCTACCCACACCCCTACGATCCAAACCATCATCACTACGCCCCTAACGAGGCCTCCTATCATCCGACCTAACCTTCCATCCACCACTACCACCCCAACTATAGCTCCTCAACTTTCCATAGTACTTAGGAGTGGGCGCATGTTCCAAAGGGTCTTTTTCCAGGCCGGTCAATCAGGATTGGTACCAGAAGCAGAAGAAGAACACATCGAAGAACTGTTGCCTGGGACATCCTATGACTTGTTGAAACATCTTGATAAAACCTCAGCACAGATCTCTATCTTAGAGTTGATCAAAAGATCTAAAGTCCATCAAGAGGTTCTCCAACAATACTTACAGCGGGTGATGGTGAACGAGAGCCTCCCTCCATAAAAAATCTCATCAGTTCTGGTCCCGAGAAGTGAGTACCCGGCCCTTACATTCACAAGGGAAGAGTTGGTCGACCCGGAAATAAGAAAATGTGCCTTATGCATCACAGTCCACATCAATGGAGTTGGCATTAAGTCATGTTTGGTCAATACCGGAGCATCCATTACTATTCTGCCACTAGAAACAATACGTCTTTGTAAAATTTCTAAAGAGGACGTCCGTCCATCTCAAATAACAGTGACCATATATGATAATTCAAAGAAGCCCGCTGACGGCATGATTACATTGGATGTCAAGCTCGGGCCTCGAACAGTCACTGTCGACTTTCACATACTAGAGATGAATCCAACTTACAAAGCCATTCTAGGATGGCCCTATTTGGAAGCACTAGAGGCAGTCGCCTCCACCAATCACCAGTGTCTCAAATTCCCTTACAAAGGACAAGTGATTAAGGTGACCAACATGCCCTTAGACCATCCATCTTCTCTACCACCACCCCTCGGGTTGCCAAATGAGCCTATTTTGACAATATTAGATCTTCTAGAAATAAGTAGGCAACCCAGGCAAGTGTGAAGAAGGAAAAGAGAGAGAAAAATGAAACTGTTGGTTGGCACATAATGAAGAATTTGGGATACCAAGAAGGCCGAGGACTAGGCAAAGAACTGCAAGGCATAGTTGAGCCAATTAATTTAATGAGGTTACAACCAAAAAGCGGGGTTGGGTATGACGGAACGACTACCAATGGTTAGAATCTCAAAAGTAATACTTTTTCGGATGCTTACAAAAGTTTTTCATCAAGAAAGAAACCATTCAACTGGTTGAGAACAAAGAAGAACAAGAGATAGAGCAAGAGAAGAGAAGAAGAACCAACAACCCTGAAGATGACTTGTATCATGAAATATCTCTTTTGTTTTCCATCAATGAAGAAGGGTCAAGCAAAGAACTGCTCCAGGCTGAACCACCTGTTAACCCACCCAAGAGTCATATTACCAAACTGACTCAAGGAAAAGTCCAACCAACTCCACGAGGGCCTTCCCTCATTATCTCATCTTTTGGGGCCGATGCCCCAACTCACTGTGATGCTCTCCCCGGGCTTCTTGACCCAGTCCCTATTTCTACACCCCCAGGCCAACTTATAGGTCTTTGTTTCTCTTGAGCCATCAAGTCCCTCTACTAAATCTAGGCCTTTGTGCCCATTTTCTCCAACTCTTGGGCCCTTAAGCCCATCTCCTAAACCCAGGCCCTCGAGCCCACATCCTCCTCTTATTGGGTACACAAACCCACATTCTTCCATGATCATACGGCCTACTGGCCCATCACCTCTTTCTGTCAACATTGGGCCCGAAAGCCCCCTCTATCAAACATTGCTCGAAGTCTTCCCCTCTTTATCAATATCTCCGCCTACTTTGGCTCCTGTAGTTGATCTCACCCCAAATCGAGCACCTGAAGCCCATTCTATCTTTATGTTTAACACTTCCCAAAAAAACATCATCCTCGAAAATCAAATTTCAATCAAGGAAACATCTCAACTTGCCCTGGAAGGGCATTCGCCCCAAGCAGCCACCAGATCCTTGATTGACCTTCTTTGCCCTCCATCTGCTCTAATAACTTCCACTCCCTCCACCTCCTCTTCCTCCTCTTATTTACCTTCTTCTTCTTTAGGTTTAGTTTCCAATAAAAATAGGACATAAATTAGAGGTAGGATAATTCCAGAAAGGTACCTGCATCAGCTAGCTCAGAAATGCATAGGATGTGCCAAGTAACTAGAATATCTAGAAAGTGCAATCCAGTTGGATGAAATCCGATATGAGGACAAGAACAAAATCGATCCAACTTTAGGGGTTTATGAGCTTGTGTCGGAAAAGGATCCCGACATCGAGGACGAAGAAGAGGATTTGGCTGATGCTTATGCATCCGGATTAAAGAGATTCGAAGAACCATCAGCCACGGTGGATGAACCAACTAAAGAATTCAATCTTGGAACACCGAAAGATCCTAAGAACATCCTCATCAGTGCCAACCTCACCCCTCTTGAAGAATAGAATCTAATGGGGGCACTACAAGAATACAAGGACATGTTTGCTTGGACATATGAAGATATGCCGTGGTTAGACAAGTCATTGGTAGAGTATCGATTAACTTTAAAACCTGAAGCTACCCCGGTCAAGCAAAAGTTAAGGAGATTCCACCTAGACATAGCATTGAAGATGAAGGAAGAGGTCGATAAGCTACACCAAGCAAAATTCATTAGAGTCGTCCTCTATCTACAATGGGTGGCAAATATAGTCCCGATCATGAAAAAGGATGGAAAGGTGGGAATTTGCATTGACTTCAGGGATTTAAACCGAGCGTGTCCAAAAGATGATTTCCCCCTTCCTCATATTGATGTTCTTGTTGATTATACAGCTGGATATGAAACCCTATCATTCATGGATGGATATTCAGGGTATAATCAAATCCAGTTAGTAGAAGAGGATCAAGAGAAGACCTCATTCACTACACCTTGGGGGACTTATTGCTACGTCGTCATGCCCTTTGGATTTGGAGCAACTTATTAAAGGGCCATGGTGGCGGTATTTCATAATGTGATGCATAAATTTGTGGAGGTGTATGTGGATGACCTAGTGGTTAAATCTCGAACCCGAGATAAGCATGCTGAGGTGTTAAAAAGGGTTTTGCAGCGAGCCAGGGAATACAAGCTTAAAATGAACCCCAAGAAGTGTGTGTTTGGAGTGTCATCTAGAAAGCTACTTGAGTTCTTCATCAGCAAAAGAGGAATTGAGATCAATCCCAACAAGGCCAAGGCCATCATTGATATGCCTCCACCAAAGAACTTAAAAGAACTGAGAGGGTTAATTGGTAGGCTACAATTTGTTCGCCGGTTTATCTCACAACACTCTCAAAGGTGCAAACATTTCTATGAGTTAACCAAGGCGAAGGCTGAATTTAGATGGGATTCAAGATGCCAGGAGGCATTTGATGGTTTAAAGAAGTATTTGTCAAGCCCACCTGTACTCAAAACCCCAGTTCTAGGCAAACCCTTAATCTTATACGTTTTAGTTTTAGAGGATTCCTTGGAGCAGTATTGGCACAGTTAGATGATGAAGAGAAAGAGAGGCTACCTACTATCTGTCTAAGATCTTTGATCCTCGTGAGCAGTGTCGACTCTGAAAATTCGACGGGGTCCTCTCCTTTTCAGGGAAGTCCGTGAATCCAGATCGTCACCTCAAGAGGGGATAAGAAAAGAAAGGAATAAAACTCGGAAAGCAACTCTCACCTCGATCCCACACTCACATTGATCCCCGAACTTTCATCCCTTGGCGTCACTCGATCACCAAAGAGACGGTTTGGGTCATGTGGGAAGAGGGTGAGAAGAAATAAATTAAGACATGTGGTCGCCAGGAACCGTGGGTTCCGATTTATAGAATTAAAATGACCGTGTGTACCTTAGCGTGAAGAATGTGAGTTAAAGCTTCTCCTTCTTCGGCCGGCCGATGAAGAAGAGTCCTCAACGCGGTGGGTTCTTGATATTTAGCGCAACTAGACAAACAAACAAGTGAAAGATACTATTAGAACTAAACAAGGTGGAGTATATGTAAAGAGAATAACATAAAACACACAATTGACTAGAAACTGACTGGACTCGGGTTATTTCTAACCCCTTATTTTTATTTTTCGGAATAAAAGAATAAAATTAATGAAAAAAATTATAGGAGTATTTAGAATCATGAAACAAAGAGGTAGGAAAAATAACTGAAAAATTCTGAGTTGAATAGAGGAAGATATAGCCAAATCTGTGTTGTCGAAAAAGCCGAGCAGTAGTCCAGGATCTGCCAGGCGCGACTTTGCTTCTGCGCTCGTCACGACCAGCCCTGACCTCAGAATCAATTTCTGTAGATTTAAAACTCAAGAAGACTTGGAGAGGAAGAACTTTGATGAAGAGAGCTCTTGCAGCAGACGTCTACACACTTCTGTAGAGGCCGAGGAAGAGAGACTTGGCAGATCACCTGTAGAACAGCCTTCCTCTCTCTTGAACCGACTTTTCTCTCTCTAAAAACTCGAAATTCTCTCTCTAAAAATCACAAAATCAATTCATGAGGGAGGTTGGACGTCTTGAGATGCCTAGGGGGTCGTGCTCATGCCTATGGAACGACCGGAATTGGAGTTAATTTATAGGAGAACAGACGGCGTTATCAAGGCTAAAAAATAGGGGCCTTGCGCCCCACCCCTGGGCGCATGCACCCTTGTGCAGGGCGCATGCGACCCACTGAGGGGCGCATGTGCCCCCCAGTGAGGGCACATGGGCACAAATCCCGAGAAAAAAGGTCTTATCCGATCGGCGGTTCAGTGGTAGAGTCCCGGTGAAAAACTGGGTCCCTCGTGCCTTCAGGGTAGGGCGCATGTGCCCTCAAGTGAGGGCACGAGGTCACATGCCTCACTGGTAGGGCGCATGGGCACATGCCCTGGGTCCTGGGCGCATGTGACCAGGAACCCGGGTGCATGGGACTGGTTTCGCGCGTCCTTCTTCCGGAAGCCATTACTAACACTCCTGAACTCGGAATTCGACGCCGTTTGTTGCGTTGGAAAGATAACAGGCCTAAGAAGCTTTGTATAGCATCGGATCATCCATCACACCCTCAAAAACTTCAGAATTTTATCCGTAAGTTAGGGCAGTGAACAAAAGATCCGATACAGGTCAGAATGACTCCGACGGCAAATCGGAAAGGCACGGTATGCAACAAAACTTGTCCGGGGTGTGAATATGACCATAACCTTCAATGCATGATCATTAGGCATTGGTCATTCAGCCAATTTCCGTGTTTACATGATTTACGTGTGGCTTTCGCTCAGAAATTATGGCTTTTTGCGGAAAACATCGGAAAACATCCGATTTCGTTCGTCGAAGCTCCAAATCAACTTTAAAAAACCCAGCATCATTATAAGGTCAATCACACATGTTACCCTATAAAACATGAGTTTTATGCTCTGAATTAGGCGAATTTGGCGTGTCTATAGCTTGCCTCGCCTTGATGTCGGCTTTGTAAGGGAGTGGCATGTAATGAAGCGGAGTGATTCATAGTGAACTGTAATGGAATGCAAGTGAACGTATATGAATGTAACGGAATTGAATGGTGATGGACTGAAAAGGTGGCTTCAAGGTGTAGATATAGACACGCTTATCTACCTGATCCAACAATATGAATCTCGCTGAGTATTCTAGATCGCTTTCATGTTCAATCAAAAACCTCATATAATTGACTGGTAAAAGACATGCCCTTGGCACGAGAGATGAAAAAGTAAATGATAAAGGATAAAAGGATGTAGCCAACCCTCAGCGTGGTGAGGAGTCCTCGAATTCGTAGGTTCATCATCAGCCAGCAACCCGAACTTTGCGGTGTTCTTGTACTGTGATGGGCTAAATGTTTTTAAAAGATAAGTTGATATTAAAATGAAAAGAATACCAATCCATCATATTTGGAATCTCAAGTTCATTCAAGTTTCACCAAAATACTCAGTTTAATTATGAGTGGAAGAACCTCAAGTTTTAAAACGGTTCGTTTAAGCATAACAAAATGGCTCGGGTATCGTGAAAACCATGAATCATGTTCTGGAAGAAAACCCGGTATTCGTAAAACGACAAGACAAATTTAAGCCATAGTGGGATTGAAAGATAATGGTGGGACTAACATAGAATGATGGGAAAGAAGAAACAATGGCATGACAATTGCCATGACACGGTGGGATAAAAGACACGGTGGGATAAAAGAAAGGACAGAATAAAACATGGTGGAACAAAAAGAAAGGAATAAAACATGAAGGGATAAAATTAGTAATGGAGATGGATGTGAAATCATATAAAATTATGTAGAAAATAGTTGAAGATATAGATTGTCTATTGGAGGTCAAGACACCCGATTAGGAACCATCGTCCCTCCAATGTTCAATTTTGTCTTATCCATGAGTGTGAAGAAATGACCAAGACGTCGTAGATTTTGTTGAAGGGGACCTCGGGCCCAGTCATCTTCACTCTCAAGGTCTTCAACATTAATGCATATAATATAAATGAACCTAACATAACTAGGTGACAAATGGTAAAAGGTGATGTGAAGTGTAAAAATGCAATGATGGTGATGATGTAAGATTGATGAGAATGTGGATTTGAGTGAAGTCTTCTGGCGTAGTGCATCGACCACCTGATTAATCAGCATCTCTGGTCCATCCTTGTCTGGCCTTCTGACGGAATACAACACCACGATAGGTAGCGCTTCCTCTCTTTTCGCCACAAGGTTGGCATGACGTTCCTTGGGGAACACTGATCTCACCAATTCACCTGTTAGGACTTAAAATGTTGCCTGCACATTTTTGGTTAGTACCCAATAGACGAAATTGTCATATGAAGCAAATTGTTCTTGAAATGATCAACTGAAGATTTTACTATTAGAACCATCATTTAGAGGTCAAAAAAACGTTTTTGATGATGGTTCCTTTAGCAACAAAGTCACTTTTAACATTATAGACAATTTCTGATTTTTTGAGATTTTTCTGAATTTTTTGAATTTTTTGTCCATGTGCCCCCGATCGGGGGCACCTTGCCATGCATCCTGGGGTGGGGCACCTGGCCATGTGCCCCCAGATGAGGGCACATGCGCCCTGAGTTTTTTTTTTTGCAAAAAAAAAAATGTACCTAATGGCCCTTCTCTTTTGCTTCTTCAGCTCCTGAAAATACTTAATGAAAATGATTAAATTTTTATCATTACTCATCCCTTTGCCTGTATATCGTATGCCTTGATTTTGAGTCAAAGGGAGGAGTCTTCTTAACAAGGTAGAATAAAACAAATGACTAAAATGAAATGGATGTAAGGGTTAAGAGAACTTACCTGCCGTGGTGTGAATCTTCTCCTCTTCTACATTGAAATGCCTGAAACACTTGATAGAAAGAGGATTAGATCTTCACCGTGACTCATCCCTTTGCCTATTATGGTCAACTTTGACTTAGGTCAAAGGGAAGAGCCTTCTTAACAAGGTAATTACAGTAAAAGTATATGCAATGCAGGAATGGAAATATGCATGACAGTAAAATAAACATGGATGCAACAAAGGGAATGATCATGACTAAGCAATTATTTTTGGGTTTTCTTAAAAACAATCATTTGGATTTTCAAAAGTATTCAATTTTTTTTTGGATTTTTGAAATATGTATATTTTTGGGTTTTGAAATATGCATTTTTTTGTTTTTTTGAAATATGCATGTTTTTTTAGGGGGGGGGGGGTTGTTGAAATATGCATTTTTCTTGTGGATTTTGAAATATGCATGTTTTTTTGGGTTTTTGAAATATTCCTTTTTTTGTGGAGAAAATGCTAGTATTTGAGACAAGTCATCGATCTTTGGAGTTTGTCAAGACTCAAGTGGTAGATGCCACGTGCGAAATAAAGTCCCCTACCTAGAATCCTTCTAACCTTCTTCCTTTGATCGGCTTGGGTTCCACCTGGATTTGGTCGGCTTACCCTACCCAAGGGGTTTGAGGAAGAGTATAGAGGAAGTCCTTGATAGGGTTCGAAGATGTTGAGAGGGAATTTTCTACTCTCACTCAAATTACCCATTGGGGTTCGACCTCTTGGGGTTTTTCTTTCTTTTTTTGTTCTTTTCTATGTGGCACATATTCGGACATGTTTTTTTTGACCCATGGGGACATTGCCCATCTTTTAGTGCCTTTTTCCTTGACTATCATTCTGGGTACTCATTCAGACAAGTTGATCATTTTTTTCTTTTTCTAACCTGAGGGGTTCATTGCCCATCTTTTGGCACCCTTTTGTACCCTCTGAGACGGCCTCCTACTAGGGTGGCGAGTGTTTTCGATACTACCCCTCTCTAATCTTCTCTCCCTATCTTGGACCGAGTAGAAGAGAATAGGGTAAGGGTACTCCTTCCATTTCTAGATTTCTGCCTTGCCTTTCGCAAGTGTCGGGTTGTCTGGATTCTAGGATCGGGAAGTGTCGTGTGTGTAGGATGGTACCTACCCTTGACTTCTCACGAACAACCTAGGATCAATGACTTGAGATTATACCAGTGGTTTCTCCATTTTTATGGAAAGTACTTTTTGAGGTAAACTCCATTCCAAGGATGATTCAATTTTTCTCCATCTGCATTAGTCAATTCATATGCATTGCCTGGATACTTTTCAGTGATTACAAAAGGCTCTTCCCAGTTAGGTTGCAACTTGGAGCGGGGACCCCCTGGCTTAACGAATATGCATTTGACTACCATCTCACCGATCTCGAATTTTCTCTCGACCACCCTCTTTTGATAAAACCTTTTAAGTCTATTCTGATAAGTCCGGGCATGCTTGGCGGCGGATAGCCATCTTTCATCAACAGGAATACCCCTGTCGAGCTGAATTCAGAGAGATGGAAGTAATACTTCGTAAGGGACCACTGCTTCCATCCCATATGCCAAAACATACGGGGTTTGTCTAGTGGGAGTCCTTACAGAAGTACGATAAGCCCATAGAGCATCTACAAGCTTATCAGGCCAGTCGACAAACTTGCTAGACTTACAAGATTTCTTGATGATTTTGATTAAGGTTTTGTTGGTGGCTTCTGCTTGACCATTGCCTTGAGGATAGTAAGGTGATGAATGATGCAATGAAATGTGATACCTGTTGCAAAGATCGCGCAGATCTTGAGAAATAAATTGTGGCCCATTATCGGTGACGAAGTCACTGGGGATCCCGAACCTTGCCAGGATGTTGCGCTTGATGAAGGAGCAGATGTAGACACGCCAATTTGGCCTTATTTAGAGCTTAAACCATTATTCAATTGGAAACATCTCTTTTAGACCATCAAAATCATGATGAATCACCCTTTTGGATGAGCCAAGGTGCTTATTGGAAATATGAGGATGATTTTCTAATTTTTAATCAAATCCGTGTTTGCCGAACAAGAGACTCTTGGTGGCGTGCCAGATTATGCTTTTCCCAGCATATCATCTACTTGAAAATTTTTCACAGGATTATGTGGACATACAATGAATATGTCCTCAACATCAATAATCTTCCCCTCTGAGTCCTATTTTCAATGCAGCAAACGGCATTCAATTATGATCTACCATTTGTCCGCAGCGCCTTTTAGAAGTCAGATGCGCAGTTCTGTCCGCACGCAGCACCTATCAAGCCCAATTGCATGCAAGCCCAGCCCATTGGGCATATATCTGACCAATTCACGACCTTACTTTCCTTTTTCCTCCTCCATATCACTTTTTATAGCATCTGGAAGCTTCATGGTCGAAATTAGCATCATCTAATGATGGCAATCCAACTTGTTGTCTTGTATATCAAGACTTGCCATTTTTGGACCAGATTTGTTTCCTCTTCAAGTGGAGACATATTTTGAGCATGGGGAAGGTGATCCACGGTTTAAAATCTCTCTCAATCATTTGGGTAAGTTTATATATGCCTCAGGATGAAAATTAGCAACATTAATTGAAGGAAATCCAACTTATGGTCGGATGTATCAAAACTTGCTATTTTTTGACCTGTTTTTCATCCCCTATAAAGGGAGACTCATATGAACGACCTAAGAATGGCATCCCCATCCTCCAGCACTTCTCTCTTCGTCCTCCAGCCACCCTAGGCTCTTCCCAATCTTCCCCAATCGTTCTATCTTCGTCCCGGTGCCCGGAGATCATCCCAAAGTGAAGAAGAAGCCGGTCTATGCTCCAACGTGCTGCACTTATGAACATCGGCTTCTAAAGATCTTTCTAGTCATTTTATGGCCTGAATTCCTTCATACTAAGTGTGGTTAATCAAGATATATTTCATCTCCAACTGAAGGCACTCAATTCCGACTTTCCGTTTGTTGGTGACAATTGCTACACCCAGGGCGCGCATCCAGGTTCTATTTTCCACATCCGCCCCCTTTCATAATTTTTACTGACTTATACAGGAGGATTTCGGAGAAGTCATAAACATAGGAATTCGTCCTATATGAGTTTTCTGTCTATTCCAACAAACGGCACTCGATTCTGACATTGGGGTCGTCCGTAACATTCTCTTCACCAAAGTCGGGCCAGAAGGGTACCAAGCTACCCGAACCGGCTGTCTTCAACCAACTCGGCTTCAACTCAAGCCAAATCGTTCTATAAGCTTTCTCAACTCCATTAACTCTGTTTATTTAATGTTTTAAAGCATATTTTAGTTCATTTACATCATTTTTACATAATCAAAAACACAAAAAAATGGGTTAAGGCTCACCCCGAAGCCGGTGAGCTCAATTCCAATTGCTTCTTTCTTATCTTCTTACTACATTTACTACACTTCCCATAGTTCTAATTATTTTCTTCACTTGGTTTATTTTTCTAGTTGCACATGTTGAACAAGCTAGCATTGATTGGAGACTCTTCTTCATCGGCCGGCCGAAGAAGAAGAAGGTTGAACCCATATCCCGATCTCCCACGCTAAGGTACACGGTCAATTCAACTCAACTTCTTAATTTACATCCTATAAATAGGAGCCCGCAGCTCCTGGCGACCACATTTATCATGCTTTAATCTCCTCCTCACTCTCCTCCCACATGACCCGAACCATCTCCAGTGCTCGAGCGACGCCGTGAGATGAAAGTTCGGGGATCAATGTGAGTGTGTGATCGAGGTGAGGACATTTTACCGCTTTCCGAGTGTTTTCTGATTCACTCCCTTTTTTCCCCAATTCCATCCATCTTTCACCTTCTCTTGAGGTGCCGATCCGGAACCCGTTTTTTGGAGTCGACAGCTTTTTGGCGACCATGGTGGGACAACCAATGTCTTTAACCATGCTAGCTTGATTTGTTTGTGCAACTAGTTTCATTCTAATTCAATTCTAGTCACTAGATTGTTTGTTTTGTAGCATGATTGCTTGTCTTGTTTGCATATCGCATGCTCTATTTACTTCATTTCATTTCATGTTTTTGCATATTGATTGCTTCTTCTCATCTTACCCTCCATTTTTAATTTTGCATTAGCTTTTTGCATCGGGTACCGGACTTGCTCCGATCCGTAGGGCATTCGAGGCGGGGGCTCTCTCTCCCAGCACACCCTCACCCTCCAAACACCTTCTTGGTGGATTCTTACCTCTCTTCTGGGATATTCCTTCCTAGTTGATTTGGTGGTTTCCATCAAGACCTCCGTAAGTCCCCATCCGTGGAGTATTCCTCTCTGCACGATTGGGCCGGTTGTACCACTTTCCCAAAACCCGAAGAACCCAAGTACCTACTCGTTGTGATTGAGTGACAACCTTAGGTCTTGAAGATTGAAGCAATAGGAACCATACCTACTTGAGTGAACAATTGTTAACAATCTATCTAATCTAAGGTTTCAACCCAAAAATTGTCGAGTAGTCATTTTAAAAACTTGTTTGCACAACTTGCTTGCTCACAATAATTGAAAACAACCAAAAAATTTTTCTTACAAAACACCTAGACAAAACAAAACAAAAACCTTTTTAATTTTGTGTTCAACTTGTTTTCCAAACAACCAAATTGAAACAAAACAAAATCAAACAAAACAAAAAATAAAAAAATAAAAAAATATCTTCAATTGTGTGCTTTGATTGCTCTCTTTTCAAACCATCTTTCTAGAAAGATTGACATGATGCCCATGATGCTAAAGTCCGGAAGCCACATTGGGAGGTCGGACTACTACAAGCAACAGGAGTATGGGGAAGGTCTCTACAAGCTCCAACAACAACCCGAGAGCCATGTCAATGCTGCTATGGAACCTGAAGTGCAAGGGGATGCCCATCAGTCCACTTCATTTAGTATAGAACAGGCTCTTAAGGATCTATCTTTTCATCTTGATCCCAATACCTTGTCATTCATACAATCTATAGTGAAGGGCAAGATGCCTATTAATCATGGTGCAGCCAAAGTCAACCGAGCTGCCTCACCTCCCCAATCGGCAGTTCAACCTCTTACCATAACCCCTCCTGGGCAGCCCTGCCATGTTACTTCACCTACTCACCCCATTGTGGGTCATTCTTCATCTCGCACACCAACTCACCTCCCTCCCATCCAGGTGCCACATGCACACCCCCTGGTGAATTCCTCCCCACCTGTTGCCAAGAATAAAGAAACCATCGAATTCCCCCTCTATACTATCTACATCCCCCAATCACAAATGCCAACCTACCATCGCTACAATGGCTCAGGTGATCCCTTCACCCATGTCAATGATTTCCTGAGCAAATCATCTCGATGGCAGATGATAGAAAGACCCTTGCCTTTCTTTTTAGGAGATCTTTAGAGGGTGTAGCACTAGATTGGTTTTTTTCATTGAACGAAGTAGAGATATGGGATTTCGAAATTGTCAAGGCCAAATTCTTGAAACGATATGGGCCAGGCTATTCAATAATTGGGAAAGCAAAAGAAGATGTGGAATTGAGGCCCAGACTTGAGAAGAGCATTGATGCTATGCACCAACCTAGGAGCCCTCTCCAACCTCATCCAGATCATCATCTTCAGCCGACTCCTCGACGTCAGTTGATTAGGCCACCCATGCCCCAACCTCAACCGGTCATGCAACCCGTGCTAATGGCGAAACCAACTGTGCACAATCAAGTTCCTCTCGTCGCTTGTGCAAATACTTCATTACCTAAACCGGCTCCCCAGCCTTTGACCTCACCAACATTTCCAAAGGCCCCTCGACCAATCATCTGGCCGTTGACTTCTCAGCCTATTTCAACAACAACCCCTCGGCTAGCCACGCAAGCCTTGGCCCCTCAACCCACTTCACCAATGGTCCCTCGGCCAATCATTCATCCTAAGCCGATCGAGCAAACCCTGGCTTCTCAACCAATCCCACCACATAGGGATCCTCCTAAGTTGGTTGCACAACAACCAATCATTTCTTCTATTACTCTTGCCCCAAAAAAGGAACCAATCATTTCTTCTCCTACTATTCTTGCTCCTGCTGTAGTAGATGATTCAGACACTTCGACCCTTCAAGCTCCTGCCTTGGCAGAGGAATTAATAACTCCAACTATTTGTGCTCCTGCCATGGCAGAAGAATCAACTCCTCAACATATCCTTGCTCTCTCTCAAGATCAAAGTAAGCCAGTAGGGGAGGTCAAACAAAACTCTTCTGTCATTCTAGAATCCTCTAAACTAGGCATGCCCTCTTCCCCAGAACAACCTGAGGAGAAGCCTACTATAGGGAGCTTAGATGAGGGGATCACAAACTTAGTTGATTGTCAATCCAATGATAGACTAGGCAAGGATTTGTCAGGCATTGGTCAACTGTTACCATCATTGGAATTGATCAAAGAAGATGGAAAGATAAAATTGACCCCTAAACAAAAAAATAAGGGGATAGAATTGGTTAGTGAAATGGAAAATGAATCGACAAGCCTCCTGAAAGATGTAGACCTTAGCAAGGGGATACTGGGACCTCCTCCAACTAGGAAGGTAAATCCCTTAGCATCAATCTTAGGACCACGAACCTTACCCCAATCTTATCCTAAGCAACAATTCGGCCCATGGGCCCACGATCAATCAATCTTAGGGCCACGACCCTTTCTTTATTCTCCTCCAAATCAACGATCAGGCCCATGGGCCCACAATTACTCAATCTTAGGGCCACTGTCCTTTCTTTATCCTTCTTACAACCATCAATCAGGCCCATGGGCCCAAAATCTGTCAATCTTAGGGCCACGGCCCACACTTTATCCCACTCAACTGGGCCCTTATGCCCCTTTCTCAGGCTCTTACGCCCCTTTTCATCAACTGGGCCCATGTGCCCCTTTCCATCAGCCGGGCCCACGTGCCCCCTTTATCCAACCGGGCCCATGTGCCCCTTTTAATCAACCGGGCTCTTATGCCCCTTTCCATCAGCCGGGCCCATGTGCCCCCTTTATCCAATCGGTCCCACGTGCCCCTTTCCTTCAACCGGGCCCATGCGCCCCTTTTCATCAACTGGGCCCATGTGCCCCTTTCCATCATCCGGGCCCACGTGCCCCCTTTATCCAACTGGGCCCATGTGCCCCTTTTAATCAACCGGGCTCTTATGCCCCTTTTCTTCAACCGGGCCCACGTGCCCCTTTTAATCAATCGGGCTTGCATGCCCCTTTCCTTCATACGGGCCCATATGTCCCTTTTCCCCAACTGGGCCTTCGTGCCCCTTTCCTTCCATCAGGCCCGCATGCCCATTATTCTTCCCAATCAGGCTCATGTGCTCTTAATTTTTCTAAATCGGGCCCACGTGCCCACAATTCACCTCAATCGGGCCCACGTGCCCATAATTCACCTCAACCGGGCTCACATGCCCATGTTTTTCTGCAACCGGGCCCATGTGCCCAAATTTCTTCTAAATCGGGCCCACGTGCCCACAATTCACCTCAATCGGGCCCACGTGCCCATAATTCACCTCAACCGGGCTCACATGCCCATGTTTTTTTGCAATCGGGCCCATGTGCCCAAATTTCTTCTAAATCGGGCCCACGTGCCCGCAAGTCACCTCAACCAGGCTCACATGCCCATGTTTTTTTACAACCGAGCCCATGTGCCCAAATTCCTTCTAAATCGGGCCCACGTGTCCACCTTCCATCAACCTCGGGCACACATGCCCACACTCCTTCAACCTCGGGCCTGTATGCCCCCATTTCTTCACCATCGGGCCCGTGTGCCCATACTTCTTCAAAATCGGGCCCCCGTGCCCCCACTTCTTCGAATTCGGGTTTGCACACCCATACTCTTCAATGGCGCCAGTGAGCCCATCACAAATCACAATCTTGCTCCCAACCATCTAAATTGGGCTGGTGTGCCCGCTCTTTTCGTTGGGTCCCTCGGGCTCAACCTTCAATCGGGCCTTCGAGCCCATCACATCCAATTGGGCCCTCATGCCCATCAACATCAACTGGGCCCTCTGGCCCGCATTCAACTCTTAGGCCCACGTGCCCCCTGATTCCAACCCTTCACGGGCTTTCAAGCTCACTATCAACTCTTCAGCCCAAGAGCCCACTTTAGCACACTTTTGTTTTCAAACATGTTTTTTTTCCTTTTTGCATTCTCTTTCCTTTTCCAAATTTTATTTTCAAAAAAAAATCAAGGTAGAGAAATTTCTTGGGTGATACCATAATCTTTGCCTTCTACATCATCAATCCTAACTCCGCCATGCTAAATCAGATCCTCCACATTTTCACTTCATCCTATGACTTTGAACTTGAATCCAATGTGATATAAAGCATATCAAAAGTGGAAGCAGTTGGGCAAGGCAAGGCAAGGCATGGCAGGTAAGGCAAGGCAAGCACAAGCAAAGCCGTCATCAACAATGAACTTCTCCTTCTCTCAGGTATTACATGAAATTGCATTCATTATCATCATGTCATCCACAAGGCAATATTTTTTTAAATGATTTTGAATTTCACATGACAATCTTACTTGAGAGAAAGTTTTGATTGATGATAACTACTTTTTATCTTATCCTAATGAATTCTTTACAATGCAAGGCATGTTTTCAAATGATTCGCCTCTGGAATGTAATCTACCTCAAAAATGGAGAGAACTACCAGTATGACTTGAGTCCACATGTGGTTTTTCTCTAGGAGTCGAGGGTAGATACCATTCTACACACACAACACATCCCGATCCCAGAATCTGGATGACTTGACACCCGAGAGAAGCTAGGCAAAGCTTAGAGATGGAAGGAAAACCCTCACCCTACTCTCTTATGTTCGGTCCAAGATAGGTGAAGGAGATTAGAGGGGGAGAGTATCGAAAGCATCCGCCGCCCTAGTAGGAGGCCGTCTCAGAAGGTCCAACTTCTCAAATAAAAAAAGGGTGCCAAAAGATGGGCAATGAACCCCACAGGTTTAAACAAATATGGGCCTGTCTGAATGAGTACCCAAAAATGCAGAAAATGAAAAAAAGGCACCAAAAGATGGGCAATGACCCCACAGGGCAAAGCACCTGTCCGAATGTGTGCCACAAAAATAGGTTTGTCGATAAAGAAGAAAAGACCCGAAGAGGCCGAACCCCAACGGGCAATTGGGTGTGAGTAGAGAAATCCCTCTCGACATCTCCAAAGCCTATCAAGGACTTTCCCTCAATTCTTCATTCTTACCCCCAAGGTGTGGGTGAACCAACCAAATCAAAGCTAAACTCTAGCCGATCAAAGGTTGAAGGTCGGAAAGATTCTGGGCAAGGAACCCCATTTTGCACATGGTGTCTACCAATGAACCTAGAAGAACAACCAAGTGATGAGAACTTGTGTCAATACTTATTTTTCTCTCCCAAAAAAATATTTTCAAAAAAATTGTCTAAAAAAAAAGTTGAATATTTTAAAAAACTCCAAAAAAATTAAATATTTTCAAAAACTCAAAAAAACTGAATATTTTCAAAATCCCAAAAAAATTTAATCTTTTAACAAAACTTCTTTTCAAATTCCAACAAATTTTTAAAAAAAAAATATTTCAACATGCTTGGTTTGGATTTTCGTCTTTACATTCATATTTACTTTCAACCTCTCATGTTTCAAATTCTTCATTGCATATTTGCTACTTGATTTTTACACTCCTAAGAAGGCTATACCTCTTGACAAAGGTCAAGGCATACTGCAACTTGCAAGGGGGATAAGCCGCATTGTTGTTCTAATCTCTTCCTTCTAAGTGTTTCAGGCACAAGAAAAACTTTACACCCCTTGACAAAGGTCAAGGCATACTACAACTTGCAAGGGGGATAAGCCATCTTGTCATTCTAATCTCCTTATCTGAGTGTTTCAGGCATGAAGAACAAACAAGGAGAACTACACATCAAGGCAATGCTCGCCACTTCGCTCCCTCATGGATTCTTAGGAGGAGGTGTCACCATGACCTCGGCCCCAACTTTGCCGAGGAGCCTTTTTTCAAGATTTCAATAAGGCGACGCTCGCCACTTCCCTCCCCTGAGGATTCTTAGGAGGAGGTGTCACCATAACCTCGGCTTTAATTTTGCCGAGAAACCTTTTTCAGGCGATGCTCGCCACTTCCCTCCCCTGAGGATTCTCAGGAGGAGGTGTCATCATTACCTCGGCCTCAACTTTGCCGAGAAGCTTTTGTTCTGTGTCCTCATTAGGACACATGAACTCTTTTGTGAGAATGCATGTCATCATACCGCAAACTCACCGTTATCATTTCCTTTCTTAGCATATATTAGATGCATTACTATTTATTTTATGCATTGATGTTGAAGACCGTGAATGCAAAGAAGACCGGGCCCGAGATCCCCTTCATCAAAATCCACGACGGTCAGGTCATTCTTTGTGCTCACGGATAAGCTAAAATTGTGCAGTGAGGGATGATGGTTCCTGAATGGGTATCTTGACCTCATAGACAATCTATATCTTCAACTAATTGTTAGACAAGTTCTGTTTTTGTTTTCTTGAGCCCATCATGCATCATATAGTATTAGTTGCATTGTATTTTTTCATTATCATTGCATACATCATTTCATAATCTTCACCTTCTCACCCTCTTGTATCATAATTCTGATCATTCTGAATCCCGGTCATTATGAATCCCACTGTGTTTTCTAATCCCATCGTGTTTTCTAGTCCCACCAACCTTTCTAATATCCCACCATGTCTGTTAATCCCACCATGTTCGGTAATCACCTTGTGCCTTCAAATCTTTTATTTCTATCCCCACTATGACCACTGCAACACCCCTCTTGCTATTCATCCAACCGTGGCAGTCAATTCGTCCCGCCAAGGGCCTTCTATTTGGTCAGAACTTGCATCGTCACTATCTTCACGGTCTATGCTTAAACATTTGCCTTTCAGAATATGAGATCATTCCATTCCGAATCGAATCTTGTCTCTTGGAAGACTTAAATGAATCTAAGAGCCTGAATGTGCTCGATTGGTATTCTTTTACTTTTTCAAAACAAATCTCTTTTTAAACTTTAGCCCATCACAGTATAGGAACACCGCAAAGATCGGGTTACCGGCTGATGATGAACCTACGAACCCTTGTTTCGGGGACTCCCCACCGCGTTGGGGGTTGGCTATTCTTCTATCGTACCAATGGCACATCTCTTACCAATCGAACATAGGAAGACTTGATGAAACATGTCAGTTAACCAGGAGACTTGAAGAGATTCTCTTTGCCGAATTTGGTCGTTGAGCGTGTCTATATCTACACCTTGATGCCACCTTTTCAGTCCATCGCTATTTCGCTCCGCTGCATTCCATTACAACTCATTTCGTTTCTCTACATTCCTCTACATTTCACTTCCCTTCGCTACATGCCATTCCCTTGCAAAGCCGACATCAAGGCGAGGCAAGCTGTAGACACGCCAATTTGGCCTTATTTAGAGCTTAAACCATTATTCAATTGGCAACATCTCTTTTAGACCATCAAAATCATGATGAATCACCCTTTTGGATGAGCCAAGGTGCTTATTGGAAATATGAGGATGATTTTCTAATTTTTAATCAAATCCGTGTTTGCCGAACAAGAGACTCTTGGTGGCGTGCCAGATTATGCTTTTCCCAGCATATCATCTACTTGAAAATTTTTCACAGGATTATGTGGACATACAATGAATATGTCCTCAACATCAATAATCTTCCCCTCTGAGTCCTATTTTCAATGCAGCAAACGGCATTCAATTATGATCTACCATTTGTCCGCAGCGCCTTTTAGAAGTCAGATGCGCAGTTCTGTCCGCACGCAGCACCTATCAAGCCCAATTGCATGCAAGCCCAGCCCATTGGGCATATATCTGACCAATTCACGGCCTTACTTTCCTTTTTCCTCCTCCATATCACTTTTTATAGCATCTGGAAGCTTCATGGTCGAAATTAGCATCATCTAATGATGGCAATCCAACTTGTTGTCTTGTATATCAAGACTTGCCATTTTTGGACCAGATTTGTTTCCTCTTCAAGTGGAGACATATTTTGAGCATGGGGAAGGTGATCCACGGTTTAAAATCTCTCTCAATCATTTGGGTAAGTTTATATATGCCTCAGGATGAAAATTAGCAACATTAATTGAAGGAAATCCAACTTATGGTCGGATGTATCAAAACTTGCTATTTTTTGACTTGTTTTTCATCCCCTATAAAGGGAGACTCATATGAACGACCTAAGAAGGGCATCCCCATCCTCCAGCACTTCTCTCTTCGTCCTCCAGCCACCCTAGGCTCTTCCCAATCTTCCCCAATCGTTCTATCTTCGTCCCGGTGCCCGGAGATCATCCCAAAGTGAAGAAGAAGCCAGTCTATGCTCCAACGTGCTGCACTTCTGATCATCGGCTTCTAAAGATCTTTATAGTCATTTTATGGCCTGACTTCCTTCATACTAAGTGTGGTTAATCAAGATATATTTCATCTCCAACTGACGGCACTCAATTCCGACTTTCCGTTTGTTCGTGACAATTGCTACACCCAGGGCGCGCATCCAGGTTCTATTTTCCACATCCGCCCCCTTTCATAATTTTTACTGACTTATACAGGAGGATTTCGGAGAAGTCATCAACATAGGAATTCGTCCTCTATGAGTTTTATGTCTATTCCAGCAAACGGCACTCAATTCTGACATTGGGGTCGTCCGTAACATTCTCTTCACAAAAGTCGCGCCAGAAGGGTACCAAGCTACCCGAACCGGCTGTCTTCAACCAACTCGGCTTCAACTCAAGCCAAATCGTTCTATAAGCTTTCTCAACTCCATTAACTCTGTTTATTTAATGTTTTAAAGCATATTTTAGTTTATTTACATCATTTTTACATAATCAAAAACACAAAAAAATGGGTTAAGGCTCACCCCGAAGCCGGTGAGCTCAATTCCAATTGCTTCTTTCTTATCTTCTTACTACAGTTACTACACTTCCCATAGTTCTAATTATTTTCTTCACTTGGTTTATTTTTCTAGTTGCACATGTTGAACAAGCTAGCATTGATTGGAGACTCTTCTTCATCGGCCGACCGAAGAAGAAGAAGGTTGAACCCATATCCCGATCTCCCACGCTAAGGTACACGGTCAATTCAACTCAACTTCTTAATTTACATCCTATAAATCGGAGCCCGCGGCTCCTGGCGACCACATTTCTCATGCTTTAATCTCCTCCTCACTCTCCTCTCACATGACCCGAACCATCTCCGGTGCTCGAGCGACGCCGTGAGATGAAAGTTCGGGGATCAATGTGAGTGTGGGATCGAGGTGAGGACATTTTACCGCTTTCCGAGTGTTTTCTGATTCACTCCCTTTTTTCCCCAATTCCATCCATCTTTCACCTTCTCTTGAGGTGCCGATCCTCACCTGCTCCCCCTCTGAGATGGTATCCACAAGCCTCTCAGCCATTCCCCTCCACCGATCAGCAAAAAGGCTGATCAGCAAAGCCGTTATCAACAATGAAATTCTTCTTCTCTCAGGTATTACATGAAATTGCATTCATCATCATTATGTCATCCGCAAGGCAATATTTTTAAATGATTTTGAACTTCACAATCTTAATGGAGAGAAATTCATGATTGATGATATTTGTAACTACCTTGTTTTTATTAAACAAATTCTTTACAATGCAAGGCATGTTTTCAATTGATTAACCTATGGAATGTAATCTACCTCAAAAAAATGGAGAGAACTACTAGTATGACTTAAGTCCACATGTTCTAGATTGTTGTCTAGGAGTCAAGGGTAGATACCATACTACACACACAACACGTCCTGATCCCAGAATCCGGATGACCCAACACCTGAGAGAAGCTAGGCATGGCTCAGAGGTGGAAGGAAAACCCTCGCCATATTCTCTTTTGTTCGGTCCAAGATAGGCAAAGGGGACTAGAGGGGGAGAGTATCGAAAGCATCCGCCGCCCTAGTAGGAGGCCGTCTCAGAAGGTCCAACTTCTCAAATAAAAAAAGGGTGCCAAAAGATGGGCAATGATCCCCACAGGTTTAAACAAATATGGGCCTGTCTGAATGAGTACCCAAAAATGCAGAAAATGAAAAAAAAGGTGCCAAAAGATGGGCAATGACCCCACAGGTCAAAGACATGTCCGAATGTGTGCCACAAAAATAGGTTTGTCGATAAAGAAGAAAAGACCCGAAGAGGCCGAACCCCAACGGGCAATTGGGTGTGAGTAGAGAAATCCCTCTCGACATCTTCAAAGCCTATCAAGGACTTTCCCTCAATTTTTCATTCTTACCCCCAAGGTGTGGGTGAACCAACCAAATCAAAGCTAAATTCTAGCCGATCAGAGGTTGAAGGTTAGAAAGATTCTGGGTAAGGAACCCCATTTTGCACATGGTGTCTACCAACGAACCTAGAAAAATAACCAAGTGATGAGAACTTGTGTCAATACTGATATTTCTCTCCAAAAAAAAAATATTTTCAAAAACAAATCTCAAAAAAAAGTTAAAAATTTTAAAAACTCCAAAAAAAAAGTTTTATATTTTCAAAAACTCCAAAAAAAAATTAATATTTTTAAAAACTCAAAAAAAGAATATTTTCAAAAAATCCCAAAAAATTTGAATCTTTTCAACAAAAAAAAACTTCTTTTTCAAATTCAACAAAAATTTTCAAACTTTTTAAAATATTTTATCACCATGCTTGGTTTGAATTTTCGTCTTTACATTCATATTTACTTTCAATCTCTCATGTTTCAAATTCTTCATTGCATATTTGCTGCTTTATTTTGACACCCTTAAGAAGGCTATTACCCCTTGACAAAGGTCAAGGCATACTGCAACTTGCAAGGGGGATAAGCCGCATTGTTGTTCTAATCTCTTCCTTCTAAGTGTTTCAGGCACAAGAAAAACTTTACACCCCTTGACAAAGGTCAAGGCATACTGCAACTTGCAAGGGGGATAAGCCATATTGGCATTCTAATCTTCTTTTTCTAGTGTTTCAGGCACGAAGAACAAATGAGGTGAACTTCACAAAAAGGCGAAGCTCGCCACTTCCCTCTCCAAGGATTCTTAGGAGGAGGTGCCACCATGACCTCGACCTCAACTTCGTCGAGGAGTATTTTCAAGACACAACAAGGCGATGCTCGCCACTTCCCTCCCCTAAGGATTCTTAGGAGGAGGTGTCACCATAACCTCGGCTTCAACTTTGCCGAGGAGCATTTTTCAAGATTTTAATAAGGCGATGCTCTCCACTTCCCTCCCCTGAGGATTCTCAGGAGGAGGTGTCATCATTACCTCGGCCTCAACTTTGCCGAGAAGCTTTTGCTCTGTGTCCTCATTAGGACACATGAACTCTTTTGTGAGAATGCATGTCATCACATCGCAAACTCACTGTTATCATTTCCTTTCTTAGCATATGTTAGGTGCATTACTATTTATTTTATGCATTGATGTTGAAGACCGTGAATGCAAAGAAGACCAGGCCCGAGATCCCCTTCATCAAAATCCACAACGGTCGGGTCATTCTTTGTGCTCACGGATAAGCCAAAATTGTGCAGTGAGGGACGATGGTTCCCGAGTGGGTACCTTGACCTCACAGACAATCTATATCTTCAACTATTTGTTATACAAGTTTTGTTTTTTTTTCTTGAGCCCAACATGCATCATGTAGCATTAATTGCATTACATTTTGTTTTATCATTAAATACAGCATTTCCCAAACTTCACCTTCTCACTCTCTCGATCATTCTAAATCCGACCGTGTTTTCTAATCCCATCGTGTTCTCTAATCCCATCATGATCTCTAGTCCCACCAACCTCTCTAATATCCCACTGTCTATTAATCCCACCGTGTTCGGTAACCACTTTGTGCCCTGAAATCTTTTCACCACTATGGCCATTGCAACTTCTTTGTTATTTGTCCCACCATGGCAACCAATTCATCCCGCCAAGGGCCTCCTATTTGATCTAAACTTGCACCGTCACGGTCTGTGCTTAAACATTTGCCTTTTGGAATTTGAGATCATTCCATTCCGAATTGAATCTTGTCTCCTAGAAGACTTAAATGAATCTAAGAGCCTGAATGTTCTCGATTGGTATTCTTTTACTTTTTCAAAACAAATCTCTTTTTTAAACTTTAGCCCATCACAGTACAGGAACACTGCAAAGATCGGGTTACCAGCTGATGATGAACCTACGAACCCATGTTTCGGGGACTCCCCACCGCGTTGGGGGTTGGCTATTCTTCTCTCGTGCCAATGGCACATCTCTTACCAATCGAACATAGGAAGACTTGATGAAACATGGAAGTTAACCAGGAGACATGAAGAGATTCTCTTTGCCGAATTTAGTCGTTGAGCGTGTCTATATCTACACCTTGATGCCACCTTTTCAGTCCATCTCTATTTCGCTCCGCTGCATTCCATTACAACTCATTTCGCTTCTCTACATTCCTCTACATTTCACTAAACTACGCTACATGCCATTCCCTTGCAAAGCCGACATCAAGGCGAGGCAAGCTGTAGACACGCCAATTTGGCCTTATTTGGGGCTTAAATTCTTATTCCATTGGCAACATCTCTTTTAGACTATAAAAATCATGATGAACCACTCTTTAGGATGAGCCGAGGTGCTTATTGGAAATATGAGGATGATTTGCTAATTTCTAATCAAATCGGTGTTTGCCGAACAAGAGACTCTTGGTGGTGTTCCAGATTATGCTTTTCCCAGCATATCATCTATTTGTAAATTTTTCACAGGACTATATGGACGTCTAATGAATAAATATTCAACACAAATAATCTTCCTCTCTGATTCCTCTTTTTAATTCAACAAACGGCATTCAATTCTGATCTCCCATTTGTCTGCAGCGCCCTTTGGAAGTCAGATGCGCAGTTCTGTCCGCATGCAACACCTATCAAGCCCAATTGCATGCAAGCCCAGCCCATTGGGCCCATATCTGACCAATTCACGACCTTACCTTCCTTTTTCCTCCTCCATATCACTTGTTATAGTATCTTGAAGCTTCATGGTCGAAATTAGCATCATTTAATGATGGCAATCCAACTTGTTGTCTTGTATATCAAGACTTGCCATTTTTAGACTAGATTTGTTTCCTCTTCAAGTGGAGGCATATTTTGAGCATGGGGAAGGTGATCCACGATTTCCAATCTCTCTCAATCATTTAGGTAAGTTTCTAGATTCCTCAGTATGAAAATCAGCAACATTAAATGGAGGAAATCCAACCTATGGTCGGATGTATCAAAACTTGCTATTTTTTGACCTGGTTCTCATCCCCTATAAAGGGAGACTCATATGAACGACCTAAGAAGGGCATCCCCATCCTCCAGAACTTATCTCTTCGTCCTCCAGCCACCCTAGGCTCTTCCCAATCTCCCCAAATAGTTCTATCTTCGTCGCGGTGCCCGGAGATCATCCCAAAGTGAAGAAGAAGCCGGTCTATGCTCCAACGTGCTGCACTGCTGATCATCGGATTCTACAGATATTTCTAGTAATTTTATGGCCTGAATTACTTCATACGAAGTGTGTTTCATCAAGATATATTTCATCTCCAACTGACGGCACTCAATTCTGACTTGCCGTTTGTTCGTGGCAATTGCTACACCCAGGGCGCGCATCCAGGTTCTGTTTTCCACATCCTCTCCCTTTCATAATTTTTACTGACTTCTACAGGAATATTTCGGAGAAGTCATCAACATAGGAATTCTTTCTATCTGAGTTTTCTGTCTACTCCAACAAACGGCACTCGATTCTGACATTGGGGTCGTCCGTAACATCCTCTGCACCAAAGTCGCGCCAGAAGGGTACCAAGCTACCCGAACCGGCTGTCTTCAACCAACTCGGCTTCAACTCAAGCCAAATCATTCTATAAGCTTTCTCAACTCAATTAACTCTGTTTATTTAATGTTTTAAAGCATATTTTAGTTCATTTACATCATTTTTACATAATCAAAAACACAAAAAAAGGGGTTAAGGCTCACCCCGAAGCCGGTGAGTCCAACTCCAACTGCTTCTTTCTTATCTTCTTACTACAGTTACTACACTTCTCACAAGTCTAACCAAACTCTTCACTTGGTTTATCGTTCTAGTTGCACAGGTTGATCAAGCTAGCATTGGATTGGAGACTCTTCTTCATCGGCCGGCCGAAGAAGAAGAAGGTTGAACTCACATCCCTTTCTCCCACGCTAAGGTACACACGGTCAAATTCAACTTCTTTCTATTTCCATTACATAAAGCGGAGCCCGCGGCTCCTGGCGACCACACTTTCTTTTTATTCTTGTTCTAAATTCATATCCTCCTCACTCTCCTCCCACATGACCCGAACCATCTCCGGTGCTCGAGCGACGCCGTGAGATGAAAGTTCGGGGATCAATGTGAGTGTGGGACCGAGGTGAGGAGTCTTTATCGCTTTCCGAGTGTTTCTCGATTCACTCCTTTTCCCTCATTCCATCTTTCACCTTCTCTTGAGGTGCCGATCCGGAACCCGTTTTCGGAGTCGACAGCAGACTGTTGACACTTTAATCTCCACGAATGCTTCCACTTCAGCCCACTTTGTGAAGTACTCCGTTGCTGTCAGAATGAATGATTTTGAGCGCATTTCGGAGTTGAGGTCACTCAAGGGGCCAATGATATCAAAAGCCCACATGGCGAAAGGCCATGGGGCATGAATTGGATGAAGGGAAGATGCGGGAGAGTGAATCTTGTCGGCATGGAGTTGACATGAATGACAATGCCGGACAAAGATGGAGCAGTCTTCTTCTAGAGTTGGCCAATAATACCCTTGTCGGATGATTTTCTTAGCAAGGGCTTGGGCATTCACATGACCACCACATACTCCAGAATGTGCTTCCTTCAGCACCAACTCAGCTTCCTCTTCATCAAGACATCTGAGTAAGATTCCACTTAGGCTTCTCTTGTAGAGCACTCCTCCTAGGATTGTATACCTCTGGGATACTCTTCTGATTGCCTTCTTTTCTTTGGTGGTTGATCTAGGTGGGTATGACTGATCTTGGTAATACCTCGCAATCTCGTCATACCAAGGTCTCTCACCTTCTTCTAATTCTTCTAACTCAATCAAGGAGATTTCTTCTTTATGTTCTAAGTATTCTTTTCTTTTGAATCTTTCCTTAACCTTCAGAAAACGTCCATCCTCAATTGCCGGAATTGTCCTCTTACAGATGTGGATAGTTCGCACTTGCCTGCCTAGTGGGACAGATAGAGATGAAGCTAGTGAAGCTAAGGCATCGGCGAGGATATTCTGAGAACGGGGGACATGGACAAAGGTGAGTTTGAAGAATAACTTGATGTAGCAGGTGGTGAGCTCCTGGTTGGGTTTGAGGTTTGGATGAGAAGTTCGGTATTTGGATAGGACTTGGCGTAGGATCAATTGACTATCACCTATCACCCTCAGTTCGTTGGCACCATGGAAATGAGCGGCCTCCAGCCCGGCCAGCAAGGCTTCATACTCAGCTATGTTGTTGGTTGCTGGAAAGTTAAGCTGAAAAGCCTGTGGAATGGTGACACCTTCAGGTGACAGAAGAACAATACCTATCCTTCTACCATGAGAGTTCAGAGCCCCGTCAAAATATAATGTCCAAAGATTGGAAGATCGGACTGACATTAGTTCGTCATCCGGGAACTCCGACCGGACTGGGTCAAAGACGGGTATGGGATGATGGGCAAGGTGTTCAGCAATAGCTTAGCCCTTGATTGCCTTATGTGGGACATAAGTGATATCAAATTGTGATAAGAAACTCTGCCATCGCCCTAACCGATCAGTCAAGACTGTCTTCTCTAACAGAAACTTAATGGGATTGATACGAGCAATGAGCTTGACTTGGTGAGCAAGAAAATAATGTTTGAGTTTCTGAACCACCCAAACAAGAGCAGCACAGGTCTTTTCTACCACAGTGTACTTCAGCTCACAAGCATCAAACATCTTAGACAAGTAATAAGTAGCTTGTTCTTTCCGTTCTTCATCAACTTGTGCAAGGACTTCCCTAAGAGAGTTCTCAAGAACCGAAATGTAGAGGACCAAGGGCTTGTCGTGAATTGGTGGTCTAAGTACAGGGGGCTTTCCAGGTATGTTTTCAACCCATCAAATGCCTCCTGGCACTTCGAATCCCATTTAAACTCGGCCCCCGCCTTGGTTAACTCATAGAAAGGTTTACACCTTTGGGAATGTTGTGAGATAAACCGGCGGAAAAATTGTAGCCTCCCAATCAATCCTCGAAGCTCTTTCATATTCTTCGGAGGAGGCATACCAATAATTGCTTTGGCCTTGTTTGGGTCGATCTCTATGCCTCTTTTGCTTACTATGAACCCAAGTAGTTTTCCTGATGAAACTCCAAATATACACTTCTTAGGGTTCATTTTTAGCTTGTATTCTCTAGCTCGTTGCAAAACTTTCCTTAGCACTTCAGAATGATCTTCCCGATTCTTGGACTTGATAACCAAATCATCCACATACACCTCTACAAGGGTGTGCATCATGTCATGAAAGATAGCCATCATAGCCCTCTGATATGTAGCACCAGCATTCTTTAACCCAAAGGGCATGACAACATAGCAATACGTTCCCCAAGGTGTAGTGAACGAGGTCTTCTCTTGGTCCTCTTTAGCTAACCGGATCTGATTGTATCCAAAATAGCCATACATGAATGAAAGCATTTCAAATACAACTGTGTTATCAACCAAAACATCGATATGAGGTAAAGGAAAATCATCCTTAGGACACGCTCGGTTCAAGTCCCTGAAGTCTATACAAATCCGAATTCGTCCATCCTTCTTCATAACAGGGACTATGTTAGCCACCCATTGCGGATACATGACAACCTTAATAAATTTTGCTTGATGTAGTTTGTCGACCTCTTCTTTCATTTTGAGTGCAATATCAGGGTGGAATCTCCTGAGCTTTTGTTTGACCGGGGTAGTTCCAGGTTTCAAGGTTAATCTATGTTCAACCAATGAATTATCTAATCCCGGCATATCTTCATATGTCCATGCGAACGTGTCCTTATATTCTTCCAACACTTTGATCAAACGTTGTTCTTCTGAGGGAGTGAGGTTTGCACTGATGAGGATAGTCTTAGGATCTTCCAGGGTTCCTAAATTCAGTTCCTTGGTCGGTTCATTCCCTGTGGCTGATGGTTCTTTAAATCTTCTAAGTCCAGATGCATATGCATCAGCCAAATCCTCGATTTCATCCTCGGATTCGGGATCCTTCTCTGATACCACCTCATATACTCCCAAAGTATGATCTATGTTATGCTCATCCTCATATCGGATTTCATCTAGCTGGATGGTATTATCCAAAAAGTTTGGCAGCCTTGCACACTCTACGCATTTCTGTGCCAATTGTTACATATACCTATTTGGAACTCGCTTACCTCTGACTTTCCTATTTCCTAACCTAACTTGACCTACTGAAGATAAAGCTGGAAAGGTGGTATTTACAGTGGAGGGAGGATCGAGTAAATCGATCAATGATTCAGAAAAGAGGGATCCCTGATTGGGAGTACCCTCTGGGATGAGTAGAGACGCCTCCTCGATGGAAATGTGAGTTTCAGAGAAGTCGTTTTTTTTTTGGATTCTCAAGTAAAAAGATAAAATGAGCCTGAGTGACTCGAGGCTTGCTAGAAGATGACTGAATTAATAGAGAGAAAAACTTAAGAATAAAGGGGAAAAAGGGGCTTGTGGGCCCAATGGTAACAGAAAGTGGACACATGGGTCCAAAACTGATGAAAAAAGTAAACGGGTACGTGGACCCATTCATAGAAATAAATGGGCATGTGAGCCCATGTTGGGAAAAGCCCTTAGTTCTGAAGGTGATGAGGGAAGCAAATGGGCAAGCTGGCCCAGCAAGAGTAGAAGGTTGAAGAGGGCACATGGGCTCAAAGTGGGTAAGTGGGCCCTGAAGCCCATCCAAAAGATCTAGAAACAATGGTACAAGGTTCAAACATGGGATTGTTGTATTTTGGCCTCGTGGAATGGTTTTGACTTGGGTGGTATGCTCAACCAGATGATCCAATATTTGTCTACCGTTGAGTGGTTCCTGGTGCTCTTCCCCACTTGAGAACAGGCGAGTCAAAGATAAGCATAAGTCTTCCAAGTCTTCTTCTTCTTCATCTGGAGCTTTCCTTCTCTTGACAGTCATCACGGAACTTTTGCCATCTTCAGCCATCCTCATGGTCTCCCCTTTGATAAAGAATGTATGGAGCCCCATGGTATATCCTGGCTGGAAGATCCTCCTTGGGATGGAACCCTCTTCATATCCCAACCCCTGCCTGCGTGGCCTTTTCACAGTTTCAATTGGCTGAGTGATCCCTTGAAGACCCTTGCCTAAACCTCTTCCAGGCTAATAGCCCAATTTCATCATCATTCGCCATCCCAGTGTGTCTGGTAGAGAGGCGGTCATGCATCTGACTTTTGGCAATTCTCCCACTGAGATCTGGGGTTGTATTGACAGACCTAGGGGTAAAGAAGCATCGTTCTGCTCGTCCCTTATAGGTATGCTAGTCACTTTGACCACCTGTCCTTTAAAGGGAAACTTTATGCACTGGTGGTTTGTTGAAGCCACAGCTCCTATTGCCTCCAAGTATGGCCTCCCAAGTATAGCCTGAAAAGTTGGATCCAATTCTAAAATATGAAAATCTGTTGTGACCATACTTGGTCCAAGTTTGACTTCTAGTGTGACCACCCCACGTGCAGACTTATTGGAGTTGTCGTAGGCCGTCACCATGGCACAAGATGGCTTGATTTCTTGTTCAGAAATGCCACACAACTGCAAAGTTTCTGGCGGCATAACGTTGATAGAAGCTCCAGTGTCAACCAAACATGATTTCACTTCGACATTACAAATAACCACAGCCACATGCAAAGCATATCTCCTAAATTCTGGATCTGCTAATTCCTCATGAGAGAAAGTGAGTGTTGGGTGCTCACTTCTAGGGGCTAACACTGTAGTGATCTTCTCAGGTGGGAGATCTTCACTCACCATGACCCTTTGCAAGTACTGCTGTAGAATCTCCTGGGGCACCTTTGATCTTTTGATCAACACAAGTATGGAAATACGGGCCGGTGTTTTATCTAAATGCTTTAACAGATCATAGGCTGTGCCTGGCAATGGTTCTTCTACTTGTTCCTCCTCCACTTGATCCTGCGGTTGAGTACTAGCTTGGGGAAAGAGCCGCTGGAACATCCTCCCACTCCGAAGCACCGGGGCTATTTGGCGGTCGGGTAGAGGTGACGGGTTAACTGGGGTGGATTGTGGTGGAACAGGTGGTGTAGGTGTAGGTATGATAGGTAATGGGATTGGTGGTTCTAGGATGATTGGGTTAGTTGGTAGAGGGTTAGGATTTGGAGGTGGTAGTGATGGGGATACTGGTGGCCTAATAAGAAGAGGCCGGGGTGCAGAAGTGGTTGATGAGTTTAATGAAGGTGTTGGTAATGTGGTAGGTTGTGGGTTCGGTGTTATGATAGGTTGGGGTTTTGGAGTGGTAGAGCTCGTAGGATGGGGGTTCATATTTGGTGGTGACTGTGGTGGTCGGATGAGCAAGGGCCGGTGTGTAGCAATGGTTGAAGGAGGTGTAGTTAAGGAGGGGGCTGGCCTAATGATGGGTCGGCGAGAAGAAATGGCGGCCAGTGGTTGGGTTATTGAACTTGGTGGTGGTTGTGGAGTAGAAGGTGCACGGATTATTTGTCTAGGAGGGTTCCTAGCAGGAGACCTAGCTGGGTTGACAGGCATAGTTGTATTGTGGTTTTCTAGTTTCCAACCTTGAGCACGATTGGCATCTCCCTGGACAATGGAGTGTACTAGACCAATTCCTGGGTTTGGATGTGCTGGTGCCGGCGCTGGAGCGGGAGCATGTAATGGGAGAGGATTCTAAACAATCCCCAAGCCAGGTTGTTGTTGAGGTTGAGCCGGTGGATGTTGCCGCTGCTGCTGCCTAGCCTTCATTACCTGTATGCATTCCCCCATTTGGACCCAATCAATGCTGCCTTGGTCATTCAGATCGTGGATGTAATCCTTGAATTGAAAGCACACCTCTACAGTGTGACCAGGACACCGGTGGTAAGAACAGTATCGGGACATATCTGCGTTTGTTGGCCAAACCTCTCTTTCCTTGGGTAATTCCAACTGTTTCTCTGCCATGAGTACATTGAAGATGTCGGTCAAGGAGTAAAGGAGTTGTTGGTAGTTATCTCTCCTAGGACCTCCCCTTCGTGGTGCCTGATTGGGTGGTGGCGGTGCCCTATTGTAGGCAGGTTGACGAGGTTGCTGGGGTTGTGCTACTGGTTAAGGGGGTTGTTGTAGTTGTCGTGGTTGTGGTGGCCTAACTTGTTGCTGAGGGGGGTAATAGGAAGGGTTCTATGGTGGGTTTCTGAAATGGTTTTGACGGTTCCCTCCCTGGTTCCCTACAATATTTACAGTTTCGTTGTTGACCACTCCCTCGGTTGTAGGCCCAACTGGTGCAGAGGGGTCTTCACGAAGTTTCTAGGTTTGGGATCAAATGGATTTATCATTGTGGCATCCTTGAAGTGGGCTTGCAAGTATCGGGCACTGTCATAGAGTTCATTCATTGTGGTAGGACGGTGCATGATCAAGACATTCTTCAAGGCAGGTGTAGTGTTGCCAATGAGCATCTTCACTTGTTCCCCTTCAGAAATCACATCTGTCAATTTTTCTGCCATTCCCCTCCAGCGATCTGCAAACTTTATGAAGTCCTCTTCAGGCTTCATCTTCTCAGCAATCAAATCTGTAATGGAGCATGCTGGTGCCACTTGGTCTCTGTATCTTTGCAAGAATTTTGTCTTTACAATATCGAAGTCTCCTGCCTCAAAGGAGTCGAGTGAGTAGAACCATTCCAATGCAGACCCTTCTAGTGATCGACGGAACAAGAAAGAAAGAACCCTACGATCATCCTTCCAGAATGAGGATTCAAAGAGAAAATCTTTAAGGTGGAGAAAAGGGTTGCCAGTACCATTGTAGCGGCGATAAACTGGTAGTTCAGAAGGTGGCAGGTGGAGAAATGGCAAAGAAGGAATGGAAATCTCAGGAACTGACTTGGTGTCCAGGCGACATCTCAGCTCTTCATAACGTTCATTCATCTGGGTGAGCTGATCCTTGATTGCCCTGGTGAGAGCAGGTTCTTGGTTTACTGGTGGGTGTATGTGGTTAGAGACATGGTTCTGAAATTGAGGAGCATGACTTGAAGATTGTCCCATGACTTGATGGGCCAAGGGAGCAACATGGTTGAAATAAGATGGCTGAACAAATGAGGGTTGGCCACAGACGATTGAACTACAGATGGTTGTGCTAGTGCCAATGATGGTTGAATCATAGATTGTTGAACAACAGGTGGTTGAACAAAGGGTGGTCGAATGAGTGGTGGTTGAACTAGAGGACGAGGAGATAAGGCAACTTGGTTAACTTCAGCTTGATCTGAGGCCATTTTTCCCTTCACCATGGATTCTATGCGGGCATAGGTTTCTGGGTCGGTATAGAGAGATAACTCCCAAAAGAGTTGTTCAACATCATGAGGAGCAGATGGTTGAGTGACCTCTTGCGCTTGTGACTCAAATAATGGATTAACACGACCATCTGACGGATTTGGTTGATGACCCATCTCGTGCTCTCGATGTTCAGCTTGTTCCGCCATTCCAACGTGCCTTCCAGACCTTAATTGCATTGAACTTAATGGAGAAAGTAAAACAAACAAGTTGACAAAGCAAACAAAGAACTTTTTTTTTTTAGTATTTTGCAAAAAGTTAGAGGTTTGAATTTTTGTTTGACAAGCAAGTGATGCAAAGACTTGAAAGCAAAATTACGCAATGATTTTGATTAAACCTTAGGTTTATGGATTTGTTAAGAATTGTTCTCTCAACAAATGGGTTAGGATCCTAACTCCAATCTCCAATGACCTAGGTTTCACACAATCTCACCACATGTAGGTAACATAGGATGCTTCGAGTTTTGGGGAGTGGTACAACCAACCCGATCGTGAAGAGGAATACTCCACGTATGAGGAATTACGGAGGCCTTTATGAAAGCCAACCAAGTCAACTAGGATAGAATATCCCAGAAGAGAGGTCAGAATCCACCAAGAGGGTGTTTTGATGGGAGGGGTAAATGGGAGAGTGAGCTCCCACCTCAAAAAAGTGTAAAAGAAGGAGGTAGAGAGAAGGATCAGAGAATGCAATCAAGTAATAAAGCAAGTAATAAGCAAAACATGAACTTAAATAAACAAGCAATCACACAAGACAAGCAATTAGAAACTAGACAAGCAACTAGAAACTAGAATCCAGACCTTGTTTCTTATGTGAGCCAATATGGAGATAGTGAAAAGGTGATGGAAAGAAGAGGGTTCAGATCTGATAGCCAAGCAAAAGGGTGGTCCACGTGGGGACCGATGTGGGAACTGAGGTAAAAAGTAAAGGTGGTTCACGTGGGAACCGGTTTTGGGTAAAAAGGGGTGGTTCACGTGGGAACCGATTTGAATGGTCAAAAGAGGGCCACGTGGGGCCAATTAAAGGTGAATAAAGACCTGATCCAAGTTGGGATAGATCTGAAAAAAAGGGGTTTGGTTCACGTGGGAACCGAAGTAAAGAAAGAGATTGGTTCACGCGGGAACCGATTTAAAAAGAAAAGGGTGGTTCACGTGGGAACCGGTTTAAATAAAATGCAGAAATTAAATGGTATACTTGGAACTTCAGATCTGATGAAAGATGGGTGAAATCAGAAATTTTGAGATGGCATGAAGTTTAAGAGAGGTGGAAGGAAGGAAAGGCTCACGTGGGAACCGGTCTAGAACTAGAACTAGTTGCAAACAAAACACTAAGCACCCACGGTTGAAGACATTGCTTGTCCCACCGTGGTCGCCACAAAGCTGTCGACTCTGAAAATTCGACGGGGTCCTCTCCTTTTCAGGGAAGTCCGTGAATCCAGATCGTCACCTCAAGAGGGGATGAGAAAAGAAAGAAATAAAACTCGGAAAGCAACTCTCACCTCGATCCCACACTCACATTGATCCCCGAACTTTCATCCCTTGGCGTCGCTCAGTCACCAAAGAGACAGTTCGGGTCATGTGGGAAGAGGGTGAGAAGAAATAAATTAAGACATGTGGTCGCCAGGAACCGTGGGTTCCGATTTATAGAATTAAAATGACCGTGTGTACCTTAGCGTGAAGAATGTGAGTTAAAGCTTCTCCTTCTTCGGTCGGCCGATGAAGAAGAGTCCTCAACGCGGTGGGTGCTTGATATTCTGTGCAACTAGAAAAACAAACAAGTGAAAGGGACTATTAGAACTAAACAAGGTGGAGTATATGTAAAGAGAATAACATAAAACACACAATTGACTAGAAACTGACCGGACTCGTGTTATCTCTAACCCCCTTTTTTTTATTTTTCGGAATAACAGAATAAAAGTAATGAAAAAAACGTAAAAAAATAATAGGAGGATGTATAATCACGAAACAAAGAGGTAGGAAAAAGAACTGAAATATTCTGAGTTGAATAGAGGGAGATATAGCCAAATCTGTGTTGTCGAAAAAGCCGAGCAGCAGTCCAGGATCTTCCAGGCGCGACTTTACTTCTGCGCTCGTCACGACCAATCCTGACCTCGGAATCAAGTTCCGTCAATTTCAAACTCAATAATACTTGGAGAGGAAGAACTTCGATGAAGAGATCTTAGGCAGAAGACGTCCACACACTGCTGTAGAGGCCGAGGAAGAGATACTTGGCAGATCACCTGTAGAACAGCCTTCCTCTCTCTTGAACCGACTTTTATCTCTCTAAAAACTCGAAATTATCTCTCTAAAAATCACAAAATCAATGCAGGAGGGAGGTTGGATGTCTTGAGATGCCTAGGGGGTCGTGCTCATGCCTCTGGAATGACCAGAATCGGAGTTAATTTATAGGAGAACAGGCGGCGTTATCAAGGCTAAAAAATAGGGGCCTTGCGCCCCACCCCTGGGCGCATGCACCCTGGTGCAGGGCGCATGCGCCCCACTGAGGGGCGCATGTGCCCCCCAGTGATGGCGCATGGGCACAAATCCCGAGAAAAAAGGTCTTATCCGATCGGCGGTTCAGTGGTAGAGTCCCGGTGAAAAACTGGGTCACTCGTGCCTCCAGGGTAGGGCGCATGTGCCCTCAAGTGAGGGCGCGAGGTCACGTGCCTCACTGGTAGGGCGCATGGGCACGTGCCTTGGGTCCTGGGCGCATGTGACCAGGAACCCGAGCGCATGGGACTGGTTTCGCGCGTCCTTCTTCCGGAAGCCATTGCGAACACTCCCGAACTCGGAATTCGACGCCGTTTGTTGCGTTGGAAAGATAACAGGCCGAAGAAGCTTTCTATAGCATATGATCAGCCATCACACCCTCAAAAAATTCATAATTTTATCCGGAAGTTAGGGCAATGAACAAAAGATCCGATACAGGTCAGAATGACTCCGACAGCAAACCGGAAAGGCACGGTATGCAACAAAACCTTCAATGCATGATCATAAGGCATTGGTCATTCAGCCAATTTCCGTGTTTACACGATTTACGTGTGGCTTTTGCTCGGAAATTACGGCTTTTTGCAGAAAACATTGGAAAACATCCGATTTCGTTCGGCGAAGCTCCAAATCAACTTTAAAAAACCCGGCATCATTATAAGGTCAATCACACATGTTACCCTATAAAACATGAGTTTTATGCTCTGAATTAGGCGAATTTGGCGTGTCTACAAGCAGAAGTACACAACCATGGAGAAAACCTGTGCCGCCCTAGTTTGGGTAGTCTAGAAGCTTAAGCACTACTTTCTAGCACACGAGGTTAATCTCATTGCTCGCATGAATCCCATTAAATTTATCCTTGAAAAATATGTCCTGACTGATCGGTTGGCACGTTGGCAAAGCTTTCTTTCTCAATTTGACATCACCTACATCCAACAGAAGATGATCAAGGGCTATGCGATTGCTGAACATCTCGCCCATCATCCTATCCCAATCTTTGACCCTATCCAATCATAATTCGCCGATGAAGAATTGATATCCATTCGATCTTCCAATCTGTGGACTTTATACTTTGATGGGGCATTAAACTCTCAGGGTAGAGGGATAGGGGTTGTTCTCCTATCACCCGAAGGTGTCACCATTCCATAGGCCTTTCAGCTCCATTTTCCAGCAACAAACAATATAGCTGAGTATGAAGCCTTGCTGGCTGGACTGGAGGCAGCTCACTTCTATGGTGCCACCAAACTAAGGGTGATTGGTGATAGTCAGTTGATTCTCCGCCAAGTGCTTGCCAAATACCGCACATCAAGCAAGATTCATTAAGGTCATCATTTATCCGCAATGGGTGGCAAACACAGTCCCTGTTATGAAAAAGGATGGACAGGTCCAGATCTGCATAGACTTCAGGGACTTGAACCGAGCGTGTCCTAAAGATGACTTTCTTCTACCTCATATTGACGTATTGGTTGATAACACTGTCGACTCTGAAAATTCGACAGGGTCCTCTCCTTTTCAGGGAAGTCCATGAATCCAGATCGTCACCTCAAGAGGGGATAAGAAAAGAAAGGAATAAAACATCGGAAAGCAACTCTCACCTCGGTCCCACACTCACATTGATCCCCGAACTTTCATCCCTTGGCGTCGCTCGATCACCAAAGAGACGGTTCGGGTCATGTGGGAGGAGTATGAGAAGAAATAAATGTGGTCGCCAGGAACCGTGGGTTCCGATTTATAGAATTAAAATGACCATGTGTACCTTAGCGTGAAGAATGTGAGTTAAAGCTTCTCCTTCTTCGGCCGGCCGATGAAGAAGAGTCCTCAACATGTGGGTTCTTGATATTATGTGCAACTAGACAAACAAACAAGTGAAAGAGACTATTAGAACTAGACAAAGTGAAGTATATGTAAAGAGAATAACATGAAACACACAACTGACTAGAAACTGACCGGATTCGGGTTATCTCTAACCCCTCTTTTTATATTTTCGGATTAACAGACTAAAAATAATGCAAAAAATTGTAAAACAAATAATGGGAGGATGGATAATCATGAAACAAATACATAGGAAAAAAAACAGAAAGATTCTCAGTTGAATAGAGAAAGATATAGCCAAATCTGTGTTGTCAAAATAGCCGAGCAGTAATCCAGGATCTGCCAGGTGCGACTTTTCTTCTTCACTAGTCACGACCAGCCCCGATCTCGGAATCAAGTTATGTTTATTGAAAACTGAAGAAAACTTGGAGAGGAAGAACTTTGATGAAGAGATCTCGGGAATAAGACATCTACACGCTGCTGTAGAGGCTGAAGAAGAGAGACCTAGCAGATCACCTGCAGAACAGCCTTCCTCTCTCTTGAACCGACTTTTATCTCTCTAAAAACTCGAAATTCTCTCTCTAAAAATCACAAAATAAATGCAGGAGGGAGGTTGGACATCTTGAGATACCTGGGGGGTCGTGCTCATGCCTCTGGAACGACCAGAATCAGAGTTTATTTATAGGAGAACGAACGGCGCGATCAATACTAAAAAATAGGGCTCCTTGCACCCTACCCCTGGGCGCATGCACCCTGGTGCAGGGCGCATGCGCCCCACTAAGGGGCGCATGTGCCTCCCAGTGGGGGCGCATGGCACTTTCCCGAAAAATTTGTCCTTATCCGGTCGATCGGTTCAGTGGTAGAGTCCCGGTGAAAAACTGGCTCCCTCGTGCCTCAAGGGTATGGCGCATGTGCCCTCAAGTGAGGGCACGAGGTCACGTGCCTCACTGGTAGGGCACATGGGCACATGCCCTGGGTCCCGGGCGCATGTGACCAGGAACCCGGGCGCATGGGACTGTTTTTGCGCGTCCTTCTTCTGGAAGCCATTGCGAACACTCCCAAACTCGAAATTCGACGCCATTTGTTGCGTTGGAAAGATAACAGGCCGAAGAAACTTTATATAGCATAGGATCAGCCATCACACCCTCCAAAACTTCAGAATTTTGTCCGGAAGTTAGGGAAGTGAACAGAAGATCCGATACAGGTCAAAATGACTCCGACGGCAAACCGGAAAGGCACGGTATGCAACAAAACTTATCCGGAGTGTGAATCTGACCATAACCTTCAATGCATGATCATTAGGCATTGGTCATTTAGACAATTTCCATGTTTACACGATTTACGTGTGGCTTTAGCTCGGAAATTATGGCTTTTTGCAGAAAACTTTGGAAATCATCCGATTTCGTTCGGCGAAGGTCCAAATCAACTTTTAAAGACCCGACATCATTATAAGGTCAATCTCACATGTTACCCTATAAAACATGAGTTTTATGCTCTGAATTAGGAGAATTTGGCGTGTCTACAGCTTGCCTCGCCTTGATGTCGGCTATGTAAGGGAATGGCATGTAGTGAAGCGGAGTGATTCGTAGTGAACTGTAATGGAATGCAAGTGAATGTAGATGAATGTAGCGGTATAGAATGGTGATGGACTGAAAATGTGGCATCAAGGTGTAGATATAGACACGCTTATCTACCCGATCCAGCAAAATGAATCTCGCTGAGTATTCTAGATTGCTTTTATGTTCTATCAAAACCTCATATAATTGACTTAAAAGACATGCCCTTGGCACGAGAGATGAAAAAGTAAATGATAAAGGATAAAAGGATGTAGCCAACCCTCAGCGTGGTGAGGAGTCCTCGAATTCGTAGGTTCATCATCAGCCAACAACCCAAACTTTGCGGTGTTCTTGTACTGTGATGGGCTAAAGTTTTTTTTTTAAAGAGAAATTGATTTTAAAATGAAAAGAATACCAATCCATCATATTTGGAATCTCAAGTTCATTCAAGTTTCACCAAAATACTCAGTTTAATTATGAGTGGAATAACCTCAAGTTCTAAAAGGGTTCGTTTAAGCATAACAAAATTGCTCAGGTATCGTGAAAACCATGAATCATGCTCTGGTAGAAAACTGAGTATTCGGAAAATGACAAGACATATTTAAGCCATAGTGGGATTGAAAGATAATGGTGGGACTAACATAGAATGAAGGGATAGAAGAAACAATGGCATGACAATTTCCATGGTGGGTAAAATAAAAGACACGATGGGATAAAAGAAAGGAAAGAATAAAACATGGTGGAATAAAAAGAAAGGAATAAAACATGAAGGGATAACATTGGTAACGATGAAAAGGAGAAATTATGAAGAAAATAGTTGAAGATATAGATTGTCTATTGGAGGTCAAGACACCAGATTAGGAGCCATCGTCCCTCCAATGTTCAATTTTGGCTTATCCGTGAGTGTGAAGAAATGACCAAGCCATCGTAGATTTTGTTGAAGGGGATCTCGGGCCAAGTCATTTTCACTCTCAAGGTCTTCAACATTAATGCATATAATATGTATCAAATGGCCCTAATATAACTATGTGATAGATAGTAGGAGTGATGTGAAGTGTAAAAAATGAAGTGATGGTTATGATGTGAGATTGATGAGAATGTGGATTTGAATGAAGTCTTCAAGTGTGATTTATCAATTTGTATCGACTGCCTGATTCATCAGTATCTCTGATCCATCCTTGTCTTGTCTTTTGACGGAATACAGCACCACGATAGGTAGTGCTTCCTCTCTTTTCGCCACAAGGTTGGCATGATGTTCCTTCCGAAACACTGATCTCACTACTTCACCTGTTGGACTTAAGAGGTTGCCTGATGGCCCTTCTCTTTTGCTTCTTCAGCTCCTGAAAGCACTTAACAAAGATGATTAGATTTTCATCATGACTCATCCCTTTGCCTGTATATCATTTGCCTTGATTTTGAGTCAAAGGGAGGAGCCTTCTTAACAAGGTGGAATAAAACAAATGATTGAAATGAAATAGGGAGGTAAGGGTTGAGAGAACTTACCTGCCGTGGTGTGAATCCTCTCCTCTCCTACATTGGAATCCCTAAAACACTTGATAGAAAGGGGATTAGATCTTCACCATGACTCAATCCTTTGCCAATTGCGGTCAACTTTGACTTAGGTCAAAGGGGAGAGCCTTATTAACAAGATAATTAAAGCAAAAAGGATATGCAATGCAGGAATGGAAATATGCATGATAGTCAAATAAACATGGATGCAACTATGGCAACAATGATCATGACTGAGCTTTTTTTTGGATTTCTTAGAAATATTCATTTATTTGAATTTTAAAAATTATTTAATTGGTTTTTTTATATTTTTTTTGAAATATGCATTTTTTTGGATTTTTGAAATATGAATTTTTTTTGGATTTTGAAAATATTCACTTTTTTGTGGAGAAAAAGCTGGTATTTGAGATAATTCATCGGTCTTTGGAGTTTGTCAAGACTCAAGTGGTAGATGCCACGTGCAAAAGTAAAGTTCCCTACCTAGAATCCTTCTAACCTTCTTCCTTTGATCGGCTTGGGTTCCACCTGGATTTGATCGGTTTACCCTACCCAAGGGGTTTAAGGAGGAAGAGTATAGAGGAAGTCCTTGATAGGGTTTGAAGATGTTGAGAGGGATTTCTCTACTCTCACTCAAATTACCCATTGGGGTTCGGCCTCTTTGGGTTTTTCTTTCTTTTTTTGCTCTTTTCTATGTGGCACATATTTGGACAGGTTTTTGACCCGTGGGGACATTGCCCATCTTTTAGTACCTTTTGCCTTGACTATCATTCTAGGTACTCATTCGGACAGGTTGATCATTTTTCTTTTTATAACCTGAGGGGTTCATTGCCCATCTTTTGGCACCCTTTTGTACCCTCTGAGATGGCCTCCTACTAGGGTGGGAGTGTTTTCGATACTACCCCTCTCTAATCTTTTCTCCCTATCTTGGACCGAGTAGAAGAGAATAGGGTAAGGGTACTCCTTCGATTTCTAGATTTCTGCCTTGCCTTTCGCAAGTGTCGGGTTGTCTGGATTCTAGGATCGGGAAGTGTTGTGTGTGTAGGATGGTACCTACCCTTGACTTCTCACGAACAACCTAGGATCGATGACTTGAGATTATACCAGTGGTTTCTCCATTTTTATGGAAAGTACTTTTTGAGGTAAACTCCATTCCAAGGATGATTCAATTTTTCTCCATTTGCATTAGTCAATTCATATGCATTACCTGGATACTTTTCAATGATTACAAAAGGCCCTTCCCAGTTAGGTTGCAACTTGGAGCGGGGACCCGCTAGCTTAACGAATATGCGTTTGACTACCATCTCACCGATCTCGAATTTTCTCTCGACCACCCTCTTTTGATAAAACCTTTTAAGTCTATTCTGATAAGTCCGGGCATGCTCGGCGGCGGCTAGCCTTCTTTCATCCAAGAGTTCAAGTTGTGCAAGGAGAGATTCTCGTCTCTCATCAACAGGAATATCCCTGTCAAGCTGAACTTGGAGAGATGGAAGTAATACTTCATAAGGGACCACTGCTTCCATCCCATATGCCAAGGCATATGGGGGTTTGTCCAGTGGGAGTCCTTACAGAAGTACGATAAGCCCATAGAGCATCTACAAGCTTATCAGGCCAATCGGCAAACTTGCTAGAGTTACAAGATTTCTTGATGATTTTGATTAAGGTTTTATTGGTGGCTTCTGCTTGACCATTGCCTTGAGGATAGTATGGTGATGAATGATGCAATGAAATGCATTACCTGTTGCAAAGATCACGCAGATCTTGAGAAAGAAATTGTGGCCCATTATCGGTGACGATGTCGTTGGGGATCCCGAACCATGCCACGATGTTGCGCTTGATGAAGGAGCAGACTGTTGACGCTTTAATCTCCACGAATGCTTCCGCTTCAGCCCACTTTGTGAAGTACTCCGTTGCCGTCAGAATGAATGATTTTGAGCGCATTTCAGAGTTGAGGTCACTCAAGGGGCCAATGATATCAAAGGCCCACATGGCGAAAGGCCATGGGGCATGAATTGGATGAAGGGAAGATGCGGGAGAGTGAATCTTGTCAGCATGGAGTTGACATGAATGACAATGCCGGACAAAGATGAAGCAGTCTTCTTCTAGAGTTGGCCAATAATACCCTTGTCGGATGATTTTTATAACAAGGGCTTGGGCATTCATATGACCACCACAAACTCCAGAATGTGCTTCCTTCAACACCAACTCAGCTTCTTCTTCATCAAGACATCTGAGTAAGATTCCACTTAGGCTTCTCTTATAGAGCACTCCTCCTAGGATTGTATACCTCTGGGATACTCTTATGATTGCCTTCTTTTCCTTGGTGGTTGATCCAGGCGGATATGACTGATCTTGACAATACCTCGCAATCTCGTCATACCAAGGTCTCTCACCTTCTTCTAATTCTTCCAACTCAATTAGGGAGATTTCTTCTTTATGTTCCAAGTATTCCTTTCTGTTGAACCTCTCCTTAACCTTTAGAAAATGTCCATCCTCAATTGCTGGAATTGTCCTCTTACAGATGTGGATAGTCCGCAATTGCCTGCCTAGCGGGACAGATAGAGATGAAGCTAGTGAAGCTAAGGCATCGGCGAGGATATTCTGAGAACGGAGAAAATGAACAAAAGTGAGTTTGAAGAATAGCTTGATGTAGCAGGTGGTGAGCTCCTGGTAGGGTTTGAGGTTTGGATGGGAAGTTCGGTACTTGGATAGGACTTGGCATAGGATCAATTGACTATCATCTATCACCCTTAGTTTGGTGGCACCATGGAAATGAGCGGCCTCCAGCCCAGCCAGCAAGGCTTCATACTCAGCTATGTTGTTGGTTGCTGGAAAGTTAAGCTGAAAAGCCTGTGGAATGGTGACACCTTCAGGTGACAGAAGGACAATACCTATCCCTCTACCATGAGAGTTCAGAGCCCCGTCAAAATATAATGTCCAAAGATTGGAAGATTGGACTGCCAGTAGTTCGTCATCTGAGAACTCTGATCGGATTGGGTCAAAGACGGGTATAGGATGGTGGGCAAGGTGTTCAGCAATAGCATAGCCCTTGATGGCCTTCTGTGGGATATAAATGATATCGAATTGGAATAAGAAGCTCTGCCATCGCCCTAACCGATCAGTCAAGACTGTCTTCTCTAACAGAAACATAATAGGATTGATACGAGCAATGAGCCTGACTTGGTGAGCAAGAAAATATGTTTGAGTTTATGAACCACTCAAACAAGAGCAGCACAGGTCTTTTCTACCACAGTGTACATCAAACATCTTGGACAAGTAGTAAGTAGCTCGTTCTTTCCCTTCTTCATCAACTTGTGCAAGGACTACCCCAAGAGAGTTCTCAAGAACCGAAATGTAGAGAACCAAAGGCTTGTCGGGAATTGGTGGTTTAAGTACAGGGGGACTTGCCAGGTATGTTTTCAGCCCATCAAACGCCTCCTGGCACTTCGAATCCCAATTAAACTCAGCCCCCGCCTTGGTTAACTCATAGAAAGGTTTACACCTTTGGGAATGTTGTGAGATAAACCGGCGGACAAATTGTAGCCTCCCAATCAATCCTCGAAGCTCTTTCACATTCTTCGGAGGAGGCATACCAAGAATTTCTTTGGCCTTGTTTGGGTCGATCTCTATGCCCCTTTTGCTTACTATGAACCCAAGTAGTTTTCCTGATGAAACTCCAAATGTGCACTTCTTAGGGTTCATTTTCAGCTTGTATTCTCTAGCTCGTTGCAAAACTTTCCTTAGCACTTCAGAATGATCTTCCCGACTCTTGGACTTGATAACCAAATCATCCACATACACCTCTACAAGGGTGTGCATCATGTCGTGAAAGATAGCCATCATAGCCCTCTGATATGTAGCACCAGCATTCTTTAACCCAAAGGGCATGACAACATAGCAATATGTTCCCCAAGGTGTAGTGAACGAGGTCTTCTCTTGGTCCTCCTTAGCTAACCGGATCAGATTGTATCCAGAATAGCCGTCCATGAATGAAAGCATTTCAACTCCAGCTGTGTTATCAACCAAAACATCGATATGAGGTAAAGGAAAATCATCCTTAGGACACGCTCGGTTCAAGTCCCTGAAATCTATACAAATCCGAATTCGTCCATCCTTCTTCATAACAGGGACTATGTTAGCCACCCATTGTTGATATAGGACGACTTTAATAAATTTTGCTTGGTGTAGTTTGTCGACCTCTTCTTTCATTTTGAGTGCAATATCAGGGTGGAACCTCCTGAGCTTTTGTTTAACCGGGGTAATTCCAGGTTTCAAGGTTAATCTATGTTCAACGAATGATTTATCTAATCCCGGCATGTCTTCATACGTCCATGCGAACGTGTCCTTATATTCTTTCAACACTTTGATAAAACGTTGTTATTCGGAGGGAGTGAGGTTTGCACTGATGAGGATAGTCTTAGGATCTTCCAGGGATCCTAAATTTAGTTCCTTGGTCGGTTCATTCCCTGTGGCTGATGGTTCTTCAAATCTTCTAAGTCCAGATGCATATGCATCAGCCAAGTCCTCGATTTCATCCTCAGATTCAGGATCCTTCTTTGATACCACCTCATATACTCCCAAAGTATGATCTATGTTATGCTCATCCTCATATCGGATTTCATCTAGCTGAATGGTATTATCTAAAAAGTTTGGCAGCCTTGCACACTCTATGCATTTCTGTACCAATTGTTGCAGATACCTATTTGGAACTCGCTTACCTCTGACTTTCATATTTCCTAACCTAACTTGACCTACTGAATATAAAGCTGGAAAGGTGGTATTTACAGTGGAGGGAGGATTGAGTAAATCGATCAATGATTCAGAAAAGAGGGATCCCTGATTGGGAGCACCCTCTGGGATGAGTAGAGACGTCTCCTCGATGGAAATGTGAGTTTCAGAGAAGACATTTTTTTTTTGGAAATTTCAAGTAAAAAGATAGAATGAGTCAGCATGACTCGAGGTTTGCTGGAAAATGACTGAATTACCAGAGAGAAAAACTTAAGAATAAAAGGGAAAAAGGGGCTCGTGGGCCCAATGGTAACAGAAAGTGGACACATGGGTCCAAAACTGATGAAAAAAGTAAATGGGTACGTGGACCCGATCTTAAAAATAAATGGGCATGTAAGCCCATGTTGGGAAAAGCCCTCAGTTCTGAAGTTGATGAGGGAAGCAAATGGGCAAGCAGGCCCAATAAGAGTGGAAGGTTGAAGAGGGCACATGGGCCTAAAGTGGGTAAGTGGGCCCTGAAGCCCATCCAAAAGATCTAGAAATAATGGTACGAGGTTCAAACATGGCATTGTTGTATTTGGGCCTCGTGGAATGGTTTTGACTTGGGTAACATGTTTAACTAGATGATTCAAGATTGGTCTGCCCTTGAGTGGTTCCTGGTGCTCTTCCCCACTTGAAAACAGACTAGTCAAAGATAAGCATAGGTCTTCCAAGTCTTCTTCTTCATCTAGAGCCTTCCTTCTCTTAACAACTGTAACAAAACTTTTGTCATCTTCAGCCATCATAATGGTCTCCCCTTTGATAAAGAAGGTGTGGAGTCCCATGGCATATCCTGGTTGGAAGATCCTCCTTGGGATGGAATCCTCTTCGTATCCCAACCCCTGCCTACGTAGCCTTTTCACAGTTTGAATCGGCTGTGTGATTCTTTGAAGATCCTTGCCTAGACCTTTTCCAGGCTGATAGCCCAGTTTCATCATCATCCGCCATCCCACTATGTCAGTTAGAGAGGTGGTCATGCATCTGACTTCTGTAAATTCTCCCACTGAGATCTGGGGCTATATTGACAGACCTAGGGGTGATGTAAAAGTAGTATCATTCATCTCATCCCTTATAGGCATGCTAGTCACCTTGACCACCTGTTCTTTAAAAAGAAACTTTATGCACTGGTGGTTTGTTGAAGCCACAACTCCTATTGCCTCCAAGTATGGCCTCCCAAGTATAGCCCGAAAAGTTGGATCCAATTCTAGAACATGAAAATCTGTTGTGACCGTACATGGTCCAAGTTTCACTTCTAAAGTGACCACCCCATGTGCAAACTTCTTGGAGTTGTCGTAGGCCATCACCATGGCACAGGATGGCTTGGTTTCTTGCTCAGAAATACCGCATAACTGCAGAGTTTCTAGCGGCATAACGTTGATGGAAGCTCCAGTGTCAACCAAACATGATTTCACTTCAATATTACAAATAACCACAGCCACATGCAAAGCATATCTCCTGACCTCTGGATCTGCTAATTCTTCCTGAGAGAAAGTGAGTGTTGGGTGCTCACTTCTAGGGGCTAACACTGTAGTTATCTTTTCAGGTGGGAGATCTTCACTCACCATGACCCTTTGCAAATACTGTTGTAGAATCTCCTGGTACACCTTTGATCTTTTGATCAACTCAAGTATGGAAATACGGGCCAATGTCTAATCTAAATGTTTCAATAAATCATACGTCGTGCCCGGCAATGGTTCTTCTACTTGTTCCTCCACCACTGGATCCTGCGGTTGAGCACTGGCTTGGGGAAAGAGCCGCTAGAACATCCTCCCACTCTGAAGCACTGGGGCTATTTGGCGGTTGGGTAGAGGTGATGGGTTAACTAGGGTGGACTGTGGCGGAACAGGTGGTGTAGGTGTAGGTATGGTAGGCAATGAGATTGGTGGTTCTAGAATGATTGGGTTTGTGGGTAGAGGGTTAGGATTTGGAGGTGGTAGTGATGGTGATACTGGTGGCCTGATAAGAAGAGGCCAGTGTGCAGGAGTGGTTGATGAGTTTAATGAAGGTGTAGGTTGTGGGATTGGTTGTGGTGTTGGTGGTATGATAGGTTGGGGTTTTGGAGTGGTAGAGCTCATAGGCTGGGGGTTCAGGTTTTGTGGTGATTGTGGTGGTCGGATGAGCAAGGGCCGGTGTGTAGCAATGGTTGAAGGAGGTGTAGTTAAGGAGGGGGCTGGCCTAATGATGGGTCGGCGAGAAGAAGTGGCGGCCAGTGGTTGGGTTATTGAACTAGGTGGTGGTTGTGGAGTAGAAGGTGCACGGATTATTTGTCTAGGAGGGTTCCTAGCAGGAGGCCTAGCTGAGTTGACTGGCATGGTTGCATTTTGGTTTTCTAGTTGCCAACCTTGAGCACGGCTGGCATCTCCCTGGACAATGGAGTGTACTAGACCAATTCCTAGGTTTAGATGTGCTGGTGCCGGTGCTGGAGCGGGAGCATGTAATGGTAGAGGATTCTGAACAATCCCCAAGCCAGGTTGTTGTTGAGGTTGAGCCAGTGGATGCTTCCGCTGCTGCTTTGTAGCCTTCATTGCCTGTATGCATTCCCCCATTTGAGCCCAATCAATGCTGCCTTGGTCATTCAGATCGTGGATGTAATCCTTGAATTGAAAACACACTTCTACAGTGTGATAAGGACACCGGTGGTAAGCACAGTATCGGGACATATCTACATTTGTTAGCCAAACCTCTCTTTCCTTGGGCAATTCCAACTATTTCTCCGCCATGAGTACATTGAAGATGTCGGTCAAGGAGTAAGGGAGTTGTTGGTAGTTCTCTCTCCTAGGACCTCCCCTTCGTGGTGCCTGATTGGGTGGTGGTGGTGCCCTATTGTAGGTAGGTTGACGAGGTTGTTGGGTTTGTGCTACTGGTTGCGGGGGTTGTTGTGGTTGTCATGGTTGTGGTGGCCTAACCTGTTGTTGAAAGGGGTAATAGGAAAGGTTTTGTGGTGGGTTTCTAAACTGGTTTTGACGGTTCCCTCCCTGGTTCCCCACAATGTTTATAGCTTAGTTGTTAACCACTCCCTCGGTTGTAGGACCAACTGGTGCAGAGGGTGTTTTCTTGAGGTTTCTAGGTTTGGGATCAAAAGGGTTTATCATTGTGGCATCTTTAAAGTGGGCATGCTAGTACCAGGCACTGTCATAGAGTTCATTCATGGTGGTAGGATGGTGCATGATCAATACATTCCTCAAGGCAGGTGTAGTGTTGCCAATAAGCATCTTTACTTGTTCCCCTTCAGAAATCACATCTGTCAATTTCTCTGCCATTCCCCTCCAGCGATCAGCAAACTTTATGAAGTCCTCTTCGGGCTTCATCTTCTCAGCAATCAAGTCTGTAATGGAGCATGCTGGTGCCACCCGGTCTCTGTATCTTTGCAAGAATTTGGTTTTAACAATATCGAAGTCTCCTGCCTCAAAGGAGTCGAGTGAGTAGAACCATTCCAATGCAGACCCTTCTAGTGATCGGTGGAACAAGAAGGCAAGAACCCTATGATCATTTTTCCAGAACAAAGACTCGTAAATAAAATATTTTAAGTGGAGAAAAGGATTGCCAGTACCATTGTAGCGGCGATAAACTGGTAGCTCAGAAGGTGGCAGGTGGAGAACTGGAAAAGAAGGAATAGAAATCTCAGGAACTGACTTGGAGTCCAGGTGACATCTCAGCTCTTCATAACGTTCATTCATCTGGGTGAGCTGATCCATGATTGCCTGGGTGAGAGCAGGTTCTTGGTTTACTGGTTGGGGTACGTGGTTAGAGACATGATTTTGGAATTGAGGAGCATGACTTGGCAAATTTACTGAAGATTGTCTCATGACATGATGGGTCAAGGGAGAAACATGGTTGAAATAAGATGGCTGAACAAATGAGGGTTGGACCACAGACGATTGAACTATAGATGGTTGAACTACAGATGGTCGTGCTAGTGTCAATGATGGTTGAATCACAGATTGTTGAACAATAGGTGGTTGAACAGAAGGTGATTGAATGAGTGGTGGTCGAACCAGAGGACAAGGAGATGAGGCAACTTGGTTGGCTTCAGCCTGATCTGAGGCCATTTTGCCTTTCACCATGGATTGTATGCGGGCGTAAGTTTCTGGGTTGGTATAGAGAGATAACTCCCTAAAGAGTTGTTTGACATCACGAGGAGCAAATGGTTGAGGGACCTCTTGCACTTCTAACTCAAACAATGGATTAACAAGACTGTCTGATGGAATTGGTTGGTGACCCATCTCGCGCTCTCGATGTTTAGCTTGTTCTTCCATTCCAACGTGCCTTCCAGACCTTAGTTGCATTGAACTCCAAGGAGAAAGTAAAACAAACAAGTTGACAAAGTAAACAAAGAACTTTTTTTGGTTTTTAGTATTTTGCAAAAAGTTAGAGGTTTGAATTTTTTGTTTGACAAGCAAGTGAAGCAAAGACGTAAAAGCAAGATTACGCAATGATTTTGATTAAACCTTAGGTTTATGGATTTGTTAAGAATTGTTTTCTCAACAAATGGGTTAGGATCCTAACTCCAATCTCCAATGACCTAGGTTTCACACAATCTCACCACGTGTAGGTAATGTAGGATGCTTCGGGTTTTGGGGAGTGGTACAACCAACCCAATCGTGAAGAGGAATACTCCACGTATGAGGAATTACGGAGGCCTTGATGAAAGCCAACCAAGTCAACTAGGAAGGAATATCCTAGAAGAGAGGTCAGAATCCACCAAGAGGGTGTTTTGGATGGAAAGGATAAATGGGAGAGTGAGCTCCCGTCTCAAAAAATGTAAAAGAAGGAGGTAGAGAGAAAGAGCATAAAATGCAATCAAGTAATAAAACAAGTAATGAGCAAAACATAAACTTAAATAAAAAAGCAATGACACAAGACAAGCAATTAGAAACTAGACAAGCAACTAGAAACTAGAATCCAGACCTTGTTTCTTATGTGAGCCAAATGGAGATAGTGAAAAGGTGATGGAAAGAAGACGGTTCAGATCTGATAGACAAGCAAAAATGGTGGTCCACATGGGGACTGATGTAAGAATAAGCTGGTTCACGTGGGAACCGGGGTAAAAAGTGAAGGTGGTTCACGCGGGAACCGGTTTTGGGTAAAAAAGGGTGGTTAACGTGGGAATCGGTTTGAATGGTCAAAAGAGGGCCACGTGGGGCCAATCAAAGGTGAATAAAGATCTGATCCAAGTTGGGATATATCTGGAAAAAATTGGTTTGGTTCACGTGGGAACCGAAGTAAAGAAAGAGATTGGTTCACGCGGGAACCAGTTTAAAAGAAGAAGGGTGGTTCACGTGGGAACCGGTTTAAATAAAATGACAGAAATTAAATGGCATACTTGGTACTTCATATATGATTAAATATGGGTAAAATCATAAATTTTGAGATGGCATGATGTTAAGAAAGGTGGAAAGAAGGAAAGGCTCACGTGGGAACCAGTCTAGAACTAGAACTAGTTGCAAACAAAACACTAAGCACCCACGGTTGAAGACATTGCTTGTCCCACCGTGGTCGCCACAAAGCTGTCAACTCTATAAATTCGATGGGGTCCTCTCCTTTTCAGTGAAGTACGTGAATCCATATCGTCACCTCAAGAGGGGATAATAAAAAAAAAGGAATAAAACATCGGAAAGCAACTCTCACCTCGGTCCCACACTCACATTGATCCCCGAACTTTCATCCCTTGGCGTCACTCGATCACCAAAAAGATGGTTCGGGTCATGTGGGAGGAGTATGAGAAGAAAGAAATGTTGTCGCCAGGAACCGTGGGTTCCAATTTATAGGATTAAAATGACCGTGTGTACCTTAGCGTGAAGAAAGTGAGTTAAAGCTTCTCCTTCTTCGGCCGGCCGATGAAGAAGAGTCCTCAACGTGTGGGTGCTTGATATTCTGTGCAACTAAACAAACAAACAAGTGAAAGATACTATTAGAACTAGACAAAGTGAAGTATATGTAAAGAGAATAACATGAAGCACACAACTGACTAGAAACTGACCAGATTCGGGTTATCTCTAACCCCTCTTTTCCTATTTTCGGATTAACAGACTAAAAATAATGAAAAAAAAATGTAAAAAAATAATGTTAGGATGGATAATCACGAAACAAAGATATAGGAAAAAAAACAGAAAGATTCTGAGTTGAATAGAGAAAAATATAGCCAAATCTGTGTTGTCGAAATAGCAGAGCAGCAGTCCAGGATCTGCCAGGCGCGACTTCGCTTTTGCGCTCGTCATGACCAGCCCCGATCTCTGAATCAAGTGCCATTGATTTAAAACTGAAGAAAACTTGGAGAAGAAGAACTTTTATGAAGATAGCTCTTGAAGCAGACGTCCACACGCTGATGTAGAGGCTGAAGAAAAGAGACCTGGCTGATCACCTACAGAACAACCTTCCTCTCTCTTAAACTGACTTTTATCTCTCTAAATACTCGAAATTATCTCTCTAAAAATCACAAAATCAATACGGGAGGGAGGTTGGATGTCTTGAGATGCCTGGGGGGTCGTGCTCATGCCTCTGGAACGACCAGAATCAGAGTTTATTTATAGGAGAACAAACAGCGCGATCAATACTAAAAAATAGGGCTCCCTGCGCCCTACCCCTGGGCACATGCACCCTGGTGCAGGGCGCATGCACCCCACTGAGGGGCGCATGTGCCTCCCAGTGGGGGCGCATGGCACTGTTCCCGAAAATTTTGTCCTTATCCGGTCGATCGGTTCAGTGGTAGAGTCCCGGTGAAAAATTGGTTTCCTCGTGCCTCAAGGGTAGGGCGCATGTGCCCTCAAGTGAGGGCACGAGGTCACGTGCCTCACTGGTAGGGCGCATGGGCATGTGCCCTTGGTCCCGGGCGCATGTGACCAGGAACCCGGGCGCATGGGACTGTTTTTGCATGTCCTTCTTCCGGAAGCCATTGCGAACACTCCCGAACTCGGAATTCGACGCCGTTTGTTGCGTTGGAAAGATAACAGGACGAAGAAGCTTTCTATAACATAGGATCAGACATCACACCCTCCAAAACTTCAAAATTGTTTTCGGAAGTTAGGGTAGTGAACAGAAGATCCGATACAGGTCAAAATGACTCCGACGGCAAACCAGAAAGGCACGGTATGCAACAAAACTTATCCGGAGCGTGAATATGACCATAAACTTCAATGCATGATTATTAGGCATTGGTCATTCAGCCAATTTCCATGTTTACACGATTTACGTGTGGCTTTCGCTCGGAAATTACGGCTTTTTGCGGAAAACTTCAGAAAGCAACCGATTTCGTTCGGTGAAGCTCCAAATGAACTTTTAAAGACCCGGCATCATTATAAGGTCAATCGCACATGTTACCCTATAAAACATGAGTTTTATGCTCCGAATTAGGTGAATTTGGCGTGTCTACAAACACCGCTAGATTTGAAATGCTATCATTCATGGATGGCTATTCAGAGTATAATCAGATCCAGTTAGCCAAAGAGGACCAGGAGAAGACCTCATTCACGACACTTTGGGGAACCTACTGCTATGTCACCATGCCCTTTGGACTAAAGAATGCTGGTGCTACATATCAGAGGGCCATGATGGCTATCTTTCATGACATGATGCATACTCTTGTGGAGGTGTACGTGGACGACCTGGTCGTTAAGTCCAAAATCCAAGAAGATCATCCTGAAGTGCTAAGAAGGGTCTTGTAAAGGGCTAGGGAATATAAATTGAAAAGGAACCCAAAGAAATGCACATTCGGAGTATCCTTAAAAAAATTGTTGGGGTTCATAGTGAGCAAAAGGGGCATAGAGATCGACCCAAACAAGGCCAAAGCAATCATTGGTATGCCTCCTCCAAAAAATATGAAAGAACTTTGAGGATTAGTCGAGAGGCTACAGTTTGTCCGCCAGTTCATCTCACAACACTCCCAAAGGTGTAAACCTTTCTATGAGTTGACCAAGGCAGGGGCCGAGTTTAAATGGGATTCAAAGTGCCATGATGCATTCGATGGTTTGAAAGATACCTGGCTAGTCCCCCTGTGCTTAGACCACCAATCCCTGGCAAGCCCTTAGTTTTATATATCTCGGTTTTGGAGAATTCTCTTGGGGAAGTCCTTGCACAAGTGGATGAAGAAGGGAAAGAGAGGGAAACTTACTATTTGTCAAATATTTTTGATCTGTGTGAGTAGAAGTACACTGTATTGGAGAAGACCTATGCTGCACTAGTCTAGGTAGTTCAGAAACTCAAACACCATTTCTTAGCTCATGAGGTCAATCTTATCGCCCGCATTAATCCCATCAAATTCCTTTTGGAGAAAACGGTTCTAACTGTCCCCTAGAAGGCGATTAAGGGCTATGCCATTGCCGAACATCTAGCCCATCACCCTATACCCCTCTTTGACCCGGTCCAGTCGGAGTTCCCGGATGACGAACTAATGTTGATCCGATCTTCCCATCTTTGGACATTATATTTTGACGGGGCTCTGAATTCACACGGTAAAAGAATAGGAATCATCCTTCTATCACTCGAGGGTGTCACCATTCCATAGGCATTTTAGCTCGACTTCCCAACAACCAACAATATAGTTGAATATGAAGCCTTGCTGGCCGGGCTAGAGGCCGCTCATTTCTATGGTGCCACAAAATTAAGGGTGATAGGTGATAGCCAACTAATCCTTCACCATGTCCTAACCAAATACCGAACTTCTCATCCAAACCTCAAACCTTACCAGGAACTCACCTCTTGCTACATCAAACTCTTTTCCAAACTCACTTTTGTCCATGTTCCTCGAGCTCAGAACGTTCTTGCTGATGCCTTAGCCTCCTTAACTTCATCTCTATCAATCCCGCTAGGAAGATAGGTGCGGACTATCTATGTCCGTAGAAGGTCAATGCCGGCAATTCAGGATGGTCGATTTCTGAAGATCAAGGAGAGATTTGGTAGAAAGGAATATCTAGAGCAGAAAGAGGAGATTTCTCTAGTCGAGTTGGAAGAATCAGATGAGAGTGAGAAGCCTTGGTTTGATGAGATCGCAAGGTATTGTCAAGATCAGTTTTATCCACCTAGATCCAATGCAAAAGAAAAGAAGGCCATTAGAAGAGTATCCCAGAGGTATACAATCCTAGGTAGGGTGCTCTGCAAGAGGAGCCTGAGTGGAATCTTAATGAGATGCGTTGATGAAGAAGAAGCAGAGTTGGTGCTTAAGGAAGCACATTATGGGGTCTGTGGGAGCCATGTCAATGCTCAATCTCTTGCCAAGAAAATCATCAGGTAGGGGTATTATTGGCCAACCCTAGAAGAGGATTGCTCCATCTTTGTCCGGCACTGTCATTCTTGCCAACTCTATGCCGACAAGATCTATTCTTCCGCATCTTCCCTTCATCCGATTCATGCCCCATAGCCCTTCACCATGTGGGCTTTCAATATCATTGGCCCTCTAAGTAATCTTAACTCTGAAATCAGCTCCAAATCGTTCATCCTGATGGCAACAGAGTACTTCACCAAGTGGGAAGAAGCGGAAGCGTTCATGGAGATCAAGGTATCAACACTGTGCTCCTTCATCAAACGCAACATCATCACCAAGTTCGGGATCCCTAGTGAACGGACCACAATTTCTCTCTCAAGATCTACGCGATATTTGCAATAGGTACTACATTGCATTGCATCATTCATCTCCATACTACCCGCAAGGCAATGGTCAAGCAGAAAACACCAACAAAACCTTGATCAAAATTATTAAGAAAATCTGTAAGTCTAGCAAGTTCGTGGACTGGCCAGATAAGCTTGTAGATGCCCTATGGACTTATCGTACTTTTGTGTAGACCCCAATGGGTCAAACCCCGTATGCTCTCGCATATGGGATGGAAACGGTGGTCCCATACAAAGTACTCCTTCCATCACTATGAGTTCAACTCGATAGGGACATCCCTGTCGATGAGAGACGAGAATCTCTCCTTGCACAACTTGAACTCCTAGATGAAAGAAGGAAGGCCGCCTCCGAGCATGCTCAGACTTATCAGAACAGATGAAAAATGTTTTATCAAAAGAGGGTGGTAGAGAGAAAGTTTGAAATTGTTGAGATGGTAGTCAAACGCATATTCATTAAGTCAGGTGGTCCCCGTGCCAAGTTGCAACCAAACTGGGAAGGGCCTTTCATTATAACTGAAAAATATCTAGGTAATGCATATGAGCTAACCAATGCCGATGGATAAAAATTGAACCATCCATGGAACGGCGTTCCCCTCAAAAATATTTTCCTTAGAAAAAATGGAGAATTTCTGGTATGATATTAGGTCATCGATCCTTGAGTGTTCGCTAGAGAACAAGGGTAGACATCACCCTACACACACAATACCACCCGATCCCAGAATCCGGATAGCCTGACACTCGAGAAAGGCAAGGTAGAACCCTGAATGTGGAAAGGGACCCTTACCCTATTCTCTTCTATTCGGTCCAAGATAGGTGAAGGAGATTAGAGAAGGATAGTATCGAAAATGCCCACCACCTTTGTAGGAGGCCATCTCATAGGGTGTAAAAGGGTGCCAAAAGATGGACAATGAACCCCATAGGTTTAAACAAATATGGGCATGTCTGAATGAGTACACAAGAATTTAGAAAATGAAAAGAGGGCACCAAAAGATGGGCAATGACCCCACAGGTCAAAGACTTGTCTAAGTGAGTGCCACATGTAGAAAAGACCTGAAGAAGCTGAACCCCAATAGGCAATTTGGGCATGAGTAGAGAAACCCTCCTCAACACCACCCAAATCCTGTCAAAGACTTCCTCTATTATTCTTCTATCTTAAACCCCTAGGGTAGCGTAAACTGTCTAAACTCAAAGGGAATCCAAACTGATCAAAAGAAGAGGGCAAGAAATATTCTTGGTAGGGAACCTTATTTTCATGTGGTGTTTACCGCTTGAATCTTGATTAACACTCAAAGACTGATGAATTGTCTCGATGCCGACACATTCTCCACAAAAAACCAAAAACAAAACTTAATATTTTAAAATCACAAAACATTTTGAATATTTTTAAAATCCAAAAAACTTGAATATTTGCAAAAATCCAAAAAAAAATTTTGAATGTTTTCAAAATCCAAAAATCCAAAAAAAGATGATTTTCAAAAATCCAAAAAAATACATCATTTAACTTGGCATAATCTTGATTTTTGCCTTCACTAGCATTCATGTTTATTTTTATGTCTTACATGTTTTATTTCTGCATTGCATATTTATTTTTATTATCACCCCGTTAAGAGGGCTCCTCCCTTTGACCTAAGTCAAAGTTGGTCGTAGTAAGCAAAGGGATGAGTCGTTGTGAAGATCTGATCCTCTTTTATCAAGTGTTTTCAGGGACTTTAAAGTAAGAGGGGAAGGTTCTCTCAATGACAGGTAAGTTCTCTTAACCATTTCATTTCGGTCATTTAGGTTATTTTTACACCTTGTTAAGAAGGCTCCTCTCTTTGACTTAAGTCAAAGCAGACAACGATAGGCAAAGGGATGAGCCATGGTAAAGATTTAATCTCTTTTATTAAGTGTTTCAGGATTCTGAGATCAATAAAGGAGTTACTCTCGCCGTAATAGGTAAGCTCTCTTAACTCTTACCTTGTTTATTTTGTTAGTTATATTGTTTATTCCACCTTGTTAATAAGGCTACCCACCTAACATATAAACAAGGCAAGATGACAATGAGCAAGGGGGTAAGCCATGGCGCAAATCTAACCCCTTCATTGAGTATTTCAGGAAAAAAAACACGAGCCAAGGAGGGGGGAGGTCTCACCAGTAGGTATGTTTCTTACCCTACATCTATTATTTAATTGTATTATTTTTTGTCATCCTTTAGAAGGCTTCGCCCCTTGACAAACTCGCAAGGGGCCAAGCCAGAACGCGTTACTGACTATCCTTTCGAGAAATGTCAAGCAGATCAAACAACACTGAAGCAAACATATAAAGATCTGATTACACCATCAAGTGCTACAACAAGGAAGAAAAGTAGCTATAACACCGGAAAAGCTATAGTTTGCTACATATATCATGACCGCTGCCACCCACTCTAGGGGAATGACCACGTGGAGGCATGGAAGCTGTGTTCGCTAATGCCACTGCAGCTGTCTCACTCAAAAGAAGTGGCCAAGAATGTTGTGGCACCACTGGTATGGCTCTGACTCTACTCCTGATAGTTCTGGTCGTGGTGGCTACGCCCCCATCTGAGGGCGCGTTTGGTTGAATTCTTTGAAAATTCCCCAAAAATTCCATAAAATTCAAAAAAAAATCAAAAAAATTGGAAAAAAATTGTTAAATAAAATTTGTTCATGTTTTATCTTTATTAAGGTCGAGTGGACATTTTTGTTTATTCGGGACTAACATTTTGATGAATGATAGGAATTGCTCACGGAAACAGAAGAATGGACGTGGGAAACCCCTATCCTTGCTGGCTAACATATAAGTCAAAAGTCGTGTATTATTATTCTATGCATTATTGTTGAAGACCGTGAATGCAGAGAAGACTTGACCTGAGATCCCCTTCATCAAAATCTACGATGGTCGGGTCATCTTTCGTGCTCACGGATAAGCCAAAAGTTACGCTGTGAGGGACGATGGTTCCCAAATGGGAATCTTGACCTCATTGACAATCTATATCTTCAACTATTTGTTAAACAGTCTTGTTTTTGTTTTCTTGAGCCCAACATGCATCATGTAGTATTAGTTGCATTGCATTCTTCATTATCATTGCATACATCCATTCATGATCTTCTACCTCCGTCGGGATATCTCTGAACCATACCAGGGATATTCTCCCATCATATACCCCAATTCTGATCTTTCAAATATCCTACCGTGTTCTCTAATCCCACCATGTTTGTTGATCCCACCGTGTTCGGTAATCACCTTGTGCCTCCAACTCTTTCATTTTTATCACCACTGTGGCCACTACAACACCCTTCTTGCTATTCATCCCACCGTGGTAGTCACTTCATCCCGCCAAGGACCTCCTATTTGATCAAAACTTGCATTGTCGTTATCTTCACAATCTAAACTTCAATATTTGCCTTTTGGAATTCAAGATCATCTCATTCTGAATCGAATCTTGTCTCTTGAAAGACTTAAATGAATCTGAGAGCCTGAATGTGCTCGAATGGTATTCTTTTACTTTTCAAAAAAAAAATATCTTTTTAAATTTTAGCCCATCACAGTACAGGAACACCGCAAAGATCGGGTTACCGGTTGATGATGAACCTACGAACCTATGTTTCGGGGACTCCCCACTGCGTTAGGGGTTGGCTATTCGTCTCTTTTGCCCGTGGCACATCTCTTACCAATCTAACATAGGAAGACTTGATGAAACATGGCGGTTATCCAGGACACTTGAGGAGATTCGGCTTGCCGAATCTGGTCATTGAATGTGTCTATATCTACACCTTGATGCCACCTTTTCAGTCCATCGTCATTTCGCTCTACTACATTCCACTACGATCTATCTCGCTTCACTATGTTTTCTCTACGTTTCACTCTACTTAGCTACATGTCATTCCCTTGCAAAGCTGACATCAAGGTGAGGCAAGCTGTAGACACGTCAAATTGGCCTGATTCGGAGCCCTAGACTCCTATTCCATGGGTGATATCCTTTATTTGACCGTTATCTAATCTAGATTACCTCGTGGAGATGAGCTAAGGACGTTGGTGGAGCCCCTCGTGAGTTGGGAATGGACCGATGATTTCTGGAATAATGTCATAACCTTCAAGCAAGAGCTGTGTGTGAACTGTGAAAACACGAAGCCTGCTCAATGACCAACATTGAAAGATTCATAATTGAAGGTCTTGAAAGTCCTGCGTGTGTTCCATAACATTTAGGGTTTCCAACAAGTCATTTCGGCAGTCGTCGGTCTATAACAGCTTTCGTTACGGCTTTTCGATATGTACTAACATGGGTATCCTGGACTAGGTGTTAGGCCTTTTCGGTCATCACCGGGTCTTTTTGGATCATCCGAGTTGATCCTAGCCGTATATTTCATCAACCGGGACCATACGGCTATTTCGGGCAATTTTAGGGTTTCCTGGCTTTTCCGAGCTTCGGTTCACATTTACTAGGTTAATCCTAGAATTTTCAATAATTTTGGGTTTTATAACCATACCGGACTTGTTCAGTCATCATTTTAAGTCATCTCTAGTTGACCCAAGATTCCTCGACCAGAACCGTGCCCTTTCGGTTCTCTGCCATGGTTCTCAGCTTTCCGCGAGGGTAAATTGATAGAAAGCCCTATGCGAACATCTTAGGATTTATGCCAGCTAGTTTACTAACTTAAGGAGCTGTGGTTTAATGCCATCTTTTCAACACAACAAATGAGAGCCAAATTGGACGTCCCGTTTGCAAGTTACGGCCCACGAAACACGCGCACAGGAGAGAGAGTGTACTGCGCCCCCGCCCCCCTTAAAATGGGAGGGCGTGGTCACCACGCCCTCACACTGGGGGTGCATCCTGTGCACCCTCATTCCCTTTGAAAGGGAAGGGCACGGTCAGTTTCCGAAAACTAGAAATTGCCCCGGTTTACACCTTCTAAACCGGATTTTGCAAAGTTTCCCCCGCTAATTATCGATTATTTTGACCGTAACCCTGGATCAGGGCGCGTTCATCTTATCAAGTATATTTTTTTAGAAATTTCCAAAAGGTTCTAGCCATTTTTAGCATTGAAACACCGAACGCTCCCCTGCCCCCCTTGAAACAAGAGGGCGTGCTAACCGCGCCCTCACCTCCTTTGAAAGATGGGGACGTGGTCAGCCAGTTTCCCCAATTTGATCCGATTTCTGTTCTCTAAAAATTGAGGGCTATTCCCAATGACCTGAGGTTACCACACATGCTCTAGCTCATCCTGAGGTTGTCCAAGCTCCCTCCCGAGACTGTCCCAATGTTTAAAGCTGATCCGACATCGAGAGATCGATCCCGAAGCGAAAAAGAAGGCCCAATCTGTGCGCTATATATTGCATAACTTCATCATATTATACAGAAAATTCAAAGCTTCTTCTGCCAAAGTGTTTAATAAAACATTTTTTTCTATCCTCATCCTCTTTTATCTTCAACTGAGAGCACTCAATTCTGACTTGTCGTCTATCCGTGGCGATTGCTGCACCCAGGGCGTACATCCTGGTTTTGTGTTTTCCATCTGTTCACTTCCATAATTTTTACAGGCCTGTACGGATGGATTCTGGAGAAGTCATTAACAGGATATATTTTCCTCTCCGAGTTCTCCATCCATAGAAACAAATGAAACTCAATTCCAACATCGGGGTCATCCGTAGAATTCTATGTACCAAAGTCATGCCAGAAGGGTGCAAAGCTACCCGAATCGGCTTATTTCACTCATCTCAACTTCAACTCAAGCCGTTTCATTCCATAAGTTTCTCTTAACTCAGTTCATTTACTTGTTAGAACATTGTTTACTTAGTTTGCATCATTTTACATAACCAAAAATACAAAAAAGGGGTTAAGGGTCACCCCGAATCCGGTGAGTCCGAATCCAATTGCTCTTTTTATTCATCTTCTTTATTACAGTTTCTACACTTCCCATAGTTCTAATCTTTTCTTTCACTTGGTTTATTGTTCTAAGTTGCACAGGTTGATCAAGCTAGCACCAGTTGAACTCTCCCTCATCGGCTGGCTGACGAGCAAGAAGCTTTAACCCGCACATCATCTCTCTCACTAAGGTACACACGATCAACTTCCTTCTATTCCCATTACATAAAGTGGAGCCCACGACTCCTGGCAACCACTCCAATCTTTTATTCATGTTCTAAGTTTATTTATCCCTCCCTCTCCTCCTATATGACCCAAACCATCTCCGGTACTCGAGCGACTCCGTGAGATGAAAGTTCGAGGATCAATGTGAGTGTGGAATCGAGGTGAGGATTTTACCGCTTTCCGAGTGTTTTGTGATTCACTCCCTTTTCCCTATTCTATCATCACCCTTTCTTGAGGTGCCGATCCAAAACCTATTTTCGGAGTCAACACATATTTCAATCCTTTCATGCTTTAAGTTCTTTTGTTCCATCCTCACTCTCCTCCCATGTGACCCAAACCGTCTCTTCGGTGCTTAAGCGATGTCAAGAGATGAAAGTTCGAGGATCAATGTGAGTGTGGGACCGAGGTGAGAGTTTTTTGCATTTTTATTTCTATCTTTCTCATCCCCCCATGATATGGCAATCCAGAATATGACAAACCCATTTTTAGAGTCGACATCTTTGTGGCGACCACGGTGGGACTACCAATGTCTTTAACCGTGCTAGCTTGATTCATCTGTACAAGTAGTTGTGTACCAATTTGGTTCATGTGTGAACTGGCTCATCTTTCACCTTTCCCATGCTCATTTATCTTAAAAGTTTGTTGTTTACCTTTCTTTTTAAGATTGTCATCATGTGGATCTGTTTTGCTCTCTCTTAATTTCAAAACTGGTTCTCGCGCGAACCACCCGTTTCTCCTAAAAATCAGTTCTTATATGAACCAACCCTCTTTTTCAACCCGGTTCCCACGTGAACCAACCTACTTTCAGATAAGTCCCTTCATGGACCACCCCATTGCAATACTTTCATATTGGCTTCATGTGGTCTTCTTTCTTTTTAGTCATCTTTTACACTAGTTTCCGCGTGAACCACCCTTTTCTTGCTAAAAAAATCAGTTCTCACGTGAACCAACCTCCTTTTCTAAACCGGTTCCCATGTGAAAAAACCCACTCTCAGATCGGTCCCCATATGGACAACCCCTTTGCACCACCTTTAGATTGGCCCCACGTGTCCTTCCTTTCCTTTTCCAACCAAACAAATCAGTTCCTGCATGAACCACCCCTTCCTTCAAAAAACCGGCTCCTGCGTGGACCACCCACCTTTCTAAAAATTGGCTCCCGCATGAGCCACTCTACTTTCAGATCATTCCCTATGTGGACCACCCCTTTTCCTTTCACTTCAAATCTGTCCCCACGTGGACACTCATTCACAAACTGGTTGCTGCGCAAACCATCTTTTAGTTACTAGTCTCTAGTTACTTGTTTTGCTCTATGATTACTTTATTTGCTTGCATGACTCATGTTTGATTTATTTACTAGCTTAATTTTATTTCATGTTTGCACATATTGATTGCTTCTTCTCCTCTTACCCTCCATTTTTATCTTTGCATTAGCTTTGATTGCTTCTTCTCCTCTTACCCTCTTCCGATCCGTAAGGCATTCAAGATGGGGGCTCTCTCTCCCAACACACCCTCACCATCCAAAAACTTTCTTGGTTTATTCTAACCTCTCTTCTGAGATATTTCTTCCTAGTTGATCCGGTTGTTTCCATCAAGACCTCCGTAAGTCCCCATTCGTGGAGTATTCCTCTTCACACGATTGGACTGGTTGTACCATTCATCCCAAAACCCCGAAGAACCCAAGTACCTACTCGTGGTGATTGTGTGACAATATTAGGTCTTGGAGTTTGGAGCAATAGAGACCATACCCAACTTGAGTGAACAATTGCTAACAATGTAACTAATCTAAGGCTTGCACCTAAGAATTGTCGAGTAGTCATTCTAAAAACTTGTTTGCATAACTTGCATGCTCACCAAAATTAAAAACAACAAAATTCTTTCTTTCAAAACACCTAAACAAATAAAAAAAATCTTTTAAATTTTGTGTACAACTTGTTTGCCAACAACAAAATTGAAACAAAAATAAATTAAACAAAACAAAGACATAACAAAAAAATTTCGATTATACATTCCACTTGCTCTCATTCAACCATCCTTTTAGAAAGATTGACAGGATGCTCATGATGCTAAGGTTCAGAAGACCCATCAGGATGTCGGATTACTACAGGCAAGAAGAAGAATATGAGACATGTCACTATGAGCTTCAGTAACCCATGGTCCATCCAGAGTGCCATGTTAACACCATCATAGAACCCGAAGTGCAAGATCCCACTCACCAATCTACTCCACACAGTTTGGAGCAAATTCTCAAAGATCTATATCTCCACTTTGACTCTAAATCCTTGTCTATCGGGTAGTCCATGGCAAAGGGCAAGATGCTCGCCAACCAAGGTCCAGTTGAGAGCGACCAGACCCCTTCACCACCTTGATTGACAGCTAGGCCTCTTATCATCTTCTCTCCTGGGAAACCCTACTGCGTCTCCTTGCTCGCTCACCCAATCGTGGGGCACCTATCAAATTTTGTGCAAATTCCTACTTCCAACCCACCACTTCCAGCCTATTCCTCTAATCATCTTGCAAATCATGTGCCAGCACCGGTAGCTCAGGAACCTAATCACACCCAAGCATTCTTAGATAAATTCAATCAAATGGATGAACGCTTTGAAGAACTCATGCACCAATTGGATTCCAAAGCCACTCTAAAGATATCTGTTCCGTCCTTTCCTATTCTACACCTTCCTCCTTCAGAGATACCAGTCTTCCAACATTACAACGGGACTAGTAATCCCTTCACACACCTCAAGAGCTTCTTGTATGACTATGCCTTCTAGAAAAATGACCGCAAAGCCCTCGCTTTTCTCTTCTATCTATCATTGGAAGGATCTGCCCTTGAATGGTTCTATTCTCTTGATTCTTTCGAGGCAAGAGACTTCAATGTGGTAAAAGCAAAGTTTCTGCAGAGATACAGGGATCGGGTCGGGCCAACCTACTTGATCATGGACCTAATTGCTGAGAAGATGAAGCTAGATGAAGACTTCACCAAATTTGCTGACCGGTGGAGAGGAATGGTGGAAAAATTGGTTGACACCATTTCAGAGGGGAAACAGTTGAGGATGCTCATCGAGAATACCGCACCAGCCTTTCACAATCTCTTAGTCATGCACCGCCCAACCACCATGAGTGAGCTCTATGATAGTGCCTGATACCTTCAAACCCACTTTAGGTATGCCTCTGTGATCAATCCTTTTGACTCTAAACCCCGCAACACTAGAAACCCACACCTGTAAGGCCGACCACCGAGGGGGTCGTGAATAATGAGAGTGTCAACGCCATAGGGAACTAGGGCAGGAATCGTCAAAACTAATACTGGAACCCCCCACTGAATCAACAATGTTGACCAGCTCTTCAGCCAACCCAACAACAACCTCAGCAGCAACCTACCTATAATTGAGCGCAGCCACAACAACCTATCTACAATTGAGCACCGCTGTAGTAGCCTACCTACAACCAAGTGCCCCCGCCAGCCAACCAACCTAGAAGGGGGGATCAATGAAAGAGTACTACCCTTAACTGCCCTTCCCCCTCATACATATTTTTAATGCATTAATGGATGAACAACAATTGGAGCTCCCGAAGGAGAGAGAGGCATGGCCGGAAAATGCAGACATGTCAAAGTAGTGTGCCTACCATCGGTACCTAGGGCACATTGTGGAGGTTTGCTTCCAGTTCAAAGATTACATTTACAATCTTAATGATCAAGGGAACATCGACTAGGCATAGATGGGGGAGTCCATACAGGAAATGAAAACATGACAAAATCAACCACGGCGTTAACAACAACAAGCACAGTAGCAACTCGGCCTAGGCATAGTTCAAGACCCACTCCCAGTACATGAACCTGCTCACACACTAGCACCAACCCCACCAAACCCACGAATTAGACTTGTCCACTCTACCACCGGGGAGTCAACCAACCACTCCTAGGGTTGGCAGGTGGAGGATCAAACCACCACCATGCTTGCAAGACCAGCTCCACTCACAACTTGTACCATACTCTCCATACCAAGAGCCACCCCCCGACAACTTATCCAAGCACCCTAAAGCCCAACCTTACCAACACTGCCCTCACCAACCATTAATCCTCCCCGATGCCTAATAATTAGACCGCCCCCGACATGCAAACCAGGACCTAACCTACCAACCACCACCACTCCATGATCTCTCATCATCTGACCATCACCACCAACACCTCAACCATCGCCTAACCTACCGGCCACCACCATTCCACGCACCCTTACATTCTGACCCTTACAACTCTTACCAACCATAGGCCCCTCGACACCCCAACCAACCATACCATCACCACCTTCATCACTCCCCCCCTACTACACTAGCATCAGTACTTAGGAGTGGGAGGATGTTCTAATGGGTCTTCCCCCAAGCTGGGATGCAGTCGCAGGAGTAGGTATAAGAAGATGTAATAGAGGAACCATTGCTCGATATGGCATATAACTTATTGAAGCATATGGATAAAATGTCGGCACGGATTTCAATTCTGGAGCTCATAAAAAAGTTGAAGACTCACGAAGAAATTTTGTAGCAGTACTTGCAGTGGGACATAATCAATGAGGATCTCCCGCCCAAAAAGATAATCACTATCTTAAAGCCTAGGAGTGAGCACCCATCACTCACATTCACACAAGAAGAGTTGGCATGGCTAGAGATCAAGAAGTATGCCTTGCGCATTGCAATTGTCATCAGAGGTATTAAGATCAAATCCTGCTTGATTGACATGGAGCCTCAATTAATGTCATGCCACCAGAAACATTGCAACTATGAGGCATCTCTAATGAAGAAATCGAGTCTTCTACTATTACGGTGACTGCATATGACAACTCCCAGAATATGGCACAAGGGGTGGTCATGTTGGAAGTAGGGCTCAAACCATGTACTGTCACCATCGAGTTCTATGTTCTAGAATTAGACCCATGTTTAAAGCCATATTGGGACGCCCATATCTCGAAGCAATAGGAGTTGTTGTCTCTACTAATCATCAATGTGTGAAGTTCTCATATAAAGGGTAGGTCATTAAAGAACCAACGTCTCTATTATGAACAACGTGAGTAATCTCTCTTCTGCATTGCCACTATCAGAATCTGTTCAATTGCTAGTCTCAACTATAGAGCTGCCCGAGGTCATGACATTGATGACCTCGCCACTGGATATAGTTGTTTCATGGATGATGAGAAGGATGAGATATCGACTAAGAAAAGGGTTGGGCAAGGAGCTACAGGGGGTTGTACACCCCGTTGAAGCCATGCAAATACCAAGAAGGCAAGGGTTCGACTATGAGCCAAGTTTTGTTCCAAGGATGGTCTACCGGCCAAAACATGCCATGGGACTCCAAAAATTCTTTATGAAAGGGGAGACCATGATGATGGCCGGAGATGAAAGAAAAACAAGAAAATACAACCAAGAGGAGGAAGGCCCTAGTACATAAGGAAGAAATGGATAACCTAAGCTCATCCTTGGCCCGGTTGTTCATAGAGGAGGAAGAATTGAAAGAACCATTCAAGGGTGAGCCTGTCGACTCGAGCAAACCTCCATACAACATCCCACATAAGCCGTATCCTACGATCACATATTTCAAGGTTCTCATGCCCCTCCTCTTGAATTTTCTTGATGGACTTTCTAGCCCAATTCTCACCTATGGGCCAGTATGGCCACCCAAATGAATCACTGGGCCTGAGAGCCCATTCAAATCTTCTTACTTCACCAAGCTTCTACACCCGTGTGAAGCTAACATTGGGTCCATATGCCCACCAGTTGGACCTATGTGCCCCTTAGAATTTATCCCAAGCTTTGGGCCCATGTGCCCATTTCTAGTCATTGTGGGGCCTGTGAGCCCAATTTTATTATTTCTGCTTAAGCTTTTTGTTACCCCTCAAGCCCCACCAGCTCATTCACTTTTTCTTATTGAAAACACTAAAAAAATCATCTCACAAACTCACTTTTCCAGTGAGGAGATGTATCTACTTGTATTGCAAGGTGCTCCCAACCAGGGACTGCCCTTCCCTGAATCACTTATCAATCTTCTCGATCTTTCACCCATTGTAATTACCACCTTTTTAATTCCATCTTCTGTAGGAGTAATTAGGTTAGGGAAAAATAAATTTTGAGGTAAGCGAGTTCCAGAAATATATCTCCAACAGTTAGCTTAAAAAATACAAAGAATGTGCAATGCTGCAAAATTTCTTGGAAAATGCTATACAACTTGACGAAATTCAATTGTCGACACCAGAAACGGGTTCTGTATCGACACCTCAAGAAAAGGTGAAAAGTAGAATAGGGGAAGGGAGCGAATCAGAAAACACTCGGAAAGTGGTAAAGTCCTCACCTCGGTCCCACACTTACATTGATCCCCGAACTTTCATCTCATGGCATCGCTCGAGCACCAAAGATGGTTCGGGTCATGTGGGAGGAGAGTGAGGAGGAATGAAAGAGCTTAATGCATAACGAATGAAAGTAGGTCGTTGCCAGGAACCACGGGTTCCGATTTATGGAATTGAAAATCAAGAGATGAGTCGACCGTGTGTACCTTAGCGCGGGAGATGATATGTTGGTTAAACCTTCTTTCTTGTCAGCCGGCCGATGAGGGAGAGTCCAACTGAAGCTAGATTTATCAACATGTGAAACTTAGAACAATAAACCAAGTGAAAGAAAAGATTAGAACTATGAGAAGTTTAGAAACTACAAAAGAGGAGATGAAAGAAAGAAGCAATCGGAATCGAACTCACCGGATTGGGGCAAGCCCTAACCCCTTTTTTTGTATTTTTGGATATGTAAAAATTATGCAAACTAAGTAAAAGATGTTCTAACAATTAAATGAACTAAGTTAATATAAACATATATAATGAAACGTCTTGAGTTGAAGCCGAAATGAGTGAAATAAGCCGGTTCGGGTAGCTTTGCACCCTTCTGGCGCAACTTCAGTGCAGAGAACTCTACGGACAACCCTGATGTCAGAATTGAGTGCCATTTGTTTATATGGATAGAAAACTCTGAGAGGAAGAGATATTATGTTGATGAATTCTCCCGAATACGTCTATGAAATCCTGTAAAAAATCTTAAATTGGGAAGATATGGAAAATAGAACCTGGATGCGCACCCTCAGTGCAGCAATCGCCACGGACAGACGGCAAGTCAGAATCAAGTGCCGCTAGTTGAAAATGAAAGAGGATGACGAGAGAAACAACTCCTCTGTTAAAGACTTTGGCAGAAGAAGCCCTAAATTTGCTAAAGATGCCGATGAAGTTTGGTTGCTGCAGAATGCATGGATAGGGCTTCTCCTTCGCTTCGAGATCGATCTCTCGACATCGGATCGGCTTTGGATGTCGGGACGGCCTTGGAAGAGAGCTTGGACGACCTCAGGACGAGCTAGGCATGGAGGATTGACCTTGTATCATTGAGAATGGCCCTCAATTTATAGAGAACGGAAATCGGTGCAAAACATGGAAACTGGACCGACCGCGCCCCGGCATTTCAAAGGAGGTTAGAGCGCGTAGGGCACGCCCTCCATCTGGGGGTGCGCAGGGCGCACCCTCGCCCTATGGGCGCGGTCTGCATGCCCCCCCCCTTTCAAAGGAAGCAGGGGCGTGTTACGCGTCTTATTGCTAAAAATTGCTGGAATCTTCTAGAAATTGCTAAAAATCGACTTAATAAGATGAACCCGCCCCCGACCTAGGGGCGTGGTCAAAATAAACGATAATTAGCAGGGGAAACCTTCCAAAAATCTGGTTTAGAAGGTGTAAACCAGAGTAATTTCCATTTTTCGAAAACACACCGCTGTAGACACGCCAAATTGGCTTGATTCGGAGCCCTAGACTCTTATTCCATAGGCGATATCTTTTATTTGACCGTTATCTGATCCGGACTACCTCGTGGAGATGAGCTAAGGAAATTGGTGGAGCCCCCCTTGTTAGTTGAGTATGGACCAATGATTTCTGGAATATTGCCGTAACCTTCAAGCGAGAGCCGCACGTGAACTGTAAAAACACGAAGCCTGCTCGATGACCGACCTTGAATGGTCCATAATCGAAGGTCTCGGGAGTCCCGCATGTGTTCCGTAACATTCAGGGTTTCCGAGAAGTCATTTCGGCAGGCGTCGGTCAATGATGGCTTTCGTTACGGCTTTTTCGACCGCGTCGACACGGCTATCCCGACCACATGTTAGGCCTTTCCGGTCATCACCGGGTCTTTTCAGGTCATCCAGGGTCGATTCTAGCCGTATATTTTATCAACCGGGGCTATAAGGCCGGTTCGGTCAATTTTAGGTTTCGCGGCTTTTACGGCTTTCGATTCACGTTTACCACGGGTTAATCTCAGATTTTTCGATGACTTCGGATTGTCTGATCGTACCGGACTTGTTCGGTCATCATTTCTAGTCATCCCGAGTTGACCCGTGATTTCTCGACCGGAACCGTGCTCTTTCGGATCTTCGCCCCGGGTTTCGGCTTTTCGCAAGAGAGTAAACCGGTAGAAAGCCCCGTACGAACATCTCGGGAGTCATGCGGCTGGTTTACCGACTTTAGGAGGTGCGGTTGAAGGCCCTCTTTCCAACGCGACAAACGGGAGCCGAATCGGACATCCGGTTTGCAAAATACGGCTCGCGGAACACGCGCGCAGGAGAGAGAGTGTACCGCGCCCCTCTCCCTTGAAAGGGGAGGGCGCGCCTGCGCGCCCTCAACCGTGGGCGCGCCCCTACGCGCCCTCAAACCGGGGCGCGCCCGCGCGCCCCGGTTCCTTTGAAAGGCGGGGGCGCGGTCAGTTGCTTTAAATCGAAAATTACCCCGATTAGCACCTTCTAAACCGGGTTTTTGGAAGGTTTCCGGGCGAGAATTTTCACTTATTTGTACCGCGCCCCCGGTTCGGGGGCGCGTTACGTATGTCAAGTCCATTTTTAGCAACTTCCGGAACATTCCGTCGATTTTTAGTGCTGAGACGCCGAACGCGCCCCCTCCCCCTTTGAAAAAGAGGCGCGCAGACCGCGCCCCGGGGACCGGGGCGCGCGCCGCGCGCCCTTGTTTCGAGGGCGCGCCCCTGCGCCGCCCTCGTCTCCTTTGAAAAGCGGGGGCGCGGTACATCAAGTTTCTAAATTTTGCACCGGCTCTCTTCCCCTATAAATTGAGGGTCATTCTCAACGAACCAAGGTTGAACCCCGGTGCCTAGCTCGTCCCAAGGTCGTCCAAGCTCTTCTCCAAAGCCATCCCGACGTCCAAAGGCGATCCGAAGTCAAGAAACCGATCCCGAGGTGAAGGAGAAGGCTCGATCCGGGTGTTCTTCATCAACCATCTTCATCGACTTCTGGAGAAAATCCGAGGCTTCTGCTGCAAAAGTCTTCAACATAAAAATTGTTCCTCTCTTCGTCCTACTTCGTCCCCAACTGACGGCACTCCATTCCGACTTGCCGTTTGTTCGTGGCGGTTGCTACACTGAGGGCGCGCATCCAGGTTCTGTTTTTGATATCCGCCCACTTTCATAATTTTTACTGACTTCTACAGGAGGATTTCGGAGAAGTCATCAACATAGGAACTCTTCTTCTCTGAGTCCTCCGTCTACTCCAACAAACGGCACTCAATTCCGACATCGGGGTCGTCCGTAACATCCTCTGCACCAAAGTCGCGCCAGAAGGGTACCAAGCTACCCGAACCGGCTGTTTTCAACCAACTCGGCTTCAACTGAAGCCAAATCATTCCATAAGCTTTCTAAACTCCATTAATTCTGTTTATTTACTGTTTTAAAGCATATTTTAGTTCATTTACATCATTTTTACATCATCAAAAAACACAAAAAAAGGGGTTAGTACTCACCCCAATCCGGTGAGTTCGATTCCAATTGCTTCTCTTTCATATTCTCTCTACAGCTTTACTACACTTCACAAGTCTAACCAAACTCTTCACTTGGTTCATTGTTCTAGTTGCACAAGTTGATCAAGCTAGCATTGGATTGAGACTCTTCTTCATCGGCCGGCCGAAGAAGAAGAAGGTTGAACTCACATCCCTTTCTCCCACGCTAAGGTACACACGGTCAACTTCTTTCTCTTTCCATTACATAAATCGGAGCCCGCGGCTCCTGGCGACCACAATTTCTTTTTATTCATGTTCTAAATTCATATCCTCCTCACTCTCCTCCCACATGACCCGAACCATCTCCGGTGCTCGAGCGACGCCGTGAGATGAAAGTTCGGGGATCAATGTGAGTGTGGGACCGAGGTGAGGAGTCTTTACCGCTTCCGAGTGTTTTCCGATTCACTCCCCCTTTTCCCCAATTCCATATTTCACCTTCTTCTTGAGGTGCCGATCCGGAACCCATTTCTGGAGTCGACAGCTTTTTGGCGACCACGGCGGGACAACCAACATCTTCTACCGGTCTAGCTTGATTGATCCGTGCAACTAGTTGTTTTCCGACTTGGTTCCCGCGTGAACCGGCTTGTCCTTTACCCTTTTCCATGTCAATTTACTTTTAAAAACTTGCTGATTACTCTTCCTTTAAGATTGTCCCCCATGTGGACTCGATTTCTTGTCTTTAATTTCAGCCCGGTTCCCGCGTGAACCACTTTTCTTCTTATAAACCGGTTCCCACGTGAACCACCTTTCTTCTCCAACTCGGTTCCCGCGTGAACCAACTTACTTTCAGATCGGTCCCCGCGTGGACCACCCCTTTGCAGCACCTTTAGATTGGCCCCACGTGGCCCTCCTTTCCTTTTTCCAATCAAACAAACCGGTTCCCGCGTGAACCACCCATTTTCCTTCAAAACCGGTTCCCGCGTGAACCACCTTTCTTTTCCAACTCGGTTCCCGCGTGAACCAACTCACTTTCAGATCGGTCCCCGCGTGGACCACCCCTTTGCACCAATTAGATTGGCCCCACGTGGCCCTCCTTTCCTTTTTCCAATCAAACAAACCGGTTCCCGCGTGAACCACCCCTTTTCCTTCAAAAACCGGTTCCCACGTGAACCACCTACTTTTCCAAAACTCGGCTCCCGCGTGAGCCACTTTATTTTCAATTCGGTCCCCGCATGGACCATCCTTTTACTTTTACTTCAGATTTCTCCACACTTGAACACTCCAACACAAGCCGGTTCCCGCGCGAACCACATTTTTAGTTGCTAGTTTCTAGTTACTTGTTTTACTTTCTCATTGCTTATCTTGTTTGCATTCACTTGCTTGACTTATTTAATAGCTTTCATTCATGTTTGCATATTGATTGCTTCTTCTCCTTCTACCCTCCATTTTTCATTTTTGCATTAGCTTTGCATCGGGTACCGGACTCGTTCCGATCCGTAGGGCATTCGAGGCGGGGGCTCTCTCTCCCAACACACCCTCACCCTCCAAACACCTTCTTGGTGGATTCTTACCTCTCTTCTGGGATATTCCTTCCTAGTTGATTTGGTGGTTTCCATCAAGACCTCCGTAAGACCCCATCCGTGGAGTATTCCTCTCCGCACGATTGGGCCGGTTGTACCACTTTCCCAAAACCCGAAGAACCCAAGTACCTACTGGTGGTGAATGAGTGATAACCTTAGGTCTTGAAGATTGAAGCAATAGGAACCATACCCAATTTGAGTGAACAATTGCTAACAATCTATCTAATTTAAGGTTTCAACCCAATAATTGTCGAGTAGTCATTTTAAAACCTCGTTTGCATAACTTGCTTGCTCACAACAATTGAAAACAACCAAAAAAAAAAAAAAAATTCTCTCCTTTCAAAACACCTAAAACAAAAAAACAAAAAAATCCCTTTAAATTTTGTGTTCAACTTGCTTGCCAAACAACCAAATTGAAACCAAATCAAATCAAACAAACAACCATAACCAAACAAAAAAAAAACTCTCTTTGCGTTTACACCTTTCATTTGCTTTCTTTCAACCATTTTGTAAGGGAATTTGACAAAGATGCCCACTCTAAGGTCCGGAAGACACATCGGGATGTCGGACATCGCGGCCAAGAAGAGGAGTACGAGATGGGTCACTACGAGCTTCAGCCAACCCGTGGTCCAACCAGATGGCCATGTTAATGCCGTGATGGAACCTGAGGTCCAAGATCCCGCTCACCGATCCACTTCACATATTATAGAACAAGCTCTCAAGGATCTATCTCTTCACCTTGATCCCGAGGCCTTTGCAATTGTCCAATATGCCACTAAGGGCAAGATGCCCACCAATCGTGGCTCCGATCGAGGGAAATCAAGCCCCCCTCACCACCCCAACCGGCAATGTGCCCTTGATCATCTCTTCTCCCGGGCAACCTTGCCGTGTCTCTACTCACCCCGTTGTGGGGCATTCACACACCCCGCACCAGCCTCGTTTCCAACCCACCTCTTCCAACCCAATCAAGTAAACACTTTGCTCCCGCGGCTCAGAATCCACCTCACCCAGTGTGTTAATGAACAAAATCGACTGCATGGATGAGCGCTTTCGAAGAGATGAGGCACCGCCTCGATTCTAAAGCCATCCCCGAAATCTCCGTCCCCTCTTTCCCGCTCTACACCTTCCTCCTTCAGAGATACCGCCTTCCAACGTTACAACGGGACCGGTAATCCTTTTAACCATCTAAAGAGCTTTCTCTATGACTCCTCATTCCGGGAAAATGACCGCAAAGCCCTTGCCTTCCTATTCCGTCGGTCATTGGATGGATCCGCCCTAGACCGGTTCTATTCTCTTGATTCCATTGAGGCGGCGGATTTCGACATTGTTAAGACGAAGTTTCTACGAGAGGTACAAGGATAGGGTGGGGCCACCGCTCGATAACCGACTTAATTGCGAAAAGATGAGGCCGGATGAGGACTTTGCCCGATTTGCCGATCGGTGGAGGGGAATGGCCGAGAGGCTTGTGGATACCATCTCGGTAGGGGGAGCAGTGTGAGGATGCTCATTGGGAACACAACGCCTAACCTTCGCAACCTTCTCGATCATGCACCGTCCAACAACCATGAGTGAACCGTGTGATAGCGCCCGCTACCTCCAAACCCACTTTAAGGATGCATCCATGATCAACCCGTTCGACACCAAGCCCCGTAATACTAGAAAGCCTACACCGGTAGGACCCACCACCGAAGGGGTAGTAAATAATGAGAGCATCAATGCCATGGGTAACTGTGGTGGGTACCGTCAAAGCCAATACCGTAACCCACCACCCAATCAACAATACCGCCCAGCCCTCAACCACTCCTCACCACAAGCAACAACTTGCATACAACCGAGCACCACCACAAGAACCCACCTACAACCGGGCACCCTGACAACCAAATGCCTACAACCGAGCGCCCTCAACAACAACATGTCTACAACCGACCACCACCACCACAACAAGCCTACAACCAAGTGCCACCACCAGCCAACCGACTTAGGAGGGGACCCAAGAGAGAATACTACCTCAACCGCCATTCCCCCTCGTCGACATTTTCAATGCATTGATGGCCGAACAAAGAAGCAGAGCTTCCAAAGGAGAGAGAAGGGTGGCCGCAAATGTTGACATGACAAAATACCGCGCTTACCATCGTATCCGGGCACACGGTGGATGTCCGTGCTTCCAGCTTAAAGATTACATTCATGACCTCAACGATCGTGGAAACATTGACCGGGCACGTATGGGAGAGTCTATACAAGCCATGAAGGCACGGCGTAATCAACCACGGCGACAACAAGCACAACAAAGGCAGCTCTACCGGGCATAGTCCAAGATCCGCTACCGGTACATGCACCCATACAAGCACCGGCACCAGCACCACCAAACCAACGACTCGGCCTCGTCCACTCCGCCATCGAGGAGTCAACCCACCATTCCTTGTGGTTGGCAGTCGAGGACCAAATCACCCCCATGCCCGCCATACCAACCCCACCTACAAACCGCACCATACTCTCCATACCGAGAGCTGCCCCTACCCCTCAAACTACCCAACCCCCACTACCCTCTCCAACGATTAACCCTCCACGGCGCTTTATCATTAGTCCGCCACCAGCCCCCCAACCATCACTCCAACCTCACCCACCAACCACCATTAATCCTCCACGGCGTCTAATCATTAGACCGCCACCAACACCCCAGACATCACCTAACCTACCAGTCACTGCCACCCCACGACCCCTCATCATTAGACCATCACCACCAACACCCCAACCATCACCCAACATACCAGTCTCCACCAATCCACGACCCCTCATCATCCGATCCTCACCACCCCTACCTACCATGGGCTCCTCAACCTACCAACCAACCCTACCATCACCATCATCACCACTTCCCCCTACCACGCTGGCGCCAGTACTTCGTAGCGGGAGGATGTTCCAAAGGGTCTTCCCTCAGGTCGGGATACAACCACAGGAACAGGCAGAAGAGGAGGTGGTAGAAGAACCGTTGCCCGGCACGGCATATGATCTATTAAAACATTTGGACAAAATGCCGGCACGGATTTCAATTCTAGAGCTGATAAAAAGGTCAAAGAACCATCAGGACATCCTACAACAATATTTGCAGCGGGTCATGGTCAATGAGGACCTCCCGCCTGAGAAGATCATTGCTGTCCTGACCCCGAGGAGTGAACATCCGGCACTCACCTTTACACAGGAGGAGTTGGCATGGCCAGAGATCAGAAAGTACGCCTTGCGCGTTGCAATAGTCATCCGAGGCGTGGAGATCAAGTCCTGCTTGATTGACACCGGAGCATCCATAAATGTCATGCCGCCAGAAACATTGCAACTCTGCGGCATCTCCGATGAAGAAATCGAGCCTTCTGCCGTCACGGTGACCGCATATGACAACTCCCGAAAGCCGGCACGAGGGGTGGTTACATTAAAAGTAGGGCTCGGGCCATGTGCCGTCGCCACCGAGTTTCACGTTCTAGAACTGGACCCTACATTCAAAGCTATCTTGGGACGCCCGTACCTTGAGGCAATAGGAGCTGTTGCCTCCACTAATCATCAGTGTCTGAAGTTCCCATACAAGGGCCAGGTGATCAAAGTAACCAACATCCCCATTCTGAGTGACGTGGATGACCCCTCTTCTGCACTACCAATATCAAAATCTGTCCAGCCGTTGGTTTCAACTACAGAGCTACCTGAGGTCATGGTGTTAACGACGCCTCCCAGTTCGATTGCGTTGCGGATGATGAAAGGGATGGGCTATCAGCCCGGAAAGGGGCTGGAAAGGAGAGCTGCGAGGGGTTGTGCACCCCATTGAAGCCGTACGAAGACCAAAGAGACACGGGCTTGGCTATGAGCCAGTTTCACTCCGCGGATGGTCTACCGGCCAAAAAATGCCATGGGACTCCAAAAATTCTTTATTAAAGGGGAGACCATGATGATGGCCGGGGACAAAGAAGAAGAACCAGTCAAGAGGAAGAAGGCACCAAAGCAAGAGGAGGAGGTGGACAACCTGAGTTCATCTTTAGCTCGGTTGTTCATAGAGGGGCAAGTCCATCTCTAAACAACTTGTCCACTCGAACCCACCTCCAAACAACATCCCGCGTGAACCGTATCCTACGGTCACGTATTTCAAAATCCTCACTCTATCCCTCTTGGATTCGCTTGATGGGCTATCTAGCCCAATTCCCACTTATGGGCCAAAATGGCCACCTGAACTGATCAATGGGCCTGAGAGCCCATTTAAATCTTCTCGCTCCACTGGGCTTCTATGCCCATTCCAATCCAACAACCTTGGGCCCACATGCCCACCCGGTCGGACCACGTGCCCTTTAGACTCATTTTCTCTCGCTTTGGGCCCGCGTGCCCACCATTTGGGCCCACGTGCCCCTTAGATCTTTTCACCGGCTTTGGGCCTATACGCCCATTTCTTGTTATCATCGGGCCCGCGAGCCCATTTTTCTCCCATTTACTTAAGCTTTCAATTTCTGCTCGAGCCCCATCGGCTCATTCCCTTTTTGTTATTGAAAATACCCAAAATACCCAAAAAAAAACGTCCTCTCGCAAACTCAGTTTTCCATCGAGGAGACGTCGCTACTTGTCTCGGAGGGTGCTCCCAACCAGGGACCCCTCTTCTCCAACTCACTGATCGATCTGTTCGATCCTTCACCCATTGTTAATACCACATTTTCAATTCCGTCTTCTTTAGGAGTAGTTAGGGTAGGAAAGAAGAAAATTCGAGGTAAACGTGTGCCGGAAAGATATCTCCAACAAATAGCTCAAAAATGCAAGGAATGTGCAAGGCTGCCAAGGTTTTTGGAAAATGCTATCCAGCTTGATGAAATCCAATATGAGGATGAATGCAATGTAGATCATACACTGGGAGTTTACGAGGTCTTATCAGAAAAAGATACTGATTTCGAGGATGGAATTGAGGACTTGGCTGATGCGTATACATCTGGACTTAAAAGATTTGAAGAACCATTAGCCACGGTGGATGAACCGACAAAAGAATTAAATCTCGGAACGCCGGAAGATCCCAAGACAATCCTCCTAAGCGCAAACCTCACTCCCACTGAGTAACAGAGTTTGATTAAAATTCTGGAAGAATATAAGGACACGTTCGCATGGACATACGAAGACATGCGGGGGTAAGACACCTCGTTAGTTGAACATCGTCTAACTTTGAAACACGAGTTACCCCGGTCAAGCAAAAATTAAGGAGATTCCACCACGATGCTTTTGCACTTAAGATGAAAGAAAGAGGTCGACAAGTTACATCAAGCAAGATTCATTAAGGTCGTCCTTTATCCGCAATGGGTGGCAAACATAGTCCCTGTCATGAAGAAGGATGGCCGAGTTCGAATCTGTATAGACTTCAGGGACTTGAACCGAGCGTGTCCTAAAGATGACTTTCCTCTACCTCATATTGACGTGCGGTTGATAACACCGCCTTGGATTCGATATGTTGTCATTCATGGATGGCTATTCTCGGATATAATCAAATCAGGTTGGCCGAAGAGGACCAGGAGAAGACCTCGTTCACCACACCTTGGGGAACCTACTGCTATGTCGTCATGCCCTTTGATTTGAAGAATGCCGGTGCTACCTATCAGAGGGCAATGATGGCTATCTTCCATGACATGATGCATACCCTTGTAGAGGTGTACGTGGACGACCTGGTCGTTAAGTCCAAAAGCCGAGAAGACCATCCCGAAGTGTTAAGAAAGGTCTTGCAAAGGGCTAGGGAATACAAATTGAAAATGAACCCAAAGAAATGCACGTTTGGAGTATCCTCAGGAAAGCGTTGCCCAGGGTTCATAGTGAGCAAAAGGGGCATAGAGATCGACCCAAACAAGGCCAAGGCAATCATTGGTATGCCTCCCCCGAGAAATATGAAAGAACTTCGAGGATTAATCGGGAGGCTACGGTTTGTCCGCACGGTTCATCTCACAACACTCCCAAAGGTGTAAACCTTTCTATGAGTTGACCAAGGCGGGGGCCGAGTTCAAATGGGATTCGAAGTGCCGGGATGCATTCGATGGTTTGAAAAGGTACACGGCTAGTCCCCCGTGCTTAGACCACCGGTCCCTGGCAAGCCCTTAGTTTTATATATCTCGGTTTTGGAAAATTCTCTTAGGGCAGTCCTTGCACAAGTTGATGAAGAAGGGGAAAGATAGGGCAACTTACTATTTGTCAAAGATCTTTGATCCATGTGAGCAGAAGTATATCGTAGTGGAGAAGACTTGTCTTGCACTAGTGCGGGTAGTTCGAAGCTTAAACACTATTTCTTAGCTCATGAGGGTCAATCTCATTGCCCGCATCAATCCCATCAAATTCCTTCTCGAGAAAAATGCTCTAATTGATCGGTTAGGTCGTTGGCAGAGCTTCCTCTCCCAGTTTGATATCACCTATGTCCCCCAGAAGGCGATTAAGGGCTATGCCATTGCCGAACATCTAGCCCATCACCCTATACCCCTCTTTGACCCGGTCCAATCAGAGCTCCCGGATGACGAACTAATGTTGATCCGATCTTCCCACCTTTGGACATTATATTTTGACGGGGCTCTGAATTCACACGGTAAGGGAATAGGAATCGTCCTTCTATCACCCGAGGGTGTCACCATTCCACGAGCATTTCGGCTTGACTTCCCGGCAACCAACAATATAGGCGAATATGAAGCCTTGCTTGGCAAGCCGGAGGCTGTTTCATTTCTATGGTGCCACAGAATTGAGGGTGATAGGTGATAGCCAACTAATCCTCCGCCAAGTCCTAACCAAATACCGAACTTCTCATCCAAACCTCAAACCTTACCAAGAACTCACCTCTTGCTACATCAAACTCTTTTCCAAACTCACTTTTGTCCATGTTCCTCGAGCTCAGAACATCCTTGCGATGCCCTTGCCTCCTTAGCTTCATCCCTATCGGTCCCGCTAGGTAGACGAAAGTGCGGACTATTCATGTCCGTAGAAGGTCGATGCCGGCGATTAAGGATGGGCGATTTCTAAGAAGTCAAGGAGAGATTTGGTAGAAAGGAATATCTAGAGCAGAAAAGGAAGTTTCTCTAGTCGAGTTGGAAGAGTTAGATGAGGGTGAGAGGCCTTGGTTTGATGAGATCGCAAGGTATTGTCAAGATGAGACATATCCACTGGATCAAATGCAAAAGAAAAGAAGGCCATCGGGGAGAGTATCCCGGAGGTATACCATCCCTAGGAGGGGTGCTCTACAAGAGGAGCCTAAGCGGAATTTTATTGAGATGCGTTGATGAAGAAGAGGCGGAATTGGTGCTTAAGGAAGCACATTCCGGGGTCCGTGGGGGCCATGTCAATGCTCAAGCTCTTGCCAAGAAAATCATCGGGCGGGGGTATTATTGGCCAACCCTAGAAGAGGATTGCTCCATCTTTGTCCCGAGCAATCGTCATTCTTGCCAACTTCATGCCGACAAGATCCATTCTCCCGCATCTTCCCTTCATCCTATTCATGCCCCATGGCCCTTCGCCATGTGGGCTTTCGATATCATTGGCCCTCTAAGTGATCTTAACTCGAAATCCGTTCCAAATCGTTCATCCCGACGGCAGCGAGTACTTCACCAAGTGGGCAGAAGCGGAAGCGTTCGTGGAGATCAAGGCATCAACACTGTGCTCCTTCATCAAACGCAACATCATCGCCAGGTTCGGGATACCCAGCGACATCATCACCGACAATGGACCGCAATTTCTCTCTCAAGATCTGCGTGATCTTTGCAACAGGTACCGCATTGTATTGCATCATTCATCTCCTTATTACCCGCAAGGCAATGGTCAGAAGCCACCAACAAAAGTTTGATTAAAATCATCAAGAAAACTGTAAGTCTAGCAAGTTCGCGGACCGGCCGGATAAGCTTGTAGATGCCCTATGGGCTTATCGTATACGTACGGCCCCCCACTGGTCAAACCCCGTATGCTCTCGCATATGGGATGGAAGCGGTGGCCCCGTACGAAGTGCTCCTTCCATCACTCCAGGTTCAACTTGATAGGCACATCCGTGTCGTTGAGAGACGAGAATCTCTCCTTGCACAACTTGAACTCCTAGATGAAAGAAGGTTGGCTGCCTCCGAGCATGCCCGGACTTATCAGAACCGATTGAAAAGGTTTTATCAAAAGAGGGTGGTAGAGAGGAAGTTCGAAATCGGTGAAATGGTAGTTAAACGTATATTCGTTAAGCCGGGTGGTCCCCGCTCCAAGTTGCAACCTAACTGGGAAGGGCCTTTTGTTATAACCGAAAAATATCCAGGCAATGCATATGAGCTAACCAATGCCGATGGAGAAAAATTGAACCATCCATGGAACGGCGTTTACCTCAAAAAATATTTTCCTTAGAAAAGAAAATGGAGAATTTCTGGTATGATATCAAGTCATCGATCCAAGGGTGTTAGCTAGAAGACAAGGGTAGACATCACCTTGCACACACAACACCTCCGATCCCGAGAATCTAGATAGCCCAACACTCGAAGAGGCAAGGCGTAACACGAAGGCGGAAAGGAAACCTTACCCTATTCTCTTCTATTCGGTCCAAGATAGGTGAAGGGGACTAGAGGAGGATAGTATCGAAAATGCCCGCCGCCTTAGTAGGAGGCCGTCTCGTAGGGTGCAAAAGGGTGCCAAAAGATGGGCAATGAACCCCACAGGTTTAAACAAATATGGGCCTGTCTGAATGAGTACCTGAAAGAATAGAAAATGAAGAAGAAGGCACCAAAAGATGGGCAATGACCCCACGGGTCAAAGACTTGTCTAAGTAAGTGCCACATGTAGAAAAGACCCGAAGAGGCCGAACCCCAACGGGCAATTTGGGCATGAGTAGAGAAACCCTCCTCAACACCCCCAAATCCTATCAAAGACTTCCTCTATTATTCTTCCATCTTAAAACCCCTAGGGTAGGATAAACTGTCCAAACTCAGGGGGAATCCAAACCGATCAAGAGAAGAGGGCAAGAAAGATTCTGGGTAAGGAACCTTATTCACACGTGGTGCTTATTGCTTGAATCTTGATCAACACTCAAAGATCGATGAATGGTGTCAATACTGGCACATTCTCCACAAAAATCCAAAAAAAAGCAAATATTTTTCAAAAAAAAAAAAATCCAAAAAATGAATATTTTCAAAAATAAAAAAATCAAATATTTTCAAAAATCCAAAAAAACAAATATTTTCAAAAAAAAAAATTCAAAAAAAAATCAAATATTTTCAAAAATTCAAAAAAAATTGAGAGTTGAATATTTTATAAAATGCATCATCTAACTTGGCATAACCTTGCTTTTTGCCTTTGCTAGCATTCGTGTTTACCTTTATGTCTTGCATGTTTCATTTCCGCATTGCATATTTACCTTCATTATCACCCCATTAAGAGGGCTCCTCCCTTTGACCTAAGTCAAAGTTGGCCATAATAGGCAAAGGGATGAGTCGTTGTGAAGATCTAATCCTCTTTTATCAAGTGTTTTCAGGGACTTTAAAATAAGAGGAGAAGGTTCTCTCAACGACAGTGTTTCAGGATGCTAAGATCAAGAAGGGTGTGACTCTCACCATAGCAGGTAAGCTTTCTTAACCCTTATCTTATTCATTTTCAGTCATTTTGTTCATATTACCTTGTTAATAAGGCTACCCCCCTTGACATGTAAGCAAGGCAAGATGACAATAGGCAAGGGTAAGCCATAGAGCGATTTAACCCTTCTATTAAGTATTTCGGAAAGAAACACAAGTCAAGGAGGGGTGAGAATCTCGCCAACGAGTCAAACAACAACCGAAGCAAGAGGTACTATAACAAGGAAGAAAAGCGGCTACAACACAAGAAGAAGATTAAGCTACGGATATCGGTTACCGATTGCCACGCGACTCCAGGGAGAATGACCACGTGGAGAAGGCATGGAAACCATACCGCCGCAACCGCCTCGTTCCGGTGATGCTCCAAAGGAGTGGCCAAGACAGGAATTGCTCGCGGAAACAGAAGAACGGACATGGGAAACCCCCATAACTTGCCGACTAGCATATATGTCGCTAGTCGTGTTTTATTATCTTATGCATTATTCGTTGAAGACCTTGAGCATAGAGAAGACTTGACCCGAGATCCCCTTCATCAAAATCTACGACGGTCGGGTCATCTCTAATGCTCACGGATAAGCCAAAGTTGTGCTGTGAGGGACGATAGTTCCCGAGTGGGTATCTTGACCTCATAGACAATCTATATCTTCAACTATTTGTTATACAAATTTTGTTTTGTTTTCTTGAGCCCAACATGCATCATGTAGCATTAATTGCATTACATTTTATTTTGTCATTGCATACATCATTTCCTAATCTTCACCTTCTCACCCTCTCGATCATTCTAAAATCCCACCGTGTCATTCACCATATTCTCTAGTCCCACCAACCTCTCTAATATCCCACCGTGTCTATTAATCCCACCGTGTTCGGTAACCACTTTGTGCCCTGAAATCTTTTCACCACTATGGCCATTGCAACTTCTTTGCTATTCATCCCACCATGGCAGCCAATTCATCCCGCCAAGGGCCTTCTATTTTGATCAGAACTTGCACCGTCATTATCTTCACGGTCTATGCTTAAACATTTGCCTTTTGGAATCTGAGATCATTCCATTCCGAATCAAATCTTGTCTCTTGGAAGACTTAAATGAATCTAAGAGCCTGAATGTGCTCGATTGGTATTCTTTTACTTTTTCAAACAAATCTCTTTTTAAATTTTAGCCCATCACAGTACAGGAACACCGCAAAGATCGGGTTACCGGCTGATGATGAACCTACGAACCCATGTTTCGGGGACTCCCCACCGCGTTGGGGGTTGGCTATTCTTCTCTCGTGCCAATGGCACATCTCTTACCAATCGGACATAGGAAGACTTGATGAAACACGGCGGTTAACCAGGAGACTTGAGGAGATTCGTCTTGCCGAATCTGGTCGTTAAGCGTGTCTATATCTACACCTTGATGCCACCTTTTCAGTCCATCACCATTTCACTCCACTACATTCCACTACGATTCATCTCGCTTCGCTATGCTTTCTCTACGTTTCACTCCGTTCCGCTACATGCCATTCCCTTGCAAAGCTGACATCAAGGCGAGGCAAGCTGTAGACACGCCAAATTGGCTTGATTCGGAGCCCTAGACTCTTATTCCATAGGCGATATCTTTTATTTGACCGTTATCTGATCCGGACTACCTCGTGGAGATGAGCTAAGGAAATTGGTGGAGCCCCCCTTGTTAGTTGAGTATGGACCAATGATTTCTGGAATATTGCCGTAACCTTCAAGCGAGAGCCGCACGTGAACTGTAAAAACACGAAGCCTGCTCGATGACCGACCTTGAATGGTCCATAATCGAAGGTCTGGGGAGTCCCGCATGTGTTCCGTAACATTCAGGGTTTCCGAGAAGTCATTTCGGCAGGCGTCGGTCAATGATGGCTTTCGTTACGGCTTTTTCGATCTGTGCTGACACGGCTATCCCGGACCACATGTTAGGCCTTTCCGGTCATCACCGGGTCTTTTCGAGTCATCCGGGTCGATTCTAGCCGTATATTTTATCAACCGGGGCTATAAGGCCGGTTCGGTCAATTTTAGGGTTTCGCGGCTTTTACGGCTTTCGATTCACGTTTACCGGGTTAATCTCAGATTTTTCGATGACTTCGGATTGTCCGATCGTACCGGACTTGTTCGGTCATCATTTCTAGTCATCCCGAGTTGACCCGTGATTTCTCGACCGGAACCGTGCTCTTCGGATCTTCGCCCGGGTTTCGGCTTTTCGCAAGAGAGTAAACCGGTAGAAAGCCCCGTACGAACATCTCGGGAGTCATGCGGCTGGTTTACCGACTTTAGGAGGTGCGGTTGAAGGCCCTCTTTCCAACGCGACAAACGGGAGCCGAATCGGACATCCGGTTTGCAAAAATACGGCTCGCGGAACACGCGCGGGGAAGAGAGAGTGTCCCGCGCCCCCGCTCCCCTTGAAAGGGGAGGGCGCGCCCTGCGCGCCCTCAACCCAGGGGCGCGCCCTACGCGCCCTCAAACTGGGGGCGCGCCCTGCGCGCCCCCGGTTCCTTTGAAAGGCGGGGGCGCGGTCAGTTGCTTTAAATCGAAAATTACCCCGATTAGCACCTTCTAAACCGGGTTTTTGGAAGGTTTCCGGGCGAGAATTTTCACTTATTTGTACCGCGCCCCCGGTCCGGGGGCGCGATGCGTATGTCAAGTCCATTTTTAGCAACTACCGGAACATTCCGACGATTTTGAGTGAGACGCGAACGCGCCCCCTCCCCCTTTGAAACGGGGGAGGGCGCGCGACCGCGCCCCGGGAACTGGGGGCGCGCCCTGCGCGCCCTTGTTTTGAGGGCGCGCCCTGCGCGCCCTCGTCTCCTTTGAAAAGCGGGGGCGCGGTACATCAAGTTTCTAAATTTTGCACCGGCTCTCTTCCCCTATAAATTGAGGGTCATTCTCAACGAACCAAGGTTGAACCCCGGTGCCTAGCTCGTCCCAAGGTCGTCCAAGCTCTTCTCCAAAGCCATCCCGACGTCCAAAGGCGATCCGAAGTCAAGAAACCGATCCCGAGGTGAAGGAGAAGGCTCGATCCGGGTGTTCTTCATCAACCATCTTCATCGACTTCTGGAGAAAATCCCGAGGCTTCTGCTGCAAAAGTCTTCAACATAAAAATTGTTCCTCTCTTCGTCCTCTTTCGTCCCCAACTGACGGCACTCCATTCCGACTTGCCGTTTGTTCGTGGCGGTTGCTACACTGAGGGCGCGCATCCAGGTTCTGTTTTTGATATCCGCCCACTTTCATAATTTTTACTGACTTCTAAAGGAGGATTTCGGAGAAGTCATCAACATAGTAACTCTTCTTCTCTGAGTCCTCCGTCTACTCCAACAAACGGCACTCAATTCCGACATCGGGGTCGTCCGTAACATCCTCTGCACCAAAGTCGCGCCAGAAGGGTACCAAGCTACCCGAACCGGCTGTTTTCAACCAACTCGGCTTCAACTCAAGCCAAATCATTCCATAAGCTTTCTAAACTCCATTAATTCTGTTTATTTACTGTTTTAAAGCATATTTTAGTTCATTTACATCATTTTTACATCATCAAAAAACATAAAAAAAGGGGTTAGGACTCACCCCAATCCGGTGAGTTCGATTCCAATTGCTTCTCTTTCATATTCTCTCTACGGTTACTACACTTCACAAGTCTAACCAAACTCTTCACTTGGTTCATTGTTCTAGTTGCACGAGTTGATCAAGCTAGCATTGGATTGGAGACTCTTCTTCATCGGCCGGCCGAAGAAGAAGAAGGTTGAACTCACATCCCTTTCTCCCACGCTAAGGTACACACGGTCAACTTCTTTCTCTTTCCATTACATAAATCGGAGCCCGCGGCTCACAGCGACCACAATTTCTTTTTATTCATGTTCTAAATTCATATCCTCCTCACTCTCCTCCCACATGACCCGAACCATCTCCGGTGCTCGAGCGACGCCGTGAGATGAAAGTTCGGGGATCAATGTGAGTGTGGGACCGAGGTGAGGAGTCTTTACCGCTTTCCGAGTGTTTTCCGATTCACTCCCCCTTTTCCCCAATTCCATATTTCACCTTCTTCTTGAGGTGCCGATCCGGAACCCATTTCTGGAGTCGACAACTGCGCCCCCGCGTTTCAAAGGAAAAGGGGGTACGCAGGGCGCGCCCTCCCATTTCAAGGAAGAGGGTACACTCTCTCTCCTGTACGTGCGTTCCGCGAGCTGTAACTTGCAAACGGGATGTCTGATTAAGCTTCCGTTTGTTCCATTGTAAAGAGGGCCTTCAGCCACACCTCCTCAAGTCGGTAAACCAGCCATCATCACTCCCAAGATGTTCTCACGGGACTTTCTACTGGTTTACCCTCTAGCGAAAAGCAAAAAACCGTGGCGAAGATTTGAAAGGGCACGATTCAGGTCGAGGAATCTCGGGTCAACTCGGGATGACTTAAAATGATGACCGAAGAATTATGGTACGATCGAAAAACTTGAAATCATTGAAAAATATGATATTAACCTGGTAAACATGAACCGAAGCCCGAAAAAGCTAGGAAACCCTAAATTGACCGAAACGGTCGTATGGCCCCGGTTGATGAAATATACAGCTAGGATTGACCCGGATGTCCTGAAAAGGCCCAATGATAACCGAAAAGGCCTAACATGTGATCTGGGATAGCCGTGTCAGTACATATCGAAAAGCCATAACGAAGAAACCGTTATAGACTAACGTCTACCGAAATGACTTTTCGGAAACCCTGAATGTTATGGAACACACGCAGGACTCCCAAGACCTTCAAGTATGGACCATTCAAGGTCAGTCATTGAGCAAGCTTCATGTTTTCGCGGTTCACGCGCGGCTCTCGCTTGAAGGTTACGGCATTATTTCAGAAATCATCGGTCCATTCCCAACTAACAAGGAGCTCCACCAATGTCCTTAGCTCATCTCCACGAGATAATCCGGATCAAATAATGGTCAAATAAAGGATATCACCAATGGAATAGGAGTTTGGGGCTCTGAATCAGGCCAATTTGGCGTGTCTACAGCTTGCCTCGCCTTGATGTCGGCTTTGCAAGGGAATGGCATGTAGCGAAGGAAAGTGAAACATAGAGAAAGCATAGCGAAGTGAGATGAATCATAGTGTAATGTAGTGTAGCGAAATGGCAATGGACTAAAAAGATGGCATTAAGGTGTAGATATAGACATGCTCAATGACCAGATTCAGCAAGACGAATCTCCTCAAGTCTCCTGGTTAATCGCCATGTTTCATCAAGTCTTCCTATGTTCGATTGGTAAGAGATGTGCCACTGGCACGAGAGAAGAATAGCCAACCCCCAAGCCGTTCGCGGACATGGCTTTCATGCCTCCTCCACGTGGTCGTTCCCCTGGAGTCAGCGGCAACAGACACTGATATATGTAGCAAACTTTAGCTCTTCTGGTGTTGTAACTACTTTCCTTCCTTGTTGCAGCACTTGATGGTGTAATCAGATATTTATCTGTTTGCTTCAGTGTTGTTTGATCTGCTTGACATTTCTCAAAAGGATAGTTAGTATCACATTCTGGATTGGCCCCTTGCGAGTTTGTTAAGGGGCAAAGCCTTCTAAAGGATGGCAAAAAATAATAAAATTAAATAATAAATGTTATACCTGCTGGCGAGACCTCCCCCATCCTTAGCTCGTGTTTCTTTTCTGAAAAACTCAATAAAGGGGTTAGATCTGCTCTATGGCTTACCCCCCTTGCCTATTGTCATCTTGCCTTGCTTATATGTCAAGGGGGGTAGCCCTATTAATCAGGTAGAATAAATGAATGACTAAAAGATAAAAGATGAAGTAAATGTTGAGAGGACTTACCTATCATGGCGAGAATTAGTCCCTTCTTGTTCTCAGAATCTTGAAACACTTAGTAAAGGAGATTAAATCTTCACCATGGCCCATCTCTTTGCCTACTACTATCTGCCTTGACTTAAGTCAAAGGGAGGAGCCTTCTTAACAAGGTGTAAAAATAACCTAAATGACTGAAATGTATTGGTTAAGAGAACTTACCTGTCGTTGAGAGAACCTTCCCCTCTTACTTTAAAGTCCCTGAAAAACACTTGATAAAAGAGGATAAGTTCTTCACAATGACTCATCCCTTTGCCTATTATGGCCAACTTTGACTTAGGTCAAAGGGAAGAGCCCTCTTAACGGGGTGATAATAAAGATAAACATGCATTGCCGAAATGAAACATGCAAGACATAAAAATAAACATGAATGCTAGCAAAGGCAAAAATCAAGATTACGCTGAGTTAAATGATGTATATATTTTTTTTGTATTTTTGAAGATATTCAAAAAAAAATTATATTTTAAAAATATTCAATTTTTTGAGATTTTGAAAATATTCAAATTTTTTATTTTTTTTAAAACATTTAGTTTTTTTGGATTTTTGTGGAGAATGTGCCGGTATTGAGACAATTCATTGGTCTTTGAGTGTTAATCTAAATTCAAGTGGTGAACACCACATGAAAAATAAGGTTCCCTACCTAGAATCTTTCTTGCCCTCTTCTCTTGATCAGTTGGATTCCCCCTGAGTTTGGATAGTTTACCCTACCCTGGGGGTTTAAGATAGAAGAATAATAGAAGAAGTCTTTGGTAGGATTTGGGGGTCTTGAGGAGGGTTTCTCTACTCATGCCTAAATTGCCCATTGGGGTTTGGCCTCTTCGGGTCTTCTCTACATGTGGCACTTAGACAAGTCTTTGACTTGTGGGGTCATTGCCCTTTTTTGGGTGCCTTCTTTTCATTTTTTACTCTTTTGGGTACTCATTCAGACAGGCCCATAATTGTTTAAACCTGTGGGGTTCATTGCCCATCTTTTGGCACCCTTTTTCACCCTATGAGACGGCCTCCTACTAAGGCGGCGGGCATTTTCGATACTATCCTTCTCTAGTCTCCTTCACCTATTTTGGACTGAATAGAAGAGAATAGGGTAAGGTTTCCTTTCCACCTTCAGGGTTCTGCCTTGCCTCTCTCGAGTGTCGAGCTATCTAGATTCTGGGATTGGGAGGTGTTGTGTGTGTAGGGTGATGTCTACTCTTGACTTCTAGCAAACACCCTTGGATCGATGACTTAATATCATACCAAACCTTCTCCATTTTTTTATAAGGAAAATATTTTTTGAGGTAAACACCATTCCATGGATGGTTCAATTTTTCTCCATCGGCGTTGCTAAGCTCATATGCATTGCTTGGATATTTTTCAGTGATAACGAAAGGCCCTTCCCAGTTTGGTTGTAACTTGGAGCGGGGACCACCTAGCTTAACGAATATGCGTTTTACTACCATCTCACCGATTTCGAACTTTCTCTCTACCACCCTCTTTTGATAAAACCTTTTTAATCTGTTCTGATAAATCCAGGCATGCTCAAAGGCAGCCAACTTTCTTTCATCTAAGATTTCAAGTTGTGCAAGGAGAGATTCTCGTCTTTGATCGACAGGGATGTCCCTATCGAGCTGAACTCGGAGTGATGGAAGGAGTACTTCGTACGGGACCACCACTTCCATCCTATATGAGAGAGCATATGGGGTTTGACCAGTGGGGGTCTACACAGAAGTACGATAAGCCCACAGGGCATCTACAAGTTTATCTGGCCAGTCCACGAACCTACTAGATGTACAAGTTTTCTTAATAATTTTGATCAAGGTTTTGTTGGTGGCTTCTGCTTGACCATTGCCTTGCGGGTAGTATGGAGATGAATGATGCAATGCAATGCAGTACCTATTGTAAAGATCTCGCAGATCTTGAGAAAGAAATTGCGGTCCATTGTCGGTGATAATGTCGCTAGGTATCCCGAACCTGGCGATGATGTTGCATTTGATGAAGGAGCATAGTGTTGATGCCTTGATCTCCACGAACACTTCCTCTTCTGCCTACTTAGTGAAGTACTCTGTTGCCGTCAGGATGAACAATTTGGAATGGATTTCAGAGTTAAGATCACCTAGAGGGCCAATGATAGCGAAAGCCCACATGGTGAAGGTCCATGGGGCATGAATCGGATGAAGGGAAGATGTGGGAGAATGGATCTTGTCGGCATGGAGTTAGAAAGAATGACAGTGCCGGACAACGATGGAGCAATCCTCTTCTAGGGTTGCCCAATAGTACCCCTGCCTGATAATTTTCTTGGCAAGAGCTTGAGCATTGACATGGCCCCCACAGACCCCAGAATGTGCTTCCTTAAGCACCAATTCTGCCTCTTCTTCATCAACACATCTCAGCAAAATTCCACTCAGGCTCCTCTTAAAGAGAACCCCTCCTAGGATAGTATACCTCTAGGATACTCTCCTGATGGCCTTCTTCTCTTTTGCACTTGATCCAGGTGAATACGACTGATCTTGACAAAACCTTGTAATCTTGTCAAACCAAGGCCTCTCACCCTCATCTAACTCTTCCAACTCAACTAGAGAAACTTTATCTTTTTGCTCTAAATATTCTTTCTTGCAAAATCTCTCCTTGACCTTCAAAAATCGACCATACTTAATCATCAGCATTGACCTTCTACGGACATGGATAGTCCGCACCTATCTACGTAGTGGGACTGATAAGGATGAAGCTAAGGAGGCTAAGGCATCAACAAGAATGTTCTGAGCTCGAGGAACATGGACAAAAGTGAGTTTGGAAAAGAGTTTGATGTAGTAAGAGGTGAGTTCCTAGTAAGGTTTGAGGTTTGGATGAGAAGTTCGGTATTTGGTTAGGACTTGGCGAAGGATTAGTTGGCTATCACCTATCACCCTTAATTTCGTGGCACCATAGAAATGAGCGGCCTCCAACCCGACCAGCAAGGCTTCATATTCAGCTATATTGTTGGTTGTTGGGAAGTTGAGCTGAAATGCCTGTGGAATGGTGACACCCTCGGGTGATAGAAAAACGATTCCTATTCCCTTACCATGTGAATTCAAAGCCCCATCAAAATATAATGCCCAAATATGGGAAGATCGGATCAACATTAGTTCGTCATCCGGGAACTCCGACTGGACCAGGTCAAAGAGGGGTGTAGGGTGATGGGCTAGATGTTCGGCAATGGCATAGCTCTTAATCGCCTTCTGGGGGACATAGGTGATATCAAACTGTGAAAGGAAACTCTGCCAATGACCTAACCAATAAGTTAGAATAGTTTTCTTCAGAAGGATTTTGTTGGGATTGATGCGGGCGATAAGATTGACCTTGTGAGCTAAGAAATAGTGTTTAAGCTTCTGAACTACCCAAACTAGTGCAGCACAGGTCTTCTCCACTATAGTATACTTTTGCTCGCATGGATCAAAAATCTTTGACAAATAATAGGTTGCCCTCTCTTTCCCTTCTTCATCCACTTGTGCAAGGACTTCCCCAAGAGAATTCTCTAAAACCGAGATGTATAAAACTAAGGGCTTGCAAGGGACTAGTGGTCTAAGCACAGGGGGGCTAGCTAGGTATCTTTTCAAACCATCGAACGCATCCTGGCACTTCGAATCCCATTTGAACTCGGCCCTTGCCTTCGTCAACTCATAGAAAGGTTTACACCTTTCGGAATGTTGTGAGATGAACTGGCGGACAAACTATAGCCTCCCGATTATTCCTCGAAGTTCTTTCATATTTCTTGGAGGAGGCATGCCAATGATTGCTTTGGCCTTTCTTGCATCGATCTCTATGCCCCTTTTGCTTACTATGAACCCCACCAATTTTTTTGAGGATACTCCAAATGTACATTTCTTTGGGTTCATTTTCAATTTATATTCCCTATCCCTTTGCAAGACCTTTCTTAGCACTTCAAAATGATCTTCTCGACTTTTGGATTTAACGACCAGGTTGTCCACGTACACCTCTACAAGGGTATGCATCATGTCCTGAAATATAGCCATCATGGCCCTCTAATACATAGCACCAGCATTCTTCAGTCCAAAGGGCATGATGACATAGTAGTAGGTTCCCCAAGGTGTAGTGAACGAGGTCTTCTCCTAGTCTTCTTCGGCCAATCGGATTTGATTATATCCAGAATAGCCATCCATGAACGATAGCATCTCGAATCCAGCGGTGTTATCAACCAACACGTCAATATGAGGTAGAGAAAAGTCATCTTTAGGACACGCTCGGTTTAAGTCCCTTAAGTCTATGCAGATCCAAACTCGTCCATCTTTCTTCATTACAGGGACTATGTTTGTCACCCATTGTGAATAAAAGACGACTTTAATAAATCTAACTTGATGTAACTTGTCGACCTCTTCTTTCATTTTAAGTGCAACATCGGGGTGGAATCTCCTTAATTTTTGTTTGACCAGGGTAGCTCCAGGTTTCAAAGTTAGACGATGTTCAACCAACGAGTTGTCTAACCCTGGCATATCTTTGTATGTCCATGCGAACGTGTCCTTGTATTCTTCCAAAATTTTAATTAAGCTCTATTTCTCAGTGGGAGTGAGGTTTGCACTTAGGAGGACTGTATTGGGATCTTCTGGTGTTCCAAGATTTAATTCTTTTGTCGGTTCATCCACCATGGCTGATGGTTCTTCAAACCTTTTGAGTCCAGATGTATACGCATCAGCCAAGTCCTCAATTCCTTCCACGAAATCAGGATCTTTTTCTGATAAAACCTCATAAACTCCTAGTGTATGATCTACATTGAATTCATCCTCATATTGGATTTCATCAAGCTAGATAGCATTTTCCAAAAACCTTGGCAGCCTTGCACATTCTTTGCATTTCTGAGCTAATTACTGGAGAAATCTCTCTAGAACGTGTTTACCTCGGATTTTCTTTTTTTCTAACCTAACTACTCCTAAAGAAGATGGAAATGAAAAGGTGGTATCTACAATGGGTGAAGGATTGACCAGATCGATCAGTGAGTTGGAGAAGAGGGGTCCCTGGTTGGGAGCACCCTTCGAGACAAGTAGAGATGTCTCCTCAACAGAAAATTGAGTTTGCGAGAAGACGTTTTTTTAGGTGTTTTCAATAACACAAAGAAAATGAGCCGAGGGGGATCGAGCAGAAGTAGAAAGCTTAAGCAGAAGAGAGAAAAATGGACTCGCGGGCCTTACAATAACAAGAAATGGGCAGATAGGCCCAAAGCTAGTGAAAAGATCTAAGGGGCACGTAGGTGTAGACACGCCAAATTTGCCTAATTCAGAGCATAAAACTAATGTTTTATAGGTTAACATGTGTGATTGATCTTATAATGATGTCGTGTCCTTTTAAAGTTGATTTGGAGCTTCGCTGAACGAAATCGGGTGTTTTCCAAAGTTTTTTGCAAAAAAGCCATAATTTTCGAGCGAAAGCCACACGTAAATCATGTAAATACAGAAATTGGCTGATTGACCAATGCCTAATGATCATGCATTGAAGGATATGGTCATATTCACACTCTGGACAAGTTTTGTTGCATACTGTGCCTTTCCGGATTGCCGTCGGAGTCATTTTGACCAGTATCGGATCTTCTATTAACTGTCCTAACTTTAGGATAAAATTATGAAATTTTTTAGTGTGTTATGTCTGATCCAATGATATAGAGAGCTTATTTGGCATGTTATCTTTCTAACACAACAAATGGCATCGAATTCCGAGTTCGGGAGTGTTCGCAATGGCTTCCGGAAGAAGGACGCGCAAAACAGTCCCATGTGCTCGGGTCCCTGGTCACATGTGCCAGGAACCCAGGGCACGTGCCAATGCACCCTACCAGTGATGCACGTGACCTTGTGCCCTACCTTGAGGGCACATGCGCCCTACCCTTGAGGCACGAGGGAACCAGTTTTTCACCGGGACTCTACCGCTGAACGGATCAAACAGATAAGACCGAATTTTTCGAAAAAGATAAGATGTACCCTCACTGGGGGGCACATGCGCCCCTCAATGGGGAGCATGCACCCTGCACCAGGGCGCATGCGCCCTGGGGTACGGCGCAATAAGCCTATTTTTTAGCCACGGATAAGACTGTTCGTTCTCCTATAAATTGAGGCTGATTTCGGTTGTTCCAAAGGCATGTGCACGACCCCCCAGGCATCTAAAGACATCCAAGCTCACTCCAGCATCGATTTTGTGATTTTTAGAGAGAGAATTTTGAGTTTTTAGAGAGAGATAAGTCAGTTCAAGAGAGAGGAAGGCTGGTCTGCAGGTGATCTGCCAGGTCTCTCTTCCTCGGTCTCTACAGCAGCGTGTGGTCATCTTATGCCAGAGCTCTCTTCATCAAAGTTCTTCCTCTCCAAGTATTATTCAGTTTGAAATCAACGGCACTTGATTCCAAGGTCGCGGATGGTCGTGACAAGCGCAGAAGCAAAGTCACACCTGGCAGATCCTGGAATGCTGCTCGGCTTTTTCGACAACCCAGATTTGGCCATATCTCTCTCTATTCTATTCAGAATCTTTCTGTTCTTTTTCCTATCTCTTTTTTTCGTGATTCTCCATCCTCCTATAATTTTCTTACAATTTTTTTATTAGTTTTATTTTGTTAATCCGAAAATAAAAAAGAGGGGTTAGAGATAACCCGAATCCGGTCAGTTTCCTTTCAGTTGTGTGTTTCATGTCATTTTCTGTACATATACTCCACTTTGTCTAGTTCTAATTGTTTCTTTCACTTGTTTGTTTGTCTAGTTGCATAGAAGATCAGGCACCCACACATTGAGGACTCTTCTTCATCGGCCGGCCGAAGAAGGAGAAGCTTTGACCCACACACTCTTCACGCTAAGCTACACATAGTCAATCTTATTTCATAAATCAGAACCCGCAATTCCTGGCGACCACATGTTTTAAATTCCTTATTATCAACCTCCTCCCACATGACCCGAACCATCTCTTTGGTGATCGAGCGACGCCAAGGGATGAAAGTTCGAGGATCAATGTGAGTGTGGGACCGAGGTAAGAGTTGCTTTCCATGTTTTTTTCTTTCTTTCTCATCCCCTCTTGAGGTGACGATCTGGATTCACGGACTTCCCTGAAAAGGAGAGGCCCCATTGAATTTTTAAAGTCGACAGCTTTGCGGCGACTACGGTGGGACAAGCAATGTCTTCAACTGTGGGTGCTTAGTGTTTTGTTTACAACTAGTTCTAGTTCTAGACCGGTTCCCGCATGAGCACTTTCTTCTTTCCAACTTTCTTAATTTCATTCCATCTCAAAATTTCTGATTTCACCCATCTTTCATCATATCTGAAGTGCCAAGTACCTCCTTTAATTTCTGTCATTTTATTTCAATTGGTTCCCATGTGAACCTACCTTTGCTTTAAAACCGGTTCCCACGTGAACCAACTCTCTTCTACAAACCGGTTCCCACGTGAACCAAAACACTTTCCTTCAGATCTATCCCCACTTGGATCAGATCCTTATTCACCTTTAAATGGCCCCACGTGGGCTTCTTTAAATCATTCAAACTGGTTCCCACGTGAACCACCCCTTTTTTTACCCAAAACCGGTTCCTGCGTGAACCATCTTCACTTTTTACCCCGTTCCCACGTGAACCAGCTTATTCTTACATCGGTCCCCATGTGGACCACCCTTTTACTTGTCTATCAGATATGAACCCTCTTATTTTCAACACTTTTCACTATCTCCATTTGGCTCACATAAGAAACAAGGTCTAGATTTTAGTTTTTAGTTGCTTATCTAGTTTCTAATTGCTTGTCTTGTATGATTGCTTATTTATTTAAGTTTATGTTTTGCTTATTACTTGATTTATTACTTGATTGCATTCTCTGCTCGTTCTCTCTACCTTCTTCTTTTACACTTTTTTTGAGGCGGGAGCTCACTCTCCCATTTACCCCTCCCATCCAAAACATCTTCTTGGTGGATTCTGACCTCTCTTCTGGGATATTCCTTCCCAGTTGACTTGGTTGGCTTTCATAAAGGCCTCCGTAATTCCTCATACGTGGAGTATTCCTCTTCATGATCGGGTTGGTTGTACCACTCCCCAAAACCCGAAGCATCCTATGTTACCTACGCGTGGTGAGTGTAGACACGCCAATTTGGCCTTATTTAGAGCTTATACCATTATTCCATTGACAACATCTCTTTTAGACCATCAAAATCATGATGAACCACCCTTTTGGATGAGCCGAGGTGCTTATTGGAAATATGAGGATAATTTGCTAATTTCTAATCAAATCCGTGTTTGCCGAACAAGAGTGGTGGTGTGCCAGATTATGCTTTTCCCAACATATCCTATAATTTAAAATTTTTCATAGGATTATGTGAAATTACAATGAAGAAGTATTCAACATAAATAATCTTCCTCTATGATTTCTATTTTAGATGAAACAAACGGCATTCAATTCTGATTTACCATTTTTCCGCAGGACCTTTTAGAAGTCAGATGCGCAGTTCTGTCCGCACGCAGCACCGATCAAGCCCAATTGCATGCAAGCCCAGCCCATTGGGCACATATTTGACCAATTCACGACCTTACCTTCCTTTTTCCTCCTCCATATATCTTTTTATAGTATATGGAAGCTTCATGGTCGAAATTAGCATCATCTAATGATGGCAATCCAACTTGTTGTCTTGTATATCAAGACTTGCCATTTTTAGACTAGATTTGTTTCCTCTTCAAGTGGAGACATATTTTGAACATGGGAAAGGTGATCCACGGTTTTAAATATATCTCAATCATTTAGGTAAGTTTCTTGATGCCTCAGTATGAAAATCATCAACATTAAATGGAGGAAATCCAACCTATGGTCGGATGTATCAAAACTTGCTATTTTTTGACCTGGTTCTCATCCCCTATAAAGGGAGACTCATATGAACGACCTAAGAAGGGCATACCCATCCTCCAGCACTTCTCTCTTAGTCCTCCATCCACACTAGGATCTTTCCAATCTCCCCAAATAGTTCTATCTTCGTCCCGGTGCCCGGAGATCATCCCAAAGTGAAGAAGAAGCCGGTCTATGCTCCAACGTGCTGCACTGCTGATCATCGGATTCTACAGATATTTATAGTCATTTTATGGCCTGACTTCCTTCATACGAAGTGTGTTTCATCAAGATATATTTTATCTCCAACAAAAATAGATCAATTCTGACATTTCCTCTGCTTGTTATGGCTTCAACACAGGCGCTGCACAGACTGATCCGAAGTCTTCTCTTCTAAGTCATCATCTTCTCAGTAAATTTCAGTACATTTAATGGTGGATTCAACCTATGAATCCTTCATAGAAATTTTTACCCTGTGAGTTATCCTTTATCTCCAATAAGAATCATTCAATTTGGATATATGTGGTGCCCATAGCATGTCCTACATCGACATTGTGCTGGGAGTTTCCAGAACTTCACTGCCCAAGATCCGGTTTATCAGTTGCACAAATACATCAAGCTAGCATTGGTTGGACTCTCCCTCATCGGCCGGCCAAAGAGGAATAAGGTTGAACTCACACACTCTCTCCCACGCTAAGGTACACGGTCAAAACAACTCAATCTTGTTGTTATTCTATAAAGCGGAGCCCGCGGCTCCTGTCGACCACCTTTCTTTTTATTCATGTTGTAAGCTAATTCACTCCTCACTCTCCTCCCACATGACCCGAACCGTCTCCGGTGCTCGAGCGACGCCGTGAGATGAAAGTTCGGGGATCAATGTGAGTGTGGGATCGAGGTGAGGAGTCTTTACTGCTTTACGAGTGTTTTCAATTCACTCTCTTTTTCCCAATTATATCTTTCACCTTCTCTTGAGGTGCCGATCTGGAACCCGTTTCTGGAGTCGACAGCTTTTTTGGCGACCACGGTGGGACAACCAATGTCTTTAACCGTGCTAGCTTGATTTTTTTGTGCAACTAGTTTCATTCTAATTCAATTATAGTCTCTAGATTGTTTGTTTTGTTGCATGATTGCTTGTCTTGTTTACATATCGCAAGCTCTATTTAATTCATTTCATTTTATGTTTTTGCACATTGATTGCTTCTTCTCCTCTTACCCTCCATTTTTACTTTTGCATTAGCTTTTTTTGCATCGGGTACCGGACTTGCTCCGATCCGTAGGGCATTCTAGGCGGGGGCTCTCTCTCCGAACACACCCTCACCCTCCAAACACCTTCTTGGTGGATTCTTACCTCTCTTCTGGGATATTCCTTCCTAGTTGATTTGGTGGTTTCCATCAAGACCTCCGTAAGTCCCCATCCGTGGAGTATTCCTCTCTGCACGATTGGGCCAGTTGTACCACTTTCCCAAAACCCGAAGAACCCAAGTACCTACTCGTGGTGATTGAGTGACAACCTTAGGTCTTGAAGATTGAAGCAATAGGAACCATACCTACTTGAGTGAACAATTGCTAAAAATCTATCTAATCTAAGGTTTCAACCCAAAAATTGTCGAGTAGTCATTTTAAAACCTTGTTTGCATAACTTGCTTGCTCACCAAAAATTGAAACCAACCAAAAATTTCTTCTTGCAAAACACCTAAAAAACAAAACAAAAAAAGCTCTTTAATTTTGTGTTCAACTTGTTTTCCAAACAAACAAATTGAAACAATTCAAAATCAAACAAAACAAAAAATAAAAAAATATCTTCAATTGTGTGCTTTGATTGCTCTTTTTTCTAACCATCTTTCTAGAAAGATTGACATGATGCCCATGATGCTAAAGTCCGGAAGCCACGTTGGGAGGTCGGACTACTACAAGCAACAGGAGTATGGGGAAGGTCTCTACAAGCTCCAACAACAACCTGAGAGCCATGTCAATGCTGCTATAGAACCTGAAGTGCAAGGGGATGCCCATCAGTCCGCTTCATTTAGTATAGAACAAGCTCTTAAGGATCTATCTTTTCATCTTGATCCCAATACCTTGTCATTCATACAATCCCTAGTGAAGGGCAAGATGCCTGCTAATCAAGGTCCAGCCAAAGTCAACCGAGCTGCTTTGCCTCCCCAATCGACAGTTCTACCTCTTGACATAACCCCACCTCGGCAGCCCAGCCATGTTACTTCACCTACTCACCCCATTGTGGGTCATTCTTCAGCTCGCACACAAACCCACCTCCCTCCCATCCAGGTGCCACATGCACACCCCCTGGTGAATTCCTCCCCACCTGTTGCCAAGGATAAGGAAACCATCGAATTCCCCCTCTATACTATCTACATTCCCGAATCACAAATGCCAACCTACCATCGCTACAATGGCTCAGGTGATCCCTTCACCCATCTCAATGATTTCCTGAGCAAATCATCTCGATGGTATAATGATAGAAAGACCCTTGCCTTTCTTTTTAGGAGATCTTTAGAGGGTGTAGCCCTAGATTGGTTTTTTTCATTGAACGAAGTAGAGATATGGGATTTCGAAATTGTCAAGGCCAAATTCTTGAAACGATATGGGCTATGCTATTCAATAATTGGAAAAGCAAAAGAAGATGTGAAATTAATGCGATATTTTGATGAATTGAGGCCTAGACTTGAGAGGAGCATTGATGCTATGAACCAACCTAGGAGCCCTCTCCAACCTCATCTAGATCATCATCTTCAGCCAACTCCTCGACGCCAGTTGATTAGGCCACCCATGCCACAATCTCGGTCGGACATGCAACCCGTGTCAACGGCACAATCAATTGTGCACAATGAAGCTCCTCATGTCAATTGTGCCAACACCTCATTATCAAAATCGAATTCTCAGCCTATTTCACCAACAACCCCTCGGCCAATTATCCGGCCCTTGGCTTCTCAACCTATTCCACCAACAACCCCTCGACCAATCATCCGGCTCTTGGCTTCTCAGCCTATTCCACCAACAACTCCTCAGCCAACCATCCAAGCCATGACTCCTCAATTAATTACATCAATAGCTCTTCAGCCTGAACTGACTTCTATGCCAGCACCACTTCAATCAATCCCTCAACATAGGGTTCCCCCTCAGTCAGTCAAACCACTTGTTTCGTCTGTTGCACCTGCCATGGTAGAGGAACTAGTCACTCCTATTATTCATGCTCCTACCCTGGCAGAGGAACCAATTAATCTGATCATCCCTACTCTTACTATAGTAGATGATTTATTCACTTCAACCCTTCATGCTCCTGCCATGGTAGAGGAACTAGCCACTCCGATCATTCATGCTCCTGCCATAGTAGATGATCCAGACACTTCGACCCTTCAAGCTCCTGCCTTGGCAGAGGAAATAATAACTTCAACCATTTGTGCTCCTGCCATGGTAGAAGAATCAGCTTCTCATCATGTCATTGCTATATCTCAAGATCAAAGTCAGCTAGTAGGGGAGGTCGAACCAAACCCTTCTACCTTTTTGGAATCCCCTAGACTAGGCATGCCCTCTTCCATAGAACATTCTGAGGAGAAGCCTGCTATAGGGAGCTTAGATGAAGGAATCATAAACTTTGTTGATTGTCAATCCAATGATGGACTAGGCAAGGATTTATCAGGCATTGATCAACTATTACCATCATTGGAATTGATCAATGAAGATGGTCAGATTGAATTGACCCCTGAACTGGGAAGTAAGGAGACCAAATTGGTTAGTGAAATGGGGAATGAATCGACAAGCCTCCTAAAGGATGTAGACCTTAGCAAGGGGATACTAGGACCTCCTCCAGCTAGGCAGGCAAATCCCTTAGCATCGATCTTAGGGCCACGACCCTTACCCCATTCTTCTCCTAAGCAACAATCCGGCCCATGGGCCCATGATCAATCAATCTTAGGGCCACGACCCTTTCTTTATTCTCCTTCACATCAACGATTGGGCCCATGGGCCCACAATTCCTCAATCTTAGGGCCATTGCCCTTTATTTATCCTTCTTACAACCATCAATCAGGCCCATGGGTCCAAAATCTGTCAATCTTAGGGCCATGGTCCACACCCCATCCCACTCAATTGGGCCCTTATGCCCCATTTTTGTGCCCTTGTGCCCCATTTTCGGGCACTTATGCCCCTTTTCGTCAATCAGGCTCTTATGCCCCTTTTCATCAAATGGGCCCATGTGCCCCTTTTCATCAACCGGGCCTGCGTGCCCCCTTTATCCAACCGTGCCCATGTGCCCCTCTTAATCAACCGGGCTCTTATGCCCCTTTTCTTCAACCGGGCCCATGCGCCCCTTTTCCCCAACTGGGCCTACGTGTCCCTTTCCTTCCATCGGGCCCACGAGCCCATAATTCTCCCAAATCGGGCCCATGTGCCCTTCATTTTTCTAAATTGGGCCCACATGCCCACAATTCACCTCAATCGGGCCCACATGCCCGCAATTCACCTCAACCGGGCTCACATGCCCATGTTTTTTTACAACCAGGCCCATGTGCCCAAATTTATTCTAAATCGGGCCCACGTGCCCACCTTCCAACAACCTCAGGCACACATGCCCACACTCCTTCAACTTCGTGCCTATATGCCCCCATTTCTTCACCATCGGGCCCGCGTGCCCATACTTCTTCGAAATCGGGCCCCCGTGCCCCCACCTCTTCGAATTCGGGTTTGCGCACCCATACTGTTCAATGGCGCCGGCCGAGCCTATCGTAAATCACAATCGGGTCCATGTGCCCACTCTTTTCGTTGGGTCCCTCGGGCTCAACCTTCAATCGGGCCTTCGAGCCCATCACATCCAATTGGGCCCTCATGCCCATCAACATCAACTGGGCCCTCTGACCCGCATTCAACTCTTGGGCCCACGTGCCCCCTGATTCCAACCCTTCCCAGGCTTTCAAGCCCACTATCAACTCTTCGGCCCAAGAGCCCACTTTAGCACACTTTTGTTTTCAAAACATGTTTTTTTCCTTTTTGCATTCTCTTTCCTTTTCCAAATTTAATTTTCAAAAAAAAATCAAGGTAGAGAAATTTCCTGGGTGATACCACAATCTTTGCCTTTTACATCATTAATTTTGACTCCGCCCTGCTAAATCAGATCCTCCACATTTTCACTTCATCCTATGACTATGAATCTTCAATCCAATGCAATATGGTGCATATCAAAAGTGGAAGCAGTTGGGCAAGGCAAGGCAAGGCATGGCAGGCAAGGCAAGGCAAGCACAAGCAAAGCCGTTATCAACAATGAAATTCTTCTTCTCTCAGGTATTACATGAAATTGCATTCATCATCATTATGTCATCCGCAAGGCAATATTTTTGAAATGATTTTGAACTTCACAATCTTGATGGAAAGAAATTCATGACTGGTGACATTTGTAGCTACCTTGTTCTTATTAAACAAATTCTTTACATTGCAAGGCATATTTTTAATTGATTCACCTATGGAATGTTATCTACCTCAAAAAAATGGAGAGAACTACTAGTATGACTTAAGTCCACATGTTCTAGATTGTTGTCTAGGAGTCGAGGGTAGATATCATTCTACACACACAACACGTCCTGATCCCAGAATCCGGATGGCCCAACACCTGAGAGAAGCTAGGCAAGGCTCAGAGGTGGAAGAAAAACCCTCACCCTACTCTCCTCTGTTCGGTCCAAGATAGGTGAAGGGGATTAGAGGGGGAGAGTATCGAAAGCATCCGCCGCCCTAGTAGGAAGCCGTCTCAGAAGGTCCAACTTCTCAAATAAAAAAAGGGTGCCAAAAGATGGGCAATGAACCCCACAGGTTTAAACAAATATGGGCCTGTATGAATGAGTACCCAAAAATGCAGAAAATGAAAAAAGGCACAAAAAGATGGGCAATGACCCCACAGGTCAAAGCACCTATCCGAATGTGTGCCACAAAAATAGGTTTGTCGATAAAGAAGAAAAGACCCGAAGAGGCCGAACCCCAACGGGAAATTGGGTGTGAGTAGAGAAATCCCTCTCGACATCTCCAAAGCCTATCAAGGACTTTCCCTCAATTCTTCATTCTTAGCCCCAAGGTGTGGGTGAACCAACCAAATCAAAGCTAAACTCTAGCCGATCAAAGGTTGAAGGTCGGAAAGATTCTGGGCAAGGAACCCCATTTTGCACATGATGTCTACCAACGAACCTAGAAAAAACAACCATGTAATGAGAACTTGTGTCAATACTGATTTTTATCTCCAAAAAAAAATATTTTCAAAAAAAAAATCAAAAAAACTCCAAAAAAAGTTGAATATCTTCAAAAACTCCAAAAAAATAAATATTTTCAAAAACTCAAAAAAAAATAAAATAGCATTTTCAAAAATCCCAAAAAAATTGAATCTTTTCAACAAAAAATAAAACTTCTTTTTCAAATTCAACAAAAATTTTCAAACTTTTTAAAATATTTTTTCACCATGCTTGGTTTGAATTTTCGTCTTTACATTCATATTTAGTTTCAATCTCTCATGTTTCAAATTCTTCATTGAATATTTGCTACTTGATTTTTACACTCCTAAGAAGGCTATACCCCTTGACAAAGGTCAACGCAGATTGCAACTTGCAAGGGGGATAAGCCACATTGTTGTTCTAATCTCTTTCTTCCAAGTGTTTCAGGCACAAGGAGAACTTACACCCCTTGACAAAGGCATGAAGAACAAACAAGGAGAATTGCACAACAAGGCGATGCTCACCACTTCCCTCCCCAAGGATTCTTAGGAGGAGGTGCCACCATAACCTCGGCCTTAACTTTGCCGAGAAACTTTTTGCAGGCGACACTCGCCACTTCCCTCCCCTGAGGATTCTCAGGAGGAGGTGTCATCATAACCTCGGCCTCAACTTTTCCGAGGAATTTTCACTTTGTGTCCTCATTAGGACACATGAACTCTTTTGTGAGAATGCATGTCATCACACTGCAAACTCACCGTTATCATTTTCTTTCTTGGCATATGTTAGGTGCATTACTATTTATTTTATGCATTGATGTTGAAGACCGTGAATGCAAAGAAGACCAGGCCCGAGATCCCCTTCATCAAAATCTACGACGGTCGGGTCATCTCTAATGCTCACGGATAAGCCAAAGTTGTGCTGTGAGGGACGATGGTTCCCGAATGGGTATCTTGACCTCATAGACAATCTATATCTTCAACTATTTGTTATACAAGTGTTGTTTTGTTTTCTTGAGCCCAACATGCATCATGTAGCACTAATTGCATTACATTTTATTTTGTCATTGTATACATCATTTCCTAAAACTTCACCTTCTCACTCTCTCGATCATTCTAAATCCCACCGTGTTTTCTAATCCCACCATGTTTTCTAATCCCACCATGATCTCTAGTCCCACCAACCTCTCTAATATCCCACCGTGTCTATGAATCCCACCGTGTTCGGTAGTCACCTTGTGCCTCCAACTCCTTCAATTCTATCACCACTGTGGCCATTGCAGCACTTCCTTGCTATTCAGCCCATCGTGGCAGTCACTTCCTCTCGCCAAGGGCTTCCTACTTGATCTAAACTTGCACCGTCACGGTCTGAGCTTAAACATTTGCCTTTCAGAATCTGAGATCATTCCATTCCAAATCGAATCTTGTCTCTTGAAAGACTTAAATGAATCTAAGAGCCTGAATGTGCTCGATTGGTATTCTTTTACTTTTACAAAAACAAATCTCTTTTTAAAAATTTTAGCCCATCACAGTACAGGAACAACTCAAAGATCGGGTTACCGACTGATGATGAACCTACGAACCCATCTTTCGGGGACTCCCCACCGCGTTGGGGGTTGTCTATTCTTCTCTCGTGCCAATGACACATCTTTTACCAATCGAACATAGGATGACTTGATGAAACATGGCAGTAATCCAGGAGACTTGAAGAGATTCTTTTTGCCGAATCTGGTAGTTGAGCATGTCTATATCTACACCTTGATGCCACCTTTTCAGTCCATCGCCATTTTTCTCCACTACATTCCACTACGATCCATCTCGCTTCGCTATGCTTTCTCTACATTTCACTCCGCTATGCTACATGCCATTCCCTTGCAAAGCCAACATCAAGGCGAGGCAAGCTGTAGACACGCCAATTTGGCCTTATTTAGAGCTTATACCATTATTCCATTGACAACATCTCTTTTAGACCATCAAAATCATGATGAACCACCCTTTTGGATGAGCCGAGATGCTTATTGGAAATATGAGGATAATTTGCTAATTTCTAATCAAATCTGTGTTTGCCGAACAAGAGTGGTGGTGTGCCAGATTATGCTTTTCCCAACATATCCTATAATTTAAAATTTTTCATAGGATTATGTGAAATTACAATGAAGAAGTCTTCAACATCAATAATCTTCCTCTATGATTTCTATTTTCGATGCAACAAACGGCATTCAATTCTGATTTACCATTTTTCCGCAGGACCTTTTAGAAGTCAGATGCGCAGTTCTGTCCGCACGCAGCACCGATCAAGCCCAATTGCATGCAAGCCCAGCCCATTGGGCACATATTTGACAAATTCACGACCTTACCTTCCTTTTTCCTCCTCCATGTATCTTTTTATAGTATATGGAAGCTTCATGGTCTAAATTAGCATCATCTAATGATGGCAATCCAACTTGTTGTCTTGTATATCAAGACTTGCCATTTTTAGACTAGATTTGTTTCCTCTTCAAGTGGAGACATATTTTGAACATGGGAAAGGTGATCCACGGTTTTCAATATCTCTCAATCATTTATGTAAGTTTATTTATGCCACAGTATGAAAATCATCAACATTAAATGGAAGGAATCCAACCTATGGTCGGATGTATCAAAACTTGTTATTTTTTTGACCTGGTTCTCATCCCCTATAAAGGGAGACTCATATGAATGACCTAAGAAGGGCATCCCCATCCTCCAGCACTTCTCTCTTAGTCCTCCAGCCACCCTAGGCTCTTCCCAATCTCCCCAAATAGTTCTATCTTCGTCCTGGTGCCCGGAGATCATCCCAAAGTGAAGAAGAAGCCGGTCTATGCTCCAACGTGCTGCACTGCTGATCATCGGATTCTACAGATATTTATAGTAATTTTATGGCCTGACTTCCTTCATACGAAGTGTGGTTCATCAAGATATATTTCATCTCCAACAAACAGAGATTAATTCTGACATTTCCTCTGCTTGTTATGGCTTCAACACCGGTGCTGCACAGACTGATCCGAAGTCTTCTCTTCTAAGTCATCATTTTCTCAGTCAATTTCAGTACATTTAATGGTGGATTCAACCTATGAATCCTTCATAGAAATTGTTACCCTGTGAGTTATCTTTTATCTCAAACAAGAATCATTCAATTTGGATATCTGTGGTGCCCATAGCATGTCCTACATCGACATTGTGCTGGGAGTTTCCAGAACTTCACTGCCCAAGATCCGGCTTATCAGTTGCACAAATACATCAAGCTAGCATTGGTTGGACTCTCCCTCATCGGCCGGCCAAAGAGGAAGAAGGTTGAACTCACACACTCTCTCCCACGCTAAGGTACACGGTCAAAACAACTCAATCTTGTTGTTATTCTATAAAGCGGAGCCCACGGATCCTGGAGACCACCTTTCTTTTTATTCATGTTCTAAGCTAATTCACTCCTCACTCTCCTCACACATGACCCGAACCGTCTCCGGTGCTCGAGCGACGCCGTGAGATGAAATTTTGGGGATCAATGTGAGTGTGGGATCGAGGTGAGGAGTCTTTACTGCTTTACGAGTGTTTTCAATTCACTCTCTTTTTCCCAATTATATCTTTCACCTTCTCTTGAGGTGCCGATCCGGAACCCGTTTCTGGAGTCGACAGTGAGATTGTGTAAAACCTATGTCATTGGAGTTTGGAGTTAGGATCCTAACCCATTTGTTGAGAGAACAATTCTTAACAAATCCATAAACCTAAGGTTTAATCAAAATCATTGCGTAATTTTGCTTTCAAGTCTTTGCATCACTTGTTTGTCAAACAAAAATTCAAACCCCTAACATTTTTGCAAGAAACCAAATACCAGAAAAAAGTTCTATGTTTGCTTTGCCAAACTTGTTTGTTTTACCTTCTCCTTGAAGTTGAATGCAACTAAGGTCTGGAAGGCACATTGGAATGGCAGAACACACTAAACATCGAGAGCACGAGATGGGTCACCAACCAATTCCGTCAGAAGGTCATGCTAATCCATTGTTTGAGTCAGAAGCGCAAGAGGTCCCTCAACCATCTGCTCCTCATGATGTTGAACAACTCTTTAGGGAGTTGTCTCTCTATACTGACCCCGAAACCTATGCACATATACAATCCATGGTGAAGGGCAAAATTGCCTCAGATCAGGCTGAAGCCAACCAAGTTGCCTTATCTCCTCGTCCTCTGGTTCGACCACCACTCATTCAATCACCCTTTGTTCAACAACCTATTGTCCAGCAATCTATGATTCAACCATCACTAGCACAACCATATGTAGTTCAACCATCTATAGTTCAACCATCTGTGGTTCAACCATCATTTGTTCAGCCATCTTATTTTAACCATGTTGCTCCCCCGACCCACCAAGTCATGGGACAATCTTCAAGTCATGCTCCTCAATTCCAGAATCATGTCTCTAACCACATGCATGCCCCAGTAAACCAAGAACCTACTCTCACCCAGGCAATCATGGATCTGCTCACTCAGATGAATGAACGTTATGAAGAGCTGAGATGTCGCCTGGACTCCAAGTCAGTTCCTGAGATTTCTATTCCTTCTTTGCCAGTTCTCCACCTGCCACCTTCTGAACTACTAGTTTATCTCCGCTACAATGGTACTGGCAATCCTTTTCTTCACCGTAAAGATTTTCTCTCTGAATCTTCATTCTGTAAAAATGATCATAGGGTTCTTGCTTTCTTGTTCTGTCGATCACTAAAAGGGTCTGCATTGGAATGGTTCTACTCGCTCGACTCCTTTGAGGCAGGAGACTTCGATATTATCAAGACCAAATTTTTGCAAAGATACAGAGACCGGGTGGCACCATCATGCTCCATTACAAATTTGATTGCTGAAAAGATGAACCCCGAGGAAGACTTCATAAGGTTTGCTGATCGTCGGAGGGGAATGGCAGAGAAATTGACAGATGTTATTTTTGAAGGGGAACAAGTGAAGATGCTTATCGGGAACACTACACCAGCTCTAAGGAATGTATTGATCATGCACCGTCCTACCACCATAAATGAACTCTATGACAGTGCCCGATACTTGCAAGCCCACTTCAAAGATGCCACCATGATAAACCCTTTTGATCCTAAACCTAGAAACTTCAGGAAGACCCCCTCTGCACCAGCTGGGCCTACAACCGAGGGAGTGGTCAACAATGAAGCTATAAACATTGTGGGGAACCAGGGAGGGAACCGTCAAAACCAGTTTAGGAACCCACCACAAAATCTTTCTTACCACCCCCCTCAACAACAGGTTAGGCCACTGCAACCACGACAACCACAACAACCACCTCAGCCAGTAGCACAACCCTAGCAACCTCATCAACCTACCTACCATAGGGCACTGCCACCACCCAATCAGGCACCAAGAAGGGGAGGTCCTAGGAGAGAGAACTACCAACAACTCCCTTACTCTTTGATCGACATCTTCAATGTACTCATGGCGGAGAAATAGTTGGAATTACCCAAGGAAAGAGAGGTTTGGCCAGCAAATGCAGACATGTCCCGATACTGTGCTTACCACCGATGTCTTGGTCACACTGTAGAAGTGTGTTTTCAATTCAAAGATTACATCCATGATCTAAATGACCAAGGCAACATTGATTGGGTCCAAATGGGGGAATGCATACAAGTAATGAAGGCTATGCAGCAGCAGCGACAGAGTCCACCGGCTTAACCTCAACAACAAGCTGGCTTGGGGATTGTTCAGAACCCGTTCCCATTACATGCTCCCACTCCAGCACCGGCACCAGCACATCCAAACCCAGGAATTGGTCTAGTACACTCCGTTATACAGGGAGATGCCAGCCGTGCTCAAGGTTGGCAACTAGAAAACCACAATGTAACCATGCCAGTCAACCCAGCTAGTCCTCCTGCTAGGAACCCTCCTAGACAAATAATCCATGCACCTTCTACTCCACAACCCCCACCGAGTTCACTAACCCAACCGCTGGCCGCCACTTCTTCACGCCGACCCATCATTAGGCCAGCCCCCGCCTTGACTACACCTCCCTCAACTATTACTACACACCGGCCCTTGCTCATTCGACCACCACAATCACCACCAAACCTGAACCCCCAGCCTTTGAGCTCTGTCACTTCAACACCCCAACCTATCATACCACCAACCCCACAACCTACACCTTCATTAAACCCATCAACCACTCCCACACACCGGCCTCTTCTTATCAGGCTACCAGTATCACCATTACTACCACCTCCAAATCCTACCCCTCTACCCACTAACCCAATCATCCCAGAACCACCAATCCCATTGCCTACCATACCTACACTTCCACCACAACCCACCCCAGTTAACCCATCACCTCTACCCGACCACCAAATAGCCCTGGTGCTTCGGAGTGGGAGGATGTTCCAGCGGCTCTTTCCCCAAGCCAGGACTCAACCGCAAGATCCAGTGGAGGAGAAACAAGTGGAAGAACCCTTGCCAGGCACCCAACACTCACTTTCTCTCAGGAGGAATTAGCAGATCCAGAGGTTAGGAGATATGCTTTGCATGTGGCTGTTATCATTTGCAATGTCGAAGTGAAATCATGTTTGGTCAACACTGGAGCTTCTATCAACGTTATGCCGCCAGAAACTTTGTAGTTGTGCGGCATTTTTGAACAAGAAGTCAAGCCATCTTGTGCCATGGTGATAGCCTACGACAACTCCAAGAAGTCTACACGTGGGGTGGTCACTCTAGAAGTCAAACTTGGACCATGTACGGTCACCACAGATTTTCATGTTCTAGAATTGGATCCAACTTTTCGGACTATACTTGGGAGGCCATACTTGGAGGCAATAGGAGCTGTGGCTTCAACAAACCACCAGTGCATAAAGTTTCTCTTTAAAGGACAAGTGGTCAAGGTGACTAGCATGCCTATAAGGGACGAGCTAAACGATGCTTCTTTGCCCTTAAGACTATCAATACAACCCCTGATCTCAGTGGGAGAATTGCCAGAAGTCAGATGCATGACCGCCTCTCTACCAGACACAGTGGGATGGCGGATGATGATAAAATTAGGCTATCAGCCTGGAAAAAGGTTTAGGAAAGGATCTTCAAGGGATCACTCAGCCGATTCAAATTGTGAAAAGGCCACGTAGACAGGGGTTGGGATATGAAGAGGATTCCATCCCAAGGAGGATCTTCCAGCCAGGATATGCCATGGGACTCCATACATTCTTTATCAAAGGGGAGACCATGATGATGGCTGAAGATAACAAGTATCCCATGATAGTTGTCAAGAGGAGAAAGGCTCCAGATGAAGAAGAAGAAGAAGACTTGGAAAACCTATGCTTATCTTTGACTCGTTTGTTCTCAAGTGGGGAAGAGAACCAAGAACCACTCAAGGGCAGACCAATGTTGGATCATCTGGTTGAGCATACCAACCAAGTCAAAACCATTCCACGAGGCCCAAATACAACAATCCCATGTTTGAACCTCGTGCCATTATTTCTAGATCTTTTGGATGGGCTTCCGGGCCCACTTACTCATTTTGGGCCCATACGCCCTTTCCAACCATCCACTCTTACTGGGCCTGCTTGCCCATTTACTTCCCTCATCAACTTCAGAACTGAGGGTTCTTTCCAACATGGGCTCACATGCCCATCCATTTTCAGAATCGGGTCTATGTACACGTTTACTTTTTTCATCAGTTTTGGACCCTTGTGTCCACTTTCTATTACCATTGGGCCCACGAGCCCTCTTTTTCCCTTTGTTCTTAAGTTTTTATCTCTTATAATTCAGCCAGCTTCTAGCAAACCTCGAGTCATTACGACTCATTCCATCCTTTTACTTGAGAATCTAAAAAAAATGTCTTCTCTGAAACTCACATTTCCATTGAGGAGACGTCTCTACTCATCCCAGAGGGTACTCCCATTCAGGGATCCCCCTTTTCTGAATCATTGATCGATTTACTCGATCCTCCCTCCACTATAAATACCACCTCTCCAGCTTTATCTTCAGTAGGTCAGGTTAGATTAAGAAATAGGAAAGTCAGAGGTAAACGAGTTCCAAATAGGTATCTGCAACAATTGGCACAGAAATGCGTAGAGTGTGCAAGGCTGGCAAACTTTTTAGAGAATACTATCTAGCTAGATGAAATCCAATATGAGGATGAGCATAACATAGATCATACTTTGGGAGTATATGAGGTGGTATCAGAGAAGGATCCTGAATTTGAGGATGAAATCGAGGATTTGGCCAATGCATATGCATCTAGACTTAGAAGATTTGAGGAACCATCAGCCATAGGGAATGAACCAACCAAGGAACTGAATTTAGGAACCCTACAAGATCCTAAGACTATCCTCATCAGTGCAAACCTCACTCCTTCATAAGAACAATGTTTGATCAATGTTTTGGAAGAATATAAGGACACGTTTGCATGGACATATGAAGACATGTCGGGATTAGATAATTCATTGGTTGAACATAGATTAACCTTGAAACCTGGAACCACCCCGGTTAAACAAAAGCTCAGGAGATTCCACCCTGATATTGCACTCAAAATGAAAGAAGAGGTCGACAAACTACACCAAGCAAAATTTATTAAAGTCGTCCTATATCCACAATGGGTGGCTAACATAGTCCCTGTTATTCAGAAGGATGGACGGGTTCAAATTTGCATAGACTTCTGGGACTTGAACCGAGCGTGTCCTGAGGATGATTTCCCTTTACTTCATATCGATGTTTTGGTCGATAACACAGCTGGATTTGAAATGCTTTCATTCATGGATGGCTATTCTGGATACAATCAAATCCGGTTAGCTGAGGAGGACCAAGAGAAAACCTCATTTACTACACCTTGGGGAACGTATTGCTATGTTGTCATGCCCTTTAGGTTAAAGAATGCTGGTGCTACATATCAGAGGGCTATGATGGCTATCTTTCACGACATGATGCACACACTTGTATAGGTGTATGTGGATTATTTGGTTATCAAGTCCAAGAGTCGGGAAGATCATTTTGAAGTGCTAAGGAAAGTCTTGCAACGAGCTAGAGAATACAAGCTAAAAATGAATCCTAAGAAGTGTACATTTGGAGTTTCATCAGGAAAGCTACTTGGGTTCATAGTAAGCAAAAGGGGCATAGAGATCGACCCAAACAAAGCCAAAGCAATCATTGGTATGCCTCCCCCGAAGAATATGAAAGAGCTTCGAGGATTGATTGGGAGGCTACAATTTGTCCGCCGGTTTATCTCACAACATTCCCAAAGGTGTAAACCTTTCTATGAGTTAACCAAGGCGGGGGCCAAGTTTAAATGGGATTCAAAGTGCAAGGAGGCGTTTGATGGGTTGAAAACATACCTGGCAAGTCCCCCTGTACTTAGACCACCAATTCCCGACAAGCCTTTGGTCCTCTACATTTCGGTTCATGAGAACTCTCTTGGGGCAGTCCTTGCACAAGTTGGTGAAGAAGGGAAAGAACGAGCTACTTACTACTTGTCAAAGATGTTTGATGCTTGTGAGCTGAAGTACACGGTGGTAGAAAAGACCTGTGCTGCTCTTGTTTGGGTGGTTCAAAAACTTAAGCATTATTTTCTTGCTCACCAAGTCAAGCTCATTGCTCGTATCAATCCCATTAAGTTTCTGTTAGAGAAGATAGTTTTGACTGATCGGTTAGGGCGATGGTAGAGTTTCTTATCCCAATTCGATATCACTTATGTGCCACAGAAGGCAATCAAGGGCTATGCTATTGCTGAACACCTTGCCCATCATCCCTTACCCGTCTTTGACCCAGTCCGGTCGAAGTTCCTGGATGACGAACTAATGTCAGTCTGATCTTCCAATCTTTGGACATTATATTTTGACGGGGCTCTGAACTCTCATGGTAGAGGGATAGGTATTGTTCTTCTGTCACCTGAAGGTGTCACCATTCCACAGGCTTTTCAGCTTAACTTTCCAGCAACCAACAACATAGCTGAGTATGAAGCCTTGCTGGCCGGGATGGAGGCTGCTCATTTCCATGGTGACACCGAACTGAGGGTGATAGGTGATAGTCAATTAATCCTACGCCAAGTCCTATCCAAGTACCGAACTTCCCATCCAAACCTCAAACCCTACCAGGAGCTCACCACCTGTTACATCAAGCTATTCTTCAAACTCACCTTTATCCATGTCTCCCATTCTCAGAATATCCTCGCCGATGCCTTAGCTTCACTAGCTTCATCTCTATCTGTCCCGCTAGGCAGGCAAGTGCGAATTATTCACATTTGTAAGAGGTCAATTCCAGCAATTGAGGATGGGTGTTTTTTGAAGGTTAAGGAGAGGTTCAACAAAAAAGAATACTTGGAACATAAAGAAGAAATCTTCTTAATTGAGTTGGAAGAATTAGAAAAAGGTGAGAGACCTTGGTATGACGAGATTGCGAGGTATTGCCAAGATCAGTCATATCCGCCTGGATCAACCACCAAGGAAAAGAAGGCAATTAGAAGAGTATCCCAGAGATATACAATCCTAGGAGGAGTGCTCTACAAGAGAAGCCTAAGCTGAATCTTACTCAGGTGTCTTGATGAAGAAGAAGCCGAGTTGGTGCTGAAGGAAGCACATTCTGGAGTTTGTGGTGGTCATATGAATGCCCAGGCCCTTGCTAAGAAAATCATCCGACAAGGGTATTATTGTCCAACTCTAGAAAAAGACTGCTCCATCTTTGTCCAGCATTGTCATTCATGTCAACTTCATGCCGACAAGATTCACTCTCCCGCATCTTCCCTTCATACAATTCATGCCCCATGGCATTTTGCCATGTGGGCTTTTGATATCATTGGCCCCTTGAGTGACCTCAACTCCGAAATGCGCTCAAAATCATTCATTCTGACGGCAACGGAGTACTTCACAAAGTGGGCTAAAGTAGAAGCGTTTGTCCAGATTAAAACATCAACAGTCTGCTCCTTCATCAAGCGCAACATCATTGCAAGGTTCGGGATCCCCAGCGACATCGTCACTGATAATGGGCCACAATTTCTCTCTCAAGATCTATGTGATCTTTGCAATAGGTATCACATTTCATTGCATCATTCATCACCATACTATCCTCAAGGCAATGGTCAAGCAGAAGCCACCAACAAAACCTTAATCAAAATCATCAAGAAATCTTGTAAGTCTAGCAAGTTTGCTGACTGGCCTGATAAGCTTGTAGATGCTCTATGGGCTTATCGTACTTTTGTAAGGACTCCCACTGAACAAGCCCCATATGCTTTGGCATATGGGATGGAAGCAGTGGTCCCTTACGAAGTATTACTTCCATCTCTCCAAGTTCAACTCGACAGGGATATTCCTATTGATGAGAGACGAGAATCTCTCCTTGCACAGCTTAAACTCTTGGATGAAAGAAGGCTAGCCGCCGCTAAGCATGCCCGAACTTATCAGAACAAACTTAAAAGGTTTTATCAAAAGAGGGTGGTCGAGATAAAATTCGAGATCGGTGAGATGGTAGACAAATTTGTTAAGCCGAGGGGTCCCCGCTCCAAATTGCAACCTAACTGGGAAGGGCTTTTGTAATCACTGAAAAGTATCCAGGCAATGCATATGAATTGACTAATGTAGATGCAGAAAAATTGAATCATCTTTGGAATGGAGTTTACCTTAAAAAGTACTTTCCATAAAAATGGAGAAACCACTGGTATAATCTCAAGTCATCGATCCTAGGCTGTTCGTGAGAAGTCAAGGGTAGGTACCATCCTACACACACAACACCTCCCGATCCTAGAATCCGGACAACCTAACACTTGCGAAAGGCAAGGCAGAAATCTAGAAATGGAAGGAGTACCCTTACCCTATTCTCTTCTACTCGATCCAAGATAGGGAGAGAAGATTAGAGAGGGGTAGTATCGAAAACACTCGCCACCCTAGTAGGAGGCCATCTCAGAGGGTGCAAAAGGGTGCCAAAATATGGGCAATGAACCCCTCAGGTTAGAAAAAGAAAAATGAACAATCTGTCTGAATGAGTACCCAAAATGATAGTCAAGGCAAAAGGCACTAAAAGATGGGCAATGTCCCCACGGGTCAAAAACCTGTCTAAATATGTGCCACATAGAAAAGAGAAAAAAAATAGGAAAGACCCAAAGAGGCCGAACCCCAACGGGCAATTTGAGTGAGAGTAGAGAAATCTCTCTCAACATCTCCAAACCCTATCAAGGACTTCCTCTGTACTCTTCCTCCTTAAACCCCTTGGGTAGGGTAAATCGACCAAATCCAGGTGGAATCCAAGCCGATCAAATGAAGAAGGTTAGAAGGATTCTAGGTGGGGAACTTTATTTTACACGTGGCATCTACCACTTGAGTCTTGACAAACCCCAAAGACCAATGAATTGTCTCAAATACTAGCATTTTCTCCACAAAAAAATGCATATTTCAAAAATCCAAAAAAAATGCAGATTTCAAAAATTCAAAAAAAATGCATATTTCAAAAACCAAAAAAATAAATATTTCAAAAATCTAAAAAAATTGAATATTTTTAAAATCCAAAAAAAAATTGCTTAGGCATGATCATTGCCTTAGTTGCATCCATGTTTATTTTTCTGTTATGCATATTTCCATTTATGCATTGCGTATCCATTTTTTTCTTTAATTACCTTGTTAAGAAGGCTCTTCCCTTTGACTAAGTCAAAGTTGACCATAATAGGCAAAGGGATGAGTCGTGGTGAAGATCTAATCCTCTTTTATCAAGTGTTTCAGGCATTTCAATGTAAGAGGGAAGGATTCACACCACGGCAGGTAAGTTCTTTCAACCCTTACACCATTTCATTTAAGTCATTTGTTTTATTCTACCTTGTTAAGAAGGCTCCTCTCTTTGAATCAAAATCAAGGCAAACAATATACAGGCAAAGGAATGAGTCATGATGAAAATCTAATCATCTTTGTTAAGTGTTTTCAGGAGCTGAAGAAGCAAAAGAGAAGGGCCATCAGGCAACCTTTTATGTCTAACAGGTGAATTGGTGAGATCAGTGTTCTCCAAGGAACGTCATGCCAATCTTGTGGCGAAAAGAGAGGAAGCACCACTCAACTGAACATGATTGTGGTGCTGTATTATGTCAGAAGCCAAGACAAGGATGGACCAGAGATGCTGATGAATCAAGCGGTCGATGCACTATGCCTGAAGACTTCACTCAAATCCACATTCTCATCAATCTCACATCATCACTATCATTCCATTTTGCATTTCACACCACTCTTACCATTTGTCATTCAGTTATGTTAGGTTCATTTATTATGTATTACATTCCTTGATGTTGAAAACCTTGAGGATGAAGATGACTGGGCCCGAGATCCCCTTCAACAAAATCTACGATGGCTTGGTCATTTCTTCACACTCACGGATAAGCCAAAATTGAACATTGGAGGGACGATGGTTCCTAATCAGGTGTCTTGACCTCCAATAGACAATCTATATCTTCAACTATTTTCTACATAATTTTCTATGTTTTCACATTCATCTTCTTTTTCATTCTTCATCATTACCAATGTTATCCCACCATGTCTATTCTTTCTGCTATCCCACCATGTTTTATTCTTTCCTTTCTTTTATCCCACCGTGTCTTTTATTTTATCCCACCGTGTCATGTTTGTCATGCTATTGTTTCTTCTTTCCCATCATTCTATGTTAGTCCCACCATTATCTTTCAATCTCACTATGGCTTAAATCTGTTTTGTCGTTTTCCGAATAACCAGGTTTTCTAGCAGAGCATGATTCATGGTTTCACGATACCCGAAAAATTTTGTTATGCTTAAAACGAACCCTTTTAGAATTTGAGGTTATTCTACTCAGAATTAAACTGAGTATTTTGGTGAAACTTGAATGAACTTGAGATTCCAAATATGATGGATTGGTATTCTTTTAATTTTAAAATCAATTTCTCTTTTAAAACTTTAGCCCATCACAGTACAAGAACACCGCAAAGTTCGGGTTGCTGGCTGATGATGAACCTACGAATTCGAGGACTCATCACCACGCTGAGGGTTGGCTACATCTTACATCCTTTATCCTTTATTTTTCATCTCTCGTGCCAAGGGCATGTCTTGTACCAATCAATTATATGAGGTTTTGATGGAACATGAAAGTGATCTAGAATACTTAGTGAGATTCATTTTGCTGGATCGAGTAGATAAGCGTGTCTATCTCTACACCTTGATGCCACCTTTTCAGTCCATCACCATTTCATTCCGCTACATTCATCTACGCTCACTTGCACTCAATTACAGTTCACTTCGAATCACTCCGCTTCATTACATGCCATTCCCTTACAAAGCTGACATCAAGGCAAGGCAAGATGTAGACATGCCAAATTTGGCTAATTCAGAGCATAAAACTCATTTTTTATAAGGTAACATGTGTGATTGATCTTATAATTATGTCGGGTCCTTTTAAAGTTGATTTGGAGCTTCACCGAACGAAATCGGGTGTTTTCCGAAATTTTTTGCAAAAAAGCCATAATTTTCGAGCGAAAGCCACACGTAAATCGTGTAAACACGGAAATTGGCTGATTGACCAATACCTAATAATCATGCATTGAAGGATATGGCCAGATTCTCACTCCGAACAAGTTTTGTTGCATACCGTGCCTTTCCGATTTGCCGTCGGAGTCATTTTGACCAGTATCGGATCTTCTATTCACTATCCTAACTTTAGGATAAAATTCTGAAGTTTTGGAGGGTGTGATGTCTGATCTAATGTTATATAGAGCTTCTTCGGCTTGTTAGCTTTCCAACGCAACAAACGGCGTCGAATTCCGAGTTCGGGAGTGTTCGCAATGGCTTCTGGAAGAAGGACGTGCAAAACAATCTCATGCGCCCGGGTCCCTGGTCACATGCGCCAGGAACCTAGGGCACGTGCCCATGTGCCCTACCAGTGAAGCACGTGACCTTGTGCCCTACCTTGAGGGCACATGCGCCCTACCCTTGAGGAACGAGGGAACCAGTTTTTCACCGGGACTCTACTGCTGAACGGATCAAACAGATAAGACCAAATTTTTCGAAAAAGATAAGATGTGCCCTCACTGGGGGGCACATGCTCCCCTCAGTGGGGAGCATGCGCCCTGCACCAGGGCGCATGCGCCCTGCACCAGGGCGCATGCGCCCTGGGGTAGGGTTCATAAGCCTATTTTTTAGCCCCGGATAAGACTGTTCGTTCTCCTATAAATTGCGGCCAATTTCGGTCATTCCAAAGGCATGTGCACAACCCCCCAGGCATCTCAAGATGTACAAGCTCACTCCAGCATCAATTTTGTGATTTTTAGAGAGATAATTTCGAGATTTTAGAGAGAGAGAAGTCAGTTCAAGAGAGAGGAAGGCTGGTCTGCAGGTGATCTGCCAAGTTTCTCTTCTTCGGCCTCTACAGCAGCGTGTGGTCATCTGCTTCCAGAGTTCTCTTCATCAAAGTTCTTCCTCTCCAAGTCTTCTTCAGTTTTCAATCGATGGAACTTGATTCCGAGGTCAGGGCTGGTTGTGACAAGCGCAGAAGAAAAGTCACGCCTGGCAGATCCTGGAATGCTGCTCGGCTTTTTCGACAACCCAGATTTGGCCATATCTCTCTCTATTCTATTCAGAATCTTTCTATTCTTTTTCCTATCTCTTTTTTTCGTGATTATACAACCTCATATCATTTTTTTACAATTTTTTACATTAGTTTTATTCTGTTAATCCGAAAATAAAAAAAGAGGGGTTAGAGATAACCCGAATCCGGTCAGTTTCCTTTCAGTTGTGTTTCATGTCATTTTATTTTCATATACTCCACTTTGTCTAGTTATAATTGTTTCTTTCACTTGTTTGTTTATCTAGTTGCATAGAAGATCAAGCACCCACACGTTGAGGAATCTTCTTCATCGGCCGGCCGAAGAAGGAGAAGCTTTGACCCACACACTCTTCACGCTAAGGTACACACGGTCAATCTTATTTCATAAATCAGAACCCGCGGTTCCTGGCGACCACATGTTTTAAATTCCTTCTTCTTAACCTCCTCCCACATGTCCCGAACCGTCTCTTTGGTGATCGAGCGACGCCAAGGGATGAAAGTTCGGGGATCAATGTGAGTGTGGGACCTAGGTGAGAGTTGCTTTCCATGTTTTCTTCTTTCTTTCTCATCCCCTCTTGAGGTGACGATCTGGATTCACAGACTTCCCTGAAAAGGAGAGGCCCCGTCAAATTTTCTAAGTTGACAACCGTGATGGCAGAAGGCTCGATTTCTTCATCGGAGATGCCGCAAAGTTGCAATGTTTCTGGCGGCATGACATTTATAGAGGCTTCGGTGTCAATCAAGCAAGACTTGATTTCTACGCCTCTGATGACCACAGCGACGCGTAAGGCGTATTTTTTAATTTCAGGCCGTGCCAACTCCTCCTGTGTGAAAGTGAGTGCCAGGTGTTCACTCCTCGGGGTCAAGACTGTAATGATCTTTTCGAGCGGGAGGTCCTCATTGACCATGACCCGCTACAAGTATTGTTGTAGAATGTCTTGATGATTCTTCGACCTCTTTATCAGCTCCAAAATTAAAATTTGTGCTGGCATTTTGTCCAGGTGCTTCAACAAGTCATATGTCGTATCGGGCAATGGTCTTCTACCACCTCCTCTTCTGCTTGCTCCTGTGGTTGCATCCCAGCCTGGGGGAAGACCCTTTGGAACATCCTCCCCCTATGAAGTACCGTCACCAGCGTTGTAGGGGGAGTGGTGATGATGGTGATGGTAGGGTTGGTTGGGATGTTGAGGGGCCCGTGGTAGGTAAGGGCAGTGAGGATCGGATGATGAGGGGTCGTGGATTGGTGGAGGCCGGTATGTTGGGTGATAGTTGGGGTGTTGGTGGTGATGTTCGGATGGTTAAGGGTCACGGAGTGGTGGCGACTGGAGAGTTGGGTTATGGTCGGATAATAAGAGGCCGAGGGGTGGTGGAGGCTGGTAGGTTAGGTGATGTTTAGGGTGTTAGTGGCAGTCTAATGATTAGACGTCGAGGAGGAATGATGGTTGATGGGTTAGGTTGGGGTGATGGTTGAGGTGCTGGTTGGGATGCTGGTGGCGGTCTAATGATTAGGCGCCGTGGAGGGTTAAGAGTTGGTGTGGGCAGTGGTGTTTGGGTAGTTTGTGGGCTGGGGGTAGCTCTTGGTATGGAGAGTATGGTGCAATTTGTAGGTGGGGTTGGTTTGACAGGCATGGAGGCGGTTTGATCCTCAATCTACCAACCCTAGGAATGGTGGGTTGACTCCTCGATGGTGGAGTGGACAAGGCCGAGTCGTTGGTTTGGCGGTGCTGGCGCCAGTGCTTGAACGGGTGCATGTACCGGTAGTGGATCTTGGACTATGCCCAGGCCGGGCTATTGTTGTGCTTGAGGTTGTTGTCGCCGAGGTTGATTCTACTGTGCCTTCATTACTTGAATGGATTCTCCCATCTGTCCCAAGTCAATGTTCTCCTGATCATTGAGGTCATGAATGTAGTCTTTAAAATGGAAGCAGACATCCACCGTGTGCTCAAGATACCGATGGTAGGTGCAGTACTTTGTCATGTCAACATTCACCGGCCATCCTTCTTTCTTCTTTGGAAGCTCCAACTGCTGTTCAGCCATCAATTCATTAAAGATATCGGTGAGGGTGAATGGAAGTTGAGGATAGTACTCTCCTTGGGTCCCCCCTCCTAGGTCGTTTGGCTGGTGGTGGCACTTGGTTGTAAGCTTGTTGTGGTTGTGGTGGTCGGTTGTAGATGGGTTGTTGCTGAGGTGCTCGGTTGTAGGCATTTTGTTGCTGGGGTGCTCGGTTGTAGGTGGGTTGTTGTGGTGGTGTTCGGTTGTATGCAAGTTGTTGTTGGGGTTGAGGAGCTGGCTGAGGAGCTGGTCGGTATTGTTGGTTGGGTGGTGGGTTACGGTATTGGCATTGGCGATACCCACCCTGATTACCCATGGCATTGACGCTCTCGTTATTGACTACCCCTTCGGTGGTGGGTCCTACAGGTGTAGGCTTTCTAGTGTTATGGGGTTTCAGGTCAAATGGGTTGATCTTGGATGTGTCCTTAAAATGGGCTTGAAGGTAGAGGGCGCTATCACATAGCTCACTCATGGTAGTCGGGTGGTGCATGATCAGGAGGTTGCGAAGGTTAGCCATGGTGTTCCTGATGAGCATCCTCACCTGCTCCCCTTCTGAGATGGTATCAACTAGCCTCTTAGCCATTCCCCTCCACCGATCAGCAAATTTGGCAAAGTCCTCATCCGGCTTCATTTTCTCAATAATTAAATCTGTTATCGAGTAGGTTGGCCCCACCCGGTCCTTATACCTTAGCAAAAACTTTGCCATGACAATGTCAAAATCTAACACCTCAATAGAATCAAGAGAATAAAACCAGTCAAGGGCGGATCCTTCCAATGATCGACGGAATAGGAAGGAAAGTGCTTTGCGGTCATTCTTCCATAACGCGGAGTCGTATAAGAAATTCTTAAGATGGTTGAAAGGATTACTAGTCCTGTTGTAACGTTGAAAAACTGGTAGCTCTGAAGGAGGAAGGTGTAAAACTGGAAAGGATGGGATTGAGATTTCAGGAGCAATCTTGGAGTCCAAACGGTGCTTTAATTCTTCAAAGCGCTCATCTAATCGATTGAGCTTATCAATGAAAGCTTGGGTGAGGCTGGATTCCTAAGTCACCGGAGCAAAGTGTTTAGGTGAATGGGTTGGAAGAGGTGGGTTGGAAACAGGAGCTAGAATAGCATTATGTGAATGCCCCACAACGGGGTGAGTGGAGACACGGCAGGGTTGCCTAGGAGAAGAAATGATCAGGGGCCTGACTGTCGATTGAGGTAGTGAGGGGGCCTGATTTCCCTCAACCGGATCTTGATTGACGGGCTTCTTTCCCTTTGACAAAGATTGCACAAGCAAAAAGGATTCAGGGTCTAGATGGAGAGATAGACCCCAAAGGAGTTGCTCCACGCTAAGTGAAGTAGGTTGAAGAGTAGGATTTTGAATTTTAGGCTCCCTGACGGCGTTGACATGGCCCTCTGATTGGACCATAGGTTGTTGTAGCTCATAGTGGCCCATCTCAAACTCCTCTTCTTGCCCATAGAAGTCCGACATCCCGATGTGTCTTCCGGACCTTAGCATCATGGGCATCCTGTCAAATTTTCTAACAAAATGGTTGAAAGAAAACAAATGAAAAGTGTAAATGCAAAGAGAATTTTTGTTTGGTTATGCTTTGTTTTTTTTAAATTTTTTTTGTTTTAATTTGGTTGTTTGGAAAACAAGTTGAACACAAAAATTAAAGGGATTTTTTTTGTTTTAGGTGTTTTGAAAGAATAAAATTTTTTGGTTGTTTTCAATTGTTGTGAGCAAGCAAGCTATGCAAACAAGTTTTTAAAATGACTACTTGACAATTTTTGGATTGAAACCTTAGATTAGATTGATTGTTTGCAATTGTTCACTCAAGTAGGTAAGGTTCCTATTGCTTCAATCTTCAAGACCTAAGGTTGTCACTCAATCACCACGAGTAGGTACTTGGGTTCTTCGGGTTTTGGGAAAGTGGTACAACCAGCCCAATCGTGCGGAGAGGAATACTCTACGGATGGGGACTTATGGAGGCCTTGATAAAAAAAACCAAATCAACTAGGAAGGAATATCCCAAAAGAAAGGTTAGAATCCACAAAGAAGGTGTTTGGAGGGTGAGGGTGTGTTGGGAGAGAGAGCCCCAACCTCGAAAGCCCTACGGATTGGAGCAAGTCCGGTACCCGATGCAAAAGCTAATGCAAAAATGAAAAATGGAGGGTAGGAGGAGAAGAACCAATCAATATGAAAACATGAAATGAATGAAAGCAATTAAATAAATCAAGCAAGTGAATGCAATCAAGACAATCAATGATAAAGTAAAATAAGTAACTAGCAACTAGCAACTAAAAGGTGGTTCGCGCAGGAACCGGCTTGTAATGGAGTGTCCAAGTGGGGACAAATCTGAAGTGGAGATAAAAGGATGGTCCATGCGGGGACTGATTTGGAAATAAGGTGGCTCACGTGGGAGCCAAGTTTTGGAAAGGTAGGTGGTTCACGCGGGAACCATTTTTTTGAAAGAAAATGGGTGATTCATGCGGGAATCAGTTTGTTTGATTGGAGAAAGGGAAGGAGGGCCATGTGGGGCCAATTTAAAGTGGTGTAAAGGGGTGGTCCACGCGGGGACTGATCTGAAAGTTGGCTGGTTTACCCGGGAACCAGTTTGGAAAAGGGGTTGGTTCACGTGGGAACCAATTTTTATGAAGAAAGGGGTGGTTCATGTGGGAACCAGTGTGAGAGATGAAAAAAATGAAAATATGGCCACGTGGGGCCAATCTGAAGGTGCTGTAAAGAGGTGGTCCACATGGGGACCAAACTGAAAATAAGTTGTTCACGCGAGAACAGAGTTAAAAAGAAAGGTGGTTCACGCGCGAACCGGTTTATAAGAAGAAAAGTGTGGTTCACGCGGGAACTGGGTTGAAATTAAAGACAAGTAAGTCAAGTCCACATGGGGGACAATCTTAAAGAAAGAGTAAACATCAAGTTTAAAGGGAAATTGACATGGAAAAGTTAAAGGACAAACCGGTTTGCATGAGAACCAAATCGGAAAACAACTAGTCGAAAACATTGGTTGTCCCACCGTGGTTGCCAAAAAGCTGTCGACTCCAGAAACGGGTTCTGGATCAGCACCTTAAGGAAAGGTGAAAGTTAGAATAGGGGAAGGGAGCGAATCGTAAAACACTAGGAAAGCGGTAAAATCCTCACCTCGGTCCCACACTCACATTGATCACCGAACTTTCTACTCACGGCGTCGCTCGAGCACCGGAGATGGGTCGGGTCATGTGGGAGGAGAGTGAGGAGGAATGAAAGAGATTAATGCATAAAGAATGAAAGTAGGTGGTTTCCAGAAATCGCTGGTTCTGATTTATGGAATTGAAAATCAAGAGAAGAGTCGACCGTGTGTACCTTAGCGCGGGAGATGATATGTAGGTTAAACCTTCTTCCTCGTTGGCCGGTCAATGAGAGAGAGTTCAACCGATGCTAGCTTGATCAACCTATGCAACTTATAACAATAAACCAAGTGAAATAAAAGATTAGAACTATGGAAAGTGTAGAAACTATAAAAGAGGAGATGAAAGAAAGAAGCAATCGGAATCGAACTCACCAAATTGGGGCAAGCCTTAACCCCCTTTTTTTGTATCTTTGGCTATGTAAAAATGATGAAAACTAAGTAAAATATGTTCTAACAATTAAATAAACTGAGTTAAGAGAAACTTATAGAATGAAATGGCTTGAGTTGAAGCCGAAATGAGTGAAATAAGCCGGTTCAGGTAGCTTTGCACCCTTATGGCGCAACTTTAGTACAGAAAACTCTACAGATGACCCCCAATGTCAGAATTGAGTGCCATTTGTTTCTATGAATAGAGAACTTGTAGAGGAAGAGATCTTATGTTGATGATATCTCCGGAATACATCTATAGAAGCCTGAAAAAATTCTGAAAGTAGGCTGATATGAAAAACAGAACCTGGATGCACACCCTCAGTGCAGCAATCTCCATGGACAGACGGCAAGTCAAGATCAAGTGCCGCCAATTGCAAATGAAAGAGAACGAAAAGAGGAACAACTCCTCTGTTGAAGATTTTTGCAGCAGGAGCCCCAGCTTTTCTACAGAAGCCAATGAAATTAGGTTGCTGCAGAACGCACGGATCGGGCTTCTCCTTTGCTTCGGGATCGATCTCTCGACATCGGATCGGCCTTGGACATCGGGATGGCCTTGGGAGAGAGCTTGGATGACCCCAGGATAATCAAGGCATGGGGGATCGACCTTGGATCGTTGAGAATGGCCCTCAATTTATAGAGAATGGAAACCGGTGCAAAACATGGAAACTGGACCGACCACGCCCCCGTGTTTCAAAGGAGGTGAGGTCCGTGCGCCCTCCACCTGGGGGTGCATAGGGCGCGCCCTCACCCTAAAGGCGCAATCTGCCCCCCCCCCCCCCCCCCCGTTTCAAAGGAAGCAGGGGCGCGTTACGCGTCTTATTGCTAAAAATCGCTAGAATCTTTCGGAAATTGCTAAAAATCGACTTGATAAGATGAACGTGCCCCCGACCCGAACGCACAGTCAAAATAAATTATAATTAACGGGGGAAACCTTCCAAAAATCCGGTTTAGAAGGTGTCAACCGGGGTAATTTACTATTTCCAAAAACGCACCGCACCCCCGAGTTTCAAAGGAAGAGGGGGCGCGCAAGGCGCGCCCCCGGATTGAGGGCGTGCAGGGTGTGCCCCTAGTATGAGGGCGCGCCCTCCCATTTCAAGGGGAGCGGGGGTGCGGTACTCTCTCTCTCCTGCGCGCACGTTCCGCGAGCCGTAACTTGCAAACGGGATGTCCGATTCGGCTTTCGTTTGTTGCGTTGGAAAGAGGGTCTTCAACTGCACCTCCTCAAGTCGGTAAACCAGATGGCATGACTCCCAAGATGTTCACACAAGACTTTCTACCGGTTTACCCTCTCGCGAAAAGTCGAAAACTATGGCAAAGATCCGTAAGGGCACGGTTTCGGTTGAGGAATCTCAGGTCAACTCGGGATGACTTAAAATGATGACCGAAGAAGTCTGGTATGATCGGAAAACCCAAAATCATTGAAAAATCCGAGATTAACCTAGTAAACGTGAACCGAAGCTCGAAAAAGCTGGGAAACCCTAAAATTTACCGAAATGGCCGTATGGCCCCAGTTGATGAAATATACGGCTAGGATCAACCTGGATATCCTAAAAAGGTCCGGTGATGAACGAAAAGGCCTAACACGTGATCTGGGATAGCCATGTCAGTACAGATCGAAAAGCCATAACGAAGAAACTGTTATAGACTAACGCCTATCGATATGACTTCTCGGAAACCCTGAATGTTACGGAACACACGCATGACTCCCAAGAACTTCAAGTATGGACCATTCAAGGTCGGTCATTGAGCAGGCTTCGTGTTTTCACGATTCACGTGTGGCTCTCGCTTGAAAGTTACGACATTATTTCGAAAATCATCGGTCCATTCCTAACTCACAAGGTGCTCCACCAACGTCCTTAGCTCATCTCCACGAGGTAATCCGGATCAAATGACGGTCAAATAAAGGATATCACCAATGGAATAGGAGTCTGGGGTTCCGAATCAGATCAATTTGGCATGTCTACACCAATATGAAGATAAACTTAATATAGATCATACACTGGGAGTCTATGAGGTGGTATCAGAGAAGGATTCTGATTTTGAGGAAAGAATTGAGGACTTGGTTGATGCGTATGTATTTGGACTTAAGAGATTTGAAGAACCATCGACCACGGTGGATGAGCTGACAAAAGAATTAAATCTTCGAACATCGGAAAATCCCAAGACCGTCCTCCTAAGTGCCAACCTCACTCCCATTGAGAAGTAGAGCTTAATCAAAATCTTGAAAGAATACAAGGACATGTTTGAATGGACATACAAAGATATGCTAGGGTTAGAAAACTCATTGGTTGAATATCGTTTAACTTTGAAGCCTGAAACTACTCCGGTCAAACAAAAATTAAGAAGATTCTACCTCGATGTTGCACTTAAAATGAAGGAAGAGATCGGCAAATTACATCAAGAAAAATTTATTAAGGTCATTTTTTATTCACAATGAGTGGCAAACATAGTTCCTATCATGAAGAAGGATGGACAAGTTCGGATCTGTATAGACTTCATCGGATCTATATAGACTTTAGGGACTTAAATCGAGCATGTCCTAAAGATGACTTTCCTCTACCTCACATTGATGTATTGGTTGACAACACCGCTAGATTTGAAATGCTTTCATTCATGGATGGCTATTCCAGGTACAATCAAATTTGATTAGCCGTAGAGGACTAAGAGAAGACCTTGTTCACTACACCTTGGGAAACCTATTGCAATGTTGTCATGCCCTTTGGACTAAAGAATGCTAGTGCTACATATCAGAGGGCTATGATGGCTATTTTTTATGACATAATGCATACCCTTGTAGAGATGTATGTGGACAACTTGGTAGTCAAGTACAAAAGTCAAGAAGATCATCTTGAAGTGTTAAGAAAAGTCTTGCAAAGGGCTAGGGAATATGAATATAAATTGAAGATGAACCCTAAGAAATGCATATTTGGAGTATCCTCAGGAAAGTTGTTGGGGTTCAATGTGAGCAAAAGGGGCATAGAGATTGGTCCAAACAAAGCCAAAGCAATCATTGGTATGCCTCCTCCGAAAAATATGAAAGAACTTCGAGGATTAATCGGAAGGCTACAGTTTGTCCTCTTCTTTATCTCACAACATTCCCAAAGGTGCAAATCTTTCTATGAGTTAACCAAGGCAGGGGTCAAGTTTAAATGGGATTCGAAGTGCCAAGAAGCATTCGATGGTTTGAAAAGATACCTAGCTAGTCCCCCTATGCTAAGACTACCAGTCCTTGCACAAGTGGATGAAGAAGGGAAAGAGTGGGCAACCTACTATTTGTCCAAGATTTTTGATCTATGTGAGCAAAAGTATACTATAGTTGAGAAGACCTATGTTGCACTAGTCTGGGTAGTTTAGAAACATAAACACTATTTTTTTGCTCATGAGGTCAACCTTATTACTCGCATCAATCCCATTAAGTTCCTTCTTGAGAAGACAATGTAGACACGCCAAATTGGCCTAATTCGGAGCCCCAGACTCTTATTCCATAGGCGATATCTTTTATCTGACTGTTATCTGATCTGGATTACCTCGTGGACATAAGCTAAGGACATTGGTGGAGCCCCTTGTGAGTTGAGAATGGACCAATGATTTCCGGAATTATGCCGAAAACTCCAAGCGAGAGCCAAGTGTGAACCATAAAAACATGAAGCCTGCTCGATGACCGACCTTGAATGGTCCATAATTGAAGGTCTCGGGAATCCCGCATGTGTTCCGTAACATTCAGGGTTTCTGAGAAGTCATTTCGGTAGGCGTCGGTCAATGACGGCCTTCGTTACGGCTTTTTCGATTTGTGCTGACACGGCTATCCCGGATCACATGTTAGGCCTTTCCAGTCATCACCGGGTCTTTTCAGGTCATCCGGGTCGATTCTAGCCGAATATTTTCATCAACCGGGGCCATATGGCCATTTCGGTCAATTTTAGGGTTTCCCGGCTTTTTCGAGTTTCGGTTCACGTTTACCGGGTTAATATCAAATTTTTCGATGACTTCAGGTTTTCCGGTTGTACCAGACTTGTTCGGTCATCATTTTAAGTCATCCCGAGTTGACCCAAGATTTCTCGACCGGAACTGTGCTCTTTCGGATCTTCGCCCCGGGTTTCGGCTTTCCGCGAGGGGGTAAACCGGTAGAAATCCCCGTGCGAACATATAGGGAGTCATGCCGGCTGGTTTACTGACTTGAGGAGGTGTGGTTGAAGGCCATCTTTCCAACGCGACAAACGGGAGCCGAATCGGACATCCCGTTTGCAAGATACGGCTCGCGGAACACGCGCGCAGGAGAGAGAGTGTACTGCGCCCCGGCTCCCTTTGAAAGAGGAGGGCGCGTCCTGCGCGCCCACAACCCGGGGGCGCGCCCTGCGCGCCCTCAAACCGGGGGCACGTCCTGCACGCCCCCGGTTCCTTTGAAAAGCGGGGGCGCGGTCAGTTTCTTTAAGTCAGAAATTGCCCCGATTAGCACCTTCTAAACCGGATTTTTGGAAGGTTTCCAGTGTTGATTTTCGATTATTTGTACCGCGCCCCCGGTTCGGGGGCGCGTTACGTATGTCAAGTCGATTTTTAGCAATTTCCGAAAGTTTCCGTCGATTTTTAGCAGTGAGACGCATAATGCGCCCCCGCTTCCTTTGAAATAGGGGGGCGCGCAGACCGCGCCCCCGAACTGGTGGCGCGCCCTACGCTCCCTTGGTTTGAGGGCGCGCCCTCGCCCCCTTTGAAAAGCGGGGGCGCGGTCGATCCAGTTTCCAAATTTTGCCCCGGCTTCCTTCCCCTATAAATTGAGGGCCATTCTCAACGACCCAAGGTTAATCCCCGGTGCCTAGCTCGTCCAGAGGTCGTTCAAGCTCTTCTCCAAAGCCGTCCCGACGTCCAAAGGCGATCCGAAGTCAAGAAATCGATCCCGAGGTGAAGGAGAAGGCTCGATCCGGGTGTTTTTCATCAGCCAACTTCATCGACTTATTCATAAAATCAGAGACTCCTTCTGCAAAAGTCTTTAACATAGACGATGTTCATCTCTTCGTCCTCTTTCATCTCCAACTGACAGCACTCAATTCCAACTTGCCGTTTGTTCGTGGCGATTGCTAAACTGAGGGCGCGCATCCAGGTTTTGTTTTCTATATCCGCCCACTTTCAGAATTTTTACTGACTTATACAGAAGGATTCCGGATAAGTCATCAACATATGAACTCTTCCTCTCTGAGTCCTATGTCTACTCCAACAAATAGAACTCGATTCTGACATAGGGGTCGTCCGTAGCATCTTCTGTACCGAAGTCTCACCAGAAGGGTGCAAAGCTACCCGAACCGGCCTTCTTCAACCAACTCGGCTTCAACTCAAGCCGATCCATTCCATAAGCTTTCTCAACTCATTTGACTCAGTTCATTTATTGTTTTAAAGCATATTTCAGTTTATTTGCATCATTTTTACATAATCAAAAATACAAAAAAGGGGTTAAGGCTCACCCCGAAGCCGGTGAGTCCAATTCCAATTGCTTCTTTCTCATCTTCTTACTACAGTTACTACACTTCCCATAGTTCTAATCGTTTTTTTTCACTTGGTTTATTGTTCTGGTTGCACAGGTCTATCAAGCTAGCATCGGTTGGAGACTCTTCTTCATCGGCCGGCCGAAGAAGAAGAAGGTTGAACCCATATCCTGATCTCCCAAGCTAAGGTACACGGTCAAATCTAACTAAATCTTGTTTTTATTCCATAAAGCGGAGCCCGCGGCTCCTGGCGACCACCTTTCTTTTTATTCATGTTCTAAGTTAATTCACTCCTCACTCTCCTCCCACATGACCCGAACCATCTCCGGTGCTCGAGCGACGCCGTGAGATGAAATTTCGGGGATCAATGTGAGTGTGGGATCGAGGTGAGGAGTCTTTACTGCTTTCCGAGTGTTTTCAATTCACTCCTTTTTCCCCTATTCATTCTATCTTTCACCTTCTTATCTTTAGGTGCCGATCCGGAACCCGTTTTCGGAGTCGACACCCACGGCTCTTGGCAACCACCCTTTTATTTATGCTTTAAGTTCATCTCTTCCTCACTCTCCTCCCACATGACCCGAACCGTCTCCGGTGTTCGAGCGATGCCGTGAGATGAAAGTTCGGGGATCAATGTGAGTGTGGGACCGAGGTGAGGACATTTTACCGCTTTCTGAGTGTTTTTCGATTCACTCCCCCCTTTTCCCAATTCCATCTTTCACGTTCTCTTGAGGTGCCGATCCGGAACCCATTTTCGGAGTCGACAGCTTTTTGGCGACCACGGTGGGACAACCAATGTCTTCAACCGTGCTAGCTTGATTCAACCGTGCAACTAGTTGTTTTCCAACTTGGATCACGCGTGAACCAGCTTGTCTTTTATCTTCCATGTCAATTTACCTTTAAACTTGCTATTTACTCTTTCTTTAAGATTGTCCCCCATGTGGACTTAATTTGCTTTTCTTTCATTTCAACCCGGTTCCCGCGTGAACCACTTTTCTTCTTATAAACCGGTTCCCGCGTGAACCACCTTTCTTTTCCAACTCGGTTCCTGCGTGAACCAACTTATTTTCAGATCGGTCCCCGCGTGGACCACCCCTTTACAGCACCTTTAGATTGGCCCCACGTGGCCCTCCTTCTATTTTGTCAACTCTTACATCGGTTCCCGCGTGAACCACCCCTTTCTTCATTAAAACCGGTTCCCGCGTGAACCAAACCCTTTTCTAAACCGGTTCCCACGTGAACCAACTCACTTTCAGATCGGTCCCCGCGTGGACCACCTCTTTACAGCACCTTTAGATTGGCCCTACGTGTCCCTCCTCCTATTTTTGTCAACTCTTACATCGGTTCCCGCGTGAACCACACCTTTCTTCATTAAAACCGGTTCCCGCGTGAACCAAACCCTTTTCTAAACCGGTTCCCACGTGAACCAACTCACTTTCAGATCGGTCCCCGCGTGGACCACCTCTTTACATAACCTTTAGATTGGCCCCATGTGTCCCTCCTTCTATTTTGTCAACTCTTACATCGGTTCCCGCGTGAACCACCCCTTTCTTCATTAAAACCGGTTCCCGCGTGAACCAAACCCTTTTTCTAAACCGGTTCCCGCGTGAACCAACTCACCTTCAGATCGGTCCCCGCGTGGACCACCCCTTTGCACCAATTAGATTGGCCCCACGTGGCCCTCCCTTCCTTTCTCCAATCAAACAAACCGGTTCCCGCGTGAACCACCCCTTTTTCTTCAAAAACCGGTTCCCGCGTGAACCACCTACCTTTCCAAAACTCGGCTCCTGCGTGAGCCACTTTATTTTCAAATCGGTCCCCGCGTGGACCATCCTTTTACCTTTACTTCAGATTTGTCCCCAATTGGACACTCCACCACCTTTTAGTTGCTAGTTGCTAGTTACTTGTTTACTTTATTATTGCTTGTCTCGATTGCATTCACTTGCTTGGTTTATTTAATAGCTTTCATTCATGTTTGCATATTGATTGCTTCTTTTTCTCCTACCCTCCATTTTTCATTTTTGCATTAGCTTTTGCATCGGGTACCGGACTTGCTCTGATCCGTAGGGCATTCGAGGCGGGGGCTCTCTCTCCCAACACACCCTCACCCTTCAAACACATTCTTGGTGGATTCTTACCTCTCTTCTGGGATATTCCTTCCTAGTTGATTTGGTGGTTTCCATCAAGACCTCCGTAAGTCCCCATCCGTGGAGTATTCCTCTCCGCACGATTGGGCTGGTTGTACCACTTCCCAAAACGCGAAGAACCCAAGTACCTACTCGTGGTGATTGAGTGATAACCTTAGGTCTTGAAGATTGAAGCAATAGGAATCATACCCATTTGAGTGAACAATTGCTAACAATCTATTTAATCTAAGGTTTCAACCCAAAATTGTCGAGTAGTCATTTTAAAACCTTGTTTGCACAACTTGCTTGCTCACAACAATTGAGAACAACCAAAAAAATTTCTCTCCTTTCAAAACACCTAAAACAAAAAAAACAAAAAAAAATCCTTTTAATTTTTGTGTTCAACTTGCTTGCCAAACAACCAAAGTGAAACCAAATCAAATCAAACAAAAAATCATAACCAAACAAAAAAATTCTCTTGGAAATTACACATTTCATTTGCTTTCTTTCAACCATTTTGTAAGAAAATTTGACAGGATGCCCATGACACTAAGGTCCTGAAGACACGTCGGGATGTCGGACTACTACGACCAAGAAGAGGAGTACGAGACGGGTCACTACGAGCTTCAGCAACCCATGGTCCAACCAAATGGCCATGTTAATGCCGTGATGGAACCTGAGGTCCAAGATCCCGCTCACCGATCCGCCTCACATAGTATAGAACAAGCTCTCAAGGATCTATCTCTTCACCTTGATCCCGAAACCTTTGCAATTATCCAATTTGTCACTAAGGGCAAGATGCCCTCCAATCAAGCTCCGATCGAGGTAAATCAAGCCCCCTCACCACCACAACCGGCAGTCAGGCCCCTAATCATTTCTTGTCCTGGGCAACCCTGCCGTGTCTCCACTCACCCCGTTGTGGGGCATTCACACAACACTATTCCAGTTCCTGTTTCCAACCTACCTCTTCCAACTCGGTCACCTAAACACTTTGCTCCCATGGCTCAGGAAGCCAACCTCACCTAGGCATTAATGAACAAACTCAACCAGATGGATGAGCTCTTTGAAGAAATGAGGCACCGCCTCGATTCTAAAGCCATCCCTGAAATCTATGTCCCATCCTTCCCAGTTCTACACCTTCCTCCTTCAGAGATACCAGTCTTTCAACGTTACAATGGGACTGGTAATCCTTTCAACCATCTAAAGAGCTTTCTCTATGACTCTGCATTCTGGAAAAATGACCGCAAAGCCCTTGCCTTCCTATTCCATCGGTCATTGGAGGGATCTACCCTGGACTGGTTCTATTCTCTTGATTCCATTGAGGTGGCAGATTTCGACATCATCAAGGCAAAGTTTCTACAGAGGTACAAGGATCGGGTAGGGCCAGCTTGCTCGATAACTGATTTAATTGCCGAAAAGATGAGGCCGGATGAGGACTTTGCCAGATTTTCTGATCGGTGGAGGGGAATGGCTGTGAGGCTAGTAGATACCATCTCAGAGGGGGAGCAGGTGAGGATGCTCATAGGGAACACCACGCCCAACCTTCGCAATCTCCTGATCATGCACCGCCCAACAACCATTAGTGAGTTGTGTGATAGCGCCTGCTACCTCCAAGCCCACTTTAAGGACGCATCCATGATCAACCCATTCGACACCAAGCCCCATAATACTAGAAGGCCTACACCTGTAGGACCCACCACCGAAGGGGTAGTAAATAATGAGAGCATCAATGCCATGGGTAACCAGGGTGGGTATCGCCAAAGCCAATACCGCAACCCACCACCCAACCAACAATACCGCCCAGCTCCTCAACCAGCTACTCAGCCCCAGCAGCAACTTGCATACAACCGAGCACCACACAGCAACCCACCTACAACCGAGCGCCCCAGCAACCAAATGCCTACAACCAAGCACCTCAACAACAACATGTCTACAACCGATCCCAACCACAACAACAAGCATACAACCAAGTGCCACCACCAGCCAACCGACCTAGGAAAGGGGGACCCAAGATAGAATACTATCCTCAACTGCCATTCCCCCTCACCGATATCTTTATTGCATTGATGGCGAAACAACAGTTGGAGCTTCCAAAGGAGAGAGAAGGATGGCCGGCCAATGTTGACACAACCAAGTACTGCGCTTATCATCGGTATCCTTGGCACATGGTGGATGTATGTTTCCAGTTTAAAGACTACATCCATGACCTCAATGATCAAGGGAACATTGACTGGGCACAGATGGGAGAATCCATTCAAGCAATGAAGGCACGTTAGAATCAACCACGGCGACAACAAGTACAACAGCAGCCCGGCCTGGGCATAGTCCAAGATTCGCTCCCGGTACATGCACCCGTAAAAGCACCGGCACCAGCACCACCAAACCAACGTCTCGGCCTCGTCCACTCCACCATCGAGGAGTCAACCCACCATTCCCAGGGTTGGCAGGTCGAGGATCAAATCACCTCCATGCCCGCCATACCAACCCCACCTACAAACCGCACCATACTCTCCATACCGAGAGCTGCCCCCAGCCCACAAACTACCCAAACACCACTACCTTTACCAACCATTAACCCTCCACGGCGCTTAATCATTAGACCGCCACCAGCCTCCCAACCAGCACCCCAACCATCACCCCAACCTAACCCACCAACCACCATTAATCCTCCGCGGCGTCTAATCATTAGACCGCCACCAACACCCCAGACATCACCTAACCTACCAGTCACCACCACCCCACGACCCCTCATCATTAGACCATCACCACCAACACCCCAACCATCACCCAACATACCGGCCTCCACCAATTCACGACCCCTCATCATCCGATCCTCACCACCCCTACCTACCACGGGCTCCTCAACCTACCAACCAACCCTACCATCACCATCATCACCACTTCCCCCTACCACGCTGGCGCCGGTACTTCGTAGCGGGAGGATGTTCCAAAGGGTCTTCCCCCAGGCCAGGATGCAACCACAGGAACAGGTAGAAGAGGAGGTAGTAGAAGAACCGTTGCCCGGCACAACATATGACCTATTGAAGCATCTTGACAAAATTCTGGCACGAATTTCAATCCTAGAGCTGATTAAGAGGTCAAAGAACCATCAGGACATTCTACAACAATATCTGCAGCGGGTCATGGTCAATGAGGACCTCCCACCCGAAAAGATCATTACTGTCCTGACCCCGAGAAGTGAACATCCGGCACTTACATTTACACAGGAGGAGTTGGCACGGCCAGAAATCAGAAAGTATGCCTTGCGTGTTGCAGTAGTCATCCGAGGCGTGGAGATTAAATCTTGCTTGATTGACATCGGAGCGTCGATAAATGTCATGCCGCCAGAAAAATTGCAACTTTGTGGCATCTCCGATGAAGAAATCGAGCCTTCTGCCGTCACGGTGACCGCATATGGCAACTCTCGAAAGCCGGCACGAGGGGTGGTTACGTTGGAAGTAGGGCTCGGGCCGTGTGCTGTCACCGCCGAGTTTCACGTTCTAGAATTGGACCCTACATTCAAAGCTATCTTGGGACGCCCGTACCTTGAGGCAATAGGAGCTATTGCCTCCACTAATCATCAGTGTCTGAAGTTCCCATACAAGGGCCAGGTGATTAAAGTAACCAACATCCCCATTCTGAATGACGTGGATGACCCCTCTTCTGCACTGCCAATATCAAAATTTGTCTAGCCGTTGGTTTCCACTACAGAGCTGCACGAGGTCATGATGTTAACGACGCCTCCAGATACAGTTGCATGGCGGATGATGAAAAGGATGGGCTATCAGTCAGGAAAGGGGTTGGGAAAGGAGCTGCAGGGGGTTGTGCACCCCATTAAAGTCGTACAAAGACCAAAGAGACACGGGCTTGGCTATGAGCCCAGTTTCACTCCGCGGATGGTCTACCGGCCAAAAAATGCCATGGGACTCCAAAAATTATTTATCAAAGGGGAGACCATGATGATGGCCGGGGACGAAGAAGAAGAACCAGTTAAGAGGAAGAAGGCACCAGATCAAGAGGAGGAAGTGGACAACCTGAGTTCATCTTTGGCTCGGTTGTTCATAGAGGAGGAAGAACCAGTCGAGGGCAAGTCCATCTTTAAACAACTTGTCCATGATAGAAATGTATGCCCTACAAGCCAATCATATATGATATGATTCGACATTTCTAGTAATATCTCATTCAATTAAATAGGCAAAACTTCGTTACTAGCTTTTATTAGAAGCGTATATCGTAATGAAGTCCTTGATCACATGCAATGATGATTGAATCATGATGAGATCATGATAATGAGATCGATCATCTAGAGGTATGTGATCTAAATGTTCCTAGTCATAGGATCCTTGAGACGGGACATCAAGAATCCGGATAGACTAGTGTGTGTGATGTCTTCTCATATGATGAGAATGACCGATCTCATTGGTCATCAGTGTGGGGACACTGAGATACACACACAGGTGCTCCTTAGTGGAATGAGTTCACTGAACTGACCAATTTAGGAAAACCTGATCGGTATCTTACCGAACTGTCTATCAGGTTATTCTTACATCTCAATAGCACGGTTGGATCTTTGACCTGAGTCGCCAAAGATGTCTTGCCAGGCATACTATATACTTTGACTATTGACTGATGGATCACTTAGTATTGTGGTCCTATATAGTTAATGGATTGGGTATATGGGAAACCTGGTGGAGGCAATTGAGCGGACAATAGGGGATCGTTCACTCTCGGTAGGAGAGAGAGAATGTCCTATGGATAGTACTCTAAATCCTTGGCCAAGGTAGATAGGATAATTGGAAAAGGAGTTTTCTAGTTGATCCATTCCTGAGTACAAGATTTCATAGAGTTGGAATATTTAGGGGTTGACAGTCAGTGCCGAACCCCTGACCGACCGGGACATTGTATGAACGAGGATTTAAATCTGTGTGGTAATTGATGATGGAAAGGCTCAATGGATGTTATTTAACTCCCCAAAGTCATTTGGGATCATAGGATGTGGCTTATACCCTTTATGATCAGAAAGCCGTAAAAACTGTTATCGGATAATGGTTTTCATTTAATTTAAAGGAATTGTTATTTTAAATTAATTAAGGCTTTAACCAAATTGACTATTGGGCCTAGTGGGTCACACACAATAGATCTGGTCAATAAGATGAGGGCATGGACGCAATTTTATAGAAGTTTTGGGTTTTTATGAAAAAATCCATCTTCTATATATAAATAGCTTATGAAGCCAAACCCTAACAAGCCATAGGGCTGGAGCACGTCCCAAGCCTCCTCTCTCCCTCCTCTCTCCTCTAGAAGGTGATCTTGCATGGTCAAGCTTGGATCTGGAAGGTTTCTAGAGGCCCGAAGGAAGAGAGAACTCGTCTATTGAAGCAGATTGTGTGGATACCGCTAGAGACCGGACACTTGAACAGTTTTCAGCAAGGAGGAATGTCCTCTCTTCATCCATGGTTAGGTATTTGAGAAATCCCATGAGGTACTCTCGTTCTACTTCATATTCGGTTCCCGATTTTACTCGTTCGGCATCGATCAAGGCAAAGATCATGGTTTTTTTGGAATCAAAATTTTTCCGCTGTCATGTATTGATTCCTTACAGTATACTCGAACCCACCTCCAAACAACATCCCGCGTGAGCCATATCCTATGGTCACGTATTTCAAAATTTTCACTCTATCCCTCTTGGATTCACTTGATGGGCTATCTAGCCCAATTCCCACTTCTGGACCAAAATGGCCACCTGAACTGATCATTGGGCCTAAGAGCGCATTCAAATCTTCTTACTCCACTGGGCTTCTATGCCCATTCCAATCCAACAACCTTGAGCCCGCGTGCCCACCATTCGGGCCCACGTGCCCCTTAGATCTTTTCACTAGCTTTGGGCCTATCTGCCCATTTCTTGTCTTCATCGGGCCCGCGAGCCCATTTTTCTCCCATTTGCTTAAGCTTTCTATTTCTGCTCGAACCCCATTGGCTCATTCTCTTTTTGTTATTGAAAATACCCAAAATACCCAAAAAAAAAACGTCCGCTCGCAAACTCAGTTTTCCATTGAGGAGACATCTCTACTTGTCTCGGAGGGTGCTCCCAACCAGGGACCTCTCTTCTCTAACTCACTGATCGATCTGCTCGATCCTTCACCCATTGTAAATACCACCTTTTCAATTACGTCTTCTTTAGGAGTAGTTAGGATGAAAATTCGAGGTAAACGTGTGCCAGAGAGATATCTCCAGCAAATAGCTTAAAAATGCAAGGAATGTGCAAGGCTACCAAGGTTTTTGAAAAATGCTATCCAGCTTGATGAAATCCAATATGAAGATGAATTCAATGTAGATCATACACTGGGAGTTAACGAGGTCTTATCAGAAAAAGATCCTGATTTCGAGGATGGAATTGAGGACTTGGCTGATGCGTATGAATCTGGACTTAAAAGGTTTGAAGAACCATTAGCCCCGGTGGATGAACCGACAAAAGAATTGAATCTCGGAACACCGGAAGATCCCAAGACAGTCCTCCTAAGTGCAAATCTCACTCCCACTGAGGAACAGAGTTTAATTGAAATTTTGGAAGAATATAAGGACACGTTCGTATGGACATACGAAGACATGCCGGGGTTAGACAACTCGTTAGTTGAACATCGTCTAACTTTGAAACCTGGAAATACCCCGGTCAAACAAAAATTAAGGAGATTCCACCCTGATGTTGCACTTAAGATGAAAGAAGAGGTCGACAAGTTGCATCAAGCAAGATTCATTAAGGTCGTCCTTTATCCGCAATGGGTGGCAAACATAGTCCCTGTCATGAAGAAGGATGGCCGAGTTCGGATCTGTATAGACTTCAGGGACTTAAACTGAGCATGTCCTAAAGATGACTTTCCTCTACCTCATATTGATGTACTGGTTGATAACACTGCTGGATTCGAGATATTGTCATTCATGGATGGCTATTCTGGATATAATCAAATCCGGTTGGCCGAAGAGGACCAGGAGAAGACCTCGTTCACCACACCTTGGGGAACCTACTGCTATGTCGTCATGCCCTTTGGACTGAAGAATGCTGGTGCTACCTATCAGAGGGCAATGATGGCTATCTTCCATGACATGATGCATACCCTTGTAGAGGTGTACGTGGACGACCTGGTCGTTAAGTCCAAAAGCTGAGAAGATCACCTGGAAGTGTTGAGAAAGATCTTGCAAAGGGCTAAGGAATATAAATTGAAGATGAACAAAAAGAAATGTACGTTTGGAGTATCCTCAGGAAGGTTATTGGGGTTCATAGTGAGCAAAAGGGGCATAGAGATCTGTAAGCACCCGAAACGGGACATCCGCGGATCTCCCCCTCCCGGCCCCTACGCTTGCTTTGGTGACTTGGTGGATGGGATGTTAGTGGGTGTGGTCGCCAGGAGCCAAAGGCTCCAAAATATGATAGAATGAAATGAAATGAAATAGAGAAATGACCGTCGTACCTTTGGAAGTGGGGAGATTGTTGGGTTCCGACTTCTCCTCTCTTGGCCGGCCGAAAGAAGAGAGCTTAGTGAGTCCTTCGTCTTCGATCCGGTTGAAGCTCCGCCTCAATCATATTTACCTAAGAATGTCCATAAGAAAACATAGAAACAAGTGAAAAGATCATTAGTTCTCGTGACAGTGTAGAATCATGCTCAAATTCAAATGTAAACATGAAAGAGGGAAGGAACTGACCGGATTGGGACTAAATCCCAACCCCTATTTAGAAGGTTTTAAAAATATATATGTGATGCAAAATGATCTAAGACATGCTAAATAACTTGATGAACAGTGCTAAGATGAAAAAGGAAGACAAAAACTCGATTAAACGGACGATCGGAATCCAAAAATAACAAAACAAGCTTCTGTCCTTCCCGGTGCCCCGTATATAGGGTGCCGGGAGCAGTGCCCCTTTATGGGGCGCGTTGACCAAGTCAAAGCGCCACGTATACGGGGCACTAAGTCTGGCCCGAACAGATTTTCTTCTCCTCTTCGCGGCGCCGCTCCAGAGTGCTGGGAGGCTTCCGGGACGAAGTAGGGGCTTCTCCTTGTAGACAATATGCAAATGAAGCTAATGAAAGGTGGTTTGGATGCTGGATGTAAGAGGAGAGACGGATAGAGGCTCTCAAAGTTGGAGAAAAATCATGTTTCTGGGTGACAGAAACGGAAGGTTTTTAGGGTTTTTGGTGGACGATTTTGGATCGATTTGAAGGCTTGTGGGGGATGAGAATGGCTTAGAAACGTGGTGTTGGATGAGCTATAGGGTGGCACGGAGTTGGAACCTCCTCCAAGCTCCAAATGGGGGTCTATTTATAGCCCAAAAGAGGGTACTTTGGTCATTTCCGAAAAGCAGTGCCATGTGGCATAGCGCCCTATATATGGGGCGCCAGCATCATGAGATATGTCAGATCGACAAGACAAGTCACTACGGGCGGTCAAATCGGCCTGTCAAATCAATTTAATTTGGATCCAGGCGCCCTGTCCAAATGATGCTACTGCGGGTAGTGACATGAATGAAGCGTAGGCGAATGTAGCGAAGCGTAATGAGGCGTAGCGGAATGAAGTGGTAATGGACTGAAAAGGTGACGCCAAGGTGTAGATTTAGACACGCCCTCATTGGCCTAGTTGAGTAGAATAAAACTTTACCGAACTCCGAGATTACCCTTTGTCTTATCGAAACCTTCCCTCTGGTTGATTGGTTAAAGAGAAGAACAGTACTGAAAGTAAATAACTAAAATCCCACGTGGGGGAGAATTGTTACCGGCCAGGACCCGAACTGCATGGTGTGTTGGACTCGGTAGAAATGCATTGAAAAGTAAATTGCGAAAAGTAAAGAGGAGACAGCCAATCAACAAAGGTTGGGTTCTTCAAATTCATGAGGTTTACTCAGAAATACCGGTTCAGTTTGACATGGAAAAACTTCTTGTTTTGATGAAATCATTTTCAAAACCCGTTGGAAACCAATTCTCTGAAAAATCAAGACCATCTTTAAAAGGGTGCACGATGCGACTGGAAGGAGGTTATAGCATCATTAGGAAGCGGGGAATTGTTATGGTGGGATAACGCATGTGATGATGCATGATGCATGCTGGGTTTAAAGAAATAAAAATAAGTATAAGAAAATAGTTGAAGATATAGGTTGAACATAATGGGTCAGGACATCCATGAAGAAACCGTCGTCCCCGCATATTCAACTTTGGCCTATCCGCAAGCCTAGGGAATGACTGGGCCCTCACTGATTTTGTTGAAGGGGTTCTCAGGCTTAGCCCCCTCTAGACTTGAGGTCTTCAACATCTCAAATATTATTTATTTTGATAGATGCAATACTAAATGCAAGTCCTAATAGGGGTCGGGGTAGTCCACTTTTGGTTTTCAATTTTTTTTTGTTGTTTTTTTTTTGCCTCCTCGAAGTGCCTGGGGATATGAAGTTGGTATGCCTTCTCCTATTCCTGCATCCACTTGAGAGAAGATATTAGAACTTTATTTTGGCTTAGTCCCTTGCAAGGAGAGGGAAAAGTTGCCTTGATCTTTTGTCAAGGGACATCGGCCTTATCAAGGTAAAGACAACAGAAAAACATAAGTATGCACAAAAGGAAATATGCAAGACTGAAATTAAACATGAATGCAAAGGCAACTAGTCAATCTAGATAGCAAACTTTAGGTGTTTTGAAATTTTTGATTTGTTTGGGTTTTGATGGTTTTATAATGTTTTTGGTATTTTGGTATTTTTATGATTTTTTGGTGTTTTGAATATTCTTTTTTAGGATTTTTGAAATATTTGATTTTTTGTTTGGTTTGGTGTGAGGGACACGATTGTCTCATCCTTTGCTTTGCTTGTTATAGGTGCCTCTCTCATTGCTACCTAAGGGTTAAGAGTAGGCATCACGTGTAAGAAAGTGCCTAGTCCGAGATCTTCTGACCTTCTGCCTTTGATAGGCTATGGCTCTTCTTGGACCTAGTCGGTCGACCCTATCCTTTGAGGTTAAAGAAGGAAGATGATTGGTGGTAAGTCCTTAGTAGAATTCAGGGATGTCGAACTTGTTTCTCTACTAATATCTATATTGCCCATTTGGGTTTTGACCTCTTCGGGTCCTTCCTTCTAGCCCGTTTTCTTTGATGGCCCACATTCAGACAGGTCTTTCTTCTTTTTTGCTTGACTTTGACCTGAGGGGTCATTGCCCATCTTTTGGAGCCTTTTTATTTTGTACTTTTGTTGGTACACATTCAGACAGGTCTATTCTTTTGCTGACCTGAGGGGTCATTGCCCATCTTTTGGCACCTTTTCTTTTAATAAAAAGTCAGACCTTCAGAGGCATTTTCCAACTAAGGCAATGGGCATTTTCGATACTCCTCATTCTAACCCCTTTTATCTATTCTGGACCGAAACAAGAAGAGAATGGGATTAGGTTGACCTTCCTTTGCCAAGTGTTGCCTAGCTTTCTATCTGACTTCCGATCATCGGATCTCAAGACTAGACGTGTAGTGTGTGCAGTATGATGCCTATTTTTATTTCCCTAAGTGACAAGTTGGTGCACCGAGCAAGCAAGCGTTAGATGTTGGTCATTATACTTCACACCTTTGGATTTTATAGATTTTTTTGTGACTTTTGTTTTTAAGGGAAATATTTTTTTGAGGTATACACCATTCCAGGGATGAGCTAGTTCTTCTCCTTCTGCATTAGTCAGCTTATATGAATTACTGGGATAAACAGCCGAAATCACATATGGACCTTCCCAATTAGGTTGAAGTTTGGAGCAGGGACCGCCCGGCTTTAACAAATATTCTTTTAAGCACAACCTCACCGACTTCAAATTTTCTCTCCACCACTCTCTTCTGATAAAATCTTTTTGGTAAGATCTAGCATGTTCGGCAGCGGCCAGCCTCCTTTCATCCAAGAGTTCGAGTTGCGCGAGAAGCGAATCTCGGCGTTCATCCATCGGGATATCTCGATCGATCTGGATTTGGAGAGATGGAATGATTACTTCGTATGGAACTACCACCTCCATCCCAAATGCCAAGGCATAGGGGGTCTGACCCGTTGGGGTTCGAATAGAAGTGCGGTAGGCCCATAGAGCATCAACTAGCTTATCTGGCCAGTCTGCGAATTTGCTGGACTTACAAGTCTTCTTAATGATCTTTATCAGGGTCTTATTGGTGGCTTCTGCTTGACCGTTGCCTTGAGGATAATATGGAGATGAATGATGCAATCTGATGCAATACCTGTTGCAAAGGTTACGCAGCTCCTGAGAGATGAATTGTGGTCCATTGTCGGTGATGATGTCGCCTGGGATCCCGAACCTGGCAATGATGTTGCGCTTGATGAAGGTGCGGTCGTTGATGCCTTGATCTCCACATATGCTTCCGCTTCTGCCCACTTGGTGAAGTACTCCGTTGCAGTTAGGATGAAGGATTTGGTTTTGTTTGTGGAGTTTGGGTCACTGAGGGGTCCGATAACATCAAAAGCCCACATAGCGAAGGGCCATGGGGCGTGAATCGGGTGAAGGGAAGATGCGGGAGAATGAATCTTGTCGGCGTGAAGTTGACATTGATGGCAGTGCCGGACAAAGATCAAGCAATCTTCTTCCAGAGTAGGTCAATAGTACCCTTGCCTGATGATTTTCTTGGCGAGGGCATGAGCATTTACACGGCCTCCACATACTCCGGAGTGTGCTTCTTTAAGCACCAATTCAGCCTCTTCTCCGTCTACTCATCTTAATAGAACACCGGCCAAACTCCTTTTGTAAAGTACTCCACCTAAGATGGTGTTCTAAGCTTTTGGAGCTAACTGATGCAGGTATCTTTCTGGAACTCTCCTACCTCTGATTTTTTTTTCCTATTTTTATTGGAAACTAAACTTAAAGAAGAAGGAAGTAAATAAGAAGAGGAAGAGGGGGTGGATGGAGTGGAATTTATTGGAGAGGATGGAGGGCAAAGAAGGTCAATTAAGGATCTGGTGGCTCCTTGGGTCGAATGCCCTTCCGAGGCAAGTTGAGATGTTTCCTCGATCGAAATTTGAGTTTCGAGGAGGGCATTGTTTTTTGGGGAGTGCTAAACATAAAGACGGAATGAGCTTTGGGTGCCCGATTTGGGTTGAGATCAACTACGGGAGTCAGAGTAGGCGAAGATATTGATAAAGAGGGGAAGACTTCGAGTAATGTTTGATAAAGGGGGCTTTCGGGCCCAATGTTGACAGAAAGAGGTGATGGGACAGTAGGCCGGATGATCATAGAGGAAGATGGGTTCATGGACCCAATAAGAGGAGGATGCGGGATCAAAGGCCTGTGTCTAGGAGATGGGCTCGAGGGCCCGAGAATTGGAGAAAATGGGCACAAAGGCCCGGATTTAGTAGAGGGGCTCGATGGCCCAAGAGTTGGAGGAAATGGGCACAAAGGCCCAGATTCAATAAAGGGGCTCAATGGCCCAAGAGTTGGAGAAAATGGAGGCCCAGATTCAATAGAGGGGCTCAATGGCCCAAGAGTTGGAGAAAATGGGCACAAAGGTCCAAATTTAGTAGAGGGGCTCGGTGGCCCAAAAGCAACAAGTGGGTTCACATAAGTTGGACCTGAGGGCCTAGAAATAGGGATCGGGCCAAGAAGCCCGGGGAGAGCATCACGGTGAATTGGGGCATCGGCCCCAAAAGATGACATAATGAGGGAAGGCCCTCCTTTTTCTCGAGTCGGTTTGGCAATATGACCCTTGGGTGGGTCGACAGGTGGTTCAGCCTAGAGTGGTTCATTGCTTGACCCTTCTTCATCGGTGGAAAACAAAAGAGATATTTCAGGATACACGTCATCTTCAGGGTCGTTGGCTCTTCTTCTTTTGTCTTTCTCCAGCTCTTGTTCTTCCTTGTTCTCAGCCAGTTGAATGGTTTCTTTCTTGATGAAAAACCTTTGTAAGCATCCTGAAAAGTATTTGCTTTTGAGATTTTGACCATTGGCTGTCGTTCCATCATACCCAACCCCGCTCTTTGGTTGTAACCTCACTGGATTGATTGGCTCAGCTATGCCTTGCAGTTCTTTGCCTAGTCCTTGGCCTTCTTGATATCCCAAACTCTTCATTATGTGCCATCCAATGGTTTCATTTTCCTTTCTTTTTCTTCTCCACACTTGCTTGGGTTGCCTACTCATTTCTGGAAGATCCAAGATTGTCAAAATTGGCTCGTTTGGCAACCCAAGGGGTGGTGGTGGAGAAGATGGATGGTCTAAGGGCATGCTAGTCACCTTAATCACCTGTCCCTTGTAAGGGAATTTAAGACACTGGCGATTGGTGGAGGCGACTGCCTCAAGTGCTTCCAAGTAGGGTCGTCCCAAAATAGCTTTGTAGGTTGGATCCATCTCAAGTATGTGGAAGTTAACAGTGACTGTTCGAGGTCCAAGTTTCACATTTAATGTAATCATGCCATTGGCAGGCTTTTTCGAATTGTCATATGCAGTCACTGTTATTTGAGATGGCCGGATGTCTTCCTCGGAGAATCCACAAAGATGTAATGTTTCTGGTGGCAGAACATTAATGGATGCTCCGGTATCGACCAAACATGACTTAATGCCTACACCATTGATGTGGACTGTGATGCACAAGGCACATTTCCTTATTTTCGGGTCGGCCAACTCTTCCTTTGTGAATGTAAGGGCCGGGTACTCACTTCTCGGGACCAGAACTGATGAGATTTTTTCTGGGGGAGGCTCTCATTCACCATCACCCGCTGTAAGTATTGTTGGAGAACCTCTTGATGGACTTTGGATCTTTTGATCAACTCTAAGATAGAGATCCGTGTCGGGGTTTTATCAAGATGCTTCAATAAGTCATAGGATGTCCCAGGCAACGGTTCTTCGATGTGTTCTTCTTCTGTTTCTGGTACCAACCCTGACTGACCAGCCTGGGGAAAGACCCTTTGGAACATGCGCCCACTCCTGAGTACTGTGGCAAGTTGAGGAGCTATAGCTGGGGTGGTAGTGGTGGGTGGCGGGTTAGGTCGAATGATGGGAGCTCTTGGGACGGGCGTAATGATGGTGGTTTGAGGCATGGTAGAGTAGGTAGGTATGTTTGCATGAGGCGGGATGATGATAGGTTCTAGTGGTGGTGATGTTTGTGGTGGATTAGCCGGGCGGGTTAGGGTCCGTCCCGATTGGAGTTGAATGGCTGGTGGTGTGATGATGGGTTGTGATGGTGTTCGGATGATGGGCATTCTGATTAATGTGAGGTGACTATGGGACATAGTTGTTCGGTGTATCGAGTGGGCGGGTGGGTTAGGAGGGTGAAGTAAGTTGATGTGCATGGAGGAGGCGGCTCCCTCGACTTGCCAATTCGGCCCCGATCATGATACTCCTCGAAGAAATCATGATGGGATTAACGTGTTGATTCCCGAGCACGGGTGCATGTGGAGGTAAAGGGTTTTGGATAATCCCCGTGCCGGGTTCCGTTGTTGTTCTTCGAGCTGGTGCATGCCGCCGTTGAGGTTGATTTTTCACCGTTCGATGTATTCCCCCATCTGGTCCCAGTCAATACTGCCTTGCTCATTAAGATCGTGGATATAGTCTTTGAACTAAAAACAATTTTCCACGGTGTGCCCAGGATATCTATGGAACAAGCAGTATCGCTCTGTGTTGGCATTCTGAGGCCACTCCAATTTCTCCCTTAGCAATGCAATTTGCCCTGCCGCCATGAGTGCATTAAATATGTCCACGAGAGAGTACGGCAAAGGCGGGTAATCGTTCCTCTTGGGTCCAACCTTTCGGGGTTCGTAGGCCATGGGAGGGGGTGCTTGGTTGTAGTTGGCCAGTTGTTGCCGCGCTGGTTGGGGAACCGGGGCTTGCGGTCGCTGAGGGATCGGAACTTGTTGTTGACGAGGCTGGAACTGAGGTTGATGTTGAGGTTGACGAGGGTTTCTAAATGGTTGGTTTTGTTGAGGGTTCCTAAACTGGTGTTGATAATTGCTAGGTGGGTTCCCTACAACATTGAGGTTATCATTTGTCACTACGCCCTCAGTCACTGGACCGGTTGTGGTAAAAGTGGTTTTCTTGACAGCTCGGGGTCTAGGATCAAACAAGTTCATGATAGGTGAGTCCCTAAGCTGTGTCTGAATGTACCGTGCCCTTTCATAGAGTTCACTCATGGAGGTGGGGTGATGCAAAGCTAGCATATTCTTTAAGGCCGGAGTGGCATTGGTGATGATCATCTTTACTTGCTCCGGCTCTGAAATGGAATCAGTAAGCTTTTCTGCCATGGACCTCCATCTATCAGCATATCTGGTAAAGTCTTCATCGTTTCTCATTCTTTCAGCCATGAGGTCAGTGATGGAATATGTTGGTCCGACTCTATCTTGATATCTCTGCAAGAATTTAGCTTTCACAGTTTCAAATTTACTCGCCTCGAAAGAGTCAAGCGAATAGAACCACTCTAAAGCTGATCCCTCTAATGATCTTCTGAAAAGAAAAGCAAGGGCCCTTGGATCATTTTGCCACATTACCGACTCATAAAGAAAGTCCTTGATGTGAATGAATGGATTACTGGTTCCATTGTAGCGATGGTATACCGGCATCTTAGAGGGAGGTAAATGAAAAGTAGGGAGGGAAGGAAGAGAAATTTCAGGGGCTGCCTTTGTGTCGATCAAACGTCTAAGCTCTCTATACTGCTCATCCATGCGATTGATCTTGTTAATCATGGCCTGATCGATAGAAGGTTCCCTAAGAGGAGGAGGAGAAGTGGGTGCTTAGCGCACCGGAATTGGGATTTGATGGGCCGAAGTGGCCGGATAAGAAGGGTACATTGGGGGATACACCAAAGGGTGAGTAGGGTTGAGATGATTAGAGGAATAAACTGGTGGTCTAGAAGGAACAACAACATTTGGATTGGGATGATCTAGATTAGCCACCGGATGAGGAGAAATTGGGGCCATGAGCCCGGTATGAGAATGGCCATGAGTGGGCACATTGGGTTGATGTGCCCCAGACCGAGGGGTAGAGATGTGAAGACCACCTTCGGGAGGAATGTGGTCGGAGGGCGACTTGCCCTTGAGGATGGCTTTAATAGCCTGAAGTTGGGTAGGGTCGGCATGAGTGAATGCCTCCCAAAGTGAATTTGGATTGGGTTGAGGAGAATTTTGACTAGGTTCGGGGAGAACTTCGGGTTCATTGACGGCACACACGGCATCAGGATAGAAATAAGATTGGTCATACTCCAACTGTAGTTGCTCGTATCCTTGATCCGCCATTCCGATAACTCGACCTGACCTTAAATTCATAAACACAATAGAAAAATAAGGTTGACAAATAAAAGCTTAAGGATTTTTTTTTAGTTTTGATTTTTTACCCCTTTTTTGTTTTGATTTTCTTTTGTCGGACAAGCAAGTTGTCAAGCAAATTAACCTCAAGCAAATTTTTTGTTTTGGTTCTTTTTAGGTGATTTTGGGATTTTTGTTTAATTTTCAGTTTTTGTTTGCAAACAAGTAATAGCAAAGACTTGGAATGATTAACGCAAATTTTTTTGTTTCAACCTCAAATTAATGGCTTGTTAAGAGAAATATTGTCCACTAAAATAAATGGGTAGGACCCTATGCTCTCACAACGCCGAGCAATCTAAGGTTGTCACTCTTTTCACAGCGATAGGTAGTAGGTACTCCGGGTTTTGGGATAAAGTGGTACAACCAGCCCGATCAGTGAAGAGGGAATCCTTCACGTCTGGGGACTTACGGAGGCCTTGATGGAAGCTACCCGGTCCTTCCGAGAGGGAATCCCCGGAGGAGGAGTTGGCAACCACCAAGAGGGGTGTTTGGATGTGTGGGGCTTTGGGAAGAGAGAGCCTCCCTTCTCGGATGTCCTAAGGAGACGGGCGAACCCGAAACTCCAATGCAAACTAAATGCAAGTGAAATTTCAAGGAATAAGAAGCAACCAAGAAGAAAATAAAAGCATACAATGATTAATGAGATGTTGTAGGAAGCAAGTAAACAAGACAATGATATGAAATTAAACTAAGATGGAAGAAATCATTAATTTAACTAAGCATGCTTTGAAAGATTTGCTAAAGGAAAACTAGGCCTAGAAGGAAATAGACAAGTATACTTAACAAGAGATGAAACAAGATAATATCTAAAATGCTAAGGTGAAATAAGTTGATAAACCAAGCTAGAAATCAGATTGTATGTTTTTAAAAGGACCAACGGAAGGCAACTAAATCGGAAAGAACAAGATAATGCTTCAAGGAAATAAACAAGCATGTAAGCAAGCAAATAGAAATGCAAAGAAATAGAAATGGCTTAAATGAGAACTAAAGTGAAAATAAGCATGTTTTCAAGTGGACATTCTTAGGAAAGAAGAGAAGAACTCACTAAAGCAAAGTCGGTCCCACCGTGGTCGCCAAAAGGTGTAAGCACCCGAAATGGGACATCCGCGGATCTCCCCCTCCCGGCCCCTACGCTTGCTTTGGTGACTTGGTGGATGGGATGTTAGTGGGTGTGGTCGCCAGGAGCCAAAGGCTCCAAAATATGATAGAATGAAATGAAATGAAATAGAGAAATGACCATCGTACCTTTGGAAGTGGGGAGATTGTTGGGTTCCGACTTCTCCTCTCTCGGCCGGCCGAAAGAAGAGAGCTTAGTGAGTCCTTCGTCTTCGATCCGGTTGAAGCCCGCCTCAATCAGATTTACCTAAGAATGTCCATAAGAAAACATAGAAACAAGTGAAAAGATCATTAGTTCTCGTGACAGTGTAGAATCATGCTCAAATTCAAATGTAAACATGAAAGAGGGAAGGAACTGACCGGATTGGGACTAAATCCCAACCCCTATTTGGAAGGTTTTAAATATATATATATATGTGATGCAAAATGATCTAAGACATGCTAAATAACTTGATGAACAGTGCTAAGATGAAAAAGGAAGACAAAAACTCGATTAAACGGACGATCGGAATCCAAAAATAACAAAACAAGCTTATGTCCTTCCTGGTGCCCTATATATAGGGCGCCAGGAGCAGGTGCCCCCTTTATGGGGCGCGTTGACCAAGTCAAAGCGCCCTGTATACGGGGCACTAAGTCTGGCCCGAACAGATTTTCTTCTCCTCTTCGCGGGGCCGCTCCAGAGTGCTAGGAGGCTTCCGGGACGAAGTAGGGGCTTCTCCTTGTAGACAATATGCAAATAAAGCTAATGAAAGGTGGTTTGGATGCTGGATGTAAGAGGAGAGACGGATAGAGGCTCTCAAAGTTGGAGAAAAATCATGTTTCTGGGTGACAGAAATGGAAGGTTTTTAGGGTTTTTGGTGGACGATTTTAGATCGATTTGAAGGCTTGTGGGGGATGAGAATGGCTTAGAAACGTGGTGTTGGATGAGCTATAGGGTGGCACGGAGTTGGAACCTCCTCCAAGCTCCAAATGGGGGTCTATTTATAGCCCGAAAGAGGGTACTTTGGTCATTTCCGAAAAGTAGTGCCATGTGGCATAGCGCCCTATATATGGGGCGCCAGCATCATGAGATATGTCAGATCGACAAGACAAGTCACTGCGGGGGGTCAAATCGGCCTGTCAAATCAATTTAATTTGGATCCAGTCGCCCTGTATATAGGGCACCTGGTGCCCTGTATACAGGGCGCCAGGTGCCCTGTTTATAGGGCGCCTGGTGCCCTATAAACAGGGCGCCTGGTGCCCTATTTATAGGGCGCCTGGTGCCCTATAAGTAGGGCGCCAGGTGCCCTTATACACAGAATTTTGCCCTCTTTGAAATGTGCCAAAGACCTTTATTTTTCCGGAAAACTCGGTTCCCTTGAAAGGTTACTCAAATATTCTTCATGAAAACAAGAATTTGAGCTCTCCAACTAGGCCAAAATTGCGTGTCTACAAGATCGACTCAAACAAGGCCAAGGCAATCATTGGTATGCCTCCTCCAAGAAATATGAAAGAACTTTGAGGATTCATCGGGAGGCTACAGTTTGTCCGCCGGTTCATCTCACAACACTCCCAAAGGTGTAAACCTTTCTATGAGTTGACCAAGGCGGGGGCCGAGTTCAATTGGGATTCAAAGTGCCAGGATGCATTCGATGGATTGAAAAGATACCTGACTAGTCCCCCTGTGCTTAGACCACCAGTCCCTAGCAAGCCCTTAGTTTTATACATCTCGGTTTTGGAGAATTCTCTTGGGGCAATCCTTGCACAAGTGGATGAAGAAGGGAAAGAGAGGGCAACTTACTATTTGTCCAAGATCTTTGATCCATGTGAGCAGAAGTATACTGTAGTGGAGAAGACCTGTGCTGCACTAGTCTGGGTAGTTCAGAAGCTTAAATACTATTTCTTAGCTCATGAGGTCAACCTTATTACCCGCATCAATCCCATCAAATTCCTTCTGGAGAAAATTGATCTAACTGATCGGTTAGGTCATTGGCAGAGCTTCCTCTCCCAGTTTGATATCACCTATGTCCCCCAGAAGGCGATTAAGGGCTATGCCATTGCCGAACATCTAGCCCATCATCCTATACCCCTCTTTGACCCGGTCCAATCGGAGCTCCCGGATGACGAACTAATGTTGATCCGATCTTCCCACCTTTGGACATTATATTTTGACGGGGCTCTGAATTCTCACGGTAAGGGAATAGGAATCGTCCTTCTATCACCCGAGGGTGTCACCATTCCACAGGCATTTCAGCTTGACTTCCCAGCAACCAACAATATAGCTGAATACGAAGCCTTGCTGGCCGGGCTGGAGGCCGCTCATTTCTATGGTGCCACGGAATTAAGGGTGATAGGTGATAGCCAACTAATCCTTCGTCAAGTCCTAACCAAATACCGAAATTCTCATCCAAACCTCAAACCTTACCAAGAACTCACCTCTTGCTATATCAAACTCTTTTCCAAACTCACTTTTGTCCATGTTCCTCGAGCTCAGAACATCCTTGCTGATGCCCTTGACTCCTTAGCTTCATCTCTATCAGTCCCGCTAGGTAGATAGGTGCGGGCTATCCTGTAAGGAATCGTCCATTAAAATTTGGTGCAGCGGAAGTGACGATTCCTATGGGTTCCTTTAGAATCTGTCTCAATCAGAACCGAACGACGAAAACCGAAAACCGATCAAATCGGGTTCGAATATACCTGATAGTGATTCATATAATCCCAAGGAGAGGAAGGAGATGAGCTTCTCAAGCTCTACAAACCGTTCAAGTGTCCGGTCTCCAGCAGTATCCACGCGAACTTCACCCACAGCAGGTTCTCCCTTCGCGCCGGCCTCGAGAACTCTTCCCGAACGGAGCTCCATCGACCATGGACACCTTCTAGAGAGAGGAGGAGGTAGGGAGGAAGCTTGGGACGTGGTTTTCACCCTTGGCTTGATGGGGTTTGGCTGAAACCATTATTATTTATAGAGAATTATGGAATTTTTCATAAAAACCCAAAATCTCTATAAATTACATCCTTGCCCCTGTACTTGTGGATAAGTCCTTTTGTGTGTGACCCACTAGGCCCAATAACCTATTTGGTTGAGGCCTAAATAAAATAGAACAATTCTATTTAATTTTAATTAAATCCGTTATCCGATAACAGATTAATCGGCCTACCGATCATGAAGGGTACAAGCCACATCCCATGATCCCAAATGGCTATGGGGATAATTTCATCTCCATTGAGCCTTTCCATCATCAGTTACCACATGGAAATAAACCCTCATCCATCCAATGTCCCGGTCGGAAAGGAGTACGGCATCGACTGTCAACTCCTTAGTGTACCGACTCTATAGGATCATGTACTCGGAATTGGATCAATTGGAAAACTCCTTTTCCAATTATCCTATCTACCCTGGCCAGGGATTTAGAGTACTATTCCATAGGACATTCACTCTCACTTACCGAGAGTGGACGATCCCTTGTTGTCCGCTCAATTGCCTCCATTGGATTTTCCTTGTACCCGATCCATCGCTATATAGGACCATCTAAATTGTGATCCATAAGTCAATGGTCAAAGCACAAGTTCCACCCAACAAGGCATCTTTGGCGACTCAGGTCAAAGGTCCAACCATGCAACCGTGATGATAGAAAACCACGATAGACGGTTCGGTAAGATACCATTCGGGGTTCCTAATTCGGTCGATTCGGTGAACTCATTCAACTAATGAGCACTGTACGTGTATCTCGGTGTCTCCACACCGATGACCAATGAGATCGGTCATCCTCATCACATGAGAAGACATCACATACACTAGTCTATCTGGATCCTTGATGTCCCATCTCAAGTATCCTATGACTAGGAACATTTAGATCAAATACCTCTAGATGATCAATCTCATTATCATGATCTCATCAGGATTTAATCATCATTGTATTTGATCAAGGACTTCATTATGATATTCGCTTCTAATAAGAGCTTATAATGAAGATTTGCCTAATTAATTGAATGAGATATTTCTAGAAATGTCGAATCATATCATATATGATTGGCTTGTAGGGCATACATTTCTATCATATCCATGTCCGTAGAAGTTCGATGCCGGCGATTAAGGATGGTCGATTTTTGAAGATTAAGGAGAGTTTTGGCAGGAAGGAATATTTAGAGAAGAAAGAGGAAGTTTCTCTAATCGAGTTGGAAGAGTTAGATGAAGGTGAGAGGCCTTGGTTTGATGAGATCGCAAGGTATTGTCAAGATCAGTCGTATCCACCTGGATCAAATGCAAAAGAAAAGAAGGCCATCAGGAGAGTATCCCAGAGGTATACCATCCTAGGAGGGGTGCTCTACAAGAGGAGCCTGAGCGGAATTTTATTGAGATGCGTTGATGAAGAAGAGGCAGAATTGGTGCTTAAGGAAGCACATTCTGGGGCCTGTGGGTGCCATGTCAATGCTCAAGCTCTTGCCAAGAAAATCATCAGGCAGGGGTATTATTGGCAAACCCTAGAAGAGGATTGCTCTGTCTTTGTCCGGCACTGTCATTCTTGCCAACTCCATGCCGACAAGATCCATTCTCCCACATCTTCTCTTCATCCGATTCATGCCCCATGGCCCTTCGCCATGTGGGCTTTTGACATCATTGGCCCTTTAAGTGATCTTAACTCTGAAATCCGTTACAAATCATTCATCCTGATGGCAACAAAATACTTCACCAAGTGGGCAGAAGCGGAAGCGTTCGTGGAGATCAAGGCATCAACACTATGCTCCTTCATCAAACGCAACATCATCGCCAAGTTCGGGATACCCAGCGACATTATCACCGACAACGGACCGCAATTTCTCTCTCAAGATCTGCGTGATCTTTGCAACAGGTACCGCATTGCATTGCATCATTCATCTCCTTATTACCCGCAAGGCAATGGTCAAGCAGAAGCCACCAAAAAAACTTTGATTAAAATCATCAAGAAAACTCGTAAGTCTAGCAAGTTCGCGGTGGCCGGATAAGCTTGTAGATGCCCTATGGGCTTATCGTACTTCGTACGGACCCCCACCGGTCAAACCCCGTATGCTCTCGCATGTGGGATGGAACCTGTGGTCCCGTACGAAGTACTCCTTCCATCACTCCGAGTTCAACTCGATAGGGACATCCCTGTCAATGAGAGACGAGAATCTCTCCTTGCACAACTTGAACTCCTAGATGAAAGAAGGTTGGCCGCTTCCGAGCATGCCCGGACTTATCAGAACTGATTGAAAAGATTTTATCAAAAGAGGGTGGTAGAGAGAAAGTTCGAAATCGGTGAGATGGTAGTCAAACGTATATTCGTTAAGCCGGGTGGTCCCCGCTCCAAGTTGCAACCTAACTGGGAAGGGCCTTTTGTTATAACTGAAAAATATCTAGGTAATGCATATGAGCTAACCAACGCCGATGGAGAAAAATTGAACCATCCATGGAATGGCGTTTACCTCAAAAAATATTTACCTTAGAAAATAAAATGGAGGATTTCTGGTATGATATTAAGTCATCGATCCAAGGGTGTTAGCTAGAAGTCAAGGGTAGTCATCACCTTGCACACACAACACCTCCCGATCCCAGAATCTGGATAGCCCAACACTCGAGAGAGGCAAGGCAGAACCCTGAAGGCGGAAAGGAAGCCTTACCCCATTCTCTTCTATTCGGTCCAAGACAGGTGAAGGGGACTAGAGGAGGATAGTATCGAAAATGCCCGCCGCCTTAGTAGGAGGCCGTCTCATAGGGTGCAAAAGGGTGCCAAAAGATGGGCAATGAACCCCACAGGTTTAAACAAATATGGGCCTGTCTGAATGAGTACCCGGAAGAATAGAAAATGAAGAAAAGGCAGCAAAAGATGGGCAATGACCCCACAGGTCAAAAGACTTGCCTAAGTAAGTGCCACATGTAGAAAAGACCCGAAGAGGCCGAACCCCAACGGGCAATTTGGGCATGAGTAGAGAAACCCTCCTCGACATCCCCAAATCCTATCAAAGACTTCCTCTATTAATCTTCTATCTTAAAACCCTAGGGTAAGGTGAACTATTCAAACTCAAGGGGAATTCAAACCAATCAAGAGAAGAGGGCAAGAAAGATTCTAGGTAGGGAACCTTATTTTCACGTGGTGTTTATCGCTTAAATCTTGATTAACACTCAAAGATCGATGAATTGTTTCAATACCGGCACGTTCTCCACAAAAATTCAAAAAAAAAATTGAATATTTTCAAAAATCCAAAAAAAAACAAATATTTTTAAAAATTCAAAAAAAAAATGAATATTTTAAAAAATCCAAAAAAAAAGTTGAATATCTTCATAAATAAAAAAATGAATATTTTCTAAAAAAATTTGCATCATTTAGCTTGGCATAACCTTGATTTTTGCCTTTGCTAGCATTCATGTTTATTTTTATGTCTTGCATGTTTCATTTCTGCATCGCATATTTATCTTGATTATCACCCCATTAAGAGGGCTCCTCCCTTTGACCTAAGTCAAAGTTGGCCATAATAGGCAAAGGGATGAGTCGTTGTGAAGATCTAATCCTCTTTTATCAAGTGTTTTCAGGGACTTTAAAATAAGAGGAGAAGGTTCTCTCAACGACAGCGTTTCAGGATTCTAAGATCAGGAAGGGAGTAACTCTCGCCATAGTAGGTAAGCTCTCTTAACTTTTACCTTGCTTATCTTGTTAGTCATTTTGTTCATGTTACCTTGTTAATAAGGTTACCCCCCTTGACATATAAGCAAGGCAAGACAACAGTAGGCAAGGGGGTAAGCCATAGAGCAGATTTAACCCTTCTATTAAGTATTTCAGGAAAGAAACACAAGTCAAGGAGGGGTGAGAATCTCGCCAACAGGTATGTCTCTTAACCCTACATCTATTATTTACTTTTATTATTTGCCATCCCTTAGAAGGCTTCACCCCTTGACAAACTTGCAAGGGGTCAAGCCGGAATTTGAAACTGACTATCCTTTCGAGAAATGTCAAGTAGGTCAAACAACACTAAATAAAGAAGTGCTATAACAAGGAAGAAAAGCAGCTACAACACCAGAAGAAGATTAAGCCAGCTACAGATATCAGTGTCTGATTGCCACTGACTCCAGGAGAATGACCACGTGGAGAAGGCATGGAAACCATACCACCGCAACTGCCTCGTTCCGGTGATGCTCCAAAGGAGTGGCCAAGAAATTGCTCGCAGAAATGGAAGAATGGACATGGGAAACCCCCATAACTTGCCGACTAGCATATATGTCGCTAGTCGTGTGTTATTATCTTATACATTATTTGTTGAAGACCATGAGCACGGAGAAGACTTGACCCAAGATCCCCTTCATCAAAATCTACGACGGTCGGGTCATCTCTAATGCTCACGGATAAGCCAAAGTTGTGCTGTGAGAGACGATAGTTCCCGAATGGGTATCTTGACCTCATAGACAATCTATATCCTCAACTATTTGTTATACAAGTTTTGTTTTTTTTTCTTGAGCCCAATATGCATCATGTAGCATTAATTGCATTACATTTTGTTTTGTCATTACATACATCATTTCCTAAACTTCACCTTCTCACTCTCTCGATCATTCTAAATCCCACCGTGTTTTCTAATCCCATCGTGTTCTCTAATCCCACCATGATCTCTAGTCCCACCGACCTTTCTAATATCCCACCGTGTCTATGAATCCCACCGTGTTCGGTAGTCACCTTGTGCCTCCAATTATTTCATTTCTATCACCACTGTGGCCATTGCAATAACTTTCTTGCTATTCATCCCACCGTGGCAGTCAATTCATCCCACCAAGGGCCTCTTATTCAATCAGAACTTGCACCGTCACTATCTTCACGGTCTAAGCTTCAACATTTGCCTTTCGAAATCTAAGATCATTCCATTCCGAATCAAATCTTGTCTATTGGAAGACTTAAATGAATCTGAGAGCCTGAATGTGCTCGATTGGTATTCTTTTAATTTTTCAAAACAAATCTCTTTAAACTTTAGCCCATCACAGTACAGGAACACCGCAAAGATCGGGTTACCGGCTGATGATGAACCTACGAACCCATGTTTCGGGGACTCCTCACCGCGTTGGGGGTTGGCTATTCTTCTCTCGTGCCAATGGCACATCTCTTACCAATTGAACATAGGAAGACTTGATGAAACATGGCGGTTAACCAGGAGACTTGAGGAGATTCATCTTGCCGAATCTGGTCGTTAAGCGTGTCTATATCTACACCTTGATGCCACCTTTTTAGTCCATCACCATTTCACTCCACTACATTCCACTACGATCCATCTCGCTTCGCTACGCTTTCTCTACGTTTCACTCCGCTCCGCTACATGCCATTCCCTTGCAAAGCCGACATCAAGGCGAGGCAAGCTGTAGACACGCCAAATTGGCCTAATTCGGAGCCCCAGACTCTTATTCCATAGGCGATATCTTTTATCTGACCGTTATCTGATCTGGATTACCTCGTGGACATAAGCTAAGGACATTGGTGGAGCCCCTTGTGAGTTGAGAATGGACCAATGATTTCCGGAATTATGCCAAAACCTCCAAGCAAGACCCGAGCGTGAACCATAAAAACACGAAGCCTGCTCGATGACCGACCTTGAATGGTCCATAATTGAAGGTCTCGGGAATCCCGCATGTGTTCCGTAACATTAAGGGTTTCCGAGAAGTCATTTCGGTAGGCGTCGGTCAATGACGGCCTTCGTTACGGCTTTTTCGATCTGTGCTGACACGGCTATCCCGGACCACATGTTAGGCCTTTCCGGTCATCATTGGGTCTTTTCAGGTCATCCGGGTCGATTCTAGCCGAATATTTTCATCAACCGTGGCCATATGGCCATTTCGGTCAATTTTAGGGTTTCCCGGCTTTTCCGAGTTTTGGTTCACGTTTACCGGGTTAATATCAAATTTTTCGATGACTTCGGGTTTTCCGGTCGTACTGGACTTGTTCGGTCATCATTTTAAGTCATCCCGAGTTGACCCGAGATTTCTCGATCGGAACCGTGCTCTTTTGGATCTTTGCCCCGGGTTTCGGCTTTCCGCGAGGGGGTAAACTAGTAGAAAGCCCCGTGAGAACATATCGGGAGTCATGCTGGCTAGTTTACCGACTTGAGGAGGTGCGGTTGAAGGCCATCTTTCCAACGCGACAAACGGGAGCCGAATCGGACTTCCCGTTTGCAAGATACGGCACGGGGAACACGCGCGCAGGAGAGAGAGTGTACTGCGCCCCCGCTCCCTTTGAAAGAGGAGGGCGCGTCCTGCGCGCCCTCAAACCGGGGGAACGTCCTGCGCGCCCCCGGTTCCTTTGAAAAGCGGGGACGCGGTCAGTTTCTTTAAGTCGGAAATTGCCCCGATTAGCACCTTCTAAACCGGATTTTGGAAGGTTTCCGGCGTTGATTTTCGATTATTTGTACCGCGCCCCCGGTTCGGGGGCGCGTTACGTATGTCAAGTCGATTTTTAGCAATTTCCGGAAGTTTCCGTCGATTTTTAGCAGTAAGATGCATAACGCGCCCCCGCTTCCTTTGAAACAGGGGGGCGCACAGACCGCGCCCCTGAAATGGGGGCGCGCCCTGCGCGCCCTTGGTTTGAGGGCGCGCCCTACGCGCCCTCGTCCCCTTTGAAAAGCGGGGGCACGGTCGGTCCAGTTTCCAAATTTTGCACCGGCTTCCTTCCCCTATAAATTGAGGGCCATTCTCAATGACCCAAGGTTAATCCCCAGTTCCTAGCTCGTCCAGAGGTCGTCCAAGCTTTTCTCCAAAGCCATCCCGACATCCAAAGGCGATCCGAAGTCAAGAAATCGATCCCGAGGTGAAGGAGAAGGTTTGATCCGGGTGTTCTTCATTAGCCAACTTCATCGACTTCTGCAGAAAATCTAAGACTCTTTCTGAAAAAGTCTTCAACATAGAAGATGTTCATATCTTCGTTCTCTTTCATCTCCAACTGACGGCACTCAATTCCAACTTGCCGTTTGTTCGTGGCGATTGCTACACTGAGGGCGCGCATCCAGGTTTTGTTTTCTATATCCGCCCACTTTCAGAATTTTTACTGACTTATACAGGAGGATTTCGGAGAAGTCATCAACATATGAACTCTTCCTCTCTGAGTCCTATGTCTACTCCAACAAACAGAACTCGATTCTAACATAGGGGTCGTCCGTAGCATCTTCTGTACCGAAGTCTCACCAGAAGGGTGCAAAGCTACCCGAACCGGCCTTCTTCAACCAACTCGGCTTCAACTCAAGCCGATCCATTCCATAAGCTTTCTCAACTCATTTAACTCAGTTCATTTATTGTTTTAAAGCATATTTCAGTTTATTTGCATCATTTTTACATAATCAAAAATACAAAAAAAGGGGTTAAGGCTCACCCCGAAGCCGGTGAGTCCAATTCCAATTGCTTCTTTCTCATCTTCTTACTACAGTTACTACACTTCCCATAGTTCTAATCATTTTCTTTCACTTGGTTTATTGTTCTAGTTGCACAGGTCTATCAAGCTAGCATCGGTTGGAGACTCTTCTTCATCGGCCGGCCGAAGAAGAAGAAGGTTGAACCCATATCCAGATCTCCCACGCTAAGGTACACGGTCAAATCTAACTAAATCTTGTTTTTATTCCATAAAGCGGAGCCCGCGGCTCCTGGCGACCACCTTTCTTTTTATTCATGTTCTAAGTTAATTCACTCCTCACTCTCCTCCCACATGACCCGAACCATCTTCGTGATAGAAATGTATGCCCTACAAGCCAATCATATGTGATATGATTTTACATTTCTTGTAATATCTTATTCAGTATAAATGGCATATTCTTCATTACTTGCACTATTTAGATGCGTCTATCGTAATGAAGTCCTAGGTTGCATGCAATGATGATTGAATCATGATGAGATCATGATAATGAGATCAATCATCTAGAAGCATGTAACCTAAATGTTCCTAGTCGTAGGATCCTCGAGATGGGACATCAAGGATCCAGTAAGACTAGTGTATATGATATCTTCTCATATGATGAGAATGACCGATCTCATTGGTCATCAGTGTGGGGACACTGAGATACATATACAGGTGCTCATTAGAGGAATGAGTTCACTGAACTGACCATTATAGAATCCCTGAATGGTATCTTACCGAACTGTCGATCAGGGTATTCTATCATCACGGTTGCACGGTTGGATCTTTGACCCGAGTCGCCAAAGATGTCTTGCCGGGCGTACCATGTACTTTGACTATTGACTTATGGATCACTTAGTATTGTGGTCCTGTATAGTTAATGGATTGGGTATATGGGAAACCCGGTGGAGGCAATTGAGCGGACAATAAGGGATCGTCCACTCTCGGTAGGAGAGAGAGAATGTCCTATGGATAGTACTCTAAATCCTTGGCCAAGGTAGATAGGATAATTGGAAAAGAGTTTTCCAATTGATCCAATTACGAGTACAAGATTCCATAGTGTCGGTATATTTAGGAGTTGACGATCAATGCCGTACTCCTATCCGATCGGGACATTGAATGGACGAAGTTTTATATCCGTGTGGTAACCGATGATGGAAAGGCTCTTTGGAGAGGAGTTTATCCCCGAAGCCGTTTGGGATCATAGGATGTGGCTTGTACCCTTCATGATCGGTAGGCCGTTAAATCTATTATGAGATAATAGATTTAATTTAAAAGAAGTTGTTCTTTTAATTAGGCCTCAACCAAATGAGCTATTGGGCCTAGTGGGTCACACACATAAGGGCTAATCCATAAGTTTGGGGGCAAGGGTGTAAATATAGAGAAAGTGGGGGTTTTTGTGAAAAACTCCAAATTCTCTATATAATAGCGAATTGAGCATGAGCCCCACAAGCCAAGGCTGCAAAATTCGTCCCTACCTCTCTCCTTCACGTTTTCCCATGCTGGAGGCCGTCGAGAGTCGATGGGACTTCATCCGGGGCGAGTCGGAAGGTCCGACGCGAATGAGAACCCGACTATGGAGGCGGCTCGTGTGGATACGACTAGAGGCCGCACACTTGAGTGGCTGAACGAGCGTGAGAACGCTCGATCTTCTCCGATTTTTAGGGATTATTTGAATCCCACAAAGGTACGTGTTCGAAACTATTTCGAATACCGATTTTGGCGACGTCGTTCGGTTCCAATCGAGGCCAAGACAATGATATACAAGGAATCGGAATTTTCCGCTGCGCCAATCTGATTGGTCCGATTCCCAACACTCCAGTGCTCGAGCGACGCCGTGAGATGAAATTTTGGGGATCAATGTGAGTGTGGGATCGAGGTGAGGAGTCTTTACTGCTTTCCGAGTGTTTTCAATTCACTCCTTTTCCCCCTATTCATTCTATCTTTCACCTTCTTATCTTGAGGTGCCGATCCGGAACCCGTTTTCGGAGTTGACACCCACGGCTCCTGGCAACCACCCTTTTATTTATGCTTTAAGTTCATCTCTTCCTCACTCTCCTCCCACATGACCCGAACCGTCTCCGGTGCTCGAGCGACGCCGTGAGATGAAAGTTCGGGGATCAATGTGAGTGTGGGACCGAGGTGAGGACATTTTACCGCTTTCCGAGTGTTTTTCGATTCACTCCCCCCTTTTCCCAATTCCATCTTTCACGTTCTCTTGAGGTGCCAATCCGGAAACCATTTTTGGAGTCGACAGACCGTTCTGACTGATTGGTTAGGTCGTTGGCAGAGTTTTCTTTCATAGTTTGATATCACCTATGTTCCCCAAAAGGTGATTAAGGGCTATGCCTTTGTCAAACATCTTGCCCACCACCCTATACCCATCTTTGACCTAGTCCAATTAGAGCTCCTAGATGATGAACTAATGTTGATCTTATCTTCCAATCTTTGAACATTATATTTTGATGGGGCTCTGAATTCACACGATAGGAGAATTGGAATCATCATTCTATCACCTAAAGGTGTCACCATTCCACAAGCATTTAAACTTAACTTTCTAGCAACCAACAACATAGCTGAATATAAAGACTTATTGGTCGGGCTAGAGGCCGCTCACTTCTATAGGGCCACTCAACTGAAGGTGATAGGTGATAGCTAACTAATTCTGCACCAAGTCCTAACCAAATATCGAACTTCTCATCCGAACCTCAAACCCTACCAAGAACTCACCTCTTTCTACATCAAGCTATTTTCCAAACTCACTTTTGTCCATGTTCCTCAAGTTAGAATATTCTTGATGATGCTTTAGCCTCCTTAGCTTCATCTCTATCAGTCTCGCTAGGTAGACAGGTGCAGACTATCTATGTCTGTAGGAGGTCAATACCAGCAACTAAGGATGGACATTTTCTAAAGGTCAATGAGAGATTTGGCAGAAGGAATACCTGGAGTAGAAAAAGGAGATTTCTTTGGTTCAGTTGGAAGAATTAGATGAGGGTGAGAAGCCTTGGTATGATGAGATTGTGAGGTATTGCCGAGATCAGTCTTATCTGCTTGGATCCAATGCAAAAGAGAAGAAGGCCATCAGAAGAGTATCCCAAAGATATACAATCTTAGGAGGGGTGCTCTTCAAGAAGAGCCTAAGCAGAATATTACTCAGATGCATTGATGAAGAAGAAGCAGAGTTGGGGCTGAAGGGAGCACATTCTTCCTTCTTAAACCCCTGGGTTAGGGTAAACTGTCCAAATTCAGGGGGAACCTAAGTTGATTAAGAGAATCTGGAAAGAAATATTCTAGGTAGGGAACCTCATTTTCATGTGATGTTTACCGCTTGAATATTGATTAACATTAAAAGACCGATGAATTATCTCAATACTAGCACATTCTCTATAAAACCCCAAAAAATTGATTGAATATTTTCAAAAATCTAAAAAAATGAATATCTTCAAAAATCCAAAACAAATAAATATTTTTAAAATTTTAAAAAAATAAATATCTTCAAAAATCTAAAAACATTTAGAAACCCAAAAAATTGAATATTTTAAAAAATCTAAGAGAAATGCATTATTTAACTTGACTCAACCTTTATTTTTGCTTTTACTTGCATCCATGTTTATTTTTTTGTCTTGCATGTTTCCATTCCCGCATTGCATATGTCTTTGTTATCAACCGTTAAGAGGGCTCTTCCCTTTGACCTAAGTCAAGGCAAACAACAATGGACAAAGGGGTGAGTCATGGTGAAGATTTAACCTCCTTTATAAAGTGTTTCAGGAATTCAGGAACAAAAGGGGAGCGATTCTTGCCATGACAGGTAAGTCCTCTCAACCTTTATCACATCTCATTTCTTTTAGTCATTTATTTATTTATCCCACCTTGTTAATAAGGCTACACCGCTTGACATAAAAGCAAGGCAAGATGACAATAAGCAAGGGAGTAAGCCATGGCGTAGATCTAACCCCTTTATTGAGCATTTTAGAAAAAAAACACAAGTTAAGGAGTGAGGAAGTCTCGCCAGCAAGTATGTTTCTTACCCTTACATTTGCTATTTTATTTTATCATTGTCATTTACCATTCTTCAAGAGGCTTCCACCCCTTGAAAAACTTGCAAGAGGCCAAGCCAGAATGCGATGCTAACTAGCCTTTTGAGTGATGTCAGGTAGGAAAAAGTAGTTTAACTAAAGCAAACAAATGTCTGAATACATCATCAAGTGACAACAAGTAAGAAATAGAGTAGCTACAACAAAATAAGAGCTAAGCCTGCTACAAATAGCAATGCCCACTACCACCCTCTCTGGGGGAATGGTTGCGTGATGGAGGCATGGAAGTCGTGTCTGCTAACACCGCTACAGCAGCCTCGTTCCGGCGACACTCAGAAGATGTGGCCAAGTACATAGTGGCACTACTCGTGTGGCTTTGACTCTGCCCCTACTGGCTCTAGCCATGGTGACTCTGGCTATGATGGGCGTCGCTCCTATGTGTGCTGCTCCGGTGGGAGTTGCTCTAATGTGTACGGCTCTGGCTCGACTTAGCGGGAACACCTTAGTGATAAACTAGCAATGTCACCTCCACTATCGCCAAATGAACCTACGACTGTAGGCACATCTACTCTAGGGACCGGATGGCCTGACTGTGTTGGTGCTTCATCTCGCACATGGCTCTCTTATGCTGAAGATGGAGGTCTGAAACATTCATCTATGATTGAAGGTCAGCCAGGGCAGACCGCCATGTCTCCTCCTCGATCTCCAATGATTGGATGCGGGTGGATGAGGAAGCAACAGTGCCCTGGAACTTGGCAACCTAGAAGAAGAGGAAACAACATGAGACAAGAAGATCAATGACTAGATAAAAGTTCAATTAAGGATACCTCTGTCTCCTTGGAAGCCAGAGCCTCCTTGGCCTTGCTCAAACACTAATGAAGCTCAGCTACTTCTTCCCTCAACAAAGAAGGAGGAGAACCCTTAGCACAAGCCTGGCACTGCAAGCAGAAAAGAGAACACATCAAAGCCAAGCAAGTAGTACAATAGAATAGAAAAGGTAGTCATGGTCAATGTTTACCTCGGTCTCTAAAGTAGTACAAAAATAAGCCACCTCTTGTTGTAAACCAACAATCTCCAGCCTCTAGCACAATAGCAAACCTTGAGCTTCCTAAAATGTTGCAAAGGTTAAAAGTAGCAACAATGCAGAGTTTGTTTAGAAGAGAGAAAATCGTTACCTGACCCTCAGGAATGAACAAGTGTTCGTATGCCCCCTCATAGCGGTGAACGTAGTCTAAACTATCCTCCACCCAACCAATGACTACCTCTCCACCCTTATACCATAGTGTAATGGAGGTCTGGTACTTTGCCACCCAGTCTACTAGGAGGATTAGACATCTGGGGCGGGCTCTGATTAGTGAGAGATAGAGAGGGGGCTCCAATCAATCCTGCTCTAAGCCTAGGTAATGCATCGAGAAGCGAAGCCACAAGGGTGCCAACTCGTTGATGCAAAGAAGATTAAGATCACGATCAAAGACCCGACCCAAATTAGCAATCCAAGGCTGAAGGTGGTCATCGGTCGTGAGATAAGGCCGCCAACACACCTGTAGGAGAGAGAAGCATTATTACCAATTCACCAGAAGATGATTAATGCATTGATTAAATATACCTCAGTATGTGGGAAGTGGAACATCTGTGCACGGATAGATGCTAGCTAGCTTCGGTGGCCCTTAGAAAGGCAGATAGGCTCCCAATGAGCCATCAATGGGAGGAGGCCTAGAGAGGACTACTGTGCATGGCCCAGGAGAAAGTAGAGATAGCTCCAGACCTGCAAAAGGCACAACTCGTCAGGCAACATATACAAGAATAGAGCAAAGCATACAAGCAGAGAAGAGAAAAAGCTGCCAAAGTCACCTGAAGAAAGGGAGAGAAGCCGACGACAGAAACAGAACCTAACTTAGGCTAGAGGCCATAAAGTAGGTGGGCAAGCATTGCTGCCCCCCACGCATACGTGCCAACCAAGTCCAGATCGGCAAGCAAGGGAAGAAACCACAAATGAATGTTGTCCGTCTTCGAGCCTAGCAGCAGACCCCCGAAGAAGAAGAGGAAGAATCGATAGAGGTTCATGTCTACCTACGTGGTGCCAAGTAAGCCGGTGAAAGCTGCCGCAGCCTGGCCAACCATGCGACAAAAGAAGCCATTCTGGCTCTCGCCTCAGACTAGCTTGGCATCCACCAAGCCCACCATCTCACCAACCTCTAGTGTGGCAATGGTGCGTAGACCCTCCTCAGGGTCAAACTTGGGCTCGTAGGCAAAGAGGGCCGAAACTCCCGCGAATTGTCTAAAGAGGTGACACACACCAACAGCCTACCGTCAACACAAAGATCAGTGATGTGTGCAACATCCTCCATGAATGGCACCATGTTCCCCCAAGGAAAAAGAAAAATAAAAGAGTCTAGGTCTCATAACTCATAGAGAACCTACACTAGGGTTAGGTCCTCCCAGAAAGGGGTCGCCAGGAGGAGGGGTTCAAACCCCATCTCCTCCAACCAAACCTATTAGAAGTCCGAAAGGTTGAGGTAAGCCACGTGCACCAAGTCCCATGAGATCCGGGATTTCACCCATGCCTACAAGAAATTCATTTCATTAGTTCATTCAATTCTATTGTTGAAAGACGAAAAAACTAATCATTAAGTGCAGGGCAAAAGAAAATGTACCTCGCAGTAAATCGGGAGCTCAAGCTCCTTGGACTCGGAGTCGTGCTAACGGGAGCATCTCGACATCTGCATCAAAAGGAAAGTTAACATCACATCATCCCATGAATAAATATATTAATTGATTAATTAACTAATCAGTTCATTAATTACTTAATTAACTAAAAAAATATGTGTGTTGAATGCGCCCCCAAGGTGAGGGCGCACCCTCGACTTGAGGGCGCGGTGGCCGCACCCTCAGACCAAGGGTGTGGTCACCGCGCCCTTGCCCCCGTTGGAATGGGACCACACCCTCAGACTAAGGGTGCGGTCACCGCGCCCCCGCGTTGAGGGCGCAATCAACACTATGTGTTGACTGAGGCCCTTCAACCTTTAAATTTGTATTTTCACGATAAATTGAGCAAATGAACTCCGAATGGCGAGAAATTTAAACCAAATCAAAGAGCAAGTCCTGATCTACGATCGTTGTAACTGGAGCACTAACCTTTGAAGGTGTCTCGAACTCTAAAAGTGAGTTGGGATCAACGGAGCTTCTAGATGAGAAGAGATGGTGAGCAGGATGAAATGAAGAAGTTTCAACTTTGAAGGGTATTTATATAGCATAAAACATAAAAATGGGAGAAAATTGCAAAAATCACTTGTGGTTCAGAAAATCGAGTTGATCGTGAAGCCACCGAAAGAACGTCGATTTGACACATGATTTGTTTTGAAAATTTTTGTAAGGAAAAATTCTCTTTTAATTTCCACCGAAAATCCCTCTTTTCACATAACTTTGAATATCTCAGGTCATAAAATAACTAGACATATTAATACTTTTTATCATCACTAGCTAACATTTTTAGGTGATAGGAGAAAATTCTAGGCATTTCTTAGCCAGAAATGGTTAAAAAATTATTTTTCAGAACTAAAATTGACAAAAATGTCAAAAATTTCAAAAGGCGCCATGTTGTTTAGAAAATCGAGCTAATCAAGAAGTCACTGAAAGAAAATTCATCAGACTCATGGTTTGCTTTGAAAAATTAGTTATAGAAGAAAGGCACTTTAAAATTTGTGGAAAATACTTCATTTCATTTTAATAAACATCCATATGATTGAAGAATAGCAAGGCAAATTCATCATAATTATCAACACCTAGCTTTTAATTTTCTAAAAAAAAAATGAATTTCTATTGAATTTTTACTCAAACTTGCTATGTAAAATTCATTGTTTATTCAAAATAACCACAATTTGTCTGACAAGCAAAAGCAGGAAAGAAACCCTTAAGAAAGCAAAAGCTATAGCTTGGAGATGTAATGGCGCTTCTAACCGAGGTCTTCCCCGATCAAGAGGCCCAAGCGGAATACACGACTCATCTCCCACAAGGCAACTGCTGAAAGCACCTCCTCCTCGTCATCCGCAGAACAAAGTTGCCTGCCCTTGATGGGTGGCAAGTGGGATAGCTTGGGCAACTTGTAACGAGGCAAGCCGATCTAAGAGTGGCAATGGTGGGCGTTGTACAACACAAAAGTTGAACTAGTAATAAAGCAGAGATCCACACCGGGTGCAAAACACACTTGGAAGTCTTTCTACGTCAGAGCAGTAGAAGAATGCAAGAAGCTGGAATAGTTCATGGAAGCAAAATGCAGACACCACTCTGCCTCTTCTTCATTGGAGCACACCTATTAGCAACCCTCTCGCCGAAGCCAAATGTAGCAACGTATGAGAGCAAGGGACTATGGCAAAAGAGCTGCAACCTGGTAGTCACCTCATCGGCTGGATCAAACATAAAGTGGAGAACAGCCCTGCAAGCCGGTAGAAGTGCACTACCAAAAGAAGGACAGCCCACGCAAGATGTAGACAGCCTGTAGTACAGGAAGCCCAAAACCAAGGGACCAAGCCGCGTTCAGCTTCAAATGCCACTGATGCATGGAAGTTGATCAGGCTCCAGGAAGCCATCCTCTATGGGGAACAAAAACACCATGGCATGGTAAGCTGTGAATCCCTTCATGCCACATAGAATCTGGTCCTCATCCAGACTAGGAGACATCAAAAGAGAGATCGTCCAGGCTACCTTCTTGGGAATGTTGATCTGCTTGCTAGCAAACAAGAAACCAATCTGCCCAACCTCAATGAAATCCTGCAAGAACTCTAAGCTAGAGAGTAACCCAAAAGGGATAAACATACCATTAGTTTCTCCTTTCCGAGTTTGAGGAAGGCCAAGAAGGAGCTTCATCTCCTCAAGAAGAACTGTGCACTCGAAGCTGCTAAACACGAATGTGTGAGTGTTGGGATGCCATAGCTCAACAAGAGCTCCCATCAAGCCGAAGTCAATAGAATATCCTAAATACTACCTAGCATGAATCAAGAGTTCGATCAATCCCCAGTCCCGAAGGGTTGCTTAGACCAACAAACTGAGGACATCGAGCAAACTAGTAAGCCAAGGATGAGAGAAATACCGACGAGGCCCTAGAAAATGTGTTTAATCCTACACCAAAATAAGAGGTGAGAGGAAAGTTGTGGGAACCTCGGGAATCATTTTGTTTCTTTAAAAATATTTCTTCTATTTGTATGTTTGAAATATCGACATCCGAATTTTCTAGTAAAGTAGGTGATAGACCATAAAAATACTAGATAGTCCAGGTGATATTAAAAGAGTATAGAACCGAGATTCAGGTTCTGTGAAAATAATTTTTGACCTCTCTCCATCGGATGGTGCGAATATCCAATGTTCATTTACATCGAGCAAACACTCGAACACCCTTGATTAACTGCCATAGCAATCTTGTTTGACGAGAGCATGCACATCCACAACATATAAAGAACACAAAGGGCCCTAGCCTTTTAGGCCCGATGAGATGCAAACAAGTTTGATTAGATTTTGTTCGAGATTTATGTTGATTTATGAATTGATTTTTGATGTGGTTTGAAATGTTGATTTCAGATTTCCATTTGATTTAGATTTAATTGTTATTTGTTTTGAGTTTGTTTGAATTGCTTGGTTTGATTTACTTCAATTGGTTGAAGTTTATTTTATTTTTTGTTTGAACTTGATATTTTAGATGCATTGAGTCATTTTCATGTGATTTTCTCATGTCGGTTGGTGTTTTCATACCAATTCGGGTGTGTTCGGTATGTTTTAGATGTTTTGAAGTTTGGTTCAAATTGATTAAACTTGAACTTTAAATTGTTAATGATATGAGTTTGACATGTTTTAAGATGAATTTCATATGCATTAATGTTTTCTTTATGTGTTCTTTTCAATTGGTTTGATTTGCACTTGTTTAAGCATTTGAATTCAAATGGATTAAGTGTATTGAATCAATTTTTCCAGATTGTATTAAATCTGATTTTTGTTGAATGTTAAAGCTTTAACGATCTATTTTAAGCATGTTTTAAGGTTGGTTTGAATGTATTTTCATATTTAATTAAATTAACTTCGTATTTGATTAACTCTTGTTCGGTTTGCATCACATCCGGTCTGTCAGGCTAGTGTTGATGCCCAGTCGCATGCAATCAACTCGGCACTTGAAATGTTCATTGAATATTCATGTTCATGCTGGTGAACATCAGATGTGGCAGTTCATATGCCATGAATAATGCTGTCAAAGTGCAAATGTGTGAATGTCCTTCCCTTTGGTGTAAAATCCAACTTGACCGAGAGAATTTTGGCTGCATGCCGCCTTATTTTCCGATCGGTGTGGAAATTTTACCCGTCCTACATGGCATAGTCTTTTGACTTTCCGTGTAGTGAGAAGGATCGTCTGCAACGGGAGCCAGCCCGCGCCTACGTCCCGGTCAGCATTCCGGTGCAAGCCGGATGAGCCGCCCAAGGGGGAGCGCCCACGTGGTGGTGCTAACTCCTTATTTAATTTTGGCATTTCGCATTCAGATTTAGTTAAGTGTGCTTTTTAAATGTCCAAGGCCCAATAGGCCAGCTGCATCAGCACAATGGGCTGGTCTTCATGCTATGTCGGCCTGGTAAGGCCGGTCTTGAACATCTTGGGCCCTGGCGGCCTGATTTTCTCTTCAAGGACCAGCATGGCCTGTTTGCAGCACTTCAAGACCAAAATGGCCAGCTTCAAACCCTATATGCCTTTGCCATTTTTTTGTTTATTCTTGCAGCAGCAGAAGGTGATGCAAGCCTCCATGTAGAGAGCCGAAGATGGATCTGTTTTGGTGCTATTTTGAGAGCTTTTGGTAGGACTGCACAAGGGGCAGGTTTAGGTGTGAACTAGGACTGGTTTAGGAATGCACAAAGGGCATTTTGACATATAGAAATCAGGGCCACCCTGCTTAACTCTTGGCCCATCCGGCGGATTCCAAGAGGCCCGGGCTGTCACCCCTCCTTCCACACATCAAAGAGGATGTTTGGTTTGTTTGGGGGTGCTGTAGGAGCTGTATTGGGTGTGTTGCACATAGGGCAAACTAGGTGACCATCAAAGGGGCCTGACATGGGTGCTCACAAGGGGGGCAGAACTTGGGCCAGCAAGGGGGCCTGTTTTGCATGCCATTCGGGGCCTGATTGGGGGAGGCAGGAGGTGCACGTCCAAGTGACCATCAGTGGGGTCAAACCAAGCATGATAGTATGAGGTTTAGAGGCCAACATGGAGGGCCAAAAGAGTGCACAAAGGGGCTGGTTCAGAGGCCTGTTTTAAGGGGCAGAAAGGGGCTGTTTTGTGATGGCCAAATAGAGGGTACACTTGGGGCTTTTTGTAGACAAACGTGAAGGGCACTCAAAGGGGCTGAATGGGCATTACTCAGAGGTTATGCCACCATGGATAGGGGTAGAGAAGAGAAGGGGAAGAGTTGAATTAAAAGGCTACATCGGAACACACTTTTTCAACTCACCAGTTTTTTCCTTCTCTCTTGCACTGCAGGTGGTGTTGAAGATGATGGGATGAAGGTGCCACCAAACCCTTATTCTCTTGCTGTTGGATGAGAAAAGGGGGTCTTCTCCTTGCTGATGTTGATGGATGGAGCAAAGAGGAAGAGAGCTTGCTGCACTTGCTGAAGTTGGCACACCAATCAGGTGGGCTGGTTGCACTTGCTGCCGGCGCACCTGCTGGAGGGAGGTCTTTTCTCTTTCTTCTTCTTCACTTGGCACACCACAAAGAGGCTGGAGAGGTTGCTGAGTTTCTGATGAAGACGTCCAAGCAAGGAGAAGATGTCTTGGAGAAAGGTAGAGGGAGGAGAGGCAGGGCTTCCGCAGGGTGATCAGCTTGTCCTCACATGGCCAGCAAGGGGGGTTTATATAGGAGTTGATGGCACCATCTGCAGGAGGAGATAAGGCTGGAGGTTGTTGAGGGAAGATAAGGATAACTCAAGGGAGGTTTAGGATGATAAGGATAACCCATAGTTGGTTGTTGAGAGGGATAAGGATAAACCATGGGGGTTGTTGAGCTTGTTGAGGTGGTTGAGGGAGATAAGCCAAAGTTGCTAGCTATCCCATCAGATGGGGAGTTCGGCCAGCTCCCTAACTTGTAGGGGATTGTGCGCATGGAATATGGGGAGGAGTTCGGCCAGCCAAGTGGAGGGAAGAGAGAGAGAGTGATCCAATCTAGACCATTCATCTAACAGACTCCCGATCCGACGGCTATCATTAATTTCAGCCGAAAATTGATTAAACATAGCCAAATTTAAATCACAAAAATATGGGAAAAGCATTGATGAACATTGATCTTATGATCCATACAAATGTGTGGCTGAGATATCCCAAATTGCCCAGGATCTCTGATTTTACCAATTTCTCTGATCGGTGCAATCTCGGCCGTCGATAATGTCGAAAACTGTAATTGAGTGCAATTATCTTCTCCCATTGGCCAAATTTTTTTTTCATGCATCAATATTCATGAGATCAAATTTTTGGGTCATGAAAATTGAAATTTTCAGCCCATGGGTTGATCCAGAGCTAATCGGACCATTATGCCCCTGGTGTGAGAACATACGGCTTTCCGTCCGGATTTGCTCTTTCTTGCATATCTCTTCATCCGGGGGTCGGATTTTCGATCCGTTTTGAGCGTTGCCTAGCTCTATCCAATATTAACAATGTGGTAAAGTTGTAAGTCCATGTTAGAGTCCCAATTTGTCCCAAAGTGTCAGGGGCAAAATGGTCATTTCGGCTTTTCAGTGTCCGCTTTTCATGTTTTGGGCACCGTTGCAAAGCTCTTGACCGGGGCTATGTAATGAACACATTATCTTGGCCATTTGTAGCATGTAAGGCCATGCCAAGGCATTTTCAAAGCCTGTTTACATCATCTATTCACGAATTTTCTGAATATGGGTCAGATTTTCTGCACCGGCTTTGGCATTGCTGAAACTTGTATCAAGCAAGCTAAGCGGAAAAATTTGATGCCAACAAATGCCCCCCATGGGCAGTTTCTTGGAAATGGGAGTCGAGAAGGGACTGCCCATGTAAGTTGGCCTCTGATATTTGTTCTGCTTTGTCCCTGGCAATTTATTCACCACTTCTGCTACATGAGCTTTCTTCAGGACTGAGAAGGGCTTGGGCCCTTGTACATGACCAGCCTTGGCTTATTTTTGTGTTTGGTTTCCCATCCTCCATTCAATAGGCATATCTGATGGTGTCAATTCTTGCATGCTCCCCAACAAGCAAGCTCTTTGAATGAGCCAGTCTTTTACTTTTTCTTTGTCTTTTTTCTCTTACTGATCTAACTGTCTCTAGCAAGATTTTCACCCAGACCAACCCCCTTGATGTTTTGCCTACACGCCTCCAGAGAGGTTTTCATGTAGCAGGGTTACCAGATTTTGCCTACTGTGCCCTTTCAGGTTTTCACTCTAGCCAGGTTTTCTCTTTTCTTTTCTTCTCTTTTTTTCTTTTTTTTCTCTTTTCTTTTTTTTCTTTTTTTTTCACTTTCTTTTCTTTCTCTCTCTCTAATGTGTAGGGAATTAAGGCTTCCCCCAAGCCGTATTCAAATAGAATGAACCAGGTTGAGATTAGTGATAACTCAACACGGGGGTCCAACCAAAGTTGTGAAACCAATCAAGGGGCTTCAAACAAGTGAGTGGAGAAACCAACACAGAGGGGGTTCCTGACAAGGATAAGACCAATTCAAGTGCAGAAGGCAACTTGGCATGAGGGATTAATACTGAAACTATCTCAAAGGGGGTTTCAAACAAGATATGACCAATCAAAGTGCCTAAGACAACTCAACATGAGGGTCAAATTTTTGAAACTGACACAGAGAGAGTTTCAATCAAGGCAAGACCAATCCAAGTAGGGGAAAGCAACTTGGCATGAGGGTCGAGTGAATGTGAGACCAATCCAAGTGCTAGGGGCAACTTGGCATGAGGGTCTAATGTATATGAGACCAATCCAAGTACAGAAGGTAACTTGGCATGGGGGCCTAATAAGGTTGTAAAACCAACACAAAGGGGTTTTAGGCTTGCCTACAAGGCAAAGTTTGTGGACTACAAAGGGTCAGATAGGAAACCTCAACAGGTTGGTTTCCCAAGGGTCTACATATAGGGTAGAACTAAAGTACCACAGAGGGGCGAATGGGAGCCTCAAAGGGGTTTGTTTCCCAAGGTTCTACACAAAGGGTAGGATCAAGGTACCATCGGGGAAAATGGGAGCCTCAAAGGGGTTTGTGTCCCATTGGTCTACACATGGTGTAGGACTAAAGTGCTACAAAGGGGTGAAAGGGAGCCTCAAAGGGGCTGGTGTCCCATGGGTCTACACAAGGTGTAGGACTAAAGTAGGGCTATGGAAGCCAAAGTGGCATTGTAGAAGCCTTGTTTGGAGCCTCAAGAACAACTAGTCAAGGCAACTAGTTGTGTAGGCTACCGAGATTGGGATGATCAGGGTAGTGAGAGTTTTAAAGCCATATAAGACCAACCTATTCAAGATGGTTAGTTTATTGTTGAAGATTGCATGGAATGATGGTCCAGATGATGCATGTTTTGTGGGTCATCAAGACCGGTGTGGTCATGACAACGTGGAAGCTTGTAAACCAACAAGACCGGAATGGTAAGGGTGGTATGGGTTTGAATTAATTTCAAAATTTTTCAGACCAGAAAGGGTAATAGCCAAGATTGGAGAAAGTCTTTGTTTGTGGACCATCAGGATCGGAATGATCAAGATGGTGGGATTGCCAAAGTCAAAAGAATGACTGAAGGGGTAAGAATGAGTGAGAGTAGAGTAGGGTATTACCTTTCGTCCCTTTCAAGATGGAGTGTGGGAACTTCCCTCAAATTTTAAAGGTGGGAGATGGTCTTCCTCGTCGCCTCAGGTATGGTCTCCCTGGCATATTTCTACTATAAGGTAGATGAGCCTATGAGAGCCTTTTCGTCATTGGCAACTCGGACCTGCTCCCTAATAAAATTAGGGGGATTAACCCACCCATCTTGTTAGGTTGGGGGCTTGTCCAAGTTGATTATTTTGTTTTTCTTATCAACCTGATTGCTCTTTTGCGGAGTTTTCACCCAGGTTGACCCTTTTTTACTTTTGCCTGTGCGTCCCATTGCAGGATTTTCACATAGCAGGGTTATCCAATTTTGCCTAAGGTGCCTTTGCCGGTTTTCACCTTGACTGGATTATTTTGACATTTTTACCCTTAGCCAATCATGGTGTTTGATTGACTAAGTCCATCAGGCATCTCCATTTTTAGCCCATTCTCTTTTTCTTTCATCTTTTTCCATTTTTTTGTAGGGAATTAAGGCTTCCCTCAAGCCATATGCTAGAAGAATGAACCAAGTCAAAATTGGAGGTAATTCAACATGGGGGTTCGACAAGAGTTGAGATACCTAACACAAGGGGGCTACAGCTAGGTGAATGGAGAAACTGACACAAAGGGGATTTCTCAAGGGGATGAGGCCAATCCAAGTGCGGAGGGCAGCTTGGCATGTGGGTCTAATCTACAAACTGACACAAAAGGGAGGTTTTAAATGGATAAGTGGAGAAACCATCATAAAGGTGTTTCCTCAGCAGGATAAGGCCAATCCAAGTGAGAAAGGTAACTTAGCCTGAGGGTCAAAATTTGAAACCTACTAAAAGGGGATTTCAAGTAAGATTAGACCAATCCAATTGTGAAAGGAAACTTGGCATGAGGGTCAGAATTTGAAACCTACTCAAAGGGGGTTTCAAGTAAGATAAGACCAGTCCAAGTATGAAAGGCAACTTGGCATGAGGGTCAAAATTTGAAACCTACATAAAGGGGGTTTCAAGTAAGATAAGACCGATCCAAGTGTAAAAGGAAACTTGGTATGAGGGTCAAAATTTGAAACCTACTCAAAGGGGGTTTCAAGTAAGATAAGACCAATCCAAGTGTAAAAGGAAACCTATCATGAAGGTCTGATGAAGGCTCAAATAGAGGTAAGAGTGATACAAGTGTAGAAGGCAACTTGGCATGAAGGTCTAATGAAGGCTCATGAAGCTAACACAAAGGACCTTCATTCTTGCCTCAAAAGCAAAGTTTAAGAGACACAATGGGGCCAGTAAGGAACCGCAAAGAAGCTATCCTTTTGTAAGCATTTGCACTAAAGGCAAAAATAAAGCCTCGAAGGGGTGAGCATGGAGTCTCAAAGGGACTTGATTTTTAGGAAAAGCTAGCATAAATGGTAGCAATAAGAGGTCAAAGAGCCTCATAAAGGCTAAGTAGGGAGCCTCAAAGGGGCTAGATTTCCAAGGGTCTACACAATGGGTAGGACTAAAATGCCACAAAGGGGCGAAGGGGAGCCTCAAAGGGGCTAGATTCCCAAGTGTCAACACAAAGGGTATGACTAAAATGCCACAAAGAAGTGAAAAGGGAGCCTTAAAAGGGCTGGATTCCCAAGGGTCTACACAAAGGGTAGAACTAAAATGCTGCAAAGGAGCAAATGGGAGCCTCAAGGGGGCTGGATTCCCAAGGGTCTACACAAAGGATAGGACTAAAATGCCACAAAGAGGCAAAAGAGAGCCTCAAAGGGGCTGAATTCCCAAGGGTCTACACAAAGGGTAGAACTAAAGTGCCGCAAAGGGGCGAAGAGGTGCCTTAATGTGATGGACTTTATGGAAGGCTTGCATAGAGGGAAGAGATGGCCACAAAAGGACCAATGAGAGAGAGAGAGAGCCTCAAAGGGGCTGATTTAAAGGTTTGCACAAAAGGCAAGAATGAGATAGGCTATTGAAGCCAAAGAGGCATTTACAATAGCCTCGCTTCATGAACGAGTGGTCAAGGCAACAAGTTGAGTAGGCTATTAAGATCGGGGTGATCAGGTAGTAGAGGTTTTAGGGCCATACGGGCCAGAATGGCCAAGATGGTAAAGGTGTTGGGAGTCATATGGAATGGGGGAAAAGTGGTGTGTGTATGTGTTTGTTTTTTGTGGGGCCATGTGGGCTGAAAAGCCAAGGCTGGGGAATATTTTTGTAAAACACTAAAATTGGATTGATCAAGGTGGTGGGAGTTCAAAGCATCACTAAGTCTGAATAGACGTGAGTGATAGAGGCTTGTAGCACCATAATCAGAATGGTTAAAATGGCGATGATTTTCTGAAATTGTTATGGAAAGGAGGACCTAAGGCAACAATTTAAGAATGGCCCTCAGTGTGGTCAAGGCCAGGGTTTCAACTTGGAAGGGCTTGCATCCGAGCGTTGTGAATGACCAAGCTTAGAAGGTAGAAGCTCCACTGGGGAAACATTGGTATTTGGCAGCCACATTTGTTTGTGGGGCAGAGGGTTTGGATCCTTGCCCCCGGTCAGTGAGAGAGTTTGCTGTCCGGGGCTCTCGGTGGGGTGTAGCTTGTGCAGGAAACTTGCCACTAATCAGCAATGGTAAGTTAGTAGGATGACCTAAGGACTAGACCGCTGGTCAGTCAGCTTGTTGGAGAGTGGCTTGGACAAGAAGGCTGCCCTTAGTTGCTTGAGCCGAGCATGGACAATGTTGATCAGCTGGCCCCTCAATTGTTGGAATTTTCTAACAGCAAGTGTTGCTGTCTGCTAGCTATCTTCAAGTCAGACCACTGATCGGTCAAATTTATATAAGGACCTGGGCAGAGGGTCTGGAACCTTGCCCTCGGTCGGCATGAGAGTCCACTGTCTGGGACCCTAGGCATGGAGTAGCTTGAACGGGGAACTTGCCACCAGTCAGTAGAGCAAAGTGTTGGAAGAGTCGGTCGATAGACTAACCAAATGTAAGGAATTTTCTGATGGCAAGTGTTGGGGCCTTCCAGCTCTCTCCTGGTCAGTCCGCTGATCGGTCTAGTTGAGAAAAATGGGCTAAGAGCTGATCCCTCACGTAGACTGTCACCTTTAGAGCCATAGGTTAGCTCGTGTTTTCAAGTTTCAGAGGAGAGGGCTGCCCCCACTCCTTGTCCTACTTGGCCATTGGTCGGCCGATCTTCTTAAGTTGTATAAAAGACTTGAGCTTCTATTGTGTAGCTAGTGCAACAACAATGGTGGGCATGGCATGGGCCCTATCTTTGACATCCAACCAGTCGAAAGTAAGAAACTGGTTGTCAATTAGTAGATCAATGAGTTGAGCTCGTCATGTTTGAATGAAGGCAGCCAGGAGAGTGAGATCCCAGGGGCAATGTACATTGCTAACCATCAGGTGGTGGCAAGAGTAATGTCTGACCCGAATCTTGAAGAGACTTGACTGTTGTTTTTTAGGTGCAGGCTCAGACTGCTGGTGTTTAATTTCATGGCAGGCATTTGCTGTTGGATCCTCGTGGGCCAGACTGCTAGTTAGTCGACGTGAAGAAGGAAAGGACCAACAAGGAGCTTCCCCCAATCAGTTGAGCTGGGGTAGCCCAAACTGCAGTGGAGCATTATGCATGGTACTTAGCAATGGCAGCTATTAGGCTTTTAGCCCGAAAGTCCCTCGTCTGGGAATGGTGGACAACAAACCTTGATAGAGGCTAATTCCATTGAGGAGAAGCCAAATTCAGTTAGAGACCATGGTAGAGGGTCTGGCACCTTGCCCCCGGTAAGCAAGGGGATCCAATGGATGGACTTCCTGGCGGAGAATAACTTGTGTGGAGAACATGCCCCTGATCGGCGGAGCTGGTTGCTGAAGTAGTAAGTCAACAGCTGGGCTGATTGATGTTTTCATTGCGGCAAGTGGTTGCTGCCAGGCCTTCATAGGCCAGACCACTGATCTGTCAGCCAGGTTAAGGGAATGACCTATGGGGAGCCTGCCCACAGTCGGTTGAGTAGTGAACTTGAAAGGGTGGTCAATGAACCAACCATTCATAAAGAATTTTTCCATGGCAGGTGGTGGCACCTGTAGGTTCTATTTAGCTTGGACTGCTGGTCAGTCCGATGCAGGAAGGCTGGTCGAGGGCTGGTCCCTCACTTGAGTTGTTGTCTTTAGAGCTGCTGATCAGCATATGACTTCACAATTTATAGGAGAGGGCTGCCCCCTCTCCATGGAATTTCTGGCCACTAGTTGGTTGGACTTCCTCGGGCAGGTAGAAGGTCTACACTTCCCCCTTGCATTTGGTGCATTAGCATTGGGCACAACAAGGGCCCCATTGTTGTAGTCTAGCCAGTCCAGAGTGGAGAATTGTTGACAAGTGGCAAGATCATGGGCTGCAGTCATATGTGCTTCTCCTCCATAAGCTTGAAAGGAGTCTTGATAGGCATCGCTAGGTGGGTGTGGTCCCACTTGCAACACATGTTGATGTTGAGGTGCCGACAGGATCCTCACTCACTCATGTTCTTCCTCAGGCTGAGAAGGTGTTGTAGCAGGTGTCAGCATGATAGCAGGTGCAGGCACAAATGTTGTGGCAGACATAGTAGGTGCCAGGGCAGCAAGTGGAGTAGGTACTATGACTGTGGGTGCGGGCGCGGGCCCAGATTCAAGGGTGATCTGATTCACCATAAAAGTCTCACGTCGGGGAGACAACATGACATTTTCTGGTAGCAACTTGGCAGTGTCCATGCCAAGCTTTTGGAGATGCAATATGGAGTAGCAAGTGAGGTGTAGCATTGTTATGTCCTCAACAGCAGGTGGTGACTCCAAGATGGTGCCGAGCCGGTCCAGGAGTAACGCGGTCTTTGCAAATTTTCTGAAGTTGATCACCAACATGATAGAGCTAAACGCTGCATTGTCAACATAAGCTTTCAAGTAAATGACTCCTTCCCAAGCCGCCACTGAACCTGTAAAAAGGTTGACTTGATTAGAGTGTTTGTTAGAGGTAGTGGATGTGCACTCTTTTAGATTGCTATGGCAGAGAGATGAAGGGAAAGAGAGGTCCCACCGGGCGTGCCAATTTGTGGGAACCTCGGGAATCATTTTGTTTCTTTGAAAAGATTTCTTCTTTTTGTATGTTTTGAAATATTGACATTCGAATTTTCTAGTAAAGTAGGTGATAGACCATAAAAATACTAGATAGTCCAGGTGATATTAAAAGAGTATAGAACCGAGGTTCGGGTTCTGTGAAAATAATTTTTGACCTCTCTCCATTGGATGGTACGAATATCCAATGTTCATTTACATCGAGCAAACACTCGAACACCCTTGATTAACTGCCATAGCAATCTTGTTTGACGAGAGCGTGCACATCCACAACATATAAAGAACACAAAGGGCCCTGGCCTTTTAGGCCCGATGAGATGCAAACAAGTTTTATTAGATTTTGTTTGAGATTTATGTTGATTTATGAATTGATTTTTGATGTGGTTTGAAATGTTGATTTTAGATTTCCATTTGATTTAGATTTAATTGTTATTTCTTTTGAGTTTGTTTGAATTGCTTGGTTTGATTTACTTCAATTGGTTGAAGTTTATTTTATTTTTTGTTTGAACTTGATATTTTAGATGTGTTGATCAATTTGACTTGTTTAAGTTTAGTTGACATGTGTTGAGTCATTTTCATGTGATTTTATCATGTCGGTTGGTGTTTTCATACCAATTCGGGTGTGTTTGGTACGTTTTAGATGTTTTGAAGTTTGGTTCAAATTGATTAAACTTGAACTTTAAATTGTTAATGATATGAGTTTGACATGTTTTAAGATGAATTTCATATGCATTAATGTTTTCTTTATGTGTTCTTTTCAATTGGTTTGATTTGCACTTGTTTAAGCATTTGAATTCAAATGGATTAAGTGTATTGAATCAATTTTTCTAGATTGTATTAAATCTGATTTTTTTTAATGTTAAAGCTTTAATGATCTATTTTAAGCATGTTTTAAGGTTGGTTTGAATGTATTTTCAGATTTAATTAAATTAACTTCGGATTTGATTAACTCTTGTTCGGTTTGCATCACAACAGGTCTGTCAGGCTAGTGTTGACGCCCAGTCGCATGCAATCAACTCGGCACTTGAAATGTTCATTGAATATTCATGTTCATGCTGGTGTACATCAGATGTGGTAGTTCATATGCCATGAATAATGCTGTCAAAGTGCAAATGTGTGAATGTCCTTCCTTTTGGTGTAAAATCCCACTTGACCGGGAGAATTTTGGCAGCATGCCGCCTTATTTTCCGATCGGTGTGGAATTTTTACCCGTCCTACATGGCATAGTCTTTTGACTTTCCAAGTAGTGGGAAGGATCGTCTGCAACGGGAGCCGGCCCGCGCCTACGTCCGGGTCAGCGTTCCGGTGCAAGCCGGATGAGCTGCCCAAGGGGGAGCGCCCACGTGGTGGTGTTAACTCCTTATTTAATTTTGGCATTTCGCATTCAGATTTAGTTAAGTGTGCTTTTTAAATGTCCAAGGCCCAATAGGCCAGCTTCATCAGCACAATGGGCTGGTCTTCATGCTATGTCGGCCTGGTAAGGCCGGTCTTGAACATCTTGGGCCCCGGCGGCCTGATTTTCTCTTCAAGGACCAGCATGGCCTGTTTGCAGCACTTCAAGGACAAAATGGCCAGCTTCAAACCCTGTATGCCTTTGCCATTTTTTTGTTTATTCTTCCAGCAGCAGCAGGTGATGCAAGCCTCCATGTAGAGAGCTGAAGATGGGCCTGTTTTGGTTCTGTTTTGAGAGCTTTTGGTAGGACTGCACAAGGGGCAGGTTTAGGTGTGAACTAGGACTGGTTTAGGAATGCACAAAGGGCATTTTGACATATAGAAATCAGGGCCACCCGGCTTAACTCTTGGCCCGTCCGGCGGATTCCAAGAGGCCCGGGCTGTCACCCCTCCTTCCACACATCAAAGAGGATGTTTGGTTTCTTTGGGGGTTCTGTAGGAGCTGTATTGGGTGTGTTTCACATAGGGCAAACTAGGTGTCCATCAAAGGGGCCTGACATGGGTGCTCACAAGGGGGGAAGAACTTGGGCCAGCAAGGGGGCCTGTTTTGCATGCCATTCGGGGCCTGATTGGGGGAGGCAGGAGGTGCATGTCCAAGTGACCATCAGTGGGTTCAAACCAAGCATGATAGTATAAGGTTTAGAGTCCAACATGGAGGGCCAAAAGGGTGTACAAAGGGGCTGGTTCAGAGGCCTGTTTTAAGGGGCAGCAAGGGGGTGTTTTTGTGATGGCCAAATAGAGGGTACACTTGGGGCTTTATGTAGAAAAACGTGAAGGGCACTCAAAGGGGCTGAATGGGCATTACTCAGAGAGTATGCCACCATGGATAGGGGTAGAGAAGAGAAGGGGAAGAGTTGAATTAAAAGGCTACATCGGAACACACTTTTTCAACTCACCAGTTTTTTCCTTCTCTCTTGCACTGCAGGTGGTGTTGAAGATGATGGGATGAAGGTGCCACCAAACCCTTATTCTCTTTCTGTTGGATGAGAAAAGGGGGTCTTCTCCTTGCTGATGTTGATGGATGGAGCAAAGAGAGGAAGAGAGCTTGCTGCACTTGCTGAAGTTGGCACACCAATCAGGTGGGTTGGTTGCACTTTCTGCCGGCGCACCTGCTGGAGGGAGGTCTTTTCTCTTTCTTCTTATTCACTTGGCACACCACAAAGAGGCTGGAGAGGTTTCTGAGTTGCTGATGAAGACGTCCAAGCAAGGAGAATATGTCTTTGAGAAAGGTAGAGGGAGGAGAGGCAGGGCTTCCGCAGGGTGATCAGCTTGTCCTCACATGGCCAGCAAGGGGGGTTTATATAGGAGTTGATGGCGCCATCTGCAGGAGGAGATAAAGCTGGAGGTTGTTGAGGGAAGATAAGGATAACTCAATGGAGGTTGAGGATGATAAGTATAACCCATAGTTGGTTGTTGAGAGGGATAAGGATAAACCATGGGGGTTGTTGAGCTTGTTGAGGTGGTTGAGGAAGATAAGCCAAAGTTGCTAGCTATCCCATCTGATGGGGAGTTCAGCCAGCTCCCTAACTTGTAGGGGATTGTGTGCATGGAATATGAGAGGAGTTCGTCCAGCCAAGTGGAGGTAAGAGAGAGAGAGTTATCCAATCTAGACCATTCATCTAACAGACTCCCGATCCGAAAGCTATCATTAATTTCGGCCGAAAATTGATTAAACATAGCCAAATTTAAATCAGAAAAATATGGGACAATCATTTATGAAAATTTATCTTATGATCCATCCAAATGTGTGGCTGAGATCTCCCAAATTTCCCAGGATCTCTGATTTTACCAATTTATCTGATCGGTGCAATCTCGGCCATCGATAATGTCGAAAACTGTAATTGAGTGCAATTACCTTCTCCCATTGGCCAAATTTATTTTTCATGCATAAATATTCATGAGATAAAAGTTTTGGGTCATGAAAATTGAAATTTTAAGCCCATGGGTCGATCCAGAGCTAATCGGACCATTATGCCCCTGGTGCGAGAACATACGGCTTTCCGTCCGGATTTGCTCTTTCTTACATATCTCTTCATCTGGGGGTCATATTTTAGATCCGTTTCGAGCGTTGACTAGATCTATCCAATATTGAAAATGTGGAAAAGTTGGAATTCCGTGTTAGAGTCCCAATTTGTCCCAAAGTTGCAGGGGAAAAATGGTCATTTCGGCCTTTCGGTGTCCGTTTTTCATGTTTTGGGCACCGTTGCGAAGCTCTTGACCGGGGCTATGTAATGAACACATTATCTTGGCAATTTTTAGCATGTAAGGCCATGCCAAGGCATTTCCAAAGCCTGTTTACATCATCTATTCATGAATTTTCCGAATCTGGGTTAGATTTTCTGCACTGGCTTTGGCATTGCTGAAACTTGTATCAAGCAAGCTAAGCGGAAAAATTTGATGCCAACAAAAGTGCATTGAGAAAATTAAATAAATATGTGTGAAAGCTAAAATTGACAGCAAACTCACCAAGTTAGTGCTGATTCTGGCCTTCAAATGATCCAAGATGCTTGAAATACCCCTAACCATGCCAACATGCTTTTTCTTCAGAGGAGGAGCCATCTTGGGTGTTGGTAAGATATTTTCGGTGTCTTATAGGGTGTTTATATAGGATGGATCAATCCCGATTTGAGCCAAAATTAGATCCGGATCAAAGAAAAAACTGGGACTGAATGCACCTCCAAAGTGGGGGTGTGGTGGTCGCACCCCCAATCCAAGGGCACATAGGCCACGCCCCCAAACTGAGGGTGTGGTGACTACGCCCTCGCTTTGGGAGCGCGTTGAGTTAATTTTATGAAAAATCTACCCAAAAATCAAAAAAATGAGAAAAATTGAGAAAAAATTTATACAAATTTGATAAATTTTGTTCATGTTTCATCTTTATTAAGGCCAAGTGATTGTCCCCTTGGAACTAACATTTTGGTGAATGTTAGGAATTACTCATGGAGACGGAAGAATGGACATGGGAAACCCCCATGAGGTGTCGACTAACATATAAGTCATTAGTCATATATCATTACTTATGCACTATTATTGAAGACCGTGGGTGCGAAGAAGACCAGAACTAAGATCTCCTTCATCAAAATCTATGACGATCAGGTCATCCTTCGTGCTCACGGATAAGCCAAAATTATGTAGTGAGGGACGATGGTTCCCGATTATGTATTCTGACCTCACAAACAATATATATCTTCAACTAATTGTTAAGCAAGTCATGTTTTTTTGTTTTTTAAGCCCGGCATGCATCATGTAGTATTAGTCTCATTACATTTTTTGTTGTCATTGCATACATCCCATCATGACCTTCACCTTCTCACCATGATCTATGAATCCCATTGGGTACGTTCTCCTATCATTTACCCTAATTCTGATCTTTTCAATATCCCACCATGTTCGTTAATCCCACCATGTTTGTTAATCCTACCGTGTTCATTAATCCCACTATGTCTGTCACCTATTGTAATCAACATCTTTCATTTCTATCCCACTGTGATCATTGCAATACTTTCTTGTTGTTCATCCCACCATGGCAGTCACCTTATCCCACCATGGGTACCCATTTTGATCATCTGGCATCACCATTATCCTCATGGTCAATTGATTGAGCTTAAACAATTACCTTTTGGAATTCATAATCATTTCATTTTGAATCAAATCGTGTCTCTTAGAAAACTTAAATGAATTTGAGGGCCTTAATATGCTCGATTGGTGTTCTTTTATTTTATAAAAAAAATCTCTTTCTAAACTTTAGTCCATCATAGTATAGGAACATCGCAAAGATTGGGTTGCTAGCTGATGATGAACCTATGAACTCATGATTTAGGGACTCCCCACCGTGTTGGGGGTTGGCTAATCTTATCTCATGCCCATGGCACATCTCTGACCAATCGGACACAGGAAGGCTTGATGAAATATGGCAGTGATCCAGGAAACTTGAAGAGATTCGCCCTGTCAAATCTAGTTGTTGAACGTGTCTATATCTACACCTTGATGCCACCTTTTCAGTACATCACTATTTCACTCCACTGCACTCCACTACAATTTATTTCACTTTGCTACATTTCTTTACATTCTGTTTCGTTGCATTATATACCATTCCCTTGCAAAGTCGACATCAAGACAAGGCAAGCTGTAAACACACCAAATTGGACTGATTTGGGGCTCTAGACTCTTATTCCATTAGCAATACTTTTTATCTTATTGTTATCCGAACAAAATCACCTTGTGGAGATGAGCTGAGGACGTCAGTGGAGAGCCGCGTGAATTGAGAATGGACCAAAGATTTTCAAAGCAATGTCATAACCTTCAAGTGAGAGTCGCACGTTAATCATGGAAACACGAAGCTTGCTCAATGACCAACCCTTAATGATCCACATCCACAATTGAAGGTCTTGGAAGTCCCGCATGAATTCCACAATATATGGGTTTTCGACAAGTCTTTTCAGTGGTCGTGCATCTCTATGTCAATTTTTATCATGGCTTTCTGATCAGTACTACCACAACTATCTTAGACCATGTATTATGTCTTTTCAATCATCACCGGGACTTTCCAGGTCTTCTGGGTCAGCCTCGGCCATTTATTGTCACCAATTGGTGTTGTACAATCATTTCGGTCAATTTTAGGATTTTATGGTTATTCCCAGCTCTTATGAGGTTTCTTTCACGTTTACCAGGTTATTCTCGGCCTTTTCGATGATTCCAAGTTTTCCAGATCGTACCGGACTTGTTTGGTCATTGTTTTAAGTTATCCCGAGCAGCCCTCGACTTTTTGATCGAAACAATGTCATTTTGGATCACCGCTCTGGCGTTCAGCATCCTTGGAATAATTAATCAGAGGTTAAAATCCTGTAAGGAAGACTTTGGATGTGCATCAGCTGGTTTGCCAATTTGGGGAGCTGAGTTTGCAATTCCACTTTTATACGCAACAAACGGGAGTCAAAACGAACATCCCAATTACAAGTTACGACTCACGGACGTAGGGCGCACCAGAGAGAGAACTAAGCGTGCCCCTAAATTGGGGGCGCAGTCAGCACGCCCTCAAGGTGAGGGTGCAGTTTGTGCGCCCATAGTCTGGGGACGCGCTAAGCGCGCCCTCAGACTGAGTGCATGGTCGGTTCTGAAAACTGGAAACTTGCCCTGGCTTGAGCTTTCCAAACAAGTTTTAAAGGGTTTCCCCTCTTAAAAAATGATTATTTTGACCGCGCCCCTGAGTCGGGGGCACGTTCATTTTGTCAACCCGCAAGTTTCTGTATTTTTTCCGAATTTTTTAGAAATGACGCGCTAAACGCACCCTCAAGGTGAGGGCGTGCTCACCACGCCCTCAGTCTGAGGGCGATGACTGTGCACCCCCAGGTTAAGGGCGCGGCCACCGCGCCCCCAACCTGCGAGTAGCGTTGTTCACTGTTCGATTCAACCTGAAAAACCAAACCAATCCAGCACTTTGGTTCGATTTAGTTTGGTTTGAACTACCAATCGGTTTGGTTTGGTTTCTAGGACCCTTCAAACTAAACCGAACCGGTAAACCGAATAACCCGAATTAGATTAAATATTTTAGTTTAAGTTATATAAAAGATAGTATTTATGTATCTGTTCTTATGAAAATAAATTTATTTCAAGAGTTTTTAAGGCAAAATTAATGTAATGTATAAAAATATACACAAGATTTTAATAGAATATGATTTAAAACAAACAAAATAAAATCCGATTGCTTATTTTCTTATCTTTCTTTTATAGTTTCTAAACTTCACCTAGTTTTAATCAACTTCTTTCACTTGGTTCATTGTTCTAGTTGTATAGGTTTATCAAGTTAGCTACGGATGAGGACTCTTCTTCATCGGCTGGCCAAAGAAGGAGAAGGTTGAACTCGAGCACCTATTTCCCACGCTAAGGTACATGGTCACTTTCCTTTATTTCCATTACATAAAGTGGATCCTGTGGCTCCTAGCGACCACATATTTCAGTCCTTTCATGCTTTAAGTTCTTTCGTTCCATCCTCACTCTCCTCCCACGTGACCTGAATCGTCTCTTTGGTGCTCAAGCGACGTCGAGAGATGAAAGTTCGGAGATCAATGTGAGTGTGGGACCAAGGTGAGAGTTTTCTGCATTTTCCTTCCTATCTTTCTCATCCCCCCTTGAGGTGGCGATCTAAAATACGGCAAACTCATTTTTAAAGTCAACACTTAGCTATTGCATAGCAGGGACAGGAGGAGAGGGAAAGGCCACAGATGCCATGGAGTGGGAGGCCATGGTCTGGTTATACGGTAACGTTATCCTGGGTGCCTTCGAGTAGTGGTGTGTGTCGCAGGAGGACAACACCATGCGCCGGTGGATGACTTGCCAAGCGAGGAGCATCACGGAGATCAACTCTTACAGAGAATCGAACCTAGATGACCCACAAGCATCAAGCAACGTGGTCACGTCACTTCCCTCCTTTTTTTCCTCGTCGCCATGAGCATTGTCGTGACTCACCACCCTCCACCTCTTAGAAACTCTCACCGCCACCTCTCCTTCTCCTCGTTGTTGCTGCAAGAGGAGTGGGATAGACTCACACATGAATTGTAACATTAGTTTTACTTTGAGTCCAATAAAATAAGATTTCAGATCACCTCAATTCTTAAGTTGAGGGAACTCTCGTAGTCCTTAACAAGGTGAAGGCACGTAGTGTCACGGAAGACAAAGCAAGAGTGCATTTTAAAAAGGACATGACATCATTTCAGCTTTTTAAGATCCCGCTATTGAGCATGTGATAACTTGCTATTGAGTCTTTGAGAACTTGTTACCGAGACCCGCTACCAAGGTTCTGAAGATCTATTACCGAGTTTCTATTGACCTGCTACCGAGGTTTCAATGATTCACTGCTGACACTTTACGGACTCAGTACTGAGGCTATGAACTTGCTACTGAGACACTAAAGACTTGTTACCAACCCTTTACTAACCTACTATCAAATGACATCATACCCACTTTACAACTCTCATTTCGTCTTTCGTGACACTACATGTCGTCACCTCGTTAGGGATTGCGAGAGTTATCTCTATCCAAAAACTGAGGTGATCCAAACTCATAAAACAATGTCTATAGAGATAAGCAATGGCCATCGCTAAGTTAAATCGATTGTTGATATGTTGATTAATGATTCATTATCAATATTTTTTATTTAAGTATATATAATTTTTTATTTAAAATATAAATTTTAATAAATATATATGATAAAAATTGACACTTCAAACCAAACCAAATCATAATAAATAGTTCGGTTTACTTTTGATTGTGGTCTGGATCGATTCAATTTATAAATCGATTGAGTTTTGGTTTTCAACAATTACTCTAAAATAAGACCTAACCAAACTATTTACACACCTATAACCAGCCTTGCTACATGCTCATATGCACCCCAGCTATATCCTGTACAATGCCTAGTCCAGGCTACCACCTCAGTCAATCGGTCTAGTTGTGCCCATGCATGTTGGCATCACTTTCACTAGTCATTGCTTGCCCATGCCCATTGATTCTTGCATGCCCCACGTTGCCACCCATTAATTTGTGCTTTTCATGACTAGCGTCCAGCCGCTTCATGGGGAAGGATCTAATAGCCCAAGAGGACCCAAGTGGCAACAACTATTAGGAAGTAGAGAAGGACTAGACCTAGGCAAAACCACTAAAAGCTCAAGCAGCTGCTTCAGCCATGACGAGCTATTTTCTACAAGATTAATTAGGAGATAAACCGGATTTATTCCCAAAAATATTTTGGTGTCAAACAGGCCCTAATAATCTAAAAGGATCTAAGACTAAGCCTAGCACCATCAATCAACCCAATGAGCTTCACCCTGGGCCCTGGGTGTAGCCATTAGAAGTAAGAGGGAAAACCCTAACAACCACTGGTAGCCTAAGGAACTTCAACCTAGGGGTGTCAATGGGCCGGGCTTGGGGTGGCCCAGCCCAGGCCCACTTCATCCCTTATACATAGAGCCCAAGCCCATCTTGAAAGCCCAATGGGCTTAGATTGTGTAACTGGGCTTTAGCCCGCCATAGCCCGTTAGCCCAACGAGCTTGAGTTTTGTAAAACAATAACACATAAAAAATTCTACAAAAAATCATAAAATTAATAAAAATGTGAAATTTTTTAAGAATCATAAAAAGATTATAGAATCATTCATAAATTTAAACCGATATCTCTCTTTACAAGTGTAATTAAACGCATAATTGGCTGAATGAATATACATCTCCATCGTCAAAATCTAATCCAACTTCCAAACATCTTGCTTGTTTCCAAGATTACATTGTCTTGAGAGGGAAAGCCCAATTGAAAGCATACATCGTACATTCATACTAGAAGAGAGTGTGGCTAATCTAGCTTTGTTGAAACTGAACATGCAGAAGGGTCCTTTGGGAAGACAACTTGATTCATACATACTACTATTATACATAGAAGAACATGGGTGATAAGAGCAGCTGGCACAACACAACAGAGATGACAGATGCTTCCACCCTCCATCTCTCAAATCAACTTTACAGAAGAAATTTAGCAAAAAAAAACAAAGATGGTCTATTGTGTACAAAATCCACTAAGCAATGGGCATGCAACAGAGATCCGCTCCAAATTGGCACAGCCAAAATTCTATTTTCACCTATTTTAATTACAAAATGACTTGTATCACTCTTCTATAATCTAATCATATATCATAATTACTTGAGCTCCTTTCACCCTTCTACTCAAACAAGAAAAGAAAAGAAATATTTAATTGTTGTGCACTTTATCGTGCACGATCCTACAAGGCCAAAAGACAAGGTGTAAAATCATAAAAGGCAAGATGAGAAAGGAGATGTAGCAAGCTCACTTCTTTCTTAGATAATTTAAATCCTAAAAATTGTACACCAAAGAACAAGACAAGCAAGTAGACGCAGCAAGATGAAAAAGGAGACACTGAAGCCAAAAGGAAATTTAACCGGATTCAACAACAAGAGGCATTTCACATCTCAGTTCTTTCTCAGATAATTTAGATCCTACAAATTGTACTCCAATGGACAATAGCACAAACATTAAAACTTAAGTAATACCCCGGTAGCATGCTTGGTAAAAAATAGCATGGTTACTGAAAAAAAATTTGTAAGATGTTTGGTAACTGCTCTCCTCATCCTCTGGTAATAAGAAAATAACACACTTGGGAAAGAAATTAACACAAGAAAAGATAGCTTTTTCGACATCAGGATAAACATGGACAAACATGTATCATATATCTGCGTATTTCAAGACAGAATAGAGATTAAAAAACTATATCAAAACACCCTACAAGTATAGAGATGTTCTAAAATTACAGACAATCCATAGTTCAGTGAATGCAAGTAGCTTCACACAAGTATCAACAAGGTGGGAGAAAAGGAAAATGTTGTGTACCAAACTTGGGGCTGCTTATGTCACCTATTTACCTCTGGTCAGATATAACCTACGTCCCAGATAAGTAATCCTAAGCCAGCAAGATTGCCTACTGGAGAAGCCAATTCACTCTTCAATGTTAACAAGCTCATATTGCACCAGACAGAGGTTGTTGCCCTCCTTCACGATGAACTCGGTGTAAGGAATCAATACATGACAGTAGAAAAATTTTGATTCCATAAAACCATGATATTTGCCTTGGTCGATGCCGAACGAGTAAAATTGGGAACTAAATATGAAGTAGAATGAGAGTACCTCATGGTATTTCTAAAATCTCTCACATGGATGAAGAGAGGACATTCCTTCTTGCTGAAAACCGTTCAAGTGTCCGGTCTCTAGCAGTATCCACACGATCTGCTTCAATAGACGAGTTCTCTCTTCCTTCGGGCCTCCAGAAACCTTCCAGATCCAAGCTTGACCATGGGAGATCACCTTCTAGAGAAGAGAGGAGGAAGAGAGGATGCTTGGGACGTTCTCCAGCCCTATGGCTTGTTAGGGTTTGGCTTCATAAGCCATTTATATATATAGGAGATGGAATTTTTCACAAAAACTCAAAACTTCTATAAAATTACATTCATGCCCTCATCTTATAGACCAGATCTAATGTGTGTGACCCACTAGGCCCAATAGTCAATTTGGTTGAAGCCTAAATTAATTTAAAAGAACAATTCTTTTAAATTAAATCAAAATTGTTATCCGATAATAGTTTTTACGGCTTTTTGATCATAAAGGGCACAAGCCACATCCTATGATCCCAAATGACTTTGGGGAGTTAAATAACATTCATTGAGTCTTTCCATCATCAATTACCACATGGATTTAAATCCTCGTTCATACAATGTCCCGGTTGGTCAGGGGTTCGGCACTGACTGTCAACCCCTAAATATTCCAACTCTATGGGATCATGTACTCAGATTTGGATCAATTGGAAAACTCCTTTCTCAATTATCCTAAGTACCTTGGCCAAGGATTTAAAGTACTATCCCATAGGACATTCTCTCTCTCCTACCGAGAGTGAACAATCCCTTGTTGTCCACTCAATTGTCTCCACCGGGTTTCTCTTGCACCCAATATATCAACTATACTGGACCATCAAGATGGTGATCCATAAGTCAATAATCGAAGTACAAAATACATCTGATAAGACATCTTTGGTGACTCAGGTCAAAGATCCAACCGTGCTATTGAGATGTAAGAATAACCTGATAGACAGTTCGATAAGATACCGATTAGGTTTTTCTAAATTGGTTAGTTTAGTGAACTCATTCCACTAATGAGCACATGTGTGTGTATCTCAGTGTCTCCACACTGATGACCAATGAGATTGGTCATTCTTATCACATGAGAAGACATCACACACACTAGTCTATCAGGATTCTTGATGTCCCATCTCAAGGATCCTATGACTAGGAACATTTAGATCATATACCTCTAGATGATTGATCTCATTATCATGATCTCATCATGATTCAATCATCATTGCATGTGATCGAGGACTTCATTACGATATACACTTCTAATAAAAGCTAGTAACGAAATTTTGCCTATTTAATTGAATGACATATTCCTAGAAATGTTGAATTATATCATATATGATTGGCTTGTAAGGCATACATTTCTATCACTCGGCAGGGTCGGTGACTTCAACACGGCCCTACTTGTCGACGGCCAGCCTCATGGAACCTTTGAACATGTCTATTTTTGCATTCCGTAGGATTACAGTGGCCCCCGGCTTCTTCAGGTCGACTGCATCAAAGAAAAGAATAGGTGTGTGGATCATCACCTTCTAAGGTCTAACTCGGGGACAGACAGGTACATGCAAATCATTAAGCTCTAAAATAGTACATATCTTGTGCTTGTGCAGCGCAGGAGAACAAAATATATCAATCAAATGCATTAAATGGAATTAACATGATATCATATTCATATTTACCCTATCACAGTTAGCACAACCCCGCATGACTCCCTACCAGGGATATTTTTATTTCTGAGGTGTTAATGTGAATGATGCACGTATGTTCTATTCGAAGGAGTGCAATTTTCTTATGCCTTCATATTCCTCTTTCTGGTCTTGCTTCACCGCTGGTAGAGTGAGTAGGTGATCTTAACATTTTAAATAATTGGGATTGCAAAGAAGTAAAAGCATAAAAAAGCACACAAAGAAACCTAGGAAGAGAAGATAGCCATGAAGAACCGAATGATTCCAAATATTTAATCTAGAAACTATTTCAAGATTCTCAATCTTATATCTCTAATTGGCGAGGAACCGATCCTTAAGAACAGGCAAGCTGTATTGTGATACACTATGGCAGCTACCACAATTGACAGAAAACTACAGTCCCTAGCAGACCCAACCCAAATATTTGGAAAAGAAAAGAAAAGGTGAACCCTACTATGGTTGTAGAAAACATGGAGAAACATCTTAAAAATGTCTTCTATTTTACAATCTGAAAGAAAATAGTCATCCAATTAAAAATTTTATAATAAGCAAAATACAAGCTCTTGACGAAGAAACAAGCATTAATATTTAATACTAAAAGTAGGGTTGCAAAATTGGTTCTTAAAAATATGCTGCTTGCATTCCCTCTAAATCGCCCACAGTAGGTTAGGAAAAGCCAGATTAGACAAATCAGATGCAATCTTCCAGGGATTCAATAGGCTTCGGTAATCATATAGTTGACTAATATCCTGATGATTAGACCAATTCAAACCAAAGCTTTCATAATCTGGAGAAAAAGCAACAGGAATATTTAAGTCACAGAATGTTGAAAATATGGATTTACATTTTAGTATTAGACTTACCTTCTTTCATGAAGATTGTGCTTCGCACTAACTCCTAAAATTTCTGAAAGAACTGCAAGGAAAGAGCCATGGTATCTCTTTATAGGCAATTTGGGAAAAGAATAGCCAACCTTAAAAAAAATTTAAAACAATGGTGATTGAAAAAGACAAAGAAAGAGCCAAAATGTACCTGAAAATCATGAGATTATAAATAGACATTCATTCAGAACTCTTGCTTAACCACTTGAAGACAATGTAAGCTCTGGAAGAAAGAAAATAAGTTAATTGGTGTAAAGAAAAGTACATAGAAGCTAATATACCTGCCATGCTATCTTTTAACCAATCTTGTGCGTAAATTAAAGTTTTTTCCGTCTCTGGACACAAAGAACTTCTATATTGATCAATAATTTTTCCAGTTGTGCTAAATGCATATTTTGAAGCAACTGTGAAGCTAAAATTCTCAAGATATCTCATGTCATTTTGAAAGTATTGGATACTTGATCATATTATCTTTCCACAAAGCTAAAATGGTAAAACCTTTTTGACTTCGAGATACAATGCTCTTCTCTAGATACCGATCCAATTTAGATTTTGAGTCTTGCAATAAATTTGTGAATGAAGAAATTGGTCGAATCCACTCAAAATATCAACTTCTTCATCTTCTCTTAATGACAGATCCTCATTTTCTTGCATTTGAAGATTTCATTCAATCATACTTGTGAAAGCAAATTATTGTCAATATGCATTAAAAAGATCATAGATGCCTTGTTTAATACAAATAATATTCAAAGAAGTCTCGAAGCCAAAAAGATCCATTAATGCATAAGTAACAAACATCAACTTGTACCTAGGGTCGAGAATTGTTGCAATAGCAAATAATAATGCAGAATCTTCTATGTCTAACTAATATTTATCAAATTTCTCTTGCATCTTGGCAATCATTTCATGAACAAAGACATGTGAATTTTTCATTTCTTGTCTCAACAATTTTTTGACATTACAAATTTCAATCAAAGCTATGTTTGAACTAGGTTCATCGGTCATTGAAAATGTATTTGTAGCATTATAAAAGACTTTTAAGAATTACACATAAACTCTACCTTTGACCATTCCTCAAGTGTGGGAGCACAATTAAAACCTGTGTCCCATGTCTCCAATGCCATAAAAGCTTTTTTGTAAGAAAGTGCAGCATCCAACATCATGTAAGTCGAGTTCCATCGGGGGGGAGTGTCATATGGAAGACCTTTCTTCACAGATAATCCAACTTGTTGCACAATTTCATTAAACTTTTGTTTTCGTGCTTGTGATGATTTAACATACCTCACAGACTCACGAACACTATAAATTGAAGAATAGGCTTCGTTTAAACCATCTTGCACAATTAAGTTCAAAATATGTGCACAGCATCTCACATGAAAATATTTTCCATTCAGAACAAGAGATTGTTTCTCTATAAGATTTCTTCTCACTAGTCTATAAAGTACATCATTACTAGATGTATTATCCAAAGTGAGACCAAATATTTTTTTGTCAATTCCCCAATCCATAAGAGATTTTAAAAGAATTTTTGCAAGTGAAGAGCCAGTGTGTGGTGATTCAACCATCAAAAATTCAATAACTCGCTTATGTAATTTCTACTCAAGATCAACATAATGAACCGTGATACTCATGTATCCCAATGTTTGATTTGATATCCATAAATCTAAAGTAAGACTTAACCTTTCACATTCATTAATCAATATTTTTCTCAATTTTTCTCTCTCATTCTCATATATCTTCTCACAATCAGCCTTAATTGTGTTTCGTAAATTCTGGATTAAGACTTCTTAAATGCCACACACTCTAAAAATGTGAAAGGTAGTTCCAGCATAATAACCATTTTTGCTAATTCAAGTCGTGAAAATGCTTGATCAAATTTAAAGTTCAAATTTTGACTAGTCCATGGGCTCTTGCTTTGTGATGGACATTTAGAACATTGAATAATATGCCATGACAAATGACTTGTCCCCATAGATTTTGAATATGTAAAAGTGACATTGCAATAGTTACATATCACACTTTTACTCCCATCTTCTATAATTTTGTCATTAAAATGCAACCAAACTTTAGAAACTCATTTTCGAGGGCGTGATGAGGAGAAATGTGTCTTGAGTTCAATGGTTGACAAATTTATGTTAGAATCAACATTCAAACTTTCATTTACCTCCATCTGAAATATAAAAAAAACTTAATAAATATGACGGACCACAGATGGGTTAGTGATAAGGCATGGCTAAAAAAAGAATAGCATGTTCATCCAATCAAAAATTTGAACACTTCTTAACATTAATGGATCTTTTTGGCTTTTACACTAAGTAAAGTATAAACTTTGATTTTTTTTTTGTTAAGTACAGATAAAAAACTCCTAGTATGCACATATTTCTCCACTTCAAGCACGGATAAAAAATTAGTAGAATATTTGATTTTTTTGTATAAATTAAATAACCATTCACTTGACATAAGAGCACACATTATAGCCTTGATTCAAATTATGACCTATAAATGTTTGATAAAGTATAGAGAATTACCTAATATTTCCTTACAAAAGCAATCCCAAAACTATTACTAGGCAGAATCTGCAAGTCTCTCCCTTCTTTACATCCAATTGTTTTGTATTCTGCAAGTACCTCCTCAGTTGCAACAAAATCTACATTTGTGACAGGTGAAACTCCTGAGTGCTAGAATTGAGCAAAGCCAAGAGCAGAAGACTACTAGGAATGCTATAGGAAATGCCATTTCAAATTATGGATAAACATCACCGCTTGGACTTCATTCTAGAGAAAGCTACAAAAGAAAATATCCAGTTTGAAGAAATTCAATTATATGCTGGATACCCATTCAAAAGTTTTTGCAGTTCAATCATATACGATGGAATCATAAAATATTTGATCTTTCTAGCTTCATACTTAACTCAACAGTGGTTCAGAAAATAAGTAGACAATTAAATTAGAAATAATTTAATAAATAGTAAAGCTGCATCTATAAAGTTACATCAAGAAACAACAAATCAAGGTATTTTAACAAGTGCACATAAAGGATATGTTTTACAGGTAGCAAAACACAATTTATGAAAAACTGCACAATTGTCCAACATGGCAAGCAACATTTCACAGTTCAAAAGTAGTCTCAAATATAATTAATGGGAATAAAAACAAACTTGCACAACATAATTAAAAATGGTATTTAAAACATGGAATACAAACTGGTGAATATGAAAATCTGAAACTTGATAGTCAACCTGGAGGAGAAGGAGGAGGTCAGCAAAAGGGGGAAGGAAATAGTGGAAAATAGTAGCAACAGAGCAACACTGTGCTTCGTGAAATAGGGGATGGGGCTGTGAGGGCACCTAATATGATGGAGGCTCGTCGACAATGGTGATTGGTGACATAAATGTTCTCGACAACATTGATCATGCTCAGGGCACAGTGCGGTGTTGGGTCAATGATTGCGGTGACCGTGCAGCCGCGTGGGGTAGCGATAGCCACAACAGGAAACCACCAGAGCCCCAAAAGTGTGGAAGTGCACCATAGCACAAGAAGGGTGGACATGCTCGGCGATGCTCGAACCTATGGCGGACTACGGTAGAAAACACTCAGAGGACAGCTCACTCGGATGAGTCACGCAAGCGGGGGCAAGAGAGTGTAACGATGCGAGGAAGCTTCTGCCGTGTAACCTCCGCAGGGAGGGAGGAGAGAAGGTGCGTCGATCGAGCTCCTTCGTCCTCCCACCGTTGGTAGCAACCTGTTCGCTGAAACCCTACGCGAGCACTGAGTAGAAGTCAAAGATGGGGGACCAGCCAACCGAGGGTGTTGGGGCTTGTGGGTCATCATTGACGGGCTTTTGACGGGCCAACGAGTCACGATCAACAGGCCAGGTGATTCTCTTATACTAAGAAATGGGCTTACTATTAAGCCCTCTTTAACTTTTTTGAGGCCCTGAGCCCAGCCCACAGTGGATTTTTTGATGGGTTAACGGGGCTCAGCCCGTCCATTTGACACCCCTACTTCAACTTCTTGGTGAAGCTAGCAGCAGCTAAAGGGACTTTAGTCCCAAGTATAGCCACCCCATATATAGCAGAGAGGGAAAACCTAGTAACTATTGTAGCAGTTATTATGCAACAACTAGACTTGTCAACAGATTCTGCAATACACGACACTTGACCCAGATCCAAGAAGCTAAAATAATTGTGTTTCAAATATGCAAATCAACAAATTCGACACTACATCAAGATTAGGGCTTCACCCAATAAGTCATAAAATCTAATGCTTCTTTAGTTGCTACAACATTTATCTATCTCTCTTTTATTGCCACTAGATTAGGGCTTTGTCATAGCTTCACAGTTACTCACTGATGAGGATAACATAGAGAGGTATCTCTAGGATATTGCCATCAACTTCATCATTGCCGAGCATGAGATGACCTCCGTAGCTACCGCACCCTTTCTTGCTATGTAGGAACCATGGCCAAGAGAGGAGGAGGTACTCGTCCAAGAGCAGAGTGATGGCAAAGAATGCCATTCCTCATTCATCTACAAGAGTGCAGCTTATCATCACTATATTCATGGGTGGCGACCATGAAAGCTAAGGAGGATCCTAGGAGGACGAAGAGGAGATGAGTGACGGTTCAAACCTTGGATAGCATAACCTAGGCTGCCAATGGTCATTCCATCCCCTCCATCATGCTCATCAATTAGGGTATTATAGGCCGTGTGCCAGCCACCACCTACTCTCTCCACAACCTCACCTCTCTCAACCTATACAACACCTCGTCAGTGGATCCTTTCAGATGAGCTTCTTCAGTTGTGCTGACTTCATCTCCCTCAAGCTCTAAAGAATCTCCTAGTGGCATACCTCTTTGCCAAGGCAGTCCTCATTGCCATTCTCTTCTCCCTCCTTGTCTCCACGTTTACCCAATAGATGGTGGGGTGTTCTACTTCAACAGCTTCATGGCAGGGGCATGTTGTCAGGTAGCCCTAATCACAAATGTCAACCCCAGATTTGAATTCGAGTATCATGGTATTTATGGGCTTTAGTTTAGAACTAGATGAAGCTTATTGTACCGGAATGCAGATCTTAATGGATCCAATCCGAATTCAATCTATTGACAGGTCTAGCAGCAACGCAGAGAAGCTCCATCTCTTGGAGCAGCCAGCCATCAGTGGTCTCAAACCTTGCGCTCAGCCACTAATCTCACAATGAGATGCTACAATCATGGGCGTGTGCAACCACCAACAACACCGAGAAAGGTATATCCTTTTGGTGCAGTCACAAGAGACTCATAAATGACTAAGTACAGAAATCGAAACCTATTTAATAAAGATCTACTCTAATACAAAAACAAGTCACAAAATAAATTTCACTTAATAGGCCCATGCCTACGTAGTTGTCATCTCGTGTGTCTGCACCAATATATACTACCCTTAATTTGTTGGTAGAAAAATCTTAGAATTTTTCAGAGTTTGACTAGAACTCCATGATTCTAAGTTATTTGGGCAATTGAATCTCAATTATATATAACAGCGAAATGAAATAGGATGTGTGCATTTGAATGATATTTTAGCAATAAAATCATGTGAACACAATAAATCAAGTACATCTTTTTATTTGAGTATATGATATGCATATATTAATAGATAAAACATATGATGATAAAAAAATGTGAAAACTTACATTTGAGTTCGGCATTAATGCCATACGTGATATTAAAAATTGAAATTAGTTGTATGTATGATATTATAAACTAATCATAGTGAGAATCGTACCAGAAAGACGGCTTTTATGCATATGGTTAGGATCATCGGGTGCAATTTTCATGTGATTTAAATCCATTTCGATTGCGACAGTTAGATCATGAGAGTTGAAAAGTTTGACAATGACATACATGCTACTTGATTTCACAACATGTGTTCCTTGATTTCACAAGCAATTTAGGTTACTTTTGATGACAATAGATATTATAATAGTTCATTACTTTGGTCCATCTTACATTCTGTAATTTATTTTAAGTACACACTGCCCAGTTACATTATTAATTTAATCTAGTGATATGATACTTTCGTATATTTGTATATCCCGTACATGTTTTTGTGAAAATAACATAACCAATGTCACGATCTGGATTTTTAATATGCACAGCGGAAGATAATCCGGCGACATAACAGGGAAGAATATCGGTCTGGAACCAAATAAGACTAAAATCACAATACAAATAAATAATTCCAAACTTTACAACATATTAACACCATAAACAAACACCTATCTAAACAAATTAAATACCAACATTGAATGAGTAATCCACTAGCTCCTCGGACTCCAAAACACCACTACGCTTCTGCTGCGCTAAACCTGCACTCCTGAAAATATTAACAACGGAAGGGGTGAGTCACCACAGACTCAGTAGGACTTACACCCGAACTACCCTACTATAATAGTTATTTCTATTGATATACAATACATATTAAGCCTAAAAATCAGATTATAATACATAGGATTTAAGCTAATTATATATCTTCAATTAAATGATTACAAGATCATTCTACTACCCCATATGATAACATGACTATATATGCACTAAAACCAACATATCCTACACATTAGACTACTCTAGGTATGCTCATAACACACATGACCTGACATAATACCAAAGATACAACTAGACCACTAACATCTATGCCAAAATGCACAACAAAACACCTGTCTGAGTAAATATCATGCTCCATCTGAAAAATATAGTCACATCACAAAACTAGCACCAGATTTACCATATAGTAGGAAGTAACATATAGTAACTAAATCCCATAGTACCCCTAGGCAGGGGAGTACTTAGGATAAACCGCGGTATCTAGGATCGAAGGATGCTCCAGATTGTTCTAATTCATCTGCTGCCCACAGGACCGAACTATAGTCTGGTGAAGTACATTTCCATCACAATGCAGCTCACTGCATTAACCACATTTCACACAATGCAAGCATATAAATAACTCAGACAGTAACCATGAACATTTAATTGGCAAATCAAACATGAAATACATAGATGAACCCATGGTTCTATGCATCACATATTTGCATATCATACCACAATTTAACACAAACTGGATGCATATAGATAGGATCATGCAATTTACAACCTAAACATAATCATTACATGCTTAAACAGAACTACCTATCACATAAAAGAAAATAAACTAAATTCTAACGACATTATGCCTAAACCTTACATCGGCTTTTTATCAAATCGGAATATACATGTTTAAGGTTTATCGCGATGCAACATACTAAACTAGCTAGATTTAAACATATACAATCCTATCATGATGTCTAACATACATGGATAATTAAATCAACCTAAACATGCATAGTTGAACAAGCTAATCTAACTAGGTTCAACTATAAAGACATACCTAACATGCCAACATGAATAATTGAATAATTATCCAACATGATGAATAATCATGGATATATGACAATCTAAACATGTATGATTAAACAAGCTAATCTAAACTCTATCTAATCATGCTAATAAATCAAAACAGCCCACTAATTACATTCTATTAATCCTGGTGATCTAAGCATGATTTTTACAGTTTAAACAACTATATTAGAGTGCTAAGAATAGCCGAGACGCCTACCTTAACGGCGACGACGAATGGCGCACGCAATTCCAACGAAGTCGATCCGGGTGAAGAATATGTCGCGGTTACGACGGCGATGAAAAACCGAACCGAACGGTATCTTGATAATCTGTTGGAAAAAGAGAATAATATTGAAAGAAAGTGAATAATAGAGAGAATAGAAGAGAGAGAGAGAGAGAGAGAGAGAGAAAGAGAGAGAGGCTATATGAGAGAGAGGGAGGGAGGGGGAGCGATAGGAGAGAGAGGAGAGAGGGGGGATATACCGCGGAGAGGGGGGGTGTGGCGCAATGACGGCGCAGCCGGCGCAGGGGATGGCGGGGTGGGGGGGCACACGCGGCGGCGGCCGCGTGGCACGCGCGGGCGTGAGCCGCGGGCGGGGTGAGTGAGGCGGCGGCTCGTGGCCGGCGCAGAGCGACGCGGCGGGCAAGCGGCGGGCGGGAGGCGGCGGCCGACGTGTGCGGGCGGCATTGGCGGCCGGAGACGGCCGGGGGGCATGCGGGTCAACGGCCGCGGCTGCGGCTGGCGGCTGAGGGCTCGCGCGCGGACGGCGGGCAGGCGGCTGCTGCGGTGGGGCAGCGGGCTGGCGGCGTCGCGGGGCGGCGGGCGTCAACGGGGAGATGGCGGCGGCGGCTGTCGCGCGGAAGGAGGCGACAGGATCTAGGCGGCTGCTGCGCGCGCTCACATGGAGGAAGGCAACACCGGGGGGCGGGCTCAGGCGGCGGCCAGTGACGTGGGAGGGTGCCGACGGTGGTCACGTGGGAGGCCGGCGGACGTCGACGGCGGAAGGGTAGCCGGTGGTCGCGGCCGTCGGGGCTGATGCGGCAAGGCGGGCGCTGTGCATGGCACGGCCAGCGACGTACAGGTGGGTGGTGAGCGTGGCCGGGAGGCCGGCAGAGGGCGCAGGCGGCGTCGCGCGGCGGCCGGCTGAGGGTGCAGGTGGACGGCGATGGCGACCGGGTTGCTGCGGTGACCGCAGGCGGTATGGAGAGCTCGCGAGGGGGGGTCCAGATGACGCGGAGAGGGGGCTGGCCGGCGGTGGTCGCTCGTGCGGCCCAGGTGGGCGGCGACGGCAGTGGCCATGGGCGCGGCAAGGTCAACTGGGGGGGGAAGAAAAGGAAGAAGAAGGAGCGTCACGGTGGCGACGGCGACGGGGTCCGCGGGCGGCACTGGAGGGCGGGCGAGCAGAGGGGCTGCCTCGCGGAACGGAACTGCAGAGGGGGGGGCGTCCGGGTGTTGCGTACGCGCGGAAGAGAAGAGGAAGAAAGGAGGAAGGCGGGGTGCGGGAGGGGAAAAAGATACGTAAATAGAGGGGGAGGGAGAGTTCGACCGGGAGGGGGAGGAAATAGCGGAAAGAGTGGGGGAGATAAGGAAAGGGGGGCGGCGATTTCGGAGGATTATCCGGAGGGAGAGAAAAATGGTAAGGATAAAGGAGGAAAGTAGATTAATATAAATAAAACTCATAATAAATATAATAACTATTTTTTTATTTATTTAAATATCCTGGTTATTACAACCAAGGCAATGCAAACAACGTGATATGTGAAAAACAAGATGTTACAAACCTAGTAAATATGATGAAATGTTTTGTTAAAAGAAGAGACTCGCTAATGGGATGAGTGATAGTCTCTCTCAAAGAAGGCCGGCTCGAGGGTCGGCCTAGGTCGATCAGCCCCAAAATTGATTCAATCGGATTGGGTCACAACCTGAGTTGGACAAAGTAGGATGAAATCAGATTTATTTCTTATTTTCAAAAATATAAAAAACATAAAAATTACAAGAGAAATAAAAATATTTTTACTATATATATAATATATACATAAATATACTTATATTTTTATGTTATAATTGAATATGAGTGTTTATCTGTAAATACAAGTAAATATAATTTTTTGTTATTGTATTGTATTAGTATATGTTGGGAAAGAATTAATTTCAAGTGAGAAAATAAAGTTAGTTACAAAATAATTTTATAAATTTTAAATATGTATCATATATTTATACTTACAAATTTTAACCATACATAATAGTACAATTGATAGTGAAATATTATTATACATAAGTGGGTCTCTCAAGAATCATGGATCGACCTACGCGATCAAGTTGGGGGGGGGGGGTCAAGAGTGTAGCGGCTCTTGTTAGGGGAGGCAAAGCACCTGAAAAAAAAATAAGTATGTAATAGTATAAGTGATATATATTGAAACTTTTTTTGACTTAAGCTAGGTCGCCCAAGGATTGGACCGGGTTGGGTGATCGGGCAACCCAGCGACCTAACTCATGTGTAGGGGTATCAATGGGCCGGGCTTGGGCTGGCCGGCCCAGGCCCACTTCAGCTCACATACATAGAGCCCAAGCCCAAGCCCATGTAGAAAGCCCAACGGGCTTAGATTGTGTAAATAGACTTTAGCTCGTCAAAATTCGTTAGCCCAACGAACTTAAGTTTTGTAAAGTAATCATAAATAAAAAATTCTACAAAATCATAAAATTAATAAAAATGTGAAATTTTTTAAGAATCACAAAGAGATTATAAAATCATCTTTAAATTTTATAATTCAGCTAAATATAAAATCTAAAAAAAACAGAACGTCTATCAATTTGTGAATTGTCATAATTTAAGAAATAAAAACAATACAATATGACCATCTCTCTGACAACCGAACTAAGCTCATTTATCTCTTGCAACTCAATGTCACCATATTAGATAACATGCAGTCATGAACACCCAAATTGGCACAGCTAAAATTTTACGTTCACCTATTTTTATTACAAAATGACTTGTACCACTCTTATATAATCATTGTAAAATAACTAATTGATCGGATCGACAAAATAAGTAACTGCATTATAAATGAAACAGTTGTTTTGGATAACAAATAACACCTTGTAGTTATTTGTTCTATAAACTTGAACAAGAAGGTCTAAGTTTGTCAGCAATTTGAAGACAAAAGATAAATTTAATGTATTTTTTTAATAAAAATAAATTTACTTTGAGAGTTTTAAAGTAAGATTAATAAAATATACGAACATAGACACTAAATTTCATTAAAACATAGTTTAGAACCAGCTAAATAAAATTTTATGTGTATATTTTATCATAATTAAATATGGTTCGAAGGGAACTAAATTAAATTAAATTAATTTAGTTTGAAGGGAACGAAATCAACTATCAAAATATTTAATCTACAACTTACAGGATATAAAAATACATTAATTTGATTCTGTTAATTATCATCGAAGTTGGATCGAAATGTCATATCCTATTTATATCTCTACCGATAATATTCAAACATAGTTTTAGAGTAGGATCGAAATGCTCCCCGTCAGAACATCAGACGGTCGGTCACGACGGTGCGCTGACCGACTTTCGACGAGTTGGTGGGCCAAGACCGTCAGGCCTGCTGATTTACCTACAATGCGAAACGGGCTTGTTATTAAGTCCTCCTAACTTTTTTTGAGAAGTCCTAGCTCAACCTTCGACGGGTTTTTCGATGGGCTAATGGGCACGGCCCGTTCATTTGACACCCCTACTCATGTGACCCTACGCTAGGCCACCCCTGGGTCACCCCAGTCCGGTTGACGCCAGCCTGATCTGCCCAAAACCTGGCAGGGTTGCCGAACCGAGCAAACCATGGTCTCTCCCATAACACTGATGGAAGATTCTAGAAAACTTTGATATGCGAAAACTTGAAAGCGATCAAGTGGAGTAAGTCATATGACATGAAAATATCCGTAGTGTGCATTACATTTTGAATTTCATAATTCTTGCTTGTCCTCGGTCAATGTAATGCATGAATAGAAAATAATCCTTAAAAATATCAAGTATTCGCATTAACATGAAATTTAATCAAATAAAAGACAAAATAATGCCTACCTGTATTAAGACTAAATTGATTGTTTTTGAATTTAACTAATTTATAATTATCTTCTTATGTTAGTAAATATTTTTATAAAAAATACCATAGTCATGCATATTTGATATTTAACAGTACTTTTAAACTTGTCTAATCTATAATTATTTTATCATATTATCACATTTTTTATAAAGATTAACATAGTTATGCATAATTGATATTTAACAACACTAAAAAGGAAAAAATTATGAGCATAGCCAAAATAGAGTAACTCACTTTAGTTATTTTAACATTTTTATTACTTACGATGGCAAGTAAATTATTATAGATTTTAAATTCGAAGACTTCGAGTACTTTAGTTTTTAATTATGAAACAATTTAAACATTAAGATTATAAGTACATGAAAACTCTTGTAAACCTTCTGTATAGATTTTATAAACTATATATCAATTGAATTGAACGTTCCAAATTTTAAGGAATTAGTTATGACGCCAGGTCCTTCTATGTTCCCCTCAGGCTTGACAGACTAGTGGTGGCAGACATGAGAGAACATTGATTTGGCACCATATCCTAAGCCTGCAATCAATAAAGTAATCAGTCACTAGGAGCTAAATCATATAAAAAAGCAGCTGGCTAAACTTGGAAGCATATGATGATACATTGAATTATACCCCTGGTAGTTGTACCCTTGAACTCAGTACAGAAAAAGACGAGGGTATTTTGAATATTGGAAACATCTTATTGACATGTCGGGGGTAAACCATAATAATGTCTGGCTAGTCTAGAGCTTCCTTTGATTGAGGATGTGACCATGAACAAAATTTCGTTATCTATTGCATCCAGAATCAACCAAAAAAAAAAACACAGCGGGGAATCCATGGAAGCGGCGCTTAGAAGGAACCAATCACTACCCATTGTGTTTTCTTGCTCACCAATCTGCATCAGAAGTGATCAAGGTCGTATCTACACAAACAGGACATCTTAATCATAGAGACATGCAAGAGCCAAACAAAATCACCACAACTTGGAATTGGAATTAGGACTGATCATAGTCACTACTCTGCACTGTTTCTGTTTCACTCAGTTATCAACTTTCCTTTGGCTAGCTTGCAAGCGGATAGGCCTGCCCAGCAACTCCTGTAACAAGAGGTTCTTATGAGCACCATTGATAATGGAGTTGGTACTTGGATAATAAAAATAAAATAGAGTTTTGCACCAAGAAGACAATACATTCTACCAATACCATTGAAGTTCCAATAGGGCAACAGAATCCAGCAAACAGGAGAGATCTTAGAAACTAACAATTTATCACATTTTAAGACGAGTTATTCAAGCAGTTGTATGAAAAGGTGCAACGAGAGATGTTATTAAATTAAGTGTATGTATTGTCATGTTCACCGGTTACCTGGTCACAAAATCCATTTCAAGGAGAACAACGTTCCTAAGATAAGAATCTTGAAGAGTGATACTTCAAGGGTTTTTAAGTGTGAAAATAAAATAGTATATTATGAATTCCCCTCGTAGAAGTCTCAAATTCGATGCTACTCACTAAGATGTTTGTTTAAAAGACAAACATTATTTTGTACCATGTATTTAAATGATGCAAAATAGTCTTCTAAACAGAAACAACACTATCTTCAACGTTCATCTTGTTCAAAGTTAAGCAGCAGAAATAAGATTACATTAATCCTATTGAAGAATGTGAAAACAACTTGCTCTTCCTCCAAATTTCCTCCAACCAAAAGTTTGCCTACTTCATCCCCCAGCCAAATGAGCAAGGGAGAACAAAAGAAAACATGCCAAACAATGGGGTTCCTGATTCTTGGCAGTGCTCCACAGTAAGCAGGATTTCCTAGCGTTACTAGCATGATAGGAGGCAAAAAAGGGGTCGGGATTGGACACATGATAGGCTGATAGGCCAGAAGCAAAGAAATGGCATGGATGCCTATTCAGCCCTGACTTGGTTGATATGGCACAAGTCAGTGCGGAATCGGCAGATTCTGGCCAATTTCAACAAAGATAGCCCGTTTATGCTCTAGATCAGCCAATCCTGGCCAATATCAGTCCTCCAAAGTCAGGTTCCACTGGATCACAGGCACAATATCGGCCGACCTGACTGATTACACCAATTGAAATTAAACTCAACTGATTTCAGCTGTAATCATATTCAGATCAGCCCATCAGGGCTGAATAGTGATTGGCCATAGTCAATCACATTTCAGATCAGTTGAATATGATATGGAGCAAAACATGTTGCAACAACCATGGAGGAAGCGAGCACTGATGAAAGTCAACTTTAGTCTAAACCATGGTTTGCCAAGTCGCCGCCAAGTCAGACCGGGTTGGCCAACCTGGTCGGTTTTTTGACTACTGACCCAGTCCTGACCTCACGACGTCGACCTGGTGGCTTTTTTAAATTAATTTTTTATTATTTTTTATTCCGACCCCTGGCCAACCCGGTCCCGGCCCCAGCCGACTTGGGCCGGTTTTAGGCCCAACCGACCCAGTCTCAACCCTCGCCCCGCCTACCTTGGTCTAAACTACATCGTATAATCAGTCCCAATACTCAACTAAACCTTAATCCCAAACTAAGTAAGGTCAACCAATATGGATTCTCTTCTTCACTCACATTGATTTTTAGTTATTTCTTCCAGGATATTGAACGCAACCAAATCATATTGAATTATCCTCCTTCAATTTAACTTAGGCCTACAACATCCTTTTTTATTCAATTATTTAAATATCTTATACTTTTCTAACAAGTGATTCCTCAAGTCTACTTTAATATACCTAAACCACTTCATTCTCTTTACTTTCAATTTGCCAACAATTATTGCTACTCTCGCATTTTTCCTAATATATGCATTAGGTATTGTATCTAACCTAATCATAGTTGTCATGGTGCCCATCTAAACACCTAAGCTTTTCAAGGGGCACCTTGTCAGGGTGCCTCTCGGAGGCCTAAAAGGTACCCAAGGTGCCGCCTTTGCACCCAAGATGCCTGGCTAGCATAGTTGTCAAGGCGCCCGCCTAGGCGGCGCCTAGGTGGCAAGGCACCTTTCCAAGGGCGCCTTGCCAGGGCGCCTTGTCTGGGGCCAAAAAGGCGCCCAAGGCGCCCGCCTAGGCGCCCAAGGCGCCCAAGCAAGGCGCCTTGAGTATTTTTACATCATTAAAAAAAGTTTTTGAGGAATTTTTCTCCCTTGATACCCCTCACAGGGGACACTTATTTAATGATAGTTTCAATATATTAATATATTGTATTATCACTTATGCTATCATACATATTTAAGATTTATGATTATAAACATATATTATATACTTAATTAAGTTCTTTTTCAACTCTTTCCTCTCTCTCTCTCTCTTTGTCTCACTTATACTATTACTACTCTGCGCTCCCCCATTTAATAATATTATAACAATATTTTACCATCACTTATACTATTGCACATATATAAATTTTATAATCATAAATGAGATATATACTTAAATTTTATAAATATTTATTTAACTTTCTTCTCTTTCACACACACATCATATTTACTTATGTGCATTGATAAAACACTCATATTCAATTATAACATAACAAATATAATTATATTTATATTTTTTTATATATAACAACCTCACGACTCAGTCTTCCTTGAATACCGCCTTGACTGCCTAGGCGACGCCTAAGCGGCCGCCTTGTCGCCTAAGCGGAATCGGTACCCTTCAACGCCTTGGGCGCCTTGTCGCCTTGACAACTATGCTGGCTAGGCACCTCAGGTTTAATTCATAACTAAAAAAATTGGAAAGCTTTGCCCCCAGATATCCTTCACAAGGGATGTTGTCTCCTTGACCCCTGCGACCACAGATCACATAGGTTGATTGGAGTCATTGGACACCCATTCAATAATAGTGTAAACATAATTCACTATCACTTAAACTATTATATATGGTTAAATTTTATTATTATAAATAAATGTTTTATATTTAAAACTTATAAAATTCTCTCTTAAACCTCTTTCCTTCTCACTAGAGATTAGTTCTTTTCCATAAAAAAATACCATTACATACATAATTACAAAAATAAAATCATATTTACATGTATGCACACATAAACACATTCAATTATGAATTAAAACATATAATTTTTATGTATATATGTTTGTATGTATATATTAATATATATAGTATTAACATCTAATTATATATATTTTGTATATATATACTGATGGGGGACAAAGGACTTAGACTTTGGAAATTTTCCTAACTCAATGCACTTTTAGAATATTAACTGTCTACAGTCCAGAAATGTAAAGAAATAACAAGTAGGTTAAAGAAGACAATTATAACTAGAAATTGAATCAAGAGATAGCCACAATCCAGAAATGATCACAGGAATATGGTAACATACTAATATTTATAGAGGTGACACATTTTGACTGGAATTAATCAAGCAATTAACGAGACAGATTTCATAGTAAATCAAGATGGCTACTCAATTTCACAATGCACCAACAACATAGAATTGAAGTAGCTAGGATCCTAGTCACCAATGAGTATGGCAGAAATGATCTGACATAATGAAAGAACAAAATCAAAGTAGCATGAAAATGAAGGTAAACAGTAGTACCTTGATGTCTAAAGAATAAAAAGAAAAATCTCTTTAACCAACAAATGTTCTTTAATCGGTAATGACCTCTGTAAACAGTCACCTAACAGTGAGGACAAGAGGAAGAGACGACACCCAAATCATACCAAACAGTTAGAACAAGAATATGTTCAATTCCAAGAAGATTGGCTCAGTTTTCATCATGGTCGTGAATCAGAAGGTTCCTTATTATTCTCTTCAAAATTTCAACAGTTGAAGTATTCAACTATAGAGATTCGATCAATAGGTTCCAGCATCTTGGCCATTTAAGACAAGTCACCAGGGAGACCTAAAGAGGACCCGTTCATCATTTTCTAGAGATTTTCAACCCCAACAATAACCAGGCATTTCTGAAAATTGATCATAGTTATTCATGTAACTGTCATATCAAGCAACTGCAAGTTTATCCAGCAAAGAAACAACCGAAGAAAAACATCAACTCAGCAAGGGACAGAGACGTTCATATGTCACATTTGGACCACTTCTCAAGGAAAACAATTCTCCATAAAGCTGAGCTCTGTATAAACTGATATTATCTAGTTGACTGGAGACTAGACCAGTCTATAATGCAGAAGAAGATCACATAATCATTCAACTGCAAACAGGAACCGTAACCACTGAACTGAAAATGTACCAAATCATAGACTAGAAAGGGACCAGTCTATAGCTGTTTCCATACCACAACAAGCTAAACTGAAGATGGAAATTGATGTATGCTTCTCAAAATCGACAAACAAATACGTTGGAAACAGACCTGAATCGTAGAAGCTACCTTCGGAATCAGAAAATCCGGGTAACTCTCTTAAGAAGCATATTCCAACTTTCAACAGACAGCAAACATTCAAGCGTACACTGTCAAATTATTACTCTATGCTCACAAAATACTTCCACATCACCAGATCTACGAGGAGGGAACTCGGATATGGCATTAGAAAGTTATTGAGCTGTCAGAACTGTTCAAATCCGAAGGTAAAGCCATATGATGAGCTAGATCGAATTGAGTAGGAGTAGATCCGGGACCAACTGAAGCTTAGGAGGACTCCTCTTTCAGAACCAACACTGAATAGACCACTTCAGAGTGGAAAGCCACGGGAACATAGATTTCCACCAAGGAACCGACCACCAGAAGTTGTAGGAGGAAGAGTGCAGCAGGAACGTGGACGTAGAACACCTAAACAGCAATCTGGGTTGCCCTAAGAGCAACCAAAACTCATCGACAGAACTTAAGAAGAGAGGGGAAAGCTAGATCTAGAGACGGGGATCATTTTTCTCTAAAGGGACCATCGGAGACAAGCACCAGGGAGGGAGATTGGGACCGAGGAAGGAGCGCTAGGGTTTCGCCATCGTTGGAGGGAGAGAGAGGGCTGCTTCGACCATCGGTACCAACTGAGGAGAGAAACGAGATCCCGTCGTTAAGTCGCGATAGCTGTAGAGGCAAAAATGAAAAATTGGAAGATTCTGGAATAGGCTCCAGAGGAAGGGTAGGGGCAAATCGGGAATCAATTCAATTTCTTCATTTCATTCAACCATCACCGATTTACACAGATGGGGTCCCTATCAAGGAAGGAATAGTCGAGGGTCGGCCCCGGGTCAGCCGGCCCCCAACCCAGCCCGGTCGGGCCAGGTCGCCGACCCGGTCACAACCTGGTCCGACCGGGTCGGTTTTATTATTTTTTTTTGAAAAAAAATCAAAAAAATCAGAAAAAAATCAAAAAGAAATCAGAAAAATCAGAAAAAATATCCAAAAATTAAATAAAAATAAGAGATATGATTCAACATGATTCATTCAACATTCACTCAAACATTACATTAAATTGTTCTTCTACATAATGTACTCTGCACATGACATTGAGGAAGAGTACGACGCATTAAACATATGGACAAACTGATTATACTCATCAGTGCCTCGTACAATTATCCTACGATACGACGAAAATGAACCACCGTAACTATCATATGAATACATACTAGACTATCAAATGAAGGTTGCATCATCTAATAACCCTGCTCTTGATATGATGGACACCAAGAACCCTGTGATGGTTTTAACTCTGCACCATACCCATGTTGTCTTGCCCCGTGGTCAGCATCCTGTGTTGCGTGGGTATAGTGCTCCTCTTCCGTCAAGTGCGGCTGTTACTGTGGAGAGGGTGTCTTTGGATTGGTTCTCCCTTGACCAGAAGTGGTGCCGGCGGTGCTTCCTCTGCCTCTGCCGTACGTGTTGTCATCTCTGTCACTACTACTCTTTGAAGTTGAATCATCCGACGTCTGATATTGCAATCGGATGTTAGGCTCCAGTGTATCTTCCCTTGTCTCGTCAATTGTGTCGAGATCAGCAATATCAAGAGGGTCAGTTGCAACATGTTTACCTTTGCCCTTTGATTGCCTACTTTGACGAGAAGATTGTCCGATTTTTTGCCTTTTCGCCACGGAAGGAGGGATTCGAAATTCCTCGGAAAGAGGAACATTGTCAAGTTCCCCTTGAGCCTATTCCCGATCATCGGGGTTAAACTCTGTTTCGTCCAACCCCTCACGTTCGTTGACCCAGGCTTCTAGAGGATTTTTCTGTTGAAATATCTCCTCTAAGTCAATCTTCGGTTCTTGTACAGTGGGCACCTCAATTCGTCTTCCACTTGCTTGTTGTACCCACCTTTGCTCCTCCCTCTCGTTCTCTCTTATCTTCTCCAAATTTTTTAGCTTCGACCTCATGTTATAGTGACAGTAGACTAGCTGCTCAAGTCTCTGTGATGTTAGCCTATTCCTTTGCTTGGTATGAATAAAACTAAACGTTGACCAATTTCTTTCGCAGCCGGAAGCGGACGTAGTTTGACTTAGTGCTCGGATTGCAACACTAGCCAAGTCTTCATATCCCGGTGCCCTTCCATGATCCATCCACCAGTCAGCTACACATTATCATTATGTCTTAGTACATAATGATATTAATAAGTTAATTATATAATTATAAAGTTGACTTTATTTAACTATACATACCTGGACTGAGAAGTATAACTGCTCGTTGCACCCTTGTTGTCCCGAAATGAAATAACCTCATCCTATAATCATGCATCTTATTTGTTGCAATAATTGAACGGTCATCGTCCCCAAGCATTCTCCGAATGACTTCCTTTACGCTGTCCAATAGTTCATTGATAGGTTTGAAGATTGGACTGTAGCAATATCTTGGGTTGAAAAAATGACCTGGTAATTGACCATGGAAAAGTTTGCTATCAGCATCGACCAAAAAGCTAACAATTTGATTAAGAAATTTTATTTGACTAAATTGTAAGGAACATACCAGCTGCATGTATAGGATGGTACAATGTTCTCTCCCATCGACGGTCAATGATGTCCCATCACTTGCTAAAATTTGATACCTTTTTCGAAATATCTTCTTTTGCCCGCTCAAGTGCATCATAAAGATACCCCATGTCCGCCTTCTTATCTCCATCGACTATTCGGAGGACTTTGACTAATGGACCGACAATATCAATTGTCTTCTTTACAAGCCGCCAAAAGTCTCCACTCTCCAATGTTTGTTCCACCTTCATTCCTTTTCGTTTGTCTGATGGATTAGGCTCTAGCAATCCAATTAGCCCACCATGGAGAAAGTATCATTTGGTTTAGACAACGCTTATGTTCAAATAGGCTCTCCAAAGATATGTAGTGTGATGCAAACTGTGTAGCCCCGGGTCATAAGAGCTCTTGACCCTTTATGTGCTCTCTCATCAGTATCAGAATGAAATTATGGTTATAGATGAAGAATGCAATATCCTCTAGTATTAAATCTATGGAATGGGCGGAGCATGGTGCCCAATATAACTTCCGTCTCTTGGCCATCAACATTTGGCCGGCAGCTTTGTAGGCAGCTGCGTTGTCCGTCACTACTTGGACAACTCGATCCTCACCAATCTCCTCGATAATACCATCAATTAAATCAAACAGGTAAGTTGCATTTTTTACCTGTCCAGATGCATCCACCGACTTCCAAAAGACGGTCCCAACTTGACAGTAAACGAAAAAGTTGATCATTGTCTTCTTAGTAATACCTATTAAGATTTAAGAGGATAAAATGTTATATCTAAACTTAAAATTCAAAAAGATTTATATCACAATGTTATGCTCAAAAGGACTAACCTGTCCAACCGTCGGTCATCAGTGTGCATCCACGTTCGTCCCAGATACGTTCAAACATCTTAACATATCCTTTAATGTCAGCTACCTCCAATGGAAGATATGTGTTGCAGATCTCCTTTGGAGTTGGTCCCGACACCCCCCGACCGACGTCTGCTATTGTGTCAATCATGGACTCATAGTAAGGCCCCTTTGCAGCGTTAGCTGGTATACTACTATGAAAGAACCATCTGGAAGTTGCCCGCCCGATCTTCTCATTGCATAATTTCAAGTTCTTTAATGCTGTGTTGATGGTGGTTTGCTTTTGGCGCGGTCGTGTGATGACCGGATCTATAGGGCCAACTGTCGGGTCGGCATCCCATGTGAGATCGTGGATATGTTGTTCAGGGTCAGGATTTGATCCTCTCCCACTTTCGCTTCCACGTCAACTCCCACTGCCAGAACCTTGACCCATAAACCACCCGGTACGTCGATACATGTCTTCGTCGGCGAATGACCTTCGGCTTGCCTCCATGACTCTTTCTAAGTCATCTGTTTGCTATGTTAAATACGTATATTATTGTAAAATATCAAATATTAATTATTACATACTTTCGTCAAATTCTTCGTATTGACTTCTTTCTGGTCGCTCTTGTCTAGTGCCGTATATGTGTAGCGAACGTCTTGCAGATTCCGCAATTTCTTCACGCACAGTGTCTTGATGCCTCTTTGAAGCTCCTTTGGATCTTTCTAAGGCTTGAAGATGCTGTCTAAACTGGGCTCTTACCTCAGGCGGAGTCCGTGTGCACGGTGCAACATCTCCCTTAATACCCGCAAGATGATGCTTTAACCGGTAAGTTCCACCGTATAGAACTTTGTCGTAATACTTGCATTTTACTTTTCTTTGCCCCATTGACACGACCATGCAACGGAGCCAAGTTGAGTCATTCCGGGTGGAGCAGGAAGTCTCACGGCTTGTAGAAGACATGTTAGAAAAATAATCCACAATATAAATAACACGAAATAAAATTGAGAATGACAAAGACACTGCTTTGAGAGTGTCAAACACACTACTAGAGAAAACAGTTCGGAGTTCGTAGAGGGGTGAGCCGTTGAGGGGTGAGAACTGAGTGGAGGGACGAGCCGTTGACCGGTGAGGACTGAAAGAGTGATCAGTGAGGGGGGGCAATTTCGTAATTAAGTGGGGTGTAAGTGGGGTGGGTGAGTGAGGTGACTCACCCACCCCACTTAATGTTATGTGTGTGTGTGGGGGGGGGGGGGGCAAAAGGCCGCTAGCGACCTAGTCGGTTGGGTCGTGCGACCCCCTGCCGGGCCGGCTTGGAGTCGGCCTGGCAGGGTCAATTCTGGGCCGGTTGGCCTGGAATCCGGCCGGGTCGGGAATGAAAAAATAAAAACACTTAATGCCATAAAAATATCAGAAAATGGGCAGCCTGCTGAAAATTATCAGAAAAATGCCTAAATTACAGGAAAATTACTCAGAATTAAAAGAAAATTTACCAGGACTTAGTAATGGCTAAAAAAAATACTAAGACCCCTCTAAAATTCTTGAAAATTCATAGAATTTATCTAGAAATTATTCTGAACATCAATTGGCCTGAAAACCATCATCGCTCAGCCAAATGGACTCCAGTCGGTGCCATCTACGCTGATTAGTCTTTTCAAACCGGTCTTTTCCCCTGGTGTCCTCACCATATACATGCACATACGTATATACAAATATATTAAATATCTAATATCACTATCTTGACCACTTAGGTGATGTCTAAGAGGCCACCTTGTCACCTAAGTGAATCTATCATCCTTTAATGTCTTAGATGACTTCTTGCTTTGACAACGACGAACCTAATATGACCACACATTCATCTTAATATTCTTATTTCAACAACACTTATTTTAAAAATATGTTTTTTCTTTATTATCCAACATTCAATACTATACCACATTGCAAGTTTTATGGTCATACAATAAAATTTTTCTTTCAACTTCAACGAAATCTTACGATTACATAAATACTTGTTGTCAATCTCCTACTTCTTCCATCATACTTCAAACATATAGTTAATGACATCATCATAGTTACCATCCTTTTGAATAATTGACCCAAGATATTTAAATTGAGTACTTTGAAATAATCATACTCCATCTAAACTAAATGCTCTTTCTTCTTCTCTTTGATTTATAATATTTTATTACTCCTAGTTTTATTTATGCATCTTTTAATTTACTTTTAGCTCTAAGAGTGTCTAAGTAAAATCTTATAGTTTAAAACATAAGTTGTAAAAACTAGAATAATCAATAATGCCCCACCTCTCCCCTCCTGCCACATTGTGACAAAGCACCCTCCTTCCCCATAGGAGAGCATCCCTCCGTCTCATCTTCTGAGGCCCAAACAATGATTAAAGCAACTCCTCCGCCAGCCTGTTGATGGTGAAGTCATCTCCCTTCAAGACCTCATGAGTCCTTCCCTCCTAATGGTTGAACTGAAACCATCCCCTAGCCAATGTGAGGCCCTCCCCCAAGATGACCTCCATGGGTAGCCACTCACCTCCTTCCTCCCCTCACTCACCCTTCAATACCTGTCAAGCTACCAATATCATTTTACGTCTCTAGCCATCATCACAGCAGTTAACCCATGTGTCAGCTCCACTTAAACCACAGTGGCCGCAATCAGGTCCTTACATTTTTCGGGGCTGCGATATCCCTGTCTTCTTTGTTGAATCCATCTCCCACTCAAACCTGTACATTATCATCTCTGCCTTAGCACCGAAGTGCCCGCCTCCTATCAGACGTACCACATCACCAGCAAGCCCTCCTGCCACTGTAAGATGCTGCCTCCCTCTTCACCTATGAGCCCCATCAGTGACAGATCACCAGCCCCATGGTCTCATTCTACCCGAGTCGTATAAGCAAAGGACCTGCACGTGATGGGCCTTTGACTGGCACCCGATCTAACTAGGTTTGCCAACCCGATTCAAACCCAATCTTTGTTGATTCATGTTGGTTCAGACTATGTTGTCAAGGTACAAGGTGCCCAAGGCGAGGAGGGGCTTGCCTCAAACACTTGAGGCGGACACCTCAGGCGATTGACACAGTTTATTTATATATATATATTATATTGAATTAATTTATATTTTGTATATATGAGATACTGATCAATAATAATTTAAAAATTAAAATATAAAATGACAAAAATACAAACCTAAAAGAGTGACAATAATTAGCAAAAAATATATCAACAACATCAATTCAAAATCGAAAAAATACTTTAGCTTAATAACAAAAATTTTGAACAACTTAATAATATCAAAACTAAAAGTAGAGATAATTCAACCATGAATGACTAAATAGTATCAAAAAAAGTACAAAGATCATAGAAATAAAGAATTAAATTAATAAAATTAAAAATTTTAAAAGTGTAGCAATAAGTTACATAAAAAATTACAAAAATTTAAAACATAAAAACCCAATAGCATCAATTTAAAACTAAAAATTTAAAAATTTAATCAAATTAATTTATAACATGGAGCAAAAAATTTAAACTTAATTAATAAAAAAACATAAAAAGATTAAAAATATAATCCAAAGTCCTGCAGCCAATATGATTATAGCAATCAAATTCCAAGTCCAAGACTCTCCAAGTCAGACAACAACTTTTAGTTCATCGGATGTAGGCCGATAGTGTCACGACCCGGATTTTTAACATGCACAGCGGAAGATAATCCGACGACGTAATGGGGAAAGATATCAGTCTGGAGCCAAATAAGACTAAAATCACAATCCAAATTAATAATTCCAAACTTTACAACATAATATCACCATAAACAAACACCTATCTAGACAAATTAAATACCAACATTGAATGAGTACTCCACTAGCTCCTCGAATTCTACAACACCACTACGCTTCTGCTGCGCTAAACCTGCACTCCTGAAAATATTAACAACGGAAGGGATGAGTCACCACAGACTCGCAGGACTTACACCCGAACTACCCCACTATAATAATGATTCTAGTGGTATACAATACATATTAAGCCTAAAAATCAGATTTAATACATAGGGTTTAAACTAATTATATATCTTTAATTAGGTGATTACAAGATCATTCTACTACCCCATATGATAACAGGACTCTATATGCATTAAAACCGACATAACCTACACATTAGGCTACTCTAGGTGTGCTCATAACACACCTAACCTGACATAAAACCAATGACACATCTAGAACATTAACATCTATGCCAACATACACAACTAAACACCTGTCTGAGTAAATACCATGCTCCATCTGATAAAATGTAGTCACATCACAAAACTAGCACCAGATTTACCATATAGTAGGAAGTAACATATAGTAACTAAATCCCATAGAACCCCATAGGCAGGGGAGTACTTAGGATAAACCGCGGTATACGGGATCGAAGGATGCTCCAGATTGTTCTAATTCATCCGTCGCACACAGACCGAATTATAGTCCGGTGAAGTACATTTCCATCACAATGCACCACCGCACTAACCACATTCCACACCATGCAAGCATATAATTAACTACGACAAGAAATATGAACATTTAATTGGCAATCAAACATGAAATACATAGATGAACACCCATGGTTCTATGCACCACGTATTTGCATACCACACCACAGTCTATCACAAACTAATGCATATAAATAAGATCATGCAATATACAACCTAACCATGACAATTACATGCTTAAACAGAACTACCTATCACATAAAAGAAAACAAACTAAATTCTAACATTATGCCTAAACCTTACATCGGCTTTTTATCAAATCGAGATATACATGATTAAGTTTAATCGCGATGCAGACATACTAAACAAGCTAGATTTAAACATACATAACCTATCATGATGCCTAATATATATGAATAACCGAATTACTCTAAGCATGCACGATTTAAACAAATTAATCTAACTCTAACTAAACATGCTAATAAATCCAAAACAACCCATTAACTACAATCTTCTAATCCTGGTGATCTAAGCATGATTCTTACGGTTTAATCAAATATATTAGAGTGCTAAGAATAGCCGAGACGCCTACCTTGACGGTGACGACGAACGGCGCATGGAATTCCAAGGAATTTGAATCAGGCGACGAAACTGCCGCGGTTGCGTCGGCGACGAAAAATCGAGCCGGGTAGGTGTTCTTAAAATCTGTCGGTAGAAGGGAAATAATAAACTAGGGAGCTTGATAGAAGATAATAGGAGAGAGGGCGATAGGAGAGAGGAGAGAGGAGGTACCGCGCGGAAGAGAGAAGAGGGGCCGGCGCACGGCGGGCGCACGGGGGCAGCGCGCGCGGCGGTGGCGCAGGCGGGCGCACGGGGGGGGTTGATGTGGCGATGGCGGCCGCGGTGCCGCGCGACGGGCGGCGTCGCGAGGCGGGACGGAGCCGGCCGACGTGGCGAAGGCGGCGGCGCGCACGAACGACCGGGCAACACGGTGGCCGAGGCCGGCGGTCAACGAGGCTTGGCGGCGGGCGGCCGCGGGCGCGCGCGGCGGTGACGCAGCCGCACGGCGACCGAGACGACGACGGCGACCGAGGACGGACGGCGTCAACGCGGCGGGCGGGCGCACGCACGAGGGCGGCGACGGCACGGAGACGCGCGGGCGAGGGCGGCGCGTGGGTGGCGTCCGGCCCGAGGCGCACGAGGAGGCGGGGACGGCGACGTGGCGACCGCGGCGGGCGGCGCGCACGGGGTGGCGGAGACGCGCAGACGGCGAGCTCGAGGCGGCGGTCGGCCACGCGGCAGACGGCGGCGAGAGCGCGGGCTCGCGCGCGGGAAAGGGGAAAAGGCGGGGAGGCGGGCGAGGGCTCGCGCAGGCGGCGACCGAGAGGGAAAAAGGGAGGAAAATAGGGTTTCTTGGGGGGGAGAAAAGCGACGCCAGGGGAAGCGTACGGGGAGGGTATCGACAGGGGAGGAAGGGATATATAGGGGGAAGGAGAGAATAAAATAATAATAAATATTTATTAACTTTTTTTTCTTATTTATTTAAATAACCGGGTTATTACAATCTACCTTCCTAACAAAAATTTTCATCCTCGAAAATTCAGCCGGACTCATTGAACAATTGCATCCTTTAATCAATCTAACTATTCTCTCCTCTTTATAATCTACTCCGTATCTATCACTCACCCTAAACATATCTATCTATCAAACTATCTATCTAACTATCCATCTATATAACTATCTATCTATCATCAATCTATCCAAACATAGCTACCTATCAATCTAACTAACTAACTAATCACTCTTACATCAATTTATCTACCTAATCTCTATCCATCTAGCTCATTCTAATCTATCTAAAATACCCATCTAATATCAAACTCCAATGCCATCCAAAATTCTAAATCTAATAGACAATCTAAATTACTCTCCCTATCTAAGATCATGATCTTCCAATCATCAATTCCATCTAATCCAAACCGATATCAAGAACTCGGGCACGTCAAAATAGACATTCAGGCCGAGTTAATGCTCTGATACCAATCTGTCACGACCCGGATTTTTAACATGCACAGCGGAAGATAATCCGGCGACGTAACGGGGAAAGATATCGGTCTGGAGCCAAATAAGACTAAAATCACAATCCAAATTAATAATTCCAAACTTTACAACATAATATCACCATAAACAAACACCTATCTAGACAAATTAAATACCAACATTGAATGAGTACTCCACTAGCTCCTCGAATTCTACAACACCACTACGCTTCTGCTGCGCTAAACCTGCACTCCTGAAAATATTAACAACGGAAGGGATGAGTCACCACAGACTCAGTAGGACTTACACCCGAACTACCCCACTATAATAATGATTCTAGTGGTATACAATACATATTAAGCCTAAAAATCAGATTTAATACATAGGATTTAAACTAATTATATATCTTTAATTAGGTGATTACAAGATCATTCTACTACCCCATATGATAACAGGACTCTATATGCATTAAAACCGACATAACCTACACATTAGGCTACTCTAGGTGTGCTCATAACACACCTAACCTGACATAAAACCAATGACACATCTAGAACATTAACATCTATTCCAACATACACAATTAAACACCTGTCTGAGTAAATACCATGCTCCATCTGATAAAATGTAGTCACATCACAAAACTAGCACCAGATTTACCATATAGTAGGAAGTAACATATAGTAACTAAATCCCATAGTACCCCATAGGCAGGGGAGTACTTAGGATAAACCGCGGTATCTGGGATCGAAGGATGCTCCAGATTGTTCTAATTCATCTGCTGCCCACAGGACCGAATTATAGTCTGGTGAAGTCCACTTCCCTCCCAATGCATCTCCCTGCACTACCCACATCCCTCACCATGCAAGCATATAATTAACTCGACAAGAAATATGAACATTTAATTGGCAATCAAACATGAAATACATAGATGAACACCCATGGTTCTATGCACCACGTATTTGCATACCACACCACAGTCTATCACAAACTAATGCATATAAATAAGATCATGCAATATACAACCTAACCATGACAATTACATGCTTAAACAGAACTACCTATCACATAAAAGAAAACAAACTAAATTCTAACAACATTATGCCTAAACCTTACATCGGCTTTTTATCAAATCGAGATATACATGATTAAGTTTAATCGCGATGCAGACATACTAAACTAGCTAGATTTAAACATACATAACCTATCATGATGCCTAATATATATGAATAACCGAATTACTCTAAGCATGCACGATTTAAACAAATTAATCTAACTCTAACTAAACATGCTAATAAATCCAAAACAACCCATTAACTACAATCTTCTAATCCTGGTGATCTAAGCATGATTCTTACGGTTTAATCAAATATATTAGAGTGCTAAGAATAGCCGAGACGCCTACCTTGACGGTGACGACGAACGGCGCACGGAATTCCAAGGAATTTGAATCAGGCGACGAAACTACCGCGGTTGCGTCGGCGACGAAAAATCGAGCCGGGTAGGTGTTCTTAAAATCTGTCGGTAGAAGGGAAATAATAAACTAGGGAGCTTGATAGAAGATAATATGAGAGAGGGCGATAGGAGAGAGGAGAGAGGAGGTACCGCGCGGAAGAGAGAAGAGGGGCCGGCGCACGGGTGCAGCGCGCGCGGCGGTGGCGCAGGCGGGTGCACGGGGGGGGTTGATGTGGCGATGGCGGCCGCGGTGCCGCGCGACGGGCGGCGTCGCGAGGCGGGACGGCGCCGGCTGACGTGGCGAAGGCGGCGGCGCGCACGAACGGCCGGGCAACACGGTGGCCGAGGGCCGCGGCGGTCAACGAGGCTTGGCGGCCGGGCGGCCGCGGGCGCGCGCGGCGGTGACGCGGTCGCACGGCGACCGAGACGACGACGGCGACCGAGGACGGACGGCGTCAACGCGGCGGGCGGGCGCACGCACGAGGGCGGCGACGGCGCGAAACGCGCGGGCGAGGCGGCGCGTGGGTGGCGTCCGGCCCGAGGCGCACGAGGAGGCGGGGACGGCGACGTGGCGACCGCGTCGGGCGGCGCGCACGGGGTGGCGGAGACGCGCGGACGGCGAGCTCGAGGCGGCGGTCGGCCACGCGGCGCACGGCGGCGAGAGCGCGGGCTCGCGCCGGGAAAGGTGAAAAGGCGGGGAGGCGGGCGAGGGCTCGCGCAGGCGGCGACCGAGAGGGAAAAAAAGAGGAAAATAGGGTTTCTTGGGGGGGGGGAGAAAAGCGGCGCCGGGGGAAGCGTACGGGGAGGGTATCGACAGGGGAGGAAGGGATATATAGGGGGAATGAGAGAATAAAATAATAATAAATATTTATTAACTTTTTTTTTCTTATTTATTTAAATAACCGGGGTATTACAGATAGCAAGTATAGATCCTATAGGTGGTATAGGTCTTAGGTCAAGTGAGCAAGTGAGGTGATTAATGGGTGTAGCACATGGGGCGATCGTCTAGGCGATCAAGACAGCTGAGGCAATTGTTTGAGGTGAAATCAACCAAGGCGAGGCAAGAAACCACGCCCTCACCTTGCCTCATTACCTAGGCAATCAAGGGGATCATCGTTAATAATATACCATTCAAATGGATAAAACCCAGTTCTCTTTGGTTTTGCCAAGTTTATGCCTGATTTGGCTCCACATATCAAGAGAAGAAATATGCTAACATATGATGAGTTTAAGAAACTTGTGTTCTGTCATTACAACATACGACTGAGTATAAAGAATATCAAAAACCGTCAAATAATTCAAAAAGAGAGATTCGTAAGATTTTCAAATGGAGCAATGGAGCATACAAACAAAGAGCTAAAGCAAATTCACGTCAAGGAACTATTGAAGATGTTGATGCAGATAATTTTTTCCAAGAGAGGTACCCACTTGCTACATGGGTGGAGAAGAAGGTAGGCAAAGCATGGTTCGCCGGGTCGGCGACCCGGTCGGCCGGGTCGCCCGACCCGGTCGCTTTTTGGGCCGACCGACCCCGACCCGGCCCCGACCCCCCGACCCGGTTATTATTTTAAATTGAATTTTTTATTATATTTTTTCCCGACCCCGACCCGACCCGGGTCGCGACCCCAACCGACCCGGGTCGGTTTTGGGGCCGACCGACCCGGGGCCGACCCCCGACTATTCCTTCCTTGAGGCAAAGCACATCCAGAGTTCAATCTTGAGGATCACATATGGGCTTAAGAACTAGATAAAGTTCATCTTGAAGATGAAGAGACACAGCAAGGAGTGTCTACTATTCTAGCTTCAGCCCTAGCCCCAACCCCAACTCTAGCCCAAGCCCCATCATCACAAACCCCTCAATGGACAAAGACCATGGCACACAAATTGTGAAAAATGTCACAATTGAGAATTGAGAATTGAGAATTCTTCATCACAAGTAGAAGAAGCAACAAAAAAAGAAAGCTAAAAATCAAGTGAGGACCTATTAGTCCAACAAGTAATGCACATGCATCCTCCTCAAATGATGCTGAGGAAGAGTTCATTCTACTAACACAACAACATGTAGAAGATTCAGTTGGAGATGAAGATGAAGGTAGAGAAGATTTCTCCCATAATGCACGTACCAGTGGGGTAGGGGCCAATGATTTGAGTCAAAGACAACAATCAAATGACAAAAATCATCGGTGGAATCATAGGTTTTCTTATCAACAAGGGGCAGCCATTTATTCAGAACTTCTTGAGAACTTCCAATTATATATTCCAATCACATCTCTAATGCACGACATTGTGTATGACTTTACCCATATCCATATTCCAACTATATGGATATGGGCCAATTATGATATACAACTCTTAATGGAAAATCCAAGAGAAACAAGAGAGTGAGGACACAAAGTATGAAAGTCAATTACATAGATATTGGTAAACAGAAAGTATAAACTTGTATTATATATCAAAATATCATTTATACCATATTACTTGTTACATTTCTTTATTATAGTCATCATTGCCATTAACATCCACTTGTCTTAAACTCTCTTGTAATGGCTTGAAAGTATTAGATGTTAATTTTGTATTTTCAACACATTTTTATAAAATTTCCTAATTTTTATGATTTTTAGTGATTTTTATGAATTTGTAATAACAAAAAGAAAATAAAATTATCAATCCAAACCAATTCTAAATCGGTTTTGCTACCAAAAATCAGACAGAATTGACCGATCCTTGGTACCCACCGATCCAGGTACCAATTCAGATATGACAATCATTGATCCTAGGTCATTTAAGGCCTTTATGAAAGTTAATCGACTCTAATGCACAAGTTTTCAAGCCAAAAACTCTAATTAAAATTTAGAAATATAATTTAAATTTTCAAAATCCAAATTAGGGTTCATAAACATGTTTTACAATTAATGTGATTTGAATTTTCTGTTTAAATTAGGTGTACTTGATTTTTAATTGCCATCGTAGATGTTTAAATGACTTCAAAGGAAATATACAAGCTAGTTCTATTTTTTTATATCTTATGTATTTTCCTGATTTTTATCATTTTTTTAGAAAAATGATCTAGGCCGATTGAGGATTGGCTTTTCTTCCACACATTGGCTGATCCCAGTCCAATATATATACCCAAAAATCGTTGGGATGGGATGTTTGAGCATCCAAGGCAATTTTGATGTGCATCAACATTCTTTGAAATATATTGGATAAATGAAGCATATCCCTTTAAATTTACATGCATAATTAAAATTAATGTCTTTTTTATTTTGGTATGCATAAAGAAAGCTGCTGTCTACCCTGCCTCAAGCCCTCAGCTTAATCATTGCCTGTAACAGGGAAAGGCCTAGAAGTGCATCCCAGTTGCAATTTCATCACACTTGTTCCCAAGCAGAATAGAGCTCACAACCTCATGCTATATTCATCAGGTTCCCCAACTACTAGAAAAATAAGTACACAACATGTACAAAGCATAAGAAAAATGCATAGAAGGCTATTTTCACTTTTCAGTGAATGCATGAATTTTAAAGTAAATATCTGTCCTAAACTAGTATAAAGAGTGCCAAGGAGATCAGACGATCTTAATGTATATAAAGGTCTGTGTATAGTTTGAGCTAGTGCCTGCTTGCATAGAATGGAATACAATAAAGAACAAGGAAACATCCTATCCCTTTTTTTCATCACAATGCGGCAATCAACCATTATGATTTCAGGCAAACAAGATGAAAAGACAAGTTTCGAAAATAAATGTAACAATGCCATCTTGGGTCCTAAAGAAGTGTGCTGCTCTCAAAGGCTTGATACTTCCATTAATCTCGAAAGATGCTTATACCGTAACCTTGATTATAACTGATGGTATAAGGGCTACGCAAAAGGCAGAGAAAGGTTTAAAAAAAATGAAGTAATTGTACCGGCAGCCTTTGAATATGAACATCTACAACTATATTATCTATATACAGCTCAATGATAAATTGCCTACCATCATTTGTGCCCCCCTGCTGTTGTCTATCGTTTGCTTATGCCCTATTTGGTTAGAGTATCAAAAATGACACCATATCACTTTTGATATTGATATTTATAGTGAATAGAATTCCATTAACAAAATTGATACAAGCGGGTACTTGTATTACATATACTTTGTTTGCACTAAAAATTTCAATATTGATATTGATAGCCAAACACCTGTTAGTGATAGAAATGTTCAATAGAGTTACCAAACATGCGTTTAGTGGAAAGATAGAGAATAAGCTACTTTTCAACCATCTCATGATCTCACAAGAAGTCACAACTGACATAATAGTTACATCCTGTATATGGTTTCTGTTCAAGTGAATAGTACATTAATTAACATGTTAACAGAACTGAGGGACAACTCATAAAGACCATTATGACTGAATACATAAAGAACGTGACACTGTTAATCAAAATTATGCAGAAAATTTCCAAAGCTGCACGAACTACAAGTTCTAATCTTAAGTTACTAACAGCAAACATACTTTTCCATCAAATTCAGATATAGCAGATTCCATTTCCTCCTTTGTGGCAAATGAAACAAAGCCATATCCAGCAGCTTTTCCTGATGGATTGTCGAAGACAACCCTAGCTGAGACAGGTTTAAATTTTGATGAAAAGAACTCCCTAAGGTTGCTTGATCTTGCTTTCCATGAGAGATTTGATACATAGATCTTGTTTTGTGTTTCTACAGTACCACCTGCAGGACGAGGAACAGGTTTCTTCATGCCTTTCGCAAATTCAACCCTGATAATTCTTTCTTGCAGTTCCTAAAAGTCAAAATTGGGTTAAATGGGAAACAGCAAAAAAATAATAATAATACAACTACATTGCAGTAAGAGAAACAAACAAATGGAACCAAGAAACTCTGTTCACACCTCCTTGACTTGTGGAAAGAGGCATTGTTCATGACAAATCATACTCTGAATAAAATAACATTTAATCCATTAAAAGTTGGAACTACACCTGACGATATTTGGAATGAGAGATTTTAGTCACCTCGCAAATTGAACATCAGTATCTTATTTCTTATTTGTATGATTAGCTAACTATTAGGACTAAAAAATGCAGATCTATAAAGTTATTAGAAAAAATGCAGATTTTTAAAGAAATGGTCAATTCAATATATTGATGCAACATCACCAGAAAATGTTGAACAATAGTAAAAAAATTATAATGAAAATCCTAACAATGATCTAGAAACCAAGGAAGGCAGGGTCGGGGGTCGGCCCGGGGTCGGTCGGCCCCAAAACCGACCTAGTCGGACGGGGTCGCGACCCCGGGTCGGACAGGGTCGGATGGGGTCGGATTTTAAATATTTTATTATAAAAAATTATATAAAAATAAGAAACAAATAGAAACAATAAATTTATGTCATGTATTTATGTATACATAAAATATATACATAAATATAATTATATTTTTTATATTATAATTGAATATGAGTGTTTATCTATGTATACAAGTAGATATGATTTTTTTGTGATTATGTTGTATTAATATATGTTGGGAAAGAGTTAATCTTAAGTGAGAAGATAAAGACACTTAACAAATAATTTTATAATTTTTAAGATGTATCATATATTTATAATTATAAATTTTAAACATATATAATAATATAACTACTAGTAAAATATTATTGTACAATTAATAAATGGGACACTCAAAAAATAATTGTTCTCGACAAATTTGATGATGTGTGAAAGAGAAGAGAGTTAAAATAGATTTTTATAAATTTTGAGTATATAACACGTATTTTATGATTAAAATTCTTATATACATGTGATGGTATAAGTGATAGTGAAGTATTGTTATACTATTATTAAATGCGGCGCAGAGTAGTCGCGGATCGACCTGCGCGGTCAGGTCGCGGGGGTCAAGGGGGCAGCGCCCCTTGTGGGGGGTATTCGGGGGGCAATGCCCCCCGAAGAAATTCTTTTTTAATAGTGGTAATGGGGAGGGGGAAGAAAAAATTTTAAGTATATAATAATAGTAAAAAAAAATTTGAAGTAGGCCGGGTCGCCTCGGGGTCGGGTGACCCGGCCGACCGGGTCGCCGGGTCGCGCGACCCGAAGTTGGGTCGCGCGACCCCCTGTCGGGCCGGCTTGGAGTCGGCCCGACAGGGTCGTTTCCGGGCCGGTCGGCCCGGAAACCGGCCGGGTCGGGCGACCCGGCCGACCGGGTCGCCGACCCGGCGAACCATGCTAGAAACCAATAATATGAATGAACCGCAAAAGGTGATCAAAAGTTATACGAAATTGGCTGCTGAAACCTCATTTTTTAACTTCCATATTGAATCTATCATCATTATGAAAGTAGATAAGATGTATGATATGATACGGAAGTATATACGATTTTGATGTGGTATATATAGAACATACAATTTGAGTTCTAAAAATCTTCAAGTCTTATAATAAGAAAGCCCAATAATTTAGAACATCTAAATCACATTTTAATATTTGAAGTTATTATGTGCATATGACAAATTGTTTTTGACCTCTCTCCACTGAACTTGTTATATTTCGGTTTTAATTTTTTTGATAAGGTCAGCAGACCAAATTCTATTAATAATGCAAGAAACTTACAAGGAAGGGAAAAACAAAGCAAAAGACAAAAAGGAAGTGTAGAGGTTACACGAAAAAAGTTCTGAGAGACAAAAAAAATCCATGACCATGCTTCTATATTTCGATGTTAATTACATCGAGCAATTACTAAAACATTCTTGATTAACAACTTTGTAATAACTAATTCAATGAAGCCATTCATGCATGTAAAAAACAAAAGAAATTAGAAGACATGTCCCCATGGTTTTATAAGAGTTGATTTGTTTTTATTATGATTTATGATATTATGCTTTCATTTTTTTGGATTTGAGAGCTACTTTTTATTTGATTTTTTTCTTTGTTTATTAGATTATTAGATTAGCAATTCTTTGGTTTTGTTTTTGATATGGATTGTTTTGAATGATGATGAGAGATGAAATATTTTTTTGTGTAGGTATTTTTCCCAGTTTCATTTTTAGATTTTCAAGATTATTTTCTGATCCTGGTTTATTTTCGGTTTATTGGGTTACATAATTGTCTTTTTGCAATGGTTTAATGTTTTTTTATCATTCTTAACCTGTTAATTCATTTTGTGCTATTTGAGTCCAAGACCATTTGCTTCATTTGTTTATTGAATTTTCGGTCAATTACCTGAGACTTTTTTGTTCAAGGTTTACTTATTATTATTTATCATTTTTATTTTTCTTGTTTTGTCACTTGCTGTTTTACTGTTATGGGGTTGTTATAGATGTAAATTTTAAATTTTTTGCTTATAAATTTATGGGATTTTTGGACCTTCCAGTTTTTGATTTTTTGTTTCAGTTTCTGAATTTAATTGATTATGGCTTTGTTATGAGGCTGTCTTTTTATTTCGGATTTCAGTTTTTGGTTTATTTTATTGTGTTTCAGTTTTGAGAGATTTTTTATTACATCAGTTTTTATATGTTTTATTTTAGTTGTGGTTTTAATTCCAGTTTAGAATTCTTTTATTTGTGTTTCGTTTGGTTTTTATTCAGTTTTTGCTTCATTTGCTTTTGTGTTTGGACCTCCTTTTTTAGTTGCGGTCCAATTTCTGATATTTGATTTCTATTTTGACTTTGATCCAGATATGCATTATTGATTCATGTTTCATTATTGTGCCCCTTTATGCTTTGTTCCAGCATCTCAATTTTAGTTTCATTCATTCCTTTTCATCCTTTTCTTGTTTCTACACTTCCTGATCTCCGGGATGTTTTGTATTTCAATTTTATGTTTTATTTTTCACTACTGTTTTCAGTATTTTATTTACCGTGTTGTCTTTGCAATTTGCATTCCAATTTTTAGTTTGTTAGTATTTTATTCTGTTCTCCGCATTCCCTTGTTATTTTCAGTCTGTTTCTTTTTTTAGTTTTGAGTTTCAGTTTTAATTTTAATTTCAGTTGATGGATGTGTTTTCTTTCTGTTTTATCAATTTTTTATGTCTGTTGTCTTTCATTTATTTGTTGTTTTTATTTATTTATTTTAAATTTATTTACTATGAGATATTTATTTACTTGTTATGTGTTAATTAAGGGCTATTGAGTTGTTTATTTATTTTCTAATGTCTTTTGAAAAATTACTGGATTTTTACCCACTACACGCCTGTTTTTTTACCTTTTATTACTTATTTTCTTTTTAATTGATGTTTTAATTTCTTTATTTGATTATTTAGTCATTAAATTATTATTAAATCATTTAATTAAAAAATTTATTCTTAGCATGTTTTAATTCTGAAAATATCTGGTCGACCCAGTTTGACGAGGATTTCTTTTCTCTAAAGTCATGAAGCTCAATAACTGCTCCCATGCTGCATCTATTAGCATATAAACATTGGAATTTCCTTGATAATTGTGAATTACAATTTTACATCATGTGGGAGGCATAAATATGTCATAATCCCCTTTGGATAAATATGAAATGATATCTTTACGCATGAAATGAGTCTTATAATACTATTTCATGATGAATTTGCGAGGGACATACCACTTTGCATATAAATTCCTTTTAATTCATTTCATTGACATTTCAGAGCTTGATGGTATTAAATATGCATAGCTCATATTTAATCAATGAAATTTAGTAGTAATAGCTATTTGACACAATAAATATTCTTAGCATATTATGACATACTATTATATGACTTAACATGCATAACTCATCAATTTGATTTTGAACAGGAGACTTGATCCAACCTGATCTCCCACGGGAAACAACCAAAATCAATCAAATTGGCCTAGATCAAGAGCATAATCAACCAAATCTGCCAATTTTGACCAATCATGGCGATTGAATTGCCAAAAATGCCAGCCCGATAAGTGTGGAACCGGTGACTTCTGGCCATATCGGGTCCCGAACATGGTTTGTAGAATCGGCCGATCCAGATCAGGATCGGCCAACTCTTGGATCGGATCGGTACCCACCGATCTGATTCCTCACCGAATTACGAATTCAGCCGGGAGTCCCAACTAGATCGATCGGAATCGACAGGATCGGTCGGAATCGACAGGATCAGTCAATCCTTGACCAATCCAGGTGGATCGATTTGGGAATCGGTCGATCTGACCCGAATCTCCGAAAAATCGGAACTTCCAAAATCGATCCAACTCCGGAATCGATTCCGGACCTATTTAAGGTCTGATCGCCCCAAATTGGGGGAGATCGAACCGATTCTGGCCTCCTTTAGCTCCTTTCGACCCTCCTCCCCCTCCCCTTGGAAGATCTAGGGCTCCAAGCCCCGGTGATCCTTCAGATCCAAGGCAATCCAAGAAGTTTTAGGCCGATCCACCCCTACAGCAGGTAAGTTAAGAGGGACCTTTAATCCCCCTTTCCCCCTCCTCGGCACCCCTGCAGGGGTGCCTCCCAGCAACTTGAACAAGGTCACCCTTTCGGGTGACCCTTAGCCCCCCCACCCCCTAAGGGGGTGCTTGGGGCTGTAATTCACCCCCCTTGGGGGTTAAATTGCACCCTGGAGGGGGTGACAATATGCCCTCCTGAGGGGGGGCTTTGGGGGTTTAATTCACCCCCCTAAACCCTAAACCCCCTTGGGGGGTGAATTGCACCCCCGAAGGGTGGTGATAAACAATCACCCCTGAAGGGGTGATTAACACCCCTGAAGGAGTGACTGTATGCCCCCCCCCGAAGAGGGGCCATAATTCACCCCCGAAGGGGTGTTAATCACCCCTTCGGGGATGATGAACAGTCACCCCAGGGGGAGGGGGGCTTGGGTATAATTCACCCCTTAAGAGGGGATGATGAACAGTCACCCCCGAAGGGGTGATTGTTCGGGGGTTTGAATTGCGCCCCCGAAGGAGTGCTAATCAGTAATCACCAATCACCCCTTCAAGGGTGGGGTGATGAAAAGTCACCCCCGAAGGGGGTAAATTGCACCCCCTTGGGGTGCTAATACCCGATGCTTGGGAAGGGGATTGTTGTTTAATTCACTTAATGGTTTAATTTCGATCAAGTTGCTAATGTATTTATTTTTGTGTATGACTTGATGTGATTTAGATAGCATGTCAGATGAGGAACATGGTGTTGCAAAATATCGCGACATTGGATGGCAACATGGCCATCTCCTTAATTCAGAGAAGAAGAGGGTTAGGTGCAAGTGGTGTTAGAAAGGAATGAATGAAAGTGTATATCAGCTAAAGCAACATATAGCCGGTACGGGTGATAATGTCAAGAAGTGCGATAAGGTACCGACTGAGCTTAAGGGAGAAATGAGAGATTATTTAACAGGAAGAGCTTCATAGGTGGAGGTGAGAATTGGACACATAGCTACATGATGAGTTGCTAGGTCAGAGAGACACCGATCTTATGTCTGTAAAGAGTAAGAAAGGGAAAGAACCAGCACATGTCCAAGTCCAAGTTGATTCATCCTTTTCAAAAGATGAAGAGGAGGCTCAAGTGAGGAGAGCCATAGATGAGAGTAAGGCTCAGTCCTGTGAGAATGAGGAAAGAAGATGAGTAGGAGGTTCAGCATCTTTTGGTAGATGTTTTGATGTGGGGGCGAGCACACACCCTATTCAAGAACTTGAATTCCATCGAACACATTCAGTTTGGCCAATGACAAACACTGCTATATATGGGGAGAGTGGCAGAGGTCAAAGGAATATAAAACAAGCATTTAAAGAAATGAAGGCCTCGACTGCGGCTGCGAAGAAAGCCCTAAAACACATGGTGAAGTTCTTTCTGCATGCAAATAAATGTTTGATGAAGATGTTGACAGTCTTTTATTACTGATACGGCTTGCATTTTATCTTTATGATATTTATGTTAACAAGGATGTCTTATTCCTTTGTTTTGGTTTATGTACGTGTCCCGGCACATGCAGTCACGAGTCCTTAATTCCAGACCATGGTTGATGCCATTGGTAAGACTGGACTGGGGTTGAAAGCTCCAACATCGAAGTATATATATATGAGACAGGCTTGGATGAGGAGGTCGATGAGTTAACCTCGTAGATAGATGGATTCAAATCTATTTAGAAGAAGAGGGGGTAGGGGGTACACTGTAATGTGCGATGGGTGGACTGGAATCACAAGGAGGTCGCTTATAAACTTCTTTGTGTATTGTTCTATAGGAACTATATTCTTGAAGTCTGTTGATGCATCAAAAGAGGTCAAGAAAGCAAGTTACCTCTTCGGTTTGATGAACAGTGTGAAGGAGGAGATAGGGGAAGAGAACAATGTGCACTTTGTGACCGACAAAAATGCATCATATAAGGCTGCAGGTAAGAAACTCATGGACGCTAGACCACACTTGTTTTGGGTGCCATGTGCCGCACATTCTATTGATTTGATGTTGGAAGATATTAGTAAGGATCCTAATGTCAAGTCCATAGTCAACCAAGGACAACTGATCGCCTCCCTCATTTATGGCCATCCGAGATTATTACATATCATGAGGCAACATACTGATGGTCATGATTTGATCAGACCGGGTCTCACCAAATTTACAACCCATTTTATTGCATTAGAGAGTCTTGACAGATACAAGGCTAGTTTGAAGAGATTCATCATTTCCACTGTTTATCAGGACTACATGGATACTTACAGGAGCTCCTTGGATTAATATTAAGTATTGTTGAAGATAGAGAAACTGACAGAGGATAATAGGTGGTGGGAGAAGGAGCAATGCTACCTATCTGTCGTAGAATCCTTAGTACAACTGTACAAGTACTTAAGTTGATGAATTCAAATGATAAAATTTAGATGGGATACCTGTATGATGATATGGATAAAGTAAAATTGAAGATTAAAGAAAAGCATCTCGAGGGTTATAAAAATGGTGGAAGGTGATAGACAACAGATGGGACAAAACACTACACAACGATATTCATGTTGTAGATATACTTTAATTACTTTGTTGTATATTACAACTTGTATTCTATGTATTATTTTTAGTCTTTCATACTAAATTAGTGTTAACGTTGTCATAGACTTCTTGAACTCAAGGATACAGTATGGTGGCCAAGTGTGCAATGATGGTGAGGTATTATCAGGCACACTATTTGTTATTAAGCGGCTTTGTAAGACTCAGGAGGACAGAACATCCGCTGAGGTTGAAGTGAGTACTAATTACCATCTTAGTAACCTTAGAACTTTTTAAAAAGAGCAATGAAGTTAACTGCTTTATTTTGGATTTTCAGATGACTTCATACAGGCATAAGATTGGAGTGTATGGAGATCTTGATTTGCAGTACTCATGTGACAAAGTCCCTCCTAGTAAGCCAACTTATCCAAATAACTTTAAGGATATCATGGTTTGCTGATAGAGGACTTCTTAATAAGCTACTAATGCCTGTATTTCTTGTCTTCTTTACAACTAAGTGGTAGATTATGGTGACAGACAGGACTGATTGGAATCCACTGGCATCCGTTGCAATTCGAGTACTAAGTCAGAGCACTTCCTCATCCCAATGTGAGAGGAATTGAAGCACCTTCAACCTCATTCACACAAAAAGAAGAAATAGGTTGAAGATCTCAAGATTATAGAAACTTGTCTACTGTCATTATAATATGAGGTTGAGGATCTAGAATACCAAAGATAGGCAGAAGACATCCGAGCAAAGATTTGCGCATTTTGCAGGTGGATTGTACCAAGAAAGAGCTTAAGCCCAAGTTACTCAGGGCTTGTCCCAAGAGGATGTGGACTTGGAATACCTATTCCAAGAAGAACATCCACTTGCAACATGGGTGGAAGACAAAGACGCTGAGGGAGAGCTCAGAGTTCGACCCAAATGACAGATCATAGGCCGAAGGTGTGCTTAACAGCGTCGTTAGTGAGGACGAAGAAATGCAGGAAGGACAAGAAACTCAAGTTCCATGCACAACTCCACTTCCTGATCCACCCCGGACTATAGCTTCTTCAGAGCGACATCTAGCTCCCACTACAGCTCCACCTCGGATTTCAGTTGCAGATCCATCTACCACCACCACCAAGAAGAATGGTGATTTATTCAGGACTTTAAAGAAAGTTTGCTTGCCTACACAGCAAAGTAGTCAAAGGGAAGATACATTGAAGAGAAAGAAGATAAGTAGCAAACACTAACATCATCTTCTTAATACTGACACCACTCAGCCACTTTCTTCAAATGAGAATGAGGAAGAATTTGTTCCACCCACACAACAATAGCAAACGGGAGGTGGAGGTGGAGACATTGGTGGAGCGTCACATGATGGTGGCTCTACTAGTAGTGCACATACGAAAGAAGCAGGTCAAAATGAGTTGAGTGACAAAAGGCATTCATATTCTAATGAAAGGAGCAGCGGACGTTGGACAAGGATGAACGTATTCAAGGAGTTTGCATCTTCCTATCCACAGACTGCTTCAGACACTGAGCCTTACTATCCACTATCTCCTCCAGCTCTAGCTCCGACTAAGGGTGCACTTTATAATTTTCACTAGATGGCCCAATCTTTATTTTCCTATGGATATGGGCCAATTATGACTGACCCAAGTCAGTAGAGATTTCAAGAAAATCAGAATGAGCAGGACAGGGATACTAGTTGTATTTATTTCTTTATTTAAAAGAATGTAATATGAGTGTTAAGTACACTCTGTATTATATGATTGACTGATTGTATAATACCAATGTGTTGATGTATCATGTATGTCATTTAGTCAATATTAAAGTTGTGTGAAAATGTCCAACATTGGAAAATGTCCATATGTTCTTCTTTCCTACAAATTTTCACATTTTTTAATTTTATGTATTTTTTTTGAATTTTTGGCAATTTTTCCAGATTTTTTTCACAAAGAAAAAAAACATGCTGATCCAGACTAATTCTGGATTGGTCTGTCTTCCGGCAGATTGCCCTGGATCTGACCCCATCAATCCAGGGCCCGATTTTGATCCCATGATCCTTGGTCCTGATGGACTAGATATGGCTTATCTATGGATAATACTCGTGGGTTATAGGGGACCCAATAACCGTTGGGCAAGAAAGATGCCACAGCAGCACAGCGCCGCTGCCACAGCCTTACACAACCCAATTTGGGGTCCAAATCGGCCCCAAAAAAGCCTAGATCAAATAAAAATTGTAATTTTTCCATTTTTTAAAACTTTTTAAGGAACCAATTTGGACCGATTTCAAGTCGGTTTTCTACCTGGAGAATTGGCCAATCTACACCTGGATAGGATTGGTATCAGGACTCACCAATCTGGGTCTCAATTCTGATCATGCAATCACTGTATATAATAGTTTGGACAGCATAGGGCCTGGACTTAAATGCTAAACCTTCAAGCTATCTCTTTAGTCAATCTTCCCCTTTTATGGGAAGCCATGACTACTGCAGGGTCCTGACTTATAGGATGGACCCTTCTAGCTAAGTTTTACATCACTTTCTTTTTTTTAAAAGGGAAATAAGATGAGACCGCAGGTGGAACTTCTCTCGGGCCATTGTAGGAGAACCTTTTATATCAGCTTTAAGATATTATATTATGTTTCATACATATATATTTTGATCTGAGAATCCGAGATCCGATCTCCCGAGATTTTTTCGAGATCTCCTCTTTCACACACCCCCCCCCCAGACGAAGATGAGATCCGAGATAGCAATCCTTGATTGCGGCAAAAATCCCTTGTCACAAGGCACTATAGGGCATCTGAGTTGGTGTAAGCATGATAATCTAAGCTCCTGGTTATGTTGTTTGGTTTTTGTTTTAGACAAATTGGACTGCTTTAATTGTCAAATAAGGTCTATAAATGACTCCTATGTTGACAGTGGACATCTAAACTATTCCTCAATTCTGATGCACAAGGCTTTCAACCTATGAATCTTGAACCGATGGGAAGTTGAAACACTTTGGTGAATGCTTTTAGACTTTGTCCTACGTAAAGAAGTCAGCATTCCCAACAAGGGGAATTAAGTTCCTATTGAAACCATGGAATTTCTCTCGAAGGAAAAGAAAATAAAGCATCACCCGATCAAGTGATGGATCGGGTTTTGTCTTTTTGCTCCTTTCTTTGAAAGATTTTTTACGTTCAAGAACATGTGAAATTATTATCATAAAAACTTATAGTTGAACCTCTTCTCTCTAAACTCAAATTGGTTTGGTGTTAATTACTTCGAAGACCACCCTTGAATATCCATCATAGCAACACCTAAAAATAACAAAGCTCATAATCGACAAGATTAATGACATAAAAAATGAATATTTGGGTTCCCATCATCCATGATTTCAAAGTATTTTATGGTTTTTTAGCATTCAGATTTGTTAATTTTTAAAAAAAAAATTAATTTTTTATTCTTTATCAACTTTTTATCATCTTTTTCCAGAAAGGAAGTTAATAATGGTTTATTATTAACTTGACTTTCCCTTTCAAAATAATTGCCTCCTTTTGTAATTGACGTAACCTCAAATTTTAACTTCCTTTCTGGAAAAAGAATTTTGGTATGATATTAGCTTTGACAACTAGGGAAATAGATGGTATTCCAGAGGACTATTAGTTAATTCAAGATATGCATAAAATATATGTTGAGGTTGTTGGGTTCCTTGAAAATGTTTTATTTTGACCTCTCTCCATCGGACTTGCAAAGTCCCGATGTTAGTTACATTAAGCAATGACTCGAATACCCTTGACTAGCCGCCATAGCGACTTGTGAAATAGAAGACATCCACAACATGAACAATCAGGAGCAACGGCTCCATGAACTTTAAGGAATAAAAACACTTTATGTTTTGATTTTAGTTGGATTTTGATTTTTGATTTGAGTTTGTTTAGGAGATTGATTGTTTTTTTGGTTTATCCTTTATCTTTAGGTTTACTTTGGGTTTAATTCGAGTTGATTGAGATTTACTTTAGGGTTTGCTTTAAATTGGTGATTCATTTTATCAAAACTTGTTGTATTTTATCTTTGAGATCATATTAGATTTAATTTAAATTGATTAAGGCTCATTTTTTAGAATTTGGATTTGGCCTGTTTAGTTAAGATTTGACGTCTCCTGGTAAAATGATTTAGTCGGAGCTTGGTTTGGATTTGTTTTGAAAATCTGTGATATGTCCTAGATTGCTTCAATTTGGGTTTGAGAGTTTGATCTGTTCTAGTTGAGACTGGTGACTGTTATTTTTAAGATTATCTCTCTTTTTTATCCCAATTGATCGAGGGTCAAAGGGAGATTTGACTTATTAAGAATTTGTTGCTTATTAAGACTTAGAACTCTTGGACTATTTCTGAATTTGTTTTTATTTGGTTAAACCTACAGGTCTGTTGCTTCGGTCAAGATTTGGTGCACTTTTCTTACTTCGGGACTTCATTGAAGTTCAGACCCTTTTTATGTTTTGGGTGGGTCAGTTTGGATTCCATTTTTTTTTTAAATGAGTTCTGTTTTTTGGTTTAATGGTTTTAATGCTCAGGTTTGGTTTTAGTTTTATCTTCTTTTCATCTGTAAAGGTTATGATTTTTACTTAAGATGTGCCTTATTTAGTGTTTATTAATTTTTTTAAAGATTTCTTCAGCCCGACCCTGGAAATTTAGTTTTCTTGGCTCAACGGTTCCTTGTTGGACTGGAATTGACCAGATTTGACATTTTCATGATTTGCTTAATTACTGTATCTTATTATCATTTCTTTTGTGCTATTATTTTCTTTATATTCATATTCCTTCAAGTCCATAGAGCTATTTAGGCCCTTCTCAACATGAAATATGCCAGAACTTGAAATTTTCATTAACAAGAGAATTTGAGTACAATATACACGTGGGAGGCATAATAGCCATGATCCCATGAATTTGAATTTCCATAGCCTTTGATAGGCATTAGGAATTTGAATAGATTTTGAGAGTTAAAGACTAATGCTCATAAATTAAGATTAAATTTATCATGGCCTTTAATAAGCATAAAGAAATTTATCTTGCATAGATTTTGGGAATTAGAGACACCCCACAATTATTAAGATTAAATTTCTGATGGCCTTTTATAGGCATTAAGAAATTTAACATTGAATGGATTTTGGAAATTAGAGACTAATCCCATAGATTTTAGGTAGAGTAGCCCCGGCCCTTGGAGGACTTGTGGGGGACTCTCCTAAGGACAAAAACTTCACCGGCCTACCGTTTTACTTTAGCACATATCCTTTACGTGGCATAAGGGCAAATATACTTTTATCTTATTTATTTATTGTTTTTTTATGGCTAGAAACCAGTTTCCATGTTTATTTAGGCTGTAGGCCTTTGTTAAAATATGTCCTCTAGTTGTTCCGTTCTCATTCTGCTGTTGACCCTTGCATTCTCCACAAGTGCTGCTCTTGTTGACTATCCCATATGCTGTTAGAGCTCTGCATCAGGACATGCTAGCCTTTGACTGAGATTGTTTTGTGGTGTCGTATAGGATCGAATAGAGAAAATAGACCCTTAAGAAACTTTGCCCAGTTGGATGGCTCTATAGCCAGCAAGGCAGACTTGCCAAGGGGCTAATGGACAAATCCGACCGGGTCTTAGAGCATAGGATTCAGGGTTTATGTTAGGGGATGTTTAAGGCTTGGAATAGGGTCTGCATAGGTCCGAATAGGGGGCTGTTTTTTGGATCCTTTGCAGCTCTTTTAGGGGACTGTTCTGACCTGGTTCAGTAGGCCTATTGGGTTTGGGGTCAAGCAGGGGCTTTTATGAGCTGTGCAGGACAGGTTTTGGGGTCTGTTTTGGGCTGAAACAGAAAAAAATTTAGGTTCAGTTTTAGGACTGTTTTAAGGGGTGTATAGGTCTGTTACATGGATAGGTTTAGGTGTCCAAACAGGAACTAGTTAGGGTCTGAAACAGGACAGATTTTGGGGATCTGTTTGGGCTGAAACAGGGTCTGGTTTAGGAGACATTTAGAAACGGGTTTGGGGTATGTTCAACTTCAGGATCTGATTTGAGACTTGGTTTAGGGGTCAGACAGGTGGGCTTTTTGACTGATCAAGGGATTATTTGCACAGGGGGCATACCAGACCTGTTTTGGGATGTGAATAACGCCTGAAAGAGGTCCATTTCCCTCCACACAATGAGCAACACATCAAAAGGTATTGACCCCGAGCATGAATTTCACAAACTGGCCAGAGGATAAATGATGACTACGTATCTACCTTCAAAAAAATCCGACTAAAGTGAAAACCCAAACATGGAACCTTAGGCAAAAATGGATTACTTTCCTACGTGAAAACCTTGCAAAGGGACGCACCGACAAAAGAAAAAAAAGGTTAGTTTTGGTGAAAAATTTGCAAAAGGCAGTCAAACTAGTTAAAAAATCAAAATTTCGGAATTTCAAAAAAAAAAGCAATAACCATTGTAAGCTAACTCCCTTGCCCGATGAGGTGAATGGGTGAGTTGCCCCTTAATTTTATCATGGAGAAGATCCAAATTGTAGACGATGAAATAACCCACTAAAGCTCGTCTACCTAGACAAATGTTTGGGATTCTCATTTCAGGTAACGAGGAAGGTCACCTCCAGCATATAAAGTTTTCGAGAAATTTCACATGTCACCTCAAATGGGAAAGGAATGAAGCCATATTCCCGAAGCAAAATTTCTAATGATGCACGTCATCACAACCTACATGGCCTATACAACCCCTAAATACATACCATCATAACACTTTAGGTTTGAATGGTTTTCAAACTTACAAATCCATGCCATCATGACCACCAATGTCAATATGTTCCTCAAATTCATACCAACATGACCTTTTAGGTCTATGATTATCAAATCTTCACACCATCATAGCCCTTCAGATCTATATGGTTCTCAAATCCTCGTGTCATCATGACTATTAAAGTCCATATGGTTTTCAAATCTTTTCTCACCATCATAACCCCTCCGGTCTACATGGTTCTCAAAATTATATACTATTATGGCCCTTCAGGTCTACATAGTTCATAACCCCCATATCATCATAATACTCTTGGTCTATGTGGGTGTTTGTTGGCACCTAAAAATGTAATGGCACCCAACTTAGGCAAGTATTGAGCAGAAGTAAGACAAAGAAACAATTAAGAGAAGTGGGCTCCACCTTACCCTACATTTGGGTCCAACAGGTTGGATGGGCCCTATAAGCCTTATTGGACCTGATCGATCAAGAATCGGCTCAATAACAATTTGCACCAACACAAAGCCTGCCTAGCTCAATATTGAGGAACGCTCAAGTCATATTGGAAATTTGACCAATATCCGACAGATTATAGACAAAACACTGAAAGTGGGCTTCCAAATAGCATTTACAATGTCTAATGGGTCTGAAAGACCAAACAAGTGGGCTCATAAGATAATGTTGGTCAAAGCCTCCGTAATAGTGCCTTGAACGTCAGAAACCAGTTTCAAATGTCAAAATGACCCTTTGCCCCTATTGGCCCTATGCGGCTTAGGGGTGGCCCAAAAAGAAAGGGCATCAGCATAAGGACTGCCCAACTTGAAGTTAAACATTGCCAGAGTAGGATCGGGAATCTGACCCACGATCAGATAGTTATGGCCAAAAATTCAAATTTGGACAGGTTCCTACTCCCGTCCTCTTAAGGGAAAAATAGTCCAAATTACCAAGGAACAGGCCCATGAACTCAATATTTAAATATTTAGGTCCATAATGATGTTTTCGAACAAATTATTGTAAGAAGACTATGGTCCAAGCAAAATTAGAGTTAATTGTATTTTTCATTTCATTTTCGCAATAATCAACAGTCAAGATCACACAGATCGGCAGATTGGAAAAATCATGGAAATCATGAATTTGATGCAATTTGGAAGTCCCTAGCTGTAGCTCTTGATGGAATATGCAATCCACGATCATCGAGCATATTCGGAATGTTATCCGGATGTATTTGGTGGATAAATAAAATTCCGGATGAGAATTAATCTCCACCATCAGATCAAGAGCATCCTGATGAGAATTAGGATAAATCTTAACCTAATCTCCAGCTGTCAGGATTACATCAAGGTTGAGCAATAGCCCGGATTACCATCCTATAGAATAGTAAAGAAAGAAAAAAAATGAGAAATTCCTCCTTTTTGCGCTAATTACCAGCCACGGCCAGCAGCCGCGTGCCCATCCTACTGCCTCCCTCCGGTTCCTATAAAAAGAGGCCGTCTTTGCCTTGCCTGGGGTTCCGCCCCAATACCTAGAGGAAAAGCAGCTGCCGCCTATCCCTCCTTGTAGTTGAACCAAGCCAAGGAGAAGGAAGGAGGAGGAGAAGAAGGTAATGAGAAATTCTCACCATGTAACCCTTCCTCCTCTCTTTCTCCTCCCTTTTTTTTCTCATAGGTCTGCCCCCTAAATCTTTTGCGCACGCCCTCCTCTTCCTCCATGGCCAACAAGGATCGCGGGATCGAGATCAGACCCTGGATCGGTAGGGTCCGGTCCGATCCGGATCGGATCGGATCGGTCCGATCCAGGGCGATCCTTTGGGAGCCAGACCGATCCAGAATCGGTCTGGATCGGTTTTTTTTTTTGGCTTTCTGAAAAAATATGTAAAAATCGCCAAAAAATCAATAAAAATACATAGAACTCAGAAAAAATGTGAAAAAAATGTAGGGAACAATCAATCATATAACAAATTAACAATCAATCATATAGAACACATAGTATATCCAATCACACAATAGAACATATCATAGATTCATACATCAAATAAAATACATATTTGTATCAAACAATCAATCATATCCAATCACACAATAGTACAACACATATTCTTCTTAACACTCATATTACATTGCGTTAAATAAATAGACAAATACATATGCCATCACCACCAACTATGGTAATGTCCTGAGTAGGATGGATCTGGATCTACGTCCCGGTCATTCTGATTGTCTTGAAATCTCCATTGATTTGTGTCAGTCATAATTGGCCCGTATCCATAGGAAAATAAAGACTGGGCCATGTCGCTAAACTCATAAACTCCATGATCAGTCGGAGGTGGAGCTGGAAAAGATGGTGGATAAGCAGGCTCAGTGTCTGAGGCAGGCTCTATATAGAAAGATGCAAACTCGTCAAAAACATTCATCCTCGTCCAGCGTCCGCTACCCCTGCCACTCGAACATGAGTGTCTTTTATCACTCAAATCATCTGGGCATGCTCCACTCGTGAGTGCACTACTAGTAGAGCCACCCTCACCTGAGGTGCCGCCTCCACCTATGCTGCCACCCCCACCTTCACCTCCACCCCCTGTACGTTGTTGTTGTGTGGGTGGGACAAATTCTTCTTCATCCTCATCTGATGAAGGTGGCTGAGTGGTCTCGGTGTCAAGGAGATGATGTCACCGTTTGATACGTATCTTCTTCCTCTTCAATGTAGGATCTCCTTGACTACTTTGTTGTGAAGGTAAGCAAGTTTTCTTTAAAGTCCTGAATAATCCACCATTCTTCTTGGTGGTGGTGGTGGTAGATGGACCCACAACTGGAATCCGAGTTGGAGCTGTAGCGGCCGGGGGGGAGCTGGATTTCTCTCTGGAGAAGCTGTAGTCCGGGGTGGATCAGGAAGTGGAGCTGTGCACGGAACTTGACTTTCTTGACCTTCCTGCATGTCTTCATCCTCATCAACGACGCTGTCAAGCTCCCCTTCGGCCCATGATCTGTCGTTCGGGTCGAACTCTGGCTCTCCCTCAGCATCATTGTCTTCCACCCATGCTGCAAGTGGATGTTCTTCTTGGAATAGATATTCTAAGTCCACATCTGCTTGGGACAAGCCCTGAATAGCTTGGGCTTGTGCTCTTTCTTGGTACAATCCACCTGCAAACTGTGCAAATCTTTGCTCCGATGTCTTCTGCCTATTTTTGAAATTCTTGATCCTCAGCCTCATATTGTAATGGCAGTAGACAAGCTTCTCCAATCTTTCTATCTTCAACATATTTCTCCTCTTCGTGTGAATAAGGTTGAAGGTGCTCCAATTTCTCTCACATTGGGATGAGGAAGTGCTCTGACTTAGCATCCGAATTGCAACGGATGCGAGTGGATTTCATACAGTTCTGTTGGTCACCATAATCCACCACTCAGCTGTAACCATAAAGAAGACAATTACATGCATCAGTGACATGTATAAAAAATTCAAGTAGGTAAAAAGTCATTAAGTCGGGTAAGCATATTACTAGGGGGACCCTATCATGTGAGTACTGCAAATCTGGATCCCCGTACACCCCAATCTTGTGCCTGTATGAAGTCATCAGAAAATCCAAAATAAATCAATTATCTTCTCTTCTTGAGATAAAGTTCTAAGTTTAATTGATATTAAACGTATTACTTACTTCAACCTCAGCGCAGGTTCTGTCTTCTTGGGTCTTACAGAGTCGCTTAATTACAGATAGTGTGCCTGATAATACTTCACCATCATTACATACTTGGCCACCATACTGTATCCTTGGGTTCAAGAAGTACCCTATAACGGCATTAATACTCCATTAGTATAAAGACAGTGAGGGTAATACACAGAATATAAGTTGTAATACAATTATATTACACTACTAAAGTATACATGCAGCATGAATGTCGTGGTGTAGGGTTTTGTCCCATCTATTGTCAATCACTTTCCACCACTTTTTGTAACCCTTGGGATGCTTCTCTTTAATTTTCAACTTAGCTTTATCCATAGCATCATACAGGTACCCCATCTGATTTTTGTCATTTGAATCCACCAACCTAAGTACCTGCACCAAAGGCTCTATGACAGACAAGTAGTATTGCACCTTCTCCCACCACCTGTTGTCTTCTATCAGTTGCTCCATCTTTAGCAGTATCTCATACTGATCCAAGAAGCTCCTGTATGTATCCATGTACTCCTGATAAGCAGTGGAGAGGATGAACCTTTTCAAACTAGCCTTGTACCTGTATAGGCTCTCTAAAGCAATAAAATGGGTGGTAAATCTGGTGGGACCCGGTCTGATCAAATCATGACCATCGGTGTGCTGCCTCATGATATGTAAAAGTTGTGGATGGCCATAGATAAATGAGGTGATCAGCTGTCCTTGGTTGACCAAGGACTTGACATTAGGATCCTGTTGGCACCAAAAAATTCATAAGTACCTAAATATGTCAAGTTTTGGGCAAAAGTATATGGAAAAAATGAACAGATAGAGGTGACCCACATTATACCACATTTGGGACCAACAAGCCGAACGGACCTGATAAGTCTTATTGGGCATGATCGACCCGATACCTGGCCGATAATGATCAAACACCAATACCTGGTCTGCCCAGCTCAAACTTGAGTAATGCAGAAGTCAGATTGGAAATCTGACTTGTATTTGACAAGTTACGAGCAAAACAGTGAAAATGGACTTCTGACTGGCCTTGGGTAGGCCTAATGGACCCAAAGAACAAAATAAGTAGGTCCACAATACTGTGCTGGTCAAGGCCTCTGCAATAATGCCTTGAATGCCAAAATCTGGTTCTGGGTGACATAATGACCATTTTGCCCCTATTCGGCCCGGGCAATCAAATGTCAGCCTAGTGACGATCAGGCACCGCCATCAGGTCCGCCTAGCTCAATGTTGAGCAATGCCAGAATCAAATCGGAAATCTAATGCTTATTTAAAAAGTTATGCAGAAAACACCGAAAGTCAATTTTCGGATGGCCTTATCATGGGCATATCAGGTCTGAAAGACAAAACAAGTGGGTCCATGAGACTGTATTTGTCGAGGGCTTTGCAATGATACCTTGATTGTCAGAATCCGATTTCGGACGGACCTCAAACGGTAAAATGACCTCTTTCGCCCTTGGTAGGTTTGAACACTTCGGGACAGATCCGATAACACATGGACACATCATTGGGTCTGCCCAGCTCCATATCGAGCAACGTTGAAGTCAGATTGAAAATCCAACTAATATTTGGCAAGTTATGGGCCAAAACACCTGAGACGGGTCCAAATGACCAAAATGCCCCTCACCGGCCACATTCGGTTCGGAAGTCCCGGACTTGGTCCATTAACAAACTTGTGAGCTCATATGATGCAGGAAAGTTTGTACATGCGGAAAACTGATTCAGATCAGAAATCCGACCCATATTCGGAAAGTTATGGAAAAAAATTCAAAATTTGTGCTTCTCGCCAACCTACCAGGCCAGGGGCAAAGTAGTCCAAGTGATCAAAAAATGATTCAGATGGGCCAGGATTGAAGACAGATATCAAATATATTGATCAAAAATTTCTTGAGCCAAAAAGGGTATTTTTGTACTTCTCTCCACATGTAAAAATGGAGAATAAGTACAAAACTCATTAATTGATATTATTCGGGACAGATTATGTTGTTTCTGTTATGACCATGATACAATTAATGAGCTCGAGATGATAGATCGAGAAGATACATGAAATCAAGTCCGGTCGAAGCTCAGTTATGTCTCTCATATTTATTTGGATATCTATATGATGCACAAATCAGATAAAATGGAATGACAAATACAAGCCATTGGATCGGCTATCAAGTCGTTGATGAAGATGGAACACTAATTTAAAGGTCTGGATGCATATTTATTGAGTGATGGATCATCTCTTATTGGGTATTTCATGATAATGGATCCTATTTAAGTGAGGAACAATCAAGATTAAATCAATGGGTATGAAAAGTTCCGGATCCTATGTTTATTGGGTCCGTAGTAAGGATAATGACCAACGAGGTATTAGAATGATCATATTGGATCTTCAACGGTATAATGTCCATTGGATCTGATCCTGCTAGACCCTTAACAGGATTAATATCCATTAAGTCATCAAATACAGCCCCGATGGGTCTCCGGTGAGCCTAATGTCCAATAAAGCAGGGAACATGATCCAATCAAGAGAGCAAAAGTCCAATGATCTAATGGCTACGATGATTCTATCTCTCGGACAGTCAAACAGGACCTCTAGTCAAAAAGAGAGATGAAGAACATGGAGATATTACAGCACCCATCCTCCCACGATCAAAGGTGGTGGCCCCATTTACAGCCACGTGCAGACTGCACGTATAGGCGCTTTCACCCGGGAATAACCCTCTGTTCGGCAGTCTATATAAAGAGGTCTCTTCATGAACTAAAGAGAGAGAGCAGGAGAAGACCGGAAAAGCTCTGCTGAATTTGCATTTGAGGTCCAGCAGATAGATCGAGGCATAAGGTACGGAGAAGTTGGTGTGCAGATCCTCCTTCACTTCCGTCTCTTTTATTCCTTCCATAGCCAATGCTTTCTCCTATATATATCCTTGAGCATTTCTAGCTCCGACTGCTGCCTGCTTATTGGCTGCGTCCCTGTCAAAATAGACTTGACGAAGTGCTCTCCCGTCATATACTCTACCATTTGTTTGACCTCACATATTGTTCCGCACCTGGAGACAAATGTGTTTCCAATTTCTTCTGCCTATATCTACCCTGGCTGCTGTCCGATGGCTTATACATGTATGTATAATTCATGTTTGACTCTCCTACAGGACCCCTGCACAAGTATACCAGCCCCCTTCTATCCGACCATACACTGGTCATCTATCAGCCCCCTTATCAACCCTATAATATGTCACTTTTTTTCAGCCCATACAGATCCCATAAAAGGTCACCTGTCGGCCCCATGTTTGGCCTCCATATAGGTCATCCACCAATCTCCCTATCAACGCCATATCATGTTACACATTGCCCCTCAATCTGACCCTATTCAGCTATATACATGACCCTATATCAGCCCATGTGCAGGGCGTATACCTTTTTGCATACCTACATCTGATGACCATATACCCATGTAAACAGTCCCCTCCTGGTCCATGTATATGGCCTACCCGACCCCATATAAGGCCATCATATACCAGTCCCCCCTATCGACCACATATCAGGCCACATATAGCCTTTCTATCTGCCTATAAACAGGTTATATCCAACCTATATTGACCCATATACATGTCACACAGCCTCTCTATCCAACTCATGTACAGCCCCCGATGTGAAGCACCATAGGCTCCTCAAGGTGGCAATGAAGAAAGGCTATACCCGGCCTCTTTGGAACCCACATGATGGACCAAAGACTCCCCCGGGTAGCCCTGATAAAGCAAAGGAAAAGAAGAATGAAATGATGGCCAGCAGGGCCTTGAAGACTTCATACCGGCTGAGCAGAAAAATGTATCACATAGGGGGACTGTTTACTGCCCTAGTCAGCTAGAAGATCATGAAACCAGAAAGGTCAAGGGAGCCTACAAGAAGATAAATGCCTATGCTAAGACATGTGTGGCAGATTGATAGACAATTTCGGGCATGTCCCAACGCACCTGTTCCGGACAAGAACTCTGAGCATGCACTCAGTTTTTCCTGATCCATTTCATAGTGGGAGAGTACATAAACTCAACCTACCGGAAGAAAATTCCAATCTCATATAAAGAGAAGGCCAATCATGGACCAGACCGCTATGATCGGAATGACACCCTTCTTTAAGAAGGTCTATGAGATGACCACGAGATGGTGGGATTGTGGTTATACTTAAGCCCCCCCCCATACAATGATATGTTATACATCATATGACATGAATGATACTTATACGTTGATGACCATGTATTGATGGTCGAGGAGCATATGCATAATCTTTATGAACCATATGACCGGAATGGTATCAAATATCATTGAAGAAGTCAAATCCGAAGATAAGAAGGCATTGGTTGGCCTTAGATCTGAATATATCTGGATCATTGAAGGCTTGTGCAGGAGACTAAGATGAACACTCCATGGTCTGCATAAGGGTTCTGATAGGCAGAACTGTGGCCGAACTTGAGTGACTTGGATAATGGGCATTTCAGGTTTGGACAAGCCTTGTTTTGTATGATATTTCGAACTTTGTTCAAGGTAGATGTAGCACCTTGACAGGCATACAAGCAGATTATTAAAGACCAGATGTCAAATATTTTAAGGAGGAGGGTATGGCGTTACATCCTCAGCCGATGCCCCTCTGACTGCCGCACTCAAGAAGGGTCCAGATGTCCTCCTGCGGTGAATGCCATCTCCCCATGCTGCTGACCGGATCTGCCTTATGGAGAAGTTGCTGTCAATGAAGGCTTCTCCACCCCTGTTGCATGTCCTACCCCAATCTACCATGTCAAGATGTTGCTCCTGTGACCGATAGAGTTGGAGATAGAGGAGGATGCCCATGTTGTTCTCATCTGTCCTCTTGATGGTATGCCGTTACTGTGAGGAGGAGGAAATGAAGTCACCTCCATATTCCTTTACTCTTGCACCTATATTTCATTGATACGCATGCTGTCGAAGATGTCTTTATCTATTGCTGAATGCACCCAAGGATGCTTCAACGAGAAGATGGGCCCACAACAACTCTTTGTTCGGCACCCCTCCTTAACAGCACCCATACTTGCTATGTTAAAACCCCTTGAGCCATGTCCATGCCCACTAAGTATGATCTGTTTTGACCCCCAAAACAGCCTCTCAGTCCACTGTTTTGGATAGCTAATACAGCCCCTTATATGGCTTATATCTTATGGCACCAAAACCGGTGATGTTCAAGGCTTATGATGGCAGCCTAACAGTGAATGAAGGAATGGTTATACCCGGTCCTCTTAGAAACCACATGATGGACTAAGAGCTTCCCCGGGTAGCCTTAATGAAGCAAAGAAGATTTCATGAAGAGGAGGATCTGAAGCCTATGCAAATATGACTGCATATGAATCAGATCGATGCATGTCTTGTCCATCTGAATGCCACATTATATTCATATACATGGCCTTGTTCGACCTCATCTTGAGGTCATATAACAGCCCCTCGTATGCTCACCATTCAGCCCTCATCATAAAGACTATACAGAGCATACTTGACCCTCCCTCCATAACCATGTAATGCTTCTATGGACAGCATGCTTATGCCCATATACAATGACCGAAGGCACATGAAAATAGCCCTATACTGACCCATATACAGGTCTGTCGTTGTCCTCTCATTGACCTATATACAGGTCATCATTTCAACCTCCATACCGCCCCATGTTCAACTCACACTCGGGCCTATAACAATCCATGTAAAACAGTCCCTCTACCTAACCCATATACATGTCACTTATCCAATCCTCTATCCGACCCATATACAGGTCACCTATTAGCCCACATATCGACCCATATACAGGTCACCTTTTCAGCCATCTATCGACCCCATAACAGGTCACATATCCAGCCCTTATCAACTCCACACAGGTCATATACCAGTCCCCTGTCACCTTATACACAGTCCATATATCAGCCCCTGTTTGGCCCCATACACAAGTCATATACCTGCCCCCTCATCACCCTATATACAAACCATATACCAACCCACTGTTCGACCCATATACAGGTCACTTTCAGCCATATATTGACCTTATAACCGGTCACATATTCAGTCCCTATAGACCTATATAAAGGTAACAGTTTTTAGCTATATATCAACCCCATAGCCGGTCATATATCTAGCCTATATTGACCCCATATCAGGTCGTCTTTCCCAACCCATACCGACCCCATAACAGGTCATATATGCAGAGTCTATATCAACCCTATATAACAGGGGGAATGAAGATGGACTGCAGCCAAAAGATAAGGCGATATCCCCCCCCCCCTTAGCACACATATGAGGGGCTAAGGGCCACCTTGGGTAGCCTCAATGAAGTCAAAGATACTATGAAGCTGAAGATATGAAGACAAGACCAACTGGGTCTAGAAGATAATGAAGACTTGGTCACCCGAACCAAGATATGACGATGACATGATGACAAGGCCAAATGTGGCCCAAATGACACAAAAATCATCAATCTTAAATATTTTGACACAAAAAATATTTAAGATGTATAACATGAGCCTATACTTAGGCAATATTCATGATACTTGAACATGTATTATCGGGTACGTCCCGAAATGTTTGGTCTGGACGGGGCTCCGAACATGCACTCGGTGTCATCGATCCATCCCAAAGTGGGTAGAGTACATACACTCAATCCATTAGGGAAATTCCCACTTCATCTAGAGTGAGGTCAATTATAGACCAAAACTCTATGGTTTACGTTGGAAAGTCCATGTCTATATAAGACGGGATATCCTCAAATAAGATGTATGAAATGACATGGTATGATGGGATTATGGCTATGTTTAAGCCTCCCCACATGATGATGTGATTATGCTTTATGGATGACTGTTTCCTTTTTGTATGAGTTGCTACGACGGTTAATCAAGGGTGTTCGAGAATCTCGATGTAATTAACATCGGAAATTCGCAACTTCCAATGGAGAGAGGTCCAAAGACAAACTTTATGAACCCTAACCTCGATATACATATTTTATGCATATCACATATTTTGGCAAATATTTTCTATGAAATATCATATATTTTCATAGTTGCCAAGGATAAGATAATGAAAGTTCGTTTCCCAAATAAATGGAAGTCAAATGAATTTTCAAACCATACTAAACCATGTCATGCAACATATTTTTTTATATTAATATATTCTTATATATAAAATCTCGAAGTTTCACAGATCCCTACCAATATCTTCCAACATCAGGTCAATAGAATGTGCCGCACAGGGCACCCAAAACAGGTGAGGTCGAGCCTCCATGAGCTTCTTTCCTGCAGCCTTATATGATGCCTCATTATCTGTAACAAATTGCACAAGGTTGGCTTCCCCTATCTCATCCACCACAGTGTTCATCAACCCAAATAAGTAGTCTGCATTTTTCACCTGACCTGATGCATCAACCGACTTCAAGAATACGGTACCCTCAGAACAATACACAAGGAAGTTTATAAGTGACCTCCTCGTGATTCCAGTCCACCCATCGCACATTACAGTGCACCCCCTCTCCTTCCAGATGGTTTTGAATCCATCTATCCATGAGGTCAACTCATCGACCTCTTCATCCAAGCCTGTCTCATATATATATACTTTGATGTGGGGGCTTTCAACCCCGGCCCAGCCTCATCAATCGCATCAACCATAGTCTGGAAATATGGACTCGTGGCTGCATGTGCCGGGACACCTACAAATTCAAAAACAAGATAAGAAGAAGAGAGTGTTGTTAATAAAAATGTGTAATAACAACCTCATATCAACAAGCAAATGTTAACCACAACTTCATCAAATTTTTACCTGCATGTAAGAAGAACTTAACCATATGTTTTAGGGCTTTCTTTGCTGCCCCAGTCGAGGCCTTCACCCCTTTAAACGCTTGTTTTATACCCCTCTGACCTCTGCCACTCTCCCTATACATGGCAGTGTCTCCCGTCGGCCGAACAGAATGTGTCCTCCTGATTTCAGGCTCTCGAACAGGGGGTGTGCCCGCCCCCACATCAGATCGTCTGGCAGCCGAACCTCCTGCTTCTCGTCTTCGTTCCTCATCCTCACGGACCTGAGCCCTACTCTCGTGTACGGCTCTCCTGACCTGAGCCCCTTCCTCATCTGATGAAGATGAAGAATCAACTTGAACCCTTTCATGTGCTGGTCCTTTCCCTTTCTTACTCTTTCCGGCCATAAGATCAGCGTCTCTCCGACCTAGCAACTCGTCATGTAGGTCTTGTCTCAGACCAATTCTCACCTCCCTCTGTGATGCCCTTCCAGTTAAATAACCTCTCATCTCCTCCCTAAGCTCAACCGGTACTTTATCACACTTCTTTACATTGCCACCCATCCCGGCTATATGTTGCTTTAGTCGATACACACCTCCATTCATATATTTTTAGCACCACTTGCATCTAACTCTCTTCTTCTCTGAATCAAGGAGATGGCCATGTTGCCATCCAATGTCACGAAATTCCGCGGAGCCAGTGCCATGCTCCTCGTCCGACATCTTATCTACAACATATAAAACCATACAAAATATTAGGCCAATTAAATACACCCCAGCCTTGGGCAGTGGGCGCAATTCGACCCCCATTGGGGGTGAAATAATCCCCCCCAATGGGGGATTTAACTCCCAACCCCCCCCCCACCTAGGGGGGGGGTACTGTCCGAACAGTCACCCCTTCGGGGGTGACTGTTCAACACCCCCGAAGGGGTGATTGGCACCCCTTCGGGGGTGCAATTCGACCCCCATTGGGGGTAAAATAATCCCCCCCAATGGGGGATTTAACTCCCAACCCCCCCCCACCTAGGGGGGGTACTGTCCGAACAGTCACCCCTTCGGGGTGATCGTTCCACACCCCCGAAGGGGTGATTGGCACCCCTTCGGGGGTGCAATTCAACCCCCATTGGGGGTGAAATAATCCCCCCCAATGGGGGATTTAACTCCCAACCCCCCCCACCTGGGGGGGGGGGGGGGGAGTGACTGTTCAACACCCCCGAAGGGGTGATTGGCACCCCTTCGGGGGTGCAATTCGACCCCCATTGGGGGTGAAATAATCCCCCCCAATGGGGGATTTAACTCCTAACCCCCCCCACCGGGGGGGGTACTGTCTGAACAGTCACCCCTTCGGGGGTGACTGTTCAACACCCCCGAAGGGGTGATTGGCACCCCTTCGGGGGTGCATTTCGACCCCCATTGGGGGTGAAATAATCCCCCCAATGGGGGACTTAACTCCCAACCCCCCCCCCCACCTAGGGGGGGTACTGTCCGAACAGTCACCCCTTCGGGGGTGACTTTTCAACACCCCCGAAGGGGTGATTGGCACCCCTTCGGGGGTGCAATTCAACCCCCATTGGGGGTGAAATAATCCCCCCCAATGGGGGATCCCAAACCTGCACTGCAGGGCCAAGGATCGGGGAAGGGGGGAGGGGAAGGGGAGGAAGGAGGGCCTGCCCCCCCCCTACAAACCTGCTATAGGGTGGATCGGCCCCTCACAAGCTTGGATCGGCCCTCACAAGCAAGGATCGCCGGTGAACAGTGCCCTAGATCTCCTTGGAGACTTGGGGGGAAGGAGAGGAAGCAAGAAGAGGAGTGCTGGGGGGAGGATCGGTCCGATCTCCCCCAATTTGGGGGTGATCGGACCTTAAAACAGCCCGGATCCGATTATCGGATCGATTCCAGATCTTCCGGTTTTCCGGAGAATCGGTCCGGATCGACCGATTCCAAGATCGATCCGGGTGGATCGGTCTGGGATCGACCGATCCAAACGATTCCGGCCGATCCAGCCGGGAGTCCCGGCTGGATCGTTAGTTTGGTCCAGAATCGGATCGGTGGGTACCGATCCGATCCAAGAATCGGCCGATCCCGATCCGGATCAGCCGATTCTACAATCCATGATGGCCAAAGATTCATCAGCCTCCCTTTTAAGCCATGGCCGACAGTCCCCACAACAGCCCTGTTGGCGTCAGATTTTTCAGAAAAGAAAAACATGAGGGGCAGCACAGCAAAAAATAAAAAAAAATAGAAGAATTGGTCCAGGTCAACTGTCAGCTGGATCAGCCCTCAATTGGGTCAAATTAAGTACAGCAGTGATTGCAGAATCGGCGGAATCGGTCCGATTCCGACCGATTCCGGAATCGGATCGGTGGATTCCTGGCGGAAGGACCGATTCCGGGAAGAATTCCTCGGAATCGGTCTGAATCGCCTGGAATCGGTCGGAATCGATCCGATTCCGACCGATTCCATGTGGAATCGGTCGATCCTTCGGAAGGCCGGGTTGACCCGGCCCCGGTTCGATTCCCGGTTTACTCTGGACCGGGAATCGAACCGATTCTGGCCCTTTTAGGGCCGGAATCGACCCGCAGAACTGGCCTTGGTCGATCCCGCGGCGGAAGGAGGAAGCGCAGGCGATTCCGGCGCGATTCCGGCGATTCCGGCCTCGATTTCGTCGATCCACCGTCGATTCCGGCCGATTCCGTCGATCCAGGGGCGATTCCGGCCCGATTCCACCGATTCCGGCGATTCCAGGGGCGATTCAGGCGATTCCGGCGATTCCAAGCTCGTTCTTCAAAGGATTCCGCCGATTCAAGCTCGGATCGGCATCGAATCAACCTCTTCTTCGATATTTGTAAGGTTTTTGGTAAGATTTCTTCGCCAAAACTTCGTACGTCCATTCTTACGCGTTTCCGACGAGTTTGAGTGTCGTTAAACTTTACGATTTCTGTCCGAACAAGTTCGTTTAAGTTTTTAAGTATCCGGATATGTCCATTTTGCACGGGAAATATTCCGGATATCCCGTACGCCTATTTTTACACGTTTCCGACGACTCCGAGTAGAGTTAACCCTTTCCGGCAAATACGTAACCCTTTAAACATACCGAATGGTGTGTTTCTTGGGTTGTCTGCTACCCGAACAACGTCTAAAGCAATTTGTATGTTATCTAATCATTTTTAGTGCATTGTTTACAATTTTTGCAGATTTAAGCAATGGCCGATCAAGGTGACGCAGCACCAGCACGTGCTTCCGACGTGGGTTGGGAACACGGGCATATGGTAGACCTAGTCAGGAAGAGGGTACAGTGCAAGTGGTGCGGGAAGGAGATGAACGGGGGGGTGTTCCGGCTGAAACAACATATTGCCGGAACAGGTGGGAATGTAAAGAAATGTGACAAGGTGCCAAGGGAGAAGAGTGAGGAGATGAGAGGATACATGACAGGTAGAGCCTCTCAACGGGCTGTTCGGATCGAGCAGAGGGAGGAGTTGCAAGACGAGCTACTCGAGAGGAGGAGGGACCGCGATTTGCCTACCTCCAAAGGGAAAGGCAAGGGGAAGACAGCAGCTCAGCCGGAGCCAGAGAGCGAGGACGAGTCCACGGACTCCGAGCTTAGACGTGTTAGGCACGCTAACAAGCGTGCATTTGCTGAGTAGGAGGACAGGAGGAGGGGAGCAGGAGGGTCTGGGTCCAGAGTTGACCCAGCTTTGGGCCGATCAGCATCAGCTCGCCCTACTCGGGACCGAGAGCCTGACCCCAGGAGACAGGAGCCATACCGTCGTTCCACTTATACCAGCACTCGATTTACACCGAGTGACGAGTATTTATTTAAGAAACAGAGTGCTGGGCAGATGGGGATAAAGCAGGCAATGAAAGGGGTGAAGGCTACAGGAACGGCTGCAAAGAGAGCCGTTCGCCACATTGTCAAATGGTTTTTACGTACGGTATCACTTTTTAAATTAAATTTGACATTATGCTGTTTTATTTACTAACACTTAATTTTACCACGATCCCATTTTTTTTAACTTCGATGTAGGCATCCCGGACACGCAACCACCAGCCCCTACTTCCGGACGATGGTGGATGCCGTGGGTGAGGCCGGGACCGGGTTTGCAAGCCCCGGGCAGCAGACACATATACGGCGCTGGCCTGGATGAGGAGGTCCAAGAGTTGAGGGAGTGGATGGACGGGTTCAAGTTGGTGTGGAAGGAGAGGGGTTGCACAATCATGTGCGATGGGTGGACAGGTATCACCAAGAGGAGTATGATAAACTTCTTGGTGTACTGTTCTGAGGGGACTACATTCTTGAAGTCGGTAGATGCTTCTGGGAAGATAAAAAATGCCGACTTCATCTTTTCTCTGATGGATGGGGTGGTGGAGGAGCTCGGGGAGGACAATGTGGTTCAGGTTGTCACTGACAACGAACCATCGTATAAGGCGACTGGGAGGAAGTTGATGGAGAAGAGGAAGCACATCTTACGGGTGCCTGTGCGGCGCATTCCATAGATCTCATTTTAGAGGATATAGGCAAGGAGGAGGGTGTATCTACACTTGTCGGGCGGCGCGGACGATCGCATCTTTTATTTATTCGCATCCCCGCCTCCTACATATCACGAGATCTCGCGCGGAGGGCACGATCTTGTCGGGCCCGGTCCGACACGATTTGCCACGAACTTCATTGCGGCTGGAGAGTTTACACCGGCACGGGCATGCATTGGTTAGGTCCTCACAGTCGGAGGAGTATTGCAACTATATGGTGGACACCCTACATGACAAAAAAGAGCAGTTGGAGATTCTTGTTAGGTCTGAGAAGCAGATCACTGACAAGAGGTTTTGGGAGAGGATTGCCTACTACTTGGCAATCATTGAGCCAATGGTAGTTGTCTTGAGATTGGTAGACTCAGATGACAGGGACCAGATGGGCACACTGTATGATGCTATGGACCGGGCAAAGCTGAAAATTAAAGAAAAAAATCCCAGAGATTACAAAAAGTGGTGTAAGATCATTGATGACCCATAGGACAAGACCTTGGACCACCATGTCCATGCTGCAGGTAACTTGGTTAAAAATTTATTTTTGCTGTATAATTGTCTTATATGCACAGTGTTAACTAATAAAATCTTGCAGGATATTTTTTGAACCCCCGCATCCAATATGGAGGACAGGTGGTGAACGACAACGAGGTGATGCGGGGTACACTTGCAGTTATCCAGCGGCTGTGCCGATCTCAGCAGGACAGGATAGAGGCTGAGATAGAAGTAAGTTAGAGTTCATTAAATACATTGGACTAGCATTACCAGGCAACTAATTTTTTTTTTAAATGTTTCAGATGCAGAAGTACAAGTTGAGGGTCGGTGTATACTCAGATGCTGACCTGAAATATTCAGTTGACAAAGTGTCACCTGGTATAGTAATAGGCCATTGATGAGGAATTTCTTTTCTTTTCAAATAAGTTATGGTGATGATGGGCTAATTGTTTTCCTTTTCTCTTCTTGTGTTTTTCTTGCAGCTGAGTGGTGGGTTCAGGTGAATACCAGGAGTGGATGGAATCCACTTGCGGCCATTGGTATCAGGATACTGAGCCAGAGCACCAGTTCCTCCCACTGTGAGAGGAACTGGAGTACATTCAACCTGATACATACCAAAAGGAGGAACAGGTTGACCTCAGACCGGCTGGAGAAGCTGGTCTTCTGTCATTATAACATGAGGCCGCGCATAAAGAACATCAAGGATCGGCGAGAAGATCGGCGAGGAGCGATTTGCACGGTTCGCGGGTGGCCCGTACGAGCGAGAGGCATTCCTCCGCCACACCACCACCCGAGGAGGTGGACGTGGACCGAATTTTCCGGGGGGAGCATGCAGTTGCCGCCTGGATAGAGGAGAGGGCAGCCAGGGATCATGAAGCTGAGTTTGATCCCGATGACGGTGCATGGGCTGAAGGAGGGTTGGATGGTGTTGAAGCGGAGGAGGAAGCTCGGCTCCACCTCCATCTACTTCTCGAGCTCGGGCGGGGCCTTCTTCGCCTCGGCGGCTATGGAGCGACCACTGCCGGCTTTAGCCCCGGCTCGGCTCCGGCTCGGTCCCAGCAGCCGCTACCCAGCCCATTCGCAGTCCGGGGAGAACGAAAACAAAGGTGACTGCACGGAAAATGGGAGGATTTGCAAAGTTGAAAAAAACTTTGGGTTCCGGACTTTCTGGTAGTTCAGAGATGGCTGAAGAGGTAAAGAGAAGGAAGTTAGAGGTCAGGCGTCCTGTCAGCCCAGATGACAGCACGCAGGCTCCTTCTCACCATGGTTCGTCATCTCGCGAGAATCTCGCGAGATCTCGCGAGATTCTCGGTCTCGCCGGCAGGGCGAGAAACGAGATGACCGAGGAAGCAGTCCCGGTCTCGGCCCTTGGTCTCGGCCCTCTCGCGCGTTTACAGGGGCACAACGTGCTCCCCCTGTGAAGATAAGAAAGCTAAAGATGGCCACCGGCGGGCACGAAGAGGGAAAGAAGATGCTTCGCCGGTCGGCCACGCCATCCTTTTCACCGCACACGGCTAAAGAAGCCATCATCCGGTCGGCCACGAGAGCATTCACCGGGCTATTAAAGCCCCACGCCAGCCCTCCGATGGAAGACGGGAGGAAGAGATCAAAGGACTTACCTTCGCAGCGACCGAGGGTTGCGGCGCCTGATCCAGCTCTCACGGCGGCTTCCGAGTGGAGTAGCATCGTCTCCGCGCTCCGGCTGTCACGGCGGAGGCTCCGATGGCAGTGGCGACCAACGGAAGCAGCAACCTCCGGCGGACGACCTCTCGCAGCGAGCCTCCTCCGCCATCGTCGCGTCGCGTCGCCGTCGGGGAAGAAGGTGTTTCGCGCTCGCCGGCCTCGCCCCCGCGGGTCATCGACGATTCGAGGTAAGTATTAACGCAATTGCGTTAACATATATACATAAGGTTAAGTTTATGTAAATATTAATTTCTTTTAAATTTTTATACGGCGTACGGCGTACATATATAAAACAGTAAGTATATAAACGGTTTATCTATATTAAAAACTATTAATATTAATGTTTTTTTAAATTTTATTGTTTTTTGTAGTTTAAATTTTATATGATTAATTATTTAAACATTATAAGATTAATAAGATTAATTATTTAATAAAAGTTTTGTAAATATTAATTATTGTTTGATTAATTATTTTAGTATTATTTAAAGTTGATATGTATACAAAATTATTAATCATTTTTATTATATTTTTAGTTTATAATTTATATATTAATCAACTTATATTTTTAGTTAGTATTTTTTTATTAATCAACTTATATTTTTATTTTATATTTTAAATAATAATCACTTTAACAATATCAGATTATTGAGATTAAACCTATATGTATTTTTAGTTGATTTTTTTGTTTATATTTTATATATTATTCATCTTATTTTTTTGTTAGTATTTTTCTTATTAATCAACTTATATTTTTAGTTTATATTTTAAATAATAATCACAATATTTTTTGTTAGTATTTTTTTACTAATCAACCTATATTTTTAGTTTATATTTTGTATATAATACAAGATTAATAAATAATCATAATAATAGAAATATTTCAAATTATATATTTTTTTATATTGTAAATAATAATCACTTTAACAATATAAGATTAATAAGATTAATCTTATTAATCTTATATTAATCTTATAATATTTTTAATTTATTTTTTTGTTTATATTTTATATATTATTCATCTTAATTTTTTGTTAGTATTTTTATTATTAATCAACATATTTTTTAGTTTATATTTTAAATAATAATCACATTATTTTTTTGTTAGTATTTTTTTATTAATCAACTTATATTTTTAATTTATATTTTAAATAACAATCATTAATTAGTCTATTTGTTGATCAATTTTTTGTATAAATATAATAATTTTAATTTTATTAGTATTATATAAATTTTATAGGTAATAAAAATTAATAAATATTAAATTATTTTTTGATTTTATTATAGTTAGTACTTTGTAGTACAAAGATAATAATGGTATCTAAATTTTATTCTTAAATACAAATTATAAACTATTAAATAATAATATACTTAATGAATGTTGTAGGAAAAAACAAATAAATAAAAAATGATTATGTAATAATTGAACATAATAAGACTTTTTAAAAATTAATATATTCAATAAATTTTTAAGATTAATGTTAAATATAAAGAAGATTAAAGTTAAATATAAAAAATATTTGGTTTATACAAAAATTCTACTACAAAAATACATTGCTTAAGAAATATTTTACAATCGTAGTATAAATATATTCTATATAGATTTTCTATGGCAAAAAAAGATCATATTTTTAATTTGATTTTTTATTCATGCATAATTTTAGTACTCTAAATATGTAATAAAAACATAAAAAAATATCTAAAGAAATTCTCGGTGCAAATATATTTTATCATGACTGGGAAATTAACACCTATTTAACAAGATTTGTAATAGAAACATATTCCTGTTGTAAAGATACATGCAACCAAAAGCCTTATTAGCGTATCGAAGATAAATTAGGATTTTATACTATAATCTTAATTAAGAATACTCCTTAAAACTATGCAGGTCTAGGAAATCCAAATAAGACTAATCTCCTATTCAGTAGAGATTTTTACATTGAGAACGTTTGACGAAATAACTTAATTTACCATAATTCATCTCTTAATTAAATAGATCTTTTAAAATGGATTAAATATATGCTATATACTTAAGCTTTTTAATTTTTATACTTAATCTTTTAAAGGATATTAATACGAAATTGACATTCACATGTTATAACAAGTAATGCAAGCAAATATTAACCTTATTATTACAATATCAAGTAATATTGTTTGGAAATATAATAAGTTGTTATGCAATTTATAAGATATCTACGAATCAGTAGGTGCATGTTGCATATTATATATAATATTTACTTCTTTATATTTTTAATTCTTTGAAGGAAGATGTCTACGAATGACATAGGGTGGCAATATGGAACTCCGTTGGTAATAAGGGTTCTAAATGTAACTTTTGTGGAAAAGTAATGCAAGCGAGGTGGTGTTACTAGGTTAAAATACCATTTGATTAGAGACAAAGGATCGGATGTAAGTAAATGTGTAAGTTGTCCACGAAGTGCGTAAACAATTGAAAGAATTGAAATCGCGAGAAAAACATCCGGACTATGAAGAGTAAGTTGGCAAAAGAAGTAGTCGTGGATGAACTTCGAGAAATGGGTGGTCATTACGAAGGTTTCTCATCGGATGAAGAAGGATCCGAGGAAAGAATACAACGGGAAATTGCGAAAACATCTGCCGAAGCTAGATGGCAACTTGATGAGTACGAGCGTCGAATAAGACATGCGCGAAACAGTTGGAGCCGGAAGTAGTGGTCTTTGCGGGAATTGCGGGTGGAAGTGGAAGTGGAATGAAAAGAATGAAACGAAGTATAAGCGACTTTATGCGTCGTGGTGGACATGGATCGGTAGGTATTGGTAAAAGTTCGATGTAGAAGGTAGTTTGTATAAATCGGATGATGCGCGACAAAAAAGAATGGAGGAAATGGTAAACAAAGGACCTTTAAGAGAATCACTTGGTAAGATGGTTTCAAAATTTTTTATATTCAATCATATTCCGGCTCGTATTTGCGGGAGATCATCATTTCAAGAATGATTGTTGAAGCACAAAATCTTGGACGTGCGATCGAAACTCCTACACCGAAAGACATATTAGGAAAATATTTGGATGAATTAGTTACGGACATACGAAACGAAATAAAAAATTAGAACCACATTGGGATACCCATGGTTGTTCTCTTTTATGTGATGGATGGACACGACCCACAAGAATGTCCATCATTAATTTTATGGTTTATAGTGCAGGAAATGTTATATTTTTAGATTCAATTGATGCATCAGGCAAAGAGAAGAATCATGAGTTCATTATGCAGTTGATGGAGGACAAGATTAAGGAAGTTGGAAGAAATAGGGTTATACAAATTATAGCGATAATGCCAGCGGTTATAAAAAGGCGGGAACACTTTTGGCATCAAAATATAATCTTTTTTGGTCACCGTATGTCGCTCATTGTATAGATTTGATGTTTGAATATGTGGCAAAGAATACTATGGTAAAAAAAGCCATAGACATGGGTCGAATTGTTACACGTTTCATATATAATCATGATTGGGTCGTGAATCGAGTAAGAAAGGCTTGTGGACGTGATTTAGTTCGACCTGGTGCCACTCGTTTTGCAACAAATTATCTTGCATTGCAAAGTTTGTTGCGTGAAAAAGATAGTTTGAGAGGTTTCTTTCTTTGTTCAGAGTGGTTTAATTCAGAGTTTAGGAACACTCCTATTGGAAAGAATGTGGAACAAATCATATGCAATCCTATGTTTTGGGATTATGCAAGAGATTCGATAAAGATTATGGAGCCCATGTATAAGGTTTTGAGAGTGATGGATACTGAAAATTATCCAACCATGGGCAGTGTATATCATGCGATCATTGTGACGAAGGATGTAATAAAGACAACTTCAACAAGAAATTACACATGGGTTCATAAGATCATAGATGATAGATGGACAAAATCAATGGATGCACCTATCTACAAGGCTGGTATGTTTTATTCCTGTATCCTAAGTTTGTATTTTTGTTATAAATGTATAAAATAAATTATGAGACTAACCTTTTGAATAATAATATTTGCATGTACAGCATATTTTCTCAATCCAAAGTACCAATATAAATTGCATCTTGGAGACAATCAAGCACTTATTAAAGCACTTCATCAAGTTTACGAGAAGTTGTTTCCAAAATCTAAAGGAAGAGGCCAATTTGGAAATGAGGTATCATTACGCTATTTATAAATTTCATCATTTAAGTTGATATTAACATTAAATGTTTTTATATACTAGATTATAAAGTTTAGAGATGCATTGGCCTCTTTTGGGACAAAAAGTGCTATTGCGAGTAGAGAATCTATGTGGCCAGGTTAGTAATTATTTAATCGAAAAGTCATCTTACTTGGTTCAAATTACAAATATATGATTATTTGTTTCACTTTCAGGTGAATGGTGGAAAATGTACGGAGATGATTCTCCAACTTTAAGAAAACTTGCAATTAAAGTTTTATCGCAGACTTCATCAGCTTCTCCTTGTGAAAGAAATTGGAGCACTTTTTCTTTGATACATACAAAACCTAGAAATAGGTTTTCATAATCAAAGTTGAAGAAACTACTTTATTGTCATTATAACATGGAGCTAAAGGTAAGGAGAATGGAGGGTGAACAAAAGCAAGAAGGTGATCGGAAGAGGACCCACTTGATTATTTTGCACTATTAGGAGAGAATGACATGGATGATCGAGAAAATCCTTATGCCGAGTGGGTTGCGAACAATGATATGGATGAACGTGATGGTCGCCCATCCGAAGAAATTGTTAGTCTTTGCACGTGAAACCGGAATGGATGTAGATACAACTGTACAACAAATTCTTCAATCATCTTCTGAGTCAACTCATCTTCACAATGATGATCCAACCTCTGATATGGATGCTTCCGATGGACATGGAAGTGATGATGATGGAGATGGAGGCAATGTCCTTCGTGATGGTGGTGTTGACGACGTAGAAGAAAACCAACCATTCCCCATCGATGCTTCGAGAAAGTTCATCATCAACGTGACAAAACATATAGACGCAAGAAGAAGAGTCTTTGGTCCGTCACATCAACAAGGTTTGTGACAACTTGAGGAATATGATCTTTCTCACACATTTAGTTCAATGGATATTTCTGATAGGGGATATTATGGATATGGACATTCTCAAGATTCATCATCGTATGAATATGAACACAGACATGGATATGGGGAAATGCAACAAGGTTCTTCACTTGCATTTTATAATGAAGGAGATCAATCTTCATATGGATATGGACATACTGCAAGTGAACATATTCCTTCAAACATACCTTATGACAATAGTTATTATGGTTATGGTCGAGTCGTAGTCCTTATGGCTATGGATATACAACACAAGATGACTCTTCAAACATCTCGATTCTTATCAACAAAGATTCGGTTTACAACGAGAGGGAGATCATCAGTCTAATATGTCATGGGTTGAATATTGTGATTTTGTTGGTGATTTTGTGGCACAACAATCACAAACTGACCAACAAAGTAATATATCAGAAGCACCCAGATCATCTTTTTGGTATTGAGAGTGTTTCATTCACACAGTTGGTGTGGGAGTGGAGTTTGACATTGAAAGTGCTTTGTGATTGTACATTCACATAATTAGTGTGAAAAATTGTTGTGTTATTTATTTTCATGTAATGTATGTGAATTCATTGATGTACTCCAATCTTTATAACATATTATGTTATGTTTGTCATTTTATACATATTACATATATACATTTTGATCCGAGAATCCGAGATCTGATCTCCCGAGATTTTCCCGAGATCTCTCCAAGATCTCTTCTCTTCCACCCCCCCGAGACGAAGCCGAGGTCCGAGACGGCAAACCTTGCTTCTCACTCCTCAGGTGACGAGGAGTGTATACCAGCGACGCAGCCATCAGCAGCAGCTGAGTCACCTGATTCACGGTTTCCAAAGCCGTATTACACGCTGGATGAGCAGACACCGCATTCGTATATTATGGAGCCACAGTATCCAGCATTTGGCCAGGTTGACAAGCAGTGGATTACACCACCAGCTCCACCATCCTCTGCTTACGTCCCGGTCGTCCCGCAGTCCGATCCATACGACCTTGATGGCATGGCATCGGCATTATTTTCATATGGATATGGTCCCGGACGGTATACAAGACCGAGCGCGAGGGAGGAGCGTCGCGAGCGACGGGGAGAGGAGGAAGATCCATATCTATATCCTAGACATTGGTAGTAGATTGATATGATGTAATTTTTTTTTGATGATGTATCAACTCTTTGATTTTTGAATCAATGGAATTGGAATATGTACTTAACTTCAAGTCTTCAAGTGTTCAATTGGTGTTCATTAGTATTTGTATGATGTGGTCTTGTGGATATCATGCATTGGTTATTTTTTAAAATGTTTCTAACTCATTTCCTATTTTTTTAGAATTTTTTATGAATTTTATGATTTTTTTTGACGAAAAAAAAAATCAAAAAAATAAAAACGATTCCGGACCGATCCGGAATCGATTCCCTTCCCAGGAATCGGCCGATTCAGGCCGATTCCTGGAATCGGAATCGGAATCGGTCCCAACCGATTCCGATTCCGATTCCGATTCCGGAATCCATGGTCCAGTCAGACTCAAAACAGGTCCTAAATTGGGCCCATTGGCACAAATTCTAGCTGGCCCAGTCTTTCTTAATTTAATTAACTGACTTTTTAACCCTTGATGCCCATTACGTACAGCTCATTAAGAGGAAAGGAGAAGTGGGCCGTGGTCAGCCAAATAGGGCCCAATCCAGGCCACATCGGCACTGCCAGCCCACCTGCAGGTCCAGCCCACCAGGCTGTTAGCCGCAGCCACGCCCATCTGCAGGCCCAGTGTGAACAGGCCGCACTGGCCTGCCACCTCAGCAGTCCAGCCGCACCTGCCATCTGTCTCCCCATCAATCTAGACAGTTTCGTAAAGGGGGAAGGCCAAGGGACAGTCAGGCCATAATTTGGAGTTAAATGGAGCAACCTCTATGGGGAAGGCCAAAGGCCATCTACGTACACACCTGCTGCCTCTTCATCTGCCCCCCAGCATCTATAAAGAGGAAGGGACGTACCAGCATTGGGAGGGTTGGCTTCAGACGCCGGGAGGCTGCCAAACTGCCGCCTGCATCCTCTGCCTGCTGCTGCGCCTGCCACCTGCTGCCAGGAGGAAGAGGGACCAGCTGAAGACGCCGACAGGCTGCCCCTCTGCTGGCTGCTGTGTGCCTGCTCCAGCCCCCTCTGCCTGCTGCACGTTTGCATCTGCACCTGCCAGCAGCCAAGAGAAGAAGAGAGTGCTGCTCCCCTCCTGCCCACGAGCATACCTGCCAGCGGCCAAAGAAGAAGAAAGAAGGAGAAGAGAAGGAGAAGAAAAGGTAGGGGCATACACATATTAACTATGTAGCCCTTTAAGGGCACCCCTTCCTCCTCTTCTAAGTTCTCTTCTCAACCCCTCCAATGGCCTAAGCCGGCCTTCATCGTCATTGGTAACCCATGGCCCAAACAAATTGGTTCCTATCAGCCCCTGTTCGGACCACCTAAAAACCCATTTCTGCCCCCTTGTTGGCCCGCTAAACAGAGCTATTACAGGGCCTGTTCAGTCCTCTAAAACTGGACCTCAGCAGGCCCCTTCCCGGTCTCCAAATCAGACCCCTACACAGGCCTCAACCGGTCCCCAAATCAGACCCCAATCAGGGCCCACCAGCAGACCCTAAACCGGTCCATTTCCAGCCCATGTTCGGCACCCAATTCAGGCCCGAAACAGGACCATTTTCAGCTCCCTTGCAGCCAGGTTCCAGCCCCATTGAGGCTCAACCTAGTGGCCCTTTCACGGGTCTAATCCGCTTCCCAAGAGGCCCACCAGCAGCTCCTTTGCAGCAGTGCAAAAAGAATGAAGGAAAAGAAGGTCGCAGCAGCCCCCTTGTGGCTTGTACCGGCAAAGAGAGGGATGAACCTCAATGGCCCTTCCACGGGTCCGGTTCTCCCCTCAACTCATCAAGGGAGGGATGAACCTCAACGGCCCTGGCCCTTTCACGGGTCCGGCACGGCCTCCAAGAAGTTGTCCTTCCAAAAGGAATGGACCGGCCCGAAGTGGCCTTCAAAAAATAAATAAATAAAAAATCAGAAATGCGAAAGCAACATTAAACTAAGGAGCTTCACCCCTAGCGGGGAACTCCACCTTGGACGGAGGCGCGGACATGTTCCCGTAGCCGTCGATCCAGACGGAGATGCGGGCATGCATCCCGTAGCCAGCAATCCTTCCCCCAATATGGCTAAGCTAAGGCTGGCTATTTTGCATGGGTAAAACTTCACTAAGTTGGAAATGACCGGCATGCCGTCGTAATGCCGGAATTTTCCAAAATTGGTGAAGAACCTATGTTGGGGGAAGAATTGCCTATCTTTTTACATCATTGTACTTCATCACATATGAAATGAAAATCTGATGTCTACGTTGGTGCATGAACTCGGGCACCCAATAGTGGCCCGATGGGTCGGATGCGATGCAAACCACCAAACCGAAATAAATAACATAATGAAATCTGAAAATTCAATAAAAAACAGAATTAAAACAAATCTGAAATTCAACTCAAACTCATCCCGATTTAATCAAGCAACCGAACCTCCAACAAAGAAGGAACCAGTTTGAACCATACCAAATGCAAAAATCAGATTGCAACCAAATCTAAAACATATCAAAATCAGATTTCAATCAAAAGTCTGTCAAAATAAAAAAAAATCAGATTTCAATTAAATCTGCAAACAAAAAAAAAATCGGATTTGAACAAACTGCCAAAAACATATTCTAACCAACTTCAAAAATCTGGTTTTAGCAATCTGAAAATTCACTTAAAATCCACCTAATCTTGCTCAAATAAATGCCAAAGATCAACCTTTTCAAAAGAAACAAAACAAACAACATTCCAAACATCCAAAATGGATCAAAATCAACTCAAAACCAAAAAATCCAGAATCTGAAAATTCAGAAAATCAACCAAATCCAAAATCCAAAACATGCTTAAAACTCTTTAAGCACATCAAAACAGAAAACAAAACGAATTGAATCAAACAAATTCAAAATAAAACAAATCAAATCCAAATCCAAAATAAATCAAAAAACCAAACAACAAATCAAACAAACTCAAACCCCAAAATCAACAAAACTGACTTTCAAGTCAACCAACAAACAAATAAAACAAACCCAAACCAAATCGGTTTGCATCTCATCGGACCCAAAAAGCCGATGCCCTTTTGAGTTCACTTTATTTTGTGGATGTGTATGTCTTCGAAAAATAGGTTGTCGCGACGGTTAATCAAAGGTGTTCGAGCCGTTGCTCGATGTAAGCTAACGCCGGATACTCGCACCATCCAGCGGAGAAGGGTCAAAAATCAAAATTTTCAAAGAACCCGAACCTCGGTTCTAGTATTTTTTTAAACTATCACCGGACTACCTAATATTTTTAGTATCATCTATTTTCCTAGATAAGTCCATAAATGTCTTTCTTTCCAAAAAACAGACGCGAAAAAAAGAGGTTCACACAAGCCCCCACACAGCCTCCTGTCCAGCCCCTAAACAGTCTAGTGAACCCCTTAGACAGGCCCCTCGGCCTGCCCCTTTGATGCACTCACACAGTCCCCACGACAGCCCCCACACAGCCTCCTATTCTGTCCCAAAAACGGACCCTGCACGGTCCTTAAACAGGGTCCTGCCCAGTCCCCTTAGACAGGCCTCTGAGCAGCCTTTTAAATGGCCCATGCCATGCGCAGACCCTTTTGCCAATCCAAACAGGCCCCTTCTTTGCACCTACACAGACCGCCTCCTCCCTCAAAACGGACCCCAGAAAACCCACCTGTTCAGCATCTGCTGACCCCAAAACAACCTAAAACCCCCTGTCCAGTCCCCTTAAACAGACCCCCTAACAGGCCCTTAACAATCCCTGCTCAGCCCTATTTTTCACCCATTCAGCCTGCCATCAAAACTCGTGTGCAGGCATCCTAACAGTCCCCTAAACCAGTCTGTTTTTCAGCCCCTAAAACTGTCCTCTACACAGCCTACCCCCCCCCCCGTCCAGTCCCGTAAAACAGACCCCAAAACAGTGCAAAAAGACATCTGTTTCAGACCCCTAAACCAGAACCAAAACCCCCTTTTTCACCTCCCTTTAGAGGATAGATGAAGGTCGACACCCGACATTCTTGGAATCTGTGCGATGACCAGGCGGGTCCCTCAAGTTTCATGCAAAACAGAAAGTTCGGCACAAGGTTTGAATCCCAAAGTAGGCCATCAGGACATAATAAGCACAAAGTAGGCCATTTGGGCCCAATAAGACATGAAGCTGGTCAAATGGGCCGAGAGGACAAGAATCGATCCAATAGGCTTTGGACAATTAAAATAAATTCTAATTAAATTCAAAACACTAAATGAAAATTAAAATAAGAAGTTAACTCACTACTAGGCACTCCATTGGCGCCATGGTACATCGCATCTGGACGTAGACATGACCCGGTTCTCATTGTCGACGGATCCTTCTCCCAATGTGGTAAGTCGAAAGACTTACCACAAAAGAGGTAAATCTCATTTGATTGAAGGTGAGCCACTCATGTCGTCCAACTCTTCCCTTAGATCTTATGAATATATACCTAGGGTAAGGAATGCAATCATGTTCGCCCCGGATCATCCTCATGTCGATGGCACGCCTACATGCCGAGTCGATCACATTTATGTCAATGGCACACCTACACGCCGAGTCAATCACGTTCATGTTCACATTAACAGCACCCTCACATGTCAAACTGATGTATCCAAACTCATTCAATACAATGCAAGGAATTTCAAGTGTCGACACTGATGTTTGAGTTCATGCAATCGATGTTAATCCAATGGACCAGATGAGATGCGACCGAACAACAAAAAACAAGATAAAACAAACATAAAAGAAATTTTGAATAAATTTTGAAAATACCTTAAAACATGTCATTAAATCTAAAAAAATCCTCACTAAGCTACCTAAACCATGCAAATAAATCACTAACCAAATAATGATTTAAACAACCTAAGATAGACTTAATAAAACATTCAAAACATCAAAAATCAATCACCTAAAACTAAAAATCAGATTTAAAATAAAGAGAAACAGAACCTTTAATTTGGAACACACCTCAAATAAGTCCATCAAAACTTAAGGTTAACCAAACCAAAAGCGAACTCCAACATGAAAACCAATACACATCATAAGAATGGTAATCAAAATGTCAAAATCCGAAACATTTCAATTTAAAACAACTCAATTACAATCAATTAATTTAATTTCAAGACACTTTAAGTCACTCATCAAATCCAAAACCGAAATAAAATAATTCAAACCAAACTTGGAATTCAAGTTAAATTTAACTAAAGAACAACTAAAACACACAACAAAATGACATAAAACTTGAACAAAAAATTCAAGTCAATATCAAATTTGAAAAAAAAAATCAAAACAAAGCAAATCAACATCAACAAACATTACTCAATAATGTTTCCATCTCATCGGTCCCCGAGCAACCACCACCATTAAGTTTATTTCTTTATGTGGATGTGTACCTTTTACGAAAAAGATTGTTGATAGTTAATCAAGGGTCTTCAAGCAGTTATTTGATATAATCTAACATCGGATATTCGCACCATCCGATGAGAAGAGATCAAAATAAAATATTTTTTCACAAAACCCGATATCCTCGGCTCTAAATACTTTTTAAAAAAATATCATTGGACTATTTAATACATTTGTAAGCTACCACATATTTTTCAAAGTAGTTCTGAAAGGGATACGAGAATCTTTTTTAAGAAAAATTGAGGTTCATAGTGTCAAACTTTTATACCCTCAACCCTCAAGGTCTACGTGGAACTTGAAATTCCATCTCCTCAAATTACCATGCCACTAGGGCTAGACACAGAACCTTCCATGTTCCTTGTGTCCCAAGTTCCACTGACAAAATTTAAACTTTATAGCTTGGACATAAGCCTTAATCCTCTACCCAAATCAAATTTTATAGCCCGGAGGTAAGCCTCAATCCTTCAAACCCATCATTCAACACTGTTTACATAAATGGACCGAGTACGAGCAAAATACCTAAACCCTCCACAAATCCTAGACTACACAATGTCTCACTAGAACAAAGCCACCCTAAAAATCAAACCCTACGAACCGAATGTGATCCCTTCGCATTTACAAGTTTATGAGTTTAACAGCATCAAATCACCCCAAATCCATACTCTATGGGCCGAGTACGATTATTTATTCTTTTTGTACCCACAAGCATATGGATTCCAATCGTGCAAAACCATCCTAAAATTCCATACCCTACAAATTGAATGTGAACTTGATGTAACCCTAAAATTTTAAGATTTTAAGATTTTGGAAATTCATTTTCCTTTTGAATTTGGATTAGACCTTAGCATTGACTTCTTAGAAAAATAGATGGTATTCCATAAAAGTACTAACTAGGGTCAAAATTATATGTTGAGGTTGTTAGGTTCTTTGAAAATTTGTTTTGACCTCTCCCCGTCGGATGGTGCGAAGATCCGACGTTAATTATATCGAGATTACTCGAAAACCCTTGATTAATCGTCATAGCAACTCATTGAGTAGAAGACATACATCCACAAAACTAAACACATAGGAGAAAACAACCCCATGAACTTGATGGAAGGCAAGCATTTAATTTGATTTTGGATTTAGTTTGAATTGCATTGATTTGCATTAATTTGGTTTGTTTTTTGATTAATCTGAATTGATTGATTTTTAAGTTTGTTTAGGATGAATTGTTTGAAATTGATTTATTTGAATTCAATTTGATTTAAGATACAGATTGGAAATTGTTTATTTGATTTGGGTTGAGTTTGAATTGATTAATTGATTTAAGTTTGTTTGGAATGAGTTTGTTTGGAATTTATTTGAATTTTGGCTTGTTTGCTTAATTTGTATTTTATTAAGTTTGAGTTGGATTTATTTGGGAGTTGATTCAGGTTGATTGGATTTGGGGGATTTGATCCGAGTTTGATTTGAAAATTGAATTGAGTTTATTTTATCAATTATGTTTTATTTAGATTCTGCTTGCAACTTGATTAAATTTAGAATTTGTTTAAAGAGATCTTGATTAACATTTTTTAGATTACAGATTTGTTAGATTTTTTATTTAAGTTTAATTTAGTTATAATTTATTGTGATTTATTAATCTTGAATTTAATTTGCTTGTGGGTGTCAGTTTGGGTTGCTTAAATTAAATTTGTTCAATTTTGTTTGTTTGGTTGAAATTAAACAGGTTGTTTAAACTGGGAGTTTATTTGACAGAACTATTATCAAGTTTGGTTTAATTTGTGATTGATTCACGCTCTGTTTTGAGATTTGTTTGATTTGTGGTTTTTTTTACGACTTGGTTCAGATTCTGGGCTTCTCTTTAGTTCGGCTCCCCTGCAAGTTCTGTACATTCAAAATTTTCAAATTTACACAAGTTCGGCCTCTTCAGATTTTGGTTGATTGAAAATTACAAGTTCATGGACTTCAAAATTTTGATGTTCGGTTGCAGATTCAAACTACATATCCTTTTATTTGAAGGTTTCAATCACAAATTCTGGACTTTACATTTTAGGCTCTGACTTCTGATTTTTAAATTTTTGTTTCAGATTTCAGATTTGTGCACATTGGCAGATTTTTGTTTTCAAATTTCAGATTTACATGTTTCAGATTTTTCAGATTTTAGATTTACAGATTTCAGGCATTCGGATTTTTTCAGTTCAAATTTGCTTGGGTTTGGATTATTTAGGGAAATTTGATTTGTTTCAACCTACATTTAAGTTCATCTTGGAATTTTGGTGAGAACATTGGATTTTGATCTATGATTCCGATTTTTAAGGTTTGATTGGCAGATTATGGCTTGTCACCTGATTGATTTTGTTGAGGTTGTATTTGGGACAAGTTGGGAACTGTGCAGATTGGGGTTTACGGTTCTCCAATTTCAGCTTAGGCTCACATTTCAGAATTTTCTGTTTGTTACCTTAGCCTTTTCAGATTTTTATCTCCGAATGTGAAGTTCAGATTTGGAATTCAGATTTTAAACCTCCAGAAGAAATTCAGATTCTACACCCTCAAATCCCAGAGTTTTATGGAGTTCAAATCTCATATGTTTCAAAAGATTTTCAGATTCTGTATATTCCCATTTTCAGATTTGAGGTTTTACAGAATAAGTTGGTTTTCAGATTTAGGAGCTCTTCAGGTCTTGATTGCACACTGTCGTTTTGATAACAGATTTTCAGATTTTAAAATCTTTAAGTTTTTCAGATTTTATGGTGATGACAGATTTGGATTTCAGATTTTTGTTCGTTCCAGATTTTATTAACTTCAGATTTTTTTTTCAGACTTTGTTTTATGTCAATTTTTGTTGTCTTGCCTTCCAGAAAATCTCAAGTGGTTGTTCTCTCCTCGTAGTATCAATCTATGTACCGAACATGAATTTCACTTGTTCTCTCGAAAATATGAGACATGATTTACAACTTGAATGACCAGAAATCAGGTCTCTTTGAGTCCTTGATGAACATGTAGCTTGTTTGATGATGAAAAAAAGCACCCGGTCTTTGATAGACTTGTGAGGACTCATCTCATTGATTTGAGATTAAATACACCCGACTTTTGATAAGCTTGGGGGCAATCAACTCACTGATTTGAGATTGAGCACACCCGGCTTTTGATAAGCTTGTGGGGACTCATCTCATACCTCATGAACCTCGTTAGCTCATAGTTTGGTATATTGGCATGTTGATCATGCACAGTCTTCCCATGGCATAATGGGTAAGTAACTCCCTCTTGGGGCATGGTAAGACATTGGGGTCTTTTCAATAGACCTTTGTATGTCCACCTTAAAAAGTTAAGGGGAAGATTTAGAACCGACCCACAAATTCTTTTAAGTTTAGCCAAGACCATGTGGCGGGTTTTTAGCCGGCCAGATGCTCGTCTCGGTTTGTGAAATTAACTTAGTGGATTTTGATTTAATTTTTGTTTATTGTTTGTTTTATTTCAGTTTTGAATTATGGGTCAAGAGGCGTGCTTAAAACCAGCCTATTGCTTTCCCATTTATTTTGATTCTTTTAAGTTATGCCGAGACCATGTGGCGGGTTTTTAGCCGACCAGATGCTCGCCTCAGTTTGTGAAATTAATTAAGTGCATTTTTATTTAAATTTCAATTGAGGGTGTCTTTTAAGATCTTTTTTTTTATTTTTTTTAAGCTCCTGTCGGAGCACTGTTCACCGGGGCAAATGGGCCTTCCTCCTTCGGACGCACAGCCCATCGGCTGCTCTCCTTCTCTCTTTTCTTCTTTTTTTTTAAAGCCTCCTAGCAAGTGGGCCCCACATGAATGTTGACCTGCGGGTCAACACCTCTCCGCGGCAGCAACAGCCGCACGCGCGGCTCACGTCTGGCGCCTCCCCGCGGGCGCTGGCTTCTCACGTGGCCGCGGCCCTTCTTCTTCCTTTTTTTTCATTTCTTGTCGGGTGGGCCCCACCCACATTTCCACGCTGGACCATAGTCGGGGGGCATTATTTCCCCCCCGCTACAGTGTCTTCTCGACGGCCTCCGGCTCCCGACGGCACCGCGACGCCATTTCGGGGTGCTTCCGGCCTCGTTCGACGGCAGCGACACCGGTGAGGGAGAAGGAAGGACCCTCCGGCGATGGCGGCAGGTGTCCGGAAGGGATTCCGGCGGCGCTAGCTTCCTCCGGAGGGGATTCCGGTGGCGACGGCAGGCTCCGGAGGGCGTCTCGGCAGAGGTGGCTTCCGCAAGGACTTCCGGCGACGATGGGGTCTTCCGAAGGGTGTCTGGCGATCGCGGCCACCGCAAGAGGACTCCCGACGGACACAACACCAGCGGAAGAAGGTCCGTCCTCTCCTTTCTCTTGCTCTCGGGCCTCTCTGTCTCTCTTCTTCTCTTCTCGTTTGCTCCTTCTCTCTTGCGCTCGGGGGGGGGGGGGTCTCCTTTATCAGCCTCTCCTTCCTTCGAACCCCTCCTGGGCAGAGCCTTTGGCCATGCCTATATAGGCCTCGACGGCCCTTCCGCCGTTGGGACTCCTTCCGCAATGGGGATTCCGGCTCCAAGACGGACTCGGAGCAACCCCCGAGGCATACGGGATCGACTTACCTCCTTCCCTTGGCTCACACGGATCCTCTTTTAGGTTAGTTGTTCTTCCTTACTAGGACTCCTACCATCGGAGTTAGTCTCGTAATGGAATCTGCTCGGGAATTCAATGTCAATCTTCCCTCTTTCATCGGAACCTTCCCCTTCCGATTATTTCCAAAAAAAAAAATTCTGATGACGTGGCCTCCTCCAAAACAGGTCTGTCGTAAGGCATAGATGGGCCAGAATTGGTATTTCAATGGGTCCATTTGGCACCTAAATTAAACCAATTCAATGGTATGTTTACCCAACCAATAAATTGGCCTTGAAGTGAACCTACTCTAAGACAAAGCTCATTACATGCATGGAAATGGGCTTAATTTTAAAAAAAAATCAGTGCCAACAGAACTCACTCACAAGTTTACAGATTCCAAAGGACAATGGCACAAAGCCACCAAGGAAAGTCTTAATTTCTCACCATCTAAAATCCTATAACCCAAGAGAAGTCTTAATTCCTCATTCTCTAAAATCTTATGGCCCAGGGGAAGCGTGAATCCCTTATTGTTAATGAAAAAACACACGTCATGGCTAGAGGAAAGCCTCAATTCTCTTCACACTAACTAAAAAAAAGAATCAAAAGAGAGGGCTAAAATGAGAGATGCCCAACAGTCTTAGTCGATCATGCACGACTGATCGGTTAAGAGCAAAAATGTCAAAAGAACATGACTAATGTAAAAACCTAAAAATGTGCTTTAAGCAAAATCAGATAACTCCATTACATGAAAACCTCTTCTGAGAAATGTAAGCAAAAAGGACAAGGGACTGACCTAGTTGAAAACCCGAGAAGATCATAAAAAAAAGAAAGAAGAGAAGATACCTTGTTCGTAAAGAATGAAAAGAATGTCAGAATTTGCACGAGCAATTCTCCTTTGCCTATCATCTTTGAAAAACTAACTACCTATCTTTTTTAAAAAAAATTAAAAAAAAATGATTAGAATTAAATCCAATCCAACCCTTTATCCACCTTTAAATTCAATTCATTGTGAAACAACTCAAGAGTAAGCACATTTTCACAATCCATCCCATATATATTTACTAGGCTTTATTTTTGCCTTGGTAATTTCTTGCCTAAGAACTTCCACATTTTCCCCCAACAGGCCAGATTTGTGAGGGCATTCTGGGGATTACACCAGCCTCCGCCACCTCCGCATGGTCTGTAGGCATCTCTTCTTATTTAAGTCGGCAACAGACTTACTTTAGTGGCACCAGGGGGGTCATTAATCTCCTCTTAAAAGCAGCAGCCGTTGGAGGATGAAAGACATCCATTTGTCATAAATCCCCTTTTACACTAGCAGTCTTTGGAGGATGAAGAAACAGATGGAGAATGTAACAGCCACATGAAGACTGTAACAGGTGCATGGGGACTCCAAGGGACAGGTTTTGACCACCTGTTCAGAACCTGCCCTTTCACCTCCCCCTCTCTAAATAAAATTGCTGCTGCGCCATCTGTTGAAGAAGTCAGTTCCATAGGCAGCTGTGCAAGGAAAAAAGCACTGAAGAAGCAACCCTGCGGCTATCAGCAAGAGAAGAAGAAGATCTGAAGAGTAGAAGGCCTACAGTCTGATTTGCCATGCACCCGCTAGAAGACAATGAAGAATAGATGAACTGAAGGAGAAAAGTAAGCTTGAAGGCTATGCCAGCCTGCCCAGCAACCGGGATCAAGAAGAAACAAGAAGTATAGGCCGAACTAAAAGGTGAAGCAATCACCTGTTCGTCTTGCACATGGTCAGGCATCCGAAGGAGAGAAAGAAGATTACAAGAAGAAAAGAAAGGTAAGGTAAAGGAAGTCCCCTATGAAGCTACACCTCCCATTCTCAATCCTTTTCTTCACCTAAACACCTTCCTTTATATCACAAGATCCCATGCAAGTGCCCTCCCCGGCCAACCCTTTCAACATCATGCATGTTTCCCTTGGGCTGACCTGTGTGTGCTCTTAAACAGCCCAGAAATTAAGCTCTAAGGCCATGACATCAGTCATCCCAATTCATCTTAGTGCAGTCCTTCATAGTCTGAACCTTGCAGGCCCAATAGCTCCAGAGAACAGGTTATTCAAACCCATTTAAACTCTGCCAATTTTCTCCCTGCATACCCTTCAGACTTGCTAATACACAGCTCATTCAGATCCAATAGGATAACCTTTACCTGAGCCCTGGAGTGTCCTGCATGGTGTTTCCCACATCTGCACATACTCGGATCCGAAGACACCAGATCCTGGTCTTGTTGAAGTCCTACATGCTCCGGGTTGGATGCCTGCATACTCTCTCCTGCAGCTTCTGAGAATCCTGCTTGCATCAGACCTGAAATCCTCTCTATCCAGATCTGAAAACCCTCTCCAAGTCACTCCAAATAGCCCAACAAACAGACCATATATCCTATCTACACCAGCCATTGCCCGGTTACCAAATATCCCCAACCCATGAGCTATCCAGAGTTGCTCCAGAGGGTCAGAAACTGAGCAGGGATTTAAGGCTTACATATGATGTCCAGCGAAGCCACAATGTCAAACAAAAAAAGAGAATCTGTGCAGAGACAGCTTGCAGACACTGAAGACAGTCCAGCCAAGGAACTATCAGGCAGAAGCAAGGCCAATTTGACCCAAAACTTATGGCATTAGTGGCCCATTGGGCCCAAAACTTAAGACCAATCAGGCCTATGCGGCCCAATGACAACTTCAATAGGCCATCAAGGCCAATGGAAAAAAAACACAACTTAAATCCACTGAGATCAAACAAATAATGCTAAGAGACTAAGCCTTAAGTTAGTGTTGGCGCCAAAAAAAAGAAGAAGAGGACAGGACCTAAATCAGGTGGGGCCGACCCCTAATTGGGTCAAATCAGGCCCAATCAGTCCTTAAACAGGCCCACGGATGCAAATTCAAGCTGGTCCAGACCTGATTTGGATTAAATCAATTGTCTTCGGCCCATCCTAAAGCCTGCCTGCACACAGCCCTTTAGAAGGAGAAGTTGGGTGGGCCGCGACCAGTAAAACAGGCCCAATCCAGCCACATCAGCACTGCCAGATCACCTTCCACCTCATTAGACCCCACTGCCCTATCCACATCAGCATCCGCCTCATCTTTGACCTATTTATGACATGGGGAAAGCCAAGGGGCTGGTCAACATGGGGGGACTCAAAGGACTGGTCAAGGCATTGAAGTCCTAGGAGAATTCAAAAATTTTAATTCAATTAATCACCTAGGACAAGCCAAAAGTCATCTCACATTAACTCTTCAGCTGTCCCTTCATATCCCCCCATCTCCTATAAAAAGAGGAGGGCGCCCAAGGCCAAGGCCAGCTGTTGGAAGACACCGCCAGGCTGCTGGACTACAGCCCCACCTGCGCACCAGTTTCAGCCCCCCCCTACTTGCAGCCAAGAAGTAGAGAAAAAGAAAAGAAGAAGAAAGAGAAGAAGAACAAGGTGTTCCCCTTGGAGCCTCCACTTGGCGCCAATCTCCCTTGGAGAGGGGAGTCTTTCAGCATCCTACTTCATCCTCTCTTACATCCGAAGCAAAAAGACAAGGTAGGGAAACATATACATATTAGCTATGTAACCCTTTAAGGGCATCCCCTTCACCTCTTCCTAATTCTCTTCTCAACCCCTCTTATGGCCTAAACTGGCCTTCTTCAACATCGGCAACCCAAAGACCATCCAAAGCCTCGTCAACCATGCAAAAAATCCTTCAAGAACACCCTCTGTTCGACCTCCCCCGAACAGCCCCTGTTTGGCCCCTTACGCAACTCCCTGAACAGGCCATTAACGTCCTCTGTTTGGCCCTTATCCATTCCACTAGAAGGATACCCCAAACATGTCCTAAAAACAACCCATTTCTGCCCCCTTGTTGGCTCACTGATTAGTCCCATAAACAGGTCCCTAATCTGCCTGTTTTTAGTCACCTGTTCAGTCTACCAAAAGCCCCCCCCCCACAGGTCCTTAGTCGGGCTGTTTTCTAGCTCCATTCAACCCCCATGTCAGGACCCCCAAAGCAGGCTACCTTCAGCCCCTATTCGGTCTCCTATCAGACCCCCCTTCAAGCAGATTTATTCCACCCCTATTTGGCCTCTATCAGGTCCCCTTAAAACAGACCTGCTCGGCCCCTGTCTAGACCTCAAAGCAGTCCATTCTGGTTATCTTTGGACCCCCCCTAATCGCTCATCCCTTGGCCCCTTGTTCGGCCTACTTAAGGCACTCCAAAACAGGTCCCAAAGCCAGCTGCCATTAGCCCATCTTCTGACCAAAACACAGGTCATCCTCAGCCCCCCTTTCGGCTTATATAAATAGCCCTATAATGACCCCTTCCAGCAGGTCTGAAACATGCCAAATCGGTACCTCAACATTCTTTATTTCTCGCTCCATCCCTTTAGGGCCTTAAGAGAGAGTGATGACCCGGAGATTTTTGGAATCCGTCCGACAGGCCAAGTCTACTCTAGGTGGGCTCTCAAACCCTTACCCAATCAGCCCCCCTTGTGGCTCCTAAAAAAAATCTCAACCCCGTTTGTGGTATACTTTAAACCCCCTGTTTCACTGCCCCTTGAGCAGTCCAAAACAGGTCCTAGAATGCCCCTTGAGCAGTCTAAAACAGACCTCCAGATTGCCCTTTCTGCAGTTCCAACTTCAGGTTCTAAAACAGATCAATTTCGACCCTCCTCTTGGTCTACACACCATGCCACTTCAGCAAGAAAGGTGCCTCAAGAAAAAAAAAAGTTCCCACGGAAGCAAAAAAGAAAGAAGGATAGCACCCTTTACATGGGCCGGCTTGAAGGTGACGGACCGGCACCCCTTGGAAACCGTCCAACAGGCCGAGAACATAGCCAGGTGACCTTCTAAGCCGGTCTAATCAAGAATGCTCCAGTAAAGCGACAAATTTGCAACAGGCCCTTCCAGCCCAAGAATGTTCAAGGTGGGCCTATTATGCCCATGAAAACCGAAGGCAGGATAAGAACACCGATGAAACTTGAACCGGCCCAAACAACCTTTGACAAAAAAATCAAAAACAAAATCAAAAACACGAAAATAAAAACTAAAACAAGGAGTAAACACCCTTTCACAAGTACTTCACTTTTGAACAGCTCCCCCAGGTCCGCCCCTGGATGTCGATCCGGAAGATGGCACGGGCCGATTCCTATAGTTAGCGATCATTCCCCCGATATGACAAGTCAAAACGCTTGTCATCTTCGATAGGTAAATTCCATATCGGTTGGAATAAGCCGGCATGCCGTCGTAATGTCGAAATTTTTCAACTATATGAAAATTTAAATCGAGGGAAAGAACGTCGGTCACTCCACCCAATGTTATCATATACAAACTATTTGTACTCCAATTCATGATATGAAATAAAATGATGTTCAAGTGTTAACCCGAATGGATGCAACTGGGTATCGAATGGTAACCTATTGGACCGGGCGTGTTGCAAACTCCAAATTAAGTAAATAACATTAACAAATTTAAAAGTTAATAAAAAAATCAGACCTTAACAAATCCGAAAACACATCTAAAAAATCAGGTTGGTGACAATATGAAAAGTCAATAAAAAGATGCTTAATTCAATGCAATCAAACCCCTAAACAAAACAACAATTAAACCAAACTTTAAACAACATCTAAAACACTAAAAAACATCAAAACCTGTCCCTAAAAAAAACAGATTTAAAATAGATCTGAAAACTCAGATAAAAATTACCCAAGTTCGATAAAAAATGAATCATAACTAAGAAACATTCACAAATATTAAACTTGAAACAAAAATCAAATTTTAACAAACCTGAAAACACACATAAAAATAAGACGTGAACAACCTGAAAGTTCATTTTAAAGTTATCCAACTTCGCCTAATTGAACTCTTAATCAAACAACAAATGACCAATTTTAAAGGAAATTAAAAATAAACAACATTTCAAACACTCAAAACACAACAAAAACCAACCTAAAAAAATCAGATCTGAAGCGTAATCTGAAACTTTAAAACCAAACGAGACAAACCAAATCCCAAATATGCTCAAAACATACCAAACACTTTAAAAAAAATCAAATCCAACTTAAACAAATCAAAACTAAACCGAAACCAAATCGAATGGAAATCAAATAACTTCAAAATCAACATGAAACCAAACCTAAATCTGAAACTCATAAAACCAACTTTAAACCAACAAAAATCAACCAGCAAACTCATAAAAAAACCAAGTAAAATCAACCTCAAATAGTTGATTTGCATCTCATCGGGCCCATAAGGCCACAACCCTTTCAAGTTCATTGTTTTTCTATGGATGGGCATGCTCTTCTAAACAAGTTGTCACGATGGTTAATCAAAGGCATTCAAGCCGTTGTTTGATATAAGTCAACGTCGGATATCCACACTATCCAGCGGCGAGGGGTCAAAAATCAAATTTTCAAAGAACCTGAACCTCGGTTCTAATACCTTTAAAATATCACCGGTCTATCTAATATTTTTTTATAGGATATCACATATTTTGTAAGATAAGTCTAAGACATTCATATTTCTCCAAAAAACAAAAACAAAACATAAAAACTTTTTTTCCGAAACAGAGAGATGAGGTTCACTCACTTAGGTCCCTTGTAATTTTGGATAGACACACGGACTAGTATACCAATCATGGATGAGTAGGTGGGCACGTCACCATGATCGACCAATTAAAGAGAATGTTAAACTCTATCTACTAAAAGGGAAAATCCCATCAATTTAAGGGACAGTTATGCATGTCACTATGCTTGACCAATCTTTAAATTACTGAGGATTACCTGGAAGAAATCACATACCCATCAAGGGTTAAGAAATTCTACCCCACATTTATCCAAGGGGAATTATGGCTTGCATGCCTTCCCCATCTTCATGTACATCAAATTGATCCAAGCGATAGAAATATCATGTTCAATGTCACCGAGTTCAAATAGTCTTATGGGCAGAATAGAATGCAAAGAAGAGAGAAAATTCTGAAATTCAAAACCTTAAATTGCAAAACTTGAAATCTCAGATAATACCTTCAAAAATCACAAACTTCATCTGAAGTTTCAAATTTGTAACTAAAATCTCAAGTTGCCAAAACCGGGAATTTCAACCAATCCGAACTCCTTAAGAATTTGAAGACCCATAAATCTAAGAATTAAAAAATGACAGATCTGAAAAACCTTTAAAATCCAGAAATTGGCAGATTACAGAAATTTTCAAAATGTCACAAGTTAAAAAAATCAGAAATTACGAGACTACAAAAATCTAAAACCACCCTAATTAAAACTGAAATATGAAACTAAATTTTAAACTCAACAAACAACAAAACAAAACAAAACAAACTAGATATTAAAACATCAATACCAAATCTGAAAATTTTAATCCAAGGTTCTCAAAATTAAAATCTCAAAACCAAAACCCCACAAATCAACATCTTAAAGATCCCAAAATCTCAAATTGAAATCATGAACAAACCTCATTTTTTCGATTAGAATTTTTTTTTGAAATTCTTTTTCATGGGCTAACATTGACTACTATAAAAATATGTGGTAATCGTAGGTGTATTAGCTAATTTGATGTGGTATTATTTTATAAGAACACCGATAGTTCCACATATTTGCTAAGTGTCAATATGGGTATCACCTATCACTTAGATGATCTGAACCACAATTTAATTTGTGAGACTTCCTGAGTTCTTTAAAAATAAATTTTGACCTCTCTCCACCAGAGTTGCAATATTCCGATGTTAATTACACGAGCAAATACTCGAACACCCTTAATTAACCGTCACAGTAACATATCGAACGAAAGTCATTCATCCACATAAACACAAAGCTAGAAGACATATCCCCGTGGCCTTTATAAGATGGAATTTGGTTGAACTTAATTCAAACTTTCATTTTGGGTTCATTGATCTTCTTCTTCCTTTATTTTGAGATTTGATTTGATTTATTTGTCTTTGTCCATTTGTTGACTTAGACAATTTTGAGTTGATCTCCTTTTTTATTTTTTTATTAAAACTGATTTCTATTTTTTGTTGGTTAGCATTTTTGTTTGATTTGAGTGGATTTCTTATTATTAATAAGGTTTGTTCTAAATAATATTGACCGCTCTAATTTTTTATGATTTTTTTAATCTAACTTAACATGTTTTTGTAGTCATTGGTTGACATTTTTATACATTATTTAATGACATAATTTTGGTTGAATTATGTTAACATGTTATTAATGTTTTAATCATTTATTTAATTTTGATTTTGTATGCATACTTATTTAATTAAGTAATAGTATCCATTTGGTTTGATTTAATTTTTTTTGGTTAAGTCGGATTTGAACTTAATATGTTTTGTGACCATTTGTGGTCATTTTTTATGTACAATTTTATGATATAAGTTTAATTTGACTAACATGACATTTTTGTTAATGAATAAGTCATTATTTGATTTTGATTTAATGAAATTTGATTATTTGATTAAGTTTGGAATATTCAAATGACTTATTTAATTTTATCCACCTCATTAAAGTCCATAGGGATTCGATGTCATTTTTGACATGGCACATTAGGTCAATCGAATTTGAATTTTGTTTCATGTTAATTTGAGTACATAGAAGTACAATAAATGAGGGGGCATTCAAGCCTTTTCTCCTCACTACATATCAGAGTTTATTCGGTTTGGCCAACATTTCGACTTTACCGACTTGGGTTTTTCTTTTAAATTCCATTCGGTTTGGCCGATATTTCGACTTTACCGATTTGGGTTTTCTTTTTAAATTCTCATTCAGTTTAACTGACATTTTGGCTTTATCGATTTAAGTTTTCTTTTTGAATTCATATTCGGTTTGACCAACATTTCGACTTTATCAATTTGGGTTTTCTTTTTGAATTCCTGTTTGGTTTGACCGGTATTTTGACTTTACCGACTTGATTTTCTTTTTGAATTCCCATTCGGTTTGACCAGTATTTTGACTTTACCAACTTGGGTTTTCTTTTTTGATCCCAAGTAGCTTAAGTTTGCATTTTAAATGTAGACTACTTGATCATTCTCGCGAAACGAGGTAGGATTCGGATCGATTGGACTTTGGAGGTCGGGCAAAACTCTTACTCCCTTTTTGAATGGCCAAAAGCCAGTTCGAGGAGATTGAAACTTTTTTTGAAGGTCGGGCAAAACTTTTCCTTTTTTCAAATGGCCGGAAGCCAATTCGAAGAGATTGAGACTTACTTTGAAGATCAAAGCTTCTCTCTCCAAAAATTTCTTCCAAATCCCTTTTTTCAACTTCTTCAAACCTCTTGTGCATATGGCCATCGGGCGGTATTTATAGAAGATCTTGAAGGGGTAAAATGGTCACAAAAGATCATCCCATTATCTCCAATTTCGCAATAGTGGGGAGGTGACCCGATTCTGGGGTGAAATTACCCAATTTCTCCCTTCTTCATGCATCTGTTTGACCGGTGAGGTAAGACCACCTTGGGGTGACCAGATCCAAGGAGTGGGGTGAGTCAACGCACCTCCCACTTGTTGCGATCGTGGGGAGGCCGGTTTTGACCTAGTCTTACCCCTCTTTTTTCTCACTTTTTTCTTTTCTCTCTCTACCCCTATTTGACCCCTGTGGGTCTGGTTTGACTGGAGGGGAGCGCAGCGCCCGTGCGCAGGCTACTGGCTGCCGGCCCGTGTGGCTGGCCTTTCCTCCATTTTTTTTCAAAAGCTTCCCCGTGGGCGTGCGGTCATGCCCGCCGTTGTGCACCCACTGCACGCTCGCCCACGTGCAGCTCAACAGCCACGCAGCCGTTTTCCTTTTTCCTTCTTTTTTTTATTTACTTCTCACTGTTCACCTGATGAAGGGTTTTGTCACCATTGATCGAGATTTGACCATGTAACTGTTCACCTAAGAATCTCCTCGTGCAACCCTCTCTCTCCCTGACGCCTCTCTCAGGGCAACAATGTGGCGACGACAATTTGCAAAGGCGGAAGCAGCGGCGAAGACATCGGCCAGAGCAGGTTCCGGTGGTGACCGCGAAGCCGAATGGCGGTGGCAGTGATCTTCCCTTCTTCTCATCCTGTTCCTCCGCTCTCTCGCAACTCTCTCTTTCTCCCAATTTCCTCTCTCGCGACCGAAGCACACGCAAGGGTGCTCTGCTCCGGTGGCAGCGGTGGCGTAGGCTTTCGACAACGACAACAAACGATAGTAGCGGCTGCTCTTTGCCTCCTCCCTCTCATTGCTTCCTCCATCTGAAGACAGAAACGCATGGGACCCGTGCGGCAATTTCTTCTAACGCTCCCCTTTGTGGGGGCAGCTCTTGTAGGTAACAGCGGCATACGAGGGATTCCTACAGCGGCTATTCTTTCGTCCCCTTCTTTCCCACCTCCATCAGCAAGAACTTTCCACGGCGGCTCTTCCTTGCAGAGACAGCAACAAAAGGGAAAGTCAATCACATTGGTTTAAATCCGATGATGGCGGCGAAAGGGCCTATGGCTTTCCTTGGCACATAAGTGCCTTTGAGCTTAATTTCTACAGCGACGTCGATGTCGTTTCACAACGTCGATAGTGCAAAAGGCCCTCGACCTTGTTTTCTCTCTTATTTGGTGGAGGGGGGTCTTTCGGGCTTGATTTCGACGGTGACGTCAGCGTCATTTCACAACGGTGATGTCGACGTCGTTTCGCAACATCAACGGTGGCGAACATGCCTTGGACCTTCCTCTACATATAGGCGCATTTAGACTTGGTTTTGGCAATGACATCGATGTCGTTTTGCGACGTCGATGGTGGTAAACATGTCTTGGACCTTCCTCTGCATATAAGTGTCTTCGGATTCAGTTTTAACAGCGATGTCGACATCGTTTTTGCGATGTCGATGGTGGTAAACATGCCTTGGACCTTCCTCTATGCATAGGCAGCCTCAAATTCGGTTTTGGCAGTGATGTCAATGTCGTTTCACGACATCGACAGAGGCAAAAGGCGCTCAGTCTTGTTCTTTTCCTATTTGGTGAACAAGGGGCCTTCGGATTTGATTTCAGCGTCGACGTCAGTGTTGTTTCATGATGTCGACAGTGTTAAAAATGCTTTTGTCTTTGTTCCCTTTTTTTCGACAATTGATTTCTTTGACCGTCTTTCTGATCAGGTTGATTTAACCAATAGGGAGATCTCATTTGCCTATCTCGAAGGTAACTAGCTTGTCTTAACAAATTGCCAAAGATTTAACCGATCAAGATTTATTCCTTACCGGATTTGGTTTTGACAAAACCGATATTGGTTTTCTACCGATCAACATGCGCACATGTTCAACCCTTTCTGGACTTGAGATTTTTTTTCAGTTTTGACTTTAGATTGCTTCTAATCTAAAGTCATACTCAAAATCTCAAATTCCCAACTATCTAAGTTTGAAATCTCAAACCAAAAGCTCAGAATCTCAAACTTTAAATCTGAATCATGATGGTTACAATTTTCAAAATATCATTTCTGAAATTCAGACCAGATCAGAAGATTCCAAGTTTAACAATGTGAAACTTAAGAAGTTAAGATCACAAATCACCAACAAAGAAACCCTCAGATCTGAAATTTAAATCTAAAATCCCAAGGGTATAAAACCAAAACATAAAGAAACCAAACTCAAAACATAAAAAAGGCAATCAAATTCAAAACAAATCCAGAAACAAAAAGAGAGAGGGAGAGAGACATCAAGTCTTGACAAAAATAAACTACCAATCCAAATCAGCCAAATCGTCATGGACTTTAATCAACTCGGATTAAATCCAAAGCAATCTCAAAGATGAAAAACATTAAGTCTCAAACCAAAATAAATCAAATTCCCAAATAAAAAATAAACCAAATCAAACTAAATCTAAAATGCCAAGTTTTGTATTCCATAATGCTCATGGAGCCGTAGCACCCAAATGTTTATTTGTGAATGTGTCTTCTATGTGTGAATTGCGATGATGGTTAATCAAGTTAGAGTCTTTGCTCGATATAATTAACCAGTACTTTGCAAGTCCAAATGGGAGAGGTCAATGTAAAAAAACTCCAACAACCTCAATACATATTTTATACATACCATGAATTAGCTAATAATCCTATGCCACCTAATTTCATAGTTATCCAAGCTAAACATAAACAAAATCGAAATTCTTTTCCCAAAAGGAAAGTCATGATTTTGGAAATTTCGAGGTTATATCAGAACCTCCTTCCTTGCTCCTTGAGAGAAGCTTCAAGTCTTCTATGTAGACTCCTTGTGCTAGCCTTCTTCCTATTCTCTTCTTCTGTGAGTTTTGGTCTCTAACTGAAGGGTAATAGAGCGTGTTTTGATCCATAAAACCCACCAACTCCTTAATTTTGGAGAAAAATGCCCCTTTCACAAGGCCTATTTGGACCCATTTAATAGGCCCTTGCCCAACTGTTTTTGGCACAAAAGAAGAGAGAGACTTCTACTTTTCTCCTGTATTTTCTCATCCTTTTATCCACCTCTTGTGGTTTTAACCACTTTTATTGGAGCTTGATCCGTCGAGCTAGGCATTGGCAGCATGACCACGCAAATGAAGGCAGTGCAGCTTCGCTTATCCCACCTTTTCCCTTTTTTGGTGTCCCCCCCCCCTTCCATTACTTCATGTTTGACCAAGTTGATTGTGGCAGAGAATAATTGTGACAGAAGGCTTCCCATGTGCGAGGGGTGTGGGATTGCACTGCATTATCTTCTTGTGTTGTCTTCTTTCAAGGATGTGATTTTAAAACCATTTATTTTATTTTGCTACAACATTGAATATTCCTAGGGAAGCCCCATCAGGCCTTCAATATGTATGTTTGGAGTGTGGCACCAGCTGACTTATCCTGCATGATGATAGGGTGGGCAAAACTCCTCTTTCATTGACTTTCTTTTTCCTTTTCCTTTACTAGCCCCTCACAGAACTTAGTGCAGGAAGATTTCCATCACAAGCATCTCTCTCTCTCTCCATGACTTCAAGTGTCAGCCCCATTCTCAAGAGAAGAAGCCACAACCACCCTTGTCTCGCCATTTGCCTAGCCAATGTACCAAGGGCATTTGACCTCATATCCAGCCCTTATTCCTTAGACAATGCAAACAGAAAATGGAGGCGAGTTTCTCTATCGACTCAAGAGTTTCCTTCATTTGCTCTTTTGTTCTGTCATGTACTAGAGGGGCCTGCAAGCCCTTCAATTCTCCACCAGCACCAAAAGTCAGTCAACTGCAGCACTGGCTGGTTCCCCTCCTCTCCTTCTTCACCACATGCAAGTTAACCAAGTTCCAGGTCTGGCTTCCCTTCCTCCTCCCAGTGCAAAGGTGAGCTTACTTGTTTTACATAATAAATGAGCCAAGTGAATCTTTAACCAAGCCAAGTCACAAGTTACTTGTTGAGTATTTGCTGCACCCCTATTTGGACATAACAAATATAGACTTAATTTCAGTTAGAAAAGCAGATAATTACAAAATATTAGAAAAAATATGGTAGACCTAAGTTAACTTTTAAGAGTATAATTTAATATGATTTGGATGATTTAAATATTTCTAAAAAATAACTCAAAATCAACGCAAGTGGAGAAAAAAATATATGGCTGACTCCAAATAATTTAAGATTAAGACTTGAGTTGAATTGAGTTAAATATTATTAATATAAGATTCTCTTTTGATAAATTAAGTATTCATTAATATAAGATCATAAGCTATTGCAAAATCAAAGATACTTTTCCCCTCTTAATTTGGAGTACAATATCTAAAACCTTCATTCACTTTCTCATATCCATGACATCTATTTTCAATGCCTATGATATGATACCATCATTGGGAAGTGATCTATACAAACCCACTCAAGGCACAACAAATATTAAAAATGTCCTAACTCCAATGTCCATAGGTCTAGTTGGGTCAAAGATCAATGCAGTTTATGAGAATCAAAACTCACTGTGTGAAAGTAGTGAACTTCCATAGCCTAATGAAAGAAGACCTTTGTGATGTCGAAGAGGACTCATAAACTCTCTAGTGATATTCACATGATGAAGAGTGAAATGAGTACCTTTTCTTTTTCCTCAGGATTTACACACCTTGGGCACCTCGGTGGCTATGAGGACTGCAACATGAGTAAAGAAAGTATGAGATAGAGGAAAGGCAAAGGGGACTGCGCTCCATCCCTCCTTTATAAATGCATCCACTTAACTCTAATGGACCTACTTAGAACTAATCTAAACGAATGGGTCTAATCTATTAGATAAAGACCAATTTTGACCAATTGGTACAACCTATTTAGCCTACTAATAAGTTAATATAAGATTTATTAGATATCTCATATTTAGTCTCCAATATCTCATTCAACTGTTTATTGCTTATAACCCTCTAAGCCCAATATAGAACTAACTGTAAGCTAATCTTCAAACTTCTTTCAGCATAATGAATTGATTATATAATTATGCATTTGCTAATTAATATTAGATTGTACACAGTCTTTTATCCATATGATATCCCGAAGTCTATAGATTTGACATGATTAATATGTCAATCTGATACAAAGTCCTAACGAAGTCATATTCATACATAGATTCTCTTAGATGACTCCTTTAACTCTTAATACAACTTATTTTGGCCAAATATTTATAAATATAACTTTATGCCTTTATGGGATATTACTTTTAATGATATTATGAGTGAATAGTTCTTTATTAACATTCAATCGTCCTTGCATATTCAACTATTACTCTCAATAATCAGCTATACTAGGTGTTTAGGAACTAAGCCTAGTAGTCCAGTAACAAAAGACAGAAATCTCATACAAGACATCCTTAGTGTCTCAAATATAAGAATTAGTCACATGATTGGGACCATAGAATCCCTATGTGACAATTAAATATCACATAATCATTTAATGTTCCAAAGGTAGATCAATTTAGTGAACTCATTCTTCAATGAGCACATGCAGTGTACCGCTAGTGTCTCTATATGGCAATTATGAGACAATTGATTATATCATAGGAAAGAACAAACAATGAACCAGCTTTTGTGGTTATCTGATGCAGTCATCTCGCTTGCCTACGCGTCAAGGCGAGGCGAGGTGGATGTAAGCGTAAAACACCTCGCTTCGGCCCAGATCACCTAGGCAATCAACCCCCTTGCTTCTAACATGCCTTTTGTTCTCTCGGGCATCCCTAAAGCCTCTATGGCATGTCTGCAAACAACAGCACCTCCGGTGTGTTTTTTGGTCTATCCAGCATCCCTAAAGCATCTCCCATGCATATAAAACACCTTCAGCATGTCTGCAACGCTGAAGAAGGCTTCACACATGTTTCGGGTGGAGAAAATGAAGCATTGGTTTTAGTAGTGGATCCGGCAGACCCAATATTGGTTGGATCCACAACTTAACCCTGAACTGGCTGCTCAGACTGAGCCGGTTTACTATGATCCACCGGAAAACTAGGTCTTTTAAGTTTCGGATTTAGACCTTACTGGGTCTATGTGACCCAGTACGGTCTTCTCCACCTAACATCTTCTTCCGCCACAACTCGTGGAAGGCAAAGGAAAAGTAGCTCCCTGTGGCCCCTTTCCCCCTTCAGTTTGCCTCCACCACCCAATGTAGTCACTTGGGGAACTAGAGGCAAGGTAAACCCTTTTCACACCTCAAGCACATCGCGTCTTTGTTAACATAAACCTTGAGTAATCTATGACCAATAAAATTTAGAATTTATCCTTATGGCGAATCAATCTTATCACCATGATCTTGTAATCCACATTACACAAACCCATGATTACTACTACATTTTGATATCATCTAATAATATCTTAAAATATAATGAAAATAATGTTTTATAAAATATCAATAAGAGATATTTAATTAGTCAATGCTAATATAATGGATTCGTAGGGCATATTTACCAACAGTGGTATTATCTCCAACTACTCAGTTAAGTTGGGTATGCAAAAAGATGAAGAATGTGATATTGACACTAACCATAGGATTAGAATTTTTTCAATGAAATAGAGATTGGCTGCAAAAGTTTTATATCTTATGCGATAGTAATATTCCACTAATGTTGAAATAAAAATTTTATCATACAACTATATGATGTGATGTTGTATGGGTAAATGTTGGACAATGAAGGAAATGTATGCTTGCAAATTAAGTGTTACAAAAATGAAAATGTTAAGAAAAATGTGGTCATATTAGATTAGATAAAATGAGTAATAAATATATAAGAGAAAATGCAAGAGTAATTAGCAACTCTATACAAAATTAAAAGAAGAGAGATTGAGATGGTTTGGACATATTAAATGTGAATTAAAGAAATCTCCAAATCGAAAAGTGAACATTTTCAAAATAGTAGAAATAAAAAATAACGTGGCAGACCTAAGTTAACATGGAAAACAAGATAGACCTCGAGGGGTCAAGGAACCTGTCATCCAGGTCCATTGGTTCAAAGCGTTACAAATTTACAAGAAATTGGTCAGGAAACTCGATGCAGAATAGCTTGATCACAAACATATTCGATGCAGAATAGCTTGATCACAAGCATACGATAAATGTACTGATCTTCTTTAAGAGTACGAAACAATTAAATCTTACGTAGGAATCGAATTTCTCTATGACAGCCTGGGCTTCCTCAGCCGAACTCATTGTAATGAAAGCAAAACCCCTGCTTTTACCATTCTTTTGTTTGATGATCTGCAAAAAGAACCATTCTCAGAAGACGGGGCGTGTCAGAGAGAGAGAGAGGAAGGGAGAAGAAATAGCTGATGTGTATGTGTGTGTTGTGTTGTGGGGTGGGGGGGAGGGGTGCGCACCTCTACATCCTTCACGGTGCCGCACTGTCCAAACAGCTCCCTCATGTCGGGTGCGGTGAAGCCCCATGGCATGTTCACCACGCAAAGTTTCCGCCGCTTGTCTTCTCCCTCCACATTCGCCTCCAATTCTCCAACTCCGTTCTCCTTGACCCCGCCTTCGTCCTCCATTAAATGTTGCCCCTCTACCGCCGCCAACGGGCGCGTGGCCAGCCTCTCCTTCAATCCAACCCCTGGTCTGTGGAGCAATAATTCGACCATGGAAGCTGGCGGCGCCAGAGAGGTCCCCTGGAGACGCCAGTACAGGCGGCGAGTGTGGATAGGAACCTGCAGCCTGAAAGATGTCAGAGGGGACGGAGATGCAGAGGAAGAAGACGTGGACGTGGACGACGACGCGATGAGGCCCGCCGGGGTGGCCGCGGTTGTCGCCGACAACGCCATGGAAGTAGCAGATAGAGGTGGAGCTGCAGCGACCATGCGGGGTATGGCCCCTTATGGTCGACCGAGACGATCGTGATATCATGTACCGTTGAAGCTCCAGAATACCCAGGATGCTCATTATTTGTGGATAAGGTGGGCCGTGGAGACGATCTGCAACGCATCCGACCGCCGAGCGCTCGGGTGCAAACATGCTGATATACTATGGCGTTTTCCGGCAACTGAATCACAACAAATAAAAATTTCGAAATTAGTTAGGACCAATGGGATGATTGTATGATTGGTAATGGGGTGTTTGGTTGCATGATAATTTTTGGTACCCTTTCATGATAAAAATTTGTATTAAAATAAAAAGTGAACTAACTCATGACATAAAATTATCATGTTTGGAGGGATGTGATTACAAAAAGGAGTAACCACCGCACATGACCAAATAAAGTGGGGGACCACAAGAAAAAAGAAAGAGGTGAGACCCTCTTTTTTTGTTTAAGAAGAAAATCACTTTCAAAACATAAAATTGTCATGGTTGCCAAACACCTCTTTTAACAAGTTTTCTTACAATTTTTAAAAATTAAAATAAAAACCTCAATTATCATGCAACCAAACACCCCATAAGTGTGTACGAATTGAGTAGAATACAAATATTATTCGTTAGTATTTTCTTCTTTAAAATAAATTGATTTTAGAATAAGGTGATAAAAAATGCAATTTTCTCGCTAACAACTTGAAAATTATTAAAATATATTTTTATAAAAATAAAATAATAATATAATATAATATGCTTTTAAAATGTGATATTAATATTATATTTAAGTGGCAGATATTATAAAAAGGTAAATTTAGCTCAAAACATGAATACAAGTTCCATTTTAAACAATATATAAATTTTAAAATATATATAATATATAAACCAGAGAATAAAATTGATAACTTTATACAGTTAAAATTATAGCATATAAAGTAGACAATAATTTATTAAAATATAAATGTCGATGTCTTAAAGAATAATATTTTATATCTATTTTATCTAATGTACGATATAATATAAAATATGTAAAATGTAAGACATGTAAATTATAAATTATATAAATTATTATATTTTAGTTTATAAATAAAATTTTATTATATTAATATATAAAATAATAAGATGTATATGTGACATAGAGTTAAATATAAATATTATGGCGGAATGAGTTATGAAAGGAAATACACATCTTTGGGAGATATAAAGTATATAACTAATTCCTCCTCTCAAATTTCTCATACCAGAAAATAACTACATTTTGAGCCTCGGTCTCTTATTCCATTACCAAATTGCACCTGAATAAGTTGCTGAAAACAAGAGACTAACTAATTTAAATGAAATAAAATCTCCTTTGGTAATTGAGTCGGTAGCAGAATTCTTCTCAATTCCTGTTTAAGTTCACGAGTAGAATGGCGTATGAATATCAAAATAAATACAAGTGGACACTTGGTATTACCTATCATGTTTTTGTTTGTATTAAGAATTCTAATATTGGTATATATATATCAGTTAGGGTGTGAAATATCTTATTTTATTTAATGATATCATATATAATGTGACACATGTTTGACTCTATATGTTAGTTTTACGTCAATGAGTTATTTTTTTCTATTGATCATGTATATATTTAAATCAATATATTCAAGCATATTTAAATAAATTTTAAAAATCGTTACTTTTGACATGTACATTAGATTACAAATTAATGCCAATTTTAAAATTACGCTAAAAAAATTTAGAAGTAAAACCATCTAAAAATAAATATATTTACAACCAATTAGAGAAATTAAACATTCTATAAATTAACTATCATGCCTGTACAGTTTCCTATTTTTCTTGGAGATGGGAGAAACCAATATTCATATATTAATATATATATATAACTTGTCCTCGTGATTTGTGTTGCACCCTCAAAGAGAGGAATCGATGGACCCATTAAAGTTCGGATCACCTCAGTCGCTAAGGGTCCGTTTGGTTACACGTAATATTAGAATTTTAGGATATCTTTTTCATGTAATCATCTTTCCAGAAAAATTAAAATCAACGTAATTTATTTGGTAGCACGTAAATCATTTTCTGGACAATCATGTTTTACTGTAATAAAAAAGAATTAGAATGCATTTTATTTCACTTTAAAAATTATTATTGAACATTTATGATTTATAAATTGTGAATATCTTTTCAAGTTAGTTATTTTTGTTAGTTCAAAAAAATAAAATTTTACATTCAAGTTTATAATAAAACTAAATTTTATTTATTAAATTTACTTTTACACATAATGATATAGATCTTGAATAAAAATATTTATTTAAATAAATAAGTTTACAAAAATATTAAATATATATTTAAATAAATATTTTATTCAGTTAAATAAATCACTATATATATTTATGCATGATCACGGTCTTACATTTTAATGGGACTGTTGTGCAGAAAACGGCATACGTCTGATTTTTGGCGGATGCCAAAATCCATAAAATTAGGAGTCAAAGGAGTTAGTTTTACATTGACTCCAAATTTACATGCAAACAAATGAACTTCACGAGCACATTTTCGGGAAAAGTTTTACCTCAGCATATTTTCTAGATAAACAAACGGACCCTAAGTGGAGGAAATAATCTCAGCTTCCAATTAAAAACAGCTTTCAATTCAAATAACAAGTTCAGTAAATTGTTATAAAAAAGGACTCAATTATTAACTCGTTATCTGTCGGTGGCAAGTTAAACTCAATTATTAACACGTATCGTTGGTGAAAATCGACATCCCCTCTCAAGATCGGACTCTGTGGAGGCATGCCAAGTTTCGATTTCCAGTCGCCGGAAAGGAAAGAGAAAAGAGCAAATGAACTCCCCCCATTTATGCGGTCCCCAGAGCGTTGATTAATTATGCGCTCTTTCGAGATTCGGGAATGGAAATTGACACCATTAATGTGATTTCGAGGAGAGAAAGAGAGTGTGTGTCTGTGTGTAAGGCGTTATTTGATTATGCCGAACAAAACTCTATTATTTGATACTATCAGACTGTTAACAAATTAACTTATTTGATAATGCGTCTGATCCAACCTCTCACCGTATCACTTATATCTAATTTAACTTTTTCTGTATCAGAGGTTGTAGCGTTGGAAACCGTCGATCACATTTCTTGGTATACTCATGACACACATAAGAGAGTTGGTCAAGCAGGAACGTTTTTAGTTGAAATTTTATTTAAATATTGTTAAACTCGAGGAACATTTTTCTCAAACTCATTTTCTACATTTGGCAAATATTTGATTTGTAAATAAATTTAATTTTTCAACGATAAAAGTGTTCAGTATATGGCAAATTAAGTTTTTTTATAAATATATAATTTTAAAATAAATTTTATTAAAATATTATTTGATAATTTTGTAAACAAGTATTTTATTAACATTTTTGTCAAATAAAAGAAATCAGTTATATCTTAATCAACTTAAATACTTTTTTTATTAATCAAAATATTTTACTATCAAGATTAAAGGTGAAATCAAGAGTTTAGATTCTTACGTTAAACCAAAACAAACACCACTAAACTCGCGCAATTTATGGGATCTAGGATTGAGATTGCACGTTTTAACCATCGGAAGTCAAGAATTGAGCCCGGCGGACTCAACATTATAAAGAGTGGAATATGTTGGTGGACCACGAGCCATGATCATGCAGTTTTTTTCCTCTAGAATTTGAGGATAGACCTTGGCAAGCCTCGAGACGTCAGTCTATCCTTCAAATTTTGAGGATCGAGTTTGGGGTAATCGGGATTTCAAATAGAGTAGAGAACTCTCCCATTGATGATAGTCCTAGAGTCAGGATTACATGGTCTTACCTTCGGAGGTCAAGAACTGAGTTTGGAGGAATTAAATTTGGAGACGATGGAAGAGATAGAATTGTACAAGCTTATCTTCGAAACTCGAGGGTTGAGTTGACAGCTCTGAATTTCGGAGAGAGAAGGGAACACCCCCAGTTTGTGGGGCCAAGGAGCCTTGATTACAAAATCTTCGTTTTATGAGTCTTTTCTTTTTTTTGTTCACGTGGCCCAGTGGCCAGAACCCCGCTGGCGCCGCGGGTGGCGAGGGTTCGACCCCTCTGTCGAACCCCACAGGTCGTCCCCCCCTTGGGGACGCCCGGGTTGAACAGCCGCCGGGAGGCACTGCGCTCGAAGCGCTCGAAGCCCCGACCTGCGCCCCCAGGCGCAGGTCGCGTACCAGTCGAGCCACGCTCGACCGGTCATTTTATGAGTCAAAGATTGAGCATGGCGGTATTTTCCCTAGTAAGGGTGGAGAGAGTGAATTTTCGGCCATTTCACAAGCTGAAAACCCCCCACAAATAGAAAATGAGCCCATAGAGCCGCAAGAAAATCTTCCCATTTGGTTTAAGCCTCATCCACTACTGCGACGATCACTAAAAAATAAGAGAAAATAGCCACTATAGTAGAGCACCTTTGCTTCTAGACAAAAAACCAATTCTGACACCTTCACCGTCGTAGAGCACTACAGCCATCAAAGAAAAAAAAAATGAAGGGCAAAATAGACAGAAACTCCATCTTTCCGATGTCATATCAAACAATCCGTTGAACCCAAATTCAAACAGTTGACATTAAAAAGTCTCAAGTCATAAAAATTATCCTGAAGTAACTAATCATAAAAATGCATCACGGACATTTCATGGCAACCTCTGGTCAGTACTCTCACAAGTTGGACTTTCTGACTTGTCCTGAACAAGCTCCATCATGTACTGCGCAACCTTTGGGGGTGGAAGAGGATGCTAGAGAAGATTGATCACAAAATTGATTCCATTGACTCGATAGAGTTTGGCTCAATTCACTATTATTTATAAAAATTAAAATTTTTAATAAAACTCATAATTTGTATGAATTATGCTCACACCTTCGTATTAATGGGTGAGTTGTATTATGTTACCTACCAAGATCAATAGTCTATCTGATTGAGGCATGATTAAAAAAATAAAACTCTTTTAAATTAAATCTATTATCCAATAGTAGGCTTAACAGTCATTTAATTAAGTAAGTGATGTAACCTCGAAAATCTCAAAAGATTCCTTTTTGTTTTGGAAATTCATTTTCCTTTTGAATTTGAATTAGATTTGGTTAGACCTTAGCATTGACTTCTTTAGGAAAATATATGGTATTCCATAAAAGTACTAGCTAGGGTCAAAATTATATGTTGAGGTTGTTAGGTTCTTTGAAAATTGATTTTGACCTCTCCTCGTCGGATGGTGCGAAGATCCGGCGTTAATTACATCGAGATAACTCGAATACCCTTGATTATCGTCATAGCAATCCATTGAAGTAGAAGACATGCATCCACAAAATAAACATTCACACATAGGAGAAAACAACTCCATGGATTTGATGGAAGGCAAGCACTTAATTTGTTTCGAGTTTGGTTTGAATTGCATTTTTTATTTAAGTTGAATTGAATTGATTTTAAATTGGGATTAATTTGATTAAACCTGATTTGAACTTGATTTGGAAAATCTGATCTTAGTTGAATTGACTGGAATTCAGTTTGAATTGTTTATGGATTGATTTAATTTGTTTTTTAGATTTATTTGGTTAAAGTTGGTTTGTTTTAAGAGATTGAATTGGATTGAGTGAAATTGCTTGAATTTGATTTGAGTTTCATTTTGGTTTGGTTTGTTTAATCTGAGTTTGTTTGAGTTGGTTAAAATCAATTTGAATTTGTTTGACTTGGATTAAAAATTGAATTGTTTTGAATTGGGTTGATTTGGATTGAATTGGCTTTATCAGATGGGTTAAATCAGATTTCAGTTAAATTCGGAAATTTTAATTTCAAGAATTTGACAGAAGGCTAGGTTCTCTTTTAGGGTTCGGTTGGCTTGATTTTGTGTATGTATTGTTTATTGCTTCTCTTTTGTTTGTTTTAAACTTAACCTATTTGGTTAGAATTTGAAGAAAAATTTACTTATGAAATTGGATTGTTTTTAAGTCCTGTTCAGAACATGAGTTGTTGGAACTTGATTTGGTTGAACTTGGGTTATTTGGAAATTTGATTTTTATTTGCAGATTCGGCTGAATTGAAGTTGAATCGGATCTGTTTTAGTTTGAACAGGTTGGGACTTCACAATTTTCAGTTTCAATTCTGATTTCAGATATTCTTACATTTTTATTTGTTATCTTTGTTTGTTGATCCTCTTAGAATGACATTCAGATTCTAGATCTTTGAAGTTCGGACTCTTGGAGTTCAGATTCCAGATCTTTACACATGTTTCAAATTCTAAATCTCCAGATTTCGGTTCCAAAGTTATATTTCAGATTGGTGGTTCATTTGATTTATTTAAGTTCAGATTTTTTTCTTTACAGATTCTGTCGGAACATGAATTTTCTGAGTTAGGTAGCAGTTTCAGATTTATGTGATTTGATTTTGAATTTCAGACTTAGCAGGTTTTAGATTCTCTGATTTGAAATTCTGCAGACTTTACAGACTTCAGTTTTCTTGCAGATTCTGCACTTTAATTGATTTTCGGACTGCAGGTTTCTCTTTCTTAAACAGGTTTCTGCAGCAAAACAGATTTTCAGATTTTTAACCTTCAGGATTTCAATTACAGATTATTATTTTTTTTGTCAGATTCCCTGCAGATTTCAGATTCTGCTGCGGATTCTGCACCTCCCATCTTCAAATTTCATATTTTTTAAAGGGGTTGAGTTCAAATTTAAGATTTTTAATCTCTGTATTTTAGAGGTGATTTCAGATTTAGTTCAGATTCAGAATTTCAGATTTAACTTGGGTTTGCTCTGATTAATCAGTTCTGATTTGTTTTGAGCCAGGCAGGTTCTCAGCATTTGATTATTAACATGATTTTCAGATGGGGTGTTTTCGAAATTTTGTTGCAGGTTTTATGAATGACAATTTATGGACTCTCAGAGTTTACTGTTTCTGGATTCTTGTGCATGTTGCAGATTTTATGTGTTTTAATTTCAGAGATTTTTAAGTTCGGTTTCAGATTTCACAGTATTCACATTTTCTTTTGTCTTGCCTTCCAGGAGTTTCATGTGATTGTCTCTCCTTGTAACATCAATTTGTGCACCGAACGTGAACTCTTCATTTATTTGATCTCTCAATCATTAGACATGATTCTTACAGTTTGAATGACCTGAAATCAGGCCTCTCTTGAGTTCTTGATGAACATGGAATCTGTTTGATGAGATGGAAAATACCCGGTCTGTGATAGACTTATGGGCATCCCCCACTGTTTTGAGATTGAGTACACCCGGCTTTTAATAAGCTTGTGGGGACTCATCTCATAATTTCTGAACCTCATTAGCTCATAGTTTGGCATATCGGCATGTTGATCATGCACAGCCTTCCCATGGCATAATGGGTAAGTAACTCCCTCTTGGGGTATGGTAAGACATTGGGGTCTTTTAAACAGACCTTTGTATGTCCACCTTAAAGGGTCAAGGGGCGTTCTTAAAGCCGGCCCATTGCTTTCTCTCTTTGTTTTGAATTCTTTTAAATTAAGCCAAGACCATGAGGCGGATTTTTAGCCGGCCGGATGCTCGTCTCGGTTTGTTGATTAATTAAGTAGATTGTTATTTAATTTCTGTTTATTGTTTGTTTTATTTTATTTTGAATTATGGGTCAATAGACGTGCTTAAAGCCGGCCTATTGCTTTCCCATTTGTTTTGATTCTTTTAAGTTATGCCGAGACCATGAGGCGGGTTTTTAGCCGGCCGGATGCTCGCCTCGGTTTGTTTAATTAATTTGGTGCATTTTTATTTAATTTTTTACTTGATTGTGTCTTTTAAAAATTTTTTATTCTTTTTATCTCCGGTCGGAGCACTGTTCACCGGAGGATAATGGGCCCTCAACCTTCGGACGTAGCCCATCTTCTTCTTCCCCTTCTTTTCTTTTCTTTTTTTTAAACTTCTTCATAAGGTGGGCCCCACCACATTTTGACCCCGGGTCAACTCCTCCTCCCCGCGGCTCGCGCGCGCGCGTGGCCTCTGGCCGCGGCCGCAACCGCTCTGTTTTTTTTTACTTCCCTTTTCTGGTGGGCCCCACCGCAATTTTTACTTGGGGTCAAAATTGGATCCGACGGGATCGCGCACCTCCTCCTCTCCTGTTCATGCGCCAGCATGGACTAAAGTGGGAAAAAAAATAAATCGGCCGGCCCTTTTATCCTCCCGACCAGGCGACGGCAGCTTCCGGAGGGGCTCGACGGGATCTTCCGGAGAGGGGGCTCCTGCGGCAGGGGCTTTGGCGAGGGGAGCTTCCAGCGAGGGGAGCTTCCGGCGAGGGACTCCTGCGGCAGGGGCTTTGGCGAAGGGAGCTTCCGACGAAGGGAGCTTCCGGCGAGGGGAGCTTCCGGCGACAGCAGCTTCCGCAGTGGCTTCCGGCGGCTGCAACTTGGGGGGGCTTCTGGCCAGACAAGCTTGAAGGGGCTTCGAGCGACGGCGTGGGGAAGACGACTTCGGTAAGCCTTCTTTCTCTCCTCCTTCTCTCGGTCTCTCGATCTTCTCTCTTGGGTGTCCTCCCTCCCTGCTCCGTCGATAATAGCCTTGTTTATATAGGCTCTCCCGTCCCCTTCCATCATTGGGAGACTTACCGAATGAGGGAACCCAGCTCCGAGAGGGATTCGGAACAAGATCCCGACACATTCAGGATCGATTTCTCCCACCCGTCGATGAGCCCATTTTGAGAGGTTCTCCTTCCTTATTTGGGCTCTCTCGTACGAGAGAGTTAGGTTCGGAATGGGATCCGACAAGGGGTCGAATGCCATCCGGATACTCCATTCAACCTGGGATTCTTCCGCGCAGGCCTTTCTTTTTTTCTTTTTGTTTTCTTTTTTTTTGTAAAAATTGTGCGCCAACAGTAAGGTACAAGTCATACTTCATGATCTCATATAATTTTAGAGATAATCTTATTTTCATTGAATCTTTTAATCATTAGTTACTTTATGCATATAAACCTACGTTCATGCAATGTTATAGTTGACTACGGGTACAACAACAACTCTCAACATCTTCGTATACCTGCAGACATACAAATTTAGCCTAATTGTAGAGTCCAAAACATTATTTTTATCCTGTATAATCAGCTACCACATTGAAGAAATCGAGTTTTTTAATAAAAAAAGAATTTTTTGTGCATTTTTGGGCTATCAAGACTTGATGTCCGGCTAAAAGGGGCACTAGGTTCCAAAATTCAAACTTTCAATCGTTTTCTTCTCATCGCCTTGTGTACGACCATTGGTATGAATAGTTACCCTGACATCTCATCTATCAAGGCATTTTGTGTGCAAGTAACAAATTTGATCGCGCAAATGACACCGTGCTGGGTGTTTGCACAGCGCATTTATTGTATTTAATGGTCAAACTACCCCATTTAACTAGACATCAAGTCAGAAAGTACACTTTTTGGCACCATCGGTAAGATTCATGCGTGCGCACACATCATTAAATATTAAAATAAATGAAACTATATTTAAGAAAAATAATTTACAACCATCCTAACATAAATTATGTTTTCAAGTACAAGTGTACGATGTTTAAACTTTGCTCTTTTTTATGCGAGTTTGAGCACTTCTGCCCTCAACTCTTATTCAAACTTGACTTATTATTTAATCAAACTACCTTTGAGCTCAATCTCAAATAGTATTTCGACTCAAGTTTAATCCAAATTTGAGTTAAAACTTAATATGAGCTTATTTATAAAACTTGAACTTGATCTAAACTTGCGGCTGAAAGTCGACCTTTTATCTCATTGACTCAATTTAAGTTTAAACTCAAATTAAAATTTACTCATTTTAATTTTAATATTTAAGTGATATTATAACTATGATTGTTCATAATTTTATTTTTAGAATAAATATTCAATTGAATAGTTAATCTAGCAACATACAAACTTATATAGTTTACATGGAAAATCTGTTACGGAAAAATATCTTCAAAAAACGTATTTGGTTGCCCGTAAAAACTAGATCATGTAAAACAAAATACCCAGCAATACACAACGATGGGGATTTTGGCATCCGCTTGAATGGAACGGATGGGGATTTCCACGGTGTAACTTTTTTAAAATGTATATTATTAAATAAGATATTATTAAATAGATATTACTAAGTTCAAAGAGTTAACCTTTTAAAGGTATGTATCAGTAAGTAAAAAATTCTTTTATTCTCATGTGTTTAAAAATAAAATACTTTTATTGAAAAACTATTTTATTATACTAATTACTCACTTAATAAATTTATTAATAAAAATTTAGAGTTAGCAAGTGTTTGAACTACTTTTTAATTAAAGTATTTTACATAATAATTACAAGAACCTTCTGTGTTAAACCATTACGTAGTACATATTTTATTTATTTGCCATTGAAAATTTATAAAATATAAATATTGAGTAAAAAAATTATATAAAAATTTTAATTTTTAGAATATTATATTGTATAATTAATTTTAAAATATAAATTTAATATTGGTAATTATTTTTAAATATTCAAGTAAATAAATGACTATACTATGGTAAAATTTTACATGAAATTTTAAAAAATGATTTAAAAATATTTGATTGTATAAAAATAAATTTAAAAATGAATTTAAAATAAAAAAACTAATGTATGTTGTTTTCCTGAAAGGTATTTGACTGATATCTAAATGATAAACTATATTTTAAATTTCATTAAAAATAACTTCATGCAAAATAATTTACTTAATTTATTTAATTATATAAATATTGATAAAAGTGTCTAATGGTATCATGTTCTACCTGAAGTATTTGATAAAATTTTGTAGAAAAATAACTACAGACAACCAAATGAAAAGTAACTAGGAACTAAATAGCTAGCGATGTTTTTGATTTCCATGGAAATAGTTATTGGTGAAAGACATTTTCTATGGTTTTGGTTTTACATGGAACCAAATGGACCCTCAACTTGTTAATGAATCAACGTTTATGTTTTATGTCCAAACTTGTTCATTTTGTTTAGCGGAATCGATCTTCTATTGAGTCAAGTTCCAAATTATTTGTCTAGTGAACTGGTTGATCTACATCACTATTTTTAAGTAAAAAATAAAAAAATAAATTATATTTTTTATTTTCTTGAAAGTGTTGCACCATGGAAAAACATCTTAATTTTAATTTAACATAGATACAAATGAACTCTAAAGATGTATTTTGATCTTTAAAAAATATATCATAATTTTAAACTTTTATTTTTACTTTTAAATTTTAAAATATAAGAAAATTACGACAACATACATTAAAAGTACTTATAACATGACATAAAACTTAAAAATGTAAGTATTCATAGGTGGTAAAACCTCTTAGTTTATAATGTTTGAAACGTCTTTTACAAAGTTAATATTAAATAATCCTAACATTTTACAACTAACAACAAAATCGATATGATTTTCATAAAAAACAATTTCAGGTCCATCAAATAAGATATTTGCATATCTTTTTCCCTAAAAATTGATTTCTTGTGAAAGAATTTCTCCCTTTTCACATGTTCCATGCAATCAAATATTCGTTCACGAAATAAATTTGATAGGTAACTGCTTGGTTTAAGTAACTTTTTAATCATGAAGTTACCCAATAACCTAGCAGATGCATTTTAGACAAACCTCCTCGATGTCTTTTGGGCTTTTCCAGTTATTAAAACTTTAAAACAAGGAAGGAAAAATTATTATTACGACCGTCGTCAAGTAAATTGGTTCACTTAATCCTATGCGCTCAATTTCAAACAATCAAAATCGAAGAACAAACAAGACTTCCGTCTTTGTAACCACCCGAGTCAACATCTTTTTATCAACCATAAATTGTATAACTATACAATCTTACCAAGGCATCTCCGGATGAGTACATAGTGTCACGTTGTGATTTTTGTTAAGAACTACCAACTATACGGCAGAGGATCACAAGTTAGAAGTCCACCGATTGCCTTTTGAAAAGCAAATCAACTTTAACCTTTGGATAGTTCACATTACTTGACACTTTGCTGAGAAGAACAAGATAGAGAATAGCCATGGGAAAGGGCAAATAGAAGAAAAAGGTCAAAACACACACACACACAAACACACACAATGGTTAATCACAAAAGCATATTAAACTCTGAATTAGTCCTTTGACAGATACAACATGTGCTCTATTGAAGAACTCTTCCTAAAAACTGAAGAACAGACAAGCGTATTCGTAAATACATGACAAATCCCAAAAGATCAGACATCTCATAGAAGTAAACTTAAGTCATTCTTCCCCTGAATCTCAGCAAGAAATGTATTCACATCCTGCAAACTTTGTCGTTGTCGCAGACTTCACCCTAGATAGCAAGAACAAAGAAAATGACTATTAGAATATGTAGCAAGGATTCTTTTTAGATACTAAATCAGATGTGTCCAAGTGTCCAGATGCTGGAGGTCTGAAAGGATATCAACCAGGGTTCTTAGTAACCATTGAATGTCGGAAAATGAAGTATTAGAATATATCGGCATATTAAATGTAGACCCAAGGAGGTTCCAGTTAAAAAAGTATAAAATATTAAAATAACAGAAAAAATACGTGGTAGACTTAGGTTCTAAAGATAAATTAATATGATTTGAATGTTTTGAAAATTTCTGAAAAAGTAACTTAATCTACATGAGTGGAGAAAGCGAATCCATATAACTAACTCTAAATAATTTAAAATTAAGACTTGACTTGAGTTGAGTTAGTGTATTCATTTCTTATTCTATATAATCCAGCATGGCCATCCATCCATCTCATTTCAACAACACTTAAAGAGTCTATTTGGTTGAACGTAAAACAAGAAATGGATGAAAACAATTTACGTGTAATACATTTCAAGGAAAAGGAAATACAAATATGTTGTTTGGTACACTTTCCAGGGAGATTGAAAGTAACATTAGTTATTTGGTTTCTATTCAGAATATATTCTTAAAAATAAATTTATATTTATTTAAAATTTATTGTTATATATTATTTATTGCATCATTTACAAGTAAATATTATTAAGCTTTAAAAATCAATTTAAACTTTTAATAAATTTTTACAAGCAAAGTGAGTTTTTTCCATCATGTTAAATATTTTTAAATCAACATTTTTGTTCATAACATTATCACTTCAACTTGACAAAATTATTTTAAATAAAATTAATTTAATTGATTATACATGTAGTGTACAAAAAAAATTATTTAAACTTGAAAATTCTACATATTATCATCTTCTATTTACATATATGATCAAAAAACTAGAAAAGTGTTTTGGTAGACGTATTAACAAAAAACTATGTAGAGACAATATTAAAGGAAAACTATGAAATAGATCTTTCATAAAATTAAGAATAAGAATAACGTTTAGTTTTCAAAATATGTTTTATGTACATATGTTTAAAATTTAAAATTTATTATTTTAATCTTGTATGACTTTGTTGTTTACTGCATCATCTACCAATAAATCTACAAAAGAGAGTTTTTTGCCTACGATATTAATTTTTTAAAACAAAATTTGTTTTCATGGCATAAGATTGTCAACTTGACTAAATTATTTTAAATACAAAATTATTTATTAATTAACTTTATTTTTACTATTATGATTAATATTTTGTATACATTATTTTTTATCTGAACAATTAGACTCATTCTGAAAATAGAGTAAAAAAATAATTTTTATTTAAATTGATACTGTTAAACATGTCTACTATTTTTATATGGCTATATAATCAATTTTTGGCTTTCTTTGGAACATGCAGGAAAACGGCTGATGCGGGACAAACCGGTTAGACCGGGCTAAACAGACCGAAAACGAAACGAACCGGCGCTAATCGCCGCTAAACGACATAATCGAACCCAAAATGAGTCGGATCGGACTCGAACCGGTCCGAACAGGCCCAAAATGACCCCAAACTGAGTCGAACCGGTCTAAACCAGCTCAAAATGCCCTGAACCGGGCTGAGCCGGCGTGAACCGGGTCTGGACCCGGTTGAACCGGCCGGTTGGCCGGTCTGGGCCGCGAACCGGACCAGATGAGTCAACGCCGGCCGGTCACGAGCGTCACCCGCGATTGCGGGTGCGAGCGTACCCCGGGGGGGTCGTGGCGCCCGCTCGTGCCAATGCCGGGTGGTTGTGTGGCCGTCCCCGCGCCGTCGACCGCCGTCGACGTGGCGGCATCGCGGCGGTCCCGCAAAGCCGCGGGCCGCGACAAAAAGGCCGAGGCAGAGGGCGTCGTCTTCGCCCGAACGCCGTGGCTCGCGTCGTCGTCGTCGTCAGGACGGAGCCGCGTGCGGACGGCGGAGCAGGGGGCAGTCGGAAGGGTCCGACGCTGTCGGCGTTGTCCGGCCAGGCGAAGACGGAGCACATGGCTCGCGGCGGCCGGTGAGGGTGGCGGGAGAGTAGACGGCATCGCCATCCTCGGCGAGGCTGACCGACCGGCGCCCGAGGTCCTGTGGGACGACGCTGGGAGAGAGCCGTAGGGAAGGAGGATCCGGGGATCACCGGATCCTCTTCCCTCTTCTCCGTCTTCTCCTTATGCTTCTTCTTCTTCCTTCGCCGTCTTCGTACGAACGAAGCAGGGGGGGAACTGGATCCGGCACGAACAGATCAAGCGACGACGTCGATTGAAGAGGTGCTGCCGGAACTGCTCACGCCGTCGTAGGCAAACCAAGAAGGGGAAATAGAGGATGAACGGCGCGGAGGCCGGAGGGTGAGGAGGGGGAGAGGAACGGCCACCCGCCGGAAGATGGAGAAGAGCAAGGGGATATCGCCGGGAGGGGATGAACGAGGGGGAGGACCGGGGCAGAGCCCCTGCTCGGGAAAACCAGGCCAAGGCCTTTTCCAAAAATTCTAATCACTATATTTTTGCATACAGGGCATCCCTTTATATAAGGAGAAGATCCCTGCCAAATTACATAGAGGACCTCCTATTTTCACTATTTACATAAAATGCAAATAAAAGAAATGGATAAAAGAGCTGTTTACAGACTTGTCCTTATAGGGACACAAATAAAAGAAAAAGTCAAAATTACCAAAATATGTCCCCATCAACGGCGTACGTTTCTTTTTGGCGGATGCCAAAATCATTGATTTTAGCTATCATCCAGAAATGTTCATCCGCCGATCCACAATTCCATGCAACCAAATAATCTTATGTAGATGATTTTTCTGAAAACTACATGCATGAAGCCACTTTTACGGGTAAACAAACGGACCCTTAGTTTAGAAGTATATATTTCTTTTATTGTCTAGCATTCACTACCATATAACATTGTAGACATTGATTGCAGAATCAGCCGTATCGGATTAACATAGGCTAATTTCTGTAATGGATCAGTCAGCCTCAATCCGATTTTGGCCTGAAGTACCGAAGTAGAAAAATCAACCTAGCTAGATGGAATTGGCTGATTTTGCAAGATCAGATTGGAATCAGTCGATTCCGTTGATTCCATCGGGAGAACTTAAGTCCATGAACATCCCAAAATCAGGCCACATATCGATTATCGACCCCAAAGATTGATTCTCCACCCTTGCCCCCCGAACCTCTCGATTCTCCCTAGGGATGCGATAATTCAAGTGATCTTTTGATGATTCAAGCGATCCTCCCTCGATCCCCCCTCAAACCGACGATTTTCGGACAATCCAAACCATTTTAGGGCAATTCTTCTCTAGTGATGATTCTAGGGCTCCCCCCACCGACAATACCCTCTCTACAGTAAAATTTAGAGTTTTGAAACCCCCTCCCCTTCGGAACCCCTTAGAGATTCAACAACGTCCATCTTGCTCCAAACCCCCATGCCCCCTTCTCCTCTAGTACTACTCCCCCTATTAGGGTTAAACAATCACACAAGCTTAGAACAGCCCCTTAAGGGGTTATTCTTCCCCTATGCCTTGTCCACCTACTTTGGTTCCCCCCTCCTTATAGGGTCGGGTGACTATTTCAGCACAAGAGTAGTGAGGGGCTGTGCCCCGGCCCCCATCCCAAACCCCCTACACGTCTCCCTTAAACAGTCACCGAAGGGTGACTATTTGAGCACCATAACAACCCTTAAAAGGTTATTCTTCCCCCCATCACAAACCCCCCACCTACATTCCCCTTAAACAGTCACCCGAGTGTGACTATCAGCAGCCCCCTTAAGGGACTGGACCACCCTTAGTTGTGAATTGTGATAGATTTATTGGACTAAAAAAATTATATTAACGTGTTAAGGTTACAAAGTTTGGAGTAATGGTCGACTAAGAACAAGGCATTGATGTATCTGCATCTTGTGATATCGAGTGGAAATATGACACTTTGGTGGACGAGAAAAGGATACAATATAAGTAGTGTGACCAACAAATAAATTACAGAGTATTTTGTTTGAAGGAATATAGTGGGGTGAGTGAAAATGTGAAAAAATATGACAAGACATATCTAGGCAAAATAGTAAAATTATTAGGGCCTACCTCACAAGTCACATATGGAAGTTCATATTAAACATCAAGAAGACTTGCATAAGAAGTTTTTAAGAAGAAGAGATGAAAATGCAAGCCAACAAAACAAAGGGAAAGGATGAGCTAAAGCTAAGACATCCACGTTGTCTGATGAACAAGATGAAGACCTAAGAAGAGCTATGCATACCAGCAAACAGTCACATAGAGAAGGTGAAGAAAGAATAAAGGTAGCAGGAGGCTCTGTAACTAGGGATCCGACATTTTGTCGGTGATAATTGACTCGACCTACTGAGGATGTCAAATTAAGAAAGGGTGATATTTCGTCGATCTATTTCAACACGTCCCCTAGATGATCATTTATTCATAAGACAGAACAACTCGCAAAGAATAATTAAACAAGTATTTAAAAGGGTAAAGGTAATCACTTCAACCAAAAAGTGAGCAGTCAAACATATCTGAAGTTGAGACTTTTTTTTTCATGCTAACTCAGTGTAGGCATTCCAGCACATGCTACCAGTAGCCCATACTTCCATGTCATGGTTGATGTAATTGGAGAGCTCAGATCGGGATTTACAAGTCCCAATCAATAAGTAAAATTAAGTTGTCGGCATAGATGAAGAGGTGCTGGATTTAAATTGGTACGAAAAAAGAGATGATATATAATGATGTGTGATAGGTGTCTAGACATAACTAAGAGAAGTATGATAAATTTCATTGTTTATTATTTTGAGGGCACAAGATTTTTAAAGTCTATTAATTCTTCGGGATAAATAAAGAATGCAAATTATATCTTTTCACTTATGGAATCCATTCTAGAAGATAACATTATGTAGTTTGTCACAAATAATAAGTCCCACTACAAGGTAGCAAAAAGGAAGTTGATGATGAGGAGACCACATTTGTTCTAAGTTTTATATGTATCGCACTCTATTAACCTCATGTTGAAGGATTGGTAAAAAGGCATCGATTGAGTAGACAGTTGATCACATCCTTCATTTATTCTCACCCACGTTTTCTTCGCATCATGAGCACATATTGAGGAGTATGAACTTAACAAACATGGAGTGACCAGATATGTCACAAATTTCATTGTATTGGAATCCTTACACCAACAAAGGCATTTACTAGTCCATTTCATAGCATTGGTTCAGTATATCAACTATATGGCTAACTTGCATAACATAATAGATCAAATGAAAATCTTTGCACAAATAGAGTATCTAATAATTAACAAGTGTTATGGGAGAAAATTTAGTACTATTTGTCCATCATTCACTTGTGTAAGTATTGGGATTAGTAGATTCAAAAGAGAGAAAGCAGATGGGATACCTCTAGAATGTCATGGACAAAGCAAAATTGAAAATAAAGAACATCACAAAGATTAGAAGTGGTGAAAAATATTTGATGAGAGATAAGGATAGGACATTACACCACGACATGCAGCAAGTAATTCTTGTTATTTTTGATTTAATCATTGATTGATTTATAAAGGCATGTTCATATGTGATATGTAATAAATGCATGCTATTCTTTAAATCTCCAAATACAATATGGAGAGTAAATGTGCAATGATCATGAAGTGATGAGAGATATATTATTTGTGACAAACAACATCCAAGAACACAACAGGACAGAACAAAAGTTGAGTTAAAAGTAAAAAATCTCTAATTAAATGCCATTATCAATTGTTATTATGAACCATTAGAACACTAATTATTTATGTTCTCACAATTTTCATATGTAATCATATGGGAAGAAAGTTTAAGTTTTCTCATATCTAGGTATGAGATATTCATATGACAAGATTGCTCCTAATATATTCGAATAACATAACATTCTATAATGATATTTGATATTATTGTGAGAGTGATGTTATGGTATAATGTTCTTCTTTGCAACTAAGTCATGAGTTTTGGATAATATAAAAAATAGATGGAATCTACTTGCTACAATTACAATATGCAAGCTGAGTCAAGGCACAAGTTCTTCCTAATGTGAGAGGAGTTAGAGTACATTAAGCCTAATACATACCAAAAGAAGGAATATGCTAACATCATATAGGTTTAAAAAACTTGTGTTATGCCATTACAACATGCAACTAAGAATCAAGAACATCAAAGACTGCTAGAGAAATTCGCAATATTTGCAGGTGGAGCATATCAAGAATGAGTTGAAGCATGTCAAGGCACTAGTGATGCGTTGATGACTATATTTTCTAAGAGGAGTATCCACTTGCCACGTAAGTGGAGGAGAAGATATGTAAAACACCTCCAAAGTTCAATCATAAGAATTGTAAATGAGCTAAAAGGGAATTAGATGAAGTTAAGCTTAAAAATGAAGACATGCAAGATGAAGTCACTACTATTTCAGCTATAACCCCAACTCCAGTCCTAACCCCATCATCATAAACAACTCCTTAGAGGACAAAAACTATTGCAAGCAAATTGGAATGCTTCAAACATTTGAAGGTCTATCAACAAGGAATGAAGATTGAGAGTTCTTCTTCACAAGTAGAAGAAATAACAAAGAAAAGAAAGTTATAGGCAAAGAGTTGTCAGTCCAACATATAGTACATAAGCACCCTCCTCATATGATGACGAGGAAGAGTTCAATCCATCAACATAACAACAAAATATAGGAGGTTTGTGTGGAGGTGTAGGTGAAGGTGAAGTGAAGGAGGATGAGAATCTGTTAGTAGTGCACATATAAGTGGGGTAGAGGTTGATGACTTGAGTCAAATGTAACATTCAAGTAGATAAAATCAGTGTTAGAATCAAAAAGGGTTATTTGATAAGTATGCGGTTCAATGTTATCTAGAACTCCGTGAGGACTTGTAGCCATATATTCCACCCATAGCACCAACGCAAGACAAAGTGTATGATTTTAGTTTGATAGACAAATCATTATTTTCATATAGATACGAGCCAATCATGATTAACAATTATTGATGAATCATTCAGGAGAATCTAGAGAACAAGAAATATAAAGGTCAGTTTGATAGATATTGGTGATAGAAAGATATATTTTATATTTCATATCATATCATTTGTTCCATGTTGTATTGAAATGTTTATTGATGTTAATTTATATCTACTTGTCTTACAATCTCTTGTAATGACATAAAAGTGTGTTAGATGATATATTTTTTATTTTGAACAACTTTTCAAGAGGTTTCCTTTTTTATGAATTTTATTGATTTCCCTAAAATTTTTACAATAAAAAATATAAAAATTCTAATCATGACTGATTCTATATCGAGATTCCTCCCAAAACATTAGCCAGATCGACCAATCCAATCTTGATCTGGATCGGATTTGTACCCACCAATCCGAGTACCGATTCTAATCCAATGATCACTAATTCTAGGTCTTATAGTTGTACAATAAATTTTTTTTTACATAGAATCCATGTAGCCAATCTCACATTCTAACCAGCTTTAATCTAATGAATAGCATCTTCATCACAATCTCCATCGTTTTGAATAATTGATCAAAACTATTTGAACTAAATTCTTTGAGATAATAATACCCATCAAAACTAACACTGTCAACTACTTCTATTTAGTTTTCATTAAATTTTACAACTGCATATTTTGTTTTAGTTTTACTTATCTTGAAACTCTTAGTCTATAAAATATTTTTCCATAGTTCATATTTCCTATTCACTCCTTATATCTCATCTATCAAAACAATATCATTTACAAATATCATACATCAAGGTATATCATTTTATATAGTTTTCATTAATTCATCCACAATTAATACAAAAAAATAAATATTTATTGTAAATCCTTGATGTAAGCCAATTGAAACAAAAAAATCTATTTTTTCTCCTCTAATTGTGTATGCACTAGTAATTATTTCATTGTATATCTTTTATCACTTGTATATATCTAACAAACATCATCTTTCATTACAACATCCACCACAAAATCTCTTTTGAAACTCTATCATAATTCATAGGTATTTTCTAAGTCAATAAACATCATATATAAATATTTCTTCATATCTCTTATCTGCCAAATTTCTAATAAGAAAAATAACTTCAGGTGTAGATCGAGTAGGCATAAATCCAAATTGATAGCCAAAATATTTACACAATTCCAGAACTGCTGCTCGATGACTCTTTCTTATAATTTCATGGTATGACTTGCGTGCTTGATCCTCTATAATTTACACATTCTTGTATAACACCTTATTTCTTAAAAAAGATATAATTATGCTCTTTCTCCATTCGTTCAATATTTTTATAATGATTATAATTTTGTTAAAATGTTAAATTAATCATTACACCCGGAAATCTTCCAAACATTTCCAAACTTTAATAAGAATGCTATTTGGATCCCATGTTTTATTTATTTTCATCATCTTAAATGTTTCTTTAGTTGCTAAAAATTAGATTCTCCTGATATAATTCAAATTAAACTTTGTCACATTGTCTCTCTTATCTTTTATTTAGCAAAGTTATCATTAAAAAGACTATTTAAATAATTTTTCATCTTTCTTTAAATTATCACCTTTGATCTAAGCATTTTAGTCTTTATTCTTGATGCATTTCTCTCTCTCACACTTACTAATCTATAAATATTTTTTTCGTCTTATTTAATTCCAAATTTTAAATACATATATTTAAAAGCTCATCATCTTGTTTTTGCTTTCTTTTCCGATATCTTGTACTATTCAACAACTTACTTTTTGTTGTTTTTATTTCTTCATTCTATTACAAAGTCTCCTTTTTTTTGCGAATCATGTTCTCTAAAATCTCCTATTATTTTTTTAGTAATTTCTCTAATCATTATAGCCATGTTCATCCATATAGTATTAACATTTGTGTTCAACATCCAATCATTTATCTTAAGAAGTTTATTCTTAAATGTTAATTTTTTCATCTATTTTAATTCCTATGATTTTATTCTAAGATAAACGCTTCTTTTAAATGTGTTTGTTTGAGTTTTGATCTTAAAATCTAGTGTCACTAAACAATTGGCTTGTTAAAGTTTCACTCCAAATAATTTTCCAATCCTCACAAATAACACGGTTAAACTCTTTTAGAAGAATGAAGTTGATTTGACTTTTATTTTATCCACTTTTAAATGTTACTAAACATATTTTGTTAATAAAATAAGTATTTGTTAATATAAGATCATAAATCATAGCAAAATTCATAATATTTTTTATTCTTTCATTTAAATTTTCATATCTAAAACCTCAATGAAATTTCTCATATATGTGATATATATTTCCAACATGTTCATTGAAATCTTCTCTAATAAATATATTTTCTTCATTTGATATCCTCTCCATAAGATTATTCATATTCTTCCAAATTTTTTCTTTAATCTCGTTATATAATCTAATTTGTAAAATACTCACATTAATAATATTAATTATCTCTCTTTCTATAATTATTTTTCAATAATAACCCAATCTCTTATTCATTTTACTAAACTATCACATATTTTCAATAATAAACTAAATTATCAACAATGATACATATTATTTTTATTTCTCTCTTTTCCTTCAAAGCATAATTCATAATATGTATTTCTTATTTCATTACATTTATCTGATATCTACTTCTTTTGTTTTAATATACGGAATATTAATCTTTCTCCTCTTTATACTATCAACAAGCTACGTAAGTTTTCCCGTAAGGGATCTAAAATTTCAAGTACCTACTCCTATCCATCTTTTTAATTTTTTTCTTAGATTCCTTTTTATAATAATGTCAATTTATCTTAAGTTTATTTTAAAACTTATATCTTGCTGTCCACTGTAAACTAACTCTTTTACCTATCTATCCTTGATATGGAGACCCTTCCTTGTTTGACACCACATTAGAGCACATATGTGGCATGCCGCATGCTGGCAACGCTCTAACTATTATTGTATTTTTCACAACACCTGAACCCCGGTGTAACTCATTGTAAGGTGAGTGCCCCAACATGCATATTATTTGAATCCATATTGTAAGATGTGACTTTGTTTTACATTGGTTGTAACCTATCACAACTCTCATTCTTTCTCATATGGCTTGTGACTGGCCATGTCAAAGTTTAAAAAAAGATCTCTATGTAACAAAAAGTGATGTATTAAAGAGCTAAAAGCATGTTAAAATTCTGATAGATGCATCTATAAAGATGTATGTAAAACAATTTACTGATGTAAGAGGTCAACAAATATAAAGTACTATGGACAATAAATTCAAGAAAGAAGAGAAAGATAGAATCAAGAAAGTTGAAATAACTTAGTTTTATAAAGTTGAGCTCCTTTTAATGTTGTCAACATAGTTGTCAAGACGTTCGCCTAGGTGGTGCCTAGGCACCGCCAAGGCACTTTTCCAACAACGCCTTGCTAGGACACCTTGTCAGAGGCCAAAAAGGCACCTACCTTGGCACCTAAAATGCCTGGCTAGGAGCACAAGGTCCCATTCATGACTATATATATATAAATTTTCTTTCGGGGGCTTTGCCCCCATGAAACTCTCCTCAAGGGACACTACCCCCTTAACCCCCATGACCTAACCACACAAGTCGATCCATGATTTGTGCGCGCCCATTTAATAATATTGTAAACATATTTCATTATCACTTATTCTATTCTATATGATTAAGATTTGTTATTATAAGTATATGTTGCATACTTAAAACTTAAGTTCTCTCTTAATCATCATTTCTCTCTCACTTTGATATTAGCTATTTCTCATGAAATATATATCAATACATTCATAATTATAAAAAATAAAATGATATTTACATAAATATGTATGCATGTATATATGTTTGTATGTATACATAAATATATATATATATATATATAGTATTAACATCTTATATATACATAAACCTATATATAATCATCTAATGCCACCACCTTGCCAACTTAGGCAGCGCCTAAGCAACAACCTTATTGCCTAAATAGATTTGACAACCTTACAACTTTGGTTGTCAATTAATAAATTTTAAAATAATATTTAGAACTTGGATGGCATCTAGGACCAAGTTGCAAACCTCTTAATTATTATATATTGTGAACACCCCTTGTTAAAAGAATGGTGAAATGTACACATCAAATTTTTGACAAATATTCAGGATATTGGAAAACATATAGTAGCACTATAATATGTGATGTGTGGATTGATAAAAGACAAAGAAATGGGTCATTTTTAATTAGTTATCAAAAAATGTACTTACGTTATGGTGGACATTTTAGATATGAAGAATGATGCTTTTTAGATAATATTGTTGACAAAGTTGCTGTTACTAATATGGTTTGAATTATTACAAATAATACATATAACATCACTACTAAAAAATTGTTGATGAACAAAAGTACATTATTTGGACACCATATGTTACCGATTATGTTGATTTTATGTTAGAGAACATTGACAAGTTAAAAACTCATACAACAATAGTGTCAAAGGTTAAAAAGTAAATCGCTTACATATTTAATCATACTAGATTGCTTGATTACGTGAGAAAATAGACAAAAGGAAAAGAGTTTGTTTGATGTGGAATTGTTTAACGTGGAATCACAAGTTTTGCTACTACATTTCTTACTTTAGAAAGAATGTATAATGATGGAGTAAAAAGAGAATGCCGTAGAGAGTTTTATTAGAATCAAGAACAACTACATCACACTCTTTAATGGATGATATTAAGAAGTGGTAACAAAGAACTTCTAGTTAAGGATGAAGACAAATGACGACGATGATGATACAACATGAGTGACTGATGAAGAAATTGGTGGTGTAACAAAAAAAAAACAATGAAGTGAATGTCTCCCATGAGAAGTTCACGTTTGGATTCAAATTTTAAGAGATTTATGGTGATATGTGTAACTTGAATGGTTGACATGTAGAAACATTCGGCACAACTTTTTTTCTTTGCAATGGACGCACTTAAGATTTCCTTTCACGTAGGTAGTTTAGTTAATTTCTTTGTTGTACTTAGTTCACTTATTTATTTGATATAAGCGGTTGTTAGCCTTATGATAATATGAATTAGTATTACATATTACATATATTGTGAACACTTGTTTGCAAATTTTTACTCTCACTCTAACCGACAATGTTTTGATTCGAGCTAGGATTGACTCATAGATGAAGTAGCCACAACTATAAATTGAGTGAAATTCCGTTTCTTTCTTCATGTGATAGCTGGGAAAAAGCGGGCCGGGACTCAAAAGAATTTGGCGAAGTATTTGTTTCAACTGGGCTCCATTTTAGAGAGGGTTTTCGGTCTTAATCACAGGACTACTCCCGGCTAAAGAGGAGCTCATAATGAGCCGAGGATCCGCATAGCCCTCGATTTAACTGTGTACACAGGAGGGGAAGGTAGCTTCTGACTCCTATTGTGAACAAAAAGATGAACCCTACAGCAAATAACATGGGTGTTTTGTATTGTATCGAACCTCGCATTCATGACTTATTTTTTATTTCTAGTTCAATTGGGAACTTTCTCACTTTTTTTCTAAAAAGGCTGGCTTATTCCATACTTTAGGCCTTTATGTTCATAACGAACTCGCCTTTGGTACGCAAGCGCCTCTTTACGAATTTTTCTCACCGAACGAGACAAACCTAGAGTCCTTTACTGGCACCAACCGGTTGTCACCAACCGGGGGTGAGAGGGGTGGTGACCCTTATTGCAGTTGCCAGATCACACAAAGCCATTTGAAGTGAAGGGCTCTTATCAATATCTCGATCAGAGTTTGGCAGTGCTTTCCAGGTTGGCTCCGGCCTATAGAAAGCAAAGCGCTATTTAGGGAAAAGAGAAAGAAAAGCGTGAGGGCTTAATTTGCTTTTTAGGGCTTTCTATGCTTTCCTTGACCTCGCCGGGCCAAATAGAGAATGAAATGCGGAAGGAGCCCATCCGCTTGCGAAACAACGTGAGCCGTCTTGTTTAACCACGAGGGGAAAAGACCTAGTTGAAAACAAGAAAAAAATCGGTGCCCCGATGTTGAGGACATTGAATCAACGGTTAGCTAGGTCGGTGACCCAATTTTGTTTTATGTTGTTTTGCGGTTGTAATTTTGTATATACAATATGTTCATGTAGATTTTGTTCTTGCCGTGTGCCAATTTTATTAAATGTTGTAATTTCCATTAAATTATTAAATAATTATTTATGAGATTCTTTGCCACCTAAGCAATAAAGGACTTGACAACCTTGCCACTTTGACAACTATGGTCTTTATTGTTAATAATTTTCTTATTTTTAAAAAGTGTGACATGGCTGATTCTAAGCCCGGATGAGAAAGAAGGTTGCGGTAGGTGACATATAATGTAAAAAAAAATCATATTTTATGATATGAATTCAAATGACATAAATGTTAAGACATACACACCTAACGACATGTTACACCAGAGCCTAAGTGTGACAAAAAATATATTAGGAATGAAAATGTTCCCCGCATGCAACATGCCATAATGTAGTGTTAAATAAAAAAGGTTCACACATCAAAGAGGAATGCGTGTAAGGAAGTTGGTCTATAATGAAGAGTTGTATATAAGTTCTAAAATAAACTTAAAAGTAAATAGAAATTATTATACAAAGAAGTCTAAGAATAATAAGAATAAGTACTTACAATATTAGATCTCTTATTGAAAAATCTTATAAAACTTGTTAATAATATGAAGAAAAGAAAAATTAATATTGTGTGTATGCAACAAACCAAGTGAATAGGAGAGAAACATAAAGAAGTAAAAAATCTAGTCTATAACTATGGTATACAAAAAAAGATAGAAAAAAAATAAGAAAAGTATTATTGTTGATAAAACATTAAAAAAATATAATTTTTCCAATAAAAAGATTAAGAGATAGAATTATTATGATAAAAATAATTATAAAAAGAAAGATAAATAATATTGCATTATTAAATAAAAATTTTGGGAAGATATGAATAGGGGTGAGCACGGTTCGGTTTGGTCCGATTTAGACCAATTTTTTTTCCAAATCGAACCAAACTGATTCAACCCCTCAAATCGAACCAAACCAAACTGATTTCAATTCGGTTCGGTTCGGTTTGGTTTAAACCAAAAATATATAAAAAATTTTAATTAATTATTTTTTACATATATATAATGGTTTTTAAGTTAAAATAATCAAAATAAATATTATTTTATTATAATAATTATAAAATTCTTATTTTTAATAATATTATAATAGTTTTATACAATTTTTTAATTAAATCGATTTAAACGGTTTGATTTGGTTTAAACCGGTTTAGAGGACTTTCAAACCGAACCAAACCGAACATGGTTCAAACCGAACCAAACCGAACCAAACAAGCCAATTTGGTTTGGTTTTTTGGTTTGAACCGTTTAATGCTCACCCATTGATATGAATGACCTTATGCAATACCAAATACAAGAAATATATTTATTAGCTAAGATCTCAATGGATATGTTGGAAACAAATAGGGGTGCAAACGAGCCAAGCTGAGCTAAGCCTAGACGAGTAGTATGGTGTTCAAGCTTGGCTCGTTTATTTTATATGAGTTAGAGTTCGAGCTCGAGTTTTAACGAGTATGTTGAACCCTTGTTCAAACTTGGTTCGTTTATTAATCGAGCCGAGTTGAGCTCAAACTCGAGTAGTAACTATACTAAAATTCAATTCACATTCAAACTTAAGCTATATACAAACTCATTTATAAAGCTCAAAATCAATGAAAAGTCGTTTGTGAAACTCTAGATTTAGCTCATTTATGAAACTCAATCTAAGTTTAAACTTAAATTTTGAATTATTTAAGATATTTAAGTGACAATATATAATTATTAATACTCATAATTTAATTTTTAAAAATAAATATACATTATAATATTTAATCGAGTTACTCGAAAGCTTATCGAGCCGAGCAAAAGTCTGTTCAAACTAGGCTCGTTTAATGAGTCAAGCGTTATTGTTTTTTCAAGCTTGTTCATTTAACATAATAAATGAGCCGAGTCGAGTTTTTATCGAGCCGAGCTTTGAGCTACTTGTCGAGTGTATTGGTTCGTTTGCACCCTTAGAAACAAATATCATGAATATGAAAAAGTTCATGGAGATTTTGAATATAGAAATTTAAATGAAGAGAGAAAAATATTTTGAATTTTGTTGTGGCTCATAATCTTATTCTGATAAATACTTATTTTATTAAAAAATAATCTCATTCAATAGTATTTAAAAGTTGACAAAATAAAAGTCAAATTGATTTCATTCTCACAAGAAAATCTAACTGCACTATTTGCAAGGATGGTGATGTTATTCTGAGTAAAACTCTAACAACTCAACATAGGTTAGTAGTTTTAGAATTTAAGATTACAAATCAAATAAACACATTTTAAAGAAAGATTTCTCCTAGAATAAAATGGTGGGAATTAAAAGAGAAGAAACAACAAACATTTAAGAATGAACTTCTTAAGATAAACAACATAAATGTTAATACTATACGGATGCACATGGCAATAAAGATTAGAAAGATTGCTAAAAACATGTTTAGAGAGTCTAAAGGACATCGTCCTCTAAAAAGGAGACTTGGAGATGGATTGAAGAAGTGCAAAAGACGATAAAGAATAAAAGAGATTGATGTAAAAAATTGTCCAAATATGATAGCAACAAAGTTTATGAAATGTACAAGATAACAAAAAAGAAGAAGAAAAATTTATTAAATGAGAAAGAGATGATACTTTTAAATATATATATATATATATGAGAAACTTGAAACTAAAGTAGGTGAAAAGGATATTCATAGATTAGCAAGGATGTGTGTGCGCGTACATGTGTGTGAGAGAGAGGATCTCAAAATCTCAACCAAGTCATATGAATTAAAAATAAAGAAAGAAAAGTTTTAATCAAAGATGAGAATATCAAACAAAGATGAAAAAATTATTTTGATACTCTTAGTAATAACAACTTTATTAAAAACATAGACAGGATTGAGAATGAGACAAAGTTTAATTTAAATTATATTAAGAGAATTCTACTTTTAAAAGTTAACAAAGCATTGAAGACGATGAAAACAATTAAAATATGTGGTCAAAATAGTATTCCTATTGAAATGAGAAAATGTTTAGAAGATTTAGGAGAAGAATGCTTAACTCAACTTTTTAACAAAATTTTAATATAAAAAAGAATACCAAATGAATAAAAAATAGCATCATTATATCTATTTTTAAGAAAAAAATGAGATATATAAGATTGTGCAAATTATAGAAGAATCAAAATCAAGCATAATACTATGAAATTATGAGAGAGTTATTGAGTGTCAATTATGAAATTGTACAAATATTTCTGGATAACCAATTTATATTTATATCTAGTCGATTTACAATTGAAGTTATTTTTCTTATTAAAAATTTGATAGATAAATATCGAGATACAAAAAAGGATTTATACATGATGTTTATCGACTTATAGTTCTAAGAGAAATGTTGTGGTGGGTGTTAGAACGAAAGATAGTGTCTGTTATGTATATACAAATACAAATAATAAAAGACATGTATGATGAACCAACCACTAGCGTATGCATAATTAGAAGAGAAACAAGAGATTTCTCTATTTTAGTTGACTTATATCAAGGGTCTCTAACAAGTTCTTATCTTTTTGTATTAGATATGGATGAATTAATAAAGATTACACAAGATGATATACCTTGATGTATGATATTTGCAGATAACATCGTACTGATAGATGAGACACAAGAAGAAGTGAACAAGAAGTTAGAACAGTAGAACAATACTTTAGAGACTATGGCTTTCAAAATAAGCAAAATAAAAAATAGAGTATATGCATTGTAAATTTAATGAAAATCAAATAGAAGTAGGTGATAGTGTTATTTTAGATGGGGTAATAGTATCTTTAAGAACCCAATTTGAATATTTTAAATCAATTGTTCAAGAAAATAAAAATGTGATGAAAATGTTAATCATAGGATTAAAACAAATTGAATGAAGTGAAGATTGGGTAAAGATGTTCTACGTAATCAAAAGATTTTCACTAAAGTTGAAATAAAATTTTATCGTATAAATATAAAACCTACAATGTTGTATGATAGTAAATGTTGGACAATAAAAAGAAACCACACTTATAAAATAAATGTTGCTGAAATAAGAATGTTAAGATAGATAAGTGGTCATATTTGATTAGATAGAATAAGAAATAAACATACTAAAGAAAATACAGGAGTAATGACAATTGTAGATAAATTGAAAAAATAGAGATTGTGATGATTTGGACATCTTAAAAATAAATCTAATGAGGCTCCAGTAAGAAAAACAGACAATATCAAAATAACAAAAACAAAAAAAGGACGTGATAAACCTATGTTAACTAGGAAAAAGGTAATTAAATATGATTTAAATAAATTAAATATCCTCGAAAAAGTAAATCAAAATCGACATGAGTGAAAAAAATATGATTACCCCAAATTATTTGATATTAAAACTTGAGTTGAGTTGACTATGGAAAAAATCAATACAACTTTGATCTACCGTTTAATTTATTTTTATATTTTTAAATACACAACAATATTATGATGCACCCCTTCTGAATGACCCTTCAATCCTTTCAAATCACTTAAATTTTTTAAAAAATTTGCATTTCAAATAAACACAAGTTTTACCGACTTTTGGAATCTCAATTTTGTTCTCTATATTTCAAACTCGATTTGTTTCAAGTTCAAGTTTTCTTTCTTTTTCCTTGATCGTTATCATTATCACTGTTGTCTACTCTCATCATACTAAATTTCTATTAAGTAATAACATCATGATAAAAAAATAATAAAATGATTTTAAAACTTAAGCGTCATTTAATGACTTAGTTTAAACATTAAAGCTTAAATTAATCACCTTAAATTAAAATTGTTAACAGTTTAGACTTATTAAGTTACTGTATTAAAGTTTAAACGTTAATCTATTTAAGCATGTACATTCCATACATTAAGTATAAAGTGAAGTTTTGTTATAAATTATAAAATAAATCACTTTAAACTCAAGTTATTAAGTTACTATTTTAGAAAAACATTAAACTATTCAAATGTGCACGTTCTATATGTTAAGTATTAGGTAAAGTTCTTGCCATAAATTCAAGAAAAATCACTTTAAAATTAAAGCTATTTAAGTAACTATTTAAACCTATTAAGTTACTGTTTTAAAGTTTAAACATTAAACAATTTAAACATATATATTCTACACGCTCAGTGTAAGTTATGTTCAGCACTTCAGTTACTGTTTAAACTTATCAAGTTACTGTTTTATGATTTAAATGATAAACTATTTAAAATGTATATTACATATGCTAAGTATAATTTATTAATATGTCTGTGTTATTAACTTATTATATAACAATGTGGCTACAACTCAATTATTAAAGTTCGGTCAGTAAAAAAATTAACATATTTAAAGTGAACATATTGAACTACTTACCTGGTCACCTCCAGCAGGTCACGCTCTCATGCATTTCTTGGCACAGCCACTTTTCTAGTAGATCACAAACATCATAACCACTTCTCTGCTAGGTCATGCACAGGCCCAACAATCTCTTCATTGGCATGACACACTCTTTGTGAATCAAATTAGTGAACTACCGCTGACTCATTAACCAATTTTCCTGAGGCCGAGTTAAATTTTTTTTTTCTGAAGTGCAATGTTCTTTGTGGGGTAGTCACCTAACAAGTGATCTCTTGAAAATGATACTAATTAGCATAATTGTTAAGTGAGCCACTGATTTATTTGTTACATATAGTATCAGATCTGCACCAAAAAGTAAATTGTGACCTAATTGGTTATGTAATATGTGATGTCGGTTCTTGCCGAAAATGTCAAATCTTTAAGAGAGATCAAATCAATAAACTATCAACTTTCGTTAAATAATTTTGAAATTGGGTCAAAAAACCTTCAAAATTAAATGTATTTTGTTGAAATTTTGTTTAATGTAGTATCATGATAGGAAGATTGTTAATTAACACCGATGTTAAGCTCATCAACTGACTTAGTGGTTAAATGGTAGTTTATTAATTTAATTTCATAACAAATTCTCAAATAGGGGTATCACAATGATATTTGCAAGGGTATTTTTCTGTATGAAGGGGGTTGCGAAGAAGTTGACAATTGGAGGGGGTGGTAGACTTCGCAAGGTGTTGTTGCTATGCTTATAGGGTTCTTACCTGCAAGGGGTAGTCCCTGTGAAGAGAAGAGAAAGATGCAACATCGACTGCACAAGCAGGAAAGGAGGAAGCACGTGAAGAGGAAACAGACTGTTGCGCAAGGGCAATGCTTGCGTGCATGTAAGACTCACTAAGAAGGCTCAACACCTTGCTTTGGTGCCCGCCTTTCTACAATTGACAAATGCAAGGCAAAAATAAAGATGAAATAACATGTTACATTTATAAATGAAAGGGAAAGAATAAGACAAATAAGCTGATTTTTATTGATGACTGCCATGGAACTTGGATAACGAAAATCTGAAACAGTATTAATTTAACATGTTTTATTGAGTGCCTAAAACTACAAAATAGGCCAAAATCTATACTGAAGAAAGCTAGAAAATGGTTCCTCAGTCACATGGGCTACCCTTCTGCAACCACGCAAGTGGGCTGAGAAAATCCATCGGAGATAAAGTGGACAGGCTCCAAAAGCTAATGATGTGAATTCAATGCTGGTAAATGTTTTCTCACATCCTTGAACTATATAGTAACCAGGATAATGTTTTGAATAAAAATAAGTTTAATCATTGTTTTTAAAATATAGTAACCATGATAATGTTTTGAATAAAAATAAATTTAATCATTGTTTAGCATTTCACCACTAGTCATTACAAATTACAATAGCTTCATCACCAAACGACACTTCCCAGATATTTCCAAAAAAAGTTCTGAAACAGTTCTTGGATTATTAATGCATATCCACTTATTGAAATGCTTATCTGAAATTTATTCTAAGCAAAAATTTATTTACTGGATTCCAGCTGCAGGCCCACTTTCTCATCTTGTTCAGGTAGCATTCAAGGACAGTTCGGGAAACAAGATTCTATGTAATACTTCAATTAACTGTCCACTACTTGAAGGTGCACAATGGCATTTATAATTGCAAGAAGGGCACCGGGATCAACCATCAAAATAAAACTACCTATTCCAAAAAGGTATGGCAATACGACAAGCATACAATCAGCATGCATTAGAAAGGGAGTTCTGTTATTGACTGAAAAAAGGAGCTATGCAATTTAGGTTCTATACGAATGAACCAATCTATGCTAGTCTTTCCTAGCCTTTCTTCTATAAGAGAAGGTAAAAAAAATATACACCTAAAATGCATGAACTTGGGATAAACACTTCAATCGAGTTAATGCATATATACACTAGTAAGTGGATGCTATAGAAAAAACTAACAGAAAATAAATGAAGACTGGTGCAAATTGTAAATATTAAGCTGTAGAATACAAAAGATGAAAACATTTACCAAGTTTTTGTTTCTTTCTTCCAGTATATTCTCCAGTGGAGGGCGGCCTGAAAAAAAGAAGTAAACATGATATTTAAAATTTATGTGGGTATATAAATCCCGTAGTAAATTTTAAAAATCCATAAACGTGACAAAAGGCAAAACTACTGACCTTGTGTGAATCACAATCATAAAAGCTAATACTTAGCCAAGTTTTTGTGCCAACATAAATTTCTCTGAACTGGTTATCAAATGGAAGCTAAGAATCAACTAGGAGTAAGCCATAATTTGCTTGTCTTGACTGTGATTAAGTTTAACGTTGGTCCTTGTTGAGGTAAAATCTCTCTGACTCAGCATTGGCCAACCCGCCATTTTCAACAAGATCAAGTGGGTTCACCTGAACTGGCTGACCCCCACCCAGAATTGACTAATCCCAACTGATTCTTGCGGATCCTAGCTATTTCTACCAATTTATTCTCAAATCATCTAAGAGTTGATCTTACTAGGTGGAGTTGGGATTGGCCAAGGCTGATTTTCATCTGGTTTGGCTGAATCTGCCAACCATGTTATTTGATTATGGTGGTCAGATTGAGTCAGCCAAACAATGTCCTCAAGTTATGGCTTTTATTCTAACTCCGGTGATATGTGAGCAACTTCCATCATCAGTCTTTAATGCTATATCTCCAACCACTATTGTTCACCATTCTTAAACATTTCTATAAAAGTGTCAATCATTCAGCCACATCTTCTAACAATGTGCATCTGTCCTTTTCCAATGGGCTCCTGTCACCTTCTACGCTATACCCCCTCAGCAGTGGTAGAGATGCATAGGGTTACCGAGATATAATGGTAAATCGTACATGGAATGCACCACAGTAGATGGATAGTTGCGGAATCCATCCATCAATGGGCCTTTGTTACTGTTATCTTCTTCACCATCCAGTTGAGCAGCCATCAAGTTATATCATTAGACCCATGTTTGACATCAGTCTCCGATGGCTACATCTTCTTCAAAAATGTTTTCATCAGTCTAGCCTTTCCGTCAGGTTACCATTGATGGGGACAGATTTAGTGAGTTTTAGTATTTTTTTCTTTTTAGTCCTTGGTAGACATGTTTGCAGAGAGTTTTTTTACAAGGTCTTTTTTTGTAGCAAAAGACTCTATATAAGAGCCCACATGTAGTCCCGAAACAACACAGCTTAATAGAATCTTTGGAGTACACAGCACCTTGTATGTCTGCAGAGGGGTGCAGCCCCGCTCTCTCTTTTCACCTCCTCAATTGGCCACAGTGGCCTTCCTAATCGTCACCCTGTTCTCTCCCCCTCCTCACCCTCATTCTCCGGTGCAACAAGTACTTGACTTGTCGCATCGTGGGAAAGATTGTTTGCAATGTGAGCCGGTTCATGCCTACGTCCTGGTCAGCATTCCGGAAGCATAGCCAGATGAACCGTCCAAAGTGGAGTGCCCACATGGTGGTACTAACCCCTTATTTAATGTTGCATTTCAGATTTCAAAGTGTAGTTATGTTTATTTGTCCAAGGTTCAATAGTCCAGCTTCAAGTCTCAAAGGCACAATGGGCCAGTCTTCAAGTCATGTCGGCACAATGGGCCAATCTTTAAGTTCGATGGACCGGAATGCCTGTTTGGAGCTTCAATGGCCGGAGGGGCCTAATTTTGCAACCCGCATAAGCTGTTTTTTCTTTTTTTGCATGCCTTTCTCCTTGCTGCAGCAGCGGGCAACATGGGCCTCAAAGGAACTGAAATGGGCCTGAACTGGGTCAGCTTGATGGACTTTCAATGGGACTGCACAGGGGACATTTTAAGACAGATTTGGAGCTGATTAGGTGCTGCACAAAAAGTAGAAAGATGGATGATTTCAAGTACTGTTCAAAGGACAGCAAAGTGGGTTTTTGTTAGGCCACAAAGGGGCTGTTTTGGATTGTAGGAACACCACACAAAGGGGCTGTTTTGGTATATTTGAGTCTGTTTGGGGAAGACTTGGCCTGTCGGATGGATTCCAAGAATATCCAGATCATCACCCTCTCCTCCATCTAAATGAGGGATCGAGAACCCGCCCAGAGGAGACTTGGCCCATCGGACGGATTCCAAAAATGTCTGGGACATCACTCCTTTACCCTCACTGGCAAAGGGGATGTGTAGAGGACAGAACGAGGGCTGTTTAGGTGCTATGTAGAGACGTCTGATTGCTGTCATTTCGGGCCTGATTAGGGGAGGCCGAAGGGCTATGTGACCAAAATCTCCTTAATTGCACCAAATCTCTGATTTTATCAATCTCTCCGATCGGTGCATTCTCAGCCGTCGATAATTTCAAAAATTATAATTAAATGTAATTAAATCATCTCGTTGACTGAATTTTATTTTTAAAGTATCAATATTCCTGAGACAAAAATCTTGAACTGGGAAATTGAAATATTCAACTTGTGAGTCGATCCGAAAGCTGGTCGGACCATTATGCCCCTAGGGTGACAGGGTACAGACTCCCATCTAGATTTGATATTTTTCTGCATAACTCCTAGATCGGTGGTCGGATTTTCGAACTATCTCAACCGTTGTCCAGCTCTGTCTTGGACGGATATTATGAGGAAGTCGGATTTTCCGATCAAATCCTGATTTGTCTCGATATGCTGGGGGCAAAACGGTCATTTTGACCTTCCGGTGTCCATTTTACATGTCTTGGGCACCATTGCAAAGGTTGTGTTAGGGGCTATGCAGCAAACTTGTTGTCTTGGCCATCCAGACCCATTAAGTCCATCGAGGCATTTTCAAAGCCCATTTGTACTAACTTGACTTTGATTTACCGAATTTGGCTTGGATTTCTAAACTGACTTCAGCATTGCTCAAATTTGAATTGAGCAAACTTAATGGAGTTGTTTGGACTCTCTTTCTGGGCCACTATTTGATTTTTCGGGCCCACTGAGCCTTATTGGGCCTAGCTGATCCATCAGACCACTAAGGTGGGCCCCACCCTTATTTTTCCTTTCTGGTCCCTTCTTTTCTTTGTCCAAAGTTTTTTTTCTAGCCTTTTGCATTTAGTAAAATTTGGCACCAACACTAACACTCCTATTTTCATAGTTGTCATTGCTAAACACAGACAAATTTCCTTTCTCCAAAACAAAACAATTGAGTTTTTAAATTTTTAAAAATGAGGTTATATCACTGGCCAAAGGGTCTTGATGACTGACCTAAAAGTGAGGAAGAGATTATTTTCTGGTGATATTCGACTGCTAAAAGAATGTCAATTAAGGATCATGTTCCATCAGTCAGAAAAACTGAAAGCTAATCTATCTGATCAAATTAGATTCCAATTGTATTGTTCTAGGGCCAGAAGATTTTTTTGGCTGTAGACCACACAACAGATGACCTCCCAGGAATTGTAGGCCTCATCATTGACTAGCAAGACCCACCAATCAATGTAGGCTTCTAAACCTATTCTCGCATTAAATTCTAAAAACTGTTTTTACCGTTCTGATGTATTTTTTGGTTTAATAAATAAGATCCATGATTGAATGTCAGGTCTTTCCTATCTACTGCCTCCATGCTTTTAATTAAGTCATGTTAAATTGATCTTACATGAGAATTAGTAGCTCTAGAATGTTTCAATTTATGTTCCTTAACTTCCTTCCTATTATTAGGATATATCAAGAGACTAATCGGAACCAAGAATAACAAGGATGAAGCAAAGAAAAGATGTAAATTCATTTTCCACTACAAATGAAATAGGTAATCAGTTACCTGTCTCTTTATCTTTCTTCATTGAGGCCCAGCCCTGCCACAGTCCACCATGAAATTCTCCAACATGAGGAGCACTGGGACCAGCAGAACTTTGTAGCTAAGTCTTTGTTTTGTTATGTGTGACCTCGGCAAGGGTGGTTAATTCATAAAAGTGCCAGGTAGTGAGGTTTAGCGAGCTTATGGATGGTGGATAGTCACTTTCAGCTAGGAACACTTGCTGTACATACATAGCACTAACTTTCTAGCATGAAATAATGATAAATTTTGATGTTTATTTTGAGTTCTTGTATAGAGTCAAGTGCAAGGTGACTCTAGTGGTCAAGAAAGATTTTAGTAACCTGGTCACCAGCTCAAGTTAAACCAATTCTAATCTCCAAGCTTGGGTAACCAGCTAATGTGATAGACACGGACATTGTTCATGGAATAGTCAGTTAGCTTGACCAATTGAATTATAGATATAACCAAGTCAAGTTAGTGACTAGTATGATCCATGGAATGCAATCTCATGAAAATCGCTATCTTTTCCTCCTTTTAAGAAACAAGATCCCTGAAATCACAATATTGATGCTGGAGCATCATTATTGGTTTTATTGTGCCACTCATAGTTCTCAGAGGGTATTCAACATAATTCTGCATTTCAACGGGATCTCAGCATTTTATTTCAGTCATTTTATTTATATTTTTTAATTATCGAAATACAACAGTAGATTGCCAATATCTGAAAGTTAAGATAAAGGGCATTTTGTAGCTTTTAAGTACTTTTGTAAAAGGAGAGATGATTCAGCTTATTGTAAAAATATTTCCTCTTAAAAAAGACTCCTAGTACTCTCTCTGTCTCTGTCTCTGTCTCTGTCTCTCTCTCTCTCTCACACACACACCCACCCACCCACACACACATCCCCCACCCACCCACCTTCAGCCTCTGCACCTTATTCCTAGATTCTCCTGCCAGCCTGTTCAAATAGCATGCCTTGTCACCACCTTCCGGTGACACCACCATCTTGGTGCCCCACCTATTTGGCTGCCCACTACTCTCCCTATCTTTCTATCTCTATCTCTGATGCTCGTCCCCACACCCATTTGGATCTGCACACCCACGCAGTGTTGTTGTCAGCTGCCCACTTCACTGCCCATCTGTGCACACTGCATCCCCCTGTCTAAATCTCCCATCTCAGTGCTCCTCCAACCCTCCTGTCCCACTGCTGACAACCCACTGCGCAAACAGCCCTCCACATTATGCTTCTCCAGCAGCCAATTCTCATCACTGACACCCAGCAGCACCTTCCACAACATGCCCACCTCTCCCTACATTTCCTCATCAGCTGGACAGCTTTCCCACTTTATTTGCTGTCTGACACCCTGAGTCTGCCCTCCCATCTTCTTCTTTGTAATACGTAGACAAATCACCCCTGCCATACTGGGTTGTACATGTTGAAGCCTTTCACCCCTGCATGGCTCAGCTCAACAGTATCCAAGATTCAACTAATCAATGGTACCATCTCCGCCACCTCATCTGTGGCAATGCTCCAACCAAGGATTGTCGTCTCGGATCTTGGCTTTGTCTCGGAAGGCTAAAAGAGAAGAGATCTCGTGAGATTCTCAAATTTTTTTTGGGAGATTAGATCTTGGATTTTATTTATGTAAGGTATACCTTATCCAAGAATTGCCATCTCACATCTCGATTTTATCTCATGGAGATTAAAGAAAAGAAATCTTTGAAAAAATCTTGGGAGATTAGATCTCGGAAATACCAATCAATATGCATGTTTAAGTGTGAAATGTCATGTAATCTCTTTAAAAATGACAAGGAAACTCATATTAAAAATCAAAATGAACAGTGAGAGAATTTAAAGGAAATACAAACACAAAGAGAGTGAACTATTGTTAGTAGAAGATATACAAAAGATCAAATGTTAGACCTAAGTTTCGTCTTAAACAATATGGATAGGAGAGTAATGACATCTTGGGTCAATTGTACATATATAGTCATAAGAATATTACGTTATAAAATTTTATCGAGCAATAATGTCTAGATGAATATTTAGATGAATTCTATAATAAATTTGGCGATATACAAAGCAAACTTAACAAGGCCATCTAACAAGTTAAGGGTAATAATAGACGGAGGAAATCAAGGTATCAAAGATACTATATAGATATTCTCGTTTTGGCGATCTCATTTCTCGGATGTGTGGAGAGAAAGAGATTCTTGGGCGATCTCTAGAGATTCTCAAGAGATTGCATTTCATGGCTCTAACCTTCGCTGTTTGTGCATGACAACCACACCAAGCACTCTGCAGCTTGCATCTTCAATGAACAACACTTTCTACTATAGAGGCGATCAAGGTGACCGCCTAGGCGACGAGGCAAGGCAAGGCAAGGCGGTCCCTCGTCGCCCCATCTCAGTCTGAAATGCCAAGGCGGCCACCCTGGGCTCGTAAGATCTGAGATCAGATCCACTGGTCTTGTCTCCTCTGCCCAAAACATCAGCTTCCCCAGGCTGTTTTCGCCACACCCAACTTGTCCATGGTGGCCTATGTTGGATTGCTTCCATTGTTGAAGGGGATGGGGCAAGGCAAGGAGTCACCCACCACTTGCCTTTAACTACATAGACTCCACTGGCTTTGCTTGTCAGTCACTGGAGGTATCCAGCCCATCCATCACCAACAATCCCACCACCCTCCCCTGTTGCAACACAACTATACCAGTACAGCTGCTAACTTCTCTTTCTCATCAACTGTATGAACCTTGCCACGATCACCAAAACACCTGCACCTCCCATTTTGTACAAAACAGTGGCTGCAACAACTGATGCGGGATGGGAGAGGAGGTTCCGCCATTCCTGTGCGCGTCGGCGGGCCCGAGGAAGCTGTACCGAGCTGAAGGCTGCCCAAAACGGGGCTGACGAACACTGGACCAAACTGAGACCAGGCTGAACCGGCTCGATGGGCACTGAACTGACCCCGGACAGTGCTGAACCGCGTCGAACCAGGCTGGAAACTGCTGAACCAAGCCTGAAATCCACTGAACCGGACCCCTTGGCCGCTGAACCGGGCCCACAAGTGCTGAACCGGTCCCAAACGGCGCTGAACCGGCCTTAAAATGCCTGAACCGGGTAAAAACCCACTGAACCGGCCCTGAACCGGCCTCTGGATGGGTGAACCGGCCCTAAACCGCCTTGAACCGGGTAAAAAATGCCTGAACCGGCCCTGAACCGGTGTGAACCGGGCTAAACCGGCGGTCTGGGCTCTGAACCGGTGCGAACCGGTCAGTCCATGCTGAACTGCGCTTCCTGCGGACTGGACCCGGGGGGGGGGGCTTGAGCCGGTGTGCGAACCGGCGGCGAGGGCGAGCTCGGCCGGTCGCGTGGCCGGCCGCGACTTACCCAGTGGGGGTTCGTGGCAACGCGGGGCTCGTCCGGACGAGGGAGTCGTGGCCGCGCGGTTCGGTGCCGCGTACCCCGATCGGGGGGGGGAGGCCGTCGTCGAGCGCGGGCGGATGCTCGCGAAGGTGGGCTTCATGCGAGCTCATCCGCGACGGAGGAGGAGGCGGAGGAGGAGCCGGCGGAGGCCGTCGTCGTCGGAACCGTTGCCGGAGGGGGGGGGAGGCCGGAGGGGCTCGTCCGCCTACATCCTCGCCTCCGTCTTCTTCATCTTCTTCTTTCCTCTCCGTCTTCTTCTCCGACGAGTCTTCCGGAAGAGGTGTTCAACCGCAGGGAGGGGGAACGGCGAAGGGGGGGGGGCTCAGGGTGTTGTGAGGGTTCCGTGAGGGGCCAATGGGTCCGTGGGGATGTTTGTGGGGGCGGAGAAGAGTTGCCTAGGGCGGGGTGCTTGGTTTAGGGCGCGAGCAATGCGGACGGACCGGAAAAGGGGGGGTGGTCTGTCGCAGGGGCTTCCAGCGGGGAAGGGGGTCCGTGGGGGGTGAAGGGGCTGCTGTAGGGGTCGAGGGGAGGTGAGGGACTGGGGTGGGAGAAGGTCCGGACGGACATAGGGCAGCATCGACGGAGATGTCGACGCAGGTTGGAAAACTGAACGGGATAGGGGAAGAGGGAGCCGGACCTAGCTCCGGAGGTGAGGAGAAACACCGGGAAGGGGAGGGGAGAATCGGGAGCACCCGGAGGTGAGGGAACGACGCCAACGTCGGAGGGGGAAGGGGGAAAACGGGAGGAGCTTCTCTCCTTGGGTTTAAACATCCATCCTCCATCTCATTCACTAAATTTGAGCTCTTTAAATAGAGCTGGACATTACAAGATGGACTTCTAAAAACTCTAATTACATATATGTCCTCTAAAGGACTAAAATAAAAAGGACTCAAAAGACTCTAAATATTCAAATAAAATGCATAAAAATAAAATCCTAACACTACGAAATAAAAGAAATAACTACGTCATTTCTTGAGGATCCGGAAGACGCTATCTCCGAACAAACGGACGATCCGGTCCGTACCGGTCCCCATCATTCTCCCCCGGTTGCGAAAAACTCGTCCTCGAGTTTTGTAGTGCCGTATGATCAACATGGTCACTACTAAAACTGAGGACGGCGGTAGTGCAGCTCGGGTGATGATGAAGTGGGACCGGGAAGCTCCAAGGTGATCGCAGAAGGTGACCTAGACGGTGTCGTAAGTGCTATCAAGCTCTAGGTCTAGGTACTTTGTCGAGTCAACTGTGCGCGGATCCTCTGAAACAGGCGTCTCTAGTACAACGTCGGTGGTCAACTCTGTCAGCAGCTCCATAACCTGTGCTGTCAACTTGGTCAGGATGGCTCGATCGGACTCGGCCTCGAGGTGTCGCTGCTCTGTCGTCAGCTCCAACAGCAACCCTGTAAGCTGCTCAGTCAGCTCAACCTCGATGGCTCTGTCTGCCTCGGCATCGATGGTGCACTGCTGCACGTACTTTGCGGCAAGCTCTGGACTGGCCTCATAAACTACCTCGATAAGCGTGTCAGGCTACTCCTCAGGCACAGGCCACTGGGCATAAGTGTTGCCGATACAGATCGGCTCTCTCAATGCTCTGTATTCCTTGGGCCGCAAGGTAAGCTCTCGAGCGAGTGTGTCCAAATCTGCTTGCCGATCAGCTAACCACTCGGAACCCAGGATGAGACAATGTCCGTAGGGAACTATCTCGCACCAGGCATCTTCTACATATCGCACTGTCCATGGTCTAAGTCGGCCTCTGACAATACGAGCAAACTGGATATAAGCTTGACTGTCCTCAACCACCTGATAATCTGGAGCGATCAACTCGAAAAAAGACTGCGAGATGACACTGCATGAAGAGCTGGACAAAAATGCCGTGGTGTGCACCTCTAATGGTAATGTGACGTCAAAACTGAAGTGCCGATGTCCCGCGCAACGTAAGGATCCCGACTCGTGGAAACAAGTCGGCGCCAACTCTGATACCAAACTTATGCGGGACGGGAGAGGAGGTGCCGCCATTCCCGTGCGTGTCGGCGGGCCCGAGGAAGCTGTACCGAGCTGAAGGCTGCCCAAAACGGGGCTGACGGGCGCTGGACCAAACCGAGACCAGGCTGAACCGGCTCGATGGGCACTGAACCGACCCCGGACAGTGCTGAACCGCGTCGAACCAGACTGGAAACTGCTGAACCGAGCCTGAAATCCACTGAACCGGACCCCTCGGCCGTAAACTGGGCCCACAAGCGCTGAATGGTCCCAAACGGCACTGAACCGGCCTTAAAATGCCTGAACCGGGGTCAAACAGGCCTGAACCGGGTCAAAACCCACTGAACCGGCCCTGAACCGTCCTCTGGATGGGTGAACCGGCCTTGAACCGGATCAAAAATGCCTGAACCGGCTCTGAACTGGCGTGAACCGGGCTAAACCGGCGGTCTGGGCTCTGAACCGGTGCGAACCGGTTGGTCCACGTTGAACCGCGCTGCCTGCGGACCGGACCGGACCGGGGGGGGGGGCTTGAGCCGGCGTGCGAACCGGCGGCGAGGGCGAGCTCGGCCGGTCGCTTGGCCGGCCGTGACTTACCCCGTGGGGGTTCGTGGCAATGCGGGGCTCGTCCGGACGAGGGAGTCGTGGCCGCGCGGTTCGGTTTCGCGTACCTCGAGGGGGGGGGGGGGAGGTAGTCGTCGAGCGCGGGCGGATGCTCGCGAAGGCGGGCTTCACGCGAGCTCGTTCGCGGCGGAGGAGAAGGCGGAGGAGGAGGCGGAGGAGGAGCCGGCGGAGGCCGTCGTCGCCGGAACCGTTTCCGGAGGGGGGAGGCCGGGGGCTCGTCCGCCTACGTCCTCGCCTCTGTCTTCTTCATCTTCTTCTTTCCTCTCCGTGTTTGTCTCCGACGAGTCTTCCGGAAGAGGTGTTCAACCGCAGGGAGGGGGAATGGCGAAGGGGGGAGCTCAGGGTGTTGTGAGGGTTCCGTGAGGGGCCAATGGGTCCGTGGGGATGTTTGTGGGGGCGGAGAAGAGTTGCCTAGGGTGGGGTGCTTGGTTTAGGGCGCGAGCGGTATGGACGGACCGGAAAAGGGGGGGTGGTCTGTCGTATGGGCTTCCGGGGCCGGGGAAGGGGGTCCGTGGGGGGGGTGAAGGGGCTGTTGTAGGGGTCGATGGGAGGTGAGGGACTGGGGTGGGAGAAGGTCCGGACGGACCTAGGGCAGCATCGACGGAGGTGTCGACGCAGGTCGTAAAACCGAACGGGATAGGGGAAGAGGGAACCGGACCTAGCTCCGGAGGAGAGGAGAAACACCGGGAAGGGGAGGGGAGAATCGGGAGCACCCGGAGGTGAGGGAACGATGCCAACGTCGGAGGGGGAAGGGGGAAAACAGGAGGAGCTTCTCTCCTTGGGTTTAAACATCCATCCTCCTTCTCATTCACTAGGTTTGAGCTCTTTAAATAGAGCTGGACACTACAAGATGGACTTCTAAAAACCCTAATTACATATATGTCATCTAAAGGACTAAAATAAAAAGAAGGACTCAAAGGACTCTAAATATTCAAATAAAATGCATAAAAATAAAATTCTAACACTATGAAATAAAAGAAATAACTACGTCGTTTCCTGAGGATCCGGAAGACACTATCTCCGAACAAACGGACGATCCGGTCCATACCGGTCCCCATCAACAACCAATGAGAATCCATGCAAATTTCATTCACCCACGAAAAAGGAGTCTTTCTTGTGCACATGGTTCAACACTCGTCTTGCTCCCCCTGGGTCCTCTTGAACTCTTCCACCTCATCCAGAACCTTGAACCTTCTGTCTGCAGCTGCAGTCTTTTTTCTTCATCACCTGACACTGTCTGCAGCAGCTGTAAGGTGCAGTCTTTTCATATGACCAACACCACACTTAGCAGAAACTTCTGTGCCTATCAGTCTGCCCTCAATTGTAGATTGCCTGAAATAGTGGATTCTCAGACCAAGTAGCAGTCACACAGAACATTCCAGAACACTGAGGCCAAAATTGTTCGGAGGCCAATCCTGATAGCTGGGCCCACCAGAATTGAACTCCAACTTGGGTCAACTGATTCAACATGATTCAGCTGCTCCTGGCAGGTTCAACCAGTCCAGCTTGTCAAGTTCAATCTAAATTGGCATATTTATTGAATTGTTTATAGATGTTCCAAAAAAGTCAGTTTGCTTAAAAGAATTATATGGAAGCAACTATGCACATTTGAATTTTTACGATTTAAAACATGGAAAAACATCCTAACATAATGCTGCTTGTGGACTGTAAAACATAAACCTGATAATCCAACTTGCAGCCACTGATACAATGCATTCTATAGAACTGATAAAAATCTAAAGCACTTTCACCAACATGCAAGACAGTTATAACTGCCGGATAGAGTTAATTGCATAGAATCATTTTATGTTAAGAAACACACAAACAACAAAAAAGGAAGTCATATTACCAAGTGTCGACTGAAGGAACAAACAGATTATTTTATTGTTTTCAGATGACAAAATCTACTGTAGACTTACCAGTGATTTGGAGGCGATACTTGGCCCAGATACCATATAATGAATTTGCTATTGTTCCAATCTGTAAATAGTTTTGTAATCATTAGACATCAACACGTATCCAGATTTTGAACTTTTGACACATGCAATGCCAACAATAAGAAAAACCAGACAACATTCATCCTATTCGAGTTCAAGCAAACATTATTGAAGTTTGCAATGACAAGATGTCCTTAAGCAGCATACGGAATCACAGGAAATTCATCCACTGCAAAACATAGTCTTCTTGTAACGGGAAATTCAATATGTGCAATGGAAGTGAGACACAAGAATATTGATCCAGAAGAACGAATATGAATACCAAAAAGAGCCCATTTTTTGGAAAATTTTGTTCTTTTATAAAGCTTTTCCTGATCCCATGTGCTAAATTTAGAGACCAAGATTCCCTGTATGAGTGCCAACCACACAATGTCCCTCATCCTTATATTACCAAAACCAAAGCAGATCAAGCCCCAGGAGCCATCATCCAACATCCTTGTCCCAGGATGAGAAACTATTAATTGAGGTATTGATTTTAGAATTTTCAATGCCATAGTGTGTAGATAGCAAGTGCTGCACTGAGTCTGCTAGGGAAAAAAAGATTTTATGAGGTGATTTGCCCAAGATGCCTCCTGTACCTTCATAGTGCACAGCCTAAACAAGTTAAAATATAGGACTGCAGGACAATGTGAGTCAATAAAAAAGGCAAGTTTAAAATATAGAAGGGCCTTTTAGGAATGTTTTAATCCTCTGACAAGGAGCTCAATGTTTCTAGCGTATCATACAAAAGTTCAAAACCTTGAATTTGTTCTATTGTTTTCCTGGTTAAATGTGCATACGTATGATATGAATGTCAGAAATATGTTCAGGAATCATGTTTATATGATGCAAAAATGATTGAGTTAAGATGATTCTTGCCATTTTATGCATATAATTGTTTCAAATCTATGGTCATTAAAATTTTAAACTTTAAGAAAAAAAATCCCTTCAAATGTTCTATGTTGTGTCCCACTTTTAGCAGCTGCCTTTGATCCTTTATGTTCTACGGTGTGCCACAACACAAATATTTCAATCAGGAATCAGTATTATCAGCAACACGTTAGAAAAAGAAAAAATTGTCACCTGCATTGGACATATTAATCTAACAATGACTCTTTCCAAGATACAAGAAAGTATGACAACGTTAGGGATGCCATGTCTTTGCTCATGGTCATTATCATAGTTGTCAAAGCGCTTGACTAGGCGCCACTTAGGCGGCACCTAGGCGGCAAGGCGTTACTTGACTAGTGCCTTGCTGGAAGTTCAAAAGGTGCCCACCTTGAGAGCCTAGACACCCAAGGTGTCCACCTTGGCGCCCAGGTTAGGTGCCCCAAAAAGTTATACATAATAAAAAAAATTTCTTTCAGGGGGCTTTGCCCCCCTGATATCTCCCACAAGGGGCACTGCCCTCTTGACCACCATGACCTGACTTCGTAGGTTGATCCGCGACTATTCTATGCCCTCTGTTTAAAAAAATTATAATAATATTTCACTATCACTCATACTATCGTATATATATAAGATTCATAATTATAAATATATGTTATATACTTAAATTTATAAAAATCTATTTTAACTCTCTTCTCTGTCACTCACACAGATCAAGTTTATTAAGATTAATTATTTCTCAAAATAAATATATACATATGCATACATAATTACATAAATAAAATCACATGGGTACTTCTCAATGATCAAAGTCAATACTACTCACCACAATAATAGTGCCTAAAGAACTTTACGAAGATGCAAAAGTAAAAAGCCGTTTTGAGAATAACTTAAAACTAACCTTGCTCTGATACCAATTCACGAGCGTCACAAGAGCAAAGATCAACGGTGGCGAACGAGAATTATGAAGGCGGCGATGAGCGTCACAAGAGTAACGAACGAGAACTCCGAAGGCGGCATTGATGAAGGCGAAGAGAAGCTAGTAGACACGATGAACGAGACACTCAAAGGATCACACCCTAGTATTCTTATTTTTGAAGCTTACAAGGTGCCCTTACAGAAGAGCTTACAAGTCTTTATATAAGACTTCAGTCTATACTATTGCGGACTTCAGAGGGCATGAAATCCGAAAACCGTGGGCTCAAAACCGGGTGCGCCCATGATTTTACAAAAGTTATTCGATCGGCTCCCCGAGGCTCAGATCGAATCTATTACAATGACCTTGACTAGACTCTTGACTTTAAAGGAAATATTTATCAAAGCGGGTGCATCATTTGGGCCCCATCGTCCTTTGATATATATGCCTTCTCAATCATTACAAAGAACGACATAGTATTTTTACAATTATTGTCCTTGGAGATGATACAAAGTTGCATCTTCCATGTCGTCGTCTGCCTCGTCAGCCCATCTATCATTCATATTTTGCCAAAGTGCTTTCGTCTTAGGTCCCAAAATATTAATGTCCAGCCGTTGGTGGTAGCTGGGTCCTCCATGATGGCTTTTGTGCACAAGTTTTCCTTCATCTCAGATCATAATTCTTCCATCCGTCCAGCTAGGAACAGTTATCGGCCATTTGCTTTCATTTTTCATACCTCTAATATTTGTATGCTGTTCTTTTTCTTCATTAAAAAGACCATCAAATTCTTTATAATCTATATCATATGAATATTATGGTCGGATTCTCCATATTTGTATTGAAGGAAAAGTATTTCCAATCGTTATTTCTTGGAATGTGGCCGTGATGTCTATTTCAAATACTTGGATAAGGCGAGGAATCCATTCAGCTATCGTTTTTATTATCATGGGGAAGTTTAAATTATTTATCTGTTCTCTGGTGACTATTATTTTGTTCACTATACTCTTTTCAATGGCATAGATACTTTGTTCGTCTATTTCATGATGTACCAGAGTTATTCTTCTTTTATCACTATATTCAGTCAAACAGTCTTCATATTCCATTATGAGTCTCAACACATGAGATTCCCATATTTTGTCATTTATTATTTGCATTATCTCTGGTGGAAATTTTTCATTGATATAACTATAAAGAGCTATTCTTTTTGCTTTTTCCAAGATTTTCGAGAACATGGAAGTATTTTCAAGATAATTTATAATATTGAGTTGTTCTTCTGGTTCTTCTAGGTGAATATTTTTTTCAAGGAAAGGTAGCATATGATGATGGCAGATAGTAAGATAATTACTTCTTTCAAATTAAATTTTCTCGCTTAAGTTCGTTATTTGATCTTGTAGATAAATTATTGCATTTTGATTGTATCTTGCATTTTCTTCTAATGCAATTAAGTAATCTTCCATGTTCCTTATAGCTGAAATGTATTCAGGACTACTTTGTAGTCCTCCAGTACTCTTCCAAATTTTATTTAGACTTTAATAAGTTTTTTTGCTCAAATTGTTATTGCTTTTATAAAAGCTTCTGGCTTGGCTTATTTGATGTATTACATATTGATTTTGAGTCTTTGTCATATCTATTATAATATTTCCTTTTGCAAAGTTTATGTTTATTTTTGGTTCTGCTTTATTAATAGGAGTAATATAGGATGGTGCTGTAGAGGTATTTCTTGAGACTTCAATAATATTTTTTCCTACCCGCAGGTATTTCTTGTGAATGATGCTTCTTTATTCTTCATCGCTGCTTCAAGAAATTTATTCTGCATTCTGAAAGGGTCGAGATAGATAGTCAGCAACTACATTTTGATATCCTGGTAGGAAATGTATTGAATAACTGCAATCTTCTAACTGCATTAACCAACGTACTCTTCTACTATTTTGATCTTCTTTTCGATTTTTTATATAATGATATAATCCTTTATTATCGGTATTAATTCGAAAAGTGGTTGGTAATAACCAATATTTAAAACTTTTAATAGTTTTTAATATGGCTAAGAATTCTTTTTCATATGTAGAATAATTTATCTCGGGTTTCGAGAATTTCTCTGAAGTATATCCAACTACATCTTCTTTTTCTACAGTTAATATTCCCGCCCAATATAGCTGACTAGCATCTGTTGATACTACTAGTTTATCAGTTTCTTTAGGTATGATTGTTTTCGGAATTTTTGTTATAATAGATTTTATGTATATAATTTCTTTATTTTCTTCCGGAGAGAGTGTAATTTTTATTTTATCTGTTTCCCATCGTGTTACAATTTTATCATTTTCTTTTTTATATTTTTTATTTTCCGAATTAAATTTTCTTTGTAATTCTTTTGTTAATTCGCTTAGTCTAGTAATATATTTCCTACCATAATTCAGAATTCCTATGAAGCTCTGTAATTGTTTGAGTGTTGTGAAGGTATCTGGAAAATCTTTAATTTTACTTATAATATGACTTTGAAGTTCAATAGAACCTTGATCAATGATTTTCCCTAGATATTCTATTTTTTGTTTACAAAGTTCAATTTTCTTGGGTGATAAAATTATACCATTTTTGATAAGAATTTCTTTTATTATTTGTAAATGATGTTTATGTTGATTATAATCATCGGAGAATACTAATATATCATCTATATAAACAATAATGAAATTATCATAATCTTTAAAAATTGAATTCATCCATTTTTGGAAAATTTGTGGAGCATTTTTTATTCCAAATGGCATTACATTCCATTCTAGATGTTCATAAGGTGTAGAAAAAGAACTTAGTTCTTTAGATTCTTGGTCTTCTAATTTTATTTGCCAAAAACCTGATTTAGCATCAAATTTACTAAACCATTTTTTGTTTTGTAGTCTTTTTAAGATACTATCACAACTAGGTATATGGAAACCATCAAATTTTGTATGTTTATTTATTTTTTATAATTTATTACCATTCTTGCCTTTCCTCTTTTTTGTTTTGAATGGTTTCGTACCGTGAAGGCATGAGATATATGTGGACTTCTACTTGGTTGGATTAGTTTCATTTGTTTTAATTTTGTAATTTGCTTTTGAAATTCAAGTACATCTTCCTTAGAATAAACTAAAGGTTTTGTTCTTAGATTTTTCTCTTTATGTTCTGGCATGAGTTCTATTTTACAATATCTTGGGCTTCTCTCAAATAATTTTAAAGGGTTTTCAGAGAATAGTTCATTTAAACTGTTTATATAAATGTCTTGAAAACTTTCTCTGGATATATTTATTGAAAATTTAAATATTTTTGGTACTATAAAGTATCGAGGTACTAAAATTTTTATATTATTTTTAGTAAAGGTGTTAAACATTTTATCAATTATAATCGGTGAATATTTATTTATGAAATTATTACTTAGGATCATATTTCCTAGTCCTTCTTTTATTATATATACTTCAGGAATGATAAATTCTTCTTCAATTTCTTCCTGATCTAAAATATGTATAGATACGTTTCTTGATATTTTATTAGAGTTGGTGTTTCCTGCTAGTCCACTAAACAATTATGGTTTTTTCAATTCTTCATTTGTAGTTCTAGGCCAAAATTTTTCTTCGACGATACTTTTAGTAGCTCCTGAATCTAATATAGGAAAAAGATTATAATTTTGACCATTTCCTAATTTTATTTTAATACATATTCTGTTTATCTGTCTTGTGATTGTTTCCATTAAATAAAATTATAAATTTTATTTATTATAGGATTTGCAAGTTTGTTTTTATTTTTAATTCTGATGATTGACGTTTTTTCAAAACTTTTGATTATAATTGTTATTTCTCCACTGTATGTGGATTTTATGGTTCCTTCTATAATTTGTAGGTCTACGTTCTTTAACCAACCATTTTTTCCTTTTATTAAACCATAAAATTCTTCCGGTATTATAAAACCTAAACCAGTATATAATATTTTTCTTTCCATTGGCTGTAAAGTTACATTTTCATTTGATAGTAATGTAAAACCTATTTCTGATTTTTCTGGCCTATCAACATTTTTATCATATTTGACGACATAAATTTTGTAATTTTTGAATAGATATTATTTTACTTCTCTATTAAGGGGTCTTTCCATGCGAATCATATTAGATGAGTCCGATAGAATTTTTTCTACTGTTATTTGTTTGGATTCGACTGTGAAGGTAATAGTATAAGGAATTATTGTAATTGGATTATATTGATTTAAGATATCATTTCCAATTATTAATGCCACAGCATCAGAGGAGGTATAAAGAGTTTTGAATTTTATATTATGTAATTCTTTATTAACATCTTCAATTTGTATTTCGTTGATGATGGCAATGTTTTCAAAAGTTACTATATTACCATCAAATGTGATATATTGTTCGATATGTTTACTTTTTTCAATATTATCTTCTATGATTTTGCTATTAATATGTGATATAGATGCCCCGGTATCTATTATAGCGTTAATCCAAATAAATTTAATTGGATTTATTTCTATTTGTACTTTAATCATGGTTAATTTAGGATATATCTTTTTTGCTATAGTCATTATTTCGTTTTGATCATGTTTTAGATATTTATCTATGCAATAGGAATATCATGGTTGTTCAATATCTTCTTCATCTATATCTTTTATTGTTAATCTACTTGAAGGGTATTCTAAGTTTTTTAATTTAATTTGTTTACTATCTATTATCAATTCTCTACTAATTTGAGGTTTATTTTTTTGTTTTAAATCTTCTAAAGCTATATGCCACTCTTTTGGAAGACTAATTTTATATATTTTAGGTTCAATTACTTCAAAATAATTTTGTTGATCCTTTAACATTATTATATTCTGATTTACTGGTCTAGTTGGCATGTCGTTATGTTCTGATAGACTAGCTAAAAGTTTAGTAGTTATTGTTAATGGTTTACTCCCAGGAGTCATTTCTATATTTCTGAGTTCATGATAAATATATAAACCTTCATCTATGTTCTTATCATTTAAACTTATCGAGTACTGAGAAAATATTCTAAATTTAAGATATTGATAGATTAAATTACTTTGAATCATTCCTATTATAGATTGCACTGGATTTAGAAACCTTTTATCTGCTATTATGATAGTTGTTGGTGAATCTATTCCTTTCCAATAGTTAGGTTTTATAGTAATATCTATAGCTCCCAAGTGTAAATATTTAATTTTATTTTTTCTTTTAGAATTTTTTAACATTTGTGTTATTTTGTCTTTGTTTATAATTTGAATGTTTGTGATAGATCTATTAGTTTCTACCGAATCAATTGTTTGTTCAAATTTTTCTACTAATAATTTATCTTTTCGCCATAAATTCCATTTTAGTTTATAAACTTTGTTTTTTTCTATTTCCCAGGGTGAATTTTGAATTTTATTGTAAATTTCTTCATTAAATATTATGGTTTGCCGATTTTGATCATCTTGGTTATCTTCGATTTGATATATTTCAGAGGTAGATTCATCTTCTTTATTTGATTCTTGTGTAGTTATCATAAAAATATATTGAATATTGTTTTGCTGAAAAGGATCATATTCATCTATAAGATCGTCTATGTCACTATTACTATTATCATACTCTTCATCTATGGAATTATAAAGGACGCCATCTTCACTTTCAGTTAATAATTCATATTCATAATGTTCTATGTCCGATAAGTCATATCCTAATCTTATGTCATAAATTTCATCTACAATATTCATATCTACATAGTTTATTTGTCTTCTTTTAGGACACATATTAGCATAATGACCTTCTTCACCACATTTAAAACATTTACATTATTTGTTATTCGTTTTCTTTTTTAGGTATTACCCTTTAGGATTTGTTGTTTTAGGTTTTGGCTTAACTTGGAAATTTTTCCTTTTATAAGGATATCTTTTAGGTTTTGGTCGATTAGAGATACTTTTAGTTGATTTTTTATAAATTTTACTTTTGTTTTTGTTAGGTCCACCACGCTTATTGCGCGTTGGTTTACATCCATACAGTAAGGTAGGTAATAATTTTTCACAACTACTAGTTATATTTGTAGATGTAGAATATTTTTCATATAAATTTTTTGATATGTTAAAAGATTGCATTATTGATGATTCTTTACAATAGTTTCTAAAATAATTTATTGCACAATTTATTCTAGTAGATAGACTATCAGTTCCAGCTCTTCTTGTTTCAGTTTCTTTTAAAAATGTATGGTAATAATCTTTTACTTTAATACCCAGGGTGATGGGAATTTATTAAAATATTCTAGTTCCCAGTGGTTCCAATGGGTCGGTGGTAATTTCCACATATAGGTAGAATAGTCAGTTGAAAATTCAGTTAGATAACATATATTGCATAATTTCATTTTTCCAAGTATTGTTTCTATGTCATCTGTATTTATAGCATCTGGCCTAGTGGACGAGGTAAAGAATTGTAATAAAACAAATTGTAATTGCATTTAGGCATTTTCAAAAGATGATTGTTCACGTATTTCTTTAAATATTTCTTGTTCATATTGTGAATTAGTGCACATGCTGCACTACCTCTCATTTTACTTATTATAAAATCTATTAAATTGGCTACTGTTAGATTTGGGTAAAGAAATTGTAAGGAAAACATAGAATGACACCATTGTATAATATAATCAGCTCTATTTTGTACCGAAATAGTATCAATATTAAAATAATTATCTACGTGAGTTTGAGTGCTTCCTTCTTGTTGTGGTAATTTTATATTTTTGTTCCACCAAGGGTTTTCAGGTTTTTTAGGTTCTGTACGAATATTATAGTCATTCCAACTATAGTATCCACTTGATCCCCAAGTAGCAGGTCTTTTATCATAAGTTTGTGTTCTAGGAATTTGTTGACTGGAAGAAGAGGCTTGGGCTCTTGACGACTCTCCTTGTTCAACTGTTGAAGGATTTTGCATTATTTCTTCAGCGGTGTTTATATTAATTTTGTCAAAATTGAATTCTTCTTCAGTTGATTCTTTTGATGTTTGAGACATTATTTTGAAATCTGGTGCAAAATTATATTGTTTAAAAGTATCATAATTTTGTTCGTAGTATTCTTGGAGTTCGCTTAGATTTCCTAATTTTGGATTTATTGTATAATTTTCTATTTTGTTTTTTAGATGTGATTTATATTCTAAGAATTGTTGAAACTCAGATTCTAAACAGACTTTTATTGTCTCTTGCTCAATATATTGTTTCTTAAATATATCTTTATCACAAGACAGATAAACAGAATATGTATTAAAATAAAATTAGGAAATAGTCAAAATTATAATATTTTTCCTATATTAGATTCAGGAGCTACTAAAGTATCGTCGAAGAAAAATTTTGGCCTAGAACTACAAATGAAGAATTGAAAAAACCACAATTGTTTAGTGGACTAGCAGGAAACACCAACTCTAATAAAATATCAAGAAACGTATCTATACATATTTTAGATCAGGAAGAAATTGAAGAAGAATTTATCATTCCTGAAGTATATATAATAAAAGAAGGACTAGGAAATATGATCCTAAGTAATAATTTCATAAATAAATATTCACCGATTATAATTGATAAAATGTTTAACACCTTTACTAAAAATAATATAAAAATTTTAGTACCTCGATACTTTATAGTACCAAAAATATTTAAATTTTCAATAAATATATCCAGAGAAAGTTTTCAAGACATTTATATAAACAGTTTAAATGAACTATTCTCTGAAAACCCTTTAAAATTATTTGAGAGAAGCCCAAGATATTGTAAAATAGAACTCATGCCAGAACATAAAGAGAAAAATCTAAGAACAAAACCTTTAGTTTATTCTAAGGAAGATGTACTTGAATTTCAAAAGCAAATTACAAAATTAAAACAAATGAAACTAATCCAACCAAGTAGAAGTCCACATATATCTCATGCCTTCACGGTACGAAACCATTCAAAACAAAAAAGAGGAAAGGCAAGAATGATAATAAATTATAAAAAATAAATAAACATACAAAATTTGATGGTTTCCATATACCTAGTTGTGATAGTATCTTAAAAAGACTACAAAACAAAAAATGGTTTAGTAAATTTGATGCTAAATCAGGTTTTTGGCAAATAAAATTAGAAGACCAAGAATATAAAGAACTAAGTTCTTTTTCTACACCTTATGAACATCTAGAATGGAATGTAATGCCATTTGGAATAAAAAATGCTCCACAAATTTTTCAAAAATGGATGAATTCAATTTTTAAAGATTATGATAATTTCATTATTGTTTATATAGATGATATATTATGGGGTGTTTGGTTGCATGATAATTTTTTGTACACTTTCATGATAAAAGAATGTATTAAAATAAAAAGTAAACCAACTCATGACATAAAATTATCATGTTTGGAGGGATGTGATTACAAAAAAGAGTAACCACTGCACATGACCAAATTATAAAGTGGGGGACCACAAGAAAAAAGAAAGAGGTGAGACCCTCTTTTTTGTTTAAGAAGAAAATCACTTTCAAAACATAAAATTGTCATGGTTGTCAAACACCTCTTTTAACAAGTTTTCTTACAATTTTTAAAAATTAAAATAAAAACCTCAATTATCATGCAACCAAACACCCCATTAGTATTCTCCGATGATTATAATCAACATAAACATCATTTACAAATAATAAAAGAAATTCTTATCAAAAATGGTATAATTTTATCACCCAAGAAAATTGAACTTTGTAAACAAAAAATGGAATATCTAGGGAAAATCATTGATCAAGGTTCTATTGAACTCCAAAGTCATATTATAAGTAAAATTAAAGATTTTCCAGATATCTTCACAACACTCAAACAATTACAGAGCTTCATAGGAATTCTGAATTATGGTAGGAAATATATTACTAGACTAAGCGAATTAACAAAAGAATTACAAAGAAAATTTAATTCGGAAAATAAAAAATATAAAAAAGAAAATGAAAAAATTATATCACGATGGGAAACAGATAAAATAAAAATTACACTCTCTCCGGAAGAAAATAAAGAAATTATATACATAAAATCTATTATAACAAAAATTCCGAAAACAATCATACCTAAAGAAACTGATAAACTAGTAGTATCAACAGATGCTAGTCAGCTATATTGGGCGGGAATATTAACTGTAGAAAAAGAAGATGTAGTTGGATATACTTCAGAGAAATTCTCGAAACCCGAGATAAATTATTCTACATATGAAAAAGAATTCTTAGCCATATTAAAAACTATTAAAAGTTTTAAATATTGGTTATTACCAACCACTTTTCGAATTAATACCGATAATAAAGGATTATATCATTATATAAAAAATCGAAAAGAAGATCAAAATAGTAGAAGAGTACGTTGGTTAATGCAGTTAGAAGATTGCAGTTATTCAATACATTTCCTACCAGGATATCAAAATGTAGTTGCTGACTATCTATCTCGACCCTTTCAGAATGCAGAATAAATTTCTTGAAGCAGCGATGAAGAATAAAGAAGTATCATTCACAAGAAATACCTCTGGAGCTGGCAAAAATATTATTGAAGTCTCAAGAAATACCTCTACAGCACCATCCTATATTACTCCTATTAATAAAGCAGAACCAAAAATAAACATAAACTTTGCAGAAGAAAATATTATAATAGATATGACAAAGACTCAAAATCAATCTGTAATACATCAAATAAGCCAAGCCAGAAGCTTTTATAAAAGCAATAACAATTTGAGCAAAAAAACTTATGAAAGTCTAAATAAAATTTGGAAGAGTACTGGAGGACTACAAAGTAGTCCTGAATACATTTCAGCTATAAGGAACATGGAAGATTACTTAATTGCATTAGAAGAAAATGCAAGATACAATCAAAATGCAATAATTTATCTACAAGATCAAATAACGAGAACTTAAGCAAAGAAAATTTAAATTTGAAAGAAGTAATTATCTTACTATCTGCCATCATCATATGCTACCTTTCCTTGAAAAAAATATTCACCTAGAAGAACCAGAAGAACAACTCAATATTATAAATTATCTTGAAAATACTTCCATGTTCTCGAAAATCTTGGAAAAAGAAAAAAGAATAGCTCTTTATAGTTATATCAATGAAAAATTTCCACCAGAGATAATGCAAATAATAAATGACAAAATATGGGAATCTCATGTGTTGAGACTCATAATGGAATATGAAGACTGTTTGACTGAATATAGTGATAAAAGAAGAATAACTCTGGTACATCATGAAATAGACGAACAAAGTATCTATGCCATTGAAAAGAGTATAGTGAACAAAATAATAGTCACCAGAGAACAGATAAATAATTTAAACTTCCCCATGATAATAAAAACGATAGCTGAATGGATTCCTCGCCTTATCCAAGTATTTGAAATAGACATCACGGCCACATTCCAAGAAATAACGATTGGAAATACTTTTCCTTCAATACAAATATGGAGAATCCGACCACAATATTCATATGATATAGATTATAAAGAATTTGATGGTCTTTTTAATGAAGAAAAAGAACATCATACAAATATTAGAGGTATGAAAAATGAAAGCAAATGGCCGATAACTATTCCTAGCTGGACGGATGGAAGAATTATGATCCGAGATGAAGGAAAACTTGTGCACAAAAGCCATCATGGAGGACCCAGCTACCAATTAACGGCTGGACATTAATATTTTGGGACCTAAGACGAAAGCACTTTGGCAAAATATGAATGATAGATGGGCTGACGAGGCAGACGACGACATGGAAGATGCAACTTTGTATCATCTCCAAGGACAATAATTGTAAAAATACTATGTCGTTCTTTGTAATGACTTAGAAGGCATATATATCAAAGGACGATGGGGCCCAAATGATGCACCAGCTTTGATAAATATTTCCTTTAAAGTCAAGAGTCTAGTCAAGGTCACTGTAATAGAGTCGATCTGAGCCTCGGGGAGCCGATCGAATAACTTTTGTAAAACCATGGGCGCACCCGGTTTTGAGCCCACGGTTTTCGGATTTTATGCCCTCTGAAGTCCGCAATATTATAGACTAAAGTCTTATATAAAGACTTGTAAGCTCTTCTGTAAGGGCACCTTGTAAGCTTCAGAAATAAGAATACTAGGGTGTGATCCTTTGAGTGTCTCGTTCATCGTGTCTACTAGCTTCTCTTCGCCTTCATCAATGCCGCCTTCGGAGTTCTCGTTCGTTACTCTTGTGACGCTCGTCACCGCCTTCAAAATTCTCGTTCGCCGCCGTTGATCTTTGCTCTTGTGACGCTCGTGAATTGGTATCAGAGCAAGGTTAGTTTTAAGTTATTCTTAAAACGGCTTTTTACTTTTGCATCTTCGTAAAGTTCTTTAGGCACTATTATTCTGGTGAGTAGTATTGACTTTGTTCAGTGAAAAGTACCCATTGCTCTGAGTATTGAGCGTAAGGGGAATATCTGAACAAAGATCAAGAATATCCAGAGTAATAATGACTACTGAACGAAATGAAGACTTCTCAATAGATAGAGATCTGTGTATTAGCCTAGATAGTCATCAGCATATAGTTCATAATAAAGAAGCTACAAGTGATGTAAAGCAAAATTTTCAGAATATATTTAATCAACAAAATACCATAATAGATTATGGAATAAATTCGTATAAAATACTCAAGTTAATTGAAAATAAAATAAATATACCTATGGTAACAACTCTCGTTCCGATGTTACGTATTCTTAAGATTGAAACTTGACAAAAATCTTATTTAAAAATTTAATGTCTACTAATAATTAAAAACTTAAAAATACAATTCATAATCTACCATAGCAAAATCCATGCTGATGGAGGTAATAATAAAGTCTTCGGCGATAGAGTCATATTTTACGTTCATCTTCAATTTTTAGACAACCAAATAAGAGTGCTTATTGGGTTTTACGGCAACCCAAGGCACATATGGATATGGAATGTCGGATCGAGGGTCGGCCCCAAAATCAACCTAGTCGGATGGGGTCACAACCCCGAGTCAAATTGGATCGGATGGGGTTAGGTTTTGATATATTTTATTATAAAAATATTAAAAATACATAAATAATTATAAAAAATAATAAAAAATAAAAATAATATTTTATATTATGTATGTTCATGTGTACATAAAAATATATATAAATATAATCAAAATTTTATATTATAATTAAATATGAATATTTTATCTATGTGTATAAATAAATATGATGTGTATGAAAGAGAAGAGAGTTAAATAAATTTTTATAAATTTTAAGTATATAACATATTTATGTTTATAAAATTTATATATATGTGATAGCATAAGTGATAGTAAAATATTATTAAACGGGAACGCAGAATAGTCGTAAAACGACCTATGCGATTAGGTCACGGGGGTCAAAACCATTTCTGTGTGTGTGTGTGGGGGGGGGAGCCCCATGAAAGAAAAAATATATATGTAATAGTATCAGTGATATATATATATATATATATATATATATATATATGAGAAAAAAAAATTGATTTGAGGTCGTCTAGGGGTTGGGCGACCCAACCGACTAGGTCGCCAAGTCAAGCAATCCGGCGACGACTTGGGTGCCCCCACGCAAGGCCACTACAGAGTCACCCAGGTCGAGTCGTTTCCGAGCCAATCAGCTCGGAAACTGTCCTACCGGGTGGCTGACTGCCGACCTGGCCTTCCATAGTTTTTTATCCTATTTTCAAAACTGCCTTCCATGGTTTGGTTACGTTTTTAAATAATTTTTTATCCCTATTTTCAAAACTGCCTTCCATGGTTTGGTTACGTTTTTAAATAATTTTTTATCCTATTTTCAAAACTAATACCAAAGAATCAAATGCTTCGTGTTTGGAAGAGCGCTATCATTTTGTGGGGTACGTGCTTATCGGCCTCTAATCTCTCTTGAAAAGAAAACACGATCTGACATCTTTTTTCTACTAAAGAGACACGGACTGTGGGTGGAGGACATTGGGGTGTTCACGGTCGGGTTGGTTTAATTAACAATTAATTAAGTTGTTAATGAGTAATTGAAATATTTTAAGTATTTGATGTCATATTCATGTTTAAATGTTTAAATGAAATTAATCACTTAAACATGAAAATTGACCTCGCCTATCACCGCACGACTTGGGAAAGTGGCTATGGAGTCTATTTTAAATTCTTTTGCCCCACGTTGGATCTTCACTTGTCCAATATGGGATTAAAAGGAGGCGTCAGTAGAATTGGCCAATCAACTATTGTTATCTTCTGATGAATGCGGGGCAGCAAGGGCATTCACGTAAACCTACCAACTTGCGAGGGCATTCACGTCAGCTCGCCCAATCAAAGGCGGCGAGCAGAATCAGGCCAATTGACATTGTAAAGCATGTATATAAGGTTAGTCCCACATCGCCTATTCAAGAGTTGATAATTTTATTTATATACTTCTTCACAAAAAACTTAATCCCAGACAGACCATGGTTTTGACGTTAATGTCAAAACCAATTCAACACTTAAAACATGTTTGAGTTTTAAGTTATTCTTAAAACATGTTTTGACGTTGCATATGTATATACATATATATAATATCCAATGTTACCTCCTTGACCACTTAGGGGACGCCTAAGTGGCTGCCTTGTCGTCTAAGTGGAATTGATACCCTTCAACGCTTTGGAAACCTTGTCACCTTGACAACTATGGCCATTATTAAGAAGTGCTCCCTATTGTCATGCCTCTAACTCAGACTTGTCAAATCTTCGATGTATGGCGCCCACGCTACCCAATAATAACACGAACCAGCCTTCATAAGTCAAGCACGTACACGTTTGTGAGGGCGGCACGGCAATTTTCATGCACAAGCAGAAGTAAGTGGACATCGCACGAGTTGGCAAACGTGGAAACAATAAGCACACTTGTATTATATAGAAAGATTCGTTACAAAAGAAGGAAACGGTCAGCCAAGGTGACCCCGCTTAATTACCGATCTGGCATTCCCCTATGACACCCATTCCTAGCACAAACGGGCAAACAGTAGGTCTTTATCAAAATGGCACCCCATTACTCCCTGGTTGGCCGAGTGGCTTACACAACCCCCACACTCAGGCGGTATAGAGCGAATTACATATGAAGTATTACAACTGATAGGGACACTGGTCTACTTAAGGGATAGCTGTGGCTAAGCCCACAGGGCACCCCACCACAGTGGTTGATACATTTTAGCTCCCCTGAGGGAGACCAACACTTTTGCTTGTGAGCGGCACAGGCCGGCAGACGAACGGCATGACCCAACAAGTAGCCGGCACATTGGCAACACAATCGGGCAAGTAGCCAGCACCTCGGCAACCCGACCCATCAAAGTAGCTGGCACAGTCTGACACACTGCGACATTGGCGCAGCACATGCATGGCACTAGCATGACACGTGTGGTCCTTACACTATGACAACCAAAAATAATGTACAAATTCTTTAGAAAGTTAAAAGCTTAAAAGATTTCATCAACTTGTTGTTTTTCCAAGGGGACAAAGAAAATTCAAAGGACAAGCTCACCTCGTTGCAACTAGGCATTGTCTTATTGTACAGAGACCAGAAAATATAGGATGCCCTATATAGCTTCGTACCAACTCATTCTTCTAAGCAACCATGCACAAATGTTTACCCCTTTACAAAATCTTATACGAAAGTGTACCAAATTATAAACCATCTATAAAGCTTGCACCAGAGCATTTCCCTTAGTGGTAATTTTCTCTTCAACCTTTTATTATACCTTGTGCTATTCATACATATACATATCCATTTTATATGTATTGCACATACATAGACATATCTCCATAATAGCATCAATTGTGGACAAACATAAATTAAGGCGAATTAGACAGCTTAGACATTTAAATATGTAGTCAATAAAGTTCTAGTTAACAAAGTGGAGGATGTTAAGATATTCAACTCCTGTCTAATTGCAAATTATTTGGGTCGCCATATGGATTCTCTTTCTCCACTCGCATCAATTTTTATTAATTTTCACATGCTTTTAACTCAACCCTAACATTAATCCCAAATTATTTCAGATTGGCCATATAGATTCTCTTTATCAAGTCACATCGATTTTGTGTTTTTATGAGATATTTAAATCATCCAAATCATATTAAATTATTATCCTCTAATTTAGAATAGTTTTACCATGTCATCTTTTGTTTCTACTATTTTGATATTTTCAACTAGAGTAGAATGCTAAGATATTCAATGCAACAACTCAAATCTAGTCTTACCCAAACTATTTGAGATCGGCTATATGGATTCTCTTTTTCAACTCACGTTGATTCGAGTTATTCATTTAGAAATATTTAAATCATTCAAATCATATTGAATTGCCCTGCCTCATGGTAGCTAATGTTAAGATAGTAGAAGTAAAAAAAGAAAAAAATTACCGCAGATCTAGGCTAACCTAGGGGATAAAAATTTAGTATGATTTGGATGATTTAAACTCATCATATATGTGAAATCCCATGAGTGGAGAAAGAAAAAAAAATAACAAACCCCAAATAATTTGAGATTAAGGCTTCCCTTGAGTTGTGCTGAATCTAGTTGTCTTCCCCAAGTATTTATCTATTTTCAACTTAATACTGGAAAAGGAAACATCTGCTCCCACTCACTCCAAGTGTATGGCATCGTTGCCCTGCCTGAAACTGTCATGATTAGACAATGAATTGAACAGAATCAGGTATCTCAATTTGATTTAGACAGCATGATGCTGTCTGATTTAGGTAATTAACGAAAGAAAACTATAAAAATCAGTACCAGACCATGCTGTTAGATTAGACTCATACAATTCTAATTTTCTATTTATGCTTTATATGATAAAGTTAAGGTATATTTAAATGTTCATCAGTTGGCAAATTCACATGTATAGATCAAAAAAATTTGCTTTCATCTCTGTTGGCACTTAAAATTTTAGGTGAAACATTGACATATGTTAAGAGTGAGGCAAAATGGAGTTAGCTATATTTAATTCCCTGCACCCCACCACCATTATATGGAGCAAAATAAGTAAAGGAGACCTATAAAGGATGGACTTGAACATATGTGATTCAGCACATATGCAGGCAGAATTTGAAGGAATCCAGAAAATGGAAGGATTGGGAAATCATGAAGAGAATGAGGCTATATGCCCGGTCAGATTTGACACATATATGCCCAAGCAAGGGCAGAGGGTGGTGAGCACAAAAGAGGCCCACAACCAACACCAACTGCAGCACCCGGACACCATGAGATAAGAGGATGGAAGAGAGTAAAGTGGAGCTATAGGGAATAAAAATACTTAATTCTCTATAGCATACCATCGATATATGAATCAAGGAGTCAAACACATATGTTTAAGGCTGGAGATACATAATTGGATGTGAATATACAAGGGGGACTCAAAGCCCAATCCAATTAGGCATATACCAAGGAAACAAAAAGAAAAGAACTTCCCTAGGTATTCCTGCCCCTGCCGACCAAAAAGGTACCAGCAGCTGCCCCCGGAGCAATGGGGAAGAAGGGGGAAAGAAGGATTGGATCAAAGCCCCAATCGGTGATAGTATATGCAAAACTAGACATGTTACCCAATACATACATTCAGCTATATGAGGATGTACTAAGGATGATAAAGACCTGCACAATGCAAGGCCGGTAGTGACATAACAGGAGATGAAAAGCTCCTGTTCCAATTGTCCCCTCCGGCAGAGAAGGAATTGGATGAAGTCCCAACCGGTAATGGCATATGAAGAAGCCGGGTCCTCAATACCTTCAAAGGTATACATGCTTGTAAAATATACATTTGGGAGCTAATAGACTCCTATCAAACAAAAAAAGGAAAGAGGGGAATGTGATAAAGACCCCGACCAAGGATGATGTATGGAGGAGCCGCACCCTTACATATAAATCAGGTTGAGAAAACAGGCATGGCATGGACAATGGAGGTGCTGCCGACAGAAAATAGAAGAGGAAGCTAGCATACATAATGCATCGGTGGAGAGAAAAGAAGAAAATTGCCATACATTGAGCTGAAGAGAGAGATACATAAACTCTACTCACCCAGGGATAGCTAAGATGGTAATCACCTCCTCGGCCTGACCTCAAAAGAGAGAAGGAGACGCCCAAGGACTTCTAACAGCAGGGGCCCCAGTGGCTTCTCTTGGTAGGATAGGCTGCTGCTGAAACTGATGAGATGAAAGTGTGCGATGGAAGGAGGAAGGTGACCAGCTAGAAGAAGGCTCGTGGGTAGAAGAGTTTGTCTCCAGCCGGGAGTCCAAACAGAACCTGCAAAGAAAGAGGGAGAGAGGATGATCCACGGGGGAAACAGGTTTTGGAATTCAAAACAGATCCGAGAGATAGGCCGAGGTCATCCAATGGTCGGGATTGGTTGATTAATAAGTCAATTGGATCATGGATCCTCATCGATGCATTAAGATAGCCTAAGTGGATCCTTAATGGGATAATATCCAATGGATCCACTATAATGGGATATCCGATAGATAAACCATAGGCAAAGTTAATTACCGGGTGTCAAGTCCTCCCGGATCCTTAATAGGATTAATATCCAATAAGAGGATCAATGGCCAGGATTAAAGGGAGCATCAATCAATCGATGAGCCACATACTCAAGATAATCCACCAAATAGAGGGGCAGGATGGAAAGATGTATGTTCAAAGGCCAGGATTGGATGTTGAACAAGTCAAATGGAGTATAATCCTCATGGAGCTTCAACGGTATAGCACAATGGATCAACCGGATCCTTAATGGGATTAATGTCCAATAAAGAGATGGAGAGCTATGATTGAATGGAACACCTGTCGACCAGAAGAAGCCCATCAAATGGAGGGCCGGGAGTTAATGAGAAATGTCTCATTGGATGCCCCCTCGCGAGAGAGAATATTGGAGGTGGGACTACCACCTGTCCCCCCATGATCTCTCCCAAGGAGACTTGCTCCGGAAGTGATGCATATCATGCACCACATTCCCCTCACTTCCGGACATGCGCCCATGACCTTCCCACACTACCGGAGCAAGGGGAGGATTTCATGTCCTATAAAAGGCCATCCCGCGGCCTGTGGAAAAGGGGAAGCCAGAAGAGAGGTGTGGAGTTTCTGTCAAAGTCATCTCAGCCGCAAGCTTAGCTCCAGCCCTGTCCAAGTTCATCCACGGATCATCAAGAAGAAGAGGCAATTGAGGGGCCTACAGCTAGCTTCTTGCAGAGGGTCAAACGCAGGTTTTGAAGGGTACAAGGTGAGAAATTATAGGCATCTCCTCACCCGTCCTTCCCCAAACACCATGTCCATCAATTGATTAATCACTATCATCCTATCCGGCCCCTTCTGATTACCATATCCATTGGTTAACTAATACCCATGATCCCTTCCCAAGGTTGCTAGGAAATCACCTTGTTTGGGCCGGAAATGCTTAGCCAAACAATAGAATTCCGTAGGTCCATATGGATATCAATTCCGAACCTGAAGTCCACCCTCATATTCCTACACATTTCGATAGGATAAACCAAGAGGTCAGACCTATAGGAATATCTCATCTCCCGGGCATCAAGGAAATCAGCCAAGGGGCAAGTCCTTGGGGTGATTTCATTTGGTCATGGTAATACCAAATTGATGATCATCTTACTGGATATATAGACCTCATTTCAGATATGATATAAACCATATCCGAGTACACCATTGGGCCCCACAATTGAGTCCATTTCTGTCTCCCCCCGGGTACAGTTCTGTAACACCATATATGAAGCCTGTCTTTACACATATATGGACAGGTTTGACCCTCTCCTTGGCCCCTTCTTTAGAGCCCTCCTCGGCCTTGAAAACCTGAAGAATGGACCCTCAGAACTTCACCATTCCGGCAGAAATTCAGAGATGTTTTACACCATCAAGGAGAAGCAAGGTTATACCCGGCCTCTTTGGAACCCACATGATGGACCAAAGATCCCCCGGGTAGCCTTAAATAAAGCAAAGGATATGAGAAGAAGATGGCCAACCGGGCCTTGAAGATGTCATGACATCCGACCATAGAAATGCACAAGTTATAGTGAATTACCCACTGATCATGAAATCAGGAGGCCGAGAGTGCCTAGGGACTGATTCATGCCCACAGCAGGACATGATTGGGGCCTAATATTGGGCCTAGTTCAATGTACTTGTCCCGGACAAGACTGTAATTATGAGTACAGCCTTTTGGTTTATCTCATAGTAGAGAAGGCCAATTATGAGGCAGACCCCTATGAGATGAATGAATGCATAAAGATATGTACTTCCAAGAGGGTGAGATGACCTCAATATGATAAAATTGGAGTTCAACTCCACCGACACAAGAATATGTTACATACCCTATGATTTCAATTAAATATATATATTGATACTCATATGATAGTGATCAAGGATCATCTCTTATATATATATATATATGTATGATTTATAAGAATCTGATATTCAGGAACTAATTCCGAACATAAGGGAACAAGAAGTCCATACAGTCCAACAAAAGAATGGACTGAACTCTAACCTTCGGATTTCAGGCATATTGTGGACCTGATTTCAGGGCTTAAATATCTAGGTCCTGATTATAGATTGGAGGCTAGACATGTAAGATCTAGCATTGGAAATATCGGCCCAACTAAGGGATGAAAGCAGGGTGCATATTACCCCAGAATACAGTATTTTTCCCAATTGTTTTAGTAGGAGTCTGAGACCTTAGACCCCCCCCAGAAACTTGTATCCTCAGGGGGTTCCAATTTTGACCTCAGGTATACAAAAATGGTTTTCTGGTGTCACGGCCTTGGTAATCCCTGAAATATGATCCCCTTGGCTATGAAATACTTGTCATAGCTTCTTGACTTCAAGCCTACCATCGGCTCCCATATATCTATGCCCGTGGCCATTAATGAACTAGTGGGCTTCTGTTTTTTTTTTTGGTTTCATTTTGTCCGAGGGGAGGATAAAGAGGGTCCCGGCCTTGGTTCTGAATATATATATTTAGATTACTGAAGGCTTGTCATAGAGGCTAAGGTAAATACTCCATGGCCTGTATAAAGGTCTGGTATGGCAGGTCTGGGGCTGAAACTGGGGTAGCTTAGAGTATAGACATATTTCGGGCTCTGCAGAGGGCAGATGTAGCACCTATCACAGGACAGGCCTTAAGGCGTGATTTAGTGTAGAATCATGACCAGTCTAAGGCCAATACTGAGATCAGATTTGGATTTAGATCCTGTTGATACTTGAGAGCTAAATGCTCAGTTTCAGGCTGGCGTATTATCAAATACATGGTTACATGAATCTTAAATCAAACAGGGTCTTCATCTTTGATTATCTAAGGTGATTGCCTAGGCCCAGAATTTAGCTTAGACAGGACTCTAGTGAACCTCTCGGTCATATAAAGGGAAGGTTTCAGATGACTTTAGATTTAAACATAGTCGGATCATTGAGAGCTTGTGGGAGAGGCCAAGATAAGCATCCCATGGCCTATACAAAGGTCTTGCATGGCAGATTGATGGCCGAACTTGGCTATATCTAATGACATACATTTCAGGTTCATATAAGCCTGTTTTGGTATAAAATCTCAGACTTCATATAGGATAGATCTAGCGTCTATCATAGGACAGACTCCCCTCACCCCAACCCTGGTTTCAGCTAGTCCGAGGGGCGGATAGGGAGAAGGTAGCAAGCCTTAGATCTGGACATAACCGGATCACATAGGGACTTGTGTAGGAGTTTAGCATGGATACCCTTTGGCATATACAAGGGTCTTGTAGGACAGACTGGTAGCCGAGCTTGGGTGATTGAGGTAATAAGTATTTCAGGCCTATACAAGCCTTATTTTGTATGGTATTTCAGGTTCAATACAAGATAGATAAAGTATCTATCAAGAATAGACTTTAAGGTATGAAACCATGACCATTCCATGACTAATATCAGTCAAGTGTTCAGGTTCAGGTTGATGCTTATGTCAAGGTTTTCACTTCTTGATTAGTTAAGATAATGGCCAAGGCCTAGAATTCATACATAAACAGAGGTTTGTTCGGATGCTAGTAGAAGATGAAAGTCTTAATTTTCGGAGGCAGGTAGGTACTGAGTTTAACATATCCAAACTTAAGGCTTAGAATGGAAAAGGATAGTCTTAGTATGACAAGACTTAAAAGAGGGGTTCCGTCCGGTCTTTGATCTGGATAAGCTCAGATCATTGAAAGATTGTGCAGAAGGCCGAGAGAGACATCTTATGGCCTATACACAGATCTTATATGGCAGAATGATAGCCGAATTTGGATGTCCCAAATGACATACATTTCAGGTTCATTTAAGCCTGATTCTGCATGGGATTTAGGGCTGAACATGGAGCAGATCTAATACTTGTCAGGAGGCAGGTCCTAATACCGGGTTCAAGGCAGAATAATGACCAATTTAGGGCCAATATCAGGGTCGGTCATAAGTCTAGATTCTAGTAGTACACATGAGTTAAATGCTATGGATCCATACATGAGTAAAACCAGCCTTGAACAGAACTTTTGGGAGTCCAAAGGGGAACTAATTTGTGAGTCCGAACTCAAAATTCAGAATCTGAAATGATGATTCTGATAAATCCTAAGTCGGGTATGTCCAGATTTAGGAAGAGGTAGTATAGTGGACATATGTATGGGGTACCCAGGGAACATATCTTTTGATATATTTGAAATCTAATATCAATATCCCCAGTAGACCTGTCCTCGGTTGGGTTTGAATAGAACCTAGAGGGGGAGGGAATGTTACAAGGCATTTGATTTTAAATAGACATAAGACCAACCTAATGAACTTGCCTCATAATATACCAAGTCCTGGGACCGGGTTCACACCCATAAAGACTAGAAAGACTCCCAATTATCAGATTGTACTATACTTAATGATAAGGCGCATAAGCCATTTCATTAAGTCTAAGTCTAAAAACTTGGGATTTAGGGGTATCCAACTACCCGAGCCTAGGATATCCTCAAGAACCCCATGGTTAAACATAAGGGGAGACCTTGGTCTTTTTCCGGATCCAAGTATATATCACTCTTGGATTCTCCGAAATTTATGAGTAAGGTTGCATCTTGTTAAGTCAAGGCATAAAGACTTAAATAAAATTCTGTTTTCATCACTAAGTCTAAGATAATAGACTTAATTGTGGATAACATAAGTCCAATAAAGAAGGGACTTAGACCATAAAAATAGTGTGGTCAGATTTCATTTTATTCGATATATGACAACTTATATGAAATCAACATAAAATTTGATCTGAATATACTCGGATTTAGATTAGCTCTAATAATCCAACATATGTCTTAATACAAGACCTTAAGTTGAAATGGCTAATCTCATGCGAAGTATGTTGATATGGTTGGAAACCTTACCCATATTTCATAAATCAAACTTAGATACTAAGTTTTGCATTTGCCATTGACCTTATATGGTCACTATGCGTTGGAATTAAATATTAAGTTTGCATTCCATTGATTTTATGAGTTATAATTCCCATGTGATTGTGTTTGTGGATGAATGTTGTCTTTCATGTACGAGTTGCTACGACAGTTAATCAAGGGTGTTCGAGAATCTCGATGTAATTAACATCGGAAATTTGCAACTTCCGATGGAGAGAGGTCCAAAGACAAACTTTATGAACCCTAACCTCGACATATATATTTTATATGTATACCACATATTTTGGCTAATATTTTCTATGAAATATCATATACTTTCATAGTAGCCAAAGATGACATAATGAAAGTTCATTTCCCAAATAAACGAAAGTCAAATGAATTTTCAAACCATCCCCCATACGCCACATATTTTTATATCGCCATATTTTTATATAAATTTTCGAGGTTTCACAATCTCCAAGCATAATTTCATAATTAAACAACACTTCAACTTTCATACAAGTCAAAGATCACCTAGATGACAAACTTCAGGAAATAAAAGAAAAGTTTAGTTCGACGGGCATACAGAAATCTTCATGTAAGCTTACAGGTTCATATTTTGTGATGGCATACACCCACCCCAGCCCAACTTCTTCATACAATCTTCTAAATGCCTGTATTGATCTTTGTCAGTATGGCATTGTCCAAATCTAAAAATTATACAGAACTAAGGACCGGAATGTAATGAAAGAAAAAAACAAAATAGAGAACATGCTGAGCAAGAAAATACTTAACATTTAGGTGAAAAAGGATGCAGCAAAAATATTTCTTTTACCATTTCAAACCCAATATACTAATTTGGCAAACGGTTTCTATATGAACAATGTTGAAATCAAGAAAGCTTAAGCTGAACTACAGAAATTTTAAACTTCAAATCACTGGAAGGATCCTGCAATAGTCACATCTTGATTACTATTAGTCATGATATTCTTGAAATGGTGAAAAGGAAGTTCATATACACTGCTTCTTTCAGTAGTCAACATAACTGTCGAGGCAACAAAATGACCATGTGCTCCTTGTACGCTTGAGTGGCAACGAGCCCACTTAAGCACCACTTAAGCATCAGGGTCATATGGCCCAAGATAATGAATCCCATGTGAAACTATCAGCATGCAAAATGTTAACACTGGCATGACATAAAACTCAATAAATAGAATCCAAGAACATGAAGAAAAACACTTTTTATATCCAACCAATAAATGATCATTAAGTTGAAAAATGAAGACAATTTTTTCACGTGAAGAGAGAGAATGATGGGGATCTGACCGGGTGATCCATACAAAAAAATGGAATCAGGAAAAGTAGATGTCACTGGTTCAATCAGACCGACATAGGAAAAATTAGATTATTCTAATAATATTAGGATATTTAATTAAGAGTTTAAGTTAAGTCTTCAATCAAATTAAAAGTTTAAGTTAAAGTTAGGATATATACTTAAATAAGTCAAATATAGGATTTATATGTATTTATTAGGAAGTATTAGGTTTATTTTAAATTTTGTACCCTTGGCCTCTACAAAAAGGCCCTATACACCCTATACGCAACATGAAGTTATTAAGCGAAAAGAAATTGAGAAGTGTGTGTGCTGCCTCCTCCTCCTCTGGAAGGCATCCGGTGCCCTGTCCGCCCTCTCTTCCAAACCCCCAGTTAAGTCTGGCCTCTCTCTTCCCCACTCCCTATTACTCTCCCTCAAGCTCCTCCCTCTGCCTCTCCAACACAACACCTCACCGCCATTGACATCGACGATGTTTTCCTTTTTTCCCCTTCACCGTTGTCATCACTAGACCCTATAACCACCACAGCATCCCATGACACCCACTGGATGCTCACCTTTGGCCATCCAGGCCATTGTCGTCGTCTTCCACCTCATCTTACAATGCCACTATCGGCACCCCAAGTCATCACCACCGCCCCGGTCGCAGCAACTGCCACTGCCCCCCCTCGCCATCCGCCTCCACCTCCCTCACCATCGCCATCCGCCTCCATCTTCCTCCCCACCTCTGTCTCCATCCTTGCCGTCGACATCCACCCACAATCATCTGCTCGACCACCACCCCGTCATCGCCCTCGATGCGACGGTCGTTGGCCACCTCAAACTCCACTACTGGACCCCGCCGCCACTACTGATGCCACCATCCCATCTCTGCCACCCATCGCCTCCACCTCCTCTGGTCGTCGTCGCCCCCACTTCCAGCTGCCGCAACCACCGCCTAAATAGCATCTCACGTGTGAACGTTTTAACCCCGATTACTGTAACAAGAAAAGGACTTTAGGAGTTAATGTAACAGGCGCCTTGGTGTATAAAAAGAAGAAGAAGAGTGAGGGAATAAGAGGAAGGCAGTTGCAGTAAAAAAGAAAGGTAAATTAAAAATAAAAGTGTAAGGAAAAAAATATAAAAAAGAAGCCATTGTAGTTAAAAATAAACGAAAGAAAGAAGAGGGATATTTAGAAAGAGAGAGAGATGAAGTAAGAAAGGGGTAGTTGAGAAAAGAAAGTAAAAGAAAAAAGGTACTTAAGTTTAACTTTATTAAGAAAGTTATTATTAATATTAATAATAATATTATTTATATACATTTATATCATGTCATGTCACGTCAAAGTCAAGTTGTATACGTAATTTGAGATATTAATTAAGGTTCGTTAAACTTGAGTAGTCAAGTTCAAATCGTTCATGTATTTTAAGAAATTAAGTTCAATTTATATTCTTATTTAGTCAAGTTTAAATTATACACGTATCTCTAAAAATATTAATTATACATCAAATTAGTTAAGTTACGAAAAGATATGCGATGCGCAACGAGACACGCGAAACATATAGATCGAGATGACTTGATTCAACATATTTATACGAAAAGACGTGTCTCAGTGAGACCCACATGGACCGATCGGTTGGTTTGGTCAACCCTAACCCCAAGAAATGGGCCCGCCTCACCCTGTCGTCCCACATCAGTTTGGTATCAAAGCCAACTTTGGGTTGTTTTAACAAATTGAGAACCTTATGTTGTACAGGGCAACATCAACATTTCGGATTTAATGTTACTTTACCGCGTGAAGTACCTACTATAGCCTATTTGCCAAGCTATTCAAGCAGTTGCATCTCACGGTCTCTTTTTGAGAAGATTGCTCTAGGATATCATGTGATTGAGAATGGTTTAGCTTATATTCAATTTGATTGTATCATCATAAGCAGAACAAAATGCTCAAGTCTTCAATATGTAGAAGATGTGTGGTGACAGATAGTTTCCCACGAACACTTATTTTAGGTCACTGCAGGCTCCTTGTTTGACATGTCGATCTTGATAATAACATCCAAGAGCTTACTTTACAACTTGATGACTATCATTTTTTTGGGAAACTAATCTACATCAAAAATTCTTGACTTCAGCAACCAAATATCATGAAACAGACTAATGTACTTATCAAAGTGACCTATGTACCCATTCCATAACTTATTGTAGAGTATGAGAGGATGAAGCAGCCAGAGCTATTGAAGACAAATTAACCAACCATCTTAACGAAGTACTCATCGAGTTCACCGCAGAGGAGCGACACTTTTGAGACATTTATTGAAGATGAGTTGATTGTGCAAATTGAGTGTCTTAAAAGATGATAATGACAGGATGATTGAAGATCACCTGACTAAGCAATTTTTGGGATACATGATTGAGTTGGAAACAATGCCAATTTTAGTACAATCAGAGATTGAGGTACTAGCAAAGTCTTTAGGTTTGACTCCAGGTAGACACTGACACAATTTGGGAACACTTCTGCTACATCTATGAAGAATTCAGACCATGCCTTAGCCTCATCCAGGTTACGAAAAAATTGTATGTTTTCTTTGTAGTAATCATAATGATTATACGATACCACAAAACTTGAGGATGGGTTTTTTACAACTCGAGGGAAACGATGGGGATCTGACTGGGTGATCCATACTAAAAAATGGATTCGAGAAAAGTCAACGTCATCAGTTTGATCGAATCAATATTGGCAAAATTAGATTATTCTAATAATATTAAGATTTTAGTTAAGACTTTAGGTTAGGTGTCTTAAATTAAATTAAGAGTTTAAGTTAAATTTAGGATATATACTTAAATAAGTCAAATATAGAATGTATACATATTTATTAAAAAGTATTGGTTTTATTTTAAATTTTTTACCCTTGGCCTTTATAAATAAGGTCCCATGTACCCTTATGCAGCATGAAGTTATTGAGTGAAAAAAATTAAGAAGTGTGTGTGCTGCCTCCTCCTCCCCCGGAAGGCATCCTGTGCCCCATCTGGCCCTCTCTTCCAACCCCTGCTCAAGTCCAGTCTCTCTTTTCCCCACTCCATGTTACTCTCCCTCGACTCCTCCCTTTGCCACTTCAACGCAGCACCCCACCACCATCGACATCGACGACGTCTTCCTTTTTTTCCCCTTCGTCACCAAACCCTATAGCCACCATGGCATCCCACGACACCCACTGGATGCTCATCTCTGGCCATCCAGGCCGATGCCGTCGTCTTCCACCTTAGCTCATGATGCCACTATCGGCACCCCAGGTTGTTGCCACCACCCTAATCGCAGTAGCCTACCACCACCACCCCTTGCTGTCCTGCTCCACCTCCCTCACCATAGCCGTCCACCTCCACCTTCTTCCCCCCCTCTGTCTCCGTCCTAACTGTCGATGGTCATCCACGGTCATCCACCCGGCCACCACCCCGTCATCGCCCTCGCTACGACGGTCACCGGCCACCTCCAACTCCTCTACTAGACCCTGCCGCCACTGCTAATGTCATCGTCACGTCTCCACCACCCATCACCTCCACCTACTCCAGTCACCATCGTTGCCCCCACTTCCAGCTGTCGTGGCCACTGCCCAAACAGGGTCTCATGCATGTGTGTTTTAACCCCAATTACTACAGCAAAAAGGGGACTTTGGGAGTTACAATAGTATTATGCTACAGTAACCTCTGGCTAGGTTACTGTAGTAAGTGCCCGATGCATAAAAAAAGTAGAGTGGGGGAATAAGGAGGCGGTTGCAGAAAAAGAAGAAGAAGAAAGGTAAACTAAAAAAAAAGTGAGGAAAACATTATAAGAAAGGAGGCCATTGTAGTAAAAAAAAAAGAAAAGAAAGAAGAGAGATATTTAGAAAAAAGAAAGAAAGATGAAGTAAAAAAGGGGTATTTGAGAAAAGAAAGTAGAGGAAAAAAGTACTTATTAAGTTTAAATTTATTAAGAAATTTGTTATTAGAATTATTAATAATATTATTTTTATATATTTACGTTGTGTCATGTCACGTAACGTCAAGTCGTATATGTAATTCAAGATATTAAGGTTGTTGAACTTGAGTAGTAAAGTTGAAATCATGCATGTATTTCAAAAAGTCAAGTTCAATTCATATTCTTAAAACAAATAGTCAAGTTTAAATTATGCACATATAGGGGTGTAAACGGAATCCGATATTCCGATATTCCGATTCGATTTCGATAAAAATTAACGGGTTTGGAACTTGTTTTTGTATCCTATAAGCTATCGGAATCGGAATCGGATATTCCGGTAGCTTATCGGAATCGGAATCGGAATCAGTTGGTTCCGTTTCCATTAATCCGATTTCGATAAAAAAATAATTATATATAAATAAAATTAAATAAAAAAAGTTAAATAAATTATAAAATACAATATATAAATTGATAAAATAATAAAAATAAAATTTTAATAAGATTATATCAAAATTTATTAATTATATGTAAATTATTGACTCACTTTTGAATAAAAATTAATATTTAATATACATTTCGGATTTTATCGGATTCGGTTCCGATTTCGATAACGAAATCGGAATCGGATCGAAATCGGAACATAGTGATTCCGAAATTATCGGAATCGGAATCGGAACCCCTTAACCCTTATCGGAATCGGAATCGGATTCTGGTGAATCCGCTACCGAATCCGACCCGTTTACAGCCCTATGCACATATCTCAAGCAATCAAAGTCATGAAAAGATGTGTGATGCGCAACAAAACATGCAACGCATGTAGATCTAGATGACTTGATTCAACGTATTTGTATGAAAAGATGTGTACGAATCTCGAGCTTCTAAATACAGTGTATCAGGTCAACTTTATTGTTCGGAAAGACGCAACGTGACAAGACACATCTCTTTGATTTAATTGAGGCGACGAACTTAATCGATTTAGGGAGTCAACATCGGGTCTTCACAGCTGATGCGCGGTGGGTCCCACATAGACCGGTCGGTTAGTTCGGTCGTCTCTAACCCTGAGAGACAGGCCCGCCGCTCCCTACTGTGTGATATAGAAAAAGGGAGATGGACGATTTGGAAGAAGAATAGAGAAAAACTCCATTAAACATTTCATTTGACCAATAATTAGGGAAGTAGACGTTTTGAATAAGATAATTAAGATAGTCCTTTGATGACCTTGACCAAAGGACCTTACTTGCTGCCAAACCAGAAGCAACTCGTTGCTAGTTAAGCGCTTAAGCAACAAGGCGGTCCACTTTAAAGCACTTTAGCGCTTAGATAGGTACTTTGGATGCTTTTTTGAGACGTAGCTAAAGTTTGGTTGTGTTTTTTCTTCTTAAACTTAAATTTTAGAAATAAAAGAGATAAGATGTTTGGTTAGGTTTTTAAAGTCCTTCCCTTTTTTTAGAAATGTTACATATGTACTCTTAAAACTCTTTTGAAATAAACATCTGGTAAGACCTATTTTTTCTGAGACAAATGCGGAGGGAGGTTGTTCGCAAGGGAAACAACAAACCACTCTTGGAGGAGGACTGCCCTCGCTAGGGCTTCATCATGCACAAACGACTACTGCCGTTGCGAAGGTAAGGGTGTCGCATCCTCATCATCATCTTTGTATGTTCACTTCATCTTTGCGTCATCCGAACAGTTTGCCTAGAGGGAGGACTTCGTCATAGGGAGGCCGGTGGGTTGTTGTTGCTGGAGGAGGGCCTCATTGGAAAGGGGAGGGGGATCTTGGGACAGGAGTGGGTAGGGTATAGGAATTGGGGGCTGCAGCAAAGGATGACCTCGTCGCCGCAAGGAGGACCTAGATGGGAAGCAGTTGCCGTCACCACATTCTGCGGCTGTCTAGCATACAAAGGGAAGGGGTCGGGTGGGGATGCACAGGGGGGAGGTCGTTGCAAAGATAATGTCACAGTCCAGCAGACAGCTTTTTCAGTGCACTCAGAGGGGGACATCATCATCGTCGCCACATTCTGCTTCTATCTAGCATTCAGGTGGAGGGGGTTTGGGGGTGGGGGCACGCGGGGAGGAGGTCGGCGCAGGGACCTCGTTGTGAGGAACGAACAATCAGGGGGAGGGGTTTGGAGGTGGGGACACTCTGGGGGAAGGTTGTTGGATGGAGGGCTCTAGGGGTGGGGGGATGTGGAGTCTGGGGGCTGCAGCAGAGGAGGGCCTCATTGTCGCAGGGAAAGCCTGGAGGGGGACCTTGTTGCCATTGCCATGTTCTTCTTCCCTGCAGGGACTGCGACAGAGGATGACCTCGTCGCCATAGGGAAGGCTTGGAGGGGGACGTTGTTGCTGTCGCCACGTTCTGTTTTTTTCCAGCATACAAGGGAGATTGAACTGTGGTGGGGCACATAGGGGGAAGGTCGTTGTCATAGGGAAGAAATTTATCCAAGAATTGCCCTGTTATAAATCCAGACCACCACATCTGAAATCCCTGTCTGCACTCAGTAATTCAAGATACCATTATTGGCTGTCGAGCTTCAGAAACGGTTACAATTATTGTTTAGATTTTCTGTCAATCTGTATATCCCAAAAAGTAGCAATATCAGTATTATTTCATACTTTAAATATGAATTGTTTAGATTTTCATAGCTACCAAGTATAGCTCAGAAGACCTTCCAGTATGTGGGATTATATGTCCATCTGTCCCTCTAAGTGGCTGAACTAGGTAAGTTCCAAACCTTCCAGTATGTGGGATTACATGTACCATGCCTATATAATGATATAGGAACATATTCCTCCATGATGAAGAATACATGATATACAGGGATATGTATTGTGTCTGTAGAGTTGATACTCCTCCAACCATTTAATTGGACCTCAATGTACGCATACATCTAATTCTTTGTACATGTATTGTTCCTAATGCATCTTATTCTTTCCAACAAGTTATTTTTCCAACTTACCTATAAATAAAAAGCATTTTGATATTGACATCACACGCATGAAGAACAAAACTCTCAAACTCAAAAGTAATTTTGCACTTACTATTTTTTATAGCATTAGTTTGTATGTATACGAGTGCATGTGTTATGCGATAAATGGACGAGACATAAATATCATCCGCGAGTGGAAATAGTGATGGAATAAAATGGGATCAAACGCACTCGGCATTTTTAACTAAAATGTTGATAAACCAAAGATTACCATCTCAGATATTGGTTTCATCTCGGGGGGCGGGGGGTGGTGAAAGAGAAGAGATCTCAGAGAGATCTTGAAAAAATCTCGGGAGATCGGATCTCGGATTCTCGGATCAAAATATATATATGTATGAAACATAACACAATATCTTATCGAAATAGGAGTACATCAATGAATTTACATGAAAATATATAACATATTTTTGTATATCAACTGTGTGAATGAACAATTACAATATTTGTGCTTCTAAAAGATTTAAACTTGTATGTAATCTTATTTAAATACTAATATGGTATTAAACTTGTAACACATTTTTATGTGATAGTATAAGTGATAGTGAAATATATTAAATGTGTTTACACTATCATAAATGGGGCGCAAAGTAGTCGCGGATCGACCAGTCTACATGGGGCGAGATCTCGGCGATCTCGTATCTTGGCCCCTTGATGAGACCGAGATTCTCGCGAGATCTCGGCGAGATGGCATTCCATGGATAGAACACCATTGAAATGAAAAAAAGGGTATCTACAAGTTAGAAAATGAAAGTATGGAAAGTCATGAGATTAGAGTTTAGTAAAGACATTGGAATAAATGTTAAATCAAACAACTCAAAGCACATATTCAAGTCATGAAGAATAATTATGTCATAGTGAGCACCTTATTCAATCAAAGTGGATTTAGATTCAATCCAAATTTGAATACATTCACGGAAACCGATGAAATTTGAGATATTTATATTCAGCTGACTCAAAATGTATATTTCTTCTAATTATATGTGTAACAAAAATACAACCTCTTACAAAAGAACGTATTTTGTATAGAGAGGAGTTACCATTCCACTCTACGAGTGGATAAAAATTTTAAGGTAATTAGTTTCAAAATATATTGTTGATAATTAATGTTGTGTTGAATGTAATTTGACATATAACGTATATTGTAAGTACTAAGACATCCACAAGTCAAACTCAAAATACTCATCCTCCATAACAAAGTCCAATATTTGATGATTCATATAGTACACCTCAACGTGAACACACTATGAACCTGACCAAACATGGTAATTCCACCTCTAGTTCAAAGTTCAAGTTAGCAACAAGATCAAGAAAAGACAAAAAATGCTTGATAACTTCAGAGAAAATGTCAAAAAGGAAAAGAGGAAAAGATACAACATTGGTTGAAGCAATGTTGATGGCTACAGACGAGTACAAGAAGAAACTCATCCCAACATCATTTGAGATGATTCAAGAGTGCATTGATAACATAATAAAAATGAATTTGACTCCATTAGATAAAGCAAAAGTAGCAGATATAGTTAAAAGTGAATGCTTATCTTATTTTTCTCAAGTTTGACGAAGAGACTCGCTTAGAATAGTTAAAGATGCGTTTGCAAAATATTTAAAAAGTAGAATAAAAAATAATTATTCAATTTGTTATTTCAATTTTATTCTCGTAGTTCTAGTTTGTTATGTAAGTTTGTTCTTTATTCACTTTGTCAAAGATAATCTTACTAAATATGTTATGAATGATTATGTTATTTATTGCTTATATGTAGTAGTCATTTTTATTAATTATGGTTCATATTATATGTTATTTGTGATTGATATAACTTATTGTAGTGTAATGAAAATTTTTGACAATGTTGAAATATGAGCATTGGCATGATTGACAAAGAAGAAATGTATATGTAGCATCGACGTACTCTTGTCCTTACTATAATTGCAATTGTAGATGAAGCATATCGATAGTCTACATTGAAAAAAAAAATCTACGAGATTCTATATTGAGTGACAAACAATATACTCAAGAATTATACTCATGAGCTCCTATAAAACTTCGTAAGATTTGTAAAATGAATAAAAATGTATTTTTCACTTTATGTAATAAATAAAAGCTTTAGATGCAGTAAAAGAAAACGTACGAGTAAATATATAAGAGATGATGTTAACTACTATGTAGATATTAACAAATGGTGCAAAAAATAGATGTGTCCAAGAAAGATTTCAACATTTAGGAGAAACTATCAGTTTTTAGTTCAATCAAGTTGTTAAAACTCTTCAACTATTAGCACCTGACCTTATTTCTATGCCTTCGTCAAGGACTCTAAAATACATTGCTGATAGATAACACTTCAGAGTTTTCAAAGTAACGTATATACTTTTCATATTTCATAAATACTTACTATATTTAGTTTCAAATTTTTAATAAATTTTTTCAGGATTGTATAGGAGCTATTTATGGAACATATATAATGGTTGAAGTTCCAACAGATCATGGAATATGTTACGGCAATCAAAAGGGGCATATATCGCAAAATGTGATGGCAACATGTTCGTTTGATATGATTTTTGTTTATGTTTGTGTTGGATATGAAAAATCGACTGTTAATGCCACAATTCTTAAAAATGCACTAAACTTGGGATTCTATGCCCCTAAAGGTCACTTATGTCTATTGCGTTTGTGCACTTCGTTAATCAGAAAAATATTATCTTGTTGATACCGAATATGTGAACACACTAAATTTTCTTACACCATACAGAGGAGTGAAATACCATCTAAAAGAGTTTGGTCCAAGTCATTCAGTTCCTAAATATTACAAAGAACTTAATAATTGCGACATACTTCTCTCGGGAATGTGATAGAGCAGATGTTTGGTGTTCTGAATGAACATTTTCAAATATTTTTAAGGCCATTGATGTATCCTATTGACGTTCAAAGCAAGATTATTATAGCGACTTGTACTTCATAATTTTATATGAAATGTTCAGTGTAGGAATGATGAGACGGGTTGAAATTGAATGAGACTATGGTAGAAGAATAGATAGAGAGATTGATCAAACAAGAATAAACAAGGTTGGACGTAAGAAACATCATATTGTAATCAAGACAACGGCAACTTGGGAAAAAATTTACGCAACAAATAGCATTTCAAATCTAGGAAGATTATGTTTGTATGCAAACTTAAAGTGTAGAGATTGACTATATAGACATGTATGTTGACATTTGATAAGGAAATTGTGTTGACATATAACTTTCTTTTTCACATTTATGGTGTTTAATAAAAATTTTAATTTTAAAGTTGTTGCCAAACATTGCTACTTAATTTTTAAAAATTGTCATTTTGTCAAACACACAAGAGTTGTGCTTCTGTAATTTTTTAATTAAAACTAAGGAAAAAGGTGTTCTTGATTTCAAAAATAAAATTGTGTTAATAGTAAAAACACAACCAAACACCCTATTAATAAAGTGGTCCATCACCTCAAGCCTTGCAATAAACCTTAGTGCTTAAGCACCTAACCTGACGACCATGGTAATCAATTATCTAAAAAGCATCTAGATATGCAAGTGTACTTACATGCTACATAAAGATTTTCCTTGCAGGCTTGCACTCACTTTAGCAAAAACAATCTCAAGACACTAATGCATTTCCTCAAAAGCCTTCAAACAAAAGAGACTATTTTTTCCTACACTCCAAAAGAACAATCTATATAGCATCATCCTTGGCACATGAATCCATATTTCATGTATCAATGTTTCAGCTTGTTGATTATTGCATACTAGAACACCTTGTAAGGCACTTATTATCAAGTGCAAGGTGTCCGAGGCAAGGAGGGCCTTGCATCACTTCAGGTGTCTGAGGTGGGCACCTTGTGCCCTTGAGCCAAACAAGAGGACAATAGGTAGAGAAGGCAGAACTTGGAAATTTTGGAATCAGGCAGAGAAAATCTTAACAGACCATTGGCACTAAAAATGTAAAAACAATTGTTATCGGGCCAAGATTAAATCAAATTCAATCCCCATGGGGCCACAATACACAATTCTCAGATAAATACCATTAATAAGGGTCCATTTCAATGTCCACCCTTAGAGAAATGACCCAATTTAGGTGATTATTGCATAGCCCACGTCATATTATTAATGGGCTAAGTTTCATTGCAAGATAGGCCCATTTAGGTTTAATAAGAAAATAGGCCTTCCCCTATGCAATTTTCTCAGCCCATCATTTCGTGCTTAATGGACTGATTTAAATGAAAAATAGACTCATGAATTATGTTATTTTAGCAGCCCACCTTTGTCCCATCTAATGGGTTATTGATTAATTCACATATAAACGTATCATTTTTGCAGCCTATTTCTGCCATATTTAATGGGCTATCTTTTAACCCCAAGATTGTCCCATTTGTATGCCAAAACATGGCCCACTTGAAAGCCTATTTGTGCAAACAATTCTAGCCCACCCTGCCACATCAGCTTCTATCCCCTTCTGCCACCTCAGCAAGAAGACTCGGTCAATCCTGCACATCCAAACATTCCTCCCTTCTCTAGACATGTCAGCCATCCCCAGGATATCAAAACAGGTCACTGGAGCTCCCTACATATCAGGGGATGCCACAGCGGGTTCCCCACATCCTGTTGGGTCTTCCACTACCCATCGTGGGCTCCTAAAAACAAGAAAGATACTCCCCACGATGAAAACTTTGACCAGGTAATGCAAAACAGGTTGATGGAACGTCCTGAAAACCAAGGATCCTGCAGCTCACCTCTTCTCTTGACCGGGTCTGCCGGCAAGGGAATTCAACAGCATGAGGACTCTTCCCCAATAGAGATCCTGATAAGAATAGACCAGCGGCATCAAAAAAAGGGTTGGGAACCATCGGTACAACCCCCTGCTGCACCTATGAAGGAAGATGGGGATGAAACCGAAGGAGAAAGGAGATCCTCACGCTCCTGCTGAAGCCAATAGAAAAAGGAGGGGCCAATGCCACATCCTCCCCTTGCTGCTGCTGCTGATGCCAGCAGATCACCCTCTGGCACTTAATGCTCCTGCTGTAATTGCCATCGAACCCTGCTGTTGTTACATATGCCGACATATGCTCCTCCAAGCCTTGCTGGTCTTAGAACACATCAACACATGGAAGATGAAGGATAAGGGGTCGGTTGATGTTCCAGATGCCCCTACCTGATGCGCACATAGGAAAAGAGGAAGACAAAGCCCGATACTCCCCTTGATGTTGATGTTGCAGCCGGATGTTGTTGCTTCTTCCTCTAGGCCTATCTGATGGTTGTGCATATAGGAAAAGATGAAGAAGGAGCCAATGGCTCCTCCTACTGCCATTTGTATCCTCTTGGTAATCCTAGTAATGTCTCACCCATGAAAGACGAAGAAAATAGATAGGGATGAGCCTTCAGATGTTTCTAGTGGTCTGGAAGAATGCTGAGACCTCTCCATGTTGCTGCTGATGCTTCACAACAAGGAGAAGAAGAAAAGATGAAAAAGATGGGCTGAAGCCCTCTTCATCTATGCCTTGATGTTACTGCAGCCGCCGGAACTTGCTGGCTGCTGCTGCAAACTAGGAAGGATCGAAGGCCCCCATAGGTGCTGAGGATGGAGGAAGAGGTCGTTAAACTTCCTGCTGGTGCCACATGCTACTGCTGCAAGTGCTATTGAGCATGGAAAACTATGGGACTGCTGCTATATGTTGGTGTTGTTGCTATGTATCAAGACTGAAGACCCACAGCCCCTTGCTTGCCCTCACCTTCATGGCCATATGATGATCCATGTAGCTCCTATGTCCGGCCTTTTTATCATGGCCATATGACAGCACCTAAACTTATACCTGGCCTATCCTCCATGGACGTGATATCTCATGATATCTCATGCACAGCCAATCATATGCCCACTACCTGATGGCTATAAACCCATACACATAACCTACGTTTGGCCCACCTTCTAAGAGACTAAGACCATATGGCAGCCTATGCAACCCCCTACCCGGCCTACCTTCCATGGCCAACTGGTGACCTATATGCCTATAATTGATGGCATTGTCGATGGCGCATGTTCATACATCATACACCTAGAGCCATAGCAACCAGTTAGTTCTGGCTCCTTTAATGCTCCATATGTTGAGCATAAGAAGGGTACACAAACCACCTTGGTATCATGCCTATATGCAGCCCCATTTATGGCCTATCTTTCCTTGATATTGAACATGTTCGAAGCCCATCTCATGACCTATGTTTCCCTCCAACAAAGCCCATTTTTGGACCATATACAGTCTAATGGGGACCGGTACGGACCGGATCGTCCGTTTATTTGGAGATAGCGTCTTCCGGGTCTTGAGGAGACGACGTATTTATTTCTTTTATTTCGTAGTAATAGATTTTTATTTTTATGCATTTTATTTGACTATTTAGAGTCCTTTGAGTCCTTCTTTTTATTTTAGTCCTTTAGAGGACATATATGTAATTAGGGTTTTTAGAGGTCCATCTTGTAATGTCCAGCTCTATTTAAAGAGCCCAAGTTCTTGAATGAAGAGAGATGGATGTTTGAAGCCAAGGAGAAGCTCCTCCCGTTTCCCCCCCTGTTCCCCTCCGACAATGTCGGCGTCGTTCCCTCACCTCCGGGTGCTCCCGGTTCTCCCCTCCCCTTCCCGGTGTTCCTCCCCACCTCCGGAGTTAGGTCTGGTACCCCCTCTTCCCCTATCCCGTTCGGTTTTCCAACCTGCGTTGACATCTCCGTCGACGCTGCCCTAGGTCCGTCCGGATCTCCCACCTCAGTCCCTCACCTCCCCTCGACCCCTTCAGCAGCCCCCTTCACCCCTACGGTCCCCCTCCCCCGGGAAGTCCCCGCGAGAACCCCCCGTTCCGGTTCCGTCCGCACCCGCGGGTGCCCTAACCGACCACCACCTCCTCTAGACGCCACCCCTACCCACGAGTACCCCTTCCACAGGGCCTTTGGCCTCCCACGGAGCCTCCCCGAACCCCCTTCCCTCCTATTGAGCCGCCGCGAGCTCGGACCCCAACCCCGCTTCCGTCGACCGTCGAAGACCCCGCGAGCGAGCCCATTTCCGGCGAACCTAGCCGACGACGACGAAGGAGGAGAGAAGAGAAGGAAGAGGCGGTGCCGTCGGGACCTCCGGCCGCCGCTGCCGCGGCCTCCGCCCCCCCGTTCCCACCGCCGCTGCGCCCGCCGGGTCCGCCGGGCGTGGAGGCGCCGACCCCCTGCGCCGCCGGGGGCTCCGGAGAGATGCCACGAGCCCCGCCCCCGTTCGCCCTCTCTCTCTCTTCTCGCTCGAGCCCCCGACAGCCGCCACGACCCCCCCCGGGGAGTTAGTCGCGCGGTCGCGCGGCGCCGCCCCGGCGGCCACGTCTCCCCCCGACGGGTTAAGTGACGCCGGTTCGCACGCCGGCTCGGCCCGGCCCCGGTCCGCCGGTTTCCTTCGCCCAACCGGTCCGCCCGACGGGTTCAGCGTCCAGACTCGAGCCGGCCGCCGGTTCAGGGCCGGTTCGACGCTCCAGGGGCCGGTTCAGGCCGGTTCAGGGCCGGTTCAGCCTTCCTGGACCCGGTTCATACCGGTTCAAGGCCGGTTCATACCGGTTCAAGGCCGGTTCAGCCCTTTTAAGGCCGGTTCAGGGCCGTTTGGGACCGGTTCAACAGTTGTGGGCCCGATTCAGCGGCCGTGGGGTCCAGTTCGGTGGATTTCAAGCCCAGTTCGACAGTTTCCAGCTCCGTTTGAAGCGATTCAGCACGGTTCAAGATTGGTTCAGCACCCCATCAGCTCGGTACATCCTCCTCGGGCCCGCCGACGAGCGCGGGGATGGTGGCACCTCCCTTCCCGTCCCGCATCAGTTTGGTATCAGAGCCGGCGCCGACTTGTTTTCACGAGTCGGGATCCTTACATTGCGCGGGACATCGACATTTCAGCTTCGACATAACATTACCGGTGGAGGTGCACACCACGGCATTTCTGTCCAGCTCTTCACGCAGCGTCATCTCGCAGTCTCTTTTCGAGTTGATCGCTCCAGATTATCAGGTGGTCGAGGATGGTCGAGCTTACATCCAGTTTGCTCGTATTGTCAGAGGCCGACTTAGACCATGGACAGTGCGGTATGTAGAAGATGCTTGGTGCGAGATAGTTCCCTACGGGCACTGTCTCATCCTGGGTTCAGAGTGGTTAGCTGATCGGCAGGCAGATTTGGACACATTCGCTCGAGAGCTTACTTTGCGGCCCAAAGAGTACAGAGCACTGAGAGAGCCGATCTGTATCGGCAACACTTATGCCCAGTGGCCTGTGCCTGAGGAGCAGCCTGACACGCTTATCGAGGTAGCTTATGAGGCCAGTCCAGAGCTTGCCGCAGTACGAGCGACGGTGCACCATCGATGCCGAGGCGACAGAGCCATCGAGGTTGAGCCGACCGAGCAGCCCATGCAGTTACCGTTCGAGCCGACGACGAGCGCCGACACCTTGTCGAGGCTGAGACCGATCGAGCCATCCTGACCGAGTTGATAGCACAGGTTATGGAGCTGCTGACAGAGCTGATCACCGAGGTTGTTCCAGAGGATCCGCGCATAGTTGACTCGATAGAGTACCCAGACCTGGAGCTTGACAGCACTTACGACACCGTCTGGGTCACCTTCTGCGGTCACCTTGGAGCTTCCCGGTCCCGCTTCATCATCACCCGAGCTGCCCTACCGCCGTCCTCAGTTTCAGTAGTGACCATGTTGATCATACGGCACTACAAAACTCGAGGACGAGTTTTTCGCAACCGGGGGAGAATGATGGGGACCGGTACGGACCGGATCGTCCGTTTATTTGGAGATAGCGTCTTCCGGGTCTTGAGGAGACGACGTATTTATTTCTTTTATTTCGTAGTAATATATTTTTATTTTTATGCATTTTATTTGAGTATTTAGAGTCCTTTGAGTCCTTCTTTTTATTTTAGTCCTTTAGAGGACATATATGTAATTAGGGTTTTTAGAGGTCCATCTTGTAATGTCCAGCTCTATTTAAAGAGCCCAAGTCCTTGAATGAAGAGAGATGGATGTTTGAAGCCAAGGAGAAGCTCCTCCCGTTCCCCCCCTGTTCCCCTCCGACGATGTCGGCGTCGTTCCCTCACCTCCGGGTGCTCCCGGTTCTCCCCTCCCCTTCCCGGTGTTCCTCCCCACCTCCGGAGTTAGGTCCGGTACCCCCTCTTCCCCTATCCCGTTCGGTTTTCCAACCTGCGTCGACATCTCCGTCGACGCCGCCCTAGTCCGTCCGGATCTCCCACCTCGATCCCTCACCTCCCCTCGACCCCTTCAGCAGCCCCCTTCACCCCTACGGTCCCCCTCCCCCCTGGAAGTCCCTGCGACAGAACCCCCCCTTGTTCCGGTTCCGTCCGCACCCGCGGGTGCCCTAACCGACCACCACCTCCTCTAGACGCCACCCCTACCCACGAGTACCCCTTCCACAGGGCCTTTGGCCTCCCACGGAGCCTCCCCGAACCCCCTTCCCTCCTATTGAGCCGCCGCAAGCTCGGACCCCAACCCCGCTTCCGTCGACCGTCGAAGACCCCGCGAGCGAGCCCATTTCCGGCGAACCTAGCCGACGACGACGAAGGAGGAGAGAAGAGAAGGAAGAGGCGGCGCCGTCGGGACCTCCGCCCCCCGTTCCCACCGCCGCTGCGGCCGCCGGGTCCGCCGTGCGTGGAGACGAAGACCGCCTGCGCCGTCGGGGGCTCCGGAGAGATGCCACGAGCCCCGCCCCCCGTCGCCCTCTCTCTCTCCTCTCGATCGCCCCCCCGCCCCCCCGCCACGCCCCCCCCCCCCCCCCGGGGAGTTAGTCGCGCGGTCGCGCGGCGCCGCCCCGGGCGGCCACGTCTCCCCCCCCCGATGGGTGAAGTGACGCCGGTTCGCACGTCGGCTCAGCCGGCCCCGGTCCGCCGGTTTCCTTCGCCCAACCGGTCCGCCCGACGGGTTCAGCGTCCAGACTCGAGCCGGCCGCCGGTTCAGGGCCGGTTCGACGCTCCAGGGGCCGGTTCAGGCCGGTTCAGGGCCGGTTCAGCCTTCCTGGACCCGGTTCATACCGGTTCAAGGCCGGTTCATACCGGTTCAAGGCCGGTTCAGCCCTTTTAAGGCCGGTTCAGGGCCGTTTGGGACCGGTTCAACAGTTGTGGGCCCGGTTCAGCGGCCGTGGGGTCCAGTTCGGTGGATTTCAAGCCCAGTTCGACAGTTTCCAGCTCCGTTTGAAGCGATTCAGCACGGTTCAGGATCGGTTCAGCACCCCATCAGCTCGGTACATCCTCCTCGGGCCCGCCGACGCGCGCGGGGATGGCGGCACCTCCCTTCCCGTCCCGCATCACAGTCCCCATGTTGGTGGCCTATAACATGCATATACCCAACCCTCCACGGCCCATGATATGCCCACGTCCATGCCGTCTAAGAGGGACCTGTTTTGACCCCAAAACAGCCACTCAACCTCCTATTTTAGCTATCCTACACAGTCCTTATATGGCTTAAGTTTAATGGAAGCGAGTCTATAAGGCCTAGCAGCTAATGGCAATCTGTCTGTAAGGCTCAATACCCATGACAGCAGGTCCATAGGGCCAGATCTCATAGCTGCAGCCCATTGGGCTTGATGCTAATATAAGCAAGGCCCATCGAGCCCAAGTTGAAGATCAAGCAGGCCATGAAGGCCCAACAGAGCCCAAACAGGCCCATTCGGCCCAAGATAACAGCAGCAGCCCATTCGACTTTAAAGATGATGATGATGATCACATGATGACGACAACGACAACAATACAATGATGGTGATAAATAGGATGCATGAAGTCAAAAATGACATGATGATAGGCCTTCAATAGCCAAGAATCCAAGATGACTATGATAAAAACTGGTCTTCATGGCATTGGACAAATGATCTTAACCATATTGAAATTAAATGAAGGTGTTTAAAAGATTAAGCCTATTACATTAGGTCCCATTCATAATATCAGATAGACACACGGACACATCCCCGGGGTGTATTGATCCTGAACGGGTAGATAGGCATGCCCCCATGCTATACCGATGATTCCCCCGACATATCAAACTCTATTTACTAAGGGAGGTAAATCTCACTAATTTGAGAGGAGGCCATACATGTTGCCATATTAAACCGATTCTTAAATTAAGGATGACATTAGGGAAAGGATATACTATGTCAAATTGAAAAGGAATTATGGCTTATTCATGCATTCCCATGTGCATTTCAACATAACATTGCACCATGCACATCAATGTAACATGCACCATGTATGTCAATGTTACACGCATAATGCATGATGCATATCGTGTATCATATTCATAACCTTGAGATTAAGGGAAGGATTGAGCATTGGTTCTCCATGCCAATATGCCAGTACCTAACCGATATGGTCAATGCATTGAATCAATCCTCTAATACCCATTAAAGGCTAATGAGGTCATATCCTACTCATCTGATGGGAGCTATAGCTTGCATGCCCTTCCTACGCATATGTACTTCCAGATACCATATGTTATATGAATGACATTATGTCAACAATGTGCTTTGTGTTTATAGATGGGGGGTCTCTGAATAACCCTCGTAAACCAAGATGGAATGGAGATGAGCAAATGGTGATGAATAGGAAATAGATCAATGTAATCAAATTTGGATGTTTAATTCTAAAATCCATGAGATTTGATCTTAGTCGGTCATATCGGGTCCGAGATCATTGTGAGGCTTAGAATTATGATGATGAATATAAATCTAAGATTTATATGATGAGCCTAGCCTGAAAATGTATTGTTTATGTTGAATCCCTAGGTTCAAAATATGAAAATGCATAAATCATGTCATATCTAGGTCAAGACAATACGTGGGGGAGGGGCCCATTCTCTAGATCTGAACACGAACATATGATCAGAAAGATGTTAAGAATGGCCTGTGGAGTGGATTGTAAGGAATCATCCATAAAAATTTGGTACAGTGGAAGCGATGATTCCTATGAATTTCTTTATAATCTGTCTCAATCGGAATAGAACGACGAAAATTGAAAACTGATCAAATCGGGTTCGAATATACCTGATAGGAATTCATATAATCCCATAGAGAAGAAGGAGATGAGCTTCTCAAGCTCTTCAAACTGTTCCAGTGTCCAATCTCCAGCAGTATCCATACGAACTTCATCCACAGTAGGTTCTCCCTTTGCGCCAGCCTCGAAAACTCTTCCCGAATGGAGCTCCATCGGCCATAGATGCTTTCTAGAGAGAGAAGAAGGTAGGGAGGAGGCTAAGGACGTGGTTAACACCCTTGACTTAATAGGATTTGGTTGAAACCATTAATATTGATATATGATTTTAAAAATTTTCATAAAAACTCAATCTCCATAAATTATGTCTTTGCCCATGTACTTGTGGATAAGTCCTTATATGTGTGACCCACTATGCCCAATAGCCTATTTAGTTGAGGCTTAAATAAAAAAAGAACAATTCTATTTAATTTAATTTAATCTATTATCTGATAACAGATTAATCAACCTACCGATTATGAAGGGTACAAGCCACATCCCATGATCCCAAATGGTTATGGGGATAATCTCATCTCTATTGAGCATTTTCATTATCAATTACCACATGGATATAAACCCTCGTCCATCCAATGTACCGTTCGGAAAGGAGTATGGCATCGACTGTCAACTCCTTAGTGTACCGACTCTATAGGATCATGTACTCACAATTGGATCAATTGAAAAAGCTCCTTTTCCAATTATCATATCTGCCCTGGTCAGGGATTTAGAGTACTATCTTATAGGACATTCACTCTCACTTATCGAGAATGGACGATCCTTTGTTATCTGCTCAATAGCCTCCATTAAGTTTTCCTTATACGCGATTTATCGCTATACTGAACCTTCTAAACGGTGATCCATAAGTCAATAGTCAAAGCACAAGTTCCACTTAACAAGACATCTTTAGCGACTCAGATCAAATGTCCAACCATACAACCGTGATGATAGAAAACCCTGATCAATAGTTAGATAAGATACCATTCAGGATTTCATATATGGTTATTTCAGTGAACTCATTCAACTAATGAGCACTATGTGTATCTTAGTGTCTCCACACTAATGACCAATGAGATCAGTCATCCTCATCACATGAGAAGGCATCATACACTAGTCTATCCGGATCCTTGATGTCCTGTCTCAAGTATCTTATGACTAGTAATATTTAGATCAATTATCATTAGATGATCAATCTCATTATCATGATCTCATCATGATTTAATCATCATTGCATTTGATCAAAAACTTCATTATGATATTCACCTCTAATAAGAGTTTATAATGAATATTTGCCTAATTAATTAAATGAGACATATATAGAAATATCTAATCATATCATATATAATTGGCTTGTAGGGCATACATTTATATCAATCTCCCACTTACACTAAAGCCAATCACCATCTGGTTAATCTGTATCAGCTTGAGGTGAAGCTCAAACACTCTTTGAGTAACTGTTTCAGTTAGTGTATCTACAATATTATTAGCAGTAGATAATCTATCTTTAATCATATATCTATATGTTGCAATCTCTCTGATTTTATGGTATCGCCACAGAAGTTTTAAACTTCTAATGAGACATTGACTCCACCCCATTATTTTCTCAAAACAATGGTACACTTTTAAAGAAAATTGGGACAATCCCATATCTTAGATGTAGATGAAAATCTTCATCTAGACTACTTCTTAAGTAGTGTGCAACCACTATGTAAACTTGTTTACATATGTTGTAGAATTTAAAGTGTTCTATCGTATAGAACTCTTCCAGTTCACTGCACCACCATTATTTTGACTTAATATCAAACTTATTTGATTAGAAGCTTGTGTTTGTAAAACTACAAGACTTCAAGTCTTATTCTCCAGTATATAAAGATACATTCTTAGTGCTTCTCAAGTACTAAATGATATATCTCTAAACTATCCAGTGACTCTCACGTGGATCCACCTGATGAATGCTCATAACACTTAAAGCACTAATCATATCAAGTACGTAGTAATATATATATGGTAGACCCTGTGACAAAAGCATAAGGGCTCTCCTCATGTAATTTCTTTGTCTCAAGAAGTCTACAAAGACATCACTTTAGAGAGATCAACTCCACACCACATAGATAAGAAACTTAGCTTGGAGTTTATTATGTCAAACCCTTTGACTATGGTGACTACGTACATTAACTGAGCATTACTTTTAGATCTATCTCTATAGATCTCAAAACTCAAATTATGTTTGGAGGATTAATTTGATAGCTAGGCTCACTTATGATAACATACATGCTTCATTCTTAATAAGTAGTATGCCATCAACATAAAATGGCAAGAAAGTAACATCACTCTCACTTATCTTGTTAAACACATAAGGCTCCTCTTCGTTCTTAACGAAGTCATAAGATTTAATCTCATTAAACCTTATATACAAACTATGAAAAGTTTTACTTCAGTCCATAAATGAACTTAATACACACTCTTCTTAGATGTTATTGGGACTTGATTCCCTATAGTTGTATCATATACACGTGTTCCTCGAAATACCTTAGAGAAACACTATCTTAACAACCAATTAGCTTATCTTATAATCATAATGTGTAACAATCAAAATCCGAATAGATTAATCCATAGAATAGGTACAAGATCTCATCATAGTCAACCATTTAACTTCGATGATATCATTTTCAACTATTCTCACATTTAAAGGTTTATACCTTCTAATCCACTCTAATCTATTCTTTAATGATCTATTTATTCCTTATAGATACTATATCCTTAGGTGGATCTATCAAGTTCTAAACTTGATTAGAATAAATAAAGATTATATCAGATTTTATTGTCTCTTCCCAATTTAGAATCAAGATCTCATATTAGTTCTATACAGATCTTAAGATTAATATCCTTATTATCTTATGCCTCAATTCATTCATTAGAGATACGCCCCACGTATCTTTTAGGTTGAATGGACACAAAATTAAATTTATAAGTTACCCATGTGTAATTATTAACTATCATCTTAATAGAAGTGTCATTGAGTTGTGGTACTGGAACATTTTCCATATATAGCTTGCTTCCACTATCTTTCTTAAGGAGGATTTTTTTCCTTTAGAAATATAGTAAGCTGAGCAACATATATCCTTATTCATAAGGGTGGTATATTAATATTCAGAAGTTTCCTTAGGATATCTCACAAGCCAACACTTCATAGTCTTATATTCTAACTTGTCAGGGTTATACTTCTTCACTAGGTCAGACATTCTGAAACCTTAACTTGCTTAAGGTCAAGTTTTAACCCCTTTTCCATATCCTATATGGAATAATCAGGACAGACTTAGAAGGTACATCTTAAGATCAAGTGGTTATAACGAGTACTTAACCAAAAATAGACAAAGAGGAATTTTGCAAAACTTGTCATTGTTTATATTATATCCTACATAATATGGTTTCTCATTTTAGGCTAAAATGTGTAAAAGGTGCCCATTAGATTCTATTATCTTTTAGTTATATGTGAATTATGTACTTAAGTATTACCCTCCCTGATCTCATCAAAGAGTTCTAATACTCTTTCTATTAATATCTCTACTTCATTCTTAATCTCAGATAATTTCTCAAAGGTCTTAGTTGTGTACTTTATAAAGTATATATATCCATACCTAGAGACATCATGTTTGAAATAATGAAGTAGAAATATTCTTTTTTAGACTTACTAGATATGGGTTAACATATACCTAGATGTACGAGTTCTAACAATTCATTAACCCATTCTCCATGTCTACATAAAGCTAAAGTGTAGATTGATCTAAATCAACTCATTTTCTCTTAAAAAGAGTATTCACACGTAACATGAGAGCTAACATATCAAATATGATTAAACATTTCATTAAGCTCCCACTGGCAAACACTTTGCCATTCAATCTTTTAGAACATCTATCAATTACATAGCTTAGAATAAATCAACATTTATTCAAGCAAAAAATCATATAATATTCTTATAGAAGGATATAATAGCAATATTAATTATTAAGACATCTCCATAAGGCTATTAAATAATTGTACCTCCCACTAATAATGATGCAACTTTTGCACTATTTCATATGTAGGTCAAAATCTTCTTTATTAAGCCTTCATTTACTTGTCATTATCTACAACTCCTTATAGATATAAGATCCATATCCAGAATCTCATACCATTAAATGCATCCATAGTATCTAATATTATGATATACACATATAGTATCTAATACTATTAAGTGTATATTTAAAACAAGTAAATGTTAATGACTTGGATGTATGAAGTTTCTCAAGCTCTACTTTTGCATTATATACAATACACTTTGTACTTCCTCTTCCACTTACCATCATCATGATAGTATAAGAATTTTGTCTTATTTTGGCTTTATTATCTTGACCACCTTCTTTTACTTTTAACTATCTCCTATTTCTATCTAATGATTTTACTTCTTTCTATTAGTCTCACCAACTAGAAGTAATTAAGATGTATTATTGTTCTAACTTGCCCTTAGTTAGCTCATCACTATGAGCCATGATGGATCTCATATCCATCTATCCATGTTGTCTCTACAATATTTTATATCCTATAGAGACTAACATCTAATATAAGGCAAATAATGCATCTTGTCTGTGAGATAAGATCTTATCTATTTTTCACATCATTAGATAGTGTAGGAGACACCTACTTCTCAAGTATGATAGTTAGTGGTCAACTGTGAGAACAATTATCTTAATTCAAAACCGGTCTAAGAAGTGCTAGCCGTTAAGCTATTTGGCATCTAGTATGCCATACTAATGGTGGTTTATCATCGTATTCTACAACTGAGATATAATTTTATTAATATAACATTGCAGACATTCATTAAAATCAAGATATGGTCTTTCATCCTAATTTATGCTCCCACTAATTTTTGATAAATTTGCATAACTCTCATTATACAAAATAGGATATCACGATGAAATCCAAGTGGGGACTAAGACCCTATTAACTTTATGGTGATAACCTTGTGGGAAACACAACAAGTCATCCCATACTTAATAGGTAGGTAACTTTTACTAATTGCAACCCATGCAATTCTTAGTCATTTAGCCTCTAGAGTTATAATCTTGTGGGAAACACAATGAGCTATATACTCTAGTTAGGTCAAATCCGCTTGTTACGTTATGAGAATGGATTCTTAACATAGCGCTTGTGGGAAACACAACAAGCCCATGCAATGGTCCACCCCAAAGTTTGGCAAATGTCTTAGCTATGATCACCAATCCCTTGCTGAATGAGTCTTGTAGGAAACATAACAAACCCATCCAATCTAAGATTGGAGCTCCTGATTGGATTTTTCCGAAAAAAAGGAAAAGAAAAAAAAATAGAAGGAAAAGAAATAAACAAGATAGGGAAGGAGATGTGGCCAGGAGCCTTCCCGCAATAAGAGTCCCGGCCGACTACAATTCAACAATCCCAGTTTCAGTCAGGACAGTTTAGACGGAAGTGATAAACAAAGAAAGGGCAATCGAAGGAAACCCTAGGCATATTATGGTGCTTTGACTCCTAATCGGACTCACATTGCCATCTCGAGTCCTTTCCGGAATCGTAAGACCAGGGGGCCTATAAAAGAAGCGGGCTCCGTGCGTGAGGACCGCGCTGAAGGTTCCGGGAAGAAGGGTCGGGCGACAAAGAGAGGGAAAACCGATTGGAAGCTAGAGAGAAAAAGGAGAGAAGAAGAGGAGCTGAGATTAAGAGAAGAGGTAGGGAGAAGGATTACCGGAGCCGTCGGAGCTACTGGGTTCAATTCCTCTTCCCGTTGGGATCACCGGGGAAGACTTTCTCCTTCGCAAGAGTTGTCGGGATTGCTGAACCCCTTTCTTCCTCTCATCGGGACGTCTCCCGCTCCCGAAGAAACCAACGGAATCCTCCTCCGCTTCTACAAGTTGCCGCGGAGGCCGTCGGGGTCTTTAACCTCCTCTGCCATCGCCGTCGAGCCCTGATTTCCCTTCAAGCATTGTTGCCAAAGGGATCAATAGCCGCCAAGGCTCTCACCTTCTTCTGCTGTCGTCGAAGGGGACATAGGCCGCATGCTAATTGCCCAACAGAGCTCGCCACACGGCCTGTTGATCGGGAGGAGGCAAGAGAACGCCAGTTGTTTATTTTATTTTATTTTATTTTATTTTATTTTATTTTTGCAACTTTGGTCTAACGTGGCCATGTTATGGGGCCCACCATGGAAAAAAATATATGTTATCCAAGACGTGAGGTGCCTGAGGCGAGGGACCCAGTGCCTCACCTCAGGCGCCTGAGGCATTTTGAATATTTTAATATTATTTATTTTAAAAAAAGATGTATATGGTATAAAATAGTTAAAATAAATATATAAAAAACATGTAAAAATAAAATAAAAATAAAAATTTGATAAAAAATTTCTATGAGTAAAAGAGCTCTGATATGGATAACAAACATAACATCATTAAGTAATAAGAGTGATAGTTAAATACAACATAAGTTACATAATACATAAAGTAAGGCTAATTCGAATACAACCATACAAATATCACTCACTAGTCACTATCAATCACTATCAGAATCAAGATTGGTGGGAGCTTCCTGATCATCATTACTGGTATCGTTCGAATCTTCATTAGAAAGACGAACTTTTTTCCCAGAAGACCTAGAAATTTATTTCAAATATGTTAGAACATAACTTCGAAATTAGAACAAAAAAATGAACCAAACTCAACAACTAGAACTAAGACATGTATTGTTTAAAATACAATCTCGTACTTGGACACTCCTCTTCATCCATTCCAGCAACAACTTCTACATCTCTCCATCTCAAAAATTGCCTTCATAGACAAGATCTTCGTCTTCATTTGCAATCCACTCACTTGATTCATTAATATCATCTAAGGATATTGGGTCTAGACCCGATTTCTCCAACATTAAATGTCATTCCCTAAGCCTTTGGTTGTATTGGAAAAATACCAAATCATTTAATTTCTTTTATTCTAATCTATTCCTCTTTTTGCATGAATCTATACAATAATAAATAAAAATGAAAATATCATTCTATTAATCGAACAAATGATATAAGATTAGTTCAAATGCCTTGAAATTGGAAAAGAATATTACTTGCACAAATGTGCTCCAATTACATTCACAACTAGAGGCACTACATGTTAAGCTCAATATGCGTATTGCCAACTTTTGTAATTGAGGAGTCGTGCTTCCCCAATCTACCCACCAATTTACTATAAAAGAACAAATGACTATTAGAGTACACTAGAATGATTGATACAATATTAATAATAAATAACAAATCATCATACTCGGAGTGGATGTCTTTCGTATCCTAATAGCTATGTCCCTACCAAACATACCTTATGCCTCTCTATACATCGCCAATTGCCTAAAAATTTGTTCTTGGTCTTCATGCAAGGGTACCAACTTTTCAATACAATCATACAACCCTAACTTGATTTCATTCACTCTCAATATCGGGATTAGCATAGTGAAACTGGGGATTTATATAATACCCCGCAGCATGCAATGGATGGTGCAGTTGAAAATCCCATCTTCTGTCAATGATACCCCATATTGGGCCATATTTATCTATTTTATCATCAGTGCCTTTTTTATTCCTTCCTTGGCACGATCCATGGCTTCATATATATATATATATATATATCATAGCTGGCTTTTCACCATCAACTAGCCGCAATACAAGGACAAATGGTTTGAAGATCTTCGAAGTATAAGTCACTCCCTTCCAAAAGGTTGAAGGAAAGAAGAGTTGTGACTTGTCCAATCCTGTGAAGTGAACATACGTCGCAAATCATCCTTGTATGTGTTTAAACTGTCCAAACTCAGATAGTTAGTTGCAAATCTAATTACAGTTGCACGAATAAGGTTCTTATCATTTATGTATTTTCTCATAAGTGCTAGAACCTTAGTGTGCCCATAAATAAAGTTTGTGACATATTTTACACGTCAAATTGTAGATTTTATTGGTGACAACTTCGAAATATCTTAAGCATTAAATCAAGGCAGTGAGCAACACACGGTGTCCAAAACAAATGATGGTGTGTGTCCATCAAAATGTGGCTTGCAGCCACATAGCTCGCCTCATTATCTGTAACAATCTGCAAGATATTAGATAGACCAACCTCCTCCACAACCATATCAAGAAGACCTACTAGCAACCTAGCATCTTTTACCACTGATGAAGCATCAATTGATCTAAAAAAAACTATCCCAGTAGGAGCGTTTACTAAAAAGTTAATTAATAATCTACCCCTTCTATCTGTCCACACATCTAACATTATTGTACAACCAAATTTTACCCAATTGCCTTTCTTCTTCTCCACCAACTTTTGGGTGGTCTCAATCTCCTTAGATAAAAGAGTCTCTCTTATTTCATGATAACTAGGTCCTTTTAAGCCCGGACCAAACTGACCAACTGCCTCTAGCATTGTTTTAAAGCTATTAAGGTGGACAGTGTTGAAAGAAATGTCCGCTCGGTACATCCATCTAGCGATGTACTAAATACATCGCTCTCTTTCCTCTTTCAGTCATGGAGCAACAAGTAGTGACAAAAATAAAATGATACAACTATATTTACAAGTACAATACAACAATTTCCAATCAAGCACCAAGCAAATAACAAGAAGAAAATAATACAATTAAATGTGAGGATACAATTCTAAGCATTCCAATTGTGAAGATCATGCAAAGTGACTAAAGAAAGAAAAAAATGCAACAACTATGTTTTTGCACGGGCAATTCCCCCGACGCCCATCAGCTCTGGGAGACTACCCATGGGGGGCACTTGTTGACACCTAAATTTATAAAAATAAAAATATATATCATGGCAACAATATCATATAATGGTGGTAAAGGAATAAATTTGGTTCAAAAGAAGTGACTCCGTGGAATTCTGAAAAAAAATTGACCGAAATTGAGAAAAAAAAGGAGGAAGAAGAATGATGGTACACAAGCTGTAAAAGAAAAAATCTTCATCCAACAAGGTGGACAAATGGCATGATCAACATAATAAAGTGAAGAAAATTGCAATGCTGGAATAAATTGACAGCAGGGGATCAGTTGGAAATGGGTCAAACTTCCAGCCGTCTTTTGCTTTCCTCGACAGGTTCTAGCGTGTGAGAGTATGGGAGCTCCTTATTGAATTTTTCAAAGAAAAAGGAAAAGAAAAAAATAGAAGGAAAAGAAATAAACAGGATACGGAAGGAGATGTGGCCGGGAGTCTTCCCGCAATAGGAGTCCTGGCCGACTACAATTCAACAATCCCAGTCCCAGTTGGGATAGTTTAGACAGAAGGGATAAACATTGAAAGGGCAATTGAAGGAAACCTCAGGCATATTATGGTGCTTCGACTCCTAATCGAACTCACATTGCCATCTCGAGTCCCTTCTGAAATTGCAAGACCTGGGGGCCTATGAAAGAAGCGGGCTCCGCGTGTGAGGGCTGCGCTGAAGGTTTCGGGAAGAATGGTCGGGCGACAGAGAGAGGGGAAACCGATCGGAAGCTAGAGAGAAAATGAGAGGAGAGGAGCCGAGATTGAGAGAAGAGGTAGGGAGAGGGATTACTAGAGCCGTCAGAGCTGTTGGGTTCAATTCCTTTTCACGTCGGGATCACCGGGGGAGTCTTTCTCCTTCGCCAGAGTTGTCGAGATTGCCGAACCCCTTTCTTCCTCCCGTTGGGATGTCTCCCACTCCCGAAGAAACCAGCGAAATCTGCCTACGCTTCCGTAAGTTGCCATGGAGGCCGTCGGAGTCTTTAACCTCCTCTGCTGCCACTGTCGAGCCCTGATTTCCCTTCAAGCACCGTCGCCAGAGGGATCAATAGCCGCCAAGGCTCTCACCTTCTTCTGTCGTCATCGAAGGGGACAGAGGCCGCACGTCAATCACTCGACGGAGCTCACCGCGTGGCCGGCTGATCGGGAGGAGGCAGGAGAGTGCCAGCCATTTATTGTTTTTGCAACTTTGGTCTAGCATGGCCATGTTGTGGGGCCCACCATGGAAAAAAAAGAAAAAAAAAGAAAGAAAAAAGGCCGTGTGGCCGCACGAAGCAGCACAGTAATGGGCCGCGATGACTGCTGAGGGCCCAATGGCTTCAGTTTGAACAGTGCTTGGAGAATATAAATAAAAAATTAAAATAAACAATGAAGTGAAAATAAAATAAAAATCTACATGTAATCCAACAATCCGGACTAGTTGGGGGGTCGACTAACCATCCGCCCCTACGTCTCGACTTAACTTAAAAGAAATCAAAATTTGGATTAGTTGGCGGTTTGACTAATCATCCGCTCCTACGTCCTTTTAAGGTAGACATACAAAGGTCTATAAAAAGACCCCAATGTCTTACCATTAGGTTATATAAGGCCGTGCATGTCAACATGCCGCTAAGCCGTATATATGTTGACAAAGTTCAAAAAAAAATGGAGAGAATACTCGTATGTCTACTAAAGACCGAGTATCTTGTCCCCCATAAATTAACGAGCATCATGACATGAAGGATCGGATGAAGTTGGTTTGAAATCAGTCTGAGTTGTAAACTCATTTATTTCCGGATTGAGCAAATGAAAAAGGATTCATGATCTGTGTACAGTTGACATTGAACGGAGAATCAACGGCTCCATGAAACTGAAAGGAATGCAAGTTTGAAAAAGAGGACAAAGTAACCTGGACATACACAGAATAGACTGGAAGTAAACAGCCCATGGTCTCAACCCGAAGGCAATTTTTTTTTAACTCCTAAGAAGCCTGCAGATTCCAACCGAACCTCAGCCAGGATTTCATCAAGCAAAAGAAGAGTCATAAAAAATGGGAGCGTTTATAAAAATCATGATCTGAAGCATTGGGTTCAAGCCACAACAAGCCATGATTCAATCAAATCTATGAAATGAATCTAAGCCAAGCAAAACACAGTAATATCAAATTCAAATAAACTCCAAATCCTAAAAGAGATCTACAACCAAAGTTAGATCTAATTCAAATGCCATCCATAAAAAAAGGACCTTGAATGAAGATCACAGACAAGAAAAAAATAGACCTTAAGCTAAGCAAAGTGTTAAATCAAATCCAACCCAATCCAATGGCACACAACCCTTAATGAAATGAACCAAATAATAAAATTCATGCTCCGTACAGAATCTGGAAATCACATTACTTCCTTTGAATTGGCAATCTGTAAAGTTAAAAAAAAACTGAGCATTTCAAACTTGAATTAAAAATAAGTCAGAAGATAATAAGATTTAATCAACCCATTGGGATCCAAAGGCAACTCCCAACCTGTTAAACGTTAAATTAAATCCTTCAAACCAAACTCATTAATTCCAGCTAAACAAATCTTTCTCAAATCAAAGTGAATCAAACGACAACCGGGCTCAAAACTGAAATCAATCCCACGGTCAGATACCATAACAAAAACTCCAAATCTGAAAGTTCAAAAGAAATTAAATTAACAATGCTTCAAATCTGAGATATAACAAGTTTAACAAATTGAAGATCAAAATCACATTAAACTAAAAAAATCGAATTTTAATAAGTCAAATTTCAAACTGAAACTCAACTTTTCAAGCCAAATTCAACCCAACTTTAGTTAACAAATTCAATCCAAATTAAAATTCCTAAGTCAAGTCAAGTTCAAATCAGTAGATTCAGCGCAAACTAAGCTGAATTTAAAAGCAACCAATAAGAAACCCAGGCCCTCTGAAATAAGAGTGGAAATGTGCCCACTGGTCCACATAACTCAAAACAGGTCATTAAGATGTCAGTCAATTTAAAACAAACAAAGGCTCTCAATTAAAACTCAGCCAGTTCCAATTTAATCTCAAATGATTCCAAAGATAAAATTCATAACACATAAATTAAGTCACCGGAACCAAATTCAATCTGCAAATCCCTAAGTCTAATTTAACATAAACTCATAAAGCCAACACATTTCAAACAAACCTGTAAGGATTAAAAAAAAATCAGAGGGTTCCAAACCAAGCAAATCAAATCAAATCCGTTCCAATCAACATGTTCGTAATCATAATCTGAAACAAATCATCCTAACAAGAGAAGAACAATCAATTCAAAACAAACTCAAAATCTCACAGAACACAAATAAGTTAAACTTTCAAATTAAAACCATGAACAATTTTTTTTTCAGAACAAATTAATCAACCATAAACCAAATCCAAATCAATTCAAATCAAACTTAAAACAAATTAAATACTTGCTTTCCATCAAGTTCATGGGGTTGTTTCTCCTATGTGTACGTGTATGTTTATTTTTGTGGATGCATGTCTTCTATTATATGAGTTGCTATGATGGATAATCAAGGGCATTCGAGCAATCTCGATGTAATTAATGTCGGATCTTCGCACCATCCGACGGGGAGGTCAAAAAATGAATTTTCAAAGAACCTAACAACCTCAACATATAATTTTATACATATCATGGCCAATAGCTAATACTTTTACGGGATATCACCTATTTTCCTAAGAAGTCAATGCTATGGTCAAATCAAGTCAAAATTAAATCAAACAAGAAAATGAATTTCCAAAATTAAAAATCCAAGAGAATTTTGAGGTTACATCAATTATGTAATAAAAATTATATCAATTCAATTTCATAAATATTTAACCATGAATTGTGCAAATTTTTTTTATTTATTAAAACAAAATAGTGGTGTTCTCTTACATCCACTTGTCTTAAAATCTCTCATAGTGACACGAAAGAGCCTTAAATGTTATATTTATTTTTTAAATCTTTTTTTAAAAAAATTCCTATCTTTTTAGAATTTATAATGAATTTTATGAATTTTTTTTGAAAGAAAAAAATCCCATTTTGGATCGGGATTTCTCCCAGAGAATCGGCCCGGATCAGATCGGGGCCCGCCAATCCAGGTCCCAATTCTGAACCCGCCAGCCTTGCTCTAATTGTGTAGGTACTAATTGTTGCTCCATATCTTTTATCACTTGTACATCTCTAATGGAAACCATCTTACACTCCAACACCCATAAACAAATCTCCTGTTAACTCTAATGGAAAAATATCTTCCATTGTAGACAAACTAGGCATCAATTTAAATTGTTTGACTGAAATAATTTTAATATCCCATAAACAACAATATAATTCTCACATGTAATTTCATAATATGACTCATCAATTTAATCCCTTTATAATTTGAGCAATTTTGCATACCTCTTCAATCTCTTGAAGGTGGTATGATAGCACTCTTCTTTCATTTATTCAAGATTTTCTTAGATAATAAGATTTTGTTAACAAAATGAGTTAACTATTTCACTTCTAAATTCAACACACATTTTCATAGTTCAATAAGAATTTTATCAAGACCACATGCCTCCCTTGTAATTGTTCTCTTGAATGCCTCTTCAATTTTTTAAAATTTATCATCTTAATATGATTCATATTAAGCCATGCTATATCATCTGCCTTCCAAATTTCTAAAAAAGTTCATTAAAAATTTATCAAATAATTTTACATTTCTTTAATGTCATCACCTATGATTAAACTCTTTCTTTCATTATCGTTAATACACCTAACATGGTTAAGATCAAAAGATCTTTCTCATCGTTTCTAATGCATAAACATTTTCTCACCTTAAGTTCCAAGTTTCTCATCTAGTATGAGGTTGTTATATTCTCCCAGAATGTTTTTAATCTTACTTATTAATAAAAATTTTAAAATATAAAAACTAACTACCTTCATTATTCTATTTTGCTATAATTATGTTTACAACAATAATTGTATTTCCTACAATTTTCACTGACAACACAACTTACAGTGAATCAATCATCATACTTACCTCAATTTTATCTCTCTTTTGTGTACCATAGCATTAATCTGCATTTCCTACTTTTTAAATTTCTTTTTTATCCAATTATTTTATTAAATGCAAGCAATATTACAGTTATTCTCGCCATACTAGTAACAACTGCTATAAAGTTATCTGTAAGAGACCCAATATTCCAAGTGTTTATTCTCGTCCTTATTTCAAACTTTTTATTTTTTTCTCTCCATATTATTAAAAAGGTTCAAAAGTTTTTCTATGAGAGACACTATTCCAAACACTTATTTTCATCCTCTCAATCTTTTCTTTATTAAATTTATTTCTATAATAATATCCATTTGTCTTTAAGTTAGATATAAAACATGTTTTTTACTCTCCTCTATGGAAGACCTTCTTTATCCAAACGCATCCTTCATGACTAACCCTCATCCTTCATGACTAACCCTCTTTCTTTAACATTACAATTAGGCACCTATGTTGCACGTACAATGTGGGGGGCGCCCTTCAGCATGGATCAGCAAATAAAGAAGCCAGGTAGTCTGATCCTTGGAATAAGCTGGATCAGCCAATTCTAGCCAAATTCAGGCCAACTCAGACCAAGTTGTGGCCAAATTGGACTGAGTTAGGCCGGATACGCTCAATCTTGTCTAATCATGGGCTTCCGGTATATCAGCTCATGGTAAGCCAAGTCTCGACAGGTCAGGCCAGGTCACCCAATCCGGTCAATTTTAATCATCCTGGTCGTAAACCTGACCCAGTCGGGTCACACGACCCTGTGACCCAATCGGCAACCCAACCAACTCAGTCAAGACCCGACTTATCATATTTTGAGTAACTTTCCGAAAATCGCATAGAGATGCATGGTTCTTTTAGTAGAATTTTACAAATTATGTCCTTTGGATTTGTCAACGTTACACATAAAACCCTAGAAGGCACCATTCTACGAAACCATACGTTTTAAATAAGAAAGTGCTAACAATTTCAAATTCTGAAAATTCACTTGGAGAAACAAAATTGAAACTCTATACTCTGAATTAATCAGACCAAGGATAATTTCCACTTACCACAAAAGAATCTGTAACAAAATGTAAGATTTAAATAGCAATGAAATTTTTTTTCTAGTCATATCCCCTATTTATCCAGATATTTTTAGTATTTTTATTTTTAATTTTTTTATACTTTTACCTTTTTATAAAAAAAATCAATTTTCCAACCTGGTACGACTGGTCTGTTTTGGGCTCAATCGACCTTGGCCTGACCCTGACCCTTCCTTGGATTAGGTTATCCAATCCAGACCAGGAAATCCTTGGTTCCCATTTCCCCTTGGTGGTATCCAAGTTATCAGCACGTCCATAGGACTCCTGGATTTGACTAGCTTGGTTATTAGTGACACAAACTTAAACTACACAGCCGGGGAGATGTAATCCTAATGTAGACTAACACTTTAATGAAACTTTCAGGCTCATCTATGTTTTACCCAACCATTTGCCACTACCTTCTAGATAGCTGAAGTGGTGCAAACAGCAAGGAACTTCAATACATCATCTCTTGTCAAAAATTTATTCAACTAGTTGCCTATCACTGCCTTCTAGGTACTCGATGTTAAACAGCACCCGTAATAGTCAATCCCTTAATCATCCATGAAAATCAGGGCTAAATATTATGTATGCAAAATAAAGGAACTCTAACAAATAGAAAAAACTTATCCCTTAATTCAAAAGGATAATAAGATTTTTGTTCTTGATCCAGACAAAAACCTAGAAGTCCAGTACCCACACTTGATCTTATGACCCATGTCCATAACCAGAATTAGTACATGAAAGTAATGTCCACAAATTACACCAATATTAAAAATATATAAATCAAAAAGTTGGTGCTGTTTGATAAGACTTGTCTAGTGTCTAAAAAGCAAATTGCAAAAAAAAAATGTTAAACTGGTTCACAAATAATATTCAGAATGATAAAAGTTGGATGGGAGGGATAGAGACTAGCGAGGGTTAATATCAGAAAATAAAAGTTGCAGCTTAAATTGAAAGGTCTAGTTGACATGTCTGAGAAAATGATAGGATTAATATTCACTGAGCTAAATGAAACAAGATAATAAAGACAGACAATACTACTTGATTTTACAAATCAGGAAAAGAAATGAAATGATTAGCTTTCCATACTTCAACATCTGTAATCACAGTTCCATCAGAAAGTATTGCATGGATCCTTCCCATCACCTACAAGAAAATATAAGTATGATGAGATACAAAAGAGGCATTTTCTTTGTCATGGACATAGTTACAGACATCAAGTGGTGTTACAAAGGCAGATCACCTCAACCAGTAAAACTGGTAAACTGAACCTAACTGTTTGGTTTGGTTCGGTTCAATCATCTAGCAGTTCGGGTTTATGAACCGAACCAAACCGAAATATGATACACGGTTTGGTTCGGTTTTGGTCCCTTCGGAAACCAAACAGACCGATAAACTATTTGACCCGAGATATCATCCGATTGACTTGCCAGCAAAGAATGCCATCTCGCCGAGATCTCACGAGAATTTCGGTTTCGCCAAGGTCCCGCGACTACTTTGTGCATCGTTTATGATAGTGTAAACATATTAACATATTTCACTATCACTTATATTATCATATATATAGAAAATTCATAATCATAAATATATCTTATATCCTTAAATTTTTAAAGAATTATTTTAACTCTCTTCTCTCTCTTATATGATAGTTTGTACTAATATGACAGTTTCTTGAAAGGAACTTACTTTATATGACATTGTTTGCGATAATGTCATCCACGTTGTTTTTCATTTTTTTGAACTTTTTATTTATTTTACAGATTTTTCTTGATTTCTTATAATTGTTTAAGAATTGTTATGATTTAAAAAAATAAAAAACTTTGGCCGATCCGGGATCGCCCTTTCTTCCGGAGGATCGGCCGATCCGGACTGATCTCGATCCTGATCCAACGATCCTTGCTCCCACATAAACATAAACATACACATTCAATTATAACCTAAGTCAAATAATGCTCTTAATATATTCAAATTTTAGATTTGGATATTATTTATTGTACAAAGATTATATATTATGCAATAAACAAATTATATCAATTCAATTTCAAAAATATTTAACTATCAATTATTAATAAATAAACAAGAACAAGAACATGAAAAATACTCTTAATACCATATTAATATTTAAATAAGATTATATAAAAGTTTAAATCTTTTAAAAACACAAAGATCATCTTTTTGGTATTGGGAGTGCTTTGTAATTGTTCATTCACATAGTTAATATGCAAATGTTATATATTTCCATGTAAATTCATTGATGTACTCCCATCTTTATAAGAAATTAGGCATGGTTCGCTGGGTTGCAACCCGGACCCAACCCGGTCGGGTTCGGTCCCGACCGGCTTGGTCGCGACCCGGTCAGGCCGACTCAGCCGGCCGGGTTGCGAGGGTCGTATGACCGTTGCCACTAGGGCTGTAAACGGGTTGGATTCGGTAGCGGATTCACCAGAATCTGATTCCGATTTCGATAAAGATTAAGGGGTTCCGATTCCGATTCCGATAATTTCGGAATCAATATGTTCAATTTCGATCCGATTCTGATTCCGTTATTGAAATCAGAACCGAATCTGATAAAATCCGAAATGCATATTAAATATTAATTTTTATTCAAAAGTGAGTCAATAATTTACATGTAATTATTAAAATTTGATATAATCTTATTAAAATTTTATTTTTATTATTTTATCAATTTATATATTATATTTTATAATTTATTTAACTTCATTTTATTTATTTTATTTATATATAATTATTTTTTTATCAAAATCGGATTAACGGAAACAGAACCAACTGATTCCGATTCCGATTCCGATAAGCTACCAGAATATCCGATTCCGATTCCGATAGCTTATGGGATACAAAAACAAGTTCGAAACCCGTTAATTTTTATCGAAATCAAATCGGAATATCGGATTCCGTTTACACCCCTAGTTGCCAAGGGGCTCCCCTTACCCTCTCACTCTCAAGCTCCCATTACTCTCAAATTTTGCTCTCATTGCTCTCATTTTCTTCTTCATTTACTTAATTATTTCATTAAGTACTTCATTAGTTCATTTAGTATATTTATTTAATACTTGTTTCATTGATTAGTTAGCTAAGTAATTTCTTCTTTTTTAATACTTACTTAGATAGCTAGTTAGCTAGAAGATTAGTTAGATATTTAGTTTAGTAGTTACTTAAGTACATAATTAGTTAGAAGGTATAGTTAATTACTTACTTAGTTACATAATTAGTTAGTCATTTATTTTACATAATTAAAATTTTACTTAGATTAGTAATCACTTATTAACGTTAATAGCTTTTTAAAATAGTTAATTACTTACTTAAGTAGATATTTAGTAAAAAAAAATATCTTCTCCAAGCCAAACAACCCAAACTACCAACGTGACCCGGAGTGATCCAGCTTGGTTACATTGCAACTTGATCTCCATGGTAAAGAGAAAAGTGCAATATAAATATTGCGACAAAGTAATATTCGGTGGTATTTATCATTTAAAATTTCATCTTGCAGGCATGAAAGGAAATGTTCTTCATTGCACACGGACTCCACCGGAGGTCAGAGCTCAATTTCATAGGCACCTACAAGTGATGGAGCAAACGAAGGGAACTAGCAAATGGCATAAGGAGACCATCCGAGAAGAATTGCTACAACCAGAGAGACGTTCCATACATATTTACGGGACCGGACAAGAGAGACCGGATATTTTTGGAGACAAAGAGTACGGGGGTATATTTGTTTTACTCATAAACGTAGTTCATTCTTCTATTTTAAAATATAATTAAGTAGTTGAATATTTCTTAAATAGATGATCTCTAATAGGGAATGGAAGCAAGTCGAAGATCATTCATCGATGAAGAGTTACATAGACGCATCGGTCGAATGATGGGTCAAGGGTCTGGAAGTGGGAGTGGTCAAGGAAGTGGAAGAGGATCCAACAACCAACCACAAAATGAGATTCATGATCTCACCCAAGACAACGACCCGGCAATAGGTCCCGTGGATTCCGTAATCACCAAACCACGACAACGTCAAACGACAATCACTATGACGATGAAAAACCTAAAATTTTGTAAGGAGAATATTGGTCGGGCGACGTCAAGGTGGTTCTTTCACCACAACATTTCGATAAATGCCGTAAGGGGACCGTACTGCGAGAACATAATCGACACGATTGCAGATGTCAGGAGGGGAGTGCCTGGTCCAAACCTAAAGGAGATATACAATGTATATCTTCCTATGGAGGTGCAAGAAACAAAGAAGTACGTGGCATCATTTGAACGAATATGGGAGGAATGATGTTGCACATTAATGACCGACGAATAGACAGGTAAGTCAATTTTCTTATACTCATTTATATTAAATGTATAAACATTCTTTTTAGTATAACTTAGTTAATATCTTATACTTAACAGGTATAACTAGGAAGACAATGATCAATTTCCTAGTGTACAGTCAAGCTGGCACAGTCTTTTGGAAGTCGGTTGACGCATTGGGACAGGTAAAGAATGCGGAGTATCTTTACCAATTGATAGATTGAGTGATAGAAGAAATAGGAGATAGACAGGTAGTTCAAGTAGTCACAGACAATGCGGCCGCATACAAAGCGGCCGGACAGATGCTTATGGTCAAAAGACCAAAGTTGTATTGGACACCTTGTTCTGCCCACTCCTTAGACTTGATGTTGAAGGATATATGTAAGGATCCTCAAATAGACAGGGTAGTTAAGCTAGCCCAGTTTATTTCTTCTTTTATTTACAACTACAACTTTATCCTTGCACTTATGAGAGAACACACCAAGAGGCGAGAGTTGTTACGGCCCGGTGCAACCCGGTTCTCCTCCTACTACATTTCGTTAAAAAGTTTGTTGAGTCAACGGAGAGCTCTAACTCGGATGTTCATTTCACTGGGTTGGGGTAGTTGGATAACTAAATGTAACTAATTAGATAAGAGAAAAAAGAGAAAAGTAAAGGAAACAATAGAGTAGAGATTTTTAGAAAGTTGTAAAGAAGACGTTAAACATCGTCCAACTCATAGCGAAGGTACTAAGGATAGTTGATAGAGATAGAAAAGTAGACATAGGGTATTTATACGACACGGTTGAGAGAGCGAAGGAAGAAATCTCCAAGACAGTGTCCAACTTTGCCAAGTGGTGGGATATCATAGATCACCGCTGGGAACGTATGTTACATCAACACATACATACAGCAGGTATATTTTATTAAACATTTACTAATCTTTTTTTTAATGTCATATATGTATAAGTTGTTTACTAATGTTATTTGGTTCATAGGTTACTTTTTCAACCCAAGGTATTGCTATAGTCCATAGTTCAAGGCAACGAACGAGCTATTAGATGACGTGAAGAGCATCATCCGACAGTTGCTCGATGACGACAACCGAGCTATTATCACATGCAACAAGATGTACGATTATAGAATGCGGATATTTCATTTTGGAACGAGCAGAGTTGAACGAGCTGTGATACTACTAAGTCCGGGTACGTAGCATTATTTTTCATCACTTAATTAATCAAAGTTTACTTAGATAATAATGTAAGACATTAAATTTATGCAGCGGATTGATGGATGGACCATGGTAAAGTACCAGAGTAGGAGGACTTGGCAGACGTAGCCATCAGGGTCCTAAGCCAAACTACTTCGACTTCGGACTGCAAGAGGAATTGGTCTACATTCAACTTAATTTACACGAAACAAAGAAACATGTTGACATCAAAGAGACTTGAAGACCTCGTGTACTGTCACTACAACATAAGGTTAAAGTTGAAGAATTCGGAGAGAATGAAGTAGAATCAGATGGAAAAAAAAGAGTTGGATATCACAGGCGGCAGGATGTTCGGTCGAGGAGCTGCAAATTGAAGAGGAGGACATCGATTTGGATCAAATATTCTACGAGAAGAACTCCTTAGAAGCTTGGGTCAATGACCGAGAACGGTTAGGAGAACCGGAGTTCAACCCAGAAGACCGACAATAGGCTGAATGAGTGCTCGATGATGTCCCTTTGGTCGAAGAATTTCAGATCCCTCCCTCCCAAGCAAAGCGACAGAGGACCGGAGAAGGAACTAGTCGAGGTACGCAAAGTAGGAGAAAAGGTAAACAAGTTATGACTGATCTTTTTGATATTGCAAATGTTGATACGGTCGAAGACGATCGAGAAGATACATCGGAGCCGAATATCCGAGGGCAGTATCAGACTTCCAAGAATTCGTCGTCAAAGAGTAGCAGTGATGATGGTGCTGGATACGGGGACGCGAGTATTTCATAAGTACAAGGGACCCCAGATCCTCCCATATCTCCTACAACGTCGCTACGTTTTACCGGCGAGGAGCAATATACCCATATGACCCAAGACGCTGATCATGGTACAAGGCCGCAAGGTGGAGGAGGTCATCGTAGCCATGGAGATGGAGCATAATACCACGATGCATCCAACTACGCATATGATTCATCTCAAGGCTCTTGGTTCCCTACATATGGTCAAAGAGTATTATGGAATGAATTATGTGGGCTCATCAGATACTTCGATCTAATCGACATATAGTTATGGTGACTCATTTGGATCAAGTCTTAGGATAGTTTCCTGAGGGACTGACGAATATAATCATCATGTGTACATGTATCAAGCTGTGTACTCAATCCAAATGACATGGGGAAAGTACATCAACTACTTACAAAATGTAGAACACGTCACATTGGAATAAAGTTAATGTATTATTTGTTTAAATCATGTCATTTATTTTTATCCGATTTTTTGTATTTTTTAGATTTTTTTTCACATTTTATTGTTTTTTTAAATTTTTCAAAAAAATAATAAAAATTGGGGTCACGACCTGGTTGGCCTGGGGGTCTCGCGACTTGCGACCCATCCTTCCTTGATATTAGGTTATGTTTCATATATATATATTTTGATCTAAGAATCCTAGATCCGATCTCCCGATATTTTTCCGAGATCTCTTCTCCCCCCCCCCAAGACGAAGCTGAGATCCGAGATGACAATCCATACTTGCCAGCTCATCTGAGATTCTGGTTTTTTTGGGCCCTCAACAATTCCAAGGGGGACTGCAGGCGACACAAATAACCAGATTAGCCCTTAGGGTTTTGCCTTCTCATCCCCCCTCCATTTCATCCAAACTCCAAAGGACAACAATGCAACAGTGCAGCATGACATTAGGCCTCTCCTGCTCCTGTCCTGCCTCCTCTCCTCTAGCTCCGGCAATGCAGAAGCCAAAACAAAAGTGGCTCACCGGCTTCCATTCCATAGTGGCATTTACTTTGGCCTGGCACAAGCACACCCCTTCCCTTCAAGGCTTTAACAATGAGACGACACCAATGGCATGAGTGTAAGGCTGCAGCTCTGGCTCTGGCACAAGCTTAAGTGGCCTCCAGCTTGAACTTGAGGTCAAGGCAACACCAGCCGGGCAGTCATCAGGTGAGGTCCGAATCTGAGGATCTTCTTCTTCATCCTTTCCTCACTCCTCACTCAGCTCCTTACCATCTGGCATCCAGTGTCCACCGAGTCACCTCCTTGTCATTTGCAGGTCTTCCTTGGTTCTCCCCCAAATCGTCCAGCCTCACTCAACACCCACAGTTAGACGATGCAGCGTTACGGATGCAAGACCTTGCAGTGATAAGGGAAGGCCTTGGACATTTATGAAGGAGAAAGCATTGAAGCACTCCAACATTTTTGGTCTTTTATGGTTGGGTTCTAATTTCTTCTGCGCTGTAGAATGATGAAATCCATCGGTCTAGCGGGCTCTGAGAGCTAAAGAGTCAAAAGCTGACAAGGCAACTTTCTTGCTTGCTGGTTTCTCAGAGTCTCAGCGGGACTGTGGGAGGTTCTGAGAGAACCATACTTGCCTAACGACAAATAAGAAGGCTCTGAGCCTTCAAGACCTCGAGATGGGGATGGGGTTGGGAAATTGGGGTCCACGGGGATGCTTAGACCAATTTCTTGTTGATGTTTATTTTTTCGGTTGCTTGATACTAATTTCTATTACTTTTTGTAGATTAAGGTATAGTAGAGTTCTTGTAGTTGTAAACCTAGTTAGTTTTTATTTTCCATTGTTAAAAATAAGTAGTTTACCATTTTTTTCAGATATCACAAGTTGAAGATACACCAACAGTAGAAGTCCCAAATGCTAATGACAACCTACATAAAATCAACCAAATGTGGTTGTTGACGGGGCAACTTTAAATGTCATAAGTAGGAGATTCAGGCCATTCAAAGGTAAAAAGAAAAAAATTAAGAGCTGATGTGTGGGATCATTTCACAAGAATTGAGGGAGATGAAAAACATAAGTGTAATTATTATGGTGCAAGTTATAATTGTGATATAAGTATATGTGGTACAAGTACGTTGGGAACATATTTGAATGTTGGATGTAAAGTATACACTTTTAATCAAGCTATTCGATCAGATAGTAATCAAACACAAATTACTCTCCATACATCTACAGCTAATGAAAAAGGAGACACTAAAAAGAAGATTACCTTCTCCACATGTATTTAATCAACTTTTAATAAGAAAAGCACAAGTGTATATATATGATCATTGATGAACTTCCATTTATACATATTGAGAATCAAGGGTTTAGATATTTTTATGATATTGCTCAACGTAGATTTGTTATTTCTTCGCAAATTACTATCGCTAGAGAATGCTATGAATTATATGTGAAAGTGACATTAAAACTAAACACTTTCTTGAAGAGTAATTATAAAAGAATTCTTACAACTGACACATGAACTTCATTGCAAAAAATCAATTATATGTGTTTGTATGCTCATTTTATTGATAATGATTGAAAATTAAATAAGAGAATTTTAAAAATTTGTCCAATCTCTCCTCACAAATGTGAAGTTATCAAGAAAGCAATTGAGAAATGTTTAAACAATTAGGAAATTGAAAAAATTATGACTATTACTTTGGACAATGCTAATTTTAATGATGTCGTTGTTGCATATTTAAAGAGAAGAATTAATAATAAGAAAGAACGTGTAACAAAAAAATATTTTTTTACATATGAGATGTGTTGAACATATTATAAAATTAGTTGTAACCGATGGTCTTAAATTAGAAAATGACTATATTGTTCGTGTTCGCATTGTTGTTTGGTATGTGAGGCAATCTCCTATAAGGACTTAAATTCAAATCATGTGTAGAAGAAAAGAAGATGCAATACAAAAATTCTTTTTATTTAAATGTACCTACACGGTGGAACTCAACATTTTTAATAGTACACACTACACAAAAATTTTAAAAATCATTTGAGAGATATAAAGAACAAAATCCATTTTTTACAAGTGAATTTTGTGATGAAAATGACTTGAGAAAATCACAAGATGAAGATTGGTCATAGGTTAGAGATTTAGTTAAAGTACTAGACAGTTTTTATGATCTTGCATTGAGAGTTTCTAGAGTATTATATGTAACTTCTAATGTTTATTTTCATGAAGCTAGCAATTTGGATTGTCTATTGAAAGAATGGTGTGCTAATCTAAATTTTGAATTTTGTGATAGGACTTTGAAAATGAAAGAAAAGTGTGATAAGTATTGGAGAAATCCTAAAAAACTTCACATATTGTATATTTATGTTGTGCTTGATCCCTGATATGAGTCAAGGTATGTTGAATTTGGTATCTCTCAGTTGTATAAAATAGACAAAGCTCTATCTTTGCATAAAAAGTTGAGAGGAACATTGTAAGCATTATTTGATGAATACAAGTATTTAGATATTTCATCTAGTGAACAGCAAAGAAGTCAAACAAAAACATCAACCTCATGTTTGACAGAAGACGAATCTTGTACCCAAAAACCAATTTTGAAATCTTGTTTTAAGCAACATAAAGTTGAAAAAGATTGTGGAGATACAAAATCTAAGTTGGTGAAATATTTGGATGGAGAAACAAAGGAAGATTTGGATACATTCGACATCTTAGCCTTGTTGAAAGTGAACAGCGCAAGGTTTCCTATTTTGTCAAAAATAACTCATGATGTGTTAGCGATTCCAATATCCACATTAGCACCAAAATCTGCATTTAGCACTAGTGGTTGTGTCCTTGATGCATTTAAGAGCTCTTTATCTCCTAAAGTCATGGAAGCCCTTATTTGTATTCAATATTAACTTCGAGCTTCAAAGAATCATGTTTGTGTCGAAGAAAAGCTGGATGAAGTTGAATAATTGGACAAAAGTGATTAATACATTCTCTATGTCTAAACTCATCATTGTTCTTATTTTCTTACTTCTGCTTATAACCTAAATTTCTTATTTTCAGATATTGCAAAGAATGCATTGGCACCATCTGTCGTTGATATTGCATAACTGTTTTTGATTTGTGAGTTGAAAATTTGACTATTAGTTTTTATGTGTACTTACTATTCTACATGATACCTTTTTTTCATTTTGTAGAAAATTGAAAATTTGACCAAATGTGGATCATGCATTTTTTTGTCCAATGTGGATCATATATTTTATAGTGCAATGTCGAACAGGCATTTTGTAGTTTAATATCGATCATGTATTTTGTTGTAAAACAAGATGTATGTTGTGACTTGTGACTTGTGACCTATGACTTGTATTTGTATTGTGCATTTGTTATTGTTCTTTTTCCTCTTTTAAAGTCCTTGACTGCTTGCCTGCTTAGGTTACATGATGTTGCATGTTGCAGTCAACTTGTGTTTTTTGTGATATCTTCTGGTGGTAGAATATACTTTTCGCTTAGCTGAATGTTTGTTTTGATTGATTTACTAGCAGTAGCACAGGCTAATCGATCAGCCATCATCAGGTCATCATCTAATTTGTTATTGGTTGTATTTCAGAAATATCCTTTATTTTCCTGTAACCAGGAGGAAGAGAACATCATTATTGGCAAAACAGCCCATAAGTTTGATAAATAACTGCAATTTTTTATTCTATCTTTATTTCTCTTTTATTCTTTGCTGTTGCTCCTATTTGTTTCTTTTGATATCTAACATTTTCTTCTCTTCTTGACACATTTTCATCTAGCAGCCACCCACATCGGTAGCCGGATAACATTATCTGGAATAAGCACTGCTGCACTGTACTTACTGGCTGACGTTTGGGTTGTTGGCCGTTGGATGTGGGTGGCTGTTTCACTTCGTTATTATCTCACTTAAATGCTTGATTGCAGGCCCTGTGAGTTCTTGTTCATAAGCTTGTCCAAGCTGCAGATTATGTTTCTGTATTAAATTGGCTGCTCTTTGACGTTCAAATAAGTATTAGCATAACAAGGTGACTTCAGATACTTATTTCATACTTTGATTGATTTCATTTGCATCTGTTCACATGACAGGAATACCAGGTATGAATGTCCAAAGGCTTGGGTGCTCCAGTTGGATCTGTAATTGTAGGGTTGGATACTTTCTATCAAGTCTGCTGATTTAAGGTTCAATCTTTATCAAGACGAAGTGGTCATGTCAAAATTGTTTAAAAAGTCCAACCACAACCATCAAAAAGGATAATTTTCTATCTTTTCATGTAGTTAATAACTGAAAATTGTGCTGTATTCATGCTTGCCTGGTCTTTTGTTCTTTATGTTCATTTTGTTTTTCTTGGATACTTGAAATGGGGCTGTGAATCCATTTATACAGTAATGTAACCTCAAACTTAACAAATTTATGAAAATTTGTGTTTCCATTTTGAAAAAGAATTTTGTTATTTAGCTTTGACAATTATAAAAATAGATGGTATTCTATAGGCATATAAGCTAGTTTTGTGTGGTATGAAGATTTAGGAACATACAACCTAGGTTCCACAAGTCTTCTAAGTGTTGACATAGGGATTACCCTATCACTTGACCTCCTGAACCACTTTTTTTTATTTGTTGAGGTTGTTTGAGTTCTTTGAAGTTTCGATGTTAATTACATCGAATAAATATTCAAAAACCCTTGATTAACCACCATAGTAATTTGTGCGTAGAAAACATACATCCACAAGAATAAACGTATGAGAGCTATGGCCCCATGACCTTGTCAGAATGCATGACTTTTGAATTTGATGTGATTTAGGATTTGGTTTATTGTTTTGATTGAAACTTAAGTCTCTTTTTGGATTGGGATTGCATTGAGTTTAGTGCAAGTTAATTTAAAATTTCATGTTGTGATTTGGTTTGATTTGGATTGGTTGTTATTTTGTTGAGACTTGATGTCTTTTATCTTTTGAGTTTGTTTAAAGTTTGATTTCCCCTTATGTTTTGGCTTAATGCCCTTCCAATTAGAGATGTTTTGGTTTTCATCTTACCCAACTTGCTGTCTTTCAGATTTGATGTATCTTAGGGTTTTTAATTTGAATTTGGGATTTTGATGAGTGTTCAGATTTGGGATTTTTTTTGTTATGGGATTATAAGTTTCAAGTTTCAGATTTGAGGATTACTTTTAAGATTTGTTAGAATTTGAATTGCATGAATTTGGGTTTATGGTTTTGAAGGTTTTAATACCAGGTTCAGATTTAGACATTCTGGTTTTGGCTTCAAATTTAAGCTTTGAGAACCCTTGATTTGATTTTGATTTCAGATTGGAGCATCATCCAGGTTTAAGATTAAAAAAAAGATTTGTTTCCATTAAGAACTTTGAGATTCCACACTTATTTTTATGTTTCAGATTTGGAATTTGTAATCACGGTTTTTTTTTTTTTTGAGATTTATGTCTCAGGTTTAAGTAGTTTGGAAACTTGAGTTTCAGATTTGAAGATGACTTGAGATTTCAGATTTAATGCTTGAGCACCTTCTTATTTGAGATTTTAACATACTTGTTTTTAGATTTAATGTCTGGGATTTTAAAGTTTAAATTTCAGATTTAAAGGTTTGAGATTTCAGCTTCTCAATTGGGGTTTGAAGTTTCAAACTTAAGGAACTTTGGGTTTAGGGTCTTAGATCTGGATCCTCAGATGTGATGTACCTTAGTTCTGGATTTCATGAGTATGATTTGACTCTTTTCTTCTTCTCTTTTTTTGTTCTTTTGTTTGAGATGTTCAGTTTCAGCTCTAAACTTTTGGGTCTGAGTTTTGAGTTTTGGGTTGAGACTTTGAACTTTGGGATTTGAGATTTTGACTTTTGATTAAAGATTTGAAGTTTCAGATTTCAGAAGTTTCTTTTTTTTGTTTAGGATTTTGGATCTTGAATTACAGATTTGAAGATTTAGGGATCTGAGCCTCCTCAGTTTTACATTTGGTTGTCTTAAAAGTTCTTCCTTTTTGTTCCAGATTTTAAGAACTCCTGATTTTAAAACTTTGGCTTGAATTCTCATACGTGATGATTTTCGGACTTGAGAGCTCAAACTCCAAATTGCATGGATTTGATTTGACATTCAGAGAGTTTGGCTCCATTTTCAGAACTTGGCACTTTCTGTTTTCAATTTAAGATTTGAAAGTTTTTTATTATTTTTTAAGATCCTGTATTTCAGATATCAAAACTTTTGAAAATTGAAATTGTGGCTTTAGATTTGGGTTTTCAATTTTGATTTCCTGGATTAATGATCCCTTGAAGTCTGGGATTTTTGGGTTTAAGTTTCCAAGTTGGTTCCTGATTTCTTTCCTTTTTGGGTTTCGGTATTTGCAGGTTTTATCTTCAAGTTTGAGTCTTCAAGTTTATTTTGATCTAGTGCCATTGTGATTTAGGATCCCTCTTTTTTTGATGGTTTAGGTTGCAGATTTGAACCCTTTGAAATTTTATATTTTAGTTTTAAATTTCAGCTTTGAAACTTAAGGTCTTGAATTTATGATTTGCAATTTCCAATTCTTGAATTTAAAATTTGGATTTGAGATTTGGAGGCTTTAAGTCTTGGGATTCATTTTAAGCCCTGATGACTTTGATTCAAGCTTGGTTTCAGTATTTATGGTTGTGGGCTTTCAAAGTTCTCTCCTTGAATTTTTGATATGAAGCATTTCATGATTTGTACTTAATGGCCTCTTGCATTTGAGATCTGATGATTTTTCTCTTTGGATTAATTTCTTTTTGTATTCATTATTTTCTTGACCATCTGATTCACCTGCTGTAATACCAACTTTTGATTTCAGAACTTTCAGACCTATGGCCTGAGAGGGTTTAGGATCTCAAATTTGATTTGAAACTTGAGGATCCTGACTTGCATTCTCAGATTTGGGGCGTTTGGATGCTCCATTTTTTTCCTATCAAATTTGTTTTGCAAGCTGTCTGACCTTTCTTATCTGCCAAATGTTCTTTTATTGAAATTTTCAGTCCCCAAAATTTTCAGATCTGAGTAAGCAGTCAATTTCTTCAGTATTTGCTAATTTCCCAATGTTAATGACATTCTGATTTTGCTGACCTCCCATGCATGCTGATCGGGATTCCAGATTTCTTTACTGCTGGGTTCACTGCTGGCTGTTTTTTTCTTCTCCAAGGGGTCACAGATTCTGATCACCAGGTTCCGGTTTCAAATTACAAGGATCCCTGATATTCGATTTCAGATTTGTTGATTTTCCCAGATTTCCTGAACTTGGAATTTTAAATTTTCAGTTTCTTTGATTGACTGATACTTTTAGTTTTCCTGTTTACTGGATTATTTAATAATTTAATAATTTGGTAATTTTCGCTTTCTTTGCCTTCATTCCTACAAGCCGTGGGGCTGTTAGAGCTCCCTTCACATCATATCATTGAACATGGAAGTTTGTCATCACTTGAATAATTTAGAAATATATGTGGGAGACATGGAAGCCATAATCCCAAGGATGGGATTAGGATAGAATTCTCTCTAGCCTTTGATAGGTATTAAGGAATTCAACCCATTACATTAACCTCAAAAGTTAGGTATGGGCATGTTGGCATGAAAAATCATGCACAGCCTTTTGCTTAATTCAAGGGGTATGCAATGTTTAATAGGGTGAGATGTCTTGCATGAAGCATGTTTACATTAAAATGCATATGATTGTGGGAAGGCATGAATGAGCCATAATTCCCCTTAATAGATTTTTAGTAAAATAAAAATTCCCTTGACCCATGATGAGTATGAGATATTCTTCCCGATTATCCTCATAAATTAAAAGGTCAGTTTAGCATGAAGACATTCATGACCTCCCCTTAAATTAGTGGGATTTACCTCCCTTAATAGATGGAGTTTGATACTCTACTTTGAGAGTATGATCGAGTATATTGGGACGTACCCACATACCTGTCCAAGATCAAATACAATGGGGACGTGCCCATGTGTCCATCCGAGATCAAACACCCTTGGGGCACACCCATGTGTATGTCCCAATTATGAGATTGTTTTGTTGATTTCAGTGTATTTAAGATTGATTTTTTTGTCCAATGGCCTTCATGGCAGGTTTGGTCTTCATAGGGCTTTGATGCCCTGCAGCCGTTAGTTTTGGGCTCAATGAATCTGCTGATTCTGTCTGTTCATTGATTGGACTGTTTCTAGCTTGTTTTTGATTCTGGGGCATCTTATTATCTTCCTGAATCTGGCTGGAAAGATACCTGCATTTCCAAACATCAACACAGCTTCTGATTTCTGGGTGCTTCCTAATTTTCTGGATCTGTTTGGAAAGAACTCAAATTTTCCGTGCATCCTGGCCTCAATTCAGGATTGATTTCAAACTGTTTTCTTTTTTGCTGCTGCAATGTCTGGTTTTCTGGTCTGTTCAGGACAGATTCCAGGTTAATCAGGACACCCTTCAGGTCTGCTTTGGCAGGTTATAGAAACTGTTTCGTGACTGGTGTAAAGATATGAACAGGGCCTGATTTAGGGACAGGTTTAAGGATCTGAACATGGGTGTTTAGGGACTGGTTTTAAAGGAGATATGTGACCTGTCATAGGTCTGTCTTAGGGGGCATAACAAGGTCACGTTTAAAGACTGATATGGTGACTGGTTAAAGGGTCTGGCAAGGCCAGGTTTGGATATCAGACAGCAAGTTTAAAACTTGCCCAGGGGTTGTTTGGGGATATTTAGAGAGTAATCAATGGTGTTATCACGTTAGAGGTAGGGTATGCCAAGTCTGAGAGGTGGAATTCCTGAGGCCTGGATGAAAGGATGTGTAAATATCCAAACATGACCTGTTTTTACAGGATTCTTAGGGACCAGGGTCTGCAGAGTTGAAATATACGTTGTGCAGAACATTTGGGTTGTACCATGGGGATTTTGGACCTGTTTAGAGCTTTGTTTTGGAATGAAAAACAGAGGGATATTCTGACCTGTCTAAGGGGTGATTCAGGTGCCTATATAAGAGTGTTTGACAGGGCTTTTGGAGTAAGAAAACGGTGTTTTACATGAGAAAAGGGGCTATGCATGGAGGGTGCAGCATTATGAGATACCCACCTTACCTTCTTCTCTTCTTCATCTTGTTTATTTCCATCCTTTCTTTGGTGCAGCAGCCTGGGATGCCTCGGATAGGCCTTGGTACTTCTTTCTCTTGCTATCTCATTCCCTTTCAGAACTTCAAATGGGTGCACAACCAGAGAGACTGCTGGTCAGTACCCTCCCTCCATTCTTCCTCTTCTCCTTTGGTCCTCCTTTGCTCCTCCATTCTTCCAATAAGTGGAGAGCCGTGATGGTACCTTACTATTTTTAGGCACTCTTGGCAATATCCTTTTGATTGGTTGCCAGGTGGCAGTCCTGGCCATATACTTTGATGAATGTCTTGCCTCGATGGCTCTTGAATTGCAGGAGAGGAGGGCTGGCAGTCCAGGGCATGCAAGATATGGCCGCGGCCCCTGCAAATAGGAGGATATGGCCTCAGGGATGGCAGAGCTGCCATCCTTGAAGATAGAAGGAGAGGGTTCCAACTTCCAAAATATGTTGTTTTGACGAAGAGATGTAGAAAATTTTTAAAAATATCCTCACCATGGTTTCACGGCTGTGCATATCAGAAATTCTGGGCAACAAATTGCCTACGCAATTAAGTGGTAAATGGGCTAGTTTTGGTAATAAAATGGGCAAGTGTTGGAATTAAACAGAGCCCATTAGCTGGAGCAAGTAAAGCGGAAATGGGCTGCGAAATTTGCATAAGAAATGGGCACGTTTTGAAATTAAAATATAGCCCATTAATCACATAAACTATGGGCTGTGCAATCAGCATAGAACAGGGCTGATTCATCATTGAATTGAGATCAAGATGGGATTGGTTTTAAAAATAAAATAAAGCCCAGCCCACTAAGTATGTGAAGAGTGAGCTGCAAAATTTGCCTGATAAGACTAACTTCTCAATAGATTAAAATTGAACAGGGCTTCAATTATTGAGCCAAACCCTAGAAATTGAATAATATGGACCAATTTAGAATTAGATTAGATTTAATCCTAATCTAATTAGGGAATTGTGATGGCACAAAGGGGAATTGACAAAAAAATGGGAATTTGGCCCAATTGGTTGGATTTATCATAGAAACATTTAATTTTTTTATCCTTATGATTTTCCTTTTGAAAATTTCAGGTGTTAACAAGTGTCCCTTATGGGAATTGCCCGTGCAACGTTGACATTGATGCTGCCTCTCCATTCCGCATGTGACATTTGATGATAGCAGAATCTTGTCTTCGCACTTCAGATGCTTGCATGGTTTCTTCAACTTGATCCAAGCATAGGCATTGTTCTCATGGAGTTTGTCCCCATGGGGGTGACATTTGTGTGCATTCCTGTCCAACTTTTGCCTTGTGCGCCAGTTGTTGCCAAACCTTGATTTGTAAGCATGAAGAAATCACACTCAATACATTTGATGTTAAATTTATGATAGCTTTGTGCCAATGGGACATCACAGGGTTTAAAATTATATAAAGGGTTTAGGCATTTTGCTGACCCAAAAGATTTGTTGTGGAAGAAGGAGACCTTTTGCCGGTTGTACCCATGAGACATAGGGAGTAATTTTGTACTCTATCTATTATGGTAGAATTTGTTAAAAGGTGGGTTTGGAGAATTGAGACTTACTTCCAGGCTACGAGGTTTTGTTTGAGTGTAAGATTAAGAATTGTCTCCGAGCCATGAGGTTTCGCCTGTCGATAGGACTTGTAAAACATGAGTATGAGGGTTCCAATGTCATTCCTGATGGCATGCATTTTGTGAGCATAGAGGCCCTATATTTTTGGAGCCATGTAGACATGGAAGCATAGTTGTCAAGAAGTTTGTCATGGTTTTCTATCTCGCCAAGATCTCGCAAGATTCTCGATCTCGCTAAGGGGCCAAGAAACGAGATCGTCGAGATCTTGCCCCATGTGGACTGGTCCATAAAAAATTCGGGGGACAAGGGGTGCTACCCCCGTGACCTGACTGCGCAGATCGATCTGACTACTATGCACCCCGTTTATGATAGTGTAAACATATTAATATATTTCACTTTCACTTATACTATCACATATATATATATAAGATCCATAATCATAAATATATGTTATATACTTAAATTTCATAAAGATCTATTTTAACTCTCTTCTCTCCCACATAAACATCCACATTTAATTATAACGTAAGACAAATAATGTTCTTAATGTATTCAAAATTTAGATTTGGATATTAATCATCAATTTATTGTATAAAGATTATATTTTATGTAATAAATAAATTATATCAATTCATTTTCATAAATATTTAACCATCAATTTATAATAAACAATCAAGAACAAGAACATAAAAATGTTATTAATACCATAGTAATATTTAAATAAGATTATATACAAGATTAAATCTTTTAGAAGTACAAAGATCATCCTTTTGGTATTGTGAGTGCTTTGTACTTGTTCATTCACACATTTGATGTATAAATGTGTTACATATTTTCATGTAAATTCATTGATGTACTCTCATCTTTATAAGATGTTATGTTATGTTTCATACAGTTATATAATTTTGATCCGAGAATCTGAGATTCGATCTCCCGAGATTTCTTCAAGATTCCTCTAAGAACTCTTCTCTTTCACCCCACCGAGACAAAGTCGAGATTCAAGATAGCAATCCTTGGAGTCTGCCTAGGGGGCAAGGCACTTTTCAAGAGGCATCTTCTAGGGGCGAAAAGGCAACCAGGGCACCCTCTTAAGAGCCCAAGACGTCTGCCTTTGCGCCTAAGGTGCTCGGCTTGGCACACCAGGTCTAATTCATGACTACAAGAAATTCTTTCAGGCAGGCTTTGCCCCCCTGATACCCTACATAGGACATTGCCCCTTGACGCCCGCAACTTGACTTACATATGGTTCAAATTTATGATTACAAGTATATGTTGTATACTTAAAACTTATAAATTTCTCTCTTAGCCCTTTTTCGCTCTCACCTAAAATTAATTCTTTCCCATAAAACATATACCAATATATACATAATTATAAAAATAAAATGATATTTATATGTATGCACACATAAACACATTCAATTATAACATGCAAATATAATTGTATTTATGTCTATATCTTTGTATCTATACATAAATATAAATAACATTAACATCTAATTATATATACTTACATACACATATGTTTATATATATAAACATCTACTATAAAGTTAAATTTTAAAAAGGGGGGGATTCAAAAATTTCAGACAATAGGGATGCACCCAGACTTGAAATGGAGGGGAGGCTGGGAGCTCAGTCCCCCCCCCCTCCTCCCCTTCGGGTATGGTTTCTAAATGCCCCCACTGAGAGAGGGTGCAAAGGGAACGAGAGGACTAGAGGAGGAGTTGGGAACCGGGGGAGGGTGGAAGGGAGGGCAACGCCGCCATGAAGGGGATGCCATAGGGGAGCTGAAAGGGATTGCCCAGATCAAAATTAGGACTGCATCTAGGATTTTGGGACTACCAATAGAATCAACAGGATCAGTCGATTCCAATCCGATCTAGCGTAATCGGCCAATCCAAACCGACTCCTATGAAAACTAGCTTTGGATCAATCCTTCGGGCAAATATCGAATCGACAAAGGTCAATCTGATCTGAGAATCGGCCGATTCTACAAACTATGGTTCCTACCAATACATAACACACCAAATATGTTTATACATACATAACATTTCACCCATCATCCATTTTTAAACGATAATAATCATTTACAATATCAAAAGAAGTCAGAGAAATGAGGTTTCCACACCATCACATTATAATGTGATGCATTAGAAAGTGACATGACTTGTCAAATGGCACTACTTGGCACTTCAACTCAGTATGATCGTCCACCATTGGCGATTTGACAATTCATGCACACAACTATGTTGACCATCACATTATCGAGTATGGGACACTTGATGCATTTTTCACCATTCCTGGCCTTGGGAAAGGGGTTCACGTTCGACACACCCCGAGGCTTAAGAGAGTAAGGTTTTACTACCATCCTACACCTCAATATGTGAAGTTTAGGATCATCTCATTGGTCACTCGGCAACAAATATAGAAAAAAATTTACCAATTTTGTGGAGCCCGATTGTCCAGTTCAAGAGAAGGTGATGTTTAAATTATCACAACTAATCAACACCTATTAAAAAGAGGTGATATCGAATTTTTGAGTCCAAAAGTATCTTATCTAAGAGTATTAAGATAACTTTTCCACCTTTCTTTGATGTTATAATCTTTTATTGAAATATTTTCTTCTCTCTCTTTAAACGTCTAACTTGGTTAAGATCTTGAGATCTTCTCTCTCTCTCTCTCATTCTTGATATTTTTTTGCTTTCTTTATTTCTAAATATCTTATTCCCCTGCTTTTTGTCTACTTATTCATCCCTTTGAGTTTTGAATTGTTTTTTTATTTATTTGTGTCAATTTAACAGTTATTAAATCATTTGTTCTTAGTCTGATGTTTGTAGAAGGATTATTAGATTGTTGTTCATTCTCTGCCTATTATGACTGTTCGTTATTTATTTTTTGGTTATCTGTTTATTTAATTATTTAATTATTAATTACTTTTAAAATTAATATTAAATCATTTAATTAGTTAAAAATTCATTTATAGCTTGTTTTATCTCCTGTTATTTTCTTGGTGACTGTTTATAGAGACAATAGTATAATTATTTTTTTGCTTTGTTTCTCAAAGATCATGAGGTACGAAATTGCCCCTTGCAGCACAAAAATGAAATTTTAATTGATATCCATAAAATACAATTTACATGAATGAGAGGAATAATTGAGCCATGATCTCATTTTATTTAAATAAATGGAAAACACAAATAAGACATGATCCCATTGAAATTATCTATGGGCGTGCAAAGAAGTTAATTTGGCATGATTAAGATCATTTGAGCCTGTAAAGCTATTTCCTTAGCCTTGGGATATGATTTTGATGAATTTATGAGTATGTAAAGGATGTTGTCCTTTACATAAATTAATTTATCATATTGACATTATTTGAGCATATTAACATATTTACATATGCAAGCTCGTAATAATGGAATATATTTTCATAATAAGAGCATGTTAGCACATTTGAATGTGCATGACTCATTATTAGTCAACGATTTGACTAATGTGAGCATCCTAGAATATATATATGTGTGTGTGCATATTATGGGAACCTCATTTTTTGAAATATTGATGTTCGAATTTTCTAGTAAAATAGATGATATCCTATAAAAATACTAGATAATCCGGGTGGTATTGTAAAATTATAGAACTGAGGCTCGGGTTATGTAAAAATTTATTTTGACCCCTCTCTACCGGATGGTGTGAATATTCAACATTCATTTACATCGAACAACCACTCAAATACCATTAATTAGCTATCATAGTGATTTGTTTGTAGAGAACATGCATATCCACAACATAAAAAGAACTCAAAGGGCTCCAGCCTTTCAGACCCAATGAGATGCAAACAAGTTGTTTTAAATTTGTTGAAAATTGATTTGTGTTGTTTGAAGTTGGTTTTATTTGATTTGAAATGTTAATTTTATATTTGAATTTGATTTAAATTTTGAATGATAATTTTTTATTTGGTTTGTATTTTTTTGGTTTCGGTTATTTTTATTTCAATTGGTTGAATTTGTTTTGTTTTGTTTGAGTTTTGATGAATTTTATATATGTTGAACAATCTGATTTGTTTGGATTACTGGACATTTGAATTGTGGTATTTTGTTGTTTTTCATGTTGGTTGGTGTTTTGGTATCGATTTGAAAGTGTTCGGCCTATTTTAAGTGTTTTCGAACTTTAATTCGACTTGATTAAGGGCAGATTGTTAAGTGATCTAAATCTTTATGTTTTTAGATTGGTTTTGATGTTTTGAAGTGTTTTTCATGTGCTTAAATTAGTTGGTTTTGAATTATTTGGTTTTCACTTGTTTAAGAAGCAAAATTCCATTGGATTAAGTGTTTTGATTCTAATTTTCAGATTATGTTAAGTTCTGGTTTTTCTTTCATTTTTCAAGTTTAGTGATATTTTTTTAATATATTTTCATATTTGATTAAGTGTATCTTTCATATTTGTTTTATTCTTGTTCATTCCAATTCGAGTTGCATCCCATCCAACTCGTCGCGCTAGCATCGATATCCAGTCACACCAAGTCAAGTTGACACTAAAAACTTTATTACATTTGTCCATGTCGGTGTACAGAGTTCATAGGCAATTCATATGCCATATCCAGAGTTGTCAAATGTGAATGTTTTCTTTCCTTACGTAATTTCCATAATATCGAAAGAAAAATTCAGTATTACGACAACATGTCGACCCATTCTCGATAAATGAAATTTACCCATCCTATATGGTTAAATCTTTCAATTTTTCATATAGTGAGAAGGGTCCATCCACATAGGAAGTGTGTCTCATGCGTACGCTGGATCAACATACCAAGAGCATGTCCGAAATAGCAGTTCAATAGAGCATCCAGTGATGGACTAACCACTCAAACTTAATTTTTTTTAGTTCAAGAGAGAATCCAGTGATGGACTAACTTCTTCTTAAACTTAGTTTTTTTTTTAAGTTTAAGACAACATTCAGTGGTGGACTAACTCCTTAAACTTAGTTTTTTTTTTCAAAGTTCAAGATAGGATCCAATGGTAGACTAGCTCCAAACTTAATTTTTTTTTGTATTTCAGATTTGGTTAGGTTCATTTTTATTGTCCAAGGCCCAATAGGCCAGCTTCATTGTCTCATCGGCACCATGGGTCGATTTTCAAGTTCTTGGGCCAAAATGGCTTGTTTGGAGCTTGAAGGGCCTGTTTTTGCAACCTGCAGGAGTTGATTTTTTTTTTTGTGTTCTTCTTGCTGCAACAGTGGGCAACATGGGCCCCAACGGGGCTGAAATGAGCTTGTTTTAGTGGGCTGTTTGGAGGACTACACAAAGGGCAAGTTTAGGCTTGAAAAAGGACTGCTCAAGGGGCAGAGAAATGGGGTTTTTCATAGCCACAAAGGAGCTGTTTTAGGAATTGGGTAGGAAAGCCACATAAAGGGGGCTGTTTAGGGGTGCTAAGGTTCAGTTAGATGGAAAGGTAAGGGCCCACTCAGTAAAAACTTGGCCCATCCAGTGGATCCAAGAATGTCAGGCATCGACCCTCACCCTTAGCCCTTAGGCTGTTGATGGGCCTAGATAGGTGCCGTGCAAAGGGCTGAAAGGTGGATTTAGGACTGCTTAATGTGTCCAAACAGTGGGCTGAATGGGGAATTTTGAGATCAGTTTGGGTGCTACTCGGATGGCCAGAAAGGAGAGGCCGAACAGGTGCTGTACCGGGAACAGAATTGGGTCTGATTCGGAGAGAACGAAGGGGCTGATGACTGATTGTTTTGAGGACTGATTGGGGTCAGAACTGGGATTGGACAGAGGGCTGACTGGGTGCTGTGCAGGGAGACAGCAAAGGGGCCTGTGCAAAGGGACTTTGATGGCAGGTTTAGGGGCCTGTTTATATGGCCGAAGGGCTATTCAAGGAAGCCAGCAAAGGGGGGGGGTCAAACAGTCCTTAAAAGGGACAGCAATTGGACCTGATTAGGGGAGGCCAAATGGGGCGCACATGGGCTGTGTAGGCAGCCAAAATGAGGGCCAAACAGGAGGGCTTTTAGGGTCTAATGGGGACCTGTTTGGGTGACCAAACAGTGGCCAAACAGGGGCTTTTTAGGGATGCGCGTGGGGGGCTGATTAAAGTGGACAGCAGGGCTTTTTTTTGAAAGCCAAATGGGGTACGCAAAGGCACTGAATGGAGAAGAGAGAGAGGAAGACAAGGAGGAAGAGAAAGAGAAGTTAAAGATTACATTACATGGTGCTCTTCTTTTCTTACCTCTTCCTCTTTTTTCTTCTACACTTCTGCTTGTCCTTCTCCTTGTTTTAGCGCACAGGTGCTGCTGAAGGTGCAGCTGAAGGAGGTAAAACAGGCCGCAGCTGCTACTGTCGCTGGAAGAAGAAGAAGGCTTTTTCTTCTTCTCTTGACGCTAGAGCTGCTGGAGGAGGAAGGAGAAGCTGCACAGGTGCCTTGCTGCTGCTGGCTGCTCCTGCTGGTGCTGCTACTGTGCGCTCCTGCTGCTAGAGAGAAGGCTAGGCCGCAATGAGGAGAAGGAAGATTGCGCAAGGGCAAGGATTCCGATTCCCAGATTCTTGGGAAGGGAATCGATCATAGAATTGTTTTTTTTTTTGAAATTTTTTTCATCAAAAAAAATCAGAATTTTTTTTGAAAAATAGGAAATAGTTCATAAAAAATCCAAAAATAAGATTAGCATGCATCCACATGGATTGAAACATGAAATTGGCCAAGTCGAATTGGAATCAACCGGTTCCGGAAAGATGAAGTTTTTTGCTTGTTTCTCAATACTTACGTGTGTAATATTACAATGTATGATAAAAAGATGGTAACAAACCTATTAATTGTAACATTATAACAAGTGAACATGCTAATAATTACTAATAAACATGAGAAGATGTTAAGTACATGGTGAGATGCAAAAACTATAATAAATTTTAAATGTATCACATGAAAACATAAAAGTAGAAGTATACATGTTTTCACATCTTCACAAATATCTATGATATGGATATTGACCTTCATCCTCTTCATGTTGTTTTCGAAACTCCTCAGTTGTGCCAAGTCTTCTATTTAGTGCGGGAGCATATCCATATGAAAAAAATGACAATGCCATGTCATCAAAATCATAGGCATTAGACTGTGGCACGTAGGTAGGCTCAAGTGGAGGAATTCACGGCTGCTGAGGATCATAGAACACTAAATATTATAGCTCCATAAAATGATACTGCGGTGTCTGCTCATTCGGGGTGAAATATGACTTCGGCCGCCGTGAATTAGGTGACTGCGGAGCTGATGACTGCGTGACTGGTATGCACACCTCGTCATCATCAACTAAGTAGTGAGAAAGAGCCTATATGCTATCATCTGGGCTCACAGGACGTTGTTTGATCTCCGGCTTCCTTCTCTTCACTTCTTCAGCCATCTTTGATGTCTCACCACAACCTAAAAAAATTTTCAACTTTAAAAATTCGCTCATTTTTCATACTGTCACTTTTATTTTAGTTTTGCCTAAACTTCGAATGGATTGAATAGCTATAGCTAAGGTTGGAGCTGGGGCTAACGCTGGAGGTGGTTGTTGTATAACTGCTGGGCAGAAGAAGGACCTGCCTGAGCCTGAGAAGTAGGTGGAGCATCCTCCTCGGCCTCTACACCATCCAACTCTCCTTCTGTCCATGCACGATCATCGGAATCAAACTCAACTAGATGATCCCTGGCTACCCTCTCCTCTATCCAGGAAGCAAGTGCATGGTCCTCCTAAAATATGTGATCCATGTCCACCTCCTCAGGTGTTGGTGTGACTGAGCTATGCCTCTGCTTATATGTACCACCTGCGAACCATGCAAATCTCTCATCTGAAATCTTCTGTAGAACTTTGATATTCTTGATGTGCAGCCTCATGTTGTAATAACAGAAGACCAATTTCTCCAGCCTATCTGAGGTCAACATGTTCCTCCTCTTCGTATGTATTAGGTTAAATGTGCTCTAGTTCCTCTCACAACGAGAGGAACTAGTGCTTTGGCTAAGTATCCTGGTAATAATGACAGCAAGTGAATTCCATCCACTCCAAGTGTTCACCTGAACCCAACACTCAACTAAAGAAAAGCAAACAATCAGTCCAGCATCTTCAATAACTTATAAAATAAGGAAATAAAAACTTTATCTTAAATAAGTATATCAGGAGACACTTTATCGTAAGAATATCTCAGATCAACATCTGAGTATACCCCGACCCTCATCTTATACCTCTACATCTAAAAAATGACAAGAATAAAAAATCATTAGTTGTCAAATAATTATTGACTACAAATTATTGACTAAACTTCAACTTACTTCTATCTCAGCTTCTACCCTATCCTGTTGAGATCGGCAGAGACGTTAAATAATAGAGAGTGTACCCCGCATCACCTCATTGTCATTCACCACATGTCCTCCATATTAGATGCAGGGATTCAAAAAATATCCTGCAAGAATTTATTAATATTAGTATTACATTATGAACAAGGCAATTATTGACTAAACTGTAAGTAGGTAAGCATAAATATTTTTTTCACCCACAACCTGCAGCATGTACATCGTGGTGCAAAGTCTTGTCCCATCGGTCATCTATGATCTTCCACCATTTTTTGTAACCTTAGAGATTCTTCTCTTTTATTTTTAGCTTTGCCCGGTCCATTGCATCATACAGGGTGCCCATTTGGTTCCTGTCATCGGAGTCTACTAACCTCAGCACAACAACCAGTGGCTCTATGATTGCCAGGTAGTAAGCAATCCTCTCACAAAATCTCTTGTCAGTGATCTGCTTCTCAGATAGCTGGTCTTTTTTGTTATGCAGGTGGTCCATCATATAGTTATAATATTCTTTGGACTGGGTGAACCTGATAAGTGCATACCTGTGCCGATGTAAACTCTCCAATGCAATGAAGTTTGTGACAAAGCGAGTTGGACCGGGCCTAACAAGATCGTGCCCTCCTGTGTATGATCTCATAATATGTAATAGACGGGGATGCGAAGAAATAAATGAAGTGATCGTCTGCACCTACCAGACAAGTGTAGAAACACTCTCCTCTTTACATATATCCTCTAGTATGAGATTAATAGAATGTGCCATACAAGACACCCAGAATAGATGCTGCCTCTTCTTCATCAACTTCTTCCCAGCTGTCTAATAGAAGGGTTCGTTGTTAATGACAATCTAAACCACATTCTCCTCCCCAATCTCCTCCACTATAGCATCCATCAAAGAAAAAAAGTAATCGGCATTTTTTATCTTCCCAGAAGTATCCACCGACTTCAAAAATGTCATGTCATCGGAATAATACACCAAGAAGTTTATCATGCTCCTCTTGGTGATACCTGTCCATCTGTCACACATAATCGTGCAACCCCTCTCCTTCCATACAAATCTAAAGCCATCCATCCACTCCCTCAACTCCTGAACCTCCTCATCCAGCTCATCACCATATATATGCCTACTGGTAGGGACTTGCATTCTCGACCCAGCCACATCCCATGGCATCTACCATCATCTAGAAGTAAGGGCTAATGGCTGCATGTGCTGGGATGCCTACATTAAGTTTAAAAAAATTTGAATCAACCAAAAATAAGGTTAACTAAATAAAACATACATACATTCCATTTTAAGAGTGATACATGCATTTAAAAATCACTTCACAATGTGGTGAACTGCTCTCTTTGCAACCATTCCTGTTGCCTTCACCTCTTTCATGACTTGTTTAATCCCCAGCTGTTCAGCACTTTTTTTCCTAAATAGATACTCATCACTCGGTGTAAACCGAGTACTGGTAGAATGGCGGTGTGGCTCGTCTCCCTTCCTCAGTCTCCCGGTCTAGAGTAGGCAAGCCGATGCTAATCGGCCAAGAATTGGATCAGCTCTGGACCCTCCTGCTCCCCTCCTCCTCTCTTCCTCCGCAGCAGCTGCATGCTTGCTAGCATGATTAGTATGTATAAGCTCGGAGCCTGTGGAGTCATCGTCACTCTCCGGCTCTGGCTCAGCTGGTGTATTCCCCTTGCCTTTCCCTTTGTAAGTAGGTAAATTTTGGTCCCTCCTCCTCTCAAGTAGTACATCATGCAACTCTTCCCTCTACTCAATCCTAATTTGCTGTTGAGAGGCTCTATCTGTCATGTAACCTCTCATCTCTTCACTCTTCTCCTTCGGCATCTTATCATATTTTTTAACATTCACATTTGTTTCGGCAATATGTTATTTCAGCCAGAACACACCCTCAATCATCTCCTTCACAGATCACTTGCATTGTACCATCTTTCTTGCTGAGTCTACCATGTGGTCGTGTTCCCAACCGATTATAGAAGGACGTGCTGGTGCTACATCCTCGTGATCGGCCATTGTTTATACCTGGAACATTTGTAAATAATTCATAGCAAATTGTTAGACATAGATACAATTGCTTTAAGGGCTGTTCGGGAAATAGACAGCCCGTTTAACAGACTGTTCGGTATATTTAGAGGGTTACGTCTACGCCGGAAAGGGTCGTAAATCAGCATATGGGGTTTCCAGAATTTTTCCTATACCAAGAACAACCAATCGATGTTGTTACCATTTGTACGAAATTGTTCGAAAGGAAATCAGCGGATTTAACCACGCTCGGAGTTGTCAGAAACACGTAAAAATCAGTGTACGGAGTTTCCGAAATTTTTTCCGTACAAAGAACATTCAATCAATGTTCTTACAGCTTGAACGGAGTTGTTCGGTAGGACATCAGCGAGTTTAACCATGCTCGGAGTCGTCAGAAACGCATAAAAATGGGCATATATGATTTTCAGCGATGAAATCTTGCCTACAATCTTCCAAGGATCGAAGAACATGTTGAATGGAGGTGGGTCGGATCTTGGATCGGCAGAATTGATTTTTCGATCCAAATGCTCTCAATCCAACGGATGTCGTTAATTTTCAGCCATAATTAATTAAATAAACCCCGAATTCTCCCGAAAAAATCCAGAATGTGCCCTGATGACCAATGATTTTGTATTCCATCAATAACTATGGCCAGGATCTCCTGAATTATATCAAATCTCTGATTTTATCGATTTCCCTGATCGATGTGTTATCGACCGTCAATAATTTCAAAAATTACAATTCAATACAATTAAATCATTCTATTGGCCAAATTTTATTTTTATGCACCAATATTCTCGAGACTAAAGTCTTGGATTGGGAAATTATAATTTTCAGCCAGTGGACCGATCTGAAAGCTAATCGGACCGTTATGCCCCTGGGGTAACTGGGTACAAACTCTCGTCTAGATTCGATCTTTTCTGAATAACTCTTAGATCGCTAGTCGAATTTCCGATCCACCTCGAGCATTGTCCAACTATATCTTAAAGATAATGTGGTGAAGTCGGATTTTTTCGATTGTGTTCTGATTTGTCTCGAAGTGTCAAGGGCAAAACGATCATTTTGACATTTTAGTGTCTGTTTTACACATTTTTGGCATCGTTGCAAAGGTTGTGACTGGACCTATAAATGGGGTAGTGGATCCAAAACCTGACCCGTATCCAAAAATCTTAACATCACTTCGGGCCTAAGTGAACCCGAAATTTTTGTTGTTGGTGAACCTGATAACCCGTAAAACTCTACCATGTCTCGTACCCAATGACCCCTTGAACCCGATTAAGCCATCTTTGCCCTTTTTCTCTAGGCGAGAGGTGGTAGAAGCAGCGTACCTTCGCTCAACGCCGATTTCTCAGAGAGTTTGGCGGCGGCGGTGATGATGACAATCAGGAGGATCCTCTGGTGACCGACGTGGTGTCCATCTTGAAGAATCATCACTCTCGGAGCCGATGGAGCATACCATTAATTATTCATAGAATTAGCTCTTCATTCGATCTAAGCATGTGGACTAATCAGATTAAAAAAGAGATCACTCAGTGCTAGATGCGATACTTACTGCATTGTCCTTGGTTCTTCACTCCTGTGACAATGCCCATCTTCCTCCAGTCTAGCAACGCCGGAGCATCACAGGTGGTCATCTTGCTCGATCTGTCGGCGGCTTCCCGCACCACCAACCTCTTCCCAGCTCGCCTTTCCTCCCCCACTTTTTTCTTCAACACCCTCGACGAGTAAACCCACTTGAACTCCTTGTTGCTCATGTTGGCAAACACATTCAGCCCCACTGCGTGGCGGCCGACCGGCAAGCCCGGCAGTGCCTCCTCATTCCGCCGCTGCACAAGCTTGAGGTTCCTCCAAAAATTAGAGTATCTCCCAGCCTTCTCCTCCAAGCAAGAGTAGAACTTCCATTGCTTCTCTATCCACTGCTCGAAGAGCTCCTACGGGCTGCCCTCGGCGGCCGTGACCCGTGGTCGTCGTGCCCGTATTCTGCCCGTGCCCAACTTGCAAAAGAAAACTTGGGATAACGGGTTGACCTAAACCCGAGATGTGTTTTCGGATTCAGGTATTGATCCAGATCCGAAAAACACTTTTTCGTTGGATCAATTACTGGATTTAAGTTTTGCTTATCGGATTAGGATTCGGATCCTAAAGAATCCGACCCGAATTCAATCCATTTACACTTCTAGTTGTGATCGGTGCTATGCAGCAGGCTTGTTGTCTTGGCCATTCGGGCCCATTAAACTTGTTGAGGCATTTCCAAAGCCCATTTGTACACTTTGATTTACTGAATTTAAGTCAAATTTCCAAACCGACTTCGACAACGCTCAAATCCGAGTTAAGGGGGCTAAATAGACTTTTCGGTCCCACTAAACTTTATTGGGCCTAGTTGGTCTATTAGGAAGTCTTTTAATCCTTTTATAATTGAAAAATTTTGATGCAGGACACATCATTATATGACTTTATACATGATTTTTTTGAGCATCTTAGTATGATTTATCATGTAGATCTCATTACGTATATTGTATTAAATAGCATGGTACTCTTGAGTCTTGCTTTATAGACCGGAGCCTTTATGTTTTCTTCTCCTTTTTCCCTTGGAAGAAGAAATCAAAGAGGCCCTGGATAGAACCTCTCTTGAGGATTTACAGGAGAGCCTTTTATCTCAACTCGAGCCTCCAAGAACAAATGTTTGCGTAGCCTTCTTCAGCCTTGACAGGCCTGCAGGCTTCGGGTCTTCCTTCTTGTGCCCTCTCCAAGAGGCCAATGGGGCCTTTTCATAAAGGAAGAAGGTTAAGGGGTTTGCTGGAGCCTCCCCTCATTTTAGGCATTTGTTTGCCCACTCCTTGCTTCTAGGTGCCCCTGTAACCTCTTGCTGGTCCAGGTGGAAATCATCTTTTTCTTTTTTTTACTTTTAGGGATAGTTGTCAACGCAACAAGGTGCCTAAGACGTTCAAGACAATCAATTCCGCTTAGGCAACAAAACAGTTACTTGGGCCTCTCCTAAGCAGTCAAGACAATAGTATTACATGTTTATATATATACATAGATATGTATATACACATATATATAAATCATATATAAATAATTATATATTAATACTATATATTTATATATACATAAAATATATACAATTATATTTGTATGTTACAATTTAGTTTAATGTATCTTTATATGTTCATACATGCAAATGTGATTTTATTTCTAAAATTATGCATGTGATTGCATATTTTTGGGAAGAATTAACCTTGATAAACTAAGTTGGAATGAAAGAAAAGAAAGTTAAGAGAAAACTTTATAAATTCTAAGTACATAACATATATTTATAATTAAATATATGTGACAATAAAAGTGATAGAGAAATATATTAATATGTTTATGCCTTCATGAAACGGGTGCCTAGGTGGGCATCCTTTGGGCTCCCCAAAAGGCACCTTGGCTAGGCACATGTGGAAAACTACTTTGACGCCCAGGGACCAACCATAACTAATCAGTCTCTCTCCTCTTGCAGTTGGAGAATGAGAAAAGGTAGGGAGAGGTGTGTAGGACCTGTCTGACTGGGCATCCCTTTCTTTTTCAAAAATTTTCAGGATTTCTTCATGATTTTCAGGTAATTTTCATGAGATGGAGCCACTCTAACTGAAGATACAATTATCAGTCATTTTCTATATAACCTAACCATGGCTCAGATGAAAAAATAAATATCATCAATTTGTAGAATTTTTATGACTGAAATTTGTGTAATGGGACTCCCAATATAAAATTTTACTTTTCAATCATATGTTGGTATGTTTAGGACTTAATTTTCGTGGGATGAGGTCCATTTATATTGAATTATAATTTTCAGTCATATTTATAGCATTTATTATTGAATTTTTGATGTATAAGAGTCACACTTGGAGTCAGACACTTAAATTAAACAAATTATAAAAAAATTAATCATTACTTTCATGAAAATATTTTGTCGTGGCTGAATATTTGATTTTGCAATGGTTCGGGAGCTAAATTATATAAAATTGGCACACCAATAATGAATCGCTATTTTTCCAGGAATTTTCAGAACATTTCATTAAATTTTCGTCGGTGGGATCCCCTCTTGATAAAAATCATGATTTTCTAAATATTTCGTCCCCATTTTAATAGAATTTCGTAAGAGGAATCCCTCTCATTAAAATATATGATTTAAAGAATTTAAGGGAGAATTACGTAGAATTTTAGTGGGAGGAGTCCCCTCATAATAGAATTCTTGATTTTCAAGAACTTTTCAGAGAATTTATTTTGGAGTATCGTAAGAGAGTCTCACTGTAAAGAAAACCTGATTTTCAGCATGTTTATCCTCACATTTTTAAAATTTTTAAAACTGAAAATTGGTTGCAACTACTCCATGTTCTTCTCTTTGATAAGCATGAGAGAGAAGCATGGGAGAGAGATATGAGCTAGTGCACATAGGCAGTTGGTGGGGAGAAAGAAATCTCTGCAATTGTTTATGGCTATTGAGGCCCAAAACTCAAGGGCGATGGGCAAGGCAGGGCAGTTAGCAGACGAGTCCTTCTAGGACTTCTCCTGCTGGCCAAGGCCAGCTGACAAGGACTTATTGGCCACTACGCAGTCCCCTCTTCCCTCTTTCCTAGCGGCAGTAATTCTTCCTCTTTCTCCCTCTGGAAGCAGCAGCGATAGGTGCATTAAGGGAAGGTTTTTCAGCCAACACCTTCTTCCTTCTCTCTCAGACGTAGCAATGTAGCAGAGGATAAGACATTCAGCAAGTTGGTCCGTTGGTGCACACAATGGGGGCTTTCCAGCCCTCTCCATCTTCTCCTTCACCCTTGGGCAGGAGCAACAGCACCAAGAGGGGCTTTAGGCCCTCTTCTCCCTCTACATATTTTTCTCCCTCAGGCAAAGATGAAGGAAGCAGCAATAGAAGGGCTTATATGAGAGTTAACCCCTTGATTTTTGTTTGGGAAGGAATGGACAGCAGGATTCCCATTATTTCTCTACCAACCAGCAGGCACAAATGATATAAAAATAGTGTTACACCTATTTTTAATTTTTTTCAGGTGTAGCAGGGACATTGGAGGGATGGTGCGGTAGCCTCTTCCCCTCGTTCTTATCTCCCTAGTGTTGGCAACGGTAAGGAGGCCTTAGAAAAAGGGATCCTTTTGGGCATCTTCTTTTTCCAAATTGCATCAGCAAGAGAGATATTAGTGGGGTCCTTTTTGGACAACCTCTTTGAGCCATCTTGCAACAGGACTTTTTGGGCCTCCCCAAGACTCTTTTTTAATCCCCTATCAAAAAGAATTATATACGAGAATTTTGTCCCATGTTTTCTTTGCTTTGTCAAGACTTGACGAGATTTTTTTACCCTCTATTTTTTGTAGGAACGGAGCTGTTGTAAGGGGCATCAACAGGGATTTGTTACCTTTAGTGTAGGTTCTAAGACTTTTAGAGGCACAGCCAGGGTATGATAAAGAATTTCTTCCTTTTTTCCCATGGGCCATAGCATGATCAGCCGGGTTTATTCCCTTTTAACGGGCCTAAAGCAACCCAAGGGAACTCCAATAGGGGTTTGTCCCCTCTTAATCAAGTGTAAGACCATTTGGAGGTGCCTCTTGCAGGTGCTATCCCTGGACAGCAAGAGATTTTTGAGTTTTTAGGCCGAAGAACAGCCTAAAAATAAATAAACATAAAAACAATTCCATGATTGTCTAATGGGCCATTAATGGGCTTTGATAAAAACCAAAATTTGGACCTAAATCCAACCATCAACTTCATAATTGGACTACGATAGGAACAGGCCTAGGAACTGGCCATAATTGAGCTAAAAATTGGCCTATGGAAAGTCATTTCAACATGCTGATAAATGGGCCAAAGTGGGTCCTTGACAGGCCTAAGAATAGGCAATATAGCCCCCTGCAGTGAGGTTACAAATGGGACTTTGATTGACTGAAAGTGAGCCTTGACGTCCTCTTTAATTAAGCTAAATATAAGCCTCTTGAAGACTGTCAATTGGGTCTCAAAACAAGCCTTTAAATTGATAGGACACATACACTAAGTTGAGGATTGGCCATAGATTGGTCCATTGATTGGGCTCATATTGGGCCTAAGTATGGCTTGGTCCACAAAGGACAGTTTCAGGCAAGTCATAATGAGGCCCTTGATTGATTTTTTTTCCTTTCATGTTTGAGTATGTGAAAATCCCAGGTTAATAGTATCCAAGAAGCTGTTAGCATCATCATTATGTTGTATGTGCATTCTTTGAAATTACTTCTTCCATATGGTCGTTATATACTTATGCTAGATTTCTATATTATATGCCAGATTTCTTTGTCTTCACCAGTTAAGTAGAAGTATATAATGACCTACTGAATTCATTAGAATTCATGACCTTAGCATGGATTTCTCCCATAACTTAATGTATAAGTCCCTCAACTCTCAACGAATGACAATTAACAATGTTATCTTAAAAAGTAACCAATTTCAATGAATACTTACGGATCCAGATCGTTGCACTTTAGACCCAATATTGTCCTTTCCTACCCATTAAGAGTGGGAATGGGCAAAGTGGTGGTAGCTGCCCCTCCACTATTGAAGACTGAAATCTGCTGAGATAAGCAACGCATCAGTCCTGCATTGGTCGATCTGACTGAAGTCACTGAACCTAGTCCAATCCCAATGGAAGTTGGCCCAGGGATTGGACCACATATTGTATAGGCAACTGCCGATCCCATTCCAGGTCATCCGATAGCGTAAACCATGTCCCTTGTATAGCCAAAATGCTTAAGACATTTTTCTGTTTTAACACTTGATCAAAATGTTACAGAGAATGGTTATAGAGCTTAATTGTTTAGCTGTAACTTGTCCTATAAACCAAGGAAGGCGGGGTCGGGGGTCGGGAGTGGGTTGGCTGGGTCCAAACCGACCCGGGTCGGCTAGGGTCGGGACCCGGGTCAGGACTTTGGTTGGCTAGGGTCAGAATAAAAAATAATAAAATAATAATTTAAAAGCATCTATGGGGTTGGGATCATGGGGTCGGGATCAGGTCGGTTGGGCAAAAAACCGACTAGGTCGAGCCCGGGTCGGGACCCAGATCGCGATCCGGCATTCCATGCTATTAACCATTAGAAAAAATAAATAATGAGCACTAAAGTATTCAGAAATAAAGGATAAAGAATGCATACCGTTTTATAATCAAGGCCTCCATTGTCTTGAGGGGAGTAATATTTTGAACTTATATCGACAAATTTGATAGAACCATAAGGTTTGTTCTTCTCTTTAAGCATATTTACCTGAGAAGACAAATAGGCATAAAATTAAACATGAATATTCTGTAAATTTATATGCTTCTGCAGGCACATCTTGTTTTCCAAAAAACTATTGAAATATTAAAACTTGGGTTATGAGAGAAAAACACATAATGTTGTCACCTGTACTAACTACATATGTTACCTCCGGGAACATGAAGGTCTAACTTGCACATTTGAAATGAAGTTACAGATATACCAATGATTAAGTGCACAACTATCGGAACATTGGATTCTGTCTTAGCGTGTCTACTTAAGCTCGCAGGATCCTACATTGTGTCCTGGCCAGGCATGGCAAAACGAAAGTAGATAATATGTCTCAACCTATAGACAGAATCAAGTGAATATTACATAAATTATTAAAATGGAGGTGAGTCTGAATGTCTGATACATAGCTACTTCCTGTTCTGGATTCTTGTATCTCTTTGATATGAGGTACATCAAGGATAGCTAGAAAAAGGACTGTTACTCAAGAGAAAGTTCATTAGAGTTAGAGTTACACAAATATGGGTGGTAGAATCTTGGAATGACTGCAATTCAGCAAAAGTTCATTGCATTTCCCTTGGTGGTAATCTAGTCACAAGGAGAAGCAAAAAAAGAATGCATGCATCTGATCAAGGGTGGAGGCAGATATTTTACGATGTTGCAAGGAATCATCAAACTATTATGTGTGCAGATCTCACTAAAGACTAGATATCTGATGAAATCTCATAATTAGAATTTTACCTTTATTCCTTTTTGGAAAAGAGATTTTGTTTCTACTATGGTGGTAAAATATATGGTAAGGCCATAGGAGTATATATATTTGGGTGTAATATAAATATATAGGAACCCGCAACGTGGGTTCTGAAAATCTTCGAAACAATAACATAGGCATTACTCTATCACATAGAAGACCGAAACCACATTTTTACCATTGTTAAGGTATTGAAACCTCAAAATCATCGGTGTTTTTTCAAAAAAAAATATATGTATATACACGTGTATTTGTTGAAACCTTATAGGTTATTTCTTCTTTCTAAAAAAAACTTTTCTTTTTATATGCTAGCCGTCTATAAAAATACATGATATTCATAGAAGCATTACTAATTTCATGTGATATTGATATATAGAAACATAGATGGTTCCACAAATTTTCTAAGTGTTGACATGGGGATCGCCTATCACTTAGATAATATGAACCACATTTTTTTATGTTGAGATTATTTGAGTTCTTTGAAAAATAAATTTTAACCTCTCCCCATCAGACATGTAATATTCTAATATTAATTACATCGAGTAACTACTTAAACACCCTTAATTAACTATCACATCAACATGTTGAATTGAAGTCACTCATCCATTTATTCCCATGGCCTCAAGAGATTGGATTTGGTTTGATTTGATTTGTTTTTAAGTTTATGGCTTGCTGAGACCTTGATTGGGCTGACTGGGGAATGAAAGGAGGCTTTGTGGAGAATAGAAATAGGGTAGGAAGCGGGGCACAGCAAGGAGAAGGCCCTTTACCTTTTATTCTTCATTCTCCCCTCCTCTTCTTCTCCTTCCCCTCCCCCAGGGGTGGTGCATCCAAGGAGGACTGGCCACTGGCTTCTCCTCTCCTTTCCTCTCTCTCTCTTTCCTTCAAGGGAGCAGCGGCTAGGGTTGATGGTGGACAGGAAGAATTGAGCAAGGGCTTGAAATAGGAGTACTCATGTAGGAAAGAAAGGAGGGTGACGTGCGCCCAGGGTTGTTAGGTATTGTCATCCTTCCCAACAAAGGATAGGAGTTTTTTGAGGGAAAGAAGGGCAGAATTCCAATTTCTCAGAATTTTCCTCCAGATTTTGGCTATTTTTTAAGTGGTGAATCCCATCCCAAATGATTCCAGCCTAAGAGGTGGTGTCCAAAAATATGTTACAAATTTAAAAGCCCTTTCCTTAATTTTTGAGGAATTTCAAGGGATACGTTCCCTATTTTCATGAATTTTTAAAGAAAAAAGGTAAAAAATAACTTTCAGAGCCCAAAAAATATGTAATTTTCAGGGAAATTCATTTGGCATGTCATAATAATTTAATTCATAATTGTATGATTTATGACTAATTATTTTCATTTTTTATACTTTTTGAGAAAGAAAATCTATTCTCAAAAATACAAATTCTAAAAAATACATAAATTAAATATCATGATTTTTTAAAATAAATTAAATTAAATTACATAAATAAAATATTATGATTTTTCATAAATTTAGTGAATTTTTATGAATTGAATACCATACCCTGTATTTTTAAAGATGTATCGTAATTATTATGGAATGTAAATAGGATAAATCTAAATTAGTAGCATTTCAGAAATAATCGGCCAATGAGGCCGCAATGGGATTGGAAACCCAAATTTGAGTTTGAATTGGATTGGACTTGAAATTGGGCATGGAAGTCTAATAAATTGGATTTGGAAATCCAAGTCCAATAAGAAATTTGGGCTTTAATATAAGTGGGCTTGGACTTTGGTTGGATAGCGCAATGAGCTCAAGAGATTAGAATTCAAATTGGATTGGGTTTCTAGAGAGGACCCGCGTTGGAGACCAGTTTGACCCCACCCTCATTTACCGGCGGCGTCAACGACTAACATTGTTGATGCGGGACGAGGCGGGACGGACCGGCGACATGACGCTGCAGCAAGCCTTCAAGAAGCTAAAAATATCCTAAAAATGCAGTAAATAAGCAAAACCGGGCTTAAACCGGTCAAAACGGGCCCAAAATATGTCGAATCATGCCCGAACCGCTCAAAACGGGCCTGAATCGACCCCAAAATGGCTTGAGCCGGCCCAAAACGGAGTGAACCAGCCGGTTTAGACCCTGAACCGGCCTTTGGAGCGTCGAACCGGGCCGAACCGGCCCTGAACCGGCCTAAACCGGGCTGAACCGGCGGTCGGACCGGCCTGGAGGCGAACCGATTCCGGTTCGAGTGAACAGGTGGGCCGGCCGGGCGAGCGGGGCGAACCGGTGCCCGGATCGCGCCGCGACTTAAACGTGCAGGGGTCGTGGCGCTTCGCGGTTGGCCGCGGGGGAGAGAGACGCGGCCGGCTCACCGCGCGCCGCGTACCTCGTCAGGGAAGTGCCGTCTTCGACCTCGCGCTCGCGAGGGGCTCACGTGGGCTCGTCCGCGGCGGCCGCTTCGGGCGGAAGCAGCGGGCACTGGGCGTCGCCTTCGCCGCCGCCGGAGGGGAAGGGGATGGCCGGAGGGGCCGTGGTCGTCCCCGGACGGCCGTCACAGGAGGAGGGAAGCCGGGGGGCTTCGATGGTCGGCGGAATGGGGAAGGCCGCCGGAGCCCTAGCGGGGGCCGATGCGGTGCTGCCTTCGCCGGCACCTGGGGGTCGACCGGAGGGGCCGAGGGGCCCTAGGAGGTGGTCCGACCTCCTCTTTCTCCTCCTCATCCTCTTCTTCCTCCTTCCTTATCCGTCTACGTCGCGTCGACTTCTGGAAAGGGGATCTGTCGGAGGGGTTTAGCAGGTTCGACCGGAAGGGGGGTCCTTCCAGCACTTCGGAGGTTTGATGGAGGTACTCCGGGGATCGCCGGAGGTGGGGGTGGAAGGGCAGAGGAGGTCGAGGTCGTCGGAGACGCCGAAACGGACGGAGACAGAGGTGGACGGTGTCGATAGGGTTCCAATTCGAACCGGTGAAGGGGGGAAGGGGCAAGAATGGCTCGGAGGCCGCTGGACGGAGGAGAAGGAGAAGGCACTCTCGCCGGAGGGTTGCGAAGAAGACCGGTCTTCACCAGAGGTAGAGCTGGACAACCTCCATCGAGGAGGGGGTGAAGGAGAACGGGGCAGTACCCCTGCACAAGGGGCAGCCCCTCTAGGGTTCCAAAAATTGAACTAAAATTCTCTCTCTTCATTCCAACAAGTGGGCCCTCTTAAATAGAGGAGCTGATGGGGACCGGTACGGACCGGATCATCCGTTTGTTCGGAGATAGCGTCTTCCGGGTCCTCAGGAAACGACCTAGTTATTTCTTTTATTTTGTAGTGTTAGATTTTTATTTTTATGCATTTTATTTGAATATTTAGAGTCCTTTGAGTCCTTTTTATTTTAGTCCTTTAGAGGACATATATGTAATTAGGATTTTTAGAGGTCCATCTTGTAATGTCCAGTTCTATTTAAATAGCTCAAACCTAGTGAATGAGATAGAGATGGATGTTTGAAACAAGGAGAGAAGCTCCTCCCGTTTCCCCCTTTTCCCCTCTGACGTCGGCGTCGTTCCCTCACCTCCGGGTGCTCCCGGTTCTCCCCTCCCCTTCCCGGTGTTCCTCCTCACTTCCGGAGCTAGGTCCGGTCCTCGTTTCCCCTATCCCGTCCTGTTTCCGACCTACGTCGACGTCTCCATCGACGCTGCCCTAGGTCCATCCGGACCTCCCACCTCCTTCCCCTCACCCCTACGGTTCCCATCCCCTGCTGAAGTACCCTTACGGGCCACCCCCCTGCTCGAAGCAGTGCGGCATCACCCCCCCTCCCCCTTTTCCGGTCCCGCTCCCACCCGCACGCACACACGCGCCCTAAATCGAACCCCTCCACCCTGTGCGGCTCCCCTACCCCCCAAGCACCCTACCACAGGGCCCTTGGCCTCCCACGGAGCCTCCCCGAACCCCCTTCCCTTCTATTGAGCCGCCGCGAGCCCGGAATCCCCAACCCCGCTTCCGTCGACTGTCGAAGTCCCCCCCCAAACTCCCCCATTCCGGCGGACCTAGCCAACGACGACGAAGGAGGAGAGAAGAGGAGGACCAGGCGGCGCCGTCGGAGCCTCCGGCCACCGCTGCCGAGGCCTCCCCCTCCGCCTTCTGGCTCCCGAGTCCGCCGCAACCGTCAGACACCCGCCGCGCTCGAGGACGAAGACGAGCCCCCCCATTCAGCCATCGGGCGCGCCGAGGAGACGCCACGACCCCGCGGCCACCCGCCCTCTCTCTCTCTTCTCGAGCGGGCTCCCGACGGCATGCCACGACCCCCCCCCCCCCCGGGGGGGGGGGGGGATTAGTCGCGCGATCGCGCGGCGCCGCCTTCAGCGGCCACGTACCCGCGCGTTACGCCCTCACGCGCGGCCGAGTGAGTGCAGCCGGGCAGTCCAGTCCAAGCTGGCCCGCTCACCCACCGGTTCGACCCGCCAGAGCCGGTTTGATCGCGGCTCACATCCAGACCGCCGGTTCAGGCCGATTTAGGCCCGGTTCACCCCTCCAGAGGCCGGTTCAGGGCCGGTTCAGTGGGTTTTGACCCAGTTCAGGCCTGTTTGACCCCGGTTCAAGCATTTTAAGGCCGGTTCAGCGCCATTTGGGACCGGTTCAGCACTTGTGGGCCCGGTTCAGCGGCCGAGGGGTCCAGTTCGGTGGATTTCAGGCCCGGTTCAGCAGTTTCCAGCCCGGTTTGACGCGGATCAGCGCTGTCCGGGGTCGGTTCAGCGCCCATCGAGCCGGTTCAGCCTGGTCTCGGTTTGGTTCAGCGCCCGTCAGCCCCGTTTTGGGCAGCCTTCAGCTCGGTACAGCTTCCTCAGGCCCGCCGATGCGCGCGGGAATGGCGGCACCTCCCCTTCCGTCCCACATCAGTTTGGTATCAGAGCGGGTTGAGTTAGGACATTGGTTTAGCACCTATCGGGAGTCTAGGTCCTATTTGCATATGCACCCGTAGTGGTACAATTTATGACCCGGAGTCTCCCATGTCTAATCCCCACCCTGAGCTTCCTGAGCCCTCCATGGATCCCCACACTGCCCAGTTGACACATCGAGTCGATACCATTGAGGAACTAGTTAGGGAGCTTAGGGATAGGTTCACTTATCTAGAGCAGACCGTGCACGAGCTATATTGATCGTACGGCACTACAAAACTCGAGGACGAGTTTTTCGCAACCGGGGGAGAATGATGGGGACCGGTACGGACCGGATCATCCGTTTGTTCGGAGATAGCGTCTTCCGGGTCCTCAGGAAACGACGTAGTTATTTCTTTTATTTCGTAGTGCTAGGATTTTATTTTTATGCATTTTATTTGAATATTTAGAGTCATTTGAGTCCTTTTTATTTTAGTCCTTTAGAGGACATTGTTGGAACCTCAAATTTTTTGGATGAAATTTCGGAAATTCATTTTCCCTTTTGATTTGACTTTTGACTTAGCCTTGACTATTAGAAAAATATGTGGTATTTCATAACAGTATTAGCTAGGTCAGTGGTATGCATAAAAATATATGTTGAGGTTATTAGGTTCTTTGAAATTTTGTTTTGACCTCTCCCCATCGGATGGTGCGAAGATCCGATGTTAATTACATCGAGAATACTCGAATACCCTTGATTAGCCGCCATAGCCATTTTGTGAATAGAAGACATACATCCATACGATAAACACATGGGAGTAATAACTCCATACACTTAATGGAATGCAAAACTTAGTGTTTTGAACTATGGTTTGATTTGATTTGAATTTATTTGAATTGTTTGAATTAGGTTTGTTGTTAAGATTTGTTTTTGTTTAGGTTGAGGATTTTCAATTGGGTTTGAAATTTAATGGATGTTCATTTTTTTCAGATTTTTGATGGGTTTTGAATTTGAATTTTTTTTAGATTTTGGGATTTTCAAGATTTAAATTGATTATGACTTAGTGTCTTTTGGTTGAGTGATTTGGTTTCAACTTGATTAGGGTTTGTTTTAAAAAGTTTGATTTGTTTTTTTTTGTTTTAATTAGGGCTTGATATCTTTTGGTTGAATCCAAATTGTGATTTTTGTTTAGGTTGCATTTCATTTAAATGTCATTTTAAGTTAGGATTTAACACATTTTTTTAATTGAGGATCTGTTCCACAATTATTTTTTGTTTTGGGTTTGATTTGAGTTGACTTGGATAATTTTTATTTGAGATTCTTTGCCATTCTTTTATGTTGTGGATTCACTTAATGAATTTGGTGTTTTGATCCTGTTTGGGGTATTTTGGTTTTATTTGGATATTTTTTTATTATTTTTATTGGGTTTATTTGATTTATTTTCTTTTAATTGGCATTTTGATTCACAAAATTTACTTTTTTATGTTTTGATTATCTGAAAATTATTTTTTAGATAAAAAAAATATGTTGACTGGTTTGACCAGATTATCGTTATTTTCAGATTTATTTTATTATATATATATTTTTACATTCCTCCAAGTCTATGGGGTTTTTCATAAGTTCCGATGACAATAATGACATGAAAAATTCGAAATTCCATTTATCGACAAATTCGAATGCAAATTGTATGTGGGGGACATAAAATGTCGTGTTTCCCATTGATAAATTTCCCTTAGTCCTTGATGGACATAGGATGATCTTTCCTCGGCATATTTCTCTCATTTTTAATTTAAGGGGAAATTTTGACATGACTTCCCCTTAAATTGATGAGATATACCTCCTTTAGTAGGTGGAGTTTGATACTCCCTACTTTGGAGGAAGGATCGATAGAAGATGGGAGCTTGCCCATTTCCCCGTCCTGGATCAAACACGTCGGGGACATGCCCGAGTGCCCGTCCCTTGAGGTAACCTATGTGAAACAGGCTAGCTCTTAGATAGATTTTTTTGTTTCAGATTTGATTAAATTTTATTTTTTTTGAAGGCCCTGCTGGTCAGTCAAATCTCGTTCAGGCCTTGATGACCGATTTGAGTTTCTTAAGGCCCTGTAGGCCAGATTGTCTTCATTGGGCCTTAAAGGCCTGTTTGAGCTTCATTGGGGCCCTGGCAGCCTTGAAATTTCTTGTAGAATCTGGCCCTGACGGCCTTGAAATTTCTTGTAGAATCTGGCCCTGGCGGCATTGGTGATTCTGATAAACATGGACCCTGTCGGCCAAATGACAATTTTGATTTAAGATGGGCCCTGGCGGCCTATGGCAGGGGGCTGGGAGAGCCCCCTCCTCTTCTTTCTTCTTCTCCTGTGGGTACTTCTCACAATGAAAGCAACAACGACTTCTCTTATTTGTACTGCTGTGGCATCCAAAGACAATCAACATGTAGACCATCCAGGGAAGCCATCAACTCCCTTTTCTCCTCCCTTCATGCGCTGCATAGAGCAACAACAGATGGGTGGGCACCGGGCAGAGGACATCAGCTTCTTCTCCTTCACCTCAGATAGGTGAAGGCAGCATCCGGTAGAAGTAGCAAATGGTAGAAATAGCAGATGGTAGGTGGACAGCCATCTGACACATCATCATTTTGAGCAGCAGCTGGAGGGCTATGGCAGTATCCCAACAGTACGAGCACGGGCAGCAGATGGCAAACAATAGGTTCCTCCATGCACAGCAACGTGAAGAGAACTGCAAGTCTTGACAACACATCAGGAGGAGTCATCTGCCATGGGGAATGAGGAGGAGATGACAGCAGCAGCGTCTTCTTCTTCTCTCCCTCTTGGCATAGCAGCAACAGAGGGCAAGAGCTCTCTTCTTCCCCCTATGGACATTTGCAATAGTGGCCGCACAGAGACTTGGCAGCCATGGGGGCGAGAGATGACCGCGGCTCCGAAGCCCCCTCCCTCCGAAATCCTCCTCTTCTTTTTTCTTCTTCTCCTGCGGGGGCTCCAAAAAGAAAAAGAAAAAACCGCCAGCGCATAACTCCTCTCTCGTTATGGAGGAGGTGGGAGAGAGAAACGTGGGGAAGTGGGAAATGATGTGCGGCAGCCTCCTTTTTTGACCTGGTCCTATGCTGTTACGAGAGGAGGGTGCGGCTGCATTTAATTTAATCTCCATCTCAAGGAGTTAAATCCAATGGTGGATAGTTAATCTTTTAGATCCAACGGTGAGGATAGATCATTCAACTATTCAATTCTAGCCATTGATCATAAGTAGAATCTATTATTTAAATTGAGTACACCTCATGTCCAACAGACCTATGTACCCTTCTCGCATCATATCGATGACTCGATCCAATGGCCAAAATTAATTCCAGATGGAGTTAATTTAATTAACTATGAAATTGGCCAGAATAATTCAGAACATATTTTGATGGCCGTAGAACTTGTGCTCAATCATATCAACGGTTGATAATTCTCAATTTATCCAAACATCACCGTTTCGACAGCTTTTTCCAATCAGTGCAATCTCGGCCCTCGAAAATTTTGAAAATTGTATTTTGAATACAATCAAATTTCTATACACCAGAATTTTGGTTTCCATGCATAGATCTTACTATCTGAAATTATTTGGACAGCTCCACCCTGTCTCGGAGTGCGTGCCGACTTTGCAATTTTTCAAACTTTGTCCATAACTTTCCGAATATGGATTGGATTGATGATTCAACTTCGATGTTGTTCATCTGGAAGTCAGGCGGACTTTCTGGTGACGCCATATGTTAATGGGCCTGTCTGGATTTGTTCAGGCCCAATAGGGGCAAAACGGTCATTTTTTCATCCGGAGTCAGATTCTGACATTCAAGGCACCGTTGCGAAGCTCTCTATCGAGGCAATACTGTTGACACACTGGTTTTGTCATTTGGGCCCACCAAGCCCAGTAAGGACCGCCTAAAAGTCCACTTTTATTGTTTTGCCCATATCTTGCCGAATACAAGTCAGATTTTTGATCTGACTTTAATGTTGCTCAATATGGAGCTTGGCGGACTTAATGATGCACCAAGATATTATCGGGCCTATCCCGAATTGTCCAAACCTACCAAGGGCGAAAGAGGTCATTTTACCGTTCGGGTACCATCCGAAATCGGATTCTGACATTCAGAGTACCGTTGTGAAGCCATCAACTGGTACAGTCCCATGGACCCACTTGTTTTGTTTTTTCGGACTTGATATGCCCTTATTAAGGCCATTCAAAAATTGACTTTCAGTGTTTTCCTCATAACTTTCCAAATATGGGTCGGATTGTCGATCTGACCCTGTCATTGTTTATCTGAAAGTCAAGTAGACCTTTTGGTGGTGCCACTTTTCTTTGGACATTCCCCAGATTGCCCGAATCCCACAAGGGCAAAATGGTCATTTTACCGTCCGAAGCCAGATTTTGACATGTGAGGCGCCGTTGGAAATGTCTTGATCGGTACAAAGGCCGCGAGCCCACTTGTTTTGTTATTTGGGCCCATTAAGCCTACCAAAGGCCATTCGGGAGTGTTTTCATCGTTTGACCCATAACTTGTTGAATTCAAGTCGGATTTTCGATCCGACTTCGTTGTTGCTCAAGTTTGAGCTAGACGGACAAGATGGTGATGTCTTACCATTCTCAGGTCATCATCCAGCTGGTCGGGCCCAATAAGGCTTATTGGGCCTATTCGGCCCGTTGGCCCTAAATGTGATGAAAAGTGGATCACACTTGCTTGTTCAATTTTCTTTCATGTATTTTGCCCAAAACTTGCTAGTTCTGGATGTCATGACATTTTTTGGGTGCCAACAGACATATATGTAATTAGGATTTTTAGAGATCCATCTTGTAATGTCTAGCTCTATTTAAAGAGCTTAAACCTAGTGAATGAGATAGAGATGGATGTTTGAAACAAGGAGAGAAGCTCCTCCTGTTTCCCCCTTTCCCCCTCAGACGTCGGCGTCGTTCCCTCACCTCTGGGTGCTCCCGGTTCTCCCCTCCCCGTCCCGGTGTTCCTCCTCACCTCCGGAGCTAGGTCCGGTCCTCTCTTCCCCTATCCCGTCCTCTTTCCGACCTACGTCGACGTCTCCGTCGACGCTGCCCTAGGTCCATCCGGAACTCCCACCTCCTTCCCCTCACCCCTACGGTTCCCATCCCCTGCTGAAGTACCCTTACGGGCCACCACCCTGCTGGAAGCAGTGCGGCATCACCCCCCCTCCCCCTTTTCCGGTCCCGCTCGCACCTGCACGCACACACGCGCCCTAAACCGAACCCCTCCACCCTGTGCGGCTCCCGCAAGCACCCTCCCACAGGGCCTTTGGCCCCCACGGAGCCTCCCCGAACCCCCTTCCCTTCTATTGAGCCGCCGCGAGCCCGGAATCCCCAACCCCGCTTCCGTCAACTGTCGAAGCTCCCCCCCAAACTCCCCCATTCCGGCGGACCTAGCTGACGACGACGACGAAGGAGGAGAGAAGAGGAGGACCAGGCGGCGCCGTCGGAGCCTCCGGCCGCCGCTGCCGAGGCCTCCCCCTCCGCCTTCCGGCTCCCGAGTCCGCCGCGACTGTCGGACACCCGCAGCGCTCAAGGACGAAGCCGACCCCCCCCCCCCCATTCACCCGTCGGGCGCGCCGAGGAGACGCCACGACCCCGCGGCCGCCCACCCTCTCTCTCTCTTCTCGAGCGGGCTCCCGACGGCACGCCACGACCCCCCCCCCCCGGGGGGAAATTAGTCGCGCGGCCACGCCTTTGGCGGCCACGTACCCGCGCGTTCCGCCCTCACGCGCGGCCGAGCGAGCGCAACCGGGCGGTCAGGTCCAAGCCGACCCACTCACCCGCCGGTTCTACCCGCCAGAGCCGGTTTGACCGCGGCTCACGTCTAGATCGCCGGTTCAGGCCGGTTCAGGCCCGGTTCACCCATCCAGAGGCTGGTTCAGGGCCAGTTCAGTGGGTTATGACCCGGTTCAGGCCTGTTTGACCCCGGTTCAGGCATTTTAAGGCCGGTTCAGCGCCGTTTGGGACCGGTTCAGCACTTGTGGGCCCGGTTCAGTGGCCGAGGGGTCCAGTTCGGTGGATTTCAAGCCCGGTTCAGCAGTTTCCAGGCCGGTTCGACGCGGATCAGCGCTGTCCGAGGTCGGTTCAGCGCCCATCGAGCCGGTTCAGCCTAGTCTCGATTTGGTTTAGCGCCCGTCTGCCCCGTTTTGGGCAGCCTTCAGCTCGGTACAGCTTCCTCGGGCCCACCAACGCGCACGGGAATGGCGGCACCTCCCCTTCCGTCCCGCATCAGGAGCCCATTATAAATAAGACATCATAAATGACTATTTACATACAAGTCCTCGTAAGGACCCAAATTAAAGGAAAAGACTAAAAACAAACTTCAAATATTTACAATGAAGTCCAAGAGGACGTAAAAGCAAATAAACCCCAAAATGGACCGGATCGGGTCCCCATCATTCTCCTCTACCAGGAGAAAACTCGTCCTCGAGTTTTGACGTCTTTAAATATTGCCGTCACGTTCCACCAAGCGCCGCACTTCATCGGAAGCATCCCAGGAGTCGGCTCATGAGAATGGGCCAATCCCAGGCTCTGATACCATTTGATGCGGGATGAGGTGGGATGGACCGGCGACGTGACGCTGTAGCAAGCCTTCAAGAGGCTCAAAATATCCTAAAAATGCAGTAAATAAACAAAACCGGGCTTAAACCGGTCAAAAGGGCCCAAACTATGTCGAACCATGCCCGAACTTCTCAAAACGGGTCTGAAACGGCCCCAAAATGGCTTGAATCGGCCCAAAACGGAGTGAACCGGCCGGTTTAGGCCTGAACCGGGTCCTGGACCCTTGAACCGGCCCTGAACCGAGTTAAATCGGCCTAAACCGGGTCTGGACCGGCCTGGGAGGTGAACCGGACCCAGCCCGAGAGAATTGGTGGGCCGGTTGGGCGAGCGGGGCGAACCGGTGCCGGTTCGCCCGCAACTTAAGCGGGGGGGGCGGGGGGTGGCCGCCTGTGGTTGGCGGCGGGGGCGAGGGACGCAGCCGGCTCGCCGGCCGCCGCGTACCCCGTCAGGGAGCACCGTCTTCGACCTCGCGAGCGCAAGGGTTTCGTCGTGCGGATGCGGGCACGGCTTGCGGGAGGAGGAGACGCCGTAATCGGCGCCGGACGCCGCCATCGCCGTCGCCGTCATCGGAGGGGTAGGGAGCCTCCAAAGGCGCCGTCGGCGCCGTCTTCGCCTTCCTCTCGCCCCCTTCTTCTTCCATCTCCATCGGGGTCGACTTCCGGAGGGAGGATCCAGCGGAGAGAAGAACCCGTAGGGGGGTGGGGGTTTAACAGGTCCGACAAGGGGCTAGGGCATCCCAAACAGGTAGGGAAAACGGGATGAAGGTACTTCGGGGATCGCCGAAGGTGGGGGTGGGAGGGCGGAGGCGGTGGACGTCGTCGGAGATGTCGAAACGGATGGAGACGGAGGTGAACAGAGTCGGTAAGGGTCGAACTCGAACCGGTGAAGAGGCAAGGGGCAAGAATGGCTCGGAGGCCGCTGGACGGAGGAGAAGGAGAAGGCGCTCTCGCCGGAGGGTCGCGAAGGAAACCAGTCCTCACCGGAGGTGGAGTCGGATGACCTCCATTGTGGAGGGGATGAAGGAGAAGGGGCAGCGCCCCAGCACAAGGGGCAGCCCCTCTAGGGTTCCAAAAATTGACACTAAAACTCTCTCCCTTCATTCCAACAGGTGAGCCATCTTAAATAGAGGAGCCCATTACAAATAAGACATCATAAATGACTATTTACATACATGTCCTCGTAAGGACCCAAATTAAAGGAAAAGACTTAAAACAAACTTCAAATATTTACAATGAAGTTCAAGAGGACGTAAACACAAATAAACCCCAAAATAGACCGGATTGGGTCCCCATCAATTGTCCCCTTGGATCAACAATTAGATGACATTTTTGTCCATTTTGTGTAGTTTATGCCTCGTTTTAGGTTTATTTGAGAGTTGAGACTTAATTTTTGTATGTATTTTAGGGGTCTACACATGTTTTAATTTATACACACACCTTACACTTAGAGTTTGGACATATAGAAAATAGGTGTCGTTTGAGGGTATATTTGTAATTGGCCTTGTTTTATTTATACCCACATATGTATGTTAATGGAGGTAACGAATGACAATGGCATATTTGTGATTTCCTCTTCCCTCCCCTCCCTCTTCCCCCCCCCCCTCTCTCTCTCTCTCTACAACAGGATGGCTCCTACGAGGGCTTGCAATGAAGTCCCTCCCCCCACCCTTGGTAGCGGTGTGGCTCTTTCAGGCAGCTACAAAGCTCCCTTCAACGATCGCCACCTCTCTGGCCCTCCTTGTCCAGTGCAGAGACCGGACAACCCTGTCTCCACCCCTTTCTCTCTTGCGATGGCAGGAAGCCCCTTCCCGCTAGGGCACATGGTGGCCCTCCCTCCGGTGACGGTGGTAGCTTACCACAGCGGTCTTTCCTTCCCCCTCTGGTGGAGACAACAGCCCCAACTCCTTTCCCCACCTCCGGTAGCTTCTCCTCCCTCTTTTCCCCTCCTTCCCTTCGGCAGAACCGGCGACCTCATCCCGGTTTTTCCCCTCCTCCTTCAGTCCCCTCTGTCCAGACCTATCCTAACCTCCAGCACCCCATTCCCCCTTGCAAAGCCCTCTCTCCCAACCTATGCATAGCATCACTCCCCCCCCCTCTGCCCTGTCCAACCGGCACACACCCAGCTCCTCCCTCATCTGTTCTCCCTTCATACCACACTGACCTCCTTCCCCACACATTCCACCATCAGGGCCCAATCGAGACATCCCGGCTGGTCAATCTGAGTGTGCTCCTGCTCGGAGACCCAACCAGCCGGTCATAGTTGTACAACCAAGGATCTTGGAGGTTAATCAGCGCGGCGAAAGACAGCGGGCTGGTATGCCTCTTCGGAATCCTCAGAAGTCAACTCAGCCCATCCAGAGCCGCAACAATTGATCAGGCACCCCAAAGGTTTTGTCAATGAGCGGTGCAACAAAGGCTAGCAAGGTGCAGGCACTTCCCATCAGCTGGTGGTCAGCCCTATAGTTTGAATGCTTCAGGATGCGATCAACTCCCACACCAAGGTGAAGGCATGACTCCTTAACCGACTAAATATACTTGCTTATTTATTATATGTCGATTGCCATGTCGGGAGTGGGTAGGATATCTAGCTAGTTTGACTTTTCGTTGCCGATGTGAGTAGAGTTTTACTGCCTCAGACTATGTAGATTGGTTATGTTGATTGTTTGTGATGTCCTATCTCGGTAGTATCCTCACATGCTCAGTCCTCCCACTTAAGGGGACCACCTCTCGGGCCCATCCGGTATGACGTAGTAGCCAATCGGAATATTCTTAACTTGTTGAATGTATTTTAGTGTGCTGTTTTGAGATCTATTGCTAGTTAAGGCTTGGCGCCTGGTCAGTCCCGCATCAGTTTCCTATCCTAATTTAATTTGAACTAGGCTCCTCTCCCTTCTCTTCCTTAGCAGCAACTCCTCCTTCCTTTCTTTCCATCGGTTTCTGCCAGGACAGTTAGCTGTCCCCATCCCTTCTATTCTTTCTTCATGACCCTGTTTCTGGATGTCAGTAGCAGGCTGTGTTTTCTTTCTTTCTTTTTATGGATCCTGTGAAATCATGTTCTGCAGAAAACTGACTCTACAGAACCAGTTTGGTTTCTACAAAACAGGACATATCCCCCTTCGTTGTCCTCGGTTTCTGCACCAGCAGACTTGAGAATTTTTTTCTTGTCCCTTTGCTTCTTGCTGCCACCTGTTTCTGCAACATTGCTGTCTTCGGACCTGCATACAGGTTCTTATTTTTCTTTGGGTTTCCAGATTTGCAGCCCCTTGCTTCTCCTAGCAGGGCTATGATTTTACTCCTATCCAGAGTACAAATGGAAATTGACTTGAATTCAACTAGGCGTTGAATCCTAGATGAGTTAGGACTTGGTCTAGCTTGATTTAGGACTTAAATCCTACTAGGATTTGAGACCAAATGTGGTAAAAATTGAAATTCATTTGAATGAGAATTTAAATCCCAATTGGAATATGATTTTTGAATCCTAATTAGAATAGGATTAGGAATGCTAGTTTAAGATTTGGAATCCTTCTTTGAATACGATTTGGAATCCTAGTTTGAGTAGGATTTGAAATCCCATTTGAGTAGGATTCCCTCCTCCCTATTTTGTGCAATTTTTTGGTGCCAGCAATACGTCAAGGGTGGGTTCTATAGAACTGTATTGCAAAACAAGACAACAAGCATGATAAAACAATGCCTTTCAATTCAACACCATTTTATTAAGAAAAATCTGGGTCATATTGATGGCCACTTTTTTCACTGTATTTTCAAGAAAAAATAATTGGCAATTCTGTCAACAAAAGGACTCCACACCATGGTTATCGTGCAAGCCTCATACAATTGATACTACACTGACCTTGAGAGGGAGTACTAAGTGCATGCTATTAGCCGGTCCTATCCACTCAGTGTCCACTTAAGCTTACTAGATCCACTATATTGATCCACTCAGACAGCATGAAAATATTGGTGACTAGCTAGTTTTGTAATTCCTGACAACCACATGACAGAGGTAAGTGAATGGCAGATCTAAACTCTGCTTTGGTTTCTTGGGTATCTTTCTTATGTCTTCTCTGTCCTTTTTTTCTCAAAGGCCAAAATTGAGAGTCTTTACAAGATAATTAAAGATAAATCAATAAGAACAACGGTTAAACTTCTTTATTTATCAATTTCTTTCTGTCAAATTCATGTGTATAACAAAACATACATGTGCAATGAATCCAGATTATTTTGCTCCACTTATTGTAATCAGATTAAAAATTTCTCAAAAATACTTCCAAATTGTTCAAAGGATAAAGTGCAGGAATTTTTGGAAGATAAAGTGAAAGGATGGTTCAAAATAACTAGAGCAACCTAGCATTCCATTCTAGAAAGCATACTTTTTAGGCATATAAAAATTACATAATTATGCAATTTAAATTTTGATAGATTCCTATAACAATACAAATCAAGGATTTCCGGGTTGAGATCGGTACTTGCTAGATTGGGATCAGATTGACTAGCTCAACCAAACATACAGAATGAAATTAATCCAAGATTGGTATGAATCAGCTCTTCCAAAAATTTAAAAATCACAAAAAGAAAAGATTCTGGACCCATCTGGATGGAAGGGCAGCTAGGATCTATGGGAATCTGATGCGGGCCGACACAAAGAGGCAGGTCCATCTCTCAGGGCCGGAGTTGACTAGACTGACGGATCGGTCCATGCAAGACTCGTGCAATGTCTTTTCGTGACTTGATTGATTTGACATACAATTAATATTTCTCGAGATATATGCACAATCTGTACTTAACTACTTGAAAAAAATGTACAAATTGAATTTGACTTCTTGAAACACGTGTACAATTTGAATTTGATGACTTGAAATAAGTGCAGAAATTAAACTTGACTTTTAGAAATAACTACATGAATTGAACTTGACTTCTTAAAATAAGAGCACAATTTGAACTTGACTACTCAAGTTCAACGAACCTTAATTAATATCTTAAACTACGTGAAATCTCGAGCCACATGCACTAATATAAAAATGTATTCTTCTCTTTTTAAACTTTATTTCCTTTCTTTCATTTTCCTTCTGGCTACAGTAACCTAAGATAGGAGGAAAGTTAGGGTGAGCATGAACCTGTCGCTTGGAGGTGATGGTTGACAAGCTAGCAGCAACGCAGGGGACATATTGACGAGGCCAGTGGAGTTGGATGGCAGTGACAGCAATAGCAACGTTGGAAGTGACACCTGATGGTGATGGTGGCGGCATCAAGCAGTGGGGATGGTGACGGCTGTGAGGCTAGGAACTCACACGGTAACAACGATATTAGCAATGGTGCACGGAAATAGAAGTGGTGCAAGACGCGAAGGAGAAAACTAGACTTAACCGGGGGTGAGAGAGGATGAGCCGGATAGGACAACAACCTTCCGGGGGGGAGTGCAATGGACCGGATAGGAGGAGGAGCCTTCTGGAGGGACAGAGTAGGGGAGAAGAAGAGTCTCATACCCTTTTTTTCACTCAACAATACATCTCTATCATCATCAGCGTACAAGGGTGGTATAAGGTCTATTTATAGACCTCCCATGTCAAACTTACAAAAAGACTCTAGAATTTTACCTAAATACAAGCATACCATAGGCTTAGCATATTTAAGTATATATCCTAATTTTAACTTAAAACTCTTAATTTAATTTAAGACACCTAACTTAAATTCTAAACTAAAAATCCTAATATTATTAGAATAATCTAATTTTGCCAATGTCGATCCGATCGAGCTAGTGGCATCCCCTTTTTTTGGATCCATTTTTCATATAGATCACCAGGTCGGATCCCTATCATCCCCCCCGCCCCAAGTTGTAAAAAAGCTCATCCTCAAGTTTTATAGTGTCGTATAATCACCACTACAAAGAAAATGAACGATTTTACCGCAACCTAGATGAGGATAAGACATGGTCCAAATTCTTCAAAACTGTAGTAAAACCTAATCCAAATTATGCCGTAACAGATACATGTAGTCAAATCGAGAAATTCTTCACGCACTTCAATCCCTGGCTCTTCTGAAACTAGCATCTTGGAGTGTGGTTCCTTTAAAATTGATATCTCAAAATTTGAGTATGGCGGCACAATTGTCAACTCGATCAGATATTCCACAATTTGCTGAGTCAATTCACCTATTATGACACAGTTGATTTGCGCAATCAGCTCAGTTTCAATAACTCATCATCTTCAGTCTCGAAAGTGTCGCTCCTTTATGGTTAGCTCGATTAGTAATTCAATAAGTTACTTGGTTAATTCGGCTTAGATAGCTCTAGCTACTTCATCCTCTTCATATTCTGCAATAAGCCATAGACTGGGTACATAGGTCACTTCGATAAGTGCATCAATCGGTTTATTGATATTCAACTGTTCAAGACAAGAGTTTTTGATATAGAATGGTTCCCCAAAAATATGATAGTCATTAGGTCGTAAAGTAAACTCTTGGATATTATTATCAAGATTGGCATGCCGAACGAGGAGCTAGTTGCGACCTGAAATAAGATAGTGTCCGTGGGGAACTATCTGACACCACACATCCTTTACATATTGAAGACTCGAGCATTTTGTTCTGCTTTTGATGATCTGATCAAATTGAATATAAGTCAAACCATTCTTGATGACCCGATATCCCATGGCAGACACTTTACGTGGCAAGGTTACATCTAACTGAAAATGCCAATGACATTCCGCACAACATAAGGATCTTAAATCATTGAAACAAGTTGACACCGGCTCTGATACCAAAATGATGCGGGACAATAGAGAGCGACGGGTCTGTCTCTCTAAGTCAAAGTTGAATAATCCGTTCGAACAGTCCATACGTCGAATCAAGTCATCTTGATATATGTGCGTCACATGTTATGTCGCGCACATCTTTTCGTGACTTGATTGATTTGACATACAATTAATATTTCTCGAGATACGTGTACAATCTAAACTTGACTACCTAAAAATGTATGAATTGAATTTGACTTCTTGAAGCTCATACACATTTTGAACTTGATGACTTGAAATAAATACACGAATTGAACTTGTCTTATAGAAATAAGCGCACGAATTGAACTTGACTTCTTAAAATAAGTGCACGATTTAAACTTGACTACTCAAGTTCCACGAATCTTAATTAATATCTTAAATTATGTGAAATCTCGAGCCACGTGCACTAATATAAATGTATTCATCTCTTTTCAAACTTTCTTTTCTTTCTTTTTTTCCCTCTGGCTACAGTGACCTAAGACAAGGGGAAGGTTTGGGTGAGCATGAACCTGTCACTTGGAGGCAGTGGCTGACAAGCCGACAGTGGTGCAGGGAACGTCGTTGGTGAGGCCAATAGAGTTGGATGGCAGCGGCAACGATGGCAACGTTGGAACTGAGACACCGGATGGCGGTGGCGGTGGCGGTGGCGGTGGCAACAGAGGCAACGACAGTGTCAAGCAGTGGGGATAGCAATGGCGATGCGGCTAGGAACTCATGGCAGTGGTGATGTTAGGATGGTGCACGGCAATGAAAGTGGTGCAAGATGCGAAGGAGAAAAATGGACTCAACTGGGGGTGAGAGAGGAGGAGCCAGATAGGGCAGCAACCTTCCAGCGTGGAAGTGCAATGGACCAAGCAGGAGGGGGACAAAGCATGGGGGAAGGAGGGTCTCACACCCTTTTTTTCACTCAACAATACATCTCTATCATCATCAACATATAGGGGTGGTATAGGGGTCTATTTATAGAGACCTCCTATGTCAAACTTACAAAAAGATCCTAGAATTTTACCTAAATACAAGCATACCATATACTTAGCATATTTAAGTATATATCCTAACTTTAACTTAAAACTCTTAATTTAATTTAAGACGCCTAACTTAAACTCTTAACTAAATATCCTAATATTATTAAAATAATATAATTTTGCCGATGTTGATCCGATCGAGCTAGTGATGTCCACATTTTCCGGATCCATTTTCCGTATGGATCGCCATGTTAGATCCCCATCAAGATCACCGTCAGGAGGTGGTAAAGGGGCCATCATCACCACCCTTGTGTCTTCCCAACTTAAACATGCAGAACAACCAGATGCAATTTAGTGAACCCAAACACAATACAATCATTTTCCCCGTCCATTTAGGATGGGAATGATGCAGGCATGGTGGAGGCAGACCACCTTTTCACCTATTCCTAGTAGCGATCCCATGGAGATCAACCCAGATTGGTCCAAATTCAGCCAATCTAACTATTCTCAGACCAATTCCTATAAAAAGTCAGCCCTGGGATTGTACTCTTCCTGAGATCACATTGGCTGATCCTGCGAAACATGGTATAAATACCTTCCATCTACTATGTACTACGGCTAGATTTTCGAAACATCAAAGCTAGATTTTAGGAACCATAAAAATGCACCATAGAGATTTGGGTACAAGATCTACCTCACGCATGCAAAGTGGGCATTCACCATCATAAAGCATTTTAATCTTCCATTTACTTGACATACACTCGTCTACATTTCCTTGGACCTCTGGTTCAACACAATCAGTGTGTGGTTCGTAAACTTGAATTCTGAAAGCTGCAATATTTTAAAAAATATATATTTTTAGTTTTCAATTGATACAAAGTGTCTATGTTGAAACAATATCATCTAATTTATTCATCCATTTGCAAGTGTTCATAACTTTATTATTTGATGACTATAAAATTGAAATAAACACCATAAAATGTGAATAAAAACATGAATGGGGAGTAACAAAGCCATACAGAATAAATATGCTTCTTTTCTCCAAGATTGTTACTCAACCAAATGAAGATATGACATTTTTCAAGACACTAGAAAACTGGGGGAACTTTTCATAGGCATCTACGACTCCAACTGCAAAAGCTATAATTCAACATTTCCCATCACAAGAATATAAAGAAAACCTTTTAGTTTGGAGAACAATTCACAAACCATATGCTTGTCCAAGCATTCCTTTTACCCTTATCATTTATCTCAAATTCTATTTATGCTTTGTTTTCCTTGGATGTTATTACTCGGTACCACGATTCTTTAATTATGGATAAGGTCCTGTAAAATATAGGACCTCAACTATTCAAAGTGGGTGAAGAAACACGTAAGCGAAGATGACCTGAAACTAGAACAGGTAAATTTCATTCGCTCACTAACATAAAAAAGGAAGACAAGCAACAAATGCGGTTCCAAAAGATGGGCACCACATCTACCCCTGCAACAGTCTCTCAATGAAACAGTTACAGCGTGCAAGACATTGGCCTCATCGAGAAACAGATTTCCTCTGTGCACTTGCAAAGAACTAAAAAGTCCGTAATTCGAAGCATAATTCGTCAAATAATGCTCATTCCACGCCGAGGCTTCAATTATCAAGACATGTCATGAACTGAGAACTCGGAAATCAAACTATAACAGTGAGAGACATGACAAAGCATTCAAGAAAAAAAACTATCAAAACAGTGTACCCAATGTGCATGTGCCCTGTACAATGACGCGATATAAAATGCGGAAACAAGACAGCAGCAATTTACTTCCTCACCGCGAGGGGGGCCACAGGAAGAACGAGGAATTCTGAAGGTCTTGAGAACGGCGAAGGAGGCAGTGGTGGAGAAAGAAACCGGTGGCCGGGCCGTCGGGAGGCTGCGGGAGGCGGTGCAGCAGGCAGCCCTCCACGCCATTCCCCTCGCTCTCGCACTTTCCGCGCCACGCGCCTTCCGCCCCACGAGAAGCAAGGACGGCGGAAATCGATAACCGCACGCCCGCGTACTCAAGATGTGCGATTTACTCTACGAGATCTTGATCACGCGGCGTCTCAGCACTCAGCAGGCGTCGATCCGTGGTAGTATCAACTAGCGAGGGCGTTTGTTCCGTTTTTTCCTCGCGCGGCGTACTTCGGCCCTTCGGTAGGCGGGCGTGTTTTATTTCCAACCACGGTTTCTCAGCGACTTCTTTTACCACACAGCCAGATGATGGTCGAGGAATATTCAGATTTTTACGGAACAGAAATTAGGCTTGTTGAGGTACGTTCCTGAAATATCTTAAAAAAAGACAAGAATGTCATATGGTTTTCTAATAAAATAAAGACAATCTAAAATGAAGAAGAATATCAACTAATGTTTTCAAGATTAAGCTTAGGATTAAATTAATAAAGCATATTTTTATACAGCAATGGGCAGCATAAAAAAGAAGTTGATCTATAACGGTGAGGGATATATAAGTTTTTGAACAAACCCAAAAGTAAATATACATTATCATAGAAAAATTTAAAAAAAGATTGAGAGAATGATGAAAATAGGTACTTGTAATTTGGATACCTTATAAGAAAACTTATAAAATTGTTGACAACATGGAGAGGAGAAAGATTAGTATTGTGTGTATCCAAGAAATTAAGTGAACAAGAGAAAATTAGAAAATACATGCTATAAAACTATGGCATACATGAGAAGAGAAATAAAATTGGGGCTAGACATCATTGTTGAAAAAATATTATATGATGTAATTGTTTCAATAAAAAGAGTAAAAGATAAGATTATTATGATAAAAATGATTATAAAAAGAGAGATAATTAATATAGTTATTGCATATGTTCCACAAATTGGATTAAGTAGTGAAATTTAAAAAAATAGGAGGATATGAATGACCTTATGCAGAAAATGAAGAAAATATATTTTTTGGAGGAAATCTTAATAGACATGCTAGAAACAAATGTCATGAATACGAAAAAGTTTACAACGGTTTTGAATATTAAAATTTAAATGAAAAAAAAAAATTTATTTTGGATTTTTCTATGACTTATGATTTTATTATAACAATTACTTATTTTATTAAAAAGAGAGTGTCATTTAATAACATTTAAAAGTTGACAAAACAGAAGTTAAAATGACTTCATTCTCATAATAAATCTAATTATGCTATTTACGAGGATTTTAAAGTTATTTCAAGTGAAATATTAACAAGTCAACAAAAGTTAGTGGTTTTAGATGTCAAGATTAAAACACAAACAAACATATTTGAGAAAAGATCGCTCAAATAATAAAATGGTGGGAGTTAAACAATAAATATTTAAGAATTGACTTCTTAATAGAAATGATTAGAAGTTAGACATATACATTAATACTATATGGATAAACATGATTACAAAGATTAAAGAGATTGCTAAAATGTATTTGAAGAGTGTAAAAGATAGTCCATCTAGAAAGGAGACTTGGTGTGCATAGAAGAAGTGTACAAAATGATAAAGAATAAAAGTGATTGGTATTGCCCAAATGTTATAACAACGAAGTATATGAATAGTACAACATAGCAAAAAATAAAATAAAAATTCTTTTTTGATGAGCAAGAGATGATATTTTTAAACATATGTATGAGAAACTTGTAACTAAAGAAGACGAAAAAGATATTTATACAATAACAAGGATGAGAGAGAGAGAGAGATGGTCTTAAGATTTTGACAAAGTCAAATACATCAAGAATAAAAAAATTTGATAAAAGATGATGATATCAAAGAAAGATGAACAAATTATTTTAATCCTCTTTTTATTGACAATGTTACTAAAAGCATAGATGACATATAAATTATATTAAAAAAATTCAAAATTTAAAAGTTAAAACAATATTAAAGTTGATAAAAAAATTAAGACATATGATCTAAATAGTATTCCTATTGAAACATGGAAATGTTTGAAAGATTTAAGAGTGGAATGATTAACTTGACTTTTTAATAAAATTCTAATATAGAAAAGAATGCAAATGAATGGAGCAAGACCATCATTATATTGTTTTTAAGAAAAAAATGAGATACACTAGATTGTATAAATTATAGAGAGATCAAACTCTTGAGTCATAAAATAAATATGTGGGAAAGAGTTATTTAGCAGCAATTACAAAATTGTATAAATACTTTTAGCTAACCAATTTAGATTTATGCGTAGTCAATATATAATTGAAACTATTTTTCTTATTAAAAGTTTAATAAAGAAATATCAAGATATAAAGAAAGATTTACATATGATGTTTACTAACTTTGAAAAGGCCCATGATATAGTTTCGAAAGAGGTTTTACAATGCATGTTAGGTATTTACAAATGATAAATGACATGTATGATGAAGCAACCATTAGCGTAAGCATAGTTGTAGAAGAAATAAGAGATTTTCTTATTTTAATTGACTTGCATCAAGAGTCTGCATTAAGTCATTATCCTTTTGTATTAGTTATGGATGAATTAAAGAAAACTATGAAAAATGATATATCTTAGTGTATGATATTAGTAGATAATAACGTATTGATAGATGACACATAAGAAAGAGTGAATAGAAAGTTAGAATTATAAAAAAATACTTAAGGTTTTAAGATAATCAAAACTAAAACAAAATAGATGCATTGTAAATTTAATGAAAAGCAAAGAGAAGTAGGTGATGGTGATAGTTTGGATGAGGTAATATTATCTCAAAGAATCTAATTCAAGTATTTTGGATCAAATATTAAAAAAGATGGAGAATTTAAAAATATGCTAATTATATGATTAAAACAAGTTAGATGTGATAGAACTACAAGCCAATCATATGTGATATGATTTTACATTTTTTGTAATATCTTATTCAATATTAATAACATTATCTTCATTACTTGCACCATCTAGATACGTTTAACATAATTAAATCCTAGGTTGCATATAATGATGATTAAATCATGATGAGATCACGATAATGAGATCAATCATTTAGAAGGATATGATTTAAATGTTCTTAGTTGTAGGATTCTTGAAACATGACATCAAGGATTTGGTAAGACTAGTGTATATGATATCTTCTCATATAATGAGGATGACCAATCTCATTGGTCATCAGTGTGGGGACATTAAGATACATGTACAAGTGCTTATTAGAGGAATGAGTTCACTGAATTGACCGGTATAGAATCCCTAAATGGTATCTTATCAAACTATCGATCAGGGTATTCTATCATCATGGTTACACAATTGGATCTTTGACCTGAGTCGCCAAAGATATCTGGTCAGATGTACCATGTACTTTCACTAATGACTTATGGATCACTTAGTATTGTGGTCCTGTACAGTTGATAGATTGGGTGTATGAAAAACCTGGTGGAGGTAATTGAGTGGACAATAGGGGATCATCCACTCTCGGTAGGAGAGAGAGAGAGAGGGGGGGAGGGAGGGAGAGAGATAGAATATCCTTTGGATGGTATTTTAAATCTTTGGTCAAGATACATAAGATAATTAGAAAAGAGTTTTTCAATTGATCCAATAATGATTACAAGATTCCACAATGTCAGTATATCTAGAAGTTGACAGTCAATACTGTACTCTTAACCAATCGGGACATTGGATGGATGAAGATTTATCGTCGTGTAGTAACCAATGATGAAAAAACTCTTTGAAGAGGAGTTCATCCTCGAAGTCGTTTGGGACTATAGGATGTGACTTGTACTCTTCATGATTAGTAGGTCGTTAAATCTATTATGAGATAATAGATTTAATTTTAAAGAAGTTGTTTTTTTAATTAGGCCTCAACCAAATGCGCTCGTAGGTTTAGTAGATCGCACACATAAGGACTAATACATAAGTTTGGGAGCTTGGGTTAATTTATAGAATAAGGAGGGGTTTTTGTGAAAACTATGAAATCTATAAATAATAGCGATGAGAGCACAAACCCTATCAAGCTAAAAGAGCTCTCTGCACCCCAGCCACCCTCCTTCGTTGTCTCCCACCTCAGCAGCCACCATTCGATGGTGGAGTTTCGTTCATGATGAGTTGTCGACGCTGGCGTAGAAGAGAACCAGACTTTAGAGCCAGTTTGTCACGACCCGGATTTTTAACATGCACAGCGGAAAATAATCCGGTGACGTAACGGGGAAGAATATCGGTTTGGAACCAAACAAGACTAAAATCACAATCCAGATTCATAATTCCAAACTTTACAACTTATTAACATAATAATCAAACATCCATCTAACAAATTAAATACCAACATCGAACAAGTACTCCACTAGCTCCTCGGATTTCCAATACACCACTATGCTTCTGCTGCGCTAAACCTGCAATCCTAAAAATATTAACAACGGAAGGGGTGAGTCACCACATACTCAGTAGGACTTACACCCGAACTACCCTACTATACTAGTGATTTCTATTGATATACAATACATATTAAGCCTAAAAATCAGATTATAATACATAGGATTTAAACTAATTATATATCTTCAATTAAGTGATTACAATATCATTCTACTACCCCATATGATAACAAGACTCTATATGCACTAAAACCAACATATTGTGCACATTAGACTACTCTAGGTATGCTCATAACACATACACCTGACATAAAACCAAAAGACACAACTAGACCACTAATATCTATGCCAAAATGCACAACTAAACACATGTCTGAGTAAATATCATGCTCCATTTGAATAATGTAGCCATATCACAAAACTAGCACCAGATTTACCATATAGTAGGAAGTAACATATAGTAACTAAATCCCATAGTACCCCATAGGCAGAGGAGTACTTAGGATAAACCGCGGTATCCGGGATCGACGGATGCTTCGGATTGTTCTAATTCATCTGCTGCCCACAGGACCGAACTATAGTCTGGTGAAGTACATTTCCATCACAATGCAGCTCACTGCATTAACCACATTTCACACAATGCAAGCATATAAATAACTCAGACAGTAACCATGAACATGAAATTGGCAATCCAAACATGAAATACATAGATGAACACCCATGGTTCTATGCACCACATACTTGCATACCACGCCACAATCTAGCACAAACTAGAACCAGTCTATCATATGATGCATCTAAATAGGATCATGCAAGCTACAACCTAAACATATCAATCACATACTTAGACAGAACTATCTATTACATAAAAGAAAATAAACTAAATTCTAACAACATTATGCCTAAACCTTACATCGGCTTTTTATCAAATCGGGATATACATGTTTAAGGTTTATCGCGATGCAAACATGCTAAACTAGCTAGATTTAAACATATACAAACCTATCATGATGACTAACATACATGAATACCCAAATTAATCTAAGTATGCATGGTTTAAACAGATTAATCTAACACTATCTAAACATGTAAATAATCCAAAGACAGCCCATCAATTCTAACCTATTAGTCATGATGATTTAAACATAATTTTTACGATTTAATTAAATATATAGAGTGCTAAGGATAGCCGAGACGCCTACCTTAACGGCGACGGTGAACGGCGCACAGAATTCCAAGGAAAATGAATCAGGCGACGAAACTGCCGCGGTTGCGTCGGCGACGAAAAATCGAGCCGGGTAGGTGTTCTCAAAAACTGTTGGTAGAAGAAAAATCATGAACTAGGGAGTTTAATAGAGGGTGATAGGAGAGAGGTGATAGGAGAGAGAGGATGTTACCGCGCGGCGGCGGCGGCGGCGGCGGGCGAGACTGTGACGTGGCGACCGCGGCGGCGGTCAACCGGGAGGCGTCAACGGGCGGGCGGCGCGCACGAGCGGCCGAGCGCGGCGGCCGAGGCGGCGGCCGGCACGGGCGGGAGACGCGGTCGCACGGCGACCGAGGCGACGACGCGGCGGGCGGCGGGCGGCCGCGGGCGCGGGACGACGCCGGCTGGCGTGGCGGTCAACGAGGGTGGGCGGGTGGCCGCGAGCGCGCGGGAGGCTCTAGGCGGCGACCGCGACAACGCGCTCGCGCACGTGGCGACGGCGGCGACCGACAGCCGGGCACGGCGCCCGGGGAGAGAGACGGCGCGCGGCCGCGCGGCGACGTGCGCGGGGTCGAGGGCGGGCGGCGGACACGCGGCGGTGACCGCGGCGACGCGTACACAAGCAGCGGGCGGGGGTGCAGGCAGCGGCGACCGAGGAGGGGAAAAAGAGGAAAAACTAGGGCTTCGGGAGAAGAAAAACGGCGCCGCTGGGATGTGCGGGGAGGGTACCGAGGGGGAAAAAAAGGTATAAATAGGGGGAGGAAGAGATTAAAATAATAATATATATTTATTAACTAATAATTTTTCTCTTTTTACATAAATATCCTGGTCATTACACAATTCGTGAGGATACGACTAAAGGCTGTACACTTGAGTGGCTTGGAGAGTGTGAGAATGCTCGATCTTCTCGTATCTATAGAGATTGTTTGAATCCCATAAAGGTACATGTTCAAAATCGTTTCGAATATCGATTTTGGCGACGCCGTTCGGTTCTGATCAAGACTAAGACATTGATATACGAGGAATTGGAATTTTTTCACTACGTCAATCTAATTGGACCGATTTCTTACAAGATGAAGTGGAGATTGGCTACATGAATTCTACGTGAATTTAAGATTCAACTAAAGTTGAAAGAACCATTTTTGTACAACTATAAGATTTTCATGTTGTATGGTAGTGAATTTTGGATAATAAAAAGAAAACATACTTCAAAAACATGTGTTGTAAAAATCAAAATGTTAAAATAGATGAGTGGTCATATTAGATTATACAGAATAAAAATTAATATATCAAAGAAATAGTAGGTGTGATGACAATTGTAGATAAATTAAGAGAACGGATATTGAAATGGTTTAGACATATTAAACATAGAGCTAAGGGGGTTTCAGTTAGAAAAGTAGAAAAATATTAAAATAGCAAAAATAAAAAAGATACGATAGATCTACGTCAACTTGGAGAAAAATATTTCAATATGATTTAGATGATTTAAATATCTATGAAGAAAAAAAAATCAACATGAGTGGAGAAAGAAAATTATATGATTGACCCCAAGTTATTTGAGACTAAGACTCGAGTTAAGTTGAGTTGATCTAGGTAAAACAAATGGGATGACTTTTCATGGATATTAAAAGAATAAAATGTCTCCTCCGATCTATTTAATTCCTTATTTGATTAGAGTATAAAAATGATACTATATCGATTTTGATATTGATATTTGTATAAGATGACAAATCAATATCAAAATTGATACAAATGAACTCTTATATTGTATATCTTGTTTTGTTTGCACTCAAAGTTTTAATATTAATATTTATAGTTAAACATTTATTGACAAATCAATGTTAATTTCAAAATTGACAGTCATAAAAGTGCTTAAGTAAGAGAGTTATCAAATAGGCCCTAAGAAAATAAGTTTTATAATCTCTCGACCAAATGTCTTTAATCAAGGGTTTGACCGCGAAGAAGTCTTTCCCCCACGGTCCATTCCGTTGGTTCTAGAGTTGGATAATTTTAAATCTCATTGCTACCCTTGCAAATAGCACTTCCCCTTTCGCTATTTGTTCTTTTTTTTTCAAACTTGACTTTGTTGACGTTAGATTTAAAAACCCTTTTTAACTAAGAGGTTCATTATCTAAAATTTTGAGGGATAAACTTGATTTATCCCTTAAATTTTGAGGATAAATTAGATTTATCCTCAAGTTATTCCGATACTAAACAGCCCCGGTCTCGTTTGGTATTAAGATAATCAGGGATAAATTTGATTTATCCTTGATCTCCTATTTGTTACATACATACAAATGTGTTTAATTTGGATTAATTTAATACAAGTTATCCTAAAAATTAGGGATCATGTGTGTCACATGTTTGGTATCGTAAAATTTTGGAGATAAATTTAAATTATTCTCAGAATTTTGAGGTTCATCCCCAAGTTAATGTATGGGATATGTTTACCCCTGAGATCCCATTTTGAGGATACGATGGGCCCATGGCTGTCTCCTCAGTAGTTCGGGTGATATGTTACATGGTACCAGGTGGACGCCCTTGCTAGCATGGCCGCCTTGTCATGAACGCCGCCGGTGGCGGTGTCGTCCAGCTTCCCGGCGGTGCCGAACCACCCCTTTGCCTCCTTCCGGAGGGACTTGAGCGCGCAGGGCATCGCATCCACATCCGCATACTTGTTGATGGGCTTCGACATCTTGAGCGTGTTGCTGCTGCCGCAGAGGATCTCGCCCTCCAATGATCCCGATTCCCGAATTGCTCCATGAGGTTGCCCGGCTTGAAATCGTACTACTGTTGAGGGAGAAAGCGTCGATCAGATGGTCCTTGAAGCCCGGTGCCTCCATGTCGGGGTCGTACCACCGGGCGGCATCTCGCCGGGAGAAGGCCGTCGGGGCGTTGTGGTGGCCGGAAGGGGTGGCGTGGTCCTTGACGGCGTGGTAGAGCTTCCCTATGATGCCGATCGAGATGTATACCTCTCGATTGGGCCTCCACATGAAGTCGGGGTACTCCCTGGCCTGCAGGTGGCGGGGGATCTTCGCGGGGATGACCTCTGCAACGCAAAGAGGGGCACCGATGGCAGCGGCACAGGGGGAGGCTAGTTAAAGAAACGTGCTTCGCACTTTTATTAATTACATAAAAAATATTTAAAAATATATGTGTTATAAGGAGTGTTTCAGAAATTAGTGAAATTTTGAAATATATGTGTTAACACAGTATGTATACCCTAATCTTGTGCGGTACGTCGTATTCTCACCGCATCCTCCTTGACCCCTACGTAATAAAGTCTCTATTGTCCAAATACAAGTGCCATTCTTGCATTTCTCCTCTGTCAAGTCAAGTGGGCAATAGATGGTATAGGTTCCATATAAGTATCGCCATTGTTCACATGCAACATATATGATCATTAAGTTTGATCGGACTACAAAGTGTGCGGATAGCATCCCGTAAGATTGTAAGATTGTGATTGTAATTGAACGTGCTTCGAACGTGTACAAAGATAACAAACACATTTGGAACAATCAACTTTTAGAAAATAGAAAACATCAATAGTCATTATATATCGATCAAATTTAGAAGATTATTTTTACATTAGAAAACAAGCATAATCATGCTGGGACGTTTGTTACATGAATGGCCAATTTGCTCTTTCATCTACCTGAAATCGTTACGTCAATGATGAGAAACGCAACTACAGTAAAGAAATGGAAGATACAAAATCAAGTCCACTCTGCATATATAATATATAAAGTTGGCTATAGAGTTATTGTTTTTGCACAATATTCTTATAAAATTTGCAATACTTTCGGAACTATAATAATATATTCTTGGAAACGTCTATATCATTTATAATAAGGACATGAATAAGTAAACAAATACAAATTATCTTCTAAAACATTCAAGTGGTGATTTATAATTACTAATAGAAAGTGGAAGTACACAACTAATCCTTATAAACATAAAACGTAGTACCACGAACTCATGTTCCGTAAAAATGTGAAAAAAAAGAGCTATCAGGAGGGGCAAGACCAAGGGACCATCATAATGAAACGCTAATTACTTTAGTACTTCCAAATATGTAGTTCCGTCATCTCTGGTCCGTCATCTCCATCACTTAGCCCTTTTAACTCCACAGATTCTTGGATTGGCCCGGGAAATGATTTTACTGCTAAGGCTGGGTTTTCCCAGGTAGAGAGAGAGAGAGGCGTCATGTAAAGTTTTAATCATCATCTTTGATAAAACTTTTTTATTTATTCCCAATAGATCTAACTTGATTAAGATTTTGGGACTCTCTCTCATATCCTTGCTAATTTATAAATATTTTTCTCGTTTTCTCTAGTTCCAAATTTATGATATATTTGTTTAAAAATCTCATCTGTTGCTTGTCTAAGCGTCTTTCTTACTTCATTTTTTATTTTGTATCATTTATATGCTTCATTGTTATCACATCTAAGCAATTTGTTATACAAATGTCTCTTATTTTATATTTCTTTTTGTACTACCACCAAGCCACTTTTTAGGTGGACCGTATTGTATAGACTCTTGTTGGCACCTAATTTTGAAAAAAAAAAGGGAAGAAAAATGACCAGGCAGAAAGGGTAATAGAGGACAAATCCAAACTCACGAGAAATATCAAGTCTTAGTGGGAACCTCCATATCCCACAACAATCATTAGGCTTGGGATTCGATCAGATCCTAAACATTGAACCCCAACTGATAGTGTTATCATATGGCAGTTAGAAAAAAAGTAATTCTTTAAATCCCCAGCTTGGTCAACTTCAAAAATGTATATATGAATGTATGTACAAACTATGATAGCCATAATTTATGAAGTACAACAGGTCTAGGGTTGATATGAAAAAGAAGAAAGAGAATCAAAACAAAAAAGAGAGAATGTATGTGCATATAAGAACTTGAGAATAGCATGATGGGAATCACATGAAATGTGACAGGAACTGGATATAAATAAAGAAAAAAACAGAGGATGAAATCTACGTGGCCAACTAAGGGTAGATTTTCTAAAAACACCTAGTGGTGTCTAAGTGAAAGCCTAGCAGACAGGTCATTAACACTGAAATCAGGAAATCAGAGGTCCATCAGGTAAGTGGAATAAGATATAGGCATCTAGATAGTCAAGAGAAGGATATAGGAGTCATCTCCCTATATAAGAAGCAAAGAAAACATGGAGGAGGAATGCTCTTGTATAATAACATCCCTATAACATGTAAAGTAGGGGCTGCCGGGCCTGTTAATAAAAAAGCAGTCAAAGTAGTACCTACTGGTCACTGGACATAAAAGGAGATGGAGTGGGACACAAGCCCTTTAATTTCGCTCAGCAAAGGGACCCCGGAACATGGCAGTTAGAAAATTCAAGACCTTTTGAACTCTTTGAATTTTATTTTTGATTTTTAGGATGTTCAATTCCTTGAGATTTCCACATTTTCAATTTCCGGGATCCCTCATGTTTTCATATATTTTAGCATTTCTTGAATATGATATTTTTATTTTAAGTTTCAAATCTGATTTTTTAGTTTTAGTTCCAATTTTTTAATCATGAGGTGTTTTATGATTGATAAACCAATCCGTGTTGAGCCCATATTTTTTTTCTCCCGAGAAATTGCAAGAAGAAGAAAGAATCAAACAATGAGTACATCCTTAAGATTGGACTTTCATAGTGATAAAAAAATGTGGTAACTATACTGCTAATTTTTTATCCTTTTTAATTTGGGATAAATTGTATTATCCCAGATGGCAGAAATCCCAAACATTTTTATAGAATCTTAAATCTAAGGTATCGAATCGCCTTCAATTCCTTTAGTGAAACTGATGTAATGATGTTTGAGAATTCATGTTAGATTAAACTATATTGATTGACAAGTACTCATCGATGTTTAAGAAAAAATAGGTTAATTTTAAAAGAACACATGTAATGGAATATAAACTTCAAGCATTTTATTTTAGTGGATTTTGAATTATTTTTAAATTTTGATTGTGTGTTTCAAACAAGTCATACACAAAATGTTGAATGATTATCCTCAGAATTTCATGTTAATCTTAAGTTAGTGGATTGTTAAATAATTGTTCACTCTACGATAGTACGATAGAAGATAAATTTCAACTACTAAAAAACTAAAGTTCTCATAATCTTACCATGTATTGTGTTAAATGGGTAAGTTATTTTTTTGGTTATTTGTACAACCAGCCCGATCAATGAAGAGGGAATCCTTCACGTCTGGGGACTTACGGAGGCCTCGGTGGAAACAAACCTGGTCAACTGAAGAGGAATACTGTAGAAGAGAGGTCGGTAACCACCAAGAGAGTGTGTTGTATATAAAGGTAATTTGGGAGAGAGAGCTGCCTTCTCAAACGTCCTATAGGTTGGACAAGTTCGATACCCAAATGCAATTGTAATGTAAGATTAAAATCTAAAGGAATAATGTCATACAACCTATTTAAGCATGCCACAAACAAGATGAAATGTAAATTTAAATAATCATGTAAACAACGAAGGTAAGAATGACGGGAAGGGATGATGAAAATATCCCATATCCTATTGCTCCACCAAGAAGATAACAAAAAGTAGAAGCGAATATTAATTGGAGGGAAAAAACAATGTATTGCTATGACCAGGAAGAGAAACATAAGAAAAACGGTGCTCCAAGGAAATTCAAGTAATTTTTTTTAAAACAAACACTCAACTTAAAATAAATAAAAAATCACTAATTAATTAAACAAATCAAGACAAGCATAAAGTCAGTTCTAAACCCACCTCATAGTCTCGACTTAACTTAAAAGAATTCAAAATAAATGGGTAACCAAGAGGTCGGTTCTAAACCCACCTCTTGACCCATAATTAAAAAAATAAAAATAATGATAAAACAAACAATAAACATAAATTTAAATAGAAACTCACTTAGTTTGAACAAATCGAGACAAGAATAAGGCCGGTTGTAAACCCACCTCATGGTCTCAGCTTAATTTAAAAGAAATCCAAAAAAAGGGAAACCAAGAGGCCGGTTCTAAACCCACCTCTTGACCCTCCTTAAGGGATACATCAAAAAGTCTATTAAAAGACCGCAATGTCTTACCATACCCCAAGAGGGAGTCATTTACCCATTATGTCATTGGGAGACTGTGTATAATCATCATGCCAAACTATGAGCTAATGAGGGGTACCAACAATAAGGTGAGCTCCCACAAGCTTTTCAGAAGTCGGGTGTGCTCAACCTTGTGATAGAAATGTATGCCCTACAAGCCAGTCATATATGATATGATTCGACATTTCTAAAAATATCTCATTCAATTAATTAGGCAAATCTTCATTATAAGCTCTTATTAGATGCGAATATCATAATGAAGTACTTGATCAAATGCAATGATGATTAAATCATGAAGAGATCATGATAATGAGATTGATCATCTAGAGGTAATTGATCTAAATGTTCCTAGTCATAGGATACTTGAGACGGGACATCAAGGATCCGGATAGACTAGTGTATGTGATGTCTTCTCATGTGATGAGGATGACCGATATCATTGGTCATTAGTGTGGAGACAGTGAGATACACATACAGGTGCTCACTAGTTGAATGAGTTCACTGAATTGACCGAATTAGAAACCCTGAATGGTATCTTACCGAACTGTCAATCAGGATTTTTTATCATCACGGTTTCATGGTTGGACCTTTAACCTGAGTTTCCAAAGATGCCTTGTTGGGTGGAACTTGTGCTTTGACCATTGTTTTATGGATCACCGTATAGATAGTTCAGTATAGCGATGGATCGGGCACAAGGAAAACCCGATGAAGGTAATTGAGCGGACAACATAGGATCGTCCACTTTCGGTAAGTGAGACTGAATGTCCTATGGGAAAGTACTTTAAATCCCTGGCAAGGGTAGATAGGATGATTAGAAAATGAGTTTTCCAATTGATTCAATTCCGAGTACAGGATCCTATAAAGTCGGTACACTAAGGAGTTGACAGTCGATGCCATACTCCTTTTCGACCGGGACATTGGATGGATGAGAGTTTATATCCATGCGATAACTGATGATGGAAAGGCTCAATGGATATGAGATTATCTCCATAGCCATTTGGGATCATGGAATGTGGCTTGTACCCTTCGTGATCGGTAGGTCGATTAATCTATTATCGGATAATAGATTTAATTAAATTAAATATAATTGTTCTATTTTATTTAGGCCTCAATAAAATAGGCTATTGGGCCTAATGGGTCACACACAAAAAGGACTTATCCACAAGTACATGGGTAAGGGCATAATTTATAGAGATTTTGGGTTTTTAAGAAAAATTCCATAATTCTCTATAAATACTAATGGTTTCAGCAAAACCCTATCAAGCCAAGGGTTAAAATCACATCTTTAGCCTCCTCCCTACTGCCTCCTCTCTCTAGAAGGTGTCCATGGTCAATGGAGCTCCGTTCAGGAAGAGTTCTCGAGGCCGGCGCGAAGGGAGAACTTGCTGTGGATGAAGTTCGTGTGAATACTGCTGGAGACCGGACATTTGAACAGTTTGAAGAGCTTGAGAAGCTCATATTCTTCTTCTCCATGGGATTATATGAATCCCTATCAGCTATATTCGAACCCAATTTGATCGGTTTTTAGTTTTCGTCATTCGGTTATGATTGAGACAGATTCTAAAGAAACTCATAGGAATCGTCGCTACCACTGCACCAATTTTTTATAAATGATTCCTTACAGTGGTATCAGAGCCAAGTTCAAGTCTCGGTCGAAAATGACGTCGAATTGACATTTATTCATGTAATTTATTTGTTTCTTAATCTGTGCAAACGTCTGTTTTGATAAGGAAACCATAATCTGTGTATGACTCAGATGATAGATTGGTTGGCTTCGGTAGGATCTCGTGATATAGGACTTTGCAATGCCACAAACCGTTTGAAGTTTAGATCTTTGTAGAGTTCGGGAGAAGCCCCAAAATTTGGTGCTTCTGTCATGCCCGAACCGTCACCCGGATTTGGGGATTTTGTAAAATGACGAAATTGAGGGTTGGAAAAAGGTTTAGGAGATGGGTAATATGATTACCTAACCTTTCCTCTTGATCTCCATCTTTGAACGGTGGCGGAAGGAGAGAATTTTTTATTTCTCCGGTGAACTAGGGTTTTTCCTCATATCCAGAGTCTGACGGCGCCGACCTGTTTCTCCCTATTTTTCCGTTGTTAGAAAATTTTATTTTGAATAGATATATACATATTTGGAAACATAATTTCATGAGGATTCTAAATTTTATTTTTGGAGAATATTTGGCTTTTGGGATAAGGAGTTATCCCCGTTGCAAAATGGTGACTTCTGCTACGGAATCTCAGTGACCACTGCCTCCTCTTACTCTTTTTGCGGTCGTTTGAGATTTTTCCTGGATATGAGGTTGACTGTTTTGGATTCCTTATTTGATAAGGATTCCAACGCATATTTTTTAGGATTTTTAAGAGTCCGGGATAGAGAGATAAGGACCTGATTTTATGAAAACTCTACTCCGGGATGAACAGTGCACCAGCCGCGGCCTTATCGGGCGGAGAAGGAGGAGTCCGAAGCAGACCCGGAACCAGATCCGGGTCAAGTCCCGGTTTGACTGGGGGCTCGTGCGAGCAGTCACACACGTGCGAACGATGGGCACATGAAGGCGGTGCAGACGCCGCGGCGCGGTGGCGGCGCACTCGGGCACACGCCGGACGGGTGCAGTGCGCCACCATGCATGGCGCAATGTGCCATTTTTTTTCTTATTGATTTTAAAGTGTTTAAAATCATATAAAAAATTTAAAAATTGTCAAAAAAATTTAGAAAAATTCTGAAAAATTTTATGATATTATTTAACATATTTTAAAGTGTTTAATGACATGTTAGATAATCTTTAGCTCTATTTACATAGATTTACTCATGGTTAAACTTTAAAATTATTTTAAAGGTTTAACTTAAATATTAAGTGTCTTAATTAATTCTGTAAAATGAGATTTTACAGAATATAAATTGGGACATTAATTTTTGACTTTGCATAGTATTGGAAATACATGAATGTTATAAATAGTTTAAATGTGTATGCTTATTTCAAATAAATTGTTTATATATTGTTGTCATGTTATTTATTTCATGAAAATTAGACATGCATGAAATTAAAAAATTTAAAAATTAAAGTATATATTTTATGTTGATATATATGATATATCTCAAATGATTATCACGTATGTGCTCTATGTCCATGTGATGAATGTTAGTGTGTATGGAGGTGATCATGGACTTAATTACGCTTGACTTGTGATTGCTTTTAATTGTGCTGGTTATGTGATTAAATGGGGCCTGCGTGTGCCTACTCTCTCTCTATACAATCTGATTGTACATTCTACCTCTCTCCATTAATGTACTACTCTTGGTTAAAACTAAGGTTTCTTATTAAGTTATGTACATTCGTGGGTCTGCGTACCCTTAAGCCGCTTGTAAGAGTTAGAAGCCGATTCGTGGAATATTGGAGAGTGAGACTAGAGAAGCACCCTTCTGAAGTGGGAGCATACAAACTCAAGCATCTGAAGCAAGGATTTGCACCTATAGGGGTGCCTTAGGTGCATGCTTAGGGTTAAGTCCATGATCACCTATTTTTTATGCATATTTGATATATGGATATATGCTACAAGTTATACCTTTGATATATGATATTTTAAAGGTATTATATATACTTAGCATACATTATTGATGAGACTAAAATAAAATCACTCCTTGTTTAAATTAGGTTAATAAATATGTGACATTAAGAATGACTCATGTAGCTTTTCGTTGTTATGGTCTTGATGAGCCAATCTTAGATTGGATGGGTTTGTTGTGCTACCACAAGGCCCATTCAGCAAGGGATTGGTGATCATCAATAAGGCATTTGCCAAACCTTGGGGTGGACCATTTGCATGGCTTTGTTGTGCTACCACAAGGGCTGTGTGAAGAATCCATTTTTATAACATAACAAGCGGGTTTGACCTAACTAAAGTATATGGCTTGTTGTGCTACCACAGGGTCATAACTCTAGAGGCTAAATGACTAAGAGTTGCAAGAGTTGTAACTGGCAATAGTTTCCTACCTATTAAGTCTGGGGCAATTTGTTGTGCTACCACAAGGTCATCACCATAAAGTTAATATGGTCTTAGTCCCCACTGGGATTCCATCGTGATATCCCGTCTTTGCATAATGAGGGTTATGCAAATTCGTCGAAATTAGTGGGAGCATAAATTAGAATCAAGGACCATATCTTAATTTTAATGATGTCTGCAATGTTATATTGATATAATTATATCTCAGTTGTAGAATACGATGATAAACCACCATTTGTATAGCAAACTAGATGCCAAATAGCTTAATAGCTCACACTTCTTAGACCGATTTAGAACTAAGAGAAATGTTCTCATAATTGACCAATTAACTATCCTATTTGAGAAGTAGGTGTCTCCTACATTATCTAATGATGTGAAAGAAAGATAAGATATTATCTTATAAACAAGATGCATTGTTTGCCTTAAACTAGATGTTAGTCTCTATAAGATATAAATTGTAGAGACAACATGAATAGATGGATATGAGATCCATCATGGCTCATAGTGATGAGCTAACTATGGGCAAGTTAGAACAACAATACATCTTAATTACTTCTTGTTGGTGAGACCAATAGAAAGAAATAAAATCATCAGATAGAAATAGGAGATAGTTAATAGTAAAAGAAGGTGGTCAAGATAATAAAGCCAGAATAAGACATGATTCTTACACAATCATGATGATGATTAATGGAAGAGGAAGTATAAAGTGTTTTGTATATAATGCAAAGGTGGAGCTTGAGAAGCTTCATGCATCAAAGTCAGTGACATTTACTTGTTTTAAATATACACTTAATAGTATTAGATACTATATGTGTATATCATAATATTATATACTATGGATGCATTTAATGGTATGAGATTCCAGATATGCATCTTATATCTACAAGGAGTTGTAGATAATGACAAGTAAATAAAGGCGTAATAAAGAAGATGTTGACCTACATATGAAATGGTACAAAAGTTGTATCAATATTAGTGGGAGGTGTAATTATTTAATAGCCTTATGGAGATATCTTAATAATTAAGATTGCTATTATATCCTTCTACAAGAACATTATATGATTTTCTGCTTGAATAAATGTTGATTTATTCTAAGCTATGGAATTGATAGATGTTCTAATAGATTGAATGGCAAAGTGTTTACTAGTGGGAACTTAATGAATTTAATCATATTTGATATGTTAACTCTCATGTTATGTGTGAATACTCCTTTTAAAAGGAAATTGGTTAATTTAGATCAATCTACACTTTAGCTTTATGTAGACATGGATAATGGGTTAATGAGTTGTTAGAACTCGTACATCTAGATGTATGTTAGCCCATGTCTAGTAAGGCTAAAGAAGAATATTTCTATTTCATTATTTCAAAGATAATGTCTCTAGGTATAGATACATGTACTTTATGAAGTACAAATGTAAGACCTTTGAGAAATTATCTGAGATTAAGAATGATGTAGAGATACTAATGGAATGAGTATTAGAACTCTTTGATGAGATCAAGGAGGAGAATATTTAAGTACATAATTCACATATAATTGAAGGATAATAGAATCTAATGGACACATCTTTACACATTTTAGCTTAATTGAGTAGCTAAAATGAGAAGTCATATTATGTAAGACATAATATGAACAATGACAAGCTTTGCAAAATTCCTCTTTGTCTAATTTTGGCTAAGTACTCATTATAACCACTTGATCTTAAGATGTACCTTCTATGTATTATTCCATATAAGATATAGAAAAGGGGTTAAAACTTGACCTTAAGCAAGTTAAGGTTTCGGAATGTCCGACTTGGTGAAGAAGTATAACTCTAACAAGTTGGAATATAAGACTATGAAGTGTTGGTTTGTAGGATATCCTATGAAAACTTCTGGATATTAATATACCACCCTTATGAACAAGGGTATGTGTTGCTCAACTCACTATATTTCTAAAAGAAAAGTTCTTTCTTAAGAAAGATAGTGGGAGCAAGTTATTTATGGAAGATGTTTCAGTCCCACAACCCAATGACACTTCTATTAAGATGCTAGTTAATAGTTACACAAGGACAGTTCATAGGTCCTTACTTGTGTCCATTCAACCTAAGAGATACGTGGGACATATTTCTAATGGATGATATGAGGCATAAGATAATAAATATATTGATTCTAGGATATATAAAGAACCAATATGAGATATTGATTCATAAATGGGAATAGATAATAAAATCCAATATAATTTTTATCTAATCTAATCAAGTTTAGAACTTGATAGATCCACCTAAGGGTATAGCATCCATAAGGAATAAATAGATCACTAAAGAATAGATTGGAGTGGATTAGAAGGTAGAGACCTTCAAAGGTGAGAATTGTTGAAAAGGATATCATCGAAGTCAAATGGTTGACTATGATGAGATCTTTTACCTATTCCATGGGTTAATCCATTTGAATTTTAATTGTTACATACTATGATTATAAGATAAGCTAATTGGATGTTAAGATAGTATTCCTCTAAGGTATTTTGAGGAATAGGTGTATATGATACAACTATAGAGAATCAAGTCCCAATAACATCCAAGAAGAGTGTGTATTAAGTTCATTTATGGATTGAAGTAAAACTTTCCATAGATCGTATTTAAGGTTTAATGAGATTAAATTTTATGACCTCGTTAAGAATGAAGAGGAGCCTTGTGTATTCAAGAAGATAAGTGTGGGTGCTATTACTTTCTTGAAATTTTATGTTGATGACATTCTACTCATTAAGAATGAAGTAGGTGTGTTATCATAAGTGAGCTTAGCTATCAAAGTGATCTTCCAAACATAATTTGGGTTTTGAGATCAATGGAGATAGATCTAAAATCAATGCCCAGTTAATGTACGTAGTCACCATAGTCAAAGGGTTTGACATGATAAACTCCAAGATAGGTTTCTTACCTATGTGGTGTGGAGTTGATCTCTTTAAAGTGTTGTCTTTATAGACTTCTTGAGAGATAAAGAGATCACATGAGTAGAGCCCATATACTTTTGTCATAGGGTCTATCACATTTATGATACTATGTACATGAAATGATTAATGCTCTAAGTATTATGAGCATTCATCAGGAAGATCCAGGTGAGAGTCACTGGATAGTTTAGAGATATATCATTTGGTACTTGAGAAGCACTAAGAATGTATCTTTATACACTAGAGGCTAAGACTTAAAGTATTGTAGTTTTACAAACACAAGCTTCTAATCAAATAAGTTTGATATTAAGTCAAAATAATGGTGGTACAATGAGTTGGAAGAGTTCTATGCGATAGAATATTGTAAATTCTACAATATATGTAAACAAGTTTACATAGTGGTTGCACACTACTTGAGAAGTAGTTTAGATAAATATTTTCATCTACATCTTAGATATGAGATTGTCCATATTTTCTTTGAAAGTGTGCCATTGTTTTTGAGAAAAACAATGGGGTAAAACCGATGTCTCACCAGAAGTTTAGAACTTCTGTGGCGATACCATACAATTAGAGAGATTGCAGCTTATAGAGATATAATTAAAGATAGAGTATCTACCGCTAATGCCATTGCAGATCCACTAACTGAAGCAGTTACTCAAAGAGTGTTTGAGCTTCACCTCGAGCTGATATAGATCAACCAGATGGGTGATTGGCTTTAGTGCAAGTGGGAGATTGATAGAAATGTATGTCCTTCAAGCCAATCATATATGATATGATTCTACATTTCTAGAAATATCTCATTCAATTAATTAAGCAAATGTTCATTATAAGCTCTTATTAGATGCGAATATCATAATAAAGTCCTTGATAAAATGCAATGATGATTAAATCATGATGAGATCATGATAATGAGATTGATCATCGAGAGGTAATTGATTTAAATGTTCCTAATCATAGGATACTTGAGACGGGACATCAAGGATCCGGATAGACTAGTGTATGTGATGTCTTCTCATGTGATGAGGATGACCAATCTCATTGATCATTAGTGTGGAGACACTGAGATACACATACAGTTGCTCATTAGTTGAATGAGTTCACTGAATTGACCGAATTAGAAACCCTAAATGGTATCTTACCAAACTGTCAGCCAGGGTTTTCTATCATCATGGTTGCATGGTTGGACCTTTGACCTGAGTCGCCAAAGATGTATTTTTGGGTGGAACTTGTGCTTTGACCATTGTCCTATGGATAGCCGTATAGATGGTCCAGTATAGCGATGGATAGGGCACAAGGAAAACCCGATAGAGGTAATTGAGCGGACAACAAGGGATCATCCACTCTCGGTAAGTGAGAGTGAATATCCTATGGGATAGTACTTTAAATCCCTGGCCAGGGTAGATAGGATGATTGGAAAAGGAGTTTTTTAATTGATCTAATTCCGAGTACAGGATCTTATAGAGTCGGTACACTAAGGAGTTGACAGTCGATGCCATACTCCTTTCTGACTGGGACATTGGATGGATGAGGGTTTATATACATGCGGTAACTAATGATGTAAAGGCTCAATAGAGATGAGATTATCCCCATAGCCATTTGGGATCATGGGATGTGGCTTGTACCCTTCATGATCGGTAGGCTGATTAATCTGTTATCGGATAACAGATTTAATTTAATTAAATAGAATTGTTCTATTTTATTTAGACCTCAACCAAATTGGCTATTGGGTATAGTAGGTCACACACAAAAAGGACTTATCTACAAGTATAGGGGCAAGGGCGTAATTTATAGAGATTTTGGGTTTTCATGAAAAATTCCATAATTCTCTTTAAATACTAATGGTTTCAGCCAAACCCCATCAAGTCAATGGTGAAAACCACATCCCTAGCCTCCTCCCTACCTCCTCCTCTCTCTAGAAGGTGTCCATGGTTGATGAAGCTCAGTTCGGGAAGAGTTCTCGAGGCCGGCGCGAAGGGAGAACCTGCTGTGGATAAAGTTCGTGTGGATACTATTGAAAACAGAACATTTGAACTGTTTGAAGAGCTTGAGAAGCTCATATTCTTCCTCTCCATAGGATTATATGAATCCTTATTAGGTATATTTGAACCTTATTTGATCGGTTTTCAGTTTTAGTCATTCTGTTCCGATTGAGACAGTTTCTAAAAGAACCCATAGGAATTGTCGCTTCCGCTGCACCAAATTTTTATGGACGATTCCTTACACCGGTTTGGAGAGAAGTCCATATGCCTATCAAAAGCCGGAACATGTTCAATTTCAAGTGGGCAAAGAAAATTCAAGTTGGTCAAAGGTCGACACATACTTGATTCCAAGTCGATGGAGTGAATGTCACAATGTTTGTAAATGACCAGAGTATTGGACTGGGAATCATGGCTGATATGCCTTCCCTCTGCTCATTTTTAATTGAAGTTCTATGCCTATCAAAGGCCGGAACATGTTCAATTTCAAGTGGGCAAAGAAAATTCAAGTTGGTCAAAGGTCAACACATACTTGATCCCAAGCCGATGGAGTGAATGTCACAATGTTTGTAAATGACCAGAGTACTAGACTGGGAATCATGGCTGATATGCCTTCCCTCCGCTCATTTGTAATTGAAGTTCGAGCAATACAGTGTCATGACTCATGCGAAGGGTGTTGTTATAAGGAATAAGGACAAGCTCGTTGAACTTGAGAAAAATGCAAATCGAGAGCTTAAGCTCACCAATACTCAGAATAGAAAAAAAAGCCAAAAAATCAGAAATCCATCAAGACAAATCAAGTCACTGACCCCAACCTCAAATAACTTACAAAACTCAATTCTATTCCAAAGATCAGGTTCAAGATAATGTTAAAGTAAAACAAACAGTGGACACACAAGAGAAGTAAATAAATCAGATTCAAACTCCCAAGATCAATCCCTAGGTTCTGGAATGGCAATTTGAATTGAAGGAAAATAGTCGGCCATAAAGAACTGTAGCCCCCACCAGAACTCAAATCAAAAAATAAGAACCCATAGTTTAAGATCCCTCAAATATGCAAAAAACAAAATAAAAAACAAAATAAAGTAGAGCTGTAGCTAAAATCTGAATTCCCTGAACCAAAATCCCCAAAGCCATCGATCAAGTGACTCAAGGCAAGTTTGGTCGCCAAGAATTATACATTTTGCCATTATATTTGCATGTCCATTTTCGGTCACAATTAGATTTTATGTTTATTTATTAACATTTGAAATTTATAAGGTATCTTTTCAGTTTCTTTTCCTACAACTAAATAACATCTAAATTTATAAAAACATGGTTGTGCTAATAATAAAAGTATGTTTGCAGGAAGATGGTTATTTTATGAGTTAGATTTAGTTGATGATGGCCAAATAACATTTGAAGATCTAAAAATTGCAATGAGGAATAGAAAATACCTTAGAAATATTCTCATTATTTGCATGTATTTTTGGGTAGTCATAAATAACAAGAGCTAGAGATGCATGTGTGAATGAGAAAAATTATACTGAGAGGAAAAATGGTGTACTGCAAAAGTTGAAACATACATGTAAAAGTTGAAACATACATGAAATCTCCAAAACCCCAAATTTTGATGAGAAACAAAATAAGATTTAAATCTGATTAGATCTAATTCACAATTTTAATTCTTTAATAGTCAAATATGATATCTCAAATCCTAAATATCAAAACTAAGAATCTTAAGTTTCAAAGCTCTCTTAATATGAATTTTTATGTTTCAAATAAATGGATTGGAACACTTCAAAATTTGAAGTTGTGATGTAAACTAAACCTGAAAATCTCAATCTATTTGAATCTTAAATTTTCAAATTCAAACCAAGAAATACTAAAACTAACCACTTTAAATCTCAAATATCAAATAAATACATACGCATATCAAGAGAATATAGAAAACTCACAAAGTTAAATCTCAAATTTCAAAAAAGAAGTATACACTTAAAAAACTTAAATGTGTCATTGCGAGGACATATACAAAAAGATAACAACATATAAAAAAGGTTAAAAGTAGAGATTGAGAAGACGTTTCTAACATCACCTTGTGAAGTATCGTTGGAGACCCAAGAAGAAACGCTTGGCTGTGCAAAGACCCTTTCTCCAAGTGCAATGCTAATGACCAATCCCTTATAATTATTACGAAAAGGGAGTAACATTTAATAAACATATGGATAAAGGAAAATGTGTTTTGCAAAAAATCTTACTCAAAAAATATAATAACATATAAAAAAGGGAAAAGTAGAGAGAAGAAGTTTATAGTATTACCTTAACCCAAACTGAAGCATTTGGTTGTGCAAAGACCCCTACTTCAGGTACTGTAACAAGGTCGACAAACAACATATTAATCATAATATGGATAAAACAAAAAATATAAAATAATATTAGGAAGTCATATATCACACAGAGATAAAAAATAAGAACAAGGATATTAATATAAATTTTAACAATAATAAATGCTATAAACAAAATTAGCACACTAATTAGAAGCATGCTATGCTTGGAGGGTTTTAATTGCATGCCACCAGAATTGAACTATCATTAAGGCAAAAATCATCATTGCTAAAAGTTCTAGAGTTTTCATATTTGAATTTGCTTGGTTGTAATTTTCCAGTTTGTTAGATACTTGGTAGATTAGGAGTTGATAAAAAATGATATAAACCAAATTATTACACTAGTTTTTTACACTAACTGACTGGCTGAAGTAACAAAATAGATTAGACTAAATTGTCAAGCATGCTGCTCTTTTAGGTTTTGAACTGCATCTCACTAGAATTGAATTAACATTAGGTCTAGAGTTTTCATATTTGAACTTGCTTAGTTTTCATATTTAACATTAGGTCTAGAGTTTTCACTTTGTTAGATAATTGGTGGATTAAGCATTGCAATACTGACCGCAAAATTTAGGTGGCGCAAGAATGGAGTGGAGTTCACAAAAGTACGAGGATTGTGCTGAACTATATATAAGGGTTATGTACAAAACCAAAAGGGTCAATTCAACAAATCGAACAAGAATGAAAAAAAATAAAATTCAAATCTGTGATCAAAATTTGAAAATAAAATAAAATAGCATTACTTTATGCCAAAATACCCCAAGATTTAGTGACAATGAGTTAACATCAAACACCTTCCAGCTGCATATTCTAAAGAACGTATTAGCTTGTTTACATGTTATTTCTTGGCATGGTAAAGCTTAGAGAATCGAACAGAATCAAGTTATGATTTAAAAAAGTAGATTGTAATTAGGCCAGAATTAATACAATTCAATTAAATTTATCATAGAGTTCTAAATGAGATCATGAAATGTCACATTTTTCACGAAGGAGTAATTCCCCGGAGGGATTTAAGATAACAAAGCATGATGAAAAAAAATTTCTCAGAAGGAAGAGAAATTGAAAAATATGTGAAGTGCTTCAATCAAATAATTGAAGGTCAATTTAAATGTGAAATAAGTAAATATAAAAAGGTCAAAAAAATTACAAACCAAATAAAACTAAAAAGAGAACTTAGAAAAAAAAGTAAAAGAATAACAGAGACAAGAAAGGACATGACACAATTAATGATAAAAAATCGAAATCAAAACCCAACGTTGTCAGAAAGTTAAAATAAGAAATTAAAAAAAGATTTATTTCCATACCTGGGTGATTTATCCCCGTGATTGATCCTTGGAGATATGAATTTATATTTTGCTGGGTGTTGAAAAACCTTCTTCAAGTACTGCAAGAAGATTGAAAATATATATTATGAATATAATATAGAAATCGTAAAAGAAAAAGAAAGAAAGAAACATTCCACGGATCATGCTACATAGTAGGGAATGAAGAGACAGTGAAAGAAATCGGGAGATTTACGTACCCCACATGTATCATAAAAGCAGGGTCATTCCGATGTCTTCCCGTCACTGACTGGAGGAGGCAGCAATGTGGACTTTTGACCTACAGCAGAATAGCAGCGGAGAAATCCAACAGGAAAGGCGTCATCTGCACACATGGAAAGGACGACGGAGACAGGATAAAGGAAACCTGCTGTGGGGTGGAGACAAGCCACGAACCGCTCCATCGGATGGCAGACATCGTTGGGGCGAAGAAACCGCGAAGGATGGAGACGGGATGGAGGACGAAACCTGCTGCGGGGCGGGGACATGCCGTGAACGAAAGAGGAGGCGGGATAGAGCAGGGAATCTATTAGGGAGCTGCGTGGGGGAGAAATAGGACAGAGAACCCCACTGCGGGGTGGACAATGGGGCGAAGAAGCCGAAGCTATTAGCCCGTGGGGCAGAGAAGCCCAAGCCCATCGAGCAGTAGAAACGATGGTGCGGGATGGAGAATGCAGAGGAGAAGAGGAAGAATCATGCAAAAGATGGTGATCGCAGTCACCAGGGAGGATCGAACACAGAGGAGGATGCGGAGGAGAGGTTCGTCGTGTGAGGGTTTGTCGGCCGAGGGAGCGGAGCGGAAGAGGAGCGGAGCGGAAGAGGGGCGAAGTCGGAAGCTGGAAGCCGGATGCCGCAAGGTGGTTACAGCGGCGACGAAAATGGAATGACCAAACGCTAGGTTTATCGGACGGTCGAAAAGTGGAGTCCGAAAATGATCGGACGGTCGAAAATGGGAGGACGAAAAATTGATACTCCAGCTTCTTATATTAAGTTAGATTAGATTAGAGGGGGCAGGACAACATTGGAGGGGATTAGAAGATGATTTGTGAATTTATAATTAGCACTCACAAAGATTGATATTCTATTTTTAATATTATTATTTTTTTTATATTTTTATATTTTTATTATTAAATTATATTTTTTGATTTATTACATGACTATGTGAATTGATTAAGAAGATCTTTATAAATATGTTATGAAAAATAAAATAAAACAATATAAAAGGACAAAGGGAATATAAAAGAACAAAGATAAAAATATAAAATATATAAGATTATGTTCAAATTTATCTTTATCATGTCAAACATAGGATAGAATTATCCTATCCCAGTTAATTTTATCACGAAACCAAATGAGGCAAGGTGCATTTGGTTTAACGTAAAAGAAGAAACATTGAAAGTAGTTTACATTGGATTAACTTTTTCAAAAAAATAAATACAAGTATTTTGTTTGGTTCATTAGAAAATGTTTTCAGCTACAAAATTTTCTTTTAGATAATTAACTCAAGAAAATCAAGTAGCATATAGTCATACAAATATAAATTTTAATTCAAAAAATTTAAAAATTTTATTTATTAATTGTAATAATTTAATGAATGCTATTTTTTGCAGAAATAATTTTATCAAATTTTCAAAAAAAAATTAAATTAAATAACTAAAAATAAAAATTCATTAAAACAGTTATTTGTCTATTTTTTGTTAATATTTACTTTACAAGTAATTTAAATATTAAAATGTATTTGGTTTGCTGTAGAAAATAATTTGTATAAAATATTTTAATTTATTTTTTTCAAAAATTATTTAATTTTAATTTAATACAATTAAATATATTTTAGTTTTTTATTAATTATTTGGTTATTAATATTTTTATATTATTATTTATACTTGTATTAGTATATTCTAATGAAGTTTTGATTTCAACTTAAAGCTTCTGTGTGTGAAAGTACAAATATGCTGTAATTAAAATTTCAAAATTTTTAGTGTAATCGTTTATTTTATGTATCTTAATAAAAATTTAAAAGTATTTTAAAAAATCAGTTATTTGTAAATTTTTTGTTTAAATGTTTATTTAAACTTAAAATATTAATGTTTACCTACAAGTATTCATTTAATAAAATAAATAAATTTTATTATTCTATTATGAATCCGAAATAATATATTTTGTTTTATTAAAATAACTACATCTTACCTATTTTACTTCCGCCAAATCTTGCTGGTTGCCAAAATCAAGAATTGGAGGAAGTTAATGTAGATGCTTTTTCGTTGACTCCTAACTTACTTACAAATAAATGAAAGATGAAAATATATTTTCAAGAAAAAAAATGAAGTATGCGTTTGTTTTCAGGATAAATAAACAGACCCTTATTATTCCTTTCTATCATTATTAATTTCAAAATGGACATTTATAACTATATTCAATACAGTTACCAGACGTGACATTAAGATTAGATGGCGTGACGTTAGCATGGCAATGCATTATATACAATATTATATTTAATTCATATCAAAATTTAAAGTTAACATAATTTATAAAATATTAATCTATTTATTATGTCAAGTTAATTATATTTTTATAAATATAAAATAATATTCTATTTAGTGCAAAATCATTGCAGCTAATTTATATCAACATTTAGATCTAATGTGAATGACTAAATATTAATTTATTTTCTGTATCATATCAAGTATGTCTAAATTGTAATTAAAATCATTAGTATGTTTAGAAAAACAAATTATTACATCTTAGTTATCTCAATATTTAAATTTGATATAAATATAAAATATTAATTTTTTATTACGTCACGCTATCCATATCCTATTCAACTATACATAATATTGTTATGCGTAGACCGGAAAATTATTACAACTACGAAGTTATTTATTAAATCATATTTATTATATTTTGCTTATGACTAGAAAATGGTAATATGTTCAAAAGAAAAACAGATTACAATTTATTTCGTCAACACTTAAGTATAATATAAAATATAAAATATTAATTTATTTATTACATCATATTTAAATAAAATACTATAATTTATTTCTATAAAAATTAAAATATAATAAAAACTTTTAATAGTAATATAATTATTACATCATGTTAATTATATGTATTTTATAACTACACAGTATAATATTTGGAATGAAAAAGTATCATGATTACGAATATATTCATTGCCCTAGAGTTATTATATCCTATTTATGACTACACAATATCAATATGTTTTGAGTAAAAAACTATTATATTTGACTTATATTCATTTTTAAATATAATACAAATGATAATTTAGATTTACCTTTTTTTATCTTTATGCTGATCGTTATATTATTGTTCATCCAATATTATAATCAATTTTTGATGTTATTAAATAATTAATTGAATAGTTCATCAGTTTAGATATATTTGATTTGACCGTTTATTTAATTATATTATAATTTAAAAGTTTTCAAAATATTATCTTTTATAATTTACACGGCCTTTAACGTCCATCTGCCCATTTAGTTTAGTCGTGGTACTGGATCCTTTGACGGGACCTGTCGTCAGAGCAGACAGCCAAATGTTTTGTTCGTATAAATATGTCCATAGTCCAGTGTTTAGGTGATGAGAGCGGATCACCCCAGTCCCCGAGTGGAGAGAGCTCTCGCAGTTCTCAATAACGTGAGAATATCTGGTGTCGCGAAAAATGAAGTGTCAGTGCATTTTAAAGAAGGCATAAAGTAGATGTGACGTCGCTCGGTAGTAGGTTAATAGAGCATCGGTAGTGAGTCTTTGGAGCCTCGGTAGTTCGGTAGTGGATTTTTAGAGCCTCGGTAACTCGGTAGCGAGTTGATAGGCAATCAGTAGTGGATCCTCAAGGCTCGGTAGCAATTGCAACGGGTCTCGGTAGCAAGTCCTTAAAGACTCGGTAACAAGTTAAACTAGGCTTGGTAGTGGGTTAGCAGATCGGTAGTGGATTTTTGAAATCTCGGTAGCTCGGTAGCAAGTTGATAGGGGGTCGGTAGTGGGTCCTCAAGGCTCGGTAGTAGGTTAATAGAGCCTCGGTAACAGGTCTCGGTAGTAAGTCCTTGAGGTCTCGGTAGTAAGTCCTTAAAGTCTCGATAGTAAGTTAAACTAGGCTCGTAGTAAGTTAAACTAAGCTCGGTAGCAGGTTAAACTAGGCTTGGTAGTAGGCTTTAAAGACCCACTACCGAGCTACTGAGGCTCCAAAGACTCACTACTGATCCTCTATTAACCCACTATCGAGCGACGTCACATCTACTTTATGCCCTCTTTAAAATGCACTGACGCTTCATTTTCCGCGACACCAGGTGTCCTCATGCTATTGAAGACTGCGGGAGCTCCCTCCACCCGGGTGTCGACTCCAGAAACGGGTTCCGGATCGGCACCTCAAGAGAAGGTGAAAGATGGAATAGGGGAAAAAGGGGAGTGAATCGGAAAAACACTCGGAAAGCAATGAAAGGTCCTCACCTTGATCCCACACTCACATTGATCCCCGAACTTTCATCTCACGGCGTCGCTTGAGCACCGGAGATGGTTCGGGTCATGTGGGAGGAGAGTGAGGAGGAGATTAAAGCATGAGAAATGTGGTCGCCAGGAGCCGCGGGCTCCGATTTATAGGATGTAAATTAAGAAGTTGAGTTGAATTGACCGTGTACCTTAGCGTGGGAGATCGGGATATGGGTTCAACCTTCCTCTTCTTCGGCCGGTCGATGAAGAAGAGTCTCCAACCGATGCTAGCTTGTTCAACCTGTGCAACTATAAAAATAAACCAAGTGAAGAAAATAATTAGAACTATGGGAAGTGTAGTAACTGTAGTAAGAAGATAAGAAAGAAGCAATTGGAATTGAGCTCACCGGCTTCGGGGTGAGCCTTAACCCCTTTTTTGTGTTTTTGATTATGTAAAAATGATGTAAATGAACTAAAATATTCTTTAAAACATTAAATAAACAGAGTTAATGGAGTTGAGAAAGCTTATAGAATGATTTGGCTTGAGTTGAAGCCAAGTTGGTTGAAGACAGCCGGTTCGGGTAGCTTGGTACCCTTCTGGCGCGACTTTGGTGCAGAGGATGTTACGGACGACCCTGATGTCAGAATCGAGTTCCGTTTGTTGTAGTAGACAGAAAAATCAGCGAGGAAGAATTCCTATGTTGATGACTTCTCCTAAATCCTCCTTTAGAAGTCAGTAAAAATTATTAAAGGGGGCGGATGTGGAAAAAAAGAACCTGGATGCGCGCCCTGGGTGTAGCAATTGCCACGAACAAACGGCAAGTCGGAATTGAGTGCCGTCAGTTGGAGATGAAATATATCTTGATTAACCACACTTAGTATGAAGGAAGTCAGGCCATAAAATGACTAGAAAGATCTGTAGAAGCCGATGATCAGAAGTGCAGCACGTTGGAGCATAGACCGGCTTCTTCTTCACTTTGGGATGATCTCCGGGCACCGGGACGAAGATAGAACGATTTGGGAAGATTGGGAAGAGCCTAGGGTGGCTGGAGGACGAAGAGATAAGTGCTGGAGGATGGGGATGCCCCCTTATTAGGTCGTTCATATGAGTCTCCCTTTATAGGGGATGAAAAACAGGTCAAAAAATAGCAAGTTTTGATACATCCGACCATAAGTTGGATTTCCTTCAATTAATGTTGCTAATTTTCATAATGAGGCATCTAGAAACTTACCTAAATGATTTATAGAGATTTTAAACCGTGGATCACCTTCCCCATGCTCAAAATATGTCTCCACTTGAAGAGGAAACAAATTTGGTCCAAAAATGGCAAGTCTTGATATACAAGACAACAAGTTGGATTGCCATCATTAGATGATGCTAATTTTGACCATGAAGCTTCCATATGCTATAAAAAGTGATATGGAGGAGGAAAAAGGAAAGTAAGGTCGTGAATTGGTCAAATATGTGCACAATGGGCTGGGTTTGCATGCAATTGAGCTTGATTGGTGCTGCGTGCGGACAGAACTGCGCATATGACTTCCAAAGGGTGCTGCGGACAAATGGGAGATCAGAATTGAATGCCATTTGTTGCATTGAAAAGAGGACTCAGAGAGGAAGATTATTTATGTTGAATACTTCTTCATTGTATGTCCACATAATCCTGTGAAAAATTTTCAAGTAGAGGATATGCTGGAAAAAGCATAATCTGGCACACCACCAAGAGTCTCTTGTTCGGCAAACACGGATTTGATTAGAAATTAGAAAATCATCATCATATTTCCAATAAGAACCTCAGCTCATCCAAAAGGGTGTTTCATCATGATTTTGATGGTCTAAAAGAGATGTTGCCAATGGAATAATGGTTTAAGCTCTAAATAAGGCCAAATTGGCGTGTCTACAGCTTGCCTCGCCTTGATGTCGGCTTTGCAAGGGAATGGCATGTAGCATAGCGGAGTAAAATGTAGAGGAATGTAGCGAAGCAAAATGAGTTGTAATGGAATGCAGTGGAGCGAAATAGATATGGACTGAAAAGGTGGCATCAAGGTGTAGATATAGACACGCTCAACGACCAAATTCAGCAAAGAGAATCTCTTCATGTCTCCTGGTTAACTGCCATGTTTCATCAAGTCATACTATGTTCGATTGGTAAGAGATGTGCCATTGGCACGAGAGAAGAATAGCCAACCCCCAACGCGGTGGGGAGTCCCCGAAACATGGGTTCGTAGGTTCATCATCAGCTGGTAACCCGATCTTTGCGGTGTTCCTGTACTGTGATGGGCTAAAGTTTAAAAAGAGATTTGTTTTGAAAAATTAAAAGAATACCAATCGAGCACATTCAGGCTCTTAGATTCATTTAAGTCTTCCATGAGACAAGATTCAATTCGGAATGGAATGATCTCAAATTCCGAAAGGCAAATGTTAAAGCACAGACCGTGAAGATAATGACGGTGCAAGTTCTGATCAAATAGAAGGTCCTTGGCGGGATGAATTGGCTGCCATGGTGGGACGAATAGCAAAGAAGTTGCAATGGCCATAGTGGTGAAAAGAAATGAAAGATTTGAGGACACAAAGTGGTTACCGAACACGGTGGGATTAATAGACACGGTGGGATATTAGAGAGGTTGGTGGGACTAGAGATCATGGTGGGATTAGAAAACACGGTGGGATTTAGAATGATCGAGAGAGTGAGAAGGTGAAGATTTTGAAAGAATTTATGCAATGATCATGAAATATGCAATGCAACTAATACTATATGATGCATGCTGGGCTCAAGAAAACAAAAACAAAACTTGTCTAACAATTAGTTGAAGATATAGATTGTCTATGAGGTCAGGATACCCATTTGGGAACCATCGTCCCTCACTGCACAATTTTGGCTTATCCGTGAGCACAAAGAATGACCTGACCGTCGTGGATTTTGATGAAGGGGATCTCGGGCCTGGTCTTCCTTGCATTCACGGTCTTCAACATCAATGCATAAAATAAATAGTAATGCACCTAACATATGCTAAGAAAGGAAATGATAACAGTGAGTTTGCAATGTGATGACATGCATTCTCACAATAGAGTTCATGTGTCTTAATGAGGACACAGAACAAAAGCTTCTCGGCAAAGTTGAGGCCGAGGTAATGATGACACCTCCTCCTGAGAATCCTCAGGGGAGGGAAGTGGCGAGCATCGCCTACAAAAGGTTTCTCAGCAAAATTAACGCCGAGGTTATGGTGACACCTCCTCCTAAAAATCCTCAGGGGAGGGAAGTGGCGAGCATCGCCTTATTGAAATCTTGAAAATGCTCCTCGACGAAGTTGAGGTCGAGGTCATGGTGGCACCTCCTCCTAAGAATCCTTGGGGAGGGAAGTGGCGAGCTTCGCCTTGTTTGTGAAGTTCTCCTCATTTGTTCTTCGTGCCTGAAACACTAGAAAAAGAAGATTAGAATGCCAATATGGCTTATCCCCCTTGCAAGTTGCAGTATGCCTTGACCTTTGTCAAGGGGTGTAAAGTTTTTCTTGTGCCTGAAACACTTAGAAGGAAGAGATTAGAACAACAATGCGGCTTATCCCCCTTGCAAGTTGCAGTATGCCTTGACCTTTGTCAAGGGGTAATAGCCTTCTTAAGAGTGCAAAAATAAAGCAGCAAATATACAATGAATGTAAAGACAGGAATTCAAACCAAGCATGGTGATGAAATTTTTTTTTTGAAAATTCTGTTGGAATTTGAAAATGAAGTTTTCTTTCTTTTAAAAAGATTCAATTTTTTTGGGATTTTTGAAAATATTCTTTTTTTTGAGTTTTTGAAAATATTTAATTTTTTTGGAGTTTTTGAAAATATTCGACTTTTTTTTAAGAGCTCTTTTTTTTTGAAAATATTTTTTTGGGGAGAGAAAAAAAAGTATTGACACAAGTTCTCATCACTTGGTTGTTTTTCTAGGTTCGTTGATAGACACCATGTGCAAAATGAGCTTCCTTGCCCAGAATCTTTCCGACCTTCAACCTTTGATCGACTAGAGTTTAGTTTTGATTTGGATGGTTCACCCACACCTTGCGGGTAAGAATGAAGAATTGAGGGAAAGTCCTTGATAGGCTTTGGAGATGTCGAGAGGGATTTCTCTACTCACACCCAATTGCCTGTTGGGGTTCGGCCTCTTCGGGTCTTTTCTTCTTTATCGACAAACCTATTTTTGTGGCACACATTCGGACAGGTGCTTTGACCTGTGGGGTCATTGCCCATCTTTTTGTGCCTTTTTTCATTTTCTGCATTTTTGGGTACTCATTCATGCAGGCCCATATTTGTTTAAACCTGTGAGGTTCATTGCCCATCTTTTGGCACCTTTTTTTTTTTTTTTAGAAGTTGGACCTTCTGAGACGGCCTCCTACTAGGGCGGCGGATGCTTTCGATACTCTCCCCCTCTAATCCCCTTCACCTATCTTGGACCGAACAGAAGAGAGTAGGGTGAGGGTTTTCCTTCCATCTCTAAGCTTTGCCTAGCTTCTCTCAAGTGTTGGGTCATCCGGATTCTGGGATCGGGACGTGTTGTGTGTGTAGAATGGTATCTACCCTCGACTCCTAGAGAAAAACCACATGTGGACTCAAGTCATACTGGTAGTTCTCTCCATTTTTGAGGTAGATTACATTCCATAGGTGATTCAATTGAAAACATGCCTTGCAATGTAAAGAATTTGTTTAATAAGAACAAGGTAGCTACAAATGTCGTCAATCATGAATTTCTCTCAATTAAAATTGTCATATGAAATTCAAAATCATTTTTTTAAAAATATTACTTTGCAGATGACATAATGATGATGAATGCAATTTCATGTAATACCTAAGAGAAGAAGAAGTTCATTGCTGATGACGGCTTTGCTTGTGCTTGCCTTGCCTTGTCTGCCATGCCTTGCCTTGCCTTGCCTGCCATGCCTTGTCTTGACTTGCCCAACTACTTCTACTTTTGATATGCACCATATTGCATTGGATTGAAGATTCATAGTCATAGGATGAAGTGAAAATGTGGAGGATCTAATTTAGCATGGCGGAGTCAACATTAATGATGTAAAAGGCAAAGATTGTGGTATCACCCATGAAATTTCTCTACCTTGATTTTTTTGTTGAAAGTAGAACTTGGGAAAAGAAAGTGAATTCAAAAGGAAATAAACATGCTTGGAAACAAAAGTGAGTTAAATTGGGCTCTTGGGCCGAAGAGTTGATAGTGGGCTTGAAGACCTGGGAGTAGTTGGAATCAAGAGGCACGTGGGCCCAAGATTTGAATGTGGGCTAGAGAGGCCGGTTGATGTTGATGGGCATGAGGGCCCGATTGGAGGTTGAGCCCGAGGGACCCAATGAAAAGAGTGGGCACATGGACCCGATTTAGATGGTTGAAAGCAAGATTGTGATTTGTGATGGGCTCGCTGGCGCCATTGAAGAGTATGGGTTCGCAAACCCGAATTCGAAGAAGTGGGGGCACGGGAGCCCGATTTTGAAGAAGTATGGGCACGTGGGCCCAATGGTGAAGAAATGGGGGCATACAGACCCGAAGTTGAAGTGTGGGCATGTGTGCCCGAGTTTGTTGGAAGGTGGGCACGTGGGCCCGATTTAGAAGAAATTTGGGCACATGGGCCCGGTTGTAGAAAAACATGGGCATGTGAGCCCGGTTGAGGTGAATTGCAGGCACGTGGGCCCGATTTAGAAAAATTAAGGGCACATGGGCCCGATTGGGGAGAATTATGGGCACGTGGGCCCAATGGAAGGAAAGGAATATGTAGGCCCAATTGGGGAAAAGGGGCATATGGGCCCAGTGGAAGGAAAGGGGCATGCAAGCCCGATTGATTAAAAGGGGCACGTGGGCCCGGTTGAAGAAAAGGGGCATAAGAGCCCGGTTGATTAAAAGGGGCACATGGGCCCGGTTGGATAAAGGGGGCACATGGGCCCGGATGATGGAAAGGGGCACATGGGCCCAGTTGATGAAAAGGTGCATAAGAGCCCGAAAATGGGGCATAAGGGGTCGATTGAGTGGGATGGGGTGTGGGCCATGGCCCTAAGATTGACATATTTTGGACCCATGGGCATGATTGATGGTTGTAAGAAGGATAAAGAAAGGGCAGTGGCCCTAAGATTGAGGAATTGTGGGCCCATGGGCCCGATCGTTGATTTGGAGGAGAATAAAGAAAGGGTCGTGGTCCTAAAATTGATTGATCGTGGGCCCATAGGTCGAATTGTTGCTTAAGAGAAGAATGGGGTAAGGGTCGTGGCCCTAAGATTGATGCTAAAGGATTTACCTTCCTAGTTGGAGGAGGTCCCAATATCCCCTTGCTAAGGTCTACATCCTTTAGGAGGCTTTTCGATTCATTTTCCATTTCACTGACCAATTCTATCCCCTTATTTTTTTGTTTAGGGGTCAATTTTATCTTTCCATCTTCATTGATCAATTCCAATGATGGTAACAGTTGATCAATGCCTGAAAAATCCTTGCCTAGTTCATCATTGGATTGACAATCAACTAAGTTTATGATTCCTTCATCTAAACTCCCTATAGCAAGCTTCTCCTCAGGATGTTCTATGGAAGAGGGCATGCCTAGTCTAGGGGATTCCAAAAAGGTAGAAGGGTTTGGTTCTACCTCCCCTACTAGCTGACTTTGATCTTGAGATATAGCAATGACATGATGAGAAGCTGATTCTTCTACCATGGCAGGAGCACAAATGGTTGGAATTATTAATTCCTCTGCCAGGGCAGGAGCTTGAAGGGTCGAAGTGTCTGAATCATCTACTATGGCAGGAGCATGAATGATCGGAGTGGCTAGTTCCTCTACCATGGCAGGAGCATGAAGGGTTGAAGTGAATAAATCATCTACTATAGTAGGAGTAGGAATGATCAGATTAATTGATTCCTCTGCCAGGGTAGGAGCATGAATGATAGGAGTGACTAGTTCCTCTACCATGGCGGGAGCAACGGACGAAACAAGTGGTTTGACCGGCGAGGGGGAACCCTATGTTGAGGGATTGATTGAAGTGGTGCTTGGCATAGAAGTCGGTTCGGTGAAGAGCTATTGATGTAATTAATTGAGGAGTCATGGCTTGGATGGTTGGCTGAGGAGTTGTTGGTGGAATAGGCTGAGAAGCCAAGGGCCGGATGATTGGCCGAGGGGTTGTTGATGGAATAGGTTGAGAAGCCAAGGGCCAAATGATTTGCCGAGGGGTTGTTGGTGAAATAGGCTGAGAATTTGATTTTGATAGTGAGGTGTTGGCACAATTGACATGAGGAGCTTGATTGTGCACAATTGATTGTGCCATTGACACTGGTTGCATGTCCGGCCGAGATTGTGGCATGGGTGTCCCAATCAACTGGCGTCGAGGAGTTGGCTGAAGATGATGATCTGGGTGAGGTTGGAGAGGGCTCCTAGGTTGGTTCATAGCATCAATGCTCCTCTCAAGCCTGGGCCTCAATTCATCAGAATATCGCATTAATTTCACATCTTCTTTTGCTTCCCCAATTATTGAATAGCCTGGCCCATATCGTTTCAAGAATTTGGCCTTGACAATTTCGAAATCCCATATCTCTACTTCGTTCAATGAAAAAAACCAATTGAGTGCTACACCATCTAAAGATCTCCTAAAAAGAAAGGCAAGGGTCTTTCTATCATTATGCCATCGAGATGATTTGCTCAGGAAATCATTGACATGGGTGAAGGGATCACCTGAGCCATTGTAGCGATGGTAGGTTGGCATTTGTGATTGGGGGATGTAGATAGTATAGAGGGGGAATTCGATGGTTTCTTTATCCTTGGCAACAGGTGGGGAGGAATTCACCAGAGGGTGTGCATGTGGCACCTGGATGGGAGGGAGGTGGGTTGGTGTGCGAGCTGAAGAATGACCCACAATGGGGTGAGTAGGTGAAGTAACATGGCAGGGCTGCCCAGGTGGGGTTATGACAAGAGGTAGAACTGTCGATTGGGGAGGCAAAGTAGCTCGGTTGACTTTGGCTGGACCTTGATTAGCAGGCATCTTGCCCTTCACTAGGGATTGTATGAATGACAAGGTATTGGTATCAAGATGAAAAGATAGATCCTTAAGAGCTTGTTCTATACTAAATGAAGTGGACTGATGGGCATCCCCTTGTACTTCATGTTCCATAGCAGCATTGACATGGCTCTCGGATTGTTGTTGGAGCTTGTAGAGACCTTCCCCGTACTCTTGTTGCTTGTAGTAGTCCGACCTCCCAACGTGGCTTCCGGACTTTAGCATCATGGGCATCATGTCAATCTTTCTAGAAAGATGGTTAGAAAAGAGAGCAATCAAAGCACACAACTGAAGATATCCTTTTTATGTTTTGTTTTGTTTGATTTTTTTTTGTTTCAATTTGGTTGGTTGGAAAACAAGTTGAACACAAAATTAAAGAGCTTTTTTTGTTTTGTTTTTTTAAGTGTTTTGCAAGAAGAAATTTTTGGTTGTTTTCAATTTTTGGGGAGCAAGCAAGTTATATGCAAACAAGGTTTTAAAATGACTACTCGACAATTTTTGGGTTGAAACCTTAGATTAGATAGATTGTTAGCAATTGTTCACTCAAATGAGTATGGTTCCTATTGCTTCAATCTTCAAGACCTAAGGTTATCACTCAATCACCACGAGTAGGAACTTGGGTTCTTCGGGTTTTGGGAAAGTGGTACAACCGGCCCAATCGTGCGGAGAGGAATACTCCACGGATGGGAACTTACGGAGGTTTTGATGGAAACCACCAAATCAACTAGGAAGGAATATCCCAGAAGAGAGGTAAGAATCCACCAAGAAGGTGTTTGGAGGGTGAGGGTGTGTTGGGAGAGAGAGCCCCCGCCTCGAATGCCCTACGGATCGGAGCAAGTCCGGTACCCGATGCAAAAAGCTAATGCAAAAGTAAAAATGGAGGGTAAGAGGAGAAGAAGCAATCAATGTGCAAAAACATGAAATGAAATGAAGTAAATAGAGCATGCGATATGCAAACAAGACAAGCAATCATGCAACAAAACAAATAGTCTAGTGACTAGAACTGAATTAGAATGAAACTAGTTGCACAAACAAATCAAGCTAGCACGGTTAAAGACATTGGTTGTCCCACCGTGGTCGCCAAAAAGCTGTCGACTCCAGAAACGGGTTCCGGATCGGCACCTCAAGAGAAGGTGAAAGATGGAATAGGGGAAAAAGGGGAGTGAATCAGAAAAACACTCGGAAAGCAATGAAAGGTCCTCACCTCGATCCCACACTCACATTGATCCCCGAACTTTCATCTCACGGCGTCGCTCGAGCACCGGAGATGGTTCGGGTCATGTGGGAGGAGAGTGAGGAGGAGATTAAAGCATGAGAAATGTGGTCGCCAGGAGCCGCGGGCTCCGATTTATAGGATGTAAATTAAGAAGTTGAGTTGAATTGACCGTGTACCTTAGCGTGGGAGATCGGGATATGGGTTCAACCTTCTTCTTCTTCGGCCGGCCGATGAAGAAGAGTCTCCAACCGATGCTAGATTGTTCAACCTGTGCAACTATAAAAATAAACCAAGTGAAGAAAATAATTAGAACTATGGGAAGTGTAGTAACTGTAGTAAGAAGATAAGAAAGAAGCAATTGGAGTTGAGCTCACCGGCTTCGGGGTGAGCCTTAACCCCTTTTTTGTGTTTTTGATTATGTAAAAATGATGTAAATGAACTAAAATATGCTTTAAAACATTAAATAAACAGATTTAATGGAGTTGAAAAAGCTTATAGAATGATTTGGCTTGAGTTGAAGCCGAGTTGGTTGAAGACAGCCGGTTCGGGTAGCTTGGTACCCTTCTGGCGCGACTTTGGTGCAGAGGATGTTACGGACGACCCCGATGTCATAATCGAGTGAAGTTTGTTGGAGTAGACAGAAAACTCAGAGAGGAAGAATTCCTATGTTGATGACTTCTCCTAAATTCTCCTTTAGAAGTCAGTAAAAATTATTAAAGGGGGCGGATGTGGAAAAAAAGAACCTGGATGCGCGCCCTGGGTGTAGCAATTGCCACGAACAAACGGCAAGTCGGAATTGAGTGCCGTCAGTTGGAGATGAAATATATCTTGATTAAACACACTTCGTATGAAAGAAGTCAGGCCATAAAATGACTAGAAAGATCTGTAGAAGCCGATGATCAGAAGTGCAGCACGTTGGAGCATAGACCGGCTTCTTCTTCACTTTGGGATGATCTCCGGGCACCGGGACGAAGATAGAACGATTTGGGAATATTGGGAAGAGCCTAGGGTGGCTGGAGGACGAAGAGAGAAGTGCTGTAGGATGGGGATGCCCCCTTATTAGGTCGTTCATATGAGTCTCCCTTTATAGGGGATGAAAAACAGGTCAAAAAATAGCAAGTTTTGATACATCCGACCATAAGTTGGATTTCCTTCAATTAATGTTGCTAATTTTCATAATGAGGCATCTAGAAACTTACCTAAATGATTTAGAGATATTTTAAACCGTGTATCACCTTCCCCATGCTCAAAATATGTCTCCACTTGAAGAGGAAACAAATCTGGTCCAAAAATGGCAAGACTTGATATACAAGACAACAAGTTGGATTGCCATCATTAGATGATGCTAATTTCGACCATGAAGCTTCCATATGCTATAAAAAGTGATATGGAGGAGGAAAAAGGAAAGTAAGGTCGTGAATTGGTCAAATATGTGCACAATGGGCTGGGCTTGCATGCAATTGAGCTTGATTGGTGCTGCGTGCGGACAGAACTGCGCATCTGACTTCCAAAGGGTGCTGCGGACAAATGGGAGATCAGAATTGAATGCCATTTGTTGCATTGAAAAGAGGACTCAGAGAGGAAGATTATTTATGTTGAATACTTCTTCATTGTATGTCCACATAATCCTGTGAAAAATTTTCAAGTAGAGGATATGCTGGAAAAAGCATAATCTGGCACACCACCAAGAGTCTCTTGTTCGGCAAACACGGATTTGATTAGAAATTAGAAAATCATCCTCATATTTCCAATAAGAACCTCAGCTCATCCAAAAGGGTGTTTCATCATGATTTTGATGGTCTAAAAGAGATGTTGCCAATGGAATAATGGTTTAAGCTCTAAATAAGGCCAAATTGGCGTGTCTACACCGGGGACTGAGGTGATCCGCACTCTTAGGCGATCTATATATTTAGGTCGCTTATATTTTGTTTTATTGGATTGGTGGTGCTTAGTATATCTAGTTTGGTGTCGTCTGTTTTGTCTATCCTTGTCATTTGTTCCGGGATATTTTTCTATCTCGTTGTCTTCTCATGTCTATTACAGAGCCGTCCTCTCTCTATCGAGACCGTTCGAGTGAGCGTTATTCACACCCTTTTGATATATTCATCCGATCTCGGAGCAGCTACAAAACTTCTACAATGGAGTTCTTATTTCTATTCAGCAATTGTCTAAGCACATTTCAGTGTGAATCACTTTGTAGCTATGTTCTAACATGTTGAAGATGGCTTTCGGAAGCTCTCTACTTACCTTCGTAGTTCGGATGTGTCTATCTGTGTTTTCTTCTTTCTTCTTGTGTTCTTGTAATTCTGCCATGTATCTACTTTTGTTATATATAACAGCAGACTGTGCCGTTTGTTCAAAAAAGATTTCTAAAACTTAACGAGGTGTTCGATTACACGATAATTTAAGTGTAAATGAACGACAGGCCGGTTTCAACCGGCGCCGTTCAAAACTTACTTTAACGTCGGTCCCGTTTTTACACATTTTGACCATCTTAACTTCATTCCATAGGTGTTAATGGGGTGTTTGCTTGCATGATAATGAAGGTTTTTGTTTTAATTTTTAAAAATTGTAAGAAAACTTGTTAAAAGAGGTGTTTGGTAACCATGACAAATTTATGTTTTAAAAGTGATTTTTTTCTTAAACAAATAAAGAGGGTTTCACCTCTTTCTTTTTTCTTGTGGTCCCCCCACTTTGTTTGGTCATTTGTTTGGTTGCATGATAATTTTTTTATACACTTTCATGATAAAAAAATGTTTTAAAATAAAAAATGAACTAACTCATGACATAAAATTATCATGTTTGGAGGGATGTGATTACAAAAAAGAGTAACTACCACACATGACCAAACAAAGTGGGGGACCACAAGAAAAAAGAAAGAGGTGAGACCCTCTTTTTTGTTTAAGAAGAAAATCACTTTTAAAACATAAAATTGTCATGGCTACCAAACACCTTTTTTAACATGTTTTCTTACAATTTTTAAAAATTAAAATTAAAATCTTCATTATCATGCAACCAAACACCCCCTAAGCCTTAAGCGGAGTGTAAAAAGTCCCTTTTATTCTTTCAGTCGTCATTGTAAAGTAGACTTAGAAGTTTACGGATATAGACATCAGAAAAATCACGAGTATATTTAAAATCATCGGCTGTATACAGAAACAGAGTGACCCAGCGTAAACTTATTGTACATATGTACAAAATTGGTCACGGGCGTAAATCAGTAATATATAATGGGATGTTTGGTTGCATGATAATTTTTTGTACACTTTCACAATAAAAAGTTATATTAAAATAAAAAGTGAATTAACTCATAACATAAAATTATCATGTTTGGAGGAATTTGATAACAAAAAAGAGTAACTACTATATATGACCAAGCAAAGTGAGGGGGAGGACCACAAGAAAAATAAAGAGGTGAGACCCTCTTTTTTTGTTTAAGAAGAAAATCACTTTCGAAACAAAAAATTGTCAAGGTTGTCAAACACCTCTTTTAACAATTTTTTTTATAATTTTTAAAATTAAAAATAAAAACATTCATTATCATACAACCAAACACCCATAAAAATCAAAAAATCATGAGAACGTGTATAAAATCAAAATTAACGATATGCATAAAAGTAGATCGCCAGTCGGCAGTCACCAGCGTAAATCAAACATAAAATTTTAAATATATAAAAATCAAAAAAAACCATGAGAACGTGTATAAAACCAACTTATATACATAACAATTACCCTAAATATAGGCATGTATACATAAAGAAGACAGAAATATTACCACAGTTGAGAGCTACTTAATTGCATTCGATGACGTACATATTGTTTGGAAGACTCATCTCTCATTTGAGCCTCACAAGTCAACTATGGTTGAAATATTCACCCGTTGATAGTGTCGTCGTCAAAGGAAGAAGGGCTTAGCTCCAAGCCTTAGATCACCAACACCATCCCCAAGTCACGTTTGACCCCTCACCAACTGACTACGGCATCTCCACGATGTAGATAGTATCGTCGAAGGAAGAAGAGCATGGCTTCGAGCCCTACATTGCCATTGCCAATGCCATCATCGTAGTCACCTTCGAGCCCTCTCCAGCAGACAAACAGGGAGCTGTCAGGGGTAGCTCTCACCAGTTGACTATGGTGTCTCCACAACGTAGTCAGAGGAGGAAGAAGAACATGGCTCCTAACCCTAAAATGTCGTCACCATCACCATCGTCATAGTCTCCTTCGAGCCCTCATCGCCTTCACCCGCCTGCATATAATTTCGGATCTCCTCAAGCCCCGAGTAAAGGGAGTACCCTCAGTCCCCAATCAAAATTGGCCACGACCTCAGACCACTTAAGTGACGGTTCAAATAACAAGTTTGGTGAACCACTACCGAAAAGAATTGAACTACTATCGACGTCTTACTACTCACTACCCATCACTTAAGTAGCTGGGATTGTGGCCTTTTTCTATTAGTAACTGAGGGTATTCCCTTCACCCGGGGACTGAGGTGATCCGAACTCCCTGCATATAGTGAACCATCGAGGGGAAGTCTACTCGTGTCTAAGAGTATTTTGGGTATTGACAATGGTTGATAGATGGAAGCCATTCAATCGGATCTTCTATTACACATTTTGGAGAAAATAGACTGTCTACCGTACAAATTATGTCAACCGACTAGGTATGAAGTTGACTTTGTTAATCGGACCCCAAGTCAATTTTTCCATAATTGAACGAACTGTTCGGTTACATAATAATTTTTTGTATATTTTTATGATAAAAATTATATTAAAACAAAATATGAACTAATCAATGACAAAAAAAATATCAGAGAGATGTAATAAGAAAAAAGAATAATTATCATACATGACCAAATAAAATAGGAGACCATACAAAAAGTGAGACCATCTTTTTTGTTTAAGAAGAAAATCATTTTAAAAATATAAAATTATCATGGTTATCAAACACTTCTTTTAACAAGTTTTATTTTTAAAACATAAAATTATAATAAAAATTTAAATTATCGTACAACCAAACACTCCATAAACTTCAATATATTCAACCCACCTGTCTGTCCATCTAGCTCTCTCCGGTCATATTGGCGGCACAGCACGAAGCATACATTCTTCTCTGTTTGCGAACAAACCACATTAACCATCCCATCTTCAAGGTGGATGGGATACTCATTTTAAGGGTTCAAACCAAATCTAGATTTTGTTGGTTTTTGACATGACACGATTTGACGCTCGAATGTAGAAGATACTTCAAAAAATATATATGGGGGGGGGGGGGGGGTGACAGAGAGAAGTGAAAGATTCCAGAGATGCCGGATGAGATCCTTCCGTCTCTAAGTAGTTGAGAGTTGCATTTGGACACTTTGCAGGGTGGACGACTTGCATGAAAAGGTACAATAAATTGACAAATATTTATTTTTAATTTGATTTGGCATCTTCCCATGTAAATTGACAATATATTTATCCAAGTTTAACATACAGATACATATATATATAAAGATAATATTTATGATCAGCACCCCAAATTAGATGAAAATTATTCGCCCAGCCTGTAAAAAATAATTTATGTATATTATATTTTAAAATTATCTTTATTTATATCTTCAAATTTATTTATATTTATATTTTTAAATTATATTTTAGATTTATTAAATGTTATGTAAGTTTGTTAAGAAGATATTTATGAGTTTGCTATAGAAAATAAAATATAAGTTAATATAAGATGGCAAAGATAAAAAGATATGTTTATCTTTAAATTTATTCTTATCATATCAAACATAAGATTATGTTATCTTCTAAATCTATCTTAACTCAACCAAACATATCCTCAAATGTATTCTTTTTATATCAAACATAAGATAATGTTATCTTCTAAATCTATCTTAACTCAACCAAACATAATGTGACTATCCCTATCCTTTTTATTTTTATCTCGATACAAAATGGGGCTTAAGGTCAAATCTAAGATTCTAACATTTTGATTTAATATTGATAAGCATTAATGAATTCAAAACTCATTAAAATTAAATTAAGTCAATGTTTTATGTGTAAATAAATTTAAAGAAATTTTAATATATATTATTAAAATAAAATGTGATAAAAAATAGGATAATGATGAGAAGTAGAAATAAATTTTCAAAATTTATTAGGTTTTAAGATTTATTAGCTGATTTTAAAAATAATAATAATATAAAGTATGTATTGTAGAAGTTATAGAAGTTGGTTTCAATTTTGATAAAGAAATTATAATTGTAACGAAATAAGAATATACTATTTTTATTTAAATGCAGTCTTCAAAATATGTCAACTATTTTCAGAACAATAAACAACTTTGCTACCACAATCTGACAAGTCTGTCTCTCTAATCTTAGGGGTGTATTTTGAGGGTTTGTTCCCAGGTTATTTTGGGGATAAACCAGTTTTATATACCATACGGGACCAAATGGTTCAAACGCACCCTTAAATAAAACCAAGTCATGTTTGCTTTGAGCCATTGGTTTGCTTTATCTAGTTTGGAGATCTTCCAAGTCAAATTAAATTGAATAAACTAATTAAACTGAATTATACTAATTTTTTTAATATAAAATAAACAAACATACTATTTATACAGTTTTAAATAAAATTATATGTATCCTGATTACTTAAAATTTAAAATACATATTTATCTGCTAATACATATTTATTATAAATACCTAATTAATATTTGATCTTAAATTGAATCAAATTGAAGCAAACCACAATCAACCCACTTATATAACAATTTTTAAAAATACAATATAAGTTATATTATAACATAAAGTTAATTTTTACAAACATAAATATATTAATAAAGTATAAATTTTAAAATTTTAGAGTTATTAGTTGTTTACCTTAAAAAGCATTTAAGAGCTTAAATAAATATTTTTAAATTTTTTTGAAACAATCAAATAAATTGCCACTCCTAAGTCGAAGGTGAAAACATTTATGGGGTGTTTGGTTGCATGATAATGGAAGTTTTTATTTTAATTTTTTAAAATGGTAAGAAAACTTGTTAAAAGAGGTGTTTGGTAACCATGACAATTTTATGTTTTGAAAGTGATTTTCTTCTTAAACAAAAAAAGAGGGTCTCACCTCTTTCTTTTTTCTTGTGGTCCCCCACTTTATTTGGTCATATATGGTAGTTACTCTTTTTTGTTATCACATCCCTCCAAACATGATAATTTTATGTCATCAGTTGGTTCACTTTTTATTTTAATGTAGTTTTTTATCATGAAAGTGTACAAAACATTATCATGCAACCAAACACCCCATTAGCAGTGCAACAACACAAATATAACCTTAATGTTCAGGATCGTAATTATATAATTAAACAATCTAAATAGTTCTAATTTAAATGTTATCTCCAATGGAAGTGGAACATGATACCATAAGCTATTTTTCTTAATAAACAAAACCAATATGAGAACATACCAGAACTCCATAGTATCTAATATATGTTAATCAACTAGATAGATTGAAAAATTTTTTGGACCTCAAAATCTCTACTCTTTAGTTGAAACATCCACATCTTGATCAACTGTACCTGAAAAAAATTATTTTGTAAAAAAATTTAATTAAAGTAGTTTGAGTCACTATGATTGTACACAGTAAGTCTCACATCACTTACCATTGAATAGATACATGATACAACATATATAATCTATATATGCAGAGATATGATATGCTAAATAATTATCTTACAACATAGGATTTACCTACTCAACAAGGGTGTCACTAAAAGTAAGATGGTTATAGGAAACTAAGATAAACAATAAAATCAATGACAAGATAAAAATGATATATCTCAATGATAGAAATATATGTCTTATAAGTCAATTATAATTGATATGATTTGATATCTCTTAAAATATCTCACTCAATTAAATTGACATATCTTCATAATTAGTATTTATTAGATACGTATATCATAACAATGTCTTTAATTACATGCAATGATGATTGAATCATGATAAAATTATGATAATTCAATAGTTTCAAGGAATCAAAAAAAATTCCGCTACCATAGATTGATTCCTTACAAGGTATAAGTCAAATCACATAGTTCCAAATAGCTTTGGAGATGTTTTCATCTCTATTGACTCTTTCCATCATTAATGATCGTAGGGATATAAATTCTCGCTCATCCATACTCTGATCGAATAGGGGTACGACATCAATTGTTAACCCCTTAGTATATTGACACTTTAGGATCCTACACTCAAAATCAGATTAATTGAAAAAAATTATTTTTTAATTATCTTATCTACCATGGTCAAGGAGTTAAAATATCATCTCATAAGAAATTCTCTCTCACTTATCGTGAGTGAACAATCACTTATTGTCCACTCAATTATTTTCATCAGGTTTTTCTTGTACTTGACCATAAACTATACTGGACCATCAAACTAGATGGTCCAAAAGTCAATAGGCAAAGCACAAGATACAACCGATACATCTTTGGTGACTCAGGACCAAAGTCCAATAGTGCAACCATATTGATAGAAAACCCTTATTAATAGTTAGGTAAGATACTATTTAAGGTTTCTAATTTAGTTAATTTAGCAAATTCATTCCACTAATGGGCACCTATATATTTATCTTAGTTTCCCCACACTAATGGCTAATGATACCTAATCATATGAGAAGATATCACACATACTAGTTTATTTGGATCCTTAATGTCCCATCTCAACAATCTTATGACTATGAATATTTAGATAACATATCTCTAGATGTCCAACGAATGGAGAGATGGTCATTTTGCTTAATAAGATAATACTTACATATAGTTAATGATTCTTGTGGACACTGCCGTGGGGTATCGGGTCTCCCCAGCTCCAAGAAACACCGTCACTCTTCTTCTTCCTTCTTCGAGCTCCGGTGGATATGGTGTGTGTGTGTGGTCGCCAGGAACCGTGGGCTCCTAGAGTAAAAAAAGAAAGAGAGATAATGTAAGTGTTAGAAAGAAGTGACCGAGCATACCTAAGCGGAGAGATTGTGATGGGAGATTATGGGTTCCATCTTCTTCTTTTTCGGCCGACCGAGAAGAAAGAGCTTGAAGCACTTTTAGTTGTTCCTACAAAAACAAGTAAGCCACAAGAACAAGTGAAAGTGGGTTAGAACTAAGATAGTGAAGCATCTTGCAAGAGAAATAAACTAAAACCACAAAAAGAAATGGACTAACCGGATTGGGAATGACTCCCAACCTCCTTTTTATGTGTTTTGGATGATGATATATGATATGATTAAGCTAAATATGCATGCAATCATGATTATCTATGATGGAAAACATAGAAATAAAGTAATGCTAGAAGATGGGGGACGAAAAATGGGTTTCGGCTCCAAAAATGGTAATCTGGATCCCTGGGTGACCCGGAAGGTGGGTTACCTGGGCGACCCGGCAGGGGGGTCACTGGGCGACCTGGTAGGTGAGTCACCTGGGCGACCCAGTAGACGGGTCACCTCCTGCACCAGGACTCGGTTTGCTCCCGGATGCTCCCACGATGCTTCGGATGGCCTTCAAAGCTTGATGATGACTCCCGTAAGCTCCTAAGACATAGATGATGATCTCCCCTCAGATGTAGAAGCTTGAGAAGCTTCAAAATAGATGCTGATGAAGAAACGGGATGAAGAACGTCTGTTTACGGAGGTGGATGGAAGTGGGAAGCTCTCAATCTCTTGGACAATGAAGCTTGGAGGATGAAGATGGTTTGAAGCTCTCTAGGGCTCTCTCTTGGAAGTTGGGGACGTTCTCAACCTTCCAACCCTTTTCCAACCCTTGAAAAAGTGGTTAGGGGGTCCCTTTTTATAGGCAAAAGGGCCATAGGGGCATTTCAGGCATAAAAAGTGTTATTCGGAACAGCAAATGACACACTTGGCAGGTCATTGGGCGACCCGGCAGGCGGGTCACTAGGCGACCTACTTGGCGGGTCACCTGCGGAACCATAAATGCCATTAACTATGCGTGCGCTGAAAGCCAGTCGCGCACTGTCCGGGCCTGCTACAGTGGTAGGCATCCTGACTGACAAGATGCCTATGTCTAGTCGATCCCGACCATCCGGACAAGTGTGCGTCACTCACTGGTCACTTCGGTCAGTTCGTACGCTATAGTACTGGGCAACCCGTTGATTGGAACGCCTCCCATACCTGACCGTATTTGACCCCGCACCTACCACCGTCAGAACAGACGGATCTGGCGGGAATTGGAAGATGACCTGTTGACCGGGTCGCTAGGTGACCAGGTAGGTGGGTCACCGAAAGGTGGGTCGCCTAGGTGACCTAGCAAGCGGGTCACCTTGGTGACCCGGTAGGGGGGCCATCTTCCCTTCCAGAGCCAATTTTTTTTGCCATTTTTTCAGAGATCCAGTTTGTTTATCAGATAACTAGAGTATCTTCTAAGACAACATGAATCTTAAGCTCCTCCAATAGGCAAAATTTGCGTGTCTACAGGTTGCCTCACCTTGGTGTCGACTTTGCAGGGAAGCGGCATGGAATGAAGCGCAGATGAATGAAATGGAGTGTAATGAGGTGTAGCGGCGTGCAATGACGCAGACTGAAAAGGTGGCACCAAGGTGTAGATTAGACACGCAGACTACCGCCTAATTGGGCAAAGATTGGACATTGTCAGTCCTTTGCAATTCCCATTTGTTCCTTCCAGATCATTCCCGTTGTTGATTGGATGGATACAGTGCCGCGGGCACGAAATAGAAGAAGGAGAAGCAGCCTACCCCCCAGTGTGGGGGACCTGCAAGTCATGGCTCGTGAGTTCATCTCGGTTAGTGGCCCAGCTCCGTGGTGTGCTTGTATCGAGAAGGGCAAACTAAACTGACGAAAGCATAAGGTGAACGTCCAATCATCTAGGGGTTAGATCTTTCGGGTTCATTTGGTCCTTGTGAAGGCATCGATTCTGTTCGAAGTGGAATGATTCTATTTTTCTAGAGTCTACTGAATTTAGCTAGAAACTTTTCAGAAAACTGGAACACAACTAGTTTGACATGATGATGCATGATTTTTTTTGGGGTAAAACAAAAATGCAAACAAAAAATAAGCAAATAGTTGAAGATATAGGTCTTATGTTTAACGGGTTAGGATACTCTTGGAGAGAACCGTCGTCCCCGTACATAAGACTTTGGCCTATCTGCGAGTTCGAGAATGGTCGACTCATTATTGTTTTTGTTGAGGGGGTTCTCCAACTCAACCGTTCCTGAACTCGAGGTCTTCAACAATATTATCATGCAATTACAAACTAAAATGCAGCACATGTATGTCTTTTTTTGCTTTACCATGAGAAAGTATAGTGAATTGAAGATGGGGCTTCCTAGTGTCGGGATAATAGGGGTAAGGAATCATCACCGGGTCATGAGGGGTAATGGCCCGTCATCGAGGTTCACCAGGTGACCCACCTGGGGGGTCATTAGCCAGTGGAGAAAATGACCTAACATCGGGTCACCAGGGGTAGTGACACACCTGGGGGGTCATCAATAGTGTAGGAAATGGCCCAGCATCAGGTCACCAAGGGTAGTGACCTACCTTGGGGACATCAACTAGTGTAGGAAGTGACCCGGCATCGGGTCACCTAGGTGACCTGGGTGGGGGGACGCCTGGATCCTTCAATTGTGCAACTTCTTTCTTGAGGCTGCTACAGACAAGCAGGAGCTTGGATTTCACTTCCGTTTGCTGTGTATGAAAGCTAACAGGCCAAGGAAGATCATCCAATAGTTATATTGAACAAAAGACAAGTAGCATACCCTCCATAAGCTTGTAAAGATAAGCAAGTGTTGTAAAGCGTAATTTTTTCCGATGCTTGATACGATCAAATGGGAAATTAGATTAACTTTTGGTTTGTCGCAAATGGAAGATATTTCGCCGAGAAGAACTCCTTTCAATTGAATTTCACTTTACTAATGAAGGTCATCCTCCAAGGGCACATTAAGCATACTAGCACAAATCAGTCCCAGATGGTATAGAATGTTATCTATGAAAACATGAGTTTTAAGCTCTCAACTAGGCAAGCTTGGCATCTAGTAAAGCATATTGAGGCATAGTATAATGAAATGGTAATGGATTTAAAATACAATGCCAAGGTTTAAATTTAGACACGCTCATAAAGACTTAGTTGAGAAAATTGAACTTTGTCATATTCTAAGATCACCCTCTTGTTCCTTTCAAACCTTCTCCTTGGTCTATTGATTTAAAATAAAGAATGTGCCATGGGCACAAATAGTAGTAAACTAAAAGACACACCCCATGTGATGGGGGAATAAATGGCATCCCGCATGGTGGGGAAATCGCCATTAGCTAGCACCCGAACTTTGTGGTGTGCTAAACCGAGAAATGCAGTGGAAAGTAAACTAAGCAAACTTAATTACCTAGAATTCCCAATCGACCAAGGTTGAGTCTTTAGGTTCATTAGGGTTTTCTTAGGAGCATTGGCTTAGCTTAGAGTGAATTAACCTCATATTTCATAGAAAATCATCATTGAAGCTCGCTAAGAAACAGATTGTTCGGAAAATCCACGATTGCATCACACGGGGGGTCAAAAATGATGGGGTTTACATAGGGGATATGCCTAGATGGAAACGTAGATGGTTTGCATGGGGACCGGGAAGTAGAGAGCACCATGATGGGAGTTAAAATGTGATGGTCTATATGGGGACCGAAAATGAAAAAGTGATATGGTAGGGTAAAACACAGTGAGATGTGGAATAAGATCATAGTAGAAGAAAGAATGTGACTACAATGGTATGATGACATGGCAGGACTTTATGAAGGGATGCCAAGCCCAAGATAGAGTGACACTTAGAAGGTGGGACAGACCTTAGGATGGTTTAGAACACAATATGTCATGAGATGCATGAAAATGATGCATGAAATAATGCATGCAGGGTTTAAAGAAATGCAAATTAGCATAAGAAAATAGTTGAAGATATATGTTGCATGTGACGTGTCAAGATACCTCAAAAGGAACCATCGTCCCCGTACATACAACTTCGGTTTATCTGCAAGCCTAGTGAGTGACCGAGCCATCACTGATTTTGTTGAGGGGGTTGTTAGGCTCAACCCCCTCTAGACTTGAGGTCTTCAACATTTCAAATACTATTATTTTGATAGATGCAATACTAAAATGCAAGTCCTAATAGGGGTCGGGGAAACCCTCTTTCTTGATTTTTCTATTTTTTAATTTTTTTGTTGTTTTCCATCTCCAATTCAAGTGCTTGAGGAAGAGAGTTGTTGTGTGTGCTCCCTTGTATCGAGCTTTCATTTCCTGTATTAACTTAAAAAGAGAAGATTAGAAGTTTATTGTGGCTTAGTTCCCTTGCATGAGGAGGGCTGGAGTTGCCTTGATCCTTTGTCAAGGGATGTAAGCCTCTTCAAAAGGCAAAAGTAATAACAAGAAAAAATAAAAGAGACATGCACAACTGAAATTAAATATGCATGCATAATAAAAAATGCTTCTTGGTTTTGAAATTTTTTTAACTTGTTTGGGTTTTAGACTTTTTGACCTGTGCAAGACCAAAATTAAATGCGGATGTGAAAGCATATGATTGAAAATGTTTTGATTTTTTTAAATATTTTTAAATTTGTTTAAATTTTGAGAATTTGATGAATGTCAGATTAAAACTAAATGCAAAGAAAATGCAATTAAAATGTTTTTGTTTTGAAAATTTTCAAGTTTGTTTGAGTTCTAAAATTTCGGTGCATGTAAGACTAAATACAAAAAGCATTCAAAAAATATTTTGGTTTTGAAGATTTTTGATTTTTTTGAGTTTTGAGATTTTTGAATTTGTTTGTCTTTTTTAAATTTCCAATTTTTATAGAGAGGATGGTTGTCATTTGCCTTTGTCCACTTGGAATGAGTGTCCCTAATTATTCTCTGAAGAGTAAGAGCATACACCACGTGATGAGTGGGAGACCTTTCATTCGGAATCCTTTTGACCTTCGACCATTCATCAACTAGGTTTTGCCTAGATCTGGTCGGTCAACCCTACCCATGGGGGTTAAAGATGGAAGGATACTGGGGGCAAGTCTTCGGTAGACTTCGGGGATGTCGAATTCGTTTCTCTACTAATACTCACTTTACCGTTGGAATTCAACTTCTTTGGGTCCTTCCTTATTTTATTGATTTGCCCATATTCTTTGGTAGCCCACATTCAGACATGTCTTTTATTTTTTTCTTGATTTGACCTGAGGAGTTCATTGCCCATCTTTTGGAGCTTTACTTATTCCTTTTCTTGGGCTATTTTTTGTGGTACTCATTTAGACATGTCTTTTCTTTTGTTAACCTGAGGGGTTATTGCCCATCTTTTGGCACCCTTTTTTTTATTTTAAGAAGTTGGACCTTCCGAGACAGCCTCCTACTAGGGTGGTGGGCACTTTCGATACTTCTCCTTCTAGTTCCCTACATCCACCTTGAACCAAAATGAGAAAAGAATAAGATAGGGCAGACTTTACTTCTCCAAACTTTGCCTGGCTTTCTTTCCAATGTCTGGTCATCAAGATTCCGAAATCTAGGCATATGGTGTGTGAAGAATGGTGCCTACACTTAATTCCTAAAGAACAAGTCAAGGCACTCAAGAGCCTGTAGAATTTTGATTGTGATGGTCATCCTCTCAATTTTGAGTATTTATAATTTTTTATAATTTTTACTAAAAAACATTTTCAAGAAGAAATGATTAAATGGATGATTCACTATGCCTTGTCTTGCGCCATTCATTATCTTTCCAATATTTTGATCCTGGATGAAAACATTCTTGAACATCATCAAATTCTCTCAACTATCCTCTCTACGCAAAATATTTTTTAAGACATGTTACGATTATACTTGTAAATGCTTTTGAAATGAATGCCTCGAGGATAACATGATAATGATGAATACATGTATATAGTACCTGAGAGAGGATGAACTTCATTGTTGGTGATGGCGCTGCCAGGATGGTGTAGTTGGCGCTTGTTCATGCCTTGTCCTGCCTTGCTACTTTCACTTTTTCTCATTCGGTAATAGATTAATGATCTAAGTCAACACGATGATGGGGAGATGTATAAAGTTTGCAAGGGTTGGCATTTGATGATGATGCTGAGCAAGGTTTGAGATACCATCATGGAAGATTTTCATTTTATTGGAATAAAGGGTTGTTAGCTAGATTGAAGGGAATGAGATAGAAAAATAGGCTTGGGAGCCTAATAAAAGGGGTGAGCCCATGGGGCCGACAAAGGGGGTGGGGCACGATGACCCAATTTGAACGAAAAGGGGCACAATGACCTAATTGAAAGATGAAAAGGGGAATGATGAGTTGATTTAGAAAGTTGAGGGACGCGATGAGGAGGCATGAGGGATGAGATGGCCCGATTGAAAAAGCATAATTAAAATAAAGGCACAACGGCCTGATTGAAAACAAGAGCGTTAGGGCCTGATTGAAAATGCATAATTAAAATAAAGGCGCAGTGGCCTGATTGAAAATAGGGGTGCTAAGGCCCGATTGAAAATGCATAGTTAAAATAAAGGCGTAGTGGCCTAATTGAAAATAGGGGAACTAAGGCCTGATTGAAAACACATAATTAAAATAAAGGTGCAATGGCCCAATCATAAATGCGTGATTAAAAATATGGGGGCTACGGCCGGATTGAAAAGCATGATTAAAACAAGGATGCAAAGGCCGATTGAAAAAGCATAATTGAAAATAGGGGTGCTATGACCCAATTTGAAAAATGGACACAATGGCCGATTTGGAAAAAGAAAATAATTAAAACATGAGGGTGTCAACCCAATTGGAGATGTGGGCATGATGACCTGATTTAGTAGTGGAGTTGGGCACATAAGCCCGATTGAAGGAATGAGAACGGAAATGCGAGCTCAATGGAGGAAACGAGACACACAAAATCGGCAAAAGAGAAATTGATTGGGCTTGTGTGCCTAGTTGAAGGAATGAGGTATATAATAGAGGGAGTTGGGCTCGTGGGCCCAATTTAGAGACATGGGCTCTAGGGCCTAGTTGTTGAGGATGGGCACATAGGCCCGAGGAGGGGCTAGTGGGCCCGATCTTGGAAGAGTAGGCATACGGGCCTATCTTGGGAAGATGATGGGCACATGGGCCCAATTGGTGGGGTTGATCGGGGCGTGTGCCTAATTGAAACGGATAGAGTGGGGGCCATGGCCCGAGAATTGAAGAAGGGATGCATGGGCCTAACTGAAAATGATGACGGTCATGAGGGCCCGATTTGGAAAGATGATGGGCATGTGGACACAATTTAAGAGAGTGGGCATGTGGGCCCGATGTAAGAGGACAAGGGTCGAATGTAGATAAGTGTCGGGCACTAGGGCACGATTTGTAATGATGGGAACATGGACCCAATTGGTGGGCATGTTGGCCTGACTGGGAAAAGTGAGGTGAGGGCCATGGCTCGAGAATTCATGGTAGAGTTGAAGGAGGGGCATATGGGCCCGGTTGCACAAGATGATGTGGGGGTTGTGGCACAATAATCGATGGTAGTGTTGAAGGAGGGGCATGTGGGCCCAATCAAGATTGGTGATGGGTATACAGACCCAATTTGAGAGTGTGGGCTTGTGGGCCCGATGTAAGAGAATGTTGGGCGCAAGGGCCGAATGTAGAGAAGTGTCAGGCACTTGGGCCTGATTCATAAGGATGGGCACATGGGCCCAATTGGTGGGAACGTGACCTGACTAGGAAAGGTGTGGTGAGGGCCATGGCCCGAGAATTGATGGTAGTGTTGAGGGAGAGACACGTGGGCCTGGTTGAGAAATATGATGGACACGAGGGCCTAACTTGGGAGGATGATGGGCACATGAGCCCAATTTAGATAGGGGTTGGGCACAAGGGCTTGATTTAAAAAGGTAGGCACATGGGCTTGATTCTAGAGGATGGGCGCACGGGCCCAATTCAGGAGGATGATGGGCATGTGGGCCTGATTTGGAAGGGGCACGTGGGCCCAATTTAGAAGGGTGGCACATAGGCCTAATTCTAAGGGATGGGCATACAGGCCCAACTTAGAAATATGATGGGCACATGAGCACGATTTGGAAGGAGGTTGAGCACAATGGCCCGATTTCAAAAGATGATAGGTACATGGGTCTGATTTAGAAAGATGTTGGGCACAAGGGCCCGATTTAGAAAGAGGTTAATAGGCATATGGTCCCAATATAGAGAAGCATTGGGCACTTGGGCCCGGTTTTTGAAAATGATTGAGGATTTGAAAATCTAGTTTAGGAGAATGAGAGTGGGCTTGTGAACCCGAGCATTGAAGATGGCCTTTGTGGCTCGATTGACCTAAATGGGCTCTAGGGCCCAGTCTAGAAGGTCGATATGACCTTGAGAAGGAAGTTGTAGAGGGTGATTGCCTTGCTATAGGTGGTCCTAGTAATCTATCCCCCCGGACCCCGCTACTCGAATGATTGTTGACTAACTCAGCCCTAATATGTTGCTATATAAATGAATGCTTAGTTGGAGGGAGTCTTGGAATTCCCTTGCCTCTAGCCTTAGCCAGCTTGTGATTGGATTTTCTCTTCTCTTCAACCTTCTTTATTGGTTGCCTTGCGGGTGGCCCCGATATTCTCAAAGGTTGGGGAATCGATCGTGGGCTATACTCCTTTTCCTCAAATTGTTCCCCTTTGTAAAATAATCACCCAAACTCCTAATTGTGATGGTTAATCTTGCCTTGCCCTTCTGAGGCTTAGGAGTTGATTCATGAAATCCAAGTCTTGGCCTTGTGACTTAAAATAGGGTTTGCACTAGATTGGCTATCCCCTGTAATTCTTTTCCTAGGCTCTTGCTAGCTTGATATCCAAGCATCTCCATAATTCTCCACCCAAGGTTGTTAAGTGTCGGCCTCTTCTTAGGTTGTTCAATGATGGAGAGTGTGCTTTGCTCTATGGGTTTTTGAGGGATGGAGATAATCAATAAAGCATTAGATTTAGGAGAATCGTCATAGATTTTGGTTTCGGATTCTTCTACATGTGGATTCAGTTCCTGATTGTCTTCCACCTGAGTTTGTTCATGAATGGAGGATAATCAGGCTCAAGGGGCACCAAAGAGGTAGGTTGAAAGTCAGATATCAAAGAATCATTAATTTTAAGCTTAGATTCTCCCACCAATTGATCTAGTTCATTATTGGCTGGCTCTTGAGACTCGGTCAAGATTGTCATGACCAATTGGCAAATAAGGGGAGCCAACTCTAATTCTGGGGTAGGGGCACAAACCTTTGGAAGAGTTTGATTATGCTTAGCTGGTTGTGAAGGTTGTTGAAAAATAATCGGTTGTGCAATCGGCCGAGGTTGAGATGCAATTGGTTGAAGAGTTGGTAGTTGAATGATTAATTGAGGCTGAGGAGCCAAGGTTTGTTGTGCAACGAACTAAGTAGGATGATCCATGAATCGTCTGCCCGGTTAGGGTTGAGGAACCAGTTGAGGCAAAGGAGTCATGGGTCGAGCAATCAGTTGAGGAGGATGTTTTTGATGAATATGATGGAGTTGTTGAGAGATAACCCTATGTTATGTAGGGCTCATAGGCCAGTGCCTAGGGTTTTCTATTGGGTTCCCTACAACATTAGCACTCCCACTTTTATTAAGGGCTTGATATTTTGGATTGTATAGCTCCATGATTGGTGTGTCCTTAAGTTGAGCTTGAATGTATCTTGCCCTTTCATATAAATCATGCATATTTGTGGGATAATGCAAGGCCAAAATATTCTTCAAAGCCGGTATGGAATTAGCAATGATCATCTTGACCAATTCTGACTAAGAAATTGTATATGCAAGCTTTTAAGCCATCAACCTCCATCTATCAGCATATTGTGTAAAGTCCTCATCCTCTCTCATTTTCTCGGCCATTAGATCAGTGAGTGAATAGGTTGACTCAATGTGATCCTTATATCTTTGTAAAAATTTCGCTCTAACTATATTAAAATCTCCTGCCTCCATCAGGTTAAGTGAATAAAACCATTCTAGGGATGTCCCATATAATGACCGTCTAAAGAGGAAGGCCAGGGCCTTCCGATCATTTTTCCATTAAGATGATTCATCCATGAAATCTTGGACATAAGTAAATGGATTACCGGTGCCGTCATAGTGGCGATAGACCGGTGTTTGAGAAGGAGGGATGTAGGAGAGAGAGGGAATAGAAATTTCGTGGGTTGCCTGGGGATCTATCAAGCGTTTGAGTTCTTTGTATTCTTCTCTCAGTTGGTTGAACTCATTAGTCATGGCTTGGTTGACCGAAGGTTCTTGGGCAATAGGAGAGGGTGGCTACACTGGGAGAAATGTAGGAGGTGCCCGAACATGAGTAAGGTAAGTCGGTGTGGCTAAGCGAGTGGGATCCACCCGTGAGCAAAGTGGACACTGGGCAAAAGGGGTCAAACTAGAGATATGGCTCAAAGGCTGAGAGGGACTAGAACGAGCCAAGTTTGAGCTCGGTGTGCTTGTCCCTGAATAAGAACGAGAGCAAGGGATAGCGGGTGTATAGGCCAATGGCCTTGTAGGACTAGAGTGGGTCGAGTCTGGACTGATTGGGTTTGTACCCGAATAGGAAGGGGAAAAGGTGGTGGCATACCTGGTGTAGGAGTGATCGAGTCTGGATGCACCGGGTTGATGAGCCACTGATCGAGGACTAGAGATAGGCTGACCATGACTAGTATAAACTGATAGAAATGTATGCCCTACAAGCCAATCATATATGATATGATTCGACATTTCTAGAAATATCTTATTCAATTAATTAGGCAAATCTTCATTATAAGCTCTTATTAGAAGCGAATATCATAATGAAGTCCTTGATCAAATACAATGATAATTAAATCATGACGAGATCATGATAATGAGATTGATCATCTAGAGGTATTTGATCTAAATGTTCCTAGTCATAGGATACTTGAGACGGGACATCAAGGATCCGGATAGACTAGTGTATGTGATGTCTTCTCATGTGATGAGGACGATCGATCTCATTGGTCATTAGTGTGGAGACACTAAGATACACATACAGGTGCTCATTAGTTGAATGAGTTCACTGAACTGACCGAATTAGAAACCCTGAATGATATCTTACCGAACTGTCTATCAGGGTCTTCTATCATCACGGTTGCATGGTTGGACGTTTGACCTGAGTCGCCAAAGATGCCTTCTTGGGTGGAACTTGTGCTTTGACCATTGACTTATGGATCACAATTTAGATGGTCCTATATAGCGATGGATCGGGTACAAGGAAAATCTGATGGAGGCAATTGAGCGGACAACAAGGGATCGTCCACTCTCGGTAAGTGAGAGTGAATGTTCTATGGGATAGTACTCTAAATCCCTGGCCAGGGTAGATAGGATAATTGGAAAAGGAGTTTTCCAATTGATCCAATTCCGAGTACATGATCCTATAGAGTCGGTACACTAAGGAGTTGACAGTTGATGCCGTACTCCTTTACGACTGGGACATTGGATGGATGAGGGTTTATATCCATGTGGTAACTAATGATGGAAAGGCTCAATGGAGATGAGATTATCCCCATAGCCATTTGGGATCATGGGATGTGGCTTGTACCCTTCATGATCGGTAGGCTGATTAATCTGTTATCGAATAACGAATTAAATTAAATTAAATAGAATTGTTTTATTTTATTTAGGCCTCAACCAAATAGGCTATTGGGCCTAGTGGGTCACACACAAAAGGACTTATCCACAAGTACAGGGGCAAGGGCTTAATTTATAGAGATTTTGGGTTTTTATGAAAAAATCCATAATTCTCTATAAATACTAATGGTTTCAGACAAACGCCATCAAGCCAAGGGTGAAAACCACGTCCCTAGCCTCCTCCCTACCTCCTCCTCTCTCTAGAAGGTGTCCATGGTCGATGGAGCTCCGTTCGGGAAGAGTTCTCGAGGCCAGCGCGAAGGGAGAACCTGTTGTGGATGAAGTTCGTGTGGATACTGCTGGAGACCGGACGCTTGAACGGTTTGATGAGCTTGAGAAGCTCATCTCCTTCCTCTCCATAGGATTATATGAATCCCTGGTGCAGGGCACATGCACCCCACTGAGGGGCACATGCGCCCCCTGGAAAGGGGGCATCTCATCAATTCTGAAAAAATCTATCTTATCCGGTCAATCTGTTCAGTGGTAGAGTCCCGGTGAAAAACTAGGTCCCTCGTGCCTCAAGGGTAGGGCGCATGTGCTCTCAAGTGAGGGCACAAGGTCACGTGCCTCACTGGTAGGGCGCATGGGCACGTGCCCTGGGTCCCGGGCGCATGTGACCAGGAACCCGGGCGCATGGGACTATTTTTGCGCGTCCTTCTTCCGGAAGCCATTGCGAACACTCCCAAACTCGGAATTTGACGCCGTTTGTTGCGTTGGAAAGATAACAGGCCGAAGAAGCTTTATATAGCATCGGATCAGCCATCACTCCCTCCAAAGATTCAGAATTTTTTTCGGAAGCTTTCTATAGCATCGGATCGCACATGTTACCCTAGAAAACATGAGTTTTATGCTCTGAATTAGGCGAATTTGGCGTGTCTACAGCTTGCCTCACCTTGATGTCGGCTTTGTCAGGGAGTGGCATGTAATGAAATGGAGTGATTCGTAGTGAACTGTAATGGAATGCAAGTGAACGTTGATGAATGTAGCGGAATGGAATGGTGATGGACTGAAAAGGTGGCATCAAGGTGTAGATATAGACACACTTATCTACCCGATCCAGCAATATGAATCTCTCTGAGTATTCTAGATCGCTTTCATGTTCTATCAAAACCTCATATAATTGACTGGTAAAAGACATGCCCTTGGCACGAGAGATGAAAAAGTAAATGATAAAGGATAAAAGGATGTAGCCAACCCTCAGCGTGGTGAGGAATCCTTGAATTTGTAGGTTCATCATCAGCCAGCTGTGGATGCCGGAAAGAGAGAGAGTGTGGAGGGGGGAGAGATATGTCCTCGTGCGTGTGTATGTGTGTGTGTTTCCTTTCTTACGGTCTTGATAGGGTGGGTTCGTGTTAATCACGCCATAGACGCGGTCGTGGATGATTCCGACGGACCGTTCTATTGCCTGCTTCTCTTCCTTCTTTCCTTCTCCGCACTCACCTTGATCCCCGGACTACTCAACCCTTGATGTCACTTGGGCATCGAAGGACCGGTCCGGGTCGTGAGGAGAATCGAGGGGAAAGAAGATCGGATAGCCGGTGGCATTTTCAACACTAACTTAACCTATAAACCGAAAGAGGAAGGGATGGTGTGGTCGCCGGGAGCCGAGAGGCTCCGATGATAGAAATAAAAGAAATGAACTAGTAAAGGAAGTGAGAGTGACCGGTTACCTCGATAAGCTGGGAGATTGCGGGGGTTCTATCTTCTCCTTCCTCGGCCGGCCGGGGAAGAAGAGCCTTGGAGAAACTCGCTTGCCTGAAAAGAAAGTATGAATGAAAGCACAACGATTAGAACTAAAGATGGAGCAGTAACTATTCGTAAGAAAGAAGAGCAATGACAAAAGGGGTTGAACGAACCGGATTAGGACTAACTCCTAACCCCTTCTTAAGGGAGGATCTAAATGACCTAAGAATAAGATGCGTTATGCTATACTAATGTAACATGCATAATGAAACCCAAATGAACAATAAAGGAGAGAGTAAGGTAAGGAAGAAGATCGTAGAGAAGCCCGGTGCTTCTGGCTTCTGGAAATTGCAGGCGCTCCGACGACAGGTCGCCTGGCGTCGCGTCGGGGGAGCGCTCCAGTTCTCCTGCAGCAGTCTTCAATGCAATCTTCTCCCGGTTCCAATGACGAGGGATCGGATTCCTAGTCGATTTTGGAGGTTTCTTGGTACTCTTTGTAATGGCTTTCAATGGTATGATGGCAGGGGTCTTGAATGGTTTTTGAGTGGTATTGAATGAGCGGAGTGAAAGGGGTGTAATGGAGGATGGAGAGGCTTGGGAGTGAGATGGGGGCTTGGAAGGTGGTGGGAGGATGTTGGAAGGCTCAAGAAAGCTCTTGGGGAGTTAAGGCTCTGGGAATCCCTCTCTCTGCTCCTTAAACTCTCTCTCTTGGGAGCTTGGAACCTCTCTCCTGGAACCTCTCTCTTTTTTTTTTGGAACCTCCAAAATGTGGGAGAAGGGTCTCCTTTTATAGGTGCGCAAAAGTGACCCTAGCGCTCCGCCCTGAGGACGCCTGGCGTCGCGGTATGGGAGCGCCTGAAAATCCGCCGACAAGTCGGCGGACCAGCACGTCCGACCATACCTGTCGCCACCTACCACCCTGCGTGTCAGGCGGCGGTTGTCAGCGGAAATCCTGGCGCTCTGACAGGGGAGCACCTACGGCCTACGGCTGTCAGACTGCAAATTCGGCGCATGCGGAGCCTGCGGTGACAGTTGTCAGGCGAGAATCCAGGTGCTCCGACGGCGGAGCGCCTGGACCCTCGGTACGATTTCGACAACGCATCGCTGACCGTCTGAAAAGCCGTCTGTCACGGGCGGAATTGCAGGCGCTCCGGCAGAGGAGCGCTTGTACTTTCGTACGTTTCTGGGTACGATGCCGTCCGGTCGGATAGAAGGGTAAAAAGGCGGTAAATTACAGGCGCTCTGACGTCGCGACGCCAGGCGTCGCGATATCGGGACGCCTGAAGATTTTCCAAAATTCGGTCATTTTTATGTCAAATCGACCTCTCTAATCGGGAGAAAACAAGTGTTAACTATAGAAATGAGATTGTTCTTTCTGTAATCGGGCCAAATTCGCGTATCTACAGCTTGCCTCGCCTTGACGTTGGTTTTGCAAGGGAGCGGCACGGAGTGTAGCGGAAGTGACCGTAGCGAGATGAAGCGGAGTGAAGTGGTGGCGGACTGAAAAACTGACGTCAAGGCGTAGATTTAGATACGCGACTCCTGACCTGACCAGGTGAATTGAGCCATCTCGAGTTCCGCAATTGCCTTTTGTATCTTCTAGACTGCTTCCGTAGTTGATTGGAGACGAGATGTGCCGTGGGCACGAGAGAGGAAAATAAAAGCCTGTTCCCTGCATGCGGGGAACCTCCGAGCGCGGCTCGTGAGTTCATCTTGGTTAGCGGCCCAGCTTTGTGGTGTGCTTGTACCAAGAAGGGCTGAACAGAAGTTGATTAAAAATCAAAAGAACCTCCAATCAACTGGAATTAAGTCTTTAGGATTCATCCGGGTCCTTGCGGGAACATGATCTGGCTCGGATTGGAATAACTTCTCATCTCAATAGAAACACTCGTTTGCTTCGTCAGAGAAAACGACTCTTCATGAAGACAACCATAATGATGATAGCCAAATGCAGATGATGCATGCAGATGTATGCTGGGTGAAAGAAAGAAATAAAAATTAATATTAAGAAACATAGTTGAAGATATAGATCATGAGTGGTGGGTCAGGATACTGATCAGGAACCGTCGTCCCCATAACTCGTGATTTTGGCTTATCCGCAAGTTCATTGAACAACCGTTCCGTCCTTGATTTTGTTGGAGGGGTTCTCGGGCCCGGTGTTTTCAGAACTTGTGGTCTTCAACATTTCAAATACTACTATAGTTAACATGCAAGAAAAATACCAATTTTTGACCATTTTCAATTATTTTCTCTTCCTCTTTTCGGGTTCATTCAAAGCGCTCCTTCGACACGACGCCAGGCGTCGCACTGTCAGAGCGCCTGCAATCCTGCGCGGCTTTCCGTCAAGGGCCTATCACCCGTCTCGTCGTGGGTAATGGGGGGCTCCCCCTCTCTCTTCCCCGCCCCTATATGACCCCTAGGCCGCCCAAGGGGAGGAGAAACCCTCCAAACTCTCCTTGGGCCACCCCTTGCTCTATCTCCTCTCCATTTCTTGCTTGCCACTGCTGCCATGGAGCTCCCTCACCGACCCGATGCTCCATTGAAGGCGAGGCGGTTTTCAGGCATTCCGGGGCATATTCGGAACCGAGTTTCGGCGGGAGTGGTAAGTTTCTGCCTTCATTTGGCCTTTGAAAGCTTGTTTTCATCGTTTTGCTCTCTTGTGGGTCCTCTTTTGGCCGGTTCCTTCTTCCATTTCTGCCCTTTTCTGGTTTTCTGTCGGATTCATCCAAGCGCTCTGTCTTCACGACGCCAGGCGTCTCGTCGTTGGAGCGCCTGCTATTTATGATGACAGTTTCTAATTTTGTTCAAAACCCGTTCTGTGCAGGAACCTCCTCCATTTCCGGGTGCGCACTGCCGGGGTCTGTTCGGCTGGATAGACCGCCTCATTATTTGCCTTTTTTACCATAATCGTGCCTTCCTTCGCGAGTGGGGCCTTCTGGGTCTTCTTACCCATGCTCGCAATATATTGAAGTATCATTGGGACTTTTCCCTTCTCGCCGCTTTAGTAGAGTGTTGGCATCCCGAGACCAACACCTTTATTATGGGCACTTACGAGTGCACCATCCTTTTGGAGGAGGCGGAGATCCTCCTCGGTCTTCAAGCAGTCCCTAGTCGGCAAGAACTCTTCACTTTTGTCCCCTCTGATTTCTTGTCTTCTCAGGAATTCCTCGAGGAATTCATGAGTCCTACTTCAGCCCGTCTAATCATCCTGGGGGATAGGATTAGTGTAGAGGGCCTCCTGAGATGGACCATTGGTGCCATCGAAGGAGCCGGTAGCGACGTTGACCTTCTCCCTGGCATGAAAGGGGCTGCCACCCTTCTTGTCTCCACTCTTCTTTTCCCGGCTGAGGACGGCTGGATCCACCCTGGGTGTCTATCTAGTATCCGGGGTGTCTGGCGGAAGGAGAGGATCATCACCTCCGCCCTCGGTTTCTTGTATGATGGCTTATCTTCGGCCTGCATCAGTCGGCCCATGCATGGCAGCCTCCTTCTTCTAGCGTCGTGGGCTGACTGGCATTTCAAGTTCAGCGTGGCCGATCATCGCGTGTCTTCTTCCCGCTATTTTCTTCATAGCCCTCTTCACACCATTACCCATATCTTAGGTATGGAAGAGAGGGTTGTGAACACTTGTCCATCAGTGAAGACCCGCCAGGATTGGCGTGCATATTTCTTAGCCAATGACCTCTCTGCCTTTCTATGCCCTCCTCCTCCCATGATAGGGAGAGAGGTTCGAGTCTGCCACTCTCCAGGTGTGGTCTTGAGGTTGATTACTAGTTCATCATTTGTTCTGTACAACCCACACCGCTGCTTTCCACAGATCAGTGCTCCTCGATCCAGGGTGCCTTGTCTTTCTCACCTCCCTGTGATCAAGGATCGCCATTTTGGTACCCCTGATGACGCGGAGGAGTGCCGGAGCATCATCGAGCTTTGGAGGGCTTGCCGGACTTTCCTGTGGGCGAGGAGGTGCAGGAGGATGGCGATCGACTGGCACGTTACTCTGCTAGGCTGCGGGCCCTTCTTCAGTGATTGGTCCTGACGTGCAGCCTTTCCTGGGCCGTGTGAGGCCAATATTATGTTCTGTTTGTTCTTCCGGGCCCTGCGTGGCCGTCTATGTTGTCGTACTTTCTGGGCCCTGCGCGGCCATTTATCTTGGTTGTAGTGTTTCTGGGCCCTGCGCGGCCGTTGTGTTGTTGTACTTTTCAGGCCGGGTGTGGCTATTTGTACCAAACTTGTTTTTTTTTTCTGCAAAATTGTTAGAATTTTCCAAAAGAGTGCATGTGTATGGATACATGAAAATGTTATGACATTTGGCAAGAAATGATAAAACAAGGATTTTTTGGCTACTGAATTTACAGGCGCTCCAGGAGCGGGCCGCTTGGCGTCGCGATGTGGCGACGCCAGGCGTCCCGGATCCGGACTACCGGGCTTTTCAGTGACCCTTCACATTCCCCTCGATTTTCGACCCGTTCGTTGACGGAAGATCCTCGAGGTTGGTGGTTTTGTAACTTTTGCGATTTTTAGGGAATTATGAAGATTTTTCAGATTTTTTTTGGAATTTTTCAAAAAATTTTGCCTTCACTATATATACAGAGTTACTGTAGTAACTTCATTTTCACGCGAGCATTTCACGGTTCCAGTTAAAAAGGTCGCACCTTCCGGAGCTCCGTGCATCTTCCACATACATCCAGGTCAGTTGGGCTCTTCTTGGAAGTCGTAGAATAGATTATGAACTTTCCGTTGGCATGAGTTTTCCGAGATTTCCGAAATTTTTCGACCGATTTCAACGGCGTCGAAGTCGGTCAAATCTGGCTGGCCAGGCATCGCGAAGCGGCGACGCCAGGAGCCTGGCGTTGCGAAGGCAGAGCGCTATTCAAGCGCTCTGTCTTCGTGACGCTTTCGGTAGCGTCGCGAAGTTGGAGCGCTAAGCTGGCGCGCTGACTTCTGGACGTCAGCGCAAGCGCTCCGAAGGGGGAGCGCCTACTATTTCCGGAAACTGGGTTTCTTCTGATTTCTGTTCATTCCTGTATGACACTAACCTGTTGATTCTTCGCCTTGCAGATGGCGCGACGACCACGCACCTCCCGAGCACGCCGGAGGCCTCCCCCGCCAGCCCCGGAGTCACCTCCCCCAGCCGAGGAGGTTCCCTTGGTTGCACCAGAGGCCCGTCCGCACCCCCGCCTCGAGGTGAGCCCCTTTTCTTGCTTTGCTTTTGACAATTCACCTGTACTTTTATGAAACTGACAAAAAATATTCTTTTCTGTATGCAGGGCAAGCTCCGCTCCCGCATCTCGTGGGAGTTGGTCATCTGCGTATATGAGGGGCTGCAGGAGTTCCAGAAGAGCAGACTGAGTGCCATGGGCTTCGGTCTGCTCCTCTCCTGCACTGCGATCTGGGAGGATCTCTCCCTGATCCAAGCCCTGAGGGAGCGGTGGGATTCGGTCTCCCGCTCCTTCATCTTCCCCTGGGGGCACATGGTGCCTTCTTTGGAGGATGTGGCCCGCATTACGGGCCTACGTGTACGCGGCCGGCCGGTGACTAGCAAGACCTATGAGGATTACTCCGGTTTTGTCGGGACCTCTTGGGTCTTGACACTCCGACCCTCCCTGGCGGCACGAGGATGCTAGAGCGGGAGGCCATCGGGCATATGGTGGGGTTCCGCTCGGCAGCGGTCCCCAAGGAGGGTGCCATTCTCTCAGAGGTCAGGGGTCGCCTGACCGTTGAGGTGAAGGAGGAGCTCTGTGGCGAGGAGGGCACGGAGCAGGCAGACAGGGACCTCCGTCGATTCCTGTTGTTCTTGCTTACCCGGCTTTTGCTGGGCAGCAAGGGTGACAGGATCCACCTGAGGTGCCTGCCTTTACTCGCCCGCCTTTCGCGGGTAGGCAAGTATGCCTGGGGTGCCGCCATGTTAGCGCATCTCCTTGCCTCCCTCGCCATGGAGTCGGGCCCTGTTGGCGTTGCCGGCTTCACTCCCTTTCTCCAGGTAATTACTTTTACACAGTCTATAAGTTGTATATTTCATACCTGTGTATCTGACATGTTTGTCATTCTCAGGTCTGGAGTTACTTGCACTTGCCCCTCCGGCGGGCGGTGCGACAGACGGGGCCAGTTCGCTACCCGCTCCTCCGGCAGTGGGTGGCACACCGAGCCGCATCTCCCCACCAGTACCAGGTGGAGAGTTTGCGGAAGGCCTTGCTTCACCTCCCCCATGACCGGGTAAGTGTTTTCGGCTTCCGCTCCTTTGATTCTTTGGCTTATCTTGTCTAGTGCTGCTTTCTGACATTTGTTTGCCTCCCTTGCAGGTGGTGTGGAGGCCCTATCTCCAGGACGATGACACTGCCCAGCCTTGGGTGGTGGAGTCCCAGGCAGTGTTTGGTAGGGACACCTACCTGATCTGCCTGAACGAGATTGAGCCCCTATGGCAGCGTCTCTCGATGCGGTCACTGGGGTTCAACCAGGAGTGGGTGACCCTTCCTCCCTACCCGAAGATGGGGAGGAGTACTCGTGGGCTGGTCCACAAGGTGGACTGGCGAGAGTTGGGCCGGCTGGCCCTGGAGATCTGGGATCGGGGCAGCACCCCGGTGGTTTCCCAGGCGGCTGACTGCTCGGAGTATCTACGACAGTTGTCCGAGTTTTACGGTCACCTGTTCGCAGTGACCGACACGGTACGTTGCTTCTCCTTTTGACCATTCTTGTGCTTGCTTGTTCTGTTCTGACCAATCCTTCCTTGTAGGCGACCCAGACAGAGCTCACCCGCCTTCGTGACCAGATCACGGAGCGGGATGACAGGATTCGGGAGCTGGAGGCCCAGCTTGCTCAGGTACGGTCTTCTCTTGGTCATGGTAATTCTTTTCCTTGCCTTCTCATCGTCTCCTCTTTTCAGTGTGCTGCGGCTCCATCTCCGAGGTCACAGGGAGAGGTGGGGTCGCGTGGCATTTGGCGGCCTCCGCGAGTGCGTAGACGCTGCCGTACTTCTCAGGGGGCGCCTTCGATGGAGGGGGAGGGGGAGCCATCCGTCCGCAGGCCGCCCGAGCAGGAGGGTGAGTCGGCGGCCTTTGAGCCGGTCGTAGGGAGTCCGGCATCGGTGGGGCCGGCGGCGCACTTCCCAGAGGTGGAGGTGTAGACACGCCAAATTCGCCTAATTCAGAGCATAAAACTCATGTTTTATAGGGTAACACGCATGATTTATCATATGATGATGCCGGGTCTTTTTAAGTTGATTTGGAGCTTCGCCGAACGAAATCGGATGTTTTCTGACGTTTTCTGCAAAAAGCTGTAATTTCCGAGCGAAAGCTGCACGTAAATCGTGTGAACACGGAAATTGGCTGAATGACCAATGCCTAATGATCATGCATTGAAGGTTATGGTCATATTTACATCCCGGACAAGTTTTGTTGCATTCCGTGCCTTTCCGGTTTGCTGTCGAAGTCATTTTGACCTATATCGGACCTTCTGTTCACTGCCCTAACTTCCGGATAAAATTCTGAAGTTTTGGAGGGTGTGATAGCTGATCCGATGCCATAGAAAGCTTCTTCGGCCTGTTATCTTTCCAACGCAACAAACGGCGTCGAATTCCGAGTTCGGGAGTGTTCGCAATGGCTTCCGGAAGAAGGACGCGCAGAACCAGTCCCATGCGCCCAGGTTCCAGGGCACATGCGCCCGGGACCCAGGACACATGGCCATGCGCCCTACCAGTGAGGCACGTGGCCTTGTGCCCTCACTTGAGGGCACATGCGCCCCACCCTTGAACCAGTCTTTCACCGGGACTCTGCCACTGAACGGTCGGACCGGATAAGATCAAATTTTTCGGAGTGGATAAGATGTGCCCTCACTGGGGGGCACATGCGCCCCTCAGTGGGGCGCATGCGCCTGGCACCAGGGCGCATGCGCCCAGGGCTAGGGCGCATTCCCCCTATTTTTTAGTCCGGATCAGATCACCTGTTCTCCTATTAAAGGACTCTGATTCTGGCCATTCCAAAGGGAGGGAAAACGACTCCCCAGGCATCTCAAGACGTCCTATCACCCTCCTGCATCGATTTTATGATTTTTAGAGAGAGAATTTCGAGTTTTTAGAGAGAGAAAAGTCGGTTCAAGAGAGAGGAAGGCTGTTCTGCAGGTGATCTGCCAAGTCTCTCTTCTTCGGCCTCTACAGCAGTGTGTGGACGTCTGCTGCCTGAGCTCTCTTCATCAAAGTTCTTCCTCTCCAAGTCTTCTTGAGTTTACAATCGACGGCACTTGATTCCAAGGTCGGAGCTGATCGTTACGAGCGCAGAAGAAAAGTCGCGCCTGGCAGATCCTGGACTGCTGCTCGGCTTTTTTGACAACACAGATTTGGCTATATCTTCCTCTATTCAACTCAGAATCTTGCTGTTCCTTTTCCTATCTCTTTGTTTAGTGATTATCCATCATCCTATAATTTTTTTACATTTTTTTGCATTACTTTTACTCTGTTAATCCGAAAAATAAAAAAAGGGGTTAGAGATAACCCGAATCCGGTCAGTTTCTAGTCAATTGTGTGTTTTATGTTATTCTCTTTACATATACTCCACTTTGTCTAGTTCTAATTGTCTATTTCACTTGTTTATTTGTCTAGTTGCACAGAACATCAAGCACCCACCGCGTTGAGGACTCTTCTTCATCGGCCGGCCGAAGAAGGAGAAGCTTTAACTCACATTCTTCACGCTAAGGTACACACGGTCAATTTTAATTCTATAAATCGGAACCCACGGTTCCTGGCGACCACGTTTATTTCTTCTCACCCTCTTCCCACATGACCCAAACCATCTCTTTGGTGATCGAGCGACGCCAAGGGATGAAAGTTCGGGGATCAATGTGAGTGTGGGACCGAGGTGAGAATTGCTTTCCGAGCTTTATTCCTTTCTTTTCTCATCCCCTCTTGAGGTGACGATCTGGGTTCACGGACTTCCCTAAAAAGGAGAGGACCCCGTCGAATTTTCAGAGTCGACAACCTTTGTGGCGACCACGGTGGGATAAGCAATGTCTTCAACCGTGGGTGCTTAGTGTTTTGTTTTGCAACTAGTTCTAGTTCTAGACCGGTTCCCACATGAGCCTTTCCTTCCTTCCATGTCTCTTAAACTTCATGCCATCTCAAAAATTCTGATTTCACCCATCTTTCATCAGATCTGAAGTGCCAAGTATGCCATTTATTTTCTGCATTTTATTTAAACCGATTCCCACGTGAACCACCCTTTTTTTCTTAAACCGGTTCCCACGTGAACCAATCTCTTTCTTTACTTCGGTTCCCACGTGAACCAAACCCCTTTTTTCAGATCTATCCCCACTTGGATCAGATATTTATTCACCTTTAATTGGCCCCACATGGCCCTCTTTTGACCATTCAAACCGGTTCCCACGTGAACCACCCCTTTTTTCCCAAAAACCGGTTCCCACGTGAACCACCTTTACTTTTTACCCCACTTCCCACATCGGTCCCCACGTGGACCACCCTTTTGCTTGGCTATCAGATCTGAACCCTCTTCTTTCCATCACCTTTTCACTATCTCCATTTGGCTCACGTAAGAAACAAGTCTAGATTCTAGTTTCTAGTTGCTTGTCTAGTTTCTAATTGCTTGTCTGGTGTTGATTGCTTGTTTAAGTTTATGCTTTGCTCATTACTTGCTTTATTACTTGATTGCATTCTCTGCTCCTTCTCTACCTCCTTCTTTTACACTTTTTTTGAGGCGGGAGCTCACTCTCCCATTTACCCCTCCCATCCAAAACACCCTCTCGGTGGATTCTGACCTCTCTTCTGGGATATTCCTTCCTAGTTGACTTGGTTGGCTTTCATCAAGGCCTCCGTAATTCCTCATACCTGGAGTATTCCTCTTCACGATCGGGTTGGTTGTACCACTCCCCAAAACCCGAAGCACCCTACGTTACCTACACGTGGTGAGTTTGTGTGAAACCTAGGTCATTGGAGATTGGAGTTAGGATCCTAACCCATTTGTTGAGAGAACAATTCTTAACAAAATTCATAAACCTAAGGTTTAATCAAAATCATTGCGTAATCTTGCTTTCAAGTCTTTGCATAACTTGTTTGTCAAACAAAAATTCAAACCTCTAACTTTTTGCAAGATACTAAAAAAAATCCAAAAAAAGTTCTTTGTTTACTTTGTCAACTTGTTTATTTTACTTTCTCCTTTAAGTTCAATGCAACTAAGGTCTGGAAGGCACGTTGGAATGGCGGAACAAGCTGAACATCGAGAGCACGAGATGGGTCACCAACCGATTCAGTCAGAAGTGCAAGAGGTCCCTCAACCATCTGCTCCCCGTGATGTTGAACAACTCTTTAGGGAGTTGTCTTTCTATACTGACCCAGAAACCTATGCCCGTATACAATCCATGGTGAAGGGCAAAATTGCTTCAGATCAGGCTGAAACCAATCAAGTTGCCTTATCTCCTCGTCCTCTAGTTCAACCACCAGTCATTCAGTCACCCTTTGTTCAACCACCTCTTGTTCAACAATCTATGATTCAACCACTCGTTGTTCAACAATCTATGATGCAACCATCCGCATTTCAACCCTCTCTAGTTCAACCATCCGTGGTCCAACCCTCATTTGTTCAACCAACTTATTTCAACCATGTTGTTCCCCCAATCCACCAAGCCATGGGACAATCTTCAAGTCATGCTCCTCGGTTTCGTAACCATGTCTCTAACCACATACCCCCACCAGTAAACCAAGAACCCTCTCTCACCAGGGCAATCATGGACCAGCTCACCCAGATGAATGAACGTTATGAAGAGCTGAGATGTCGCATGGACCCCAAGTCAGTGCCTGAGATTTCCATCCCTTCTCTCGCCGCCTTACACCTCGCCACCTTCGAGCTACCGCTTATCGCCGCTACAATGGTACTGGCAACCCCTTTCTTCATCTTAAAGATTTTCTTTATGAATCCTCATTCTGGAAAGATGATCGTAGGGTGCTTGCCTTCTTGTTTCGTCGATCACTAGAAGGGTCTGCATTGGAATGGTTCTACTCACTCGACTCCTTTGAGGCAGGAGACTTCGACATTGTCAAGACCAAATTCTTGCAGAGATACAGAGACCGGGTGGCACCAGCGTGCTCCATTACGTACTTGATTGCCGAGAAGATGAAGCCCGAAGAGGACTTCATAAAGTTTGCCGATCGCCGGAGGGGAATGGCGTAAAACTGACGGATGTGATTTCTGAAGGGGAACAAGTAAAGATGCTCATTGGTAACACTACACCTGCCTTGAGGAATGTCTTGATCATGCACCGTCCTACCACAATGAATGAACTCTATGACAGTGCCCGATACTTACAAGCCCACTTCAAGGATGCCACCATGATAAACCCTTTTGATCCTAAACCTAGAAACTTTAGAAAAAACCCCTCTGCACCAGCTGGGCCTACAACCGAAGGAGTGGTCAACAATGAAGCTGTAAACATTGTGGGGAACCAGGGAGGGAACCGTCAAACCAGTTCAGAAACCCACCACAGAACCATTCCTATTACCCCCCTCAGCAACAAGTTAGGCCACCACAACCACGACAACCCCAACAACCCCCGCAATCAGTAGCACAACCCCAACAACCTCGTCAACCTACCTACAATAGGGCACCGCCACCACCCAATCAAGCACCATGAAGGGGAGGTCCTAGGAGAGAGAACTACTAGCAACTCCCTTACTCCTTGACCGACATCTTCAATGTACTCATGGCAGAAAAACAATTGGAATTGCCCAAGGAAAGAGAGGTTTGGCCAACAAATGCTGATATGTCCCGATACTGTGCTTACCACCGGTGTCCTGGTCATACTGTAGAGGTGTGCTTTCAATTCAAGGATTACATTCACGATCTGAATAACCAAGGCAGCATTGATTGGGCTCAAATGGGGGAATGCATACAGGTAATGAAGGCTAGGCAGCAGCAGCGGCAGCGTCCACCGGCTCAACCTCAACAACAACCTGGCTTGGGGATTGTCCAAAATCCGCTCCCATTACATGCTCCTGCTCCAGCACCGGCACCAGCACATCCAAACCCAGGAATTGGTTTAGTACACTCCATTGTCCAGGGAGATGTCAGCCGTGCTCAAGGTTGGCAACTAGAAAGCCACAATACAACCATGCCTGTCAACCCAGCTAGGTCTCCTGCTAGGCCTCCTCCTAGACAAATAATCCGTGCACCTGCTACTCCACAACCACCACAAAGCTCAATAACCCAACCACTTGCCGCCACCTCTTCTCTCCGACCCATCATTAGGTCAGCCCCCTCTTTAACTACGCCTCCTTCAACCATTGCTACACACCGGCCCTTGCTCATACGACCACCACAATCATCACCAAACCTGAACCCCCAGCCTACAAGCTTTACCACTCCAAAACCCCAACCTATCATACCACCAGCACCGCAACCAATCCCACAACCTATACCTTCATTAAACTCATCAACCACTTCTGCACCTCGGCCTCTTCTTATCAGGCCACCGGTATCACCATCACTACCACCTCCAAATCCTACCCCTCTACCAACTAACCCCATCATCCCAGAACCACCAAACCCATTGCCTACCATACCTGCACCTACACCACCTGTTCCCACCCCAGTTAACCCGTCACCTCTACCCGACCGCCAAATAGCCCCGGTGCTTCGGAGTGGGAGGATGTTCCAGCGGCTCTTTCCCCAAGCCGGAACTCAACCGCAAGAGCCAGTGGAGGAGGAACAAGTAGAAGAACCATTGCCAGGCACAGCCTATGATCTGTTAAAGCATTTAGATAAAACACCAGCCCGTATTTCTATACTTGAGTTGATCAAAAGATCAAAGGTGCACCAGGAGATTCTACAGCAGTACTTGCAAAGGGTCATGGTGAATGAAGATCTCCCACCTGAGAAGATCACTACAGTGTTAGCCCCTAGAAGTGAGCACCCAACACTCACTTTCTCTCAGGAAGAATTAGCAGATCCAGAATTTAGAAGATATGCTTTGCATGTGGCCGTGGTTATTCGTAATATTAAAGTGAAATCATGTTTGGTTGACACTGGAGCTTCCATCAACGTTATGCCACCAGAAACTTTGCAGTTGTGTGGCATTTCTGAGCAAGAAATCAAGCCATCTTGTGCCATGGTGACGGCCTACGACAACTCCAAGAAGTCTGCACGTGGGGTGGTCACTCTAGAAGTCAAACTTGGACCATGTACGGTCACAACAGAATTTCATGTTCTAGAATTAGACCCAACTTTTCGGGCTATACTTGGGAGGCCATACTTGGAGGCAATAGGAGCTGTGGCTTCAACAAACCACCAGTGCATAAAATTTCCCTTTAAAGGACAGGTGGTCAAGGTGACTAGCATGCCTATAAGGGAAGAGCTGAACGATGCTTCTTTACCCCTAGGTCTGTCACTACAACCCCAGATCTCAGTGGGAGAATTGCCAGAAGTCAGATGCATGACCGCCTCTCTACCAGACACACTGGGATGGCGGATGATGATGAAATTGGGCTATCAGCCTGGAAGAGGTTTAGGCAAGGATCTTCAAGGGATCACTCAGCCAATTGAAAATGCGAAAAGGCCACGCAGGCAGGGGTTGGGATATGAAGAGGGTTCCATCCCAAGGAGGATCTTCCAGCCAGGATATGCCATGGGGCTCCACACCTTCTTTATCAAAGGGGAGACCATGATGATCGCTGAAGATGGCAAAAGTTCCGTGATAGCTGTCAAGAGAAGAAAGGCTCCAGATGAAGAAGAAGAAATGGAAGACTTATGCTTATCTTTGACTCGTCTGTTCTCAAGTGGGGAAGAGTATCAAGAATCACCCAAGGGCAGACCAATATTGGATCATCTTGTTGAGCATACCACCCAAGTCAAAATTATTCCACGAGGCCCAAATACGACAATCCCGTGCTTGAACCTCATACCTTTATTCCTAGATCTTTTGGATGGGCTTCAGGGCCCACTTACCCACATTGGGCCCATGAGCCCTCTTCAACCTTCCACTCTTACTGGGCCTGCTTGCCCATTTGCTTCCCTCATCAACTTCAGAACTGAGGGCTTTTCCCAACATGGGCTCACATGCCCATTTATTTTTAAGATCGGGTCCACGTACCCGTTTACTTTTTTAATCAGTTTTGGACCCATGTGTCCACTTTCTGTTACCATTGGGCCCACGAGCCCCTTTTTCCCCTTTATTCTTAAGTTTTTCTCTCTATTAATTCAGTCAGTTTCCAGCAAGTCTCGAGTCACTCAGGCTCATTCTATCTTTTTACTTGAAATTTCCAAAAAAAAAAAAACGTCTTCTCTGAAACTCACATTTCCATCGAGGAGACATCTCTACTCATCCCAGAGGGTGCTCCCAATCAGGGATCCCCCTTTTCTGAATCATTGATCGATTTGCTCGATCCTCCCTCCACTGTAAATACCACCTTTCCAGCTTTATCTTCAGTAGGTCAAGTTAGGTTAGGAAATAGGAAAGTCAGAGGTAAAGAAGTTTCAAATAGATATCTGCAACAATTGGCACAGAAATGTGTACAGTCTTGACTGATCGGTTAGGGCGATGGCAGAGTTTCTTATCCCAATTTGATATCATTTATGTCCCACAGAAGGCAATTAAGGGCTATGCTATTGCTGAACACCTTGCCCATCATCCCATACCCGTCTTTGACCCAGTCCGGTCGGAGTTCCCGGATGCCGAACTAATGTCAGTCCGATCTTCCAATCTTTGGACATTAGATTTTGACGGGGCTCGAACTCTCATGGTAGAGGGATAGGTATTGTCCTTCCGTCACCCGAAGGTGTCACCATTCCACGGGTTTTTCGGCTTAACTTTCCGGCAACCAACAACATAGCCGAGTATGAAGCCTTGTCGGCCGGATCGGAGGCCGCTCATTTCCATGGTGCCACCGAACCGAGGGTGATAGGTGATAGTCAATTGATCCTACGCCAGGTCCTATCCAAGTATCGAACTTCTCATCCAAACCTCAAGCCCTACCAGAGCTCACCACCTCGCTACATCAAGCTATTCTTCAAACTCACATTTGTTCATGTCCCCCGCTCTCGAATATCCTCGCCGATGCCTTAGCTTCACTAGCTTCATCTCTATCCGTCCCGCTAGGCGGTGCAAGTGCGGACTATCCACATTTGTAAGAGGACAATTCCAAGCAATTGAGGATGGACGTTTTACGAAGGTTAAGGAAAGATTCAACGAGAAAGAATACTTGAAACATAAGGAAGAAATCTCCTTGATTGAGTTCGAAGAATTAGAAGAAGGTGAGAGACCTTGGTATGACGAGATTGCGAGGTATTGTCAAGATCGGTCATATCCACTGGATCAACCACCAAGGAAAAGAAGGCAATCGAAGAGTATCCCAGAGGTATACAATCCTAGGAGGAGTGCTCTATAAGAGAAGCCTAAATGGAATCTTTCTCGTGTGTCTTGATGAAGAAGAAGCTGAGTTGGTGCTGAAAGAAGCACATTCTGGAGTTTGTGGTGGTCATGTGAATGCCCAAGCCCTTGCTAAGAAAATCATCCGACAAGGGTATTATTGGCCAACTCTAGAAGAAGACTGCTCTATCTTTGTCCGGCATTGTCATTCATGTCAACTCCATGCCGACAAGATTCACTCTCCCGCATCTTCCCTTCATCCAATTCATGCCCCATGGCCTTTCGCCATGTGGGCTTTTGATATCATTGGCCCCTTGAGTGACCTCAACTCCGAAGTGCGCTCAAAATCATTCATTCTGACGGCAACGGAGTACTTCACAAAGTGGGCTGAAGCGGAAGCATTCGTGGAGATTAAAGCATCAACAGTTTGCTCCTTCATCAAGCGCAACATCCTGGCAAGGTTCGGAATCCCCAGCGACATTGTCACCGACAACGGGCCACAATTTCTTTCTCAAGATCTGCGTGATCTTTGCAACAGGTATTGCATTTCATTGCATCATTCATCACCATACTATCCTCAAGGCAATGGTCAAGCAGAAGCCACCAACAAAACCTTAATCAAAATCATCAAGAAATCTTGTAAGTCTAGCAAATTTGCCGACTGGCCGGATAAGCTTGTAGATGCTCTATGGGCTTATCGTACTTCTGTAAGGACTCCCACTGGACAAACCCCGTATGCTTTGGCATATGGGATGGATGCAGTGGTCCCTTACGAAGTATTACTTCCATCTCTCCGATCTCAGCTCAACAGGCATATTCCTGTTGATGAGTGAAGAGAATCTCTCCTTGCACGGCTTGAACTCTTGGATGAAAGAAGGCTAGCCGCCGCCGAGCATGCCCGGACTTATCGAATAGACTCAAAAGGTTTTATCAAAAGAGGGTGGTCGAGAGAAAATTCGAAATCGGTGAGATGGTAGTCAAACGCATATTCGTTAAGCCGGGGGTCCCCGCTCCAAGTTGCAACCTAACTGGGAAGGGCCTTTTGTAATCACTGAAAAGTATCCAGGTAATGCATATGAATTGACTAATGCAGATGGAGAAAAATTGAATCATCCTTGGAATGGAGTTTACCTCAAAAAGTACTTTCCATAAAAATGGAGAAACCACTGGTATAATTTCAAGTCATTGATCCTAGGTTGTTCATGAGAAGTCAAGGGTAGGTACCATCCTACACACACAACACTTCCCGATCCTAGAATCCAGACAACCCGACACTTGCGAAAGGCAAGGCAGAAATCTAGAAATGGAAGGAGTACCCTTACCCTATTCTCTTCTACTCGGTCCAAGATAGGGAGAGAAGATTAGAGAGTGGTAGTATCGAAAACACTCGCCACCCTAGTAGGAGGCCGTCTCAGAGGGTACAAAAGGGTGCCAAAAGATGGGCAATGAACCCCTCAGGTTAGAAAAAAATGATCAACCTGTCTGAATGAGTACCCAGAATGATAGTCAAGGCAAATGGCGTTAAAAGATGGGCAATGTCCCCACGGGTCAAAAACCTGTCCAAATATGTGCCACATAGAAAAGAGCAAAAAGAGAAAGAAAAACCCAAAGAGGCGGAACCCCAATGGGTAATTTGAGTGAGAGTAGAGAAATCCCTCTCAATATCTTCAAACCCTATCAAGGACTTCCTCTATACTCTTCCTCCTTAAACCCTAGGGAAAGGTAAACCGACCAAATCCCGGTGGAATCCAAGCCGATCAAAGGAAGAATGTTAGAAGGATTCTAGGTAGGGAAGTTTATTTTTGCACGTGGCATCTACCACTTGAGTCTTGACAAACTCCAAAGACCGATGAACTGTCTCAAATACCAGCATTTTCTCCACAAAAAAAAAATTGCATATTTCAAAATCCACAGAAAAATACATATTTCAAAACCCAAAAAAATGCATATTTCAAAAACCTAAAAAAAATGAATATTTCAAAAATTCAAAAAAAAACACACATATTTCAAAAATCTAAAAAAAAAAATTTTGAATACTTTTGAAAATCCAAATGATTGTTTTCAAGAAAATCCAAAAAAAAAAAAAAATTTAGTCATGATCATTGCCTTAGTTGCATCCATGTTTATTTTACTGCCATGCATATTTCCATTCCTGCATTGCATATCCATTTTTTTACTTTAATTACCTTGTTAAGAAGGCTCTTCCCCTTTGACCTAAGTCAAAGTTGACCATAATGGGCAAAGGGATGAGTCACGGTGAAGGTCTAATCTCCTTCTGTTAAGTGTTTCAGGCATTTCAATACAAGAGAGGAGATGATTCACACCATGACAGGTAAGTTCTCTCAACCCCCCATTTCATTTTAAGTTATTTGCTTTGATTACCTTGTTAAGAAGGCTCCTCCCTTTGACTCAAAATCAAGGCATACGATATACAGGCAAAGGGATGAGTAATGATAAAAATTTAATCATTTTCATTAAGTATTTTCAGGAGCTGAAGAAGCAAAAGGAGAAGGGCGATCAGGTACATTTTTTTTCAAAAAAAAAAAAAAATGGCCATAGGGCGCATGTGCCCTCATCTGGGGGCACATGGCCAGGTGCCCCACCCCCTGGGCGCATGGCCAGGTGCCCTCGATCGGGGGCACATGGACAAAAAAATTCAAAAAAAAATCAGAAAAATCTCAAAAATTCAGAAATTGTCTATAATGTTAAAAATGACTTTTTTGCTAAAGGAACCATCATCAAAAACTTTGTTTTGACATCCAAATGATGGTTCTAATAGTAAAATCTTCCGTTGATCATTTCATGAACAATTTGCTTCATATGACAATTCTGTCTGTTGGGTACTAACTAAAAATGTGCAGGCAACCTTTTTAGTCCTAACAGGTGAATTGGCGAGATCAATGTTACCGAAGGAATGCCATGCCAACCTTGTGGCAAAAGAGAGGAAGCGCTACCTATCGTGGTGCTGTATTCCGTCAAAAGGACAAGACAAGGATGGACCGGAGATGCTGATGAACCAGGCGGTCGATGCAGCTTACCTAAAGATTTCATCCTCAACTTCTCATCAATCTCACATCACAGCACCACCATCACTTCATTTTGCACCTCACATCACTCTTACCATTTGTCACTTAGCTATGCTAGGTCCACTTTATACATATTATATGCATTAATGTTGAAGACCTTGAGAGTGAAGATGACTGGACCCGAGATCCCCTTCAACAAAATCTACGACGGCTTGGTCATTTCTTCACACTCACGGATAAGCCAAAATTGAACATTGGAGGGATGATGGTTCCTAATCGGGTGTCTTGACCTCCAATAGACAATCTATATCTTCAACTATTTTCTACATGATTTTCTATGTGTTCACAAACCATCTCCTTTTCTTTCTTCATCATTACCAATTCTATTTCATTATGTTTTCTCTTTCTTTTATTTCATCATGTTTAATTATTTCTTTTATCCCTTTATGTTTTATTCCTTTCTTTTTTGTTCCACCATGTTTTATTCTATCATTTCTTTTATCTCACAGTGTCTTTTATCCCACCCACCGTGGCAATTGTCATGCCATTGATTCTTCTTTACCTTCATTCTATGTTAGTCCCACCATTATCTTTCAATCTCACTATGGCTTAAATCTGTCTTGTCGTTTTCCGAATACCGGGTTTTCTGCTAGAGCATGATTCATGGTTTTCACGATACCCGAGCAATTTTGTTTTGCTTTAAACGAACCCTTTTAGAACTTGAGGTTCTTCCACTCAGAATTAAACTGAGTATTTCGGTGAAACTTGAATGAACTTGAGATTCCAAATATGATGGATTGGTATTCTTTTCATTTTAAGATCAACTTCTCTTTTACAAAACTTTAGCCCATCACAGTACAAGAACACCGCAAAGTTCGGGTTGCTGACTGATGATGAACCTACGAATTCGAGGACTCCTCACCACGCTGAGGGTTGGCTACATCCTTTTATCCTTTATCACTTACTTTTTCATCTCTCGTGCCAAGGGCATGTCTTTTACCGATCAATTATATGAGGTTTTGATAGAACATGAAAGCGATCTAGAATACTCGAGAGATTCATTTCTTGGATCGGGTAGATAAGCGTGTCTATATCTACACCTTGATGCCACCTTTTCAGTCCATCATCATTCCATTTCGCTACATTCATCTATGTTCACTTGCATTCCATTACAGTTCACTACGAATCACTTCGCTTCATTACATGCCACTCCCTTGCAAAGCCGACATCAAGGCGAGGCAAGCTGTAGACACGCCAAATTCGCCTAATTCAGAGCATAAAACTCATGTTTTATAGGGTAACACGCATGATTTATCATATGATGATGCTGGGTCTTTTTAAGTTGATTTGGAGCTTCGCCGAACGAAATCGGATGTTTTCCGACGTTTTCCGCAAAAAGCCGTAATTTCCGAGCGAAAGCTGCACGTAAATCGTGTGAACACGGAAATTGGCTGAATGACCAATGCCTAATGATCATGCATTGAAGGTTATGGTCATATTTACATCCCGGACAAGTTTTGTTGCATTCCGTGCCTTTCCGGTTTGCTGTCGAAGTCATTTTGACCTATATCGGACCTTCTGTTCACTGCCCTAACTTCCGGATAAAATTCTGAAGTTTTGGAGGGTGTGATAGCTGATACGATGCCATAGAAAGCTTCTTCGGCCTGTTATCTTTCCAACGCAACAAACGGCGTCGAATTCCGAGTTCGGGAGTGTTCGCAATGGCTTCCGGAAGAAGGACGCGCAGAACCAGTCCCATGCGCCCAGGTTCCAGGGCACATGCGCCCGGGACCCAGGACACATGGCCATGCGCCCTACCAGTGAGGCACGTGGCCTTGTGCCCTCACTTGAGGGCACATGCGCCCTACCCTTGAACCAGTCTTTCACCGGGACTCTGCCACTGAACGGTCGGACCGGATAAGATCAAAATTTTCGGAGTGGATAAGATGTGCCCTCACTGGGGGGCACATGCGCCCCTCAGTGGGGCGCATGCGCCTGGCACCAGGGCGCATGTGCCTGGCACCAGGGCGCATGCGCCCAGGGCTAGGGCGCATTCCCCCTATTTTTTAGTCCGGATCAGATCACCTGTTCTCCTATTAAAGGACTCTGATTCTGGCCGTTCCAAAGGGAGGGAAAACGACTCCCCAGGCATCTCAAGACGTCCTATCACCCTCCTGCATCGATTTTATGATTTTTAGAGAGAGAATTTCGAGTTATAGAGAGAGAAAAGTCGGTTCAAGAGAGAGGAAGGCTGTTCTGCAGGTGATCTGCCAAGTCTCTCTTCTTCGGCCTCTACAGCAGTGTGTGGACGTCTGCTGCCTGAGCTCTCTTCATCAAAGTTCTTCCTCTCCAAGTCTTCTTGAGTTTACAATCGACGGAACTTGATTCCAAGGTCGGAGCTGATCGTGACGAGTGCAGAAGAAAAGTCGCGCCTGGCAGATCCTGGACTGCTGCTCGGCTTTTTTGACAACACAGATTTGGCTATATCTTCCTCTATTCAACTCAGAATCTTGCTGTTCCTTTTCCTATCTCTTTGTTTAGTGATTATCCATCATCCTATAATTTTTTTACATTTTTTTGCATTACTTTTACTCTGTTAATCCGAAAAATAAAAAAATGGGTTAGAGATAACCCGAATCCGGTCAGTTTCTAGTCAATTGTGTGTTTTATGTTATTCTCTTTACATATACTCCACTTTGTCTAGTTATAATTGTCTATTTCACTTGTTTATTTGTCTAGTTGCACAGAACATCAAGCACCCACCGCGTTGAGACTTCTTCATCGGCCGGCCGAAGAAGGAGAAGCTTTAACTCACATTCTTCACGCTAAGGTACACACGGTCAATTTTAATTCTATAAATCGGAACCCACGGTTCCTGGCGACCACGTTTATTTCTTCTCACCCTCTTCCCACATGACCCGAACCGTCTCTTTGGTGATCGAGCGACGCCAAGGGATGAAAGTTCGGGGATCAATGTGAGTGTGGGACCGAGGTGAGAATTGCTTTCCGAGCTTTATTCCTTTCTTTTCTCATCCCCTCTTGAGGTGACGATCTGGGTTCACGGACTTCCCTGAAAAGGAGAGGACCCCGTCGAATTTTCAGAGTCGACGGGAGGTTCCGTCGGCGGCAGAGCCGGCAGTGGAGGTCCCGGCAGAGGGACCATCAGAGGCGGAGACCCTTCTCCGCGAGGAGGTGAGTCTCTGCTTTCCTTTCCTTTTGCTGTTTGGTTGCATTGCTCTAATCTTTGTTCCGTGCAGGTTCGAGAGCTGCGGGCCCGAGTGGCCGAGCTAGATGGTGCCCGAGGGGCGGCCGAGGAGACGGAGCGAGCCCTCCGGGATCAGGTATGCTCCCTGGTTTGCTTCATTTTGCTTTCTCGTGGTTTTTAATCTCGTTCTTTGCAGGTAGCTCGACTTCAGGCCCAGGTGGCCGAGCTAGATGGTGCCCGAGGGGCGGCCGAGGAGACGGAGCGAGCCCTCCGGGATCAGGTATACTCCCTGGTTTGCTTCATTTTGCTTTCTCGTGGTATTTAATCTCGCTCTTTGCAGGTTGCTCGACTTCAGGCCCAGGTGGCCGACTTGGAGAGCCGCCCTCCTCTGGCCGACTCCGCCCTTCTGACGGGGGTGAGTCTCTCGAGTTTGTTCCAGTCTTGTTTCTTTTCTTTGCTTGTTGTTGATCTTTGTTTGACCTTGCAGCTGGAGCAGTTAAGGGCTCGGGCCCTCCCCGAGAGTGAGCAGATCCTCCGGCTGCGGGTCCAGCATCTGGAGGAGATGCGGGCAATGGAGGCACGGAGGGCGACACAGCTGTTGGAGCTGGCCCGCTCTCGATCACAGGGTCGGTCACATCGAACCGACTCTCGGCGGACGACGCTTCACGGCCCGAGCCGGTCGGGCACTTCTTCTCGAGCGGGCGGTGAGAGGACTCCCCTTCCCCCTCCTGTAGTAGAGCCGGTTCCCCAGAGCCGGCGGTGGAGGGAGGCGGCGATTCCGATGTGCCGGCCCCTCTGCCACGTGATATACTTGTACACACTTTTGAGCCCATAGTGGATTTATTTTGGCCATCTGCTTCTGCTATCTTCGTACCTGTTGACTGTCTCACTGAACCAGAAGAGCGGTTAGATTTTGTTTAGGCTTAGCCTCTTGCAAGATGTCAAGAGGCATGGGCCTTCTCAACTAGGCAAATAAGAACATAACTATGTAGTGCAGAAACGAAACGTGCATTACAGAAAATTAAATATGAATGCAACTAGACATGCGGTCAACTTACGAGCACTAACTCTTTTAGTTTTGGGGATTTTTCCTGTTTTTTTGGATTTTGAATTTTATGGATTTTTTTGGGGTTTCGGATATTCAGATTTGTAGGGAGTTTTTTGAGAATTTTGCAGATTTTTTTGTTCTTTTGAAATTTCTAGATTTGTTTGGATTTTAGATATATTCATTTTTTTGTTTGTGGATGAAGTAGATGTCCTCACCATTTGCCCTGCTTGCAATTGGGTTCCCCTTCCACAGTACGTGTAGTGGCTAAGGATAAGTGCCACGTGTAGGTGATGTGCCTCCTCCCGGGATTCTTAGGCTTTCTGCCTTCAACAAACCAGGGTCCTGCCGGGGCTCGGTTGATCAACCCTACCCATGGTGGTCGAAGAAGGAAGAAATTAAGATAAGCCTTTGGCCAAACTCAAAGGATATCAAGCGGGTTCCCGTACTGACGCCCATCTGCCAAGTTTAAATCCTTTTGGGTCATCCCTTCTTGCCCATTTTTGTGGCCCACATTCGGACAGGTCATTTTTTGCCTGAGGGGTTCATTGCCCATCATTTGGAGCCTTTTCTTTTTGGGGCTGTTTTTTTAAGCACTCATTCAGACAGGTCTATGCATTTTTTTTCGGTTGACCTGAGGGGTTCATTGCCCATCTTTTGGTGCCTTTTTCTTTTGAGAAGACAGACCCTCTAGGATTTTCCACTCTTCCCAGATGGTGGATATTTTCGGTATTCCTCGCCCGAAGTCCCTTGAATCTTTCCTCGGGCCGAAGCGAGAGAAGAATAGGGCATGGTTGATCTTCTTTGCCTAGCGCTACCTGATTTTTCTTTTCCGGCTTTGACCGTCGAATCCCGGAGCCTAGGCGTGCGATGTGCATAGTGTGATGCTTATCCTTAACCCTTACTTGGACGGGTGGGCCTAATAGCAAGCAAGGACAGGTGAGAACGGACTCCTCCCACAATTTTGAGTGTTTCACACCTTTTTTTTTCATTTTTAGGGAAAATATTTTTTAAGATAGAGTCCATTCCAAGGGTGGGTCAATTCGTCTCCATCTGCGTTAACTAGCTTGTAAGAATTGCCAGGGTATAGTTTCTGAAATCACAAAGGGTCCCTCCCAATTTGGTTGAAGCTTTGAGCGGGGACCGCCCGGCTTTATGAAAATTCTTTTAAGCACAACCTCACCGATTTCAAATTTTCTCTCAACCACCCTTTTCTGATAAAATCTTTTAAGCCTATTCTGGTAAGTCCGCGCATGTTCGGCGGCGGCCAGCCTCCTTTCGTCCAAGAGTTCGAGTTGGGCCAGGAGAGATTCCTGCCGATCATCCGTAGGGATGTCTCGATCGATCTGAACTCAGAGGGAGGGAACAAGTACTTCGTATGGGACTACCGCCTCCATTCCGTGTGCCAAGGCATAGGGAGTCTGGCCCGTTGGGGTTCGGACCGAAGTGCGGTAGGCCCATAGAGCATCGATCAACTTATCCGGCCAATCCGCGAACCTGCTGGACTCACATATTTTCTTAATGATTTTTATCAGGGTTTTGTTAGTGGCTTCTGCTTGACTGTTGCCTTGCGGGTAATATGGGGATGAATGATGCAATTTTATGCGATACCTGTTGCAAAGGTCTTGCAGCTCTTGAGAGACAAACTGAGGCCCATTGTTGGTGACGATGTCGCCGGGGATTCCGAATCTGGACAGGATGTTGCGCCTGATGAAGGTGCACACTGTTGATGCCTTGATCTCCGTGTAAGCACGCTTCGGCCCATTTGGTGAAGTACTCCGTCGCGGTGAGAATAAAAGACTTGGTTTTGTTCGTGGAGTTGGGATCACCAAGGGGACCGATGATATCAAAAGCCCACATAGCGAAAGGCCAGGGGGCATGAATAGGATGGAGAGAGGATGCCGGAGAGTGGATCTTATCGGCATGGAGTTGACATTGGTGGCAGTGCCGGACAAAGATTGAGCAATCCTCCTCCAATGTGGGCCAGTAATACCCCTGCCGAATGATCTTTTTGGCAAGGGCTTGGGCACTAATGTGCCCCCCACACACCCCTGAGTGAGCTTCTTCAAGTACCACTTCGGCTTCTTTCTCATCTACACAACGCAACAGAACCCCTGTCATGCTTCTTTTAAAGAGTGTTCCGCCCAGCACTAGATATTTATGGGAAATTCTTCTGACAGCTTTTCTTTCATCAGACGTAAGCTCGGGTGGGTAGGTCTGATTCTGGCAATATTGAGCAATCTCATGGTACCATGGCCTCTCTTCTTCTTCATCCAATTCTTCAACCTCAATGATTGACAATTCCTCCTTTTGCTCAAGCAATTCCTTTCTTGCGAACTCCTCTTGGACATCAAGAAATCGAGCATCCTTAATAGCAGGTATCATTTTCCGCTGGACAGAAATGGTCCTATTAGACATGCCTAGCGGGATTGATAAAGAGGACGCCAACGATGCTAGAGAATCAGCAAGGATATTCTGAGCACGAGGGATATGGACAAATTCGAGCTTGGTGAAGAGCTTGATGTAAGAAGAAGTGAGTTCTTGATACGGCTTGAGTCCAGGGTGAGATGTTCGATATCTGGAGAGTACTTGCCGAAGAATCAGTTGGCTGTCGCCTATAATTCTTAACTTGGTGGCTCCGTGGAAGCGAGCAGCCTCTAATCCAGCTAAGAGGGCCTTGTATTCGGCAATGTTGTTGGTGGCGGGAAAGCAGAGTTGGAAGGCTTGGGGAATAACAACCCCTTCTGGGGACAGAAGGGCAACTCCGATTCCTCTTCCTTGGGAATTTAAAGCGCCATCAAAATAAAGGGTCCATAGTTCAGAATGATGGAGGGACAAGAGCCCTTCGTCGGGTAGTTCAGACTGGACCGGGTCAAAGTTAGGGATGGGATGATGAGCCAAATGCTCGGCAATAGCGTACCCTCTGATTGATTTCTGTTGAATGTAGGTGATGTCAAATTGGGAGAGAAAACTTTGCCATCTGGCAAGTCGGTCAGTGAGGACAGATTTTTCGAGGAGGAATTTGATAGGGTTCATCCGGGCGATGAGGTTGACCTCGTGAGCAAGAAAGTAGTGCCTGAGTTTTTGTACCACCCAAACTAGAGAGACACAGGTCTTCTCCATGGCGGTGTAATTCATCTCACAAGGGTCAAAGATTTTAGAGAGATAGTAGGCAGCCCGTTCTTTCCCTTCCTCGTCTATTTGTGCCAACACGGCACCTAAGGATTCGTTTAAAACCGAGATGTACAAAATTAAAGGCTTGCCTGGATTTGGGGGTTGGAGTACAGGAGGGCTAGAAAGGTATTTCTTCAAACCGTCAAAAGCCTCTTGGCACTTCTGATCCCATTTAAACTCTGTTTTTGCCCTAGTTAACTCATAAAAAGGCTTACACCTTTGAGAATGCTGCGAGATAAACCGGCGGACAAATTGCAATCTTCCAATCAACCCCCTAAGTTCTTTCAAATTCCTTGGTGGGGGCATATCAATGATAGCCTTGGCTTTATTGGGATCAATCTCAATTCCCCTTTTGCTAACAATGAAACCCAGTAATTTGCCGGATGCTACACCGAACACGCATTTTTTCGGGTTCATTTTTAGCTTAAACTCTCGAGCTCTCTGCAAGACCCTTCTTAAAACCTCAGAATGTTCACCTCGTGTTCGGGATTTGACCACTAAATCGTCCACGTACACCTCTACACATTGATGCATCATATCATGAAAGATCGCCATCATTGCCCTCTGATAGGTAGCTCCTGCATTTTTTTAGTCCGAAAGGCATGACGACATAACAATACGTTCCCCAAGGCATAGTGAACGATGTTTTCTCCTGATCCTCTTCTGCTAGCCGAATTTGATTGTACCCAGAATATCCATCCATGAACGAGAGGGTTTCAAAACCGGCTGTATTATCAACAAGTACATCGACGTGAGGGAGAGGAAAATCATCCTTAGGGCAGGCTTTGTTCAAATCTCTAAAATCAATGCAGATGCGGACTTTGCCATCTTTCTTCATTATCGGGACAATGTTGGCCACCCATTGAGGATAAAGGACGACTCTAATGAATTTGGCTTGATGCAATTTATCGACCTCTTCTTTCATTTTTAGGGCCACTTCTGGGTGAAATCTTCTAAGCTTTTGTTTCCTGGGACAGCTCCATCCTTAAGTGTCAAACGATGTTCGACCAGTGAATTGTCTAGTCCCGGCATATCCTGATAAGTCCATGCAAATGTATCCCGGTATTCTTGCAAAGTCCCTATCAAATCTGATTCTTGGGAGGGGGATAGACTAGCACTGATGAGAACAACTTTTGGATCATCCAATGTTCCAAGATTAAGTTCCTTCGTAGGCTCATCAGCAGAAGCTAAGGGTTCTTCAAATCTCCTCAAGCCTGAAGCATAGGCATCTGCTACATCCTCTTCCTCATCTGTATCAACGTCTTTTTCTGAACCGACTTCATATACTCCCAAAGATTGATCTATGTTTTCTTTGTCCTCATAGAAGACTTCATCCAGCCGAATACTGTTATCCCAAAATCCTGGCAATTTCGCACATTCTAAGCTCTTGCCAGCCAGTTGATATAAATACCGATTTGGTACCTGCTTACCCTTAGCCTGGACTCTTTTGGATACTAATCCTAAGGGAAATGAATGAGATGATGAGGAGGGGAGGTCAGGAGAAGTGATATCTACAGGGGGTGAAGGGTAGAGCAACTCGCTCAAGGACTCGGTCCCCGAGGTTGGAAGGCCCTTGGGGGCAAGGACGGACGTTTCCTCGATCGAAATGCGAGTTGTGAGAAGGACGTTTTTTTTGGGTAGTGCCAATCATATGCACAGGACGGGTCATGGCACTGTTTTCACTACGAAGGGAAAGGAATGTGAAAGTTTGAGAAAAATTTTGGACGGGGTCGTGGTCCTCTTTGATCGGAGATGAGTCGGTTGACCCTAGAAGGGGAAGATTTAGTGGATCGGGCGGGCCATCTGGTCTGACCCAGGATTGAACTTGCTCAATGGCCAAAGAGGCAAAGGCCTCGATTAGTGTAGAATGAAGAGGGCTTTCGGGCCCAATGGCGATGATTGTGTGGGACGGGGGTAGTTCATTCCTTGCATGGGCCCGAAAGGGCCTGCCACGGAAGGGCATTGGGAGCCCATGGGAGAAGCTTAGTTGAAAGAGGGGCTCAGCCCCAGAGAATGAAAAGTTGAGGGAAGGTCCTCGTGGAATGATTAGGGGGGAATGGCAAATTTGTTGCCCGGGGTGCTTACTGATCCTTGGCGACTCAAGCGGTTCTTTCCTTGATTCTTCCTCCTCGACCGGAAATAGTAACGATAAAGGTAAGATCAATTCATCCTCACCTTCGTCGATCTTATGCCTTTTCCGTGGACGATGGTTGATGTCGTTGAGATAGCCTGGCTCCTCTTCTTTGATCTGGATTATTTCCCCTTTCAGAAAGTATTTTGCAAGGCCTTCGCTGCCGACCGTTGTTCGGGCCTTTTGCCATTCTGGATTGTCCCATCATATCCCAGGCCAGTTTTAGTAAGTCGATTGGCGGGGTTGATGGGTTCTGTGATGCCTTGCAAGAATTTGCCCAACCCTCGGCCCTCTTGATACCCCAAAATTCTCATGATGTGCCATCCTATTGGTTCTTCTGCGTCCTTCCTTTTTTGCTTTGGCTGCCATCTTTTTCTTGGTGGTTCTATTAATGTGAAAAGCGGCCGGCTTGGTAATCCGAGGCCGGCGTCATCGTTACATAACCGGTTACCTTTACGGTTGCCCCTTGTGAGGGAACTTGATACACTGATGATTAGTAGATGCTACCGCCTCTAGTGCTTCAAGATAAGGACGGCCCAAAATGACCCGGTAGGTAGGATCCATCTCCAACACATGGAAGTCGACTGTGACTGTCTTGGGACCGAGCTCGACATCAAGAAGAATGGTGCCGTGTGCGGGTCGCTTCATGTTATCAAATGCCGTCACAGTGATGTGAGAAGGTTGGATCTCCGTTTCTGAAATGCCGCAACAGTTCAATGTCTCGGGAGGTATGATGTTTAAGGAGGCACCGGTATCTACCAAGCATGAATCTATCGGGGTGCCTCGAATGTTTACTGTTAAGCATAATGCACACCTCCTGGCTTCGGGGGCTGCCAACTCCTCATTAGTGAAAGTTAGGGCTGGATGTTCACTCCGGGGAGCCAAGACAGCGGTGATTCTCTCGGGCGGGAGGCTTTCACTGACAAGCACCTTTTGTAAATACTGCTGGAGCACTTCTTGGTGAACTTTGGTCCGCTTGATTAATTCCAGAATAGAAATTCTGGCTGGTGTTTTATCGAGGTGTTTCAGCAGATCATATGTAGTTCCTGGTATCGGTTCCTCAACTGGTTCTTCCTCAATTTCTGGGGCTACTTGCATTGCACCGGCTTGGGGAAAGACGCGTTGGACCATACGTCCGCTCCGTAGGATGGCAGCAAGAGGTGGTGTAGGCCCGGCATGTGATGTTTTGACGGGGACTGGCGTGTGATCTAAGTGACTGGACTGGGTATGCTTGGGCAGAGGTGGTGGGGCATTGACAGGGCTAAGCGGGGTTGTTACTGGGCTAATGGGCCGAATGGTGAGGGGTGATGGTTGTGGCATTTTTACTGGCATGGTGGATGCTGGATTAGTCAACGGGGGTGCTGGTCTAATGATGGGTGGTAGAGGGGGTGTGACAGCTAATGGAGGTGGTGCACGTGGTCGGATAATTGGTCCTAATAGAAGAGGGGTTGCGGTGACAGACCCCTCCGCAGGTCGTGGCGATGTACGGATGATAGGTGGTAGGTTGGGAGAGGTACGGGGGATGGACAAGATGGCCCTATCAGGGCGGTGAGGGGTGTATGATTGGAAGGAGGTGGTAGCTGGGTCCATCTGCCAATCTTGTCCTCGGCGGGACGATTCTTCGGCCAGGGTTAGGATAGGATTTATGGGATGGCGAGGGGGTGCTGCTATTGGAGCGGGCGCATGGTTCGACAAAGGGTTGCGCACTATCCCAAGGCCCTGATCATGCGGTTGTTGTTGCTGTTGTTGTTGTTGTTGTTGTTGTTGTTGTTGCTGCTGCTGCCCTCGAGGTCTTGACTGTTGTGTTTTCAAAGACTCAATATATACCCCCATTTGTGCCCAATCAATACTCCCTTGGTCGTGAAGATCATGGATGTAGTCTCGAATTGAAAACAATCCTCGATCATGTGACCCGGGTATCGGTGATACATGCAATACCGTCCGGTGTTTGCCGTGCCTCGGCCGGACGTGTCTTTCTTTTGGGAGCTCTATACGTTGTGCGGCCATCAAGGCATTGAAGATATCTCGTAAGTGAGTAGGGCAATGGCGGGTAATTTTCTCGTCGGGGACCGATTTTCCTTGGTTGGTGTGCAACCGGAGGAGGGGCCTGGTGGTAGGTTTCGGGGCCCTGGGTTGTGGGGCTCGAGGCATCAAAGGTTGTTGGTTACGGGGTCGGTATTGTTGGACTTGGTATTGGGGAGGCCGTGGGGGAAGTTGGGGCCGGGGCTGGTCTTTGGAGGAATTTGGAGCATTCTGTTAGGAGGAGGGTTTCTATGTTGGTGTGGGTAATTGTTAGGGGGTTCCCCACAACACTAACATGCTCATGGCTTACTATCCCCTCGATTCTTGGTCCGGAGGTGGAAGGAAAGGTTTTCTTGGTGACCCGAGGTCGGGGATCAAATAGGTTCATAATAGGTGAATCCCGCAGCTGGGTCTGGATGTACCGCGCCTTTTCATATAATTCACTCATGGAAGTGGGATGGTGAAGGGCAAGCATGTTTTTCATGGCCGGGGTTGCATTTGTTATGATCAGCTTGACCTGCTCTTGCTCTGACATCGGATCTGTGAGCTTCTCTGCCATGGCCCTCCATCTATCTACATACCTGATAAAATCCTCATCTGTTTTCATTTTCTCAGCTACTGTGTCGGTGATGGAGTAGGCTATTCCAACTCGGTCTTGATATCTCTGCAAAAATTTGGCTTTGACAATATCAAAGTTACCGGCCTCCGTTGAATCAAGTGAATAGAACCACTCAAGCGCCGAGCCCTCCAATGATCTTCTAAATAGAAAAGCAAGGGCTCTCGGATCATTCTGCCATGTGACGGATTCGTATAGAAAGTCTTTGACGTGGAGGAAGGGGTTGCCGGACCCGTTGTAACGGCGGAACACCGGCATTTCAGAATGAGGAAGATGGAAAGTAGGGAGCGAGGGGAGAGATATTTCAGGGGCAACTTTGGTGCCAACCAGACGGCGAATTTCCTTGTACTGCTCCTCCATCTGACTTAGGCGGTTTAGCATGGCCTGGTCAATAGAGGGCTCTCGAACAATTGGGGGAGGAGGGGGTGTTTGATACACCGGAGGGGGAGCTAAGTAGGCCGAAGCGGCCGGACATGGAATGTGGGTTGGTGGACATGCTGCTTGACGGGGAAGATTAAGATGATTAGAAGAGAAGACTGGTGGTCGTGATGGTGCGGCCAAATTTGGATCCGGGTGGTTTAGGATAGCCACCGGATGAGGAGAACTTGGGGGTGATGGCCCGGTATAGGAATGGCCATGGGCGGCCGCATCGGGTCGACGCGCTACTGAGCGAGGGGTAGAAACACGTAAACCACCGGTGAGAGGGTCATGATTGGCGGGCGACTTGCCCTTGAGAATAGCCTCGATGGCTTGAAGTTGGGTGGGGTAGGCATGAGAGAATGCCTCCCAAAGGGAACCCGGGTTGGGTGGAGGAGAAACTTGATCCGGCTCAGCGGGAGCTCCTGGTTCGTTAACGGCATAAACAGCGTCGGGGAAGAGTGACGGCTCGCCTTCTGCCCCAAAGTAGGCCTGTTCATACTCTGCTTGCTCGCAATGTTGATCCATGATGACTCGTCCGGACCTGAGCGACACAGGCATAAAGCAAAGAAAGACGAAGTTTTCTTCTTTTTGGGTGTTTTCTTTTGAGCAGATTTTTCTTTTTGGGTTGTTTAATTCTAGAAGACAAGTTTTTATCCGAAAGCAAAGTTTTCTTTGACAAAGATTTTTTGGATTGCTTCTTAGAGGTTATTTTCTTTGATTGTCGTGATCAGAGAAGTTTTTTACCTCAAAGGAACAACTTCTTTTGGTGACTTTTCTAGATTTTTGTAGGAGAGAGTCCCCCCCCCTTTTCTTTTTTCTTTTGGTTACACAAACAAATTAAAGCAAAGACTTGGAATGCTTAGCGCAAAATTTTTTTTGTTTCAACCTTAGATTAGTGGCTTGTTTAGCAAAGTATTGTCCACTCCAATAAATGGGTGGGACCCTATGCTCACACAACGCCGAGCAACGTAAGGTGAAACGATTTCTCACACGGATAGGTAATGGGTAAACTTCGGGTTTTGGGGAAATGGTACAACCAGCCCGATCGGTGAAGAGGGAATCCTTCACGTCTGGGGACTTACGGAGGCCTTGGCGGAAACCAACTTAGTCAACCGAGAGGGAATCCCCGGAAGAGAAGTCGAGATCCACCAAGAATGGTGTTTTGGATGTGTATGGCTTTGGGAGGAGAGTGAGCCCCCCTTCTCGGATGACCTACGAGGCCGGATGGAACCGGTACCTCGATGCAAGCTAATGCAAGAGAATGAGCAAGGATAAAGGAGCAAGCAAAATAAAAATAAAATAAAAGCAACACAACGTGAGAGAAGTACAAAGGAACTTAAGAGATGATGGTGCACAAAGAAATTTAAACACTAAGACAGGTTTGCATGCTGAAAATTAGAAGGTAGTAAGAGTGATAAGGGTTGGAAGTGAAACAAGAAGCAGGAACTAAAAGCAGTTTCGGGGAATTGCAGGCGCTCCGGTACCGCGCCGCCAGGCGTCGCGGTATCAGGACGCTTTTAACAGGAATCAGCAAATTTTAAGAAAAGCTATAAAGCAAGGGTCCCGCGGGGACATAAAGGTGATATGATGCTGAGAAAGCAATAAACGACAATGCTTTTTAAATGAAAAGGTATTAAAAGTAGAGTTGACTCGCGCGGGAGTCGGTGCTTGTAGATGCTTCGAGCTCGCGGAGCTCGGTTTGCAAACGTCCTAGCAAAGGGTAGCAGTGGTGCCCCTTTGATAGGATCAACGAAAGAGAGGGCCAAGCGGGTCCGATGTTGTACCACTCGCGCGGAGAGTGGGGAAATGGGGGGTGGCTCACGCGGGAGCCAAGGAGTAGTGGCCCACGCGGTGAGCAAGAGAGGTTCTAACCTTTAAAGGAGGGGGACGAAATACAAATAAACGTGGAGATAAAGAGAGTGAATAGAAGACTTACTTGATGGAAGAGGCTTTCATTCAAAGAAATATGGCAAGCGACTTTCCCTTGGCTTTAGATGTCCCACCGTGGTCGCCAAAGGATGTGGACGCCGGAAAGAGAGAGAGTGTGGAGGGGGGAGAGATATGTCCTCGTGCGTGTGTATGTGTGTGTGTTTCCTTTCTTACGGTCTTGATAGGGTGGGTTCGTGTTAATCACGCCATAGACGCGGTCGTGGATGATTCCGACGGACCGTTCTATTGCCTGCTTCTCTTCCTTCTTTCCTTCTCCGCACTCACCTTGATCCCCGGACTACTCAACCCTTGATGTCACTTGGGCATCGAAGGACCGGTCCGGGTCGTGAGGAGAATCGAGGGGAAAGAAGATCGGATAGCCGGTGGCATTTTCAACACTAACTTAACCTATAAACCGAAAGAGGAAGGGATGGTGTGGTCGCCAGGAGCCAGAGAGGCTCCGATGATAGAAATAAAAGAAATGAACTAGTAAAGGAAGTGAGAGTGACCGGTTACCTCGATAAGCTGGGAGATTGCGGGGGTTCTATCTTCTCCTTCCTCGGCCGGCCGGGGAAGAATAGCCTTGGAGAAACTCGCTTGCCTGAAAAGAAAGTATGAATGAAAGCACAACGATTAGAACTAAAGATGGAGCAGTAACTATTCGTAAGAAAGAAGAGCAATGACAAAAGGGGTTGAACGAACCGGATTAGGACTAACTCCTAACCCCTTCTTAAGGGAGGATCTAAATGACCTAAGAATAAGATGCGTTATGCTATACTAATGTAACATGCATAATGAAACCCAAATGAACAATAAAGGAGAGAGTAAGGTAAGGAAGAAGATCGTAGAGAAGCCCGGTGCTTCTGGCTTCTGGAAATTGCGGGCGCTCCGACGACAGTCGCCCGGCGTCACGTCGGGGAGCGCTCCGGTTCTCTGCCAGCGGTCTTCAATGCAATCTTCTCCCGGTTCCAATGACGAGGGATCGGATTCCTAGTCGGATTTGGAGGTTTCTTGGTACTCTTTGTAATGGCTTTCAATGGTATGATGGCCGGGGTCTTGAATGGTTTTTGAGTGGTATTGAATGAGCGGAGTGAAAGGGGTGTAATGGAGGATGGAGAGGCTTGGGAGTGAGATGGGGGCTTGGAAGGTGGTGGGAGGATGTTGGAAGGCTCAAGAAAGCTCTTGGGGAGTTAAGGCTCTGGGAATCCCTCTCTCTGCTCCTTAAACTCTCTCTCTTAGGAGCTTGGAACCTCTCTCCTGGAACCTCTCTCTTTTTTTTTTGGAACCTCCAAAATGTGGGAGAAGGGTCTCCTTTTATAGGTGCGCAAAAGTGACCCTAGCGCTCCGCCCTGAGGACGCCTGGCGTCGCAGTATGGGAGCGCCTGAAAATCTGCCGACAAGTCGGTGGACCAGCACGTCCGACCATACCTGTCGCCACCTACCACCCTGCGTGTCAGGCGGCGGTTGTCAGCGGAAATCCTGGCGCTCTGACAGGGGAGCACCTACGGCCTATGGCTGTCAGACTGCAAATTCGGCGCATGCGGAGCCTGCGGTGACAGTTGTCAGGCGGGAATCCAGGTGCTCCGACGGCGGAGCGCCTGGACCCTCGGTACGATTTCGACAACGCATCGCTGACCGTCTGAAAAGCCGTCTGTCACGGGCGGAATTGCAGGCGCTCCGGCAGAGGAGCGCTTGTACTTTCGTACGTTTCTGGGTACGATGCCGTCCGGTCGGACAGAAGGGTAAAAAGGCGGTAAATTACAGGCGCTCTGACGTCGCAACGCCAGGCGTCGCGATATCGGGACGCCTGAAGATTTTCCAAAATTCGGTCATTTTTATGTCAAATCGACCTCTCTGATCGGGAGAAAACAAGTGTTAACTATAGAAATGAGATTGTTCTTTCTGTAATCGGGCCAAATTCGCGTATCTACACCAGCAACCCGAACTTTGCGGTGTTCTTGTACTGTGATGGGCTAAAGTTTGTAAAAGAGAAGCTGATCTTAAAATAAAAGAATACCAATCCATCGTATTTGGAATCTCAAGTTCATTCAAGTTTCACCAAAATACTCAGTTTAATTCTGAGTGGAATATTCTCAAATTCTAAAAGGGTTTGTTTAAGCATTACAAAATTGCTCGGATATCGTGAAAACCATGAATCATGTTCTAGCAGAAAACCCAGTATTCGTAAAATGACAAAACAGACTTAAGCCATAGGGAGATTGAAAGGTAATGGTGGTACTAACATAAAATGATGGGAAAGAAGAAACAATGGCATGACAAATATGACACGGTGGGTAAAATACAAGACACGGTGGGATAAAAGAAAGGAAAGAATAAAACATGGTGGAACAAAAAGAAAGGAATAAAACATGAAGAGATAAAATTGGTAATGATAAGAATAAAAAAAGGAGATGGATGTGCAAACATAGAAAATTATGTAGAAAATAGTTGAAAATATAGATTGTCTATTGGAGGTCAAGACACCTGATTAGGAACCATCGTCCCTCCAATGTTCAATTTTGGCTTATCCGTGAGTGTGAAGAAATGACCAAGCCATTGTAGATTTTGTTGAAGGGGACCTCAGGCCCAGTCATTTTCACTCTCAAGGTCTTCAACAATAATGCTTATAATACGTATCAAATGGACCTAACATAACTAGGTGACAAATGGTAAGAGTGATGTGAAGTGCAAAATGAAGTGATGGTGATGATGTGAGATTGATGAGAATGTGGATTTGAGTGAAGTCTTCAGGCGTGGTCTATCGACTTGCATCGGCTGCCTGATTCATCAGCATCTCTGGTCCATCCTTGTCTTGCCTTCTGATGGAATACAGCACCACGATAATATTCAGTTGGGTGGCACTTCCTCTCTTTTCGCCACAAGGTTGGCATGACGTTTTCTTGGGGAATACCGATCTCGCTAATTCACCTGTTAGGACTTAAAAGATTGCCTGCACATTTCTGGTTAGTACCCAACAGGCGAAATTATCATATGAAGCATATTGTTCCTAAAATGAACAACTTAAGTTTTTACTATTAAAATCATCATTTTAAGGTCAAAACAATGTTTTTGATGATGGTTTCTTTAGCAAAAATGTCATTCTTAACATTATGGACAATTTTTGATTTTTTGAAATTTTTCTAAATTTTTCGAATTTTTGTCCATGTGCCCTCGATCGGGGGCACCTGGCCATGTGCCCCCAGATGAGGGCACATGCGCCCTGAGGCATTTTTTTTTTGAAAATTTTTTTTACCTAATGGCCCTTCTCTTTTGCTTCTTCAGCCCCTGCAAACACTTAGCAAAGATGATTAATTTTTCATCATGACTCATCCCTTTGCCTGTATATCATTTGCCTTGATTTTGAGTCAAAGGGAGGAGCCTTCTTAACAAGGTGGAATAAAACAAATGACTTAAATGAAATAAAGGTAAGGGTTAAGAGAACTTACCTTCTGTGGTGTGAATCTTCTCCTCTTCTACATTGAAATGCCTGTAACACTTGATAAAAGGGGATTAGATCTTCACCATGACTCATCCCTTTGCCTATTATGGTCAACTTCGACTTAGGTCAAAGGGGAGAGCCTTCTTAACAAGGTAATTATAGTAAAAAAATGGATATGCAATACAGAAATGGAAATATGCATGACAGTCAAATAAATATGGATGCAACTAAGGCAATGATCATGACTGAACAAAATTTTTTTCGGCTTTCTTAGAAATATCATTTTTTGTGGATTTTTGAAATATTCAATTTTTTTGGAATTTTGAAATATGTTTTTTTTTGGGTTTTTGAAATATGCATTTTTTCGGATTTTTGAAATATTCATTTTTTTGAGTTTTTGAAATATGCAATTTTTTTTGGACTTTTGAAATATGCAAATTTTTTGGACTTTTGAAATATGCATTTTTTTTGAGTTTTTTTTTGAAATATTCCTTTTTTGGGGTTTTTGAAATATTTCTTTTTTTTGGATTTTGGAAATATTTACTTTTTGTGGAGAAAATGCTGGTATTTGAGATAATTCATCGGTCTTTGGGGTTTGTCAAGACTCAAGTGGTAGATGCCACGTGCAAAAATAAAGTTTCCTACCTAGAATCCTTCTAACCTTCTTCCTTTGATCGGCTTGGATTCCACCTGGATTTGGTCAGTTTACCCTACCCAAGGGGTTTAAGGAGGAAGAGTATAGAGGAAGTCCTTGATAGGGTTTGAAGATGTTGAGAGGGATTTCTCTACTCTCACTCAAATTACCCATTGAGGTTCGGCCTCTTTGGGTTTCTCTTTCTTTTTTTGCTCTTTTCTATATGGCACATATTTGGACAGGTTTTTGACCCGTGGGGACATTGCCCATCTTTTAGTGCCTTTTGCCTTAACTATCATTCTGGGTACTCATTCAGACAGGTTGATCATTTTTTCTTTTTCTAACCTGAGGGGTTCATTGCCCATCTTTTGGCACCCTTTTGCACCCTCTGAGACGGCCTCCTACTAGGGTGGCGAGTGTTTTCGATACTACCCCTCTCTAATCTTCTCTCCCTATCTTGGACCAAGTAGAAGAGAGTAGGGTAAGGGTACTCCTTCCATTTCTAGATTTCTGCCTTGCCTTTCGCAAGTGTCGGGTTGTCTGGATTCTAGGATCGGGAGGTGTTGTGTGTGTAGGATGGTACCTACCCTTGACTTCTCACGAACAACCTAGGATCGATGACTTGAGATTATACCAGTGGTTTCTCCATTTTTTATGGAAAGTACTTTTTGAGGTAAACCCCATTCCAAGGATGATTCAATTTTTCTCCATCTGCATTAGTCAATTCATATGCATTGCCTGGATACTTTTCAGTGATTACAAAAGGCCCTTCCCAGTTAGGTTGCAACTTGGAGCGGGGACCCCCTGGCTTAACGAATATGCGTTTGACTACCATCTCACCGATCTCGAATTTTCTCTCGACCACCCTCTTTTGATAAAACCTTTTGAGTCTATTCTGATAAGTCCAGGCATGCTCGGCAGCGGCTAGCCTTCTTTCATCCAAGAGTTCAAGCTGTGCAAGGAGAGATTCTCGTCTCTCATCAACAGGAATATCCCTGTTGAGCTGTACTCTGAGAGATGGAAGTAATACTTCGTAGGGAACTACTGCTTCCATCCCATATGCCAAAGCATACGGGGTTTGTCCAGTGGGAGTCCTTACAGAAGTACAATAAGCCTATAGAGCATCTACAAGCTTATCAGGCCAGTCGGCAAACTTGCTAGACTTACAAGATTTCTTGATGATTTTGATTAAGGTTTTGTTGGTGGCTTCTGCTTGACCATTGCCTTGAGGATAGTATGGTGATGAATGATGTAATGAAATGCGATACTTGTTGCAAAGATCACGCAGATCTTGAGAAAGAAATTGTGGCCCATTATCGGTGACAATGTCGCTGGGGATCCCGAACCTTGCCAGGATGTTGCGCTTGATGAAGGAGCAGACTGTTGATGCTTTAATCTCCACGAATGCTTCCGCTTCAGCCCACTTTGTGAAGTACTCCGTTGCTGTCAGAATGAATGATTTTGAGCGCATTTTGGAGTTGAGGTCACTCAAGGGGCCAATGATATCAAAGGCTCACATGGCGAAAGGCCATGGGGCATGAATTGGATGAAGGGAAGATGTGGGAGGGTGAATCTTGTTGGCATGGAGTTGACATGAATGACAGTGCCGAACAGAGATGGAGCAGTCTTCTTCTAGAGTTGGCCAATAATACCCTTGTCGGATGATTTTCTTAGCAAGGGCTTGGGCATTCACATGACCACCACAAACTCCAGAATGTGCTTCCTTTAGCACCAACTCGGCTTCTTCTTCATCAAAACACCTAAGTAAGATTCCACTTAGGCTTCTCTTATAGAGCACTCCTCCTAGGATTGTATACCTCTGGGATACTCTTCTGATTGCCTTCTTTTCCTTGGTGGTTGATCCAGGTGGATATGACTGATCTTGGCAATACCTCGCAATCTCGTCATACCAAGGTCTCTCACCTTCTTCTAATTCTTCCAACTCAATCAAGGAGATTTCTTCTTTATGTTCTAAGTATTCCTTTCTGTTGAACCTCTCCTTAACCTTCAGAAAACGTTCATCCTCAATTGCTGGAATTGTTCTCTTACAAATGTGTATAGTCCGCACTTGCTTGCCTAGCGGGACAGATAGAGATGAAGCTAGTGAAGCTAAGGCATCGACGAGGATATTCTGAGCACGGGGGACATGGACAAAGGTGAGTTTGAAGAATAGCTTGATGTAGCAGGTGGTGAGCTCCTGGTAGGGTTTGAGGTTTGGATGAGAAGTTCGGTACTTGGATAGGACCTGGCGTAGGATCAATTGATTATCACCTATCACCCTCAGTTGGGTGGCACCGTGGAAATGAGCGGCCTCCAGCCCGGCCAGCAAGGCTTCATACTCAGCTATGTTGTTGGTTGCTAGAAAGTTAAGCTGAAAAGCCTGTGGAATGGTGACACCTTCAGGTGACAGAAGGACAATACCTATCCCTCTACCATGAGAGTTCAGAGCCCCGTCAAAATATAATGTCCAAAGATTGGGAGATCGGACTGACATTAGTTCGTCATCCGGGAACTCCGACCGGACTGGGTCAAAGACGGGTATGGGATGATGGGCAAGGTGTTCAGCAATAGCATAGCCCTTGATTGCCTTCTGTGGGACATAAGTGATATCAAATTGGGATAAGAAACTCTGCCATCGCCCTAACCGATCAGTCAAGACTGTCTTCTCTAACAGAAACTTAATGGGATTGATACGAGCAATGAGCTTGATGTGGTGAGCAAGGAAATAATGTTTGAGTTTCTGAACCACCCAAACAAGAGCAGCACAGGTCTTTTCTACCACAGTGTACTTCAGCTCACAAGCATCAAACATCTTAGACAAGTAATAAGTAGCTCGTTCTTTCCCTTCTTCATCAATTTATGCAAGGACTGCCCAAAGAGAGTTCTCAAGAACTGAAATGTAGAGGACCAAGGGCTTGTCGGGAATTGGTGGTCTAAGTACAGGGGGACTTGCCAGGTATGTTTTCAACCCATCAAACGCCTCCTGGCACTTCGAATCCCATTTAAACTCGACCCCCGCCTTGGTTAACTCATAGAAAGGTTTACACCTTTGGGAATGTTGTGAGATAAACCGGTGGAAAAATTGTAGCCTCCCAATCAATCCTCGAAGCTCTTTCATATTCTTCGGGGGAGGCATACCAATAATTGCCTTGGCCTTGTTTGGGTCGATCTCTATGCCCCTTTTGCTTACTATGAACCCAAGTAGCTTTCCTGATGAAACTCCAAATGTACACTTCTTAGGGTTCATTTTTAGCTTGTATTCTCTAGCTCGTTGCAAAACTTTCCTTAGTACTTCAGAATGATCTTCCCGACTCTTGGACTTGATAACCAAATCATCCACATACACATCTACAAGGGTGTGCATCATGTCGTGAAAGATAGCCATCATAGCCTTCTGATATGTAGCACCAGCATTCTTTAACCCAAAGGGCATGACAACATAGCAACATGTTCCCCAAGGTGTAGTGAATGAGGTCTTCTCTTGGTCCTCCTCAGCTAACCGGATCTGATTGTATCCAGAATAGCCATCCATGAATGAAAGCATTTCAAATCCAGCTGTGTTATCAACCAAAACATCGATATGAGGCAAAGGGAAATCATCCTTAGGACACGCTCGGTTCAAGTCCCTGAAATCTATACAAATACGAATTCGTCCATCCTTCTTCATAACAGGGACTATGTTAGCCACCCATTGCGGATATAGGACAACTTTAATAAATTTTGCTTGGTGTAGTTTGTCAACCTCTTCTTTCATTTTGAGTGAAATATCAGGGTGGAACCTCCTGAGCTTTTGTTTAATCGGGGTAGTTCCAGGTTTCAAGGTTAATCTATGTTCAACCAGTGAATTATCTAATCCCGGCATATCTTCATATGTCCATGCGAACGTGTCCTTATATTCTTCCAAAACTTTGATCAAAAATTTGTTCTTCTGAGGGAGTGAGGTTTGCACTAATGAGGATAGTCTTAGGATCTTCCAGGGTTCCTAAATTCAGTTCCTTGGTCGGTTCATTCCCTGTGGCTGATGGTTCTTCAAATCTTCTAAGTCCAGATGCATATGCATCAGCCAAGTCCTCGATTTCATCCTCGGATTCGGGATCCTTCTCTGATACCACCTCATATACTCCCAAAGTATGATCTATGTTATGCTCATCCTCATATCGTATTTCATCTAGCTGGATGGTATTATCTAAAAAGTTTGGCAGTTTTTCACATTCTACGCATTTCTGTGCCAATTGTTGCAGATACCTATTTGGAACTCGCTTACCTCTGACTTTCCTATTTCCTAACCTAACTTGACCTACTGAAGATAAAGCTAGAAAGGTGGTATTTACAGTGGAGGGAGGATCGAGTAAATCGATCAATGATTTAGAAAAGAGGGATCCCTGATTGGGAGCACCCTCTGGGATAAGTAGAGACGTCTCCTCGATGGAAATGTGAGTTTCAGAGAAGACGTTTTTTTTTGGATTCTCAAGTAAAAAGATAGAATGGGCCTGAGTGACTAGAGGCTTGCTAGAAGATGTCTGAATTAATAGAGAGAAAAACTTAAGAATAAAGGGGAAAAAGGGGCTCGTGGGCCCAATGGTAACAGAAAGTGGACACATGGGTCCAAAACTAATGAAAAAAGTAAACGGGTACGTGGACCCAATCATAGAAATAAATGGGCATGTGAGCCCATGTTGAGAAAAGCCCTCAGTTCTGAAGTTGATGAGGGGAGCACATGGGCAAGCAGGCCCAATAAGAGTGGAAGGTTGAAGAGGGCACATGGGCCCAAAGTGGGTAAGTGGGCCCTGAAGCCCATCCAAAAGATCTAGAAACAAAGGTACGAGGTTCAACCATGGGATTGTTGTATTTGGGCCTCGTGGAATGGTTTTGACTTAGGTGGTATGCTTAACCAGATGATCCAATATTGATCTGCCCTTGGGTGGTTCTTGATACTCTTCCCCACTTGAGAACAAACGAGTTAAAGATAAGCACAGGTCTTCCAAGTCTTCTTCTTCTTCATCTGGAGCCTTTCTTCTCTTGATGTACCATCACGGAACTTTTGCCATCTTCAGCCATCATCATGGTCTCCCCTTTGATAAAAAATGTATGGAGTCCCATGGCATATCCTGGCTGGAAGATCCTCCTTGGGATGGAACCCTCTTCATCTCCCAACCCCTGCCTGCGTGGCCTTTTCACAGTTTCAATTGGCTGAGTGATCCCTTGAAGATCCTTGCCTAAACCTCTTCCAGGCTGATAGCCCAATTTCATCATCATCCGCCATCCCAGTGTGTCTGGTAGAGAGGCGGTCATGCATCTGACTTCTGGCAATTCTCCCACTGAGATCTGGGGTTGTATTGACAGACCTAGGGGTAAAGAAGCATCGTTTAGCTCGTCTCTTATAGGAATGCTAGTCACCTTGACCACCTGTCCTTTAAAGAGAAACTTTATGCACTGGTGGTTTGTTGAAGCCACAGCTCCTATTGCCTCCAAGTATGGCCTCCCAAGTATAGCCCGAAAAGTTGGATTAATTCTAGAACATGAAATTCCGTTGTGACCGTACATGGTCCAAGTTTAACTTCTAGAGTGACCACCCCATGTGCAGACTTCTTAGAGTTGTCGTAGGTCGTCACCATGGCACAGGATGGCTTGATTTCTTGCTCAGAAATGCCACACAACTGCAAAGTTTCTGGCGGCATAACGTTGATAGAAGCTCCAGTGTCAACCAAACATGATTTTACTTCGACATTGCAGATGATAACAGCCACATGCAAAGCATATCTCCTAAATTCTGGATCTGCTAATTCTTCCTGTGAGAAAGTGAGTATTGGGTGCTCGCTTCTAGGGGCTAACACTGTAGTGATCTTCTCAGGTGGGAGATCCTCATTCACCATTACCCTTTGTAAATATTGCTGTAGAATCTCCTGGTACACTTTTGATCTTTTGATCAACTCAAGTATAGAAATACGGGCTGGTGTCTTATCCAAATGTTTTAACAGATCATACGCCGTGCCTGGCAATGGTTCTTCCACTTGTTCCTCCTCCACTGGCTCCTGCGGTTGAGTTCCGGCTTGGGGAAAGAGCCGCTGGAACATCCTCCCACTCCGAAGCACCGGGGCTATTTGGCGGTCGGGTAGAGGTGACGGGTTAACTGGGGTGGGTTGTGGTGGAACAGGTGGTGTAGGTGCATGTATGATAGGTAATGGGATCGATGGTTCTGGGATGATGGGGTTAGTTGGTAGAGGGGTAGGATTTGGAGGTGGTAGTGATGGTGATACCGGTGGCCTGATAAGAAGAGGCCGGGGTGCAGAAGTGGTTGATGAGTTTAATGAAGGTGTAGGTTGTGGGATTGGCTGTGGTGTTGGTGGTATGATAGGTTGGGGTTTTGGAGTGGTAGAGCTCGTAGGCAGGGGGTTCAGGTTTGGTGGTGATTGTGGTGGTCGGATGAGCAAGGGCCGGTGTGTAGCACTGGTTGAAGGAGGTGTAGTTAGAGAGGGGGCTGGCCTAATGATGGGCCAGCGAGGAGAAGTGGCGGCCAGTGGTTGGGTTATTGAGCTTTGTGGTAGTTGTGGAGTAGCAGGTGCACGGATTATCTATCTAGGAGGAGGCCTAGTTGGGTTGGCAGGCATGGTTGCATTTTGGTTTTCTAGTTGCCAACCTTGAGCACGATTGGCATCTCCCTGGACAATGGAGTGTACTAGACCAATTCCTGGGTTTGGATGTGCTGGTGCCGGCGCTAGAGCGGGAGCATGTAATGGGAGCGGATTCTGAACAATCTCCAAGCCAGGTTGTTGTTGAGGTTGAGCCAGTGGACGCTGCCGCTGCTGCTGCCTAGCCTTCATAGCTTGTATGCATTCCCCCATTTGGACCCAATCAATGCTGCCTTGGTCATTCAGATCGTGGATGTAATCCTTGAATTGAAAACACACTTCTACAGTGTGACCAGGACACCGGTGGTAAGCACAGTATCGGGACATATCTGCGTTTGCTGGCCAAACCTCTCTTTCCTTAGGAAATTCCAACTGTTTCTCTGCCATGAGTACATTGAAGATGTCGGTCAAGGAGTAAGGTAGTTGTTGGTAGTTCTCTCTCCTAGGACCTCCCCTTCTTGGTGCCTGATTGGGTGGTGGCGGTGCCCTATTGTAGGTAGGTTGACGAGGTTGCTGGGGTTGTGCTACTGGTTGCGGGGGTTGTTGTGGTTGTCGTGGTTGTTGTGGCCTAACCTGTTGTTGAGGGGGGTAATAGGAATGGTTTTGTGGTGGGTTTCTAAACTGGTTTTGACGGTTCCCTCCCTGGTTCCCTACAATATTTACAGCTTCGTTGTTGACCACTCCCTCGGTTGTAGGCCCAACTGGTGTAGAGGGGGTTTTCCTGAGGTTTCTAGGTTTAGGATCAAAAGGGTTTATCATGGTGGCATTCTTGAAGTGGGCTTGCAAGTATCGGGCACTGTCATAGAGTTCATTCATTGTGGTAGGACAGTGCATGATCAAGACATTCCTCAAGGCAGGTGTAGTGTTGCCAATAAGCATCTTCACTTGTTCCCCTTCAGAAATCACATCTGTCAGTTTCTTTACCATTCCCCTCCAGCGATCAACAAACTTTATGAAGTCCTCTTCGGGCTTCATCTTCTCAGCAATCAAATCCATAATGGAGCATGCTGGTGCCACCCGGTCTCTGTATCTTTGCAAGAATTTGGTTTTAACAATATCGAAGTCTCCTGCCTCAAAGGAGTCGAGTGAGTAGAACCATTCCAATGCAGACCCTTCTAATGATCGACGGAACAAGAAAGCAAGAACCCTACGATCATTTTTCCAGAATGAGGATTTATAGAGAAAATCTTTAAGGTGGAGAAAATGGTTGCCAGTACCATTGTAGCGGCGATAAACCGGTAGCTCAGAAGGTGGCAGGTGTAGGACTGGTAGAGAAGGAATGGAAATCTCAGGAACTGACTTGGAGTCCAGGCGACATCTCAGCTCTTCATAACGTTCATTCATCTGGGTGAGTTGATCCATGATTGCCTGGGTGAGAGCAGGTTCTTGGTTTACTGGTGGGGGTATGTGGTTAGAGACATGATTTTGGAATTGAGAAGCATGACTTGAAGATTGTCCCATGGCTTGGTGGATTGGGGGAGCAACATGGTTAAAATAAGATGGCTGAACAAATGAGGGTTGGACCACAGATGGTTGAACTATAGATGGTTGAACTACAGATGGTTGTGCTAATGCCAATGATGGTTGAATCACAGATTCTTGAACAATAGGTGGTTGAATAAAGGGTGATTGAATGAGTGGTGGTTGAACTAGAGGACGAGGAGATGAGGCAACTTGGTTAACTTCAGCTTGATCTGAGGCCATTTTTCCCTTCACCATGGATTGTATGCAGGCGTAGGTTTCTGGGTCAGTATAGAGGGACAACTCCCTAAAGAGTTGTTCAACATCACGGGGAGCAGATGGTTGAGGGACCTCTTGCGCTTCTGACTCAAATAATGGATTAACATGACCATCTGACAGATTTGGTTGATGACCCATCTCATGTTCTCGATGTTCAGCTTGTTCCGCCATTCCAACGTGTCTTCCAGACCTTAGTTGCATTGAACTTCAAGGAAAAAACAAACAAGTTGACAAAGTAAACAAAGAACTTTTTTTTTGGTTTTTAGTATTTTGCAAAAAGTTAGAGGTTTGAATTTTCGTTTGACAAGCAAGTGATGCAAAGACTTGAAAGCAAGATTACGCAATGATCTTGATTAAACCTTAGGTTTATGGATTTGTTAAGAATTGTTCTCTCAACAAATGGGTTAGGATCCTAACTCCAATCTCCAATGACCTAGGTTTCACACAATCTCACCACGTGTAGGTAACGTAGGATGCTTCGGGTTTTGGGGAGTGGTACAACCAACCCGATCGTGAAGAGGAATACTCCATGTATGAGGAATTACGTAGGCCTTGATGAAAGCCAACCAAGTCAACTAGGAAGGAATATCCCAGAAGAGAGGTCAGAATCCACCAAGAGGGTGTTTTGGATGGGAGTGGTAAATGGGAGAGTGAGCTCCCACCTCAAAAAAGTGTAAAAGAAGGAGGTAGAGAGAAGGAGCAGAGAATGCAATCAAGTAATAAAACAAGTAATGAGCAAAACATGACCTTAAATAAACAAGCAATCAACACCAGACAAGCAATTAGAAACTAGACAAGCAACTAGAAACTAGAATCTAGACCTTGTTTCTTATGTGAGCCAAATGGAGATATTGAAAAGTAATGGAAAGAAGAGGGTTCAGATCTGATAGCCAAGCAAAAGGGTGGTCCACGTGGGGACCGATGTAAGAATAAGCTGGTTCACGTGGGAACCGGGGTAAAAAGTAAAGGTGGTTCACGCGGGAACCGGTTTTGGGTAAAAGGGTGGTTCACGTGGGAACCGGTTTGAATGGTCAAAAGAGGGCCATGTGGGGCCAATTAAAGGTGAATAAAGATCTGATCCAAGTTTGGATAGATCTGGAAAAGGGGTTTGGTTCACGTGGGAACCGAAGTAAAGAAAGAGATTGGTTCACGCGGGAACCGGTTTAAAAGGAAAAGGGTGGTTCACGTGGGAACCGGTTTAAAAAAAATGACAAAAATTAAATGGCATACTTGGCACTTCAGATCTGATGAAAGATGGGTGAAATCATAAATTTTGAGATGGCATGAAGTTAATAAAGGTGGAAAGAAGGAAAGGCTCACGTGGGAACCGGTCTAGAACTAGAACTAGTTGCAAACAAAACACTAAGCACCCAAGGTTGAAGACATTGCTTGTCCCACCGTGGTCGCCACAAAGATGTCGACTCTGAAAATTCGACGGGGTCCTCTCCTTTTCAGGGAAGTCCATGAATCCAGATCGTCACCTCAAGAGGGGATGAGAAAAGAAAGGAATAAAACTCGGAAAGCAACTCTCACCTCGGTCCCACACTCACATTAATCCCCGAACTTTCATCTCTTGGCGTCGCTCGATCACCAAAGAGACGGTTCACGTCATGTGGGAGGAGGGTGAGAAGAAAGAAATTAAGACATGTGGTCGCCATGAACCGTGGGTTCCGATTTATAGAATTAAAATGACCGTGTGTACCTTAGCGTGAAGAGTGTGGTTAAAGCTTCTCCTTCTTCGGCCGGCCGATGAAGAAGAGTCCTCAACGTGTGGGTGCTTGATATTCTATGCAACTAGACAAACAAACAAGTGAAAGAGACTATTAGAACTAGACAAAGTGCAGTATATGTAAAGAGAATAACATAAAACACACAATTGACTAGAAACTGACCGGATTCGGGTTATCTCTAACCCCCTTTTTCCGGATAAACAGACTATAAGTAATGCAAAAAAAAATAAAAAAATTATAGGAGGATGGAGAATCACTAAACAAAGAGATAGGAAAAAGAACAACAAGATTCTGAGTTGAATAGAGAAAGATATAGCCAAATCTGGGTTGTCGAAAAAGCCGAGCAGCAGTCTAGGTTCTGCCAGGCGCGACTTTGCTTCTGCGCTCGTCAAGACCAGCCCCGACCTCTGAATCAAGTACCGTCAATTGAAAACTCAAGAAGACTTGGAGATGAATAACTTTGATGAAGAGAGATCTGGCAGAAGACGTCCACACACTGCTGTAGAGGCCGAAGAAGAGAGACCTGACAGATCACCTGCAGAACAGCCTTCCTCTCTCTTGAACCGACTTTTCTCTCTCTAAAAACTTGAAATTCTCTCTCTAAAAATCACAAAATCAATGCAGGAGGGAGGTTGGACGTCTTGAGATGCCTGGGGGGTCGTGCTCATGCCTCTGGAACGACCAGAATCAGAGTTAATTTATAGGAGAACAGACGGTCTCATTCGGGCTAAAAATAGGCACATTGCGCCCTACCCCAGGGCGCATGCGCCCTTGGGGTGCATGCACCCCCTGGAAGGGGCGCATCTCATCAATTCTGAAAAAATCTATCTTATCCGGTCAATCTGTTCAGTGGTAGAGTCCCGGTGAAAAACTGGGTCCCTCGTGCCTCAAGGGTAGGGCGCATGTGCTCTCAAGTGAGGGCACAAGGTCATGTGCCTCACTAGTAGGGCGCATGGGCACGTGCCCTGGGTCCCGGGCGCATGTGACCAGGAACCCGGGCGCATGGGACTGTTTTTGCGCGTCCTTCTTCCGGAAGCCATTGCGAACACTCCCGAACTCGGAATTCGACGCCGTTTGTTGCGTTGGAAAGATAACAGGCCGAAGAAGCTTTCTATAGCATCGGATCAGCCATCAATCCCTCCAAAGCTTCAGATTTTTTTTCGGAATTTTGGGTAGTGAACAGAAGATCCGATACAGGTCAAAATGACTCCGATGGCAAACCGGAAAGGCACGGTATGCAACAAAACTTGTCCGGGGTGTGAATATGACCATAACCTTCAATTCATGATCATTAGGCATTGGTCATTCAGCCAATTTCCGTGTTTACACGATTTACGTGTGGCTTTCGCTCAGAAATTACGGCTTTTTGCAGAAAACTTCGGAAAGCATCTGATTTCGTTCGGCGAAGCTCCAAATCAACTTTAAAAGACCCGGCATCATTATAAGGTCAATCGCACATGTTACCCTAGAAAACATGAGTTTTATGCTCTGAATTAGGTGAATTTGGCGTGTCTACACCTAGGTGACCCGACAGGGGGGTCTTCTTCCCTTTTACAGTTCATTTTTGGGCCATTTTCTCAGCGATCCGGTTTATTTATCCGAAAACTCAAGTATCTTCTAAGAAAACATGAATCTTAAGCTCCTTAAATAGGCAAAATTTGCGTGTCTACAATCGGGGTTACCAAGTGACCCACCTGGGGGGTCATCAGCTAGTGGAGGAAAGGACCTAGCATCGGGTCACCTAGGTGACCTGGCATCGGGTCACCAGCTAGTGGAGGAAGTGACCTGGCATCGGGTCGCCTAGGCGACCCGGATGGGGGGACGCCTGGGTCCTACAACTGCATGACTTTGTTCCCGAGGCTGCTACGGACAAACGGGAGCTCGAATTTCACTTCCATTTGTTGCGTGTAAAAGCTAATAGGCCAAGGAAGATCATCCCATAGTTATATTGGATAAAAGCATACCCTCCATAAGCTTGTAAAGGCAAGCAAGTGTTGTAAAGCACAATTTTTTTTGATGCTTGATACGATCAAATGGGAAATCATATTAACTTCTCGTTTGTTGCAAATGGAAGATATTTCGCCGGGGAAGAGCTCCTTTCAATTGAATTTCATTTACCAATGAAGGTCATCCTCCAAGGGCACATTAAGCATGGTCTAGAATGTTATTTATGAAAACATGAGTTTTAAGCTCTCAACTAGGCATGCTTGGCATCAAGTAAAGCATAATGAGACATAGTAGAATAAAATGGTAATGGATTGAAAAGTCAATTCCACGCTTACAAAGACCTAGTCGAGCAAACTAAGCTTTGCCATATTTTGAGATCACCCTTTTGTTCCTTCCGAACCTTCACCTTGGTCGATTGGTTTAAAATAAAGAATGTGACATGGGCAGAAATAGTAGTAAGCTAAAAGACACACCCCATGTGATAGGGGAATAAATTGGCATCCCGCATGGTGGGAAAATCGCCATTGGCTAGCACCCGAACCGTGTGGTGTGCTGAATCGAGAAATGTAGCAGAAAGTAAACTAAGCAAACTTAATTACACAGAAATCCCAGTAGACCAAGGTTGAGTCTTTAGGTTCATTAGGGTTTTCTCAGTAGCATTGGCTTAGCTTGAAGTGAATTAACCTCATATTTTATAGAAAATCATCATTGAAGCTCGCTAAGAAACCAATTGTTCAGAAAATCCACGATTGCATCGCATGGGGGACCGAAAATGATAGGGTTTGCATAGGGGATTGTAGACACGCCAAATTCGCCTAATTCAGAGCATAAAACTCATGTTTTATAGGGTAACATGTGTGATTGACCTTATAATCATACCGGGTCTTTTAAATTTGATTTGGAGCTTCACCGAACAAAATCGGATGTTTTCCGAAGTTTTCCGCAAAAAGCAATAATTTCCGAGCGAAAGCCACACGTAAATCGTGTAAACATGGAAATTGGATGAATGACCAATGCCTAATGATCATGCATTGAAGTTTATGGTCATATTCACACTCTGGACAAGTTTTGTTGCATACTGTGCCTTTCCGGTTTGCCGTCGGAGTCATTTTGACCTGTATTGGATCTTTTGTTCACTGCCCTAACTTCCGGACAAAATTATGAAGTTTTGGAGGGTGTTATGGCTGATCCAATTCTATATAAAGCTTCTTCATCCTGTTATCTTTCCAACGCAACAAACGGCGTCGAATTCTGAGTTCAGGAGTGTTTGCAATGGCTTCCGGAAGAAGGACGCGCAAAAATAGTCCCATGCGCCAGGGTCCCTGGTCACATGCGCCCAGGACCCAGGGCACGTGCCCATGCGCCCTACCAGTGAGGCACATGACCTTGTGCCCTCACTTGAGGGCACATGCGCCCTGCCCTTGAGGCACGAGGGAACCAGTTTTTCACCGGGACTCTACCGCTGAACGGATCGACTGGATAAAGTCGAATTTTTTGGGAAAAGTGCCATGCGCCCCCACTGGGAGGCACATGCGACCCTCAGTAGGGCGCATGCACCCTGCACCAGGGTGCATGCGCCCTGGGGTTTGGCACAAGGTCCCTTTTTTTAGTCTTGATCGCGCCGTCTATTCTCTTATAAATTGACTCTGATTCTGGTCGTTCCAAAGGCATGAGCACGACCCCCCAGGCATCTCAATACGTCCAACCTCCCTCCTGCATTGATTTTGTGATTTTTATAGAGATAATTTCTAGTTTTTAGAGAGAGAAAAGTCGGTTCAAGAGAGAGGAAGGCTGTTCTGCAGGTGATCTGCCAGGTCTCTCTTCTTCGTCCTCTACAGCAGCGTGTGAACGTATGATACCCGAGCTCTCTCCATCAAAGTTCTTCCTTTCCAAGTATTCTTCAGTTTTAAATTGATGACACTTGATTCCGAGGTCGGAGCTGGTCGTGAAGAGCGCAGAAGCAAAGTCGCGCCTGGCAGATCCTGGACTGCTGCTCGACTTTTTCGACAACACAGATTTGGCCATATCTCTCTCTATTCAACTCAGAATCTTTCTATTATTTTTCCTATCTCTTTGTTTTGTGATTATCCATCCTCCCATTATTGTTTTATATTTTTTTGCATTACTTTTACTCTGTTAATCCGAAAATAAAAAAATAGGGGTTAGAGATAACCCGAATCTGGTCAGTTTCTAGCCAATTGTGTGTTTCATGTCATTCTCTTTACATATACTCCACTTTGTCTAGTTCTAATAGTCTTTTAACTTGTTTATTTGTCTAGTTGCACAGAAAATAAAGCACCCACGCGTTGAGGACTCTTCTTCATCGGTCGGCCGAAGAAGGAGAAGCTTTAACCCGCACTCTTCACGCTAAGGTACACACGGTCATTTTAATTCTATAAATCGGAACCCACGGTTCCTGGCGACCACACGTCTTAATTTTATTCTTCTCATACTCCTCCCACATGACCCGAACCTTCTCTTTGGTGATCGAGCGACGCCAAGGGATGAAAGTTCGGGGATCAATGTGAGTGTGGGACCGAGGTGAGAGTTGTTTTCCGAGTTTTATTCCTTTCTTTCTCATCCCCTCTTGAGGTGACGATCTGGATTCATGGACTTACCTAAAAAGGAAAAGGCCCCGTCAAATTTTCAGAGTCGACAGGGATATGCCTAGATGGAAATTTATATGGTCCACGTGGGGACTGGAAGTGGAGAGTGCCATGATGGGAGCTAAAACATGATGGTCCATGTGGGGACCAGTAGTGAAAAAGTAATATGGTGGGGTAAAACACAGTGGGAGGTGAAATAAGATTGTAGTGGGATAAAGAATGTGACTACAATGGGATGATGACATGGCAGGACTTTATGATGGGATGCCAAACCCAAGATGGAGTGACACTTAGAAGGCAGGACAGACCTTAGGATGGTTTAGAACACAATATGTCATGAGATGCATGAAAATGATGCATGAAATAATGCATGCAGGGTTTAAATACATGCAAATAGCATAAGAAAATAGTTGAAAATATAGGGTGCATGTGATGTGTCAAGATAGCTCAAAAGGAACCATCGTCCCCGTACATACAACTTCGGTTTATCCGCAAGCCTAGTGAGTGAACGAGCCATCACTGATTTTGTTGAGGGGTTCTCAGGCTCAGCCCCCTCTAGACTTGAGGTCTTCAACATTTCAAATACTATTATTTTGATAGATGCAATACTAAAATGCAAGTCCTAATAGGGGTCAGGGAAACCCTCTTTCTTGATTTTTCTATTTTCTATTATTTTTTGCCATCTCTAACTCAAGTGCTTGAGGAAGAGAGTTGATGCGTGTGCTCCCTTGTATGGAGTTTTCATGTCCTGCATTAACTTGAAAAGAGAAGATTAGAACTTTATTGTGGCATAGTTCCCTTGCATTTGGAGGGCTAGAGTTGCCTTGATCTTTTATTAAGGGATGTAAGCCTTTTGAAAAGGCAAAAGTAATAACTAGAAGAAATTAAATATGCATTGCATAAAAGAGGCATGTAAGACTGAAATTAAATACGCATGCATAATCGAAAATGTTTCTTGGGTTTTGAAGATGTTTCAATTTGTTTGTGTTTTAGATTTTTTTGACTTATGCAAGACCAAAATTAAATGCGAATATGAAAGCAAATGATTGAAAATGTTTTGATATTTTGAATATTTTTAATTTTGTTTGAATTTTAAGAACTTGATGAATGCAAGATTGAAACTAAATGCAAAGGACATGCAACTAAAAGTGTTTTTGTTTTGAAAATTTTAATGTTTGAGTTTAAAATTTTGGCGCATGAAAGACTAAATGCGAAAAGTGTTTGAAAAATGTTTTGGTTTTGAAAATTTTTCGATTTTTTGAGTTTTGAGACTTTTCAATTTGTTTGTCTTTTTTAAATGTCTGATTTTTATAGAGATGATGGTTGTCATTTGCCTTGGTCCACTTGGAATGGGTGCCCTAATCATTCTCTGAAGAGTAAGAGCATACACCACGTGATGAGTGGGAGGCCTTTCATTTAGAATCCTTTTGACCTTCGACCATTCATCTACTAGGTTTTGCCTAGATCTGGTAGGTCTACCCTACCCATGGGGGTTAAGGAAGGAAGGATACCATGGGTAAGTCTTCGGTAGACTTCGGGGATGTTGAATTCATTACTCTACTAATGCCCACTTTCCCGTTGGAATTTAGTTTCTTTGGGTCCTTCCTTCTTTTATTGATTTGCCTATATTCTTTGGTAGCCCACATTCAAACAATTTTTTTTTCTTAATTTGACCTGAGGGGTTCATTGCCCATCTTTTGGAGCTTTACTTTTTCCTTTTCTTGGGCTATTTTTTGTGGTACTCATTCAGACAGGTCTTTTCTTTTGTTGACATGAGGGGTTATTGCCCATCTTTTGGCACCTTTTTTTTATTTTGAGAAGTTGGACCTTCCGAGATGGCCTCCTACTAGGGTGGTGGGCACTTTCGATACTTCTCCTTCTAGTCCCCTACATCCACCTTGAACCAAAATGAAACAAGAATAGGATAGGGCAGACTTTACTTCTCCAAACTTTGCCTGGCTTTCTTTCCAATGTCTGGTCATCAGGATTCCGAAATCTAGGCATATGGTGTGTGAAGATGGTGCCTACACTTAATTCTTAAAGAACAAGTCAAGGCACCCAAGAGCCTGTGGAATTTGGATTGTGATGGTCATCCTCTCAATTTTGAGTATTTATAATTTTTTATAATTTTTACTAAAAAACATTTTCAAGAAGAAATGATTAAATGGATGATTCACTATGCCTTGCCTTGCGCCATTCATTATCCTTCCAATATTTTGATCATGGCTGAAAACATTCTTGAACATCATCAAATTCTCTCAACTATCCTTTCTATGCAAAATATTTTTTAAGACATGTTACAATTATACTCGTAAATGTTTTTGAAATGAATGCCTCGAGGATAACATGATAATGATGAATACATGCATGTAGTACCTGAGAGAGGATGAACTTCATTGTTGGTGATGGCGCTGCCATGATGGTGTAGTTGGCGCTTGTTCATGCCTTGACCTGCCTTGCTACTTTCACTTTTTCTCATTCGGTAACAGATTAATGATCTAAGTCAACACGATGATGGGGAGATGTATAAAGTTTGCAAGGGTTGACATTTGATGATGATGCTGAGCAAGGTTTGAGATACCATCATGGAAGATTTTTATTTTATTGGAATAAAGGGTTGTTACCGAGATTGAAAGGAATGAGACAAAAAAAATAGGCTTGGGAGCCTAATAAAAGGGGTGAGCCCGTGGGGTCGACAAAGAGGGTGGGGCACGATGACCCAATTTGAACGAAAAGGGGAACAATGACCTAATTGAAAGATGAAAAGGGGAATGATGAGTTGATTTATAAAGTTGAGGGACACGATGAGGAGGCATGAGGGATGAGATGGCCCGATTGAAAAAGCATAATTAAGAGCATGGGCACTATGACCCGATTGAAAAGCTTGATGATGACTCCAGGAAGCTCCTAGGACGTAAATGATGATCTCCCCTCAGATGTCGGATCTTGAGAAGCTTCAAAATGGATGCCGATGAAGAAATGAGATGAAGAACATCGGTTTACAGAGGTGGATGGAAGTGGGAAGCTCTTAATCTCTTGGAGAATGAAGCTTGGAGGATGGAGATGGTTTGAAGCTCTCTAGGGCTCTCTCTTGAGAGTTGGGGACGTTCTCAACCTTCCAACTATCTTCCAACCCTTGAAAAAGTGGTTAGGTCCCTTTTTATAGGCAAGGGCCACAAGAGCATTTCAGGCATAAAAAGTGTTATTCGGAACAGCAAATTACCCGCCTGGCGGATAGGGCTGTAAACGGAGCGGATACGGAGCGGATATGGCAATTTCGAATCCACTCTGCTAGACAATTTGGATATCGGATATTCACTCTGATTAGAATTCGAATACGGAGCGGATCTTCAAAATCGGATACCTCTCGGATACGGAGCAGATACGGATAATATCCGCTTCGCACAGGACCTCCTGCATATGCTAAAAAAATCTGAAAAAAATATCAAAAAATCTGTAAATTCACGACAAAATATGATCAACCTTTTACACACAAGTACGCATTACCAATTTATCTCAACCCACTATCTATTACATCTCAAGATCTTAAAACTAATGCAAAAACTAATCCAAAGTTGTTTCAACCATCAATCCACATGCAATCAACCTCAAAGAAGAAAACAATATTCAACCACAAAATTCAACCACAAATTTAAACCATAAAATCTGTCCACAACATATAATATTCAACCATAAAGTTGTAAGTGCAATCAACCATGAAGAAGAAAACAAGTGTCATCAAATACAATATTAAGTGCCAAAGAACAAAACAAGTGCTGTGAAATCAAATATTTTAAATGTCATCAACATGCAAACATCAAATATAATAAGACATGTCTTCATCTTTGACATAATCCAACCAAAGCTTCATATATAAGTGCCATCAATCTGCAAACATTAGAACAAGCTATGTAAGAAAAATGAATACACTTAACACGATCTTATCTTGAAATTTACTTACCAAAAATTTCTTCCTCATGTTTACTTTCTCAAATGATAATTGGAGAATAGTCATCTGAAAATGATAACAATAATAAGTAATGTCAACTCTTGAGTACAAATTAATGTCTAAATTTATGAATAAACAATGTGATGACTCACCTTTCTTTTTCGTTGAAGGCAACCAATCTTGGGTACAAATTAATGCTTGAATGGTTTCAGGAAGTAAAGATGATCTACTATCATCTACAACTCGTGAACCTGTGCTAAAAGCTGCCTCAGAAGCAACATTCGTGACTGGAATTGCAAAAATATCCTTTGCTATTTTTGAGAGAATGAAAAATTTCTTGCCATAACATTTCCACCATGTTAACACATCGAATTGTCCTTCATCAGGAGAATGAGACTCTTCTAAATACACATCCAACTCAGTTTTCTGACAAGTCATAGAAGTTCTCTCACTCAAACGCTTTTTAAAAATATTTTTCAACTCATCTATTGTGTCATTGCATTTCTCCTCTAATATGCAAGTTTTGCTAAGAGCATTGGATGATGTGGTATGCTCATCACAATTTTTCATTGCATACTCATTATAAAGTTTGTGAAGAAACAATTTCACCTTTTCAATATAAATATGTGCACTATCACCATAGATTTGTTCATAAAGAACAATAACAAAATCAAACTTCTAACGAGGATCAAGAATGCAAGCCACAGTCAACAATAGACTACATCCATCCCAATATTTAGTAAATTTTGCTAACATCACAATAGCCATGTTGCGTATGTAATCAACATCACTTTTAATCCAAGTACGCAACTTGATATGCACAGCACAGATGTCACCAAAATATAGATTGGCAGTAACATATTTTGTCCCAGAAAGTGTCAATGTTGCTTGGTAAAAAACTTTTAGACATTGAAGAACATTTGAAGCTATTTGCCAATCAAGTGGAGAAGGACAATCACAATAATCATGATCAATTTCAGCAAGACGAAAAAAAGCATTTTTCAACTCAAGAGCAGTTAATAACATCGAATAAGTAGAATTCCATCTTGTTGGTACATCCAAACATAGACCCTTTGAGGTTGATAAATGCTCGTGCAACAAAGCTGTTTTGAACATATCCTTTTTCTTAGGTGTCTTTCTCACATATGCCACACTTTTTCGAATCTTTTCAATGAATTTAGATATCACACCTAACCCATCTTGAACAATCAGATTAAGAATATGAGCAGAACACCTAATATGAAAGAACCGACCTTGACATATCAATAAATTCTTTTCACCAAGCCAATTTTTAAGATCTTTAACCATTGCATTGTTGGTAGAAGCATTATCCAAGGTCATTGCACACAATTTCTTATCAATATTCCACGTTAACAGTTGATTTTTCACAACTTTAAAAAGCACATCAGTAGTATGTGGAGTAGGAACATACTCAAATGCAATAATCTTTTTCTGCAACAACCACTGCTCATCTATAAAATGTGTTGTCAAACATGCATAACCCATAGTCTGTCCTGAAGTCCACAAATCTGTAGTAAGAGCAATTCGGGATCCTAAGTTGTCAAAAAGTTTCGTACATCTTCTCCTTCTCTTCTTCATAAATCTTCATGACCTCATTTCTAATAGTTGTTCTACAAGAATGCTTAAATTGAGACTGGAGATTTGAAACAAATGTACCAAAATACTCATACTCAACAAAACTAAAAGGCAATTCATGCTTGATGATCATATTTGCAAGATCTCTACGACTGCGTTGTTGATCAAATTTAAAATTGATAATTTTTATATTTGATTCATTCGCTGATTTAGACATCGTCAACATGTGTTGCTTGATGTCACCATGAACCTTTTGTGGACATCACTTAGCATGATTGCTTAAGTGAGTGGTGCCTTTTAAGCTAGAACCATCAAATTGTCTTTTACAATGAAGACATTTTGCAATATCCCTACCATCAGGGGTTCTACTCTTCTCAAAATCTTTCCAAACAGCTGAACATAATTTTCTCTTTTTGGGTAATGGGGGTTTTGTAACATCTCCTTCAACAATTTGAATTTCATCACCTGTCGTGGGATGTGTGGTTTGTGTACCATCACTACTCTCAGTGACATTGTTACCACTTGCACTATGAAGAACTGCATTTAGACTTGATGACCCAACATTACTATCTATGGAGAGAGGCAACAAATTTGCTTCCATTGACATCTACAAACATACATTAAACAAGTCAAATAAGTTTACGCCGATTACAAATATTTGAGTAAAACCAAATGTGACATGCAATCTATACATCATAGATATAAATTACATAACATGGATTAAAAAAATCTGATTACGAACAAACATGCAATCTATACATCATAGATATAAATTATATAACATGGATTAAAAAAATCTGATTACGAACAAACTATTGAAACATTATCAAAAATCTGATTATCAAAAATCTGATTACATTAAAAGAAATCTGATTACGAACAAACTATTTAAACAAAATCAAACACGGATATATATTATACAGTTTTTTTTTCAATTCATTTATAACAAACCGTCTAAAAGATGCTGTGTCCAGACTCCAGAATCCGTCGGCCAGCAAAGAGCTGGGCTGCTGGAGATTTCTCACGCGAATAGCAGTCTCTGGAGCTAGGAGGGTTCCGAGATGCAGAGTTCTTGCGATCCTGTGAGGCTGCGAATATTTATATGCAGAGTTGGCTTCTTCACCAAGCCAACTTGGCTGCGAATATGAGCAGAAGTAGAACACCTGTTCTTTTTAGTCCCAGTTTTCACCAAGCCTGCGATGGTACGGGAGACGAGGCAGAGACGTCGCGGAGTGCTAGCCTGCGGGCTGCAGGCTCGCCGGGCTGTGGAGTGCGGGCCTGCGGAGTGCGGGTTGCGGCCGCTGCGAGTGCGGTTGCTGAGTTGAGCTTCCTGCGGAGTGTGGGCCTGCGGGCTGCGGCCGCTGTGAAGGTGCTGCGAAGGTGTGGCTGCGGCCACTGCGTGCGTCGCCTTGCCGTCACTGCGAAGGTGCCCAAGCTTGGATGGAGGGAGGGAACAGGGAAGTTTGGGATGCCGGATGGGGAATAGGCGCGACGCCGCGACGTCCTAGCGGCCAGCGATTAGGGATTTGAACTTCGGTTGGGGGTGAGCCGATGAGGCCGCCGGCGACTAGGGATAGAATAGTTAGGTTTAAAACTCACCGTTGGATCTTATATCCAACGGTTCATGTCGAAGCTTATTTTATTCGGAGCGGATCCAGTGATTCCGAATCCGCTCCGTTTAAAATTCGGATAATATCCGAATCCAATTTTAATATCCGATGGAGCGCTTTAATCAGATAATATTCGACTATTCGAATACGGATTCGAACCGAATCTGGATAAAATCCGTATTCGTTTACAGCCCTACTGGCGGGTCATTGGGCGACCCGGCAGGTGGGTCACCTGCGGAAACATAAATGCCATTAAATGTGCGTGCGCTAAAAGCCGGTTGTGTGCTGTCTGGGCCTGCTACAGTGGCAGGCGTCTTGGCTAATGGGACGCCTATGTCTAGTCGATCCCAACCATTCGGACGAATGTGCGTTGCTCATGGGTCACTTCGGTCAGTCCGTATGCTACAGTACTGGGCGACCCGTTGATCGAGACGCCTCCCGTACCTAACTGTATTTGACTCTGCACCTACCATCGTCAGAACGGCTGGATTTGGCGAGAATTGAAAGATGACCCGTTAACCAGGTCGCCAGGTGACCCGGTAGGCGGGTCACCTTGGTGACCCGGCAGGGGGGTCGCCTAGGTGACCCAGCAGGCATGTCACCTTGGTGACCTGGCAGGGGGGTCATCTTCCCTTCCAAAGCCTATTTTTTGCCAATTTTTCGGAGATCAGATTTATTTATCGAAAAACTCGAGTATCTTCTAAGAAAACATGAATCTTAAGCTCTTTAAATAGACAAAATTTGCGTGTCTACAATTCTAAGTTATTTACATATATGTTTCTATCTGAATGGTACTCCATAAGTCTTTTTTCATTAATATGACCATATCTATATCCTACTAAAGGATAGATTGATCAATATAAATTTACTTCATATAAAAAGGATTATTCACACATATTAAGAGCATACATATCTAATATGAATAAGCTCTTTATTAAGCTCCCATTGGTAAACATTTTACCAATTATTATAGAACTATTATCATTTTCATACCATAGAATAAATCACCATTTATTCAACTAGGAAATGAAAACAATGTTCTTTTAGAAGGATAATTTAGACATTTTTAGAAGGCTATTGAAATTTGTATCTTCCACTAGTAATGGTGCAGCATTTTGCACCATTTCATATGTAGGTCAACAATCTTCTTTAAGCCTTCATTTACTTGTTATTATCTACAACCTATTGTAGATTTATGATGCATATTCAGTATCTCATAATATTATATGCATTTATTATATACTATGATATACACATATAGTATCTAATATTATTAAGTGTGTATTTAAGACAAGTAAATATTAATGATTTAGATGCATGAAGCTTCTCAAGCTCCACCTTTGCATTTTGTGTAATACACTTTGCACTTCATCTTTTACTTACCATCATCATGATAGTAGAAGAATGCTATGTCTTATTTGAGTTTTAATATATTGACATACTACTTTGACTTTTAACTATCTTTTTTTTATTTCCGTCTAATGATCTTACTTCCTCTATTGGTCTCATCAAGAAAAAGTATTTGTGATGTCTTATTCTTATTTATCTTTAATTAGCTCACCACCATGAGCCATGATGGATCTCACATCCATCTTTCTATGTTGCCACTACAATTTTTATCTTAGAGGTTAACATCTAGTATAAGGCAAATAATACATCTTTTCAATACTATTTTATAAGATAATATATTATATTCTCTCATAACATTAGATAGTTTAGGAGATATCTACTTCTTAAGTAGGATAATTAATTGGTCAACAATGAGAACAATTCTCATTAGTTCTAAACCGGTCTAAGAAATGTAAGTCATCAAGCTACTTAGCATCTAGCATGCTATACTAATGGGGGTTTATAATCATATTTTATAACTGAGATATAATTTTATTAATATTACATACTTCATTAAAATTAAGATATGGTCTTTCATCCTAATTTCTACTCCCACTAATTTTTGATGAATTTGCATAACTCTTATTATGCAAAGACGAGATATCACAATAAAAATCCTAGTGGGGACTAAGACCCTACTAACTTTATGATGATGACCTTGTGGTAGTACAACAAATCATCACATACTTAATAGGTGGGCAACTATTGCCAACTGCAACTTTGCAACTTTTAGTCATTTAGCATCTAGAGTTATTATCTTATGATATCACAACAAACCATATACTCTAGTTAGGTTAAACCCACTTATTACATTATGAGAATGGATTCTTCACACAGCCCTTGTAGTAACACAACAACGCCATGCAAATGGTCCACCCCAAAGTTCAACTAATGCCTTGGCCATGATCACCAATCCCTTGTTGAATAGGCCTTGTAGTAGCACAATAAATCCATCCAATCTAAGATTGGCTCATCAAGACCATAACAACGGAAGGTTACATGAGTTATTCTTAATGTCTCACGTTATCAACTTAATTATAACAAAGAGAGATTTTATTTTAGTCTCATCAGTATAAGTGCTACTTATAAATATTAATTTATCTTTGAAATATCATATACTTAATGTATAACCTATAGCACACAACACATATCAAATATGTATGATAAAATAGGTGATCATGGACTTAACCCTAAGCATACACCTAAGGCACCCCTATAAGTGTAAATCCTTGCTTCAGAAGCTTTAGTTGGCATTCTCCCACTTCAGAAGGGTGCTTCTCCAACTGATCCCGCTCTCCATTCTTCCACGTATAGATCCTTGTCATTACAAGTAGCTTAAGGGTACACAAACCCACAAATGTAGATATTATAATAAGAAACCTTGGTTAATAAAATGGATTGGGTTAGTAAAATGTTTTAATTAACATTTTACAATTTACTAATCATCTACATATATTACTAACCCTTTACATATGTTATTAGGCCTCAAATTCAGATATTACTAACCCATGACATATGTTACTAACTCTCAAATACAATTGTTGCTAACCTCTTACATATGTTACTAACCCATTATATATATTACTAACCCTTACATATGTTACTAATCCTTTAATTCAGAGGTTATTAACCCATTACATATATTACTAACCCTCAAATTCAAACGTTATTAACCCTTTATGTATGTTATAAACCATTAAATATAGGCATTACTAACCCTTAAATACAAGCATTACTAACCCCTTATATATGTTACTAACCCATTACATATGTTACTAACCCTCAAATACGTATGTTACTAACTCTCAAATTTAGAGGTTACTAACCCATTACATATATTACTAACTCATTACAAATGTTACTAACTCTCAAATTCAAACATTACTAACCATTTACATATATTAATAACTCTCAAATTCAAATGTTACTAACCCTTTACATATGTTACAAACTATTAAATATAGGTATTACTAACCCATTACATATGTTACTAACCCTCAAATACATATGTTACTAACCCATTACATATGCTACTAACCCACAAATACATATGTTACTAACCCCTCAAATTTAGAGGTTACTAACCCATTACATATATTACTAACCAATTATATATGTTACTAACTCTTAAATTCAAACATTACTAACATTTTACATATGTTAGTAACCCTCAAATTCAAATGACTAACCCTTCACACATGTTACAAACTATTAAATATAGGTGTTACTGACCCTTTACATATGTTACTAACCTATTACGTATGTTACTAACCCTTAAATACAGATGTTACTAACCCTTTACATATGTTACTAACTCTCAATTTCAAAGGTTACTAACTCATTACATATATTACTAACTCATTACATATGTTACTAACCCTCAAACTCAAATGTTATTAACCCTTTACATATGTTACTATCTCTCAAATTCAGAGGTTACTAACCATTTACATATGTCACTAACCCTTTACATATGTTACTATCCCTCAAATACAGATGTTTCTAACCCCTTACATATGTTACTAACCCTTAATATACAGGCGTTGCTAACTATTTACATATGTTACTAACCCCTTACACATGTTACAAACCATTAAATATAGGCGTTACTAACCCTTTACATATGTTACTAGCCTTCAAATACAGACATTACTTATACTGTACATTTATTGCTAACTAATTTTTATTACTTCATATGCGCAAGCACCAAATAATATAAGCGTGTACTAACATCTATAATTTTTAAAAAATAAAAGAAATGAAATGGAATAGTAGTTAAAGTAAATAAGCAATCTCACATGATGGCTTTCAGTGATGAGGGGGCACCGCAACCTGTTTCAACTTCTACATGTCTTCATCTCTCATGCAACCGTGGTAATCGGCTTCTTTTCGTTGGCTCGCCTATTGTATACCTTGACAGTGCCTTAGATCTTCCTCCCCAGACGTTAAAGAACACTCCTTTGCCGCTTTGCACTCAACTTTTACCTCTCTTACAGGACCTTGATGACCCTAAACACTAAATGCATATTCGATTGCTCATGCCTCCTCTAGCTATGTCTTCACTAAGCATACTAGTCACACTCAACACTCCCTTAGCTGGACGACATGTAGTGTTATAAACCTGTTCGAATCTTCTTCTCTTTATGTGAGGACACTGCGAATGATGGAGGAGGGCATTGCAAACACTGGAGGACACTGCTCAAAGGATATGCAGATGGTGTTGGAAGACAAAGAGGAGATAGTGGTGGGCGACTCAAATCTTGCGCAAATCAAATATGTTTATATTTTTTGATTATGTCACCATTAAGAGGAATTGACAATATGATGATGGTAGGGTAAGAAGACAGACGACAGCGTGTCAGCGTTGCCAATCGACGTTAGCAGGGGAGACGGAGGGTCGCCGATGTTAGCAGGGGAGATAGACTGTTGGACGTTATCGTCGCACCGAGGCCATTATCTGGCCTAGACGTCAACTTCCAATGTGGTGATGCTTCATTGGAGACTGAGGAGCTACTATCTTCCAGGCACTTGAGGTGAACCGAACTCCTACTTCACACCCTATTCCCTACCACATCCCTCAAAAGAACCTATGCACATCTTCGGCCGTCATCGCTCTGTTCTTGTAGACACTAATAGAAATGTATACCCTACAAGTCAATCATTTAAGCTATGATTCGATATATCTAGAAATATCTTATTTAAATAATTAGGCAAATATTTATTACAAGCTCTTATTAGATATGAATATCGTAATGAAGTCCTTAATCACATGCAATGATGATGAAATCATGATGGGATCGTGATAATGAGATTGATCATCTAGAGGTATGTAATCTAAATGTTCTTAGTCATAGAATCCTTGAGACGGGACATCAAGGATACGTATAGACTAGTGTATGTGGTGTCTTCTCATGTGATGAGGATGACCGGTCTCATTAGTCATTAGTGTGGAGACATTGAGATACACATACAGGTGCTCATTAGTTGAATGAGTTCACTGAACTGATCGAATTAGAAACCTTGAATGGTATCTTACCTAACTATCAATCAGGGTTTTCTATCATCATGGTTACATGGTTAGGCATTTTACTTGAGTCGCCAAAGATGCCTTATTGGGTGGAACTTATACTTTGACCATTGACTTATGGATCACCGTATAAATGGTTCAATATAGCAATGGATCGGGTATAAGAAAAACCTGATGGAGGCAATTAAGTAGACAATAAGGGATCGTTCACTCTCGATAAGTGAGAGTGAATGTCTTATGGGATAGTACTCTAAATCCCTAGTTATGGTAGATAGGATGATTGGAAAAGGAGTTTTCCAATTGATCTATTCGAGTACATGATCCTATAGAGTTGGTATACTATGGAGTTGACAGTCGATGCCGTACTCCTATCCAACTGGGACATTAGACGGATGAGGATTTATATCCATGCAGTAACTGATGATGGAAACGCTCAATGGAGATAAGATTATCCCCATAGTCATTTGAGATCATAGGATATGGCTTGTACCTTTTATGATCGGTAGGCCGATTAATCTGTTATCAGCTAATAGATTTAATTAAATTAAATAGAATTGTTCTATTTTACTTAGGCCTCAATCAAATAGGATATTGGGCCTAATGGGTCACACACATAAGTATTTATCCACAAGTACAAGGGCAAGGGCATAATTTATGAATATTTTGAGTTTTTATGAAAAATTCTAAAATTCTCTATAAATACTAATGGTTTCAGCCAAAACCCTATCAAGTCAAGGGTGAAAATCACATCCTCAACTTTCTCCTCTCTCTAAAAGGTGTACATGGTCAATGGAGCTCCGTTTGAGAAAAGTTCTCGAGACCAGCACGAAGGGAGAACCTGCTATGGATGAAGTTCATGTGAATACTGCTGAAGATCAAGCACTTGAATAGTTTGAAAAGCTTTAGAAGTTAATCTCCTTCCTCTTCTTAAGATTAAATGAATCATAATCAGTTATATTCAAATCCGTATTGATCGAATTTTGGTTTTCGTCGTTCGGTTATGATTGAGACAGATTGTAAAAAAACCTATATAAATCGTCACTTATGTTGTACCAAATTTTGTAGAATGATTCCTTCTAGACACAACCATAATAGCTAACGCACTTGCAGAAGCATCCTTTTCCACTATGAATCTTTTGGACCACCCTCTGGAGTTACTCTTACGATCAACAATCACTTCTTCTAAACCCCCTAGAACCCCCATATGTAGTTTCATTGCAAATGCTCCAATGACGACACATTGTCAATTGTCGTTGCTCACTTCTTGCAGGCACAACCACAACAATCTCTTCTAGCCACAACCTCCCCCCACTGCACCTCCTTCGGACCACCGTTTGCAGTTTCTATTATGAACGACACCCGTTCTTCCAAACGTCATATATTGTTTTAGTGCAAACATTCCAAAGACATCTACAACCACTATGGCCGCCATCGCCCCATGCTTCCATGTGCAACTGCAACACCGGTTCTAGATGCAATCGACCCCTTCGCTATTCATACTGACTGCCATCCTCCAGTTACTTTGCCTTCATCACCCTCTTCTTCCAAGCGTCATACATTTGCTACTACTTCCAAACACAACCGCTACATTTTATTGGACGGTTAATAGATAGTTCATACGTATATCGTTATATATATATGAAGAACAACCTAGATCTCAACCTCTATCTCTACTGCTGCATCCAACACCCCGTTCTATCCTCATCTCTGCCCCCCACGGACAGCACTGGCTTTCTATCTCTTGATGCCACAAATCGTCCCGTTCTCCGCTCATTTTCACACCACTGCAAGCATAGACTATGAAATCAATAGGTTTTTTCTTCTTCATATATCTAGACTTATTTTGTTTGTCTGAATGAAAGTATCTTTACCGTACTTCAAAAAATTGTTAACGTTATTTCCTTTTGGCTATACGGTTAAACTACTAGAGAAAACGTAGGATTCAACTTCCACAAAAGGCAAGTAAGACCTAGGGTGTGAAATTATTTTTAGCTTTTGTCTGCTCAAAATGGAATCAACCATGATGTATTCCTAAAAAATGTTAGTATTATTTTTTTATTGAACAGAAACGAAACACGGCATGATTTCTATTGAGACCGTTAAACTACTGCAAATTTCCCTGTTTTTTTCTTCCACAAAAGGTAAATAATTAGTTGGCTTTGACATTGCAAATCTATTGTTTATGCAAAAATGTACACTTGTCTTCCCCTGCCCTGTAAACAACACAACAATGTCCGCCTCTTGTTTCATTAATAAGTCAAATTCGTTAAACCGGCTATTAACACGATTTAAAATGTGTTACATATCTCCTATGTAATATCTACCGTTGGTTGTAGTTATCAATCAATTAAAACGTTATCTGTAGTCATCATGTCTATAGTCCATCGATCTAGATAATAATTCAGAGTCCGTTTATCAGACATGGTTTATATGTCATGCTGTATAGAATCCAATGAAGTAATACTCATACATATTCTGCTAGAGAATATTTCTCTCTCAATTCGAGCTAAATGGTATCAATTATACCATAGGATGCAATACATATACAAGACAATAAAATTGTAATTTGAGAGTCCATGAATAAGCCTTTATGCAGAGAATTCCAAATTCTTCTACGAGCCACAAAAAGACAAAAGAGCATGACAATGGCATCATAAAGAAAGGTAATGATCGATAAAAGAATAAAGAAAAACTAAGTAATATTGACATTAGATATTTATACGCAATTTAAGAGAAAAATCATGACGAAATGCCAGAGCTAAACTTGAACAATCAAACATTCAAAGCTTTGAGTTTGAAGAATAACAATGCCTGTACAGACGATGATGGTACAGAAACTTTATCATAATATCCCTTGACCTCTTGACAGAATTATCATTGGTCTTCAATAATGCAATTCACCACCAAAGAACACTACATATGTAACACAAGATATCAATCATAATATCTGAATTCCTAACTAAGTGCCCAACATGGCGATTATTGTTACATAATACTATGAATTCCATCTATAAGTATGAACTTTGAGAAGACAACATGATCAAGACCGTTACCTTGTGTAGACTCAAACCACAGATCCATTATGTAAGAAACTTACGACCAAAACGGGTCAAGATTGAATCCAAAACCATAGATCAAGACCGTTACTTTTCATAGTTTTATTTAATTTAAGTACAAAATACCCTGATTGAAACCAAAACGGGTCTAATTTGGACCTAGATCATGGATCAGCTGGTCCAGATTGGTCAAGAATGAACCGGTCTGCTTCAGATAAACTTATGACCCTATTGGGACATATCAGCAATGGTAACAGTAACAGCTGCCACGAAGTAAAACAAGGAAGAAAAAAGCGTCATCAAGCTTTGCGACATATTCAAACCAAGGGAATAGGAAGGATAACGTGTTCTATCCAATCTCGTGATACATTATCAAACCAAGAGAATAGGGAATGGAGGATGACGTGCTCTATCCAGTCTCATGCTACATATTCAAAACAAGGGGCAGACTCGTATGACTTGCTCAGCTTCTAAATAACACAAGCCAGCTGCCTCAGCCCAGCAGCTCTGTATCTAATTGATTGAAATCAACGTTTCATTAAAGGGATGGAGGTATCCAAATGTAGCCATGTGTTTGCACATAACCTGCCTTGGCAAGCAACTCATCAGCCAGCTCCGGACCACGGCTGCCTGGCTTGTAAGGTAGCGGCAATATCTGTCCTCCATCAATTTTGTGAAGCAAAGGGGTAAAAATCTCCCATGCCGCCTGGTGATCAACAAGAGAGCACATGTTTGTCAGGTAGATTATAAGAATATACCTGCCTGCACCCCCAATGCTTCAATCTCAAAGATTTTTACCTTCAACTCATCTCTGCGGACGAAATGCTGCTGATCTCCTCGTATTCTGCATACAGGATTTGAAGTTGTTCAGTATACTAGTTGTGGAAGGCCAAAGGGAAAGAGACGAGGGCACAAGGCCATGAACATACGTGTCAAGAATTAGACGCTCGTATGCCTCGGGAATCTTGACATCTTGATACCGCTGTCCATAGGATAAATCCAGCTCACTCTGAATGGTTGACATTTCTAACCCAGGCTTTTTGACCTGTAAGTAAGCAATTATTGTAATATTCACTTCAGCTCCTTGCATATTAACTCATATTAACCCTGCAATACATGTATAAAGCATGCATATACCCTCAAGCCTCAAAAACAATTTTTTTTTTTACGTCTAACGTGAGTATTCCCTGATTGATTTAACTAAATCTTGATCCAGAGACCTAATCAACCAAACTTTATTCTCATTTCTTTCATGCAACCGAACATGGTCTCTCCTACCAGACAAGATGGTAATATTAGATGTTAAAGAGAAAACCATTGCATTAACGACAAAAGCATCCAATTACTCAAGGATATTACTTCAATATTTTGAAGTTTATGGATATACATGCTAATAGCTGATTTTCATTGTACTCACGCAAATATGGTCAGTTGTTTGAATATACATGCAAAAACACTTAATGATATCATTTTAAACCGCTTACTATGTATGCAATGAAAGCTAAAGATAGGTTCTACAGTTCAATCCCTTAAATATGAGTCATTTGGAAAAGCTTCATATTGCTTTTTATGTTTATAAACTCTGAGAAATTATTTTCTAGACCATGGGTGCGGCTAGGACGGTGGCAGGATACAAGAGGGCTAGGTTGAGATCTTGGGATAAGTTCCCCATGCTGCCGCTGTCACAATAATGGAGGCTGGTAATGAGACGTTGCCATAGATCAAAGATTGCCATCCCGGATCTTGACTTCATCTTAGAATGGTGAAAAAGAAAAGATCTCTCAAGATTCTCGAAAAAAAAAAAATCTAGAGATCGGATCTTGGATTTTATTTACATAGGGTATACATTAGCTAACAATATAAATAAGAAAAAATAAAAAATCTAAAAGTAAGCCCATAAGTACATTTCTATGGACTTTACTATCCGATTCGACCCATTTTAGGTCAAATGGGTGCCAGATTCTGGCGCCAAGGTGATGCCACGACCGCAGCAGCATCCTGTTGAGCTTCTTGTGCCAAATGACCCGATATCACATAAAGCATGCTTAATAGCATCTTAAGTGATGGGTTCCAACTTGCACCAGGTTCAAGGATCCTGTACGAATTCCTTCCCACCCAATAGGGCAGGGAAGAGACAGCAAAGCTGCTGCAGCAGTTCCCCCGTCTTGTGGCTAATGCTGGCCCTGGGACCTCTGGAATAGCCGAGCGATTTCAGCTGTTTCAAAACTCGCAGGACCAACGAGACTGAGATTCTCACAAGATGGCATTCCATGCTGCAGATAGAAGCAAGGAAGCCAGGATGGTAGGTCAAGATCCGCTCCCAACCAATCCAGATCAGTTGATCCATATCCAATATAGACACAAATCATGTTCTATTGTAAATTGTTTTCAAACATTTTTAAAAAAACATACATAATATTTAAAATTTTAAAAATTATATATACATTAGTAAAGACGAGATAGAGAAAATCTTAAAATCTTAACTAACTCAGATGTATCAAGAATAAAAAAAAAAATTGATCAAGGATGATGACACTAAAGAAAGGTGAAAAAGTTATTCCGATGTTTTTTTTTAATGACAACTTCATTAGAAACATAAAAGACAGATAATATAACAAGAATATTAAGTATACTATATAACATATCTAAAATATCTAACATATTATCTTATCAATGTATAATATAATGTAAAATAATATAATATATGACTCAATAGAAAATGTTGAATATCAATACATAAATTAAATAATATATATTTAATATTATAATATGTAATATTAATATAAAATAAATTGAATTCAGTATATAATAAAAATATTTAATATATTATCCTACCATATTTTATATAATATAAAATATTCTTAAAAATAATTATATAATATATAATATTAAATATAACCCCTCTTGAGAAGATTAAGGGTGGAGTACCTTGTTCCACCCTACACTCCTCACTTCACTTGATTAAGTGGAATAAGGGGCGTAACTAAACCACACTGCCAAACTAGTTATAGATAATCCAATTCGAAACTAGACCTAATTGATAATAGTTATTTCATTTTATGTACTTTGATACTTTTATGGGTGTTTAAAATAAAATTTATACTTAAGTCTCTAAGAATTATAATGCAAGAGAATAGTTTATAAATGTATTTTCTTATAAAATTTCCCTACAAATATCTATATTATTTATTAAAATAAATAAAATTTTAAAAATAGTAGCACAATGCTTTCATCTATGTGGTATATGATGCGAGATGGCACGGTGGAACCGGGTGGAAAGGTGCAAAAATGATATTAGAACACTGAAATCAAACTAAAACATATCGAAATGAAGAAACCGGACTTAAACTAGTTTAGAATGGGCCTGAACCTCCCTTGAACTGGCGTCGAACCCGGTGGGACGGGGAGAGCCGGCCTGGCCAGCTTCAGTACCAATTGCATTGCACATCTCTCCAGTTGAGAGACTGAACCATGAGGGGGCGGGGAGTTTCGTGGCTCTTGCTGATCATGGAACCCAGATAAGGTTGTGGCAGCTGCTGCACTGGGAAATCGACAGCACTCAGAGCTCATGCCAGGCTCATTCGGGCAGGATCCAGTTTGTCTTGAAGGCAGCAGGGGGCCTCGACTGTGTGGAAGGCATCGCTATCAGTGCTACGTGACAAAATAGTTGGGTGACCCTATTCACCCATGGCGATAGGGAACAGGGGAGAGCATAGGTGGTTAGGCGTCGATGGTGGAGGGGCTCTTGCGCAACTGGAGGCTGTCAGGGGAGGAGAGGAGGGTTCGGAGGAGCCGGAGGCTGAGGAAGATGGTTGTGCGGAGAATAGAGGAATAAGGAGGGCCGGATAGTTGCAGGAAGGGTGGAGGGCCCCATGGTGCTCTGGTGGATATGGGGATGAGGGAGGCATGGGAGATGGTGGGGATGATGGAGGGTGGGGATCTCCAGAAGATCAGGAAGAGAAAGGGGGTGTTGTGATTCCCGGAAGTTACTAAAGGAGAAGATGGCATGGCCATGGAGACTGGGAGTCACAGTCGACAGAGGCAGGTTCGGATCTACCTCGTCAAGCACCTGCAACTGAGGATGCTGCATGGAATCTGGATGGTGTTCCGGGATGGCACAATGGCTGATGTTGTTGGTGATGCTGTCTAGGGCTGGTAGCACAAATCTGGGGATTGCTGGAATTGCACAAAAGCCTCTGCCAGGTTGAAGTGGATGGATGCGTGGGAGCTGTATACGTTAACCTGTTAGCCGGGAACTGTGGCCTTGCTGCCGAACAAGACTGAGAGGTGAAGATGATGCTGAAGTAACTTGTAACTGGAAGTGGAGAACCAAACTTGCCTTAACTAAGTTAAACTTTACAAAAGATAGTCTTCTAGGATGTCCTATCAAGGTGATGGAATGCCACTATGCAACATTTTCCCAGCAAACATTATTTCTTCAGAGAGGAATCACATTATTGCAGCTACCTTGAATGGGAGAGTGAATGACCGTTTCTCTAGTGCAAAGGTTTAAAACAAGGCTACCATGCTTCACAATGTTATTTCAGCTAGTTGGTAATATTTTTGTGATTTCTAAAAGCTTTCTTATGAATATGGATAAATGGAGAAAGAAATTTATGTGGGGAGGTCATATCGGAAATCATGAAGAATACCTTTTGCCAAGTGAAAGTTTGTCTGTTCACATACAAGAGGTTTCTTTTTGAACTCATTCAAGTCATGAATATCTTACTGACATCAACATTGAAAATTTTCAAGAGAGATTATCTTCAGCATGAAATTTGCTAATTTCTATGCAGTCATGCTGTATTACAAGAGAAGTAGACTTTATCTTGATATTGTGCTTATCAAAGCCTTGTATTTCTTGTAATACTGGAGTATGTTACTAAAAAAGGCCTCTTACGACAACTAGATAAGTGCGACAAAATTACTTCTCAGTATTCTTCATTTAGCTGTATCTGGTTCTTTCTTTTTTCAATTAGAGATTTCTCATCTCTTTTCTTTTCTGGTCATTGTACCTTATTTAATAAAAATTGGCAGAATACCCACTTTCTCTACCCCCCACCCACAAAGAAACTAGAACTTACCGTGAGTTTCATATACATCGCTTCCAATGGTTGAAGGCGTATAACAAATTCATTTCGGCCTTGTTTTTTGCCTGCAAAGTGGCCTTACTTGAGTGCTATTATCAAATTAATCATCCAGGAACATAATCACGGGATAAGATTAAACATAGAGACTGCATGATCTGACAAAACAAATGCAAATGGATTTCAGTTCAGATCCAGGTAAGAGACTTTCCCATTTCAGAGTGAGGCATAGAAAGAACAATCTCACTTGCAGATGATTAATCACTAGAAGACATCCCATATATCACACATAATATTTATAAATAGTAGAGTATAAGAACCAAGTATCTCTAGAAATGATATAAATTCTCATTTTTATAAAAAATGAATACAAGTAGCATTTTCATATTTTTTTTATTTTAAAATAAAATTAGTTGAAAATGCAGCACTATGATTTCTATTACCAAAAAACACAAGTACAACTTAAAGTTTTCTCACATGAACAACCGCATGAGTATGTTCCTTAATACTGCTCCACTTAGCTGAGCCACTCATTTTCCTTAAGCCTTTTTATGGCAGATGGTAAAAGTGCACATTCCTATGGATGCCCATAAAATCAATCTTGAAGAAGGGTTATATAAAGCAAAGATTGCTCATGTAGGATGGGGTTGCTACAAAAAAAAGGTAATCTTGTAATGTGTTATTGCCTGGTACCATCATAACTATCATACTATAACATTTTGCGAACATTTTCTAAAGATGTGTTTCACTTTTAGTAGCATACTAACATCTATAGTTTTTTACCCACTGCCAAGTACCATTGAGGCCCTATTCTAGTCTGTAGTGAAAAGGTACCTAAGGTTTAATCAAACCCAGTATTATACGGGCTTCAACATTCAATGCAGCAGCATCAGTCAACGGGGATTTGGTAGGTATTTACCAATTGGGTTCGGGCCCTTAAAGTGAAAATTGTCAGTCACACATGTCAACAAGGAAAAGAAAAACCAGTAAGATGATCTGATTAGGTCCAAAATGAACCAATGAGATATGATACAGCATTTACTTTAATAATTTTGTGAAGTTTTTTCATGACAATACATTTTATTAAAAACAAACAAAAAATAACTGTCCTTTTTATCACTGAATAGGATCAACTAACAAACAGTTGACTATGTTGGGTTTGAACATGTATTTTAGTGCCTAATCTGATAGTGAAGTTATTTGGAAAAAAGCGCACAGTTGTAGGTGGAAAAAAGTTTTTAGAAAAATATATTTTAATAAAATAGTTTAAATACACTTTTTTTATCAGGTAGAGGAATAATGAGAAATACTGAATGATAAACATAAGATACTAGCATAAAAAGACCTACATTTGAAAATGTCACCAGGAACATCCTTGAATTGTACACGAATCTCTGCTTTTCTCGAATTCAGTGCTTTCCCTGCCTTCAATATGAAAGGAACACCTGCAAACTGATAGTGCTTAGTACTGATGCAAATAAACAGAAAATAAAAATTTAAGGATATGTTAGTCGTAAAATTTAGATTTCTTGAGGCAACTGTTTTCTCAGCCATTAATATAATTCCAGAAACCACAGGCTTGATCTATGTAATCAAGGATTTTAACCCCATAATACCTTCCCATCTTTCATTATGAATCCGCAGAACAACAGTTGCAAATGTTGGTGTGTTTGAATCATCAGAAACTGTTGGATCATCCCTGTAGCCTACATACTGTCCAAGGACAACCTCCTCTGATGCAATTGGCAACACTGATTGAAGAACCTGGTATATTGGTCCAAGTTTATGTTAATTGTAACCAAAGTAAAGTAAAATTATTAAATTAAACTAGCAATGCATTTCCCAATTAGATGAAAAAAATGTGATCACCTTCACTTTTTCATCTCGTATGTGCTCGGGCCTCAGAGAAACTGGCTTCTCCATTGCCACCAAACAAAGAACCTGAAATATCTCCAAATGCATTGCATGTCAAGGTATTTAAAAGTGCAATAAAGTTCTAAGAGATAATGAAGATATAGCAAAAAAAGTAAACACTGATTTCAAAAGGAAAAATTCAAGTGACCAACATTTGAAACAGAGGTTTCCTTCTTTGAGAATGTCAATCGTGTGTGTGTATATATATATAGATAGATAGATAGTTACAGCATGAAAGAAATTAATGGGGTGTTTGGTTGCATGATAATGGAGATTTTTATTTTAATTTTTAAAATTTGTAAGAAAACTTGTTAGGTATTTGACAACCATGATAATTTTATATTTTGAAAGTGATTTTATTCTTAAACAAAAAAAGAGGGACTCACCTCTTTCTTTTTTCTTGTGGTCCCCCACTTTGTTTGGTCATGTATGGTAGTTACTATTTTTTGTTATCACGACATGGTGCCTGCAGCAGCTCCCTCCACCATACACCAACAATCATTTGCTTGAAGTTGCCCTGCATCGTCAGCCCCACCCATGGAATGCCATCTCGCCGAGATCTCACGAGAATCTCGGTCTTGCCAAGAGGCCAAGATACGAGACTGCGAGATCTCGCCCCATGTAGACTGGTCGATCCGCGACTACTCTGCACCCCGTTTATGATAATGTAAACACATTTAACATATTTCGCTATCACTTATACTATCACATAAAAATGTGTTACAAGTTTAATACCATATTAGTATTTAAATAAGATTACATACAAGTTTAAATCTTTTAGAAGTACAAAGATCATCTTTTTGGTATTGAGTACTTTGTAATTGTTCATTCACACAGTTGATGTATAAAATGTGTTATATATTTTCATGTAAATTCATTGATGTACTCCTATTTTATAAGATAGTATGTTATGTTTCATACATCTCTACATTTTGATCCAAGAATCCGAGATCTGATCTCCCGAGATTTTTCCGAGATCTCTTCTCTTTCACCCCCCCCCCCCGACGAAGCACCGAGATCCGAGATGGCCCACCTTGCTGCAAGTCCAGAAACGACCAAAGCTGGTTGCACCGTTGCACCAACACTGCCACATTCGTCATGCACCCACTGCTTTCCCCTTGTCAGATACAAGATCCAAGAGCACCAACCAGTGTGAGGGTGCTGCGCTACCAGATCTGCAAGACACCGACAATGCCTTTCTCCTGCGCACTGGACCTGTTCCAACTGCCTGTACATTCCACACTGGTTCACCCACCATCCACACATCCATCTTGCCTGTCTCCCCTCTTTTGTGCTTCATTTGAGCCACCCTCCACCGCCCTGCTTCCTGCCAACTGTCTCCCTGCAATATCACAGAGCTCCCACTGTGGCTGGTTGCCATCACTCCAACCTTCTCCAGGTTTTAGGAGCAACTGCCGGTCTTCTCCCTTTGTCAGCATAAATGTTCCACATTCGTGCATGAGGCTGCTATCACTGTGAAGCCCAGACACTGCTGCTGCAATGTCGAGGCAAAGCCCCTCAAGTTTACCTGAGACTACCAAGAGATAGCATGATGCAACCGTTGTAGTCAGTAGTCACAACCCACTCCCATGCGAGAGCAGTCCATCTGCTGAACTGGCACCCTGTCACCATCCCGCTCATGTGCCACCAATGAGACTGCCTCATGAACCTGCCCTTGCACCAGCCCCACCAAACAACAATGATGCTTCACTCATTGCTCCCTGCCTCCCTGACTGCTGCAGGATCTGTCTGTCACCAGACACCTCAACAACACCGCCAGTTGGGCTTTTCTAGAAGCTATTGGGAGCAAATCTGCAGGAAACCCCTTTCATTGGCACTGCACGAGTATTGTCAACCACATTGCCCAACCCTCTGCTCTCCCACTTTGTGCAGGCACAGCTTACATAAAGCAAGGATAACAAAATTGCCCTCCCAAGTAGGGGTGCAAATGAACCAATCCACTCGACAAGCAGCTCAAAACTTTGTTCGATAAAAACTCTGACTCAACTTGTTTATTATGTTAAACAAACAAGCTTGAGCAAAATAACTTGATTCATTAATGAGACAAGCTTGAGCAAACTCCTGCTTGACTTGATAAACTAGCGAGTAGCTTCGTTAAATACAATATTGGATATTTATTTAAAAACTAAATTATGAGTACTAATAGTTACATAGTGTCACTTAAATATATCAAAATACGATAAAATAAATATTAATTTAAGTTTAAACTAAAATGAGTTTCATAAATAAACTCAAATTTGAGTTTTACAAATAAGTTTAGATCAAGCTCGAGTTTTATAAATGAGTTCATGCCAAGTTTGAACTAATCTTTGAGTCAAGTTGCTATTGGAGCCAAACTTAGCTCAACGAACCAAAATTGAACAAGGGTCGAACCTACTTGTAACAATTTGAGCTCAAACTCAAACTCGAGTAAAATAAAAACGCTGAGCTTTAGTGACATACTACTTGGTTCGACTCAACTCGTTTGCACCCTTACTCCCAAGCAATTTAAACCAATCGGTTTTAGTAAACTGGGCTAGCCTAGCCAGCGCTATCCGGTTCAATATGGTTCAACCTGGTTCAGATGAATTCTTGTTGGTTTAACCCAAAACAACCTATCTTATTGGCCTATCTTACTGGTCAAGCTGCACACCTGAATGGAGATTGGCATCTTATCCTGCATCACTTTACAGTAGTACCAACAACATATAAGCATAACAAAATATGAACACATTTGAATTTCTTATGAGCCAATTTGCACACCTGTAATAAGTGATTTTGTATAATATCACGAATTATCCTGCCAAATGTCAATACGTAAAGGAATCAGTATCTAAAACCGAAAAATATAAAGATAAACATATGCATGCATGGGCGTGCAGTTGTGTAGGGTAGTGAAGAATGTCATAGGAATTTCATCTTACAGAAAGGTAAAACAACATAAAGATTGTAGGACCAGTGTTCGCCGGGTCGCGACCCGGCCCCGACCCGGTCGGGTTTGGTCCCGACCGGCCCGGTCGCGACCCGGCCGGGCCGACTCTCCCGGCCGGGTCGCGGGGTCGCGCGGGGGTCGCGCGAGTCGCGCGACCCGGTCATATGACCGTTGGCAACGGTCATGGGGGGGCGCAGCCCCCCATTCAGCCCCTTGGGGGCTATTTAAAGCCCCCAAGGGGCTCCCCTTACTCCCACCCCCCCACTCTCACTCCCAAGCTCTCATTTTGCTCTCATTGCTCTCATTTTGTTCTTCATTTACTTAATTATTTCATTAAGCATTTCATTAGTTCATTTAGTATATTTATTTAATATTTGTTCCATTGATTAGTTAGTTAACTAGTTTCTTCTTTTTAATACTTATTTACTTACTTACATAGTTAGTTAGCTAGAAGATTAGTTAGATATTTAGTTTAGTAGTTACTTAACACATCATTAGTTGGAAGGTATAGTTAATTAATTACTTAATCATATAATTAGTTAGTCATTCATTTTACATAATTAAAAGTATACTTACATTAGTAGTCACTAATTAACGTCATTAGCTTTTTAAATAATTAATTACTTACTTAAGTGATTATTTACTTAAAAATGTCATCTCCAAGCCAAACAACCCAAACTACCGGCGCGATCCGGAGTGATCCGGCTTGGTTACATTGCAATTTGATCTCCATGGCGGAGAGAAAAGTGCAATGTAAATATTGCGACAAAGTAATATTCGGTGGTATTTATCGTTTACAATTTCATCTTGCAGGCATGAAGGGAAACGTTCTTCCTTGCACACAGACTCCGCCGGAGGTCAGAGCTCAATTTCGTAGGCACCTACAAGCGATGGAGCAAATGAAGGGAACTAGCAAACGGCATAAGGAGACCGTCCGAGAAGAATTGCAACAACCGGGGAGACGTTCCGTACACATTTACGGGACCGGACAAGAGAGGCCGGATATTTTTGGAGACGAAGAGTACGAAGGTATGGGAGGTGTTACTCATAAACGTAGTTCATTCTTCTATGTTAAAAGATAATTAAGTAGTTAAATACTTAAATATTTCTTAAATAGATGACCTCTTACGGGGAATGAAAGCAAGTCGAAGATCATTCGCCGACGAAGAGTTCCATAGACGCACCGGCCGAATGATGGGTCAAGGGTTTGGAAGTGGGAGTGGTCGAGGAAGTGGAAGAGGATCCAACAACCAACCGCAAGATGAGGTTCATGATCTCACACAAGACGACGACCTGACAGTAGGTCCCGTGGATCCCGTAATCACCAGACCACGACAACGTCAAACGACAATCACAACGGCGATGAAGAACCTCAAATTATGTAAGGAGAGGATTGGCCGGGCAACGTCAAGGTGGTTCTTTCACCACAGCATTCCAGCAAATGCCGCGAAGGGACCATACTACGAGAACATGATCGACACGATCGCAGACGTCGGGAGGGGAGTGCCTGGTCCAAACCTAAAGGAGATATACAATGTATATCTTCCTATGGAGGTGCAAGAAACAAAGAAGTACATGGCATCATTTGAACGAATATGGGAGGAACGAGGTTGCACGTTAATGACCGACGGATGGACCGGTAATTAAATTTTCTTTTACTCATTTATATTAAATGTATAAACATTCCTTTTGGTATAACTTAGTTAATATCTTATACTTAACAGGTATAACTAGGAAGACAATGATCAATTTCCTAGTGTACAGTCAAGCCGGCACGGTCTTTTGGAAGTCGGTCGACGCATCAGGACAGGTAAAGAATGTGGAGCATCTTTACCAATTGATAGATGGAGTGATAGAAAAAATAGGAGAGATCCGGGTAGTTCAAGTAGTCACAGACAATGCGGCCACATACAAAGCGGCCGATCAGATGCTTATGGTCAAAAGACCAAACTTGTATTGGACACCTTGTTCCGCCCACTCTTTAGACTTGATGTTGGAGAATATATGCAAGGATCCTCAAATAGACAGGGTAGTTAAGCTAGCCCAGTTTATTTCTTCATTTATTTATAACCACAACTTTGTCCTTGCACTTATGAGGGAACACACCAAGGGGCAAGAGTTGTTACGGCCCGGTGCAACCCGGTTCGCCTCCCACTATATTTCCTTAGAAAGTTTATTGAGTCAAAGGAGAGCTCTAACTCAAATGGTCATTTCACCAGGTTGGGGTAGTTGGATGGCTAGATGTAACCCATCGGATAAGAGAAAGGGGAGAAAAGTAGAAGAGACAATAGAGAGTGGAGATTTTTGGAAAGTTGTAAAGAAGACGTTAGACATCGTCCAACCCATAGTGAAGGTACTAAGGATAGTTGACGGAGATAGAAAAGCAGACATGGGGTATTTATATGATGCGATTGAGAAAGCGAAGGAAGAAATCTCCAAGACCGTGTCCGACTTGGCCAAGTGGTGGGATATTATAGATCGTCACTGGGAACGTACATTACATCAACCCATACATGCAGCAGGTATATTTTCTTAAACATTTACTAATCTTTTTATTAATCAAAGTTATGTATAAGTTGTTTACTAATACTATTTGGTTCGTAGGTTACTTTTTCAACCCAAGATACTGCTATAGTCCACATTTCAAGGCAACGAACGAGCTATTAGATGACGTGAAGAGCGTCATCCGACGGTTGCTTGGTGACGACGACCGGGCTATTATCGCTTGCAATAAGATGTATGATTACAGAATGCGGAGTTTTCACTTTGGAACGAGCAGAGTTGAACGAGCTGTGATGCTACTAAGTCCGGGTACATAGAAATGTTTTTCATCACTTAATTAATCAAAGTTTACTTAAATAATAATGTAAGACATTCAATTTATGCAGCTGATTGGTGGATGAACCATGGTAAAGTACCAGAGTACGAGGACTTGGCGGACGTAGCCATCAGGGTCCTAAGTCAAACCACTTCGGTTTCGCGCTGTGAGAGTAATTGGTCTACATACGGCTTGATTCACACAAAGCAAAGAAATAGGTTGACATCAAGGAGGCTTCAAGACCTCGTGTATTGACACTACAACATGAGGTTAAAGTTGAGGAATTTGGAGAGAATGAAGCAGAACCAGATGGAACAAAAGAGTTGGATATCACAGGCGGTGGGATGTTCGGTCGAGGAGCCACAAATTGAAGAGGAGGACATCGATTTGGATCAAATATTCTACGAGAAGAACTCCTTAGAAGCTTGGGTCAACGACCGAGAAGGGTTGGGAGAACCGGAGTTCAACCCAGAAGACCGACAATGGGGTGAAGGAGTGCTCGACGATGACCCTTTGGCCGAAGAATTCCAGAGCCCTCCCTCTCTAAAGAAAGCGCCAGAGGACCGGAGAAGGAACTAGTCAAGGTACGCAAAGTAGGCGAAAAGGTAAACAAGTTATGACTGATCCTTTTGATATTGCAGATGCTGATACGGTCGAAGACGATCGAGAAGATACGCCGGAGCCGAACATCCGAGTGTAGTACCAGACGTCCGAGGATTCGTCGTCAAAGAGTAGCAGCGATGATGGTGCTGGATACGGGGGCGCGAACACTTTACAAGTACAAGGGACCTCAGATCCTCCCATATCTCTTACAACGTCGTTACGTTTTACCGGCGAGGAGCAATATACTCATGCGACCCAAGATACCGATCATGGTAGAAGGCCACAAGGTAGAGGAGGTCATCGCAGTCATGGAGTTGGAGCAGAATACCACGATGCCTCTGACTATGTGTATGGTTCATCCTAAGGCTCTTGGTTCCCTACATACGATCAAGAGTATTGTGGAATGAATTATGTGGAGTCATCGGATACTTCGATCCAATCGACCTATAGTTATGGTGACTCGTTTGGATCAAGTCTTAAGATAGTTTCCCGAGGGACTGACGAATATGATCGGCGTGGGTACAGGGAGCAAGCTTTGTACTCAACCCAAATGACATGGGGAGAGTACATCAACTACCTACAAAGTGTAGAACACATGACGTTGGAATAAAATTGATGTATTATTTATTTAAATCATGTCATTTATTTTTTTCAATTTTTCTGTAATTTTTCAGATTTTTTTTCGCATTTTTCTTATTTTTTAAAATTTTTCTAAAAAAAATAATTAAAAATGGGGTCGCGACCCGGGTCGTGACCCGGTCGGCCTGGGGGTCCCGCGACCCGGTCGCGACCCGCGACCCCTCCCTCCTTGTGTAGGACTACTGAAATCATCTGAAATTACTGGGGCTGGTACTTTATTGGACGTCATTACAGTGTAAAAGTTGAAGTGCAAGTCAATGAAAAATGGTTTGAACAAATATAATTCATCTGTAAGGTTATAAATTCCTTATTAGCTTTAGTCGATGTGTTTCATGATATGAGAAAGAAGGCTAATGTTCCAATTGATAAAGATAACCCATGCTATACCCATATTCATCAAAATATCCACCTCGTCCTTCTGTTCCGAAATCCTCGCGAAAGACAATCTGGAAATCGACACCAAGAGTGCAAAAGAGTAAGCCACAACACAATCCAGGAGTAGTAAAAGACATAATATAAATAGAATATGAGCAATGATGGAAAACTACTACTGTTTGGACATCCTATAAATAAGCTTTTGCAGCTAAAAATGTTGATATGTTGTGTACAAACAAGGACAAACTGAAACCTGTATGTTATCAATGTTATCACGGTTCCATAGTGGAAGAAAAAAACGATTTGCAAAGCGCAGCACCAACTGCCAAATCAAGTAGAGTAACAGATAAATCAGTCACCAAAGGGGAGGTCAAGGGGAAATAGTAATTTCAAAGTATCTTGTACCAAATTCTGCACTAGTTCCTTTCCCAAGTAGTGATCAATACGGTAAAGCTGAGATTCATCAAATAGGTCCCCAAGTTGTGAACTTAGTTCTTCTGCAGAATCCAGATCCTTTCCAAAAGGTTTCTCAACAACAATACGAGTCCAACCACCAAGATCAGCTGACAGACAAATGTAAAATCAAAATTTTATTGATAAAACAAGAAAAAAAAACCTACAGCATTACCAAATATGTTATAAGCACGTTTACAAGTGTTTAAAAACAAGATACCAATTTATTATCACACATTACAAAAATGACCATACCATAAAATGAAGCACTACCATGTTAAACAAAGCAAGTTTACTATACATTAATAACCCACCTAACATATAAGCAAGGGTTGTCATCTCGCATCTCACCTTTGTCTAAGGGATGGAGAAGAGATCTTGGAAAGCGGAAAAATCTCAATAGACTAGACCATTGTTCGCTGGGTTGGCGACCCGGTCGGCCGGGTTGCCCGATCCTACCGGTTTCTGGGCCGACCGGCCTGGAAACGACCCCGCTGGGCCAACTCCAAGCCAGCCTGGCGGGGGATCGCGTGACCCAGCTTCAGGTCGCGCTACCCGGCGACCTGGTCGGCCGGGTCGCCCGACCTCGGGGCGACCCAACCTAGGTCAAAATGTTTTTATACTATTATTACATACTTAAATTTTTTTCTTCCTCCTCCCCCTTACCACCATATAAAAAAAAATTCTTCGGGGAGCGTTGCCCCCTTGATATCCCCCACAAGGGGGGCACTGTCCCCTTGACTCCCGCGACCTGACTGCGCAGGTCGATCCGTGACTACTCTGTGCCACATTTAATAATAGTATAACAATACTTTACTATCACTTATACCATCATATATATAATTTATAATCATAAATATGTGTTATATATTTAAATGTTATAAAGATCTATTTTAACTATCTTCTCTTTCATACACACATCAAGTTTGTCAAGAATAATTATTTTTTGAGCATTCCATTTATTAATAGTACAACAATATTTTGCTATCATTTATATTATTACATATGGTTAAATTTTATAATTATAAATGTATGATACATCTTAAAATTTATAAAATTGTTTGCTAAGTATCTTTACCTTCTCACTTAAGATTAACCTTTTCCCAACATATACTAATACAACATAATTATAAAAAAAAATCATATTTACTTGTATACATAGATAAACACTCATATTCAATTATAATATAAAAAATATAAGTATTGTTATAAATAAACAATATAAAAAATATTGTTTCTATTTTTTTCTTAATTTTATATATTTTTATAATAAAATAAATAAAATTCAACCCCATCCGACCCCGCCCGACTAGGTCGGTTTGGGGCCGATCGACCCTGGGCCGACCCCCGACCCCGCCTTCCTTGGACTAGACTTCAAAAAAATTAGTCAAAATTTATGTATGAGTAAAATGAGATGATAAGATATTGATAACTAAGATTCAGATAAAAAAAACAAAAAGAACTATGGAATATAAGGAGCGTAAGCATCAAGAAATATGGGATCCTTATTTAGATCTAGGCTTCAACTTGACCAGTATTATAAAAAAAATAAGAAATGTTTTTGAAATCTTGAGAGATTAGTGCGATATCCTGGTTTACAAATAGTCATATACAAAATGTTAGTTTATAAACTATAACAGGAAATGAGAGAACAATACCTAGATCCACTTTTGATAGATGTAATAATAGAGTTGATAACACATAAAACAAACCTAACAACGTTATCTAAATAAAATAACAATATAAAATAGAATGAGAGACAATATAAACAAAAGAAATAGTTTACTTTGGTATGGAGTAAGTAGTAGCAACAAACAAGTGCTAAAAAATTAAAGATTAACTACTTATATACACATTGTGATTTCGGTCACCTCGTTTCTCAGAGGTGTGGAGGGATAGATATTCTCGAGATATTCTCAACACTCAAGAGATTGCATTCAATGAACATAAGTTTTACATTTGTCAAAAATTTTATTCAATGTCAATTGATACTATAATTAAATGCATCGACGACATATGCCCATAGTTGGTAGCATAAAATGAACTTAATAATCCTCAAAACTTTCTACTACACAGTGTAGAATTTGTTTTCTCATCTTGAAAGGGGGGGTAATGCAAAAAGTACGAAGTTCTAGGAGAGTAGAGATTTCATGCATAAAAAAAAGTTGCATGGAAGAGGAATTTAAAAGTATCCACCTTAGACAGTTATGAAATAGCATGAAGCAAATGTGTCGATGAAGATTTGAAATGTTCGGAACAAACAAAACAAAATGGCACATGTGCATATGTATCTTAATGTGGTTAATCAATCCTGATAAAGATAAATAAAAAACCACAAAGACATTAGGTGAATTCTGATGAAACAAAAAAAATTCAATGCATATAAACTATGTCCAATCCTACAAGCCTGATATTTGATTTTTGAGGAACAATGAAAATGACATTGCAGTGAGAAATTCGATTGATTATCAAGCCAGTTTTTCAGCAGTGAATACTGGCACTTATGCCTAGAGATCTAAAAATATAAAAGCGAGTAAACTTTCCCACAAGTTACAAGCGCATTTTCTGGAAAATATGCTGTGAAATGAAAATGACTCATCTTGGTAATACTGGGTGAATACCATAAAAAACACTAAAATTAGATAAAATTAAAAAAAAAGAATACTTCACATTACCATGCAAGATTATGAATTGTATGTTTTTCTCATTGTCTTATTTTTCTCAGTGACTTGAGATATGAGCACCCCCCCCCACACACACAAGAAAAAAAACTTTGTTCCCTTTCATGCAAGTGATCATGCTACTAGATGATGATAAGATATGACAGATAAGATGATGTCTATGGTCGCAGAAAGTCAGGAGTTTCAATCTTGATAGGAAGTGATGGATTCTCAACTTGAGCCAAGTCTTAATCCAAAATTATTTGGGCTCAGCCATATGGATTCTCTTTCCTCACTCACATCGGTTTTGAGTTATTTCTTCAGATATATTTAAATCATCTAAATCAAACCAGCCAAAGATAGCAAATGACACCACATTTCACAAAAGTATGATCCTGGTCCTCTTCACACATCCTACCAAAAAAAGGCGAAGTTTATCTTTCAAATTCTTGATCTCAACAAATTTAGCTGAGGTTGGAGGTCACAGACTTACAATCTTTCACAGGAATATTTAATTTTTAGTGGAATCTTGCTCTCCATACAAGGCTTGCTGGATAGACCCTCACTCAACTGAAGTAGAAGATCTTAGCAATAGAGCTAGTCAAAGTAGCACCTTTTGGATCCAATCGCAGATTAATGGGGGTCATGGGGATGTATTGAATCACCTTAATAAATCATCATGATATGTGTAAGTGTTGCCTCCTTACAATCAAAGGAAGGCAACATCAGATAGCAAAAATGTAGTTATCCTCAAGGTTGAGAGAAGACTTGAGCATGTCAAGCATGTGATCAACCCTTGGGAGAAAACAAGACCAGTAGAAACTTGTGTATATCAGTCAAACTGAAATTTTAAGAAATATAACCAGAGAAATCGACTTCTAAAAAAGGATATCTGAGCCCACTTAAATTTGGGTGTTTTTGTTTAATTGCTTTTGTGACCTTGTCAATTCAATAATAACACTTGTGACTGCTACTCAATCTAACACTGCTTTACTGCTTTACAAAGTAGTGTTTAAGTTATAAAGTTTTTAGAAGTGATTATTTACCACCCCTCTAGGTTTTGAGTTCCTCATTTTGATCCAACATCTACAACAATTATAGTCTCAGTAAAGGGATATCAAAAGAAATGGAAGAACGAAGAAGTATTTCATGGTCTCTTATTAGCTGTGTGGAATTAAAGAAAGAACAACAAAATTCAGAACATTAAAAGATATCTAATGTACAATAGACAAACAAACTAGTTAAAACCATCAAAAACAGAGAGAACCAAGAACACTACATAGGTCAACTTTATAAAAAAACTGGTTTTTTTACCTATCTATAATAAAATGCAAGAAGTACCCCAAAATAATATTGGATTATTCTCCTCTAAATTGATGCAGAACTCTGCTAAAAATTTGAATATTACAAGCGGATGCAATGGAATCAGTAAATGGCAGAAGGAGTAACATAAAAGAGGTCTTCACAAATATATGAAACACGTGGGGTAACCATTTCCTTGTACTAAGCTCCGGCTGGGTCTTCTAAGCAGATCATAGTGATGGGGTGGGATGTGGCAATAGACAATAGTTTTAGGAATTAAGTTTGAATGATTGATTTTACAAGTAATGAGTTAACTAGTTGTTCTACGACATGAATAGCAGCATCGAAGATGTGTTAGAAAACATAATGATGCGGGATGAGGCAACAAAACCCATTGCAGCGCACAAAATCGACCAATGCGACTGACGGAGGTTGACTAGAAGGTACCAAACTCTTGAATTGCTTAACCGCATGGACCCGTTGGCTAGAAGGTACTGAACTCAACTAAATTGGGGTCAGTCCAACTTGAACTGATCTGTTTGGAGCTAAACCGTCCTTAGATCAAGCTGAACCGACGTGAATTAAGACTGAACTGGTATGCATATATTGATGGGCCTTCTCCTGTCAAACTAAAATAATCCTTTATCACTCAGTTTCACAATCGTCATGCACAGGCCGTACACAAGATCACCCCTTTTCATTTCAAACTCAGACGTTTGACAGTGTGTGGCCAACCTTTGGACTCTGAAGTCTGAACCTGACCAGTTGTAAGGCTTCGGCAGTCTGGACTGTCAGAAACAAACATGGAGGGAGCAGATCCAACGGACGGGCAGATGCAGCCGATTGCCTTGCAGGTGAGCTACTACAGTATTGCCTACTATTGATGCCAAATGAAAGATTACTGTAGCTTAGACTGATTTATAACTGTGGGATTACTATTCATCCCCTGTTCACACGAAGGGAGCGCTTGAGCTATCTTGGGTGGTGCTTTGGCTGAAGGAGAGGGAGCCAAGGGCTGGCCGGCATGCGATGGCCCAGTTGGATGAGTGCAGTAGGACCTCCTGCAGCTGGGTGACACATTAACAATGAAGGGAGATCACCGTGGTGTCAGCCGGTATCAAGAGGAACCATGGGGCTAGTCAGCACTGCTGGTGGGAGCCAGACATTCTGGGACTAGTATGGCAAAGGACTCCCACAGCTGGATGGCAGCACCTATTGGCCTAGAAGGGTTCGCAACATGTCGGGGAAGCTTTATTGCGGACTACTTACTATGCTCCTTTCCTTACCATCACCAACGAGGAAAGAATGCCAAGGTGGCATCAGGCTTATGGTGCCAATGTGAGCCGTCCGACTGGCCTATGGCATAGATTGTAAAATTGGCTAATCCGGATTGGGTGATTCTTGGATCGGATCCGCTTATGCTGATCCGATTTTCACTCAGAAGGGTGATTTGAGATGAAATCCCCGCAGAATTGGCTAGATTGGCTAAGATCGGATCAGAATCAGAATTAAATTTTTTTTAGTTTTTTTATAAAAAGAGTCAGGCCAAATCGGCTAGAATCATATCGGAATTGTAATCAGAATAATTTTTTTTTCATATTTTTAAATTCCATATTCCGGATAGGATTCCTCCCTGAGGATCGGCCAGCATCGGCCAATCCGATTCAATCCAGATCGAATTAGTACCCACCAATCTGGGTACCGATTCCAATCGGACTGATGGAGCCTCTTAATCAGTGACACAGTGATAGAAATATGTGTTACAAGTTAATCATATGAGATATGATTAAACATTTTTTTACTATCTTGTTCAATATAAATAACATTTCTTCATTACTTACACTACTTAGATATTTATATCATAATGAAGTCTTTGATCACATTTAATGATGATTGGATTATGATGATATCATGATAATAAGAACAATCATCTAGAGGTATGTGTTTTAAATGTTCTTAGTCATAGAATCTTCGAGACGAGATATCACAGATCTTGATAAACTAGTGTATGTGATATCTTCTCATATAAGAATAACCGATCACATTAGTCATTAATATGGAGACATTGAGATACATATACAAGTGCTCATTAGATAAATAAGTTCACTGAATTAACCAAATTAGAAAATATAAATAGTATCTTATCTATTGGCTATTAAGGTTTTCTATTATCACAGTTGTATCTGAATCGCCAAAGATATATTGTCAAGTGTATATTATGTTTTAACCAAGGAAGGTGGGGTCGGGAGTCGGGACCGGGTCGGTTTGGGGCCAAACCGACCCGGGTCGGCCGGGGTCGCGACCCGGGTCGGGACGGGGTCGGCCCGGGTCGCAAAAAATAATAATAAAAAATTCAAAATGGGGTCGGGGTCTTGGGGTCGCGACCGGGTCGGTCGACCCCAAAACCGACCCGGTCGGGTCCGGGTCGCGACCCGGGTCGCGACCTGGCGAACCATGGTTTTAACTATTGACTTATGAATCACCTAGTTCGATGGTTTAATACAGTTAATGGATCGAATACAGGGAAAACTTAGTAGAGGTAATTGAGTGGACATAAGGGATCATTCACTTTTGGTAAGTAAGAGAGAATGCTTTATGAGATAGTAAGCTAAATCTATTGCCAAGATAAATAGGATAATTAGAATTTTTTTCAATTGATTCGATTTCGAGTACAAGATTCCAAAATGTCGATATATTAAGGGGTTCACAGTTGGTGTTGTACCCCTATGGATCGGGATATTGGATGAACGAGAGTCTATATTTGTGATAACTGATAATAGAAATGTTTGATAGAGATGAGATCATCCCGAAGTCGTTTGGGATCATGAGGCGTGGTTTGTACCTTACATGATCGAAAGATCGTTAAATCTGTTATTAAAAAAATAGATTTAATTTAAAAAAGATATTCTTTTAATTAGATCTCAATCAAATAGACTCTTGTGCCAAATAGGTCATACACACTAGGATTGATCCGTTAATATGAAAGCATAGGCACAATTTATAGAAGTTGTGGGGTTTTGTGAAAAACTATAAGTTCTATAAATAATAGTGAAGTTAGCGAAATCCTATCAAGCCAAAGGTGCTCATTTTGTCCCTAGTCTTCTCTAGTGCCGTTTCCTACTTCGAAAGCTGCCATTGGATGGTGGAGTGCCGCTCAGGATGAGTCATCAAATTTGAGACCAGTGAGAAAGAGAACCGGACTTTAAAGGTGGTTCGTGTAGATACTACAAGAGATCACATGCTTAGACGGCTCGAACAGCATGAGAATGCTCGATCTTCTTCAATTTTGAAGGATTATTTGAATCACACAAATGTATATTTGAAACTATAACGAATCTAGATTTCAATTATGCCATTCGATTCTGATAGAGACAACAACCATGATATTTGTGGAATCACCACTTCCGCTGACTAGAAGATTCCTTACACATAAATCAAGAGAGCAATGTAGGAAAGTAAGACAATGGCCAATGAAGATGAAGAGAGTAGAATGGGAGTAGGAGGATCTACTACTCGATGTTCACATATTGAAGACACTTGTTTAACACCTCAATCAGGTAGAGATAGTGAGTTCCGTTGATCACAGTTAGTTCGCCCGACAGACACATCCATGCATAGGCAACAAGATAGAAGTCAAAGAACGATAAAGCAAATATTTAAGGCATTAAGGTAACGATAGGAACAATAAAGAATTTAGTTAAGCATATTTGTAAATAGTTTTTCCATACAGGTTTATCAAGCCTTTAACTTTTTTATATTTGTCCTATAAGATTTTGAGTGAACATTAACATTTGTCTTATTTCACATTGATGTAGATGTCTCATCCCATGCAACCACCAGTCCATATTTTCATACTATGATTGATGTCATTGTTGAGGTTGGACTATGATTCAAAGTCTTGACATTCAAATACATCTATGAAGATGGGTTAGATGCAGAGGTTGATGAGTTGTCCACATGGACAGTGTGGAAGGAAAGAAGTTGCATGGTCATATGAGATAGATAGACAAGAATCACGAAGAGATCCATGATCCAAGTTTCTTATTTATTGTTTTGAGGACACGATATTCTTGAAAAGTATTAACATATCTAAGCATTTCGATAATGCATAATACTATTTGGTTTCATTAACGATGTTGTAAAGAAAATAGATGAGAACAATACTGTTCAGTTTGTGACTAACAATGAAGTTTCATATAAGGCTACATGGAAGAAATTGATAGGGGCAGAAGAAACATATTTTGGGTTCCTTGTGAGGCACACTATTGATCTAATGTTGAAGGAAATTGGGAAGAGACCATATGTGAGCTCCTAACTTAAGTTCAATTGATTATATCTTTCATTTATGATCATCTTAAATTGCTCCACATCACAATAGAACATACCAATAGTCGCGATTTAGTGTGACCATAGTTATTAGAGGTGCTTGCCTTAACCGCCTAGGCGGTTGAGGCTATTGAGGCACTGGCAAAACACCTCGCCTTGCCTCAAAACACCTCACTCACCCAAGTCAAACAAATATGGTCAAAGATGATCTATTTCTTAATTTCATTATAATATTTGTCTTCTTTTCTTGTTGATTTCTACTCTCATTAAGTTGTTATGTGATGTCATACTTGATTTGTACTCTACTCTTGTTAGTTGTTATGATGTTATTTTTGTTATTGACATTTTTTATTGTTATAACATTATTTATTAATGACTACAATCTATAGTAATTAAAATAATGCATGTATTTCAATATTATAAATATTTTTTAGATTTATTTCAACTGTTTATATTAGATATATGTATATTTTAAATTAAAATAATTAAATAATATAAAATGCCTCAGGTGCTTGAGTCACTCGCCTGAGGCGAGGTGTTAAGTCCCTCTCCTCGGGTGCCTCACACCTTGAAAAACTATGAGTGTGACCTAGTCTCACCAGATTTGCCACATACTTCATTACGTTAGGAAGCCTACATAGCCATCAACATGATTTGAAAAAAGTCATTCGTACTTAAATGCGATTGTAGTTTTCTCGCTTGCAGAATATATCATGTACATAGTTGATCTACATGGCAAAATGGACCAATTTAAGATCTGTTGGAACTCAAATTTTATATGCAAGGTGCCCCAATGTGATCAATTGAGACACAAGTACCATCGGCCAGTATGCAGTCATAACTAAAATAGGGCCTTGGTGTGCACTTAAAATCAGAAATTATGCATGTCTTACATGAGCCGAGGCCCCCCTTAGCATGGGCAGGACATCATGGTGCCAGCAGAGGGGAAAATGATGGCCAAAAGCAAGGAGAATAGATCAAAAAAAAAAAGGGAAGAAGGAGAGAACACCGCACCTATCTGTAGCAAAATACCATTAGGATTAAATGAAAAAGAGAGCAAAGGAAAGGGGGAATGAAGGATAGGTACAAGCCTGTTAATATTAACCCAAGTGGGCTATATACTTGAGCCTTGCAATGGTGGCAGCAATGATGGCTTTAGCTGGTCCGATGGCACCTGCAACCCCCCTGGTCAGACAGGTCCGATGGCACCTGCAACCCCCTGGTCAGGCAGGTCCAGTGGCAGCAGCCTCCTGGACAGGCACCGATGGCAGCAGCAGCAGCCTCCTGGATAGGGTCCGTTGGCAGCAGCAGCACCTAATGGCAGGAGGGAGAAGAAGAGGAAGAAGAGGGAGTCCAGCAGCAGGCCTGTTGGCGGCAGGATCTCCTTCAAAACAGGAGGGCCCCGGTAGAGAGACCAAGCGGGTCTTCTAAGAGAGAGGAATGGCTGGTCGTGAGGTGAACTCCCCAAATATATGCAGGCTAGGGTAAGATTGATCCGATGGACAAGATTGGCCAATGGGTAAGTCAATTGGATCTAACCATATCGGGTCCTTGGTGAGATCAATATCCGATTGCAATCCTATTGGATCCTTGTTAGGATCAATATCCAATAAGGTAAGAAAGGGGCGAGATCAAGACTCATCTAATCAATGGATGAGATTTTATACTTATTGTACGGTGGACCCATGGTTGGATGATCTCACCCATGGACTTAGATCACATCCATCAAATGGAGATCATGACTCATCTAATCAATGGATGAGATTTATACTTACTCTACGGTGGACCCTGGCTAGGTGAACTTTGATCCCATACGTCTGATTTCCAGAATGCTCTCATTTAAAAGGAGGAGAAGGGAGAAATAAATCTGGACGTCCCATCTCCTCCAGGGGCTTGCTCAGTCAAAGCAGCCACTCCCCACGTCCCAAGAAAAGGTGGCCCCACTCCCAAGAGAACATGGGCAGTACGTGGGGAGGTCTCTCCATGGACACCCTTCCACCCAACAGTTTATAAAAAGGCCTCTCCACGGAATAGGGGGGTTGGCTGGAGCATTTCCTACGGGAAGAGAAGGAGCATTTGTGTGAAGAAGAAGAAGAAAGGTGGCAGGCTCAAGGCTACTGGCGTACAGCTGCTGAAAGGTCAAAGAAGGTGAAGAAGAAGAGAAAAAAGGTAAGAACCAAGGGTCCGGTTACATCTCCCTTCCCTCTTCAAGCCTTCTCTTTAACCCTTTCTTCAAAAACCCTCTGGACAAGCCCTCCAACTATGCCATTCGATCCCTTCCAATACCCCATTCAGATCCCATAAATCTGTCTATATATCAATCCTTTTTCCAATCCTAAATCACCCCTACATTGAAATTATGTTCGGATTAGGCATACCCCACACACTGATTAGACCCCGGATCCAGTCCTAAATCACTCCAAACAGACCTCTGAACAGGTGATAGCTAGAGCCTGTTTTCCTCTTTAAACCAGTCCTTCAAAGTTGCCTCCGAACAGTCCCATAGTCCCTCAATCCGGTCCTATCTTCTGGATCAGAGGAAGGCCAAGTGTTGCAGACTTCTTTGAGACAGTCGGAGCCTAATTCTGGACAGGGGCAATCAGGCCGCCTGGGCCTTATTTCAGTAAGATTACCAAGCCCAATTTCAGGCCGGAATCAGAGGGGCCACCAGGGCCAAGGGAGCTGGCCGACAGGGCCTAGATGAAGCCCAAACAGGCCTTTTAGGCCCAATAAGAGCAGTCTGGCCGCCAGGGCCTTCAAAGCTTCAAAATGTTCACCTCGGCCCAATGAGGACAGAACCGGCCATCCGGGCCCTCAAAAAAAAAAAACTTAATCAAAATATGAGAAAAGAAATTCAATTAAGAGCTAGTCTATTTCATATAGACTACCTCAAAGGACGGGCACTCGGGCATGTCCCCGGTGTGTTTGATCCCGGACGGGGAAATGGGCAAGTTCCCATCTTCTACCGATCCTCCCCCTCGATGTAGGGAGTATCAAACTCCACCTACTAAGAGGGGTCATGTCAAAATTTCCTTGTGATCCCATGTGTAATATGTATTCAGATTTGCCAATAAATGGAAATTCTGAATTTTGTATATCACCGTTGCCATTGGAACTTATAGAATGGCCCATGAGATTGAAGGAATGCAAGTTTAAATTCCAATAATTCTGGAAGATTTTTGAAATCTGCAAAAAGACTTAAAAAATTCTGAAGCCTATAAGTATAAAATCTGAATTTGCATATAACCAAATCCCCAAATTAGAAACACTCTCAAAAATAAATTACAAACTTGATTGAATTCATAAGCAGGAGAATCTGAATTTAAATTCTCAAATCTTTAAGGCCAAGCCTTAAATTTATGACCCAAATCTGTAACAAACCAAAAGAGAGAAGAGGATTGGAGTCCGAGTGCCAGAGGCCAGAACCTATTTCAGAAGTCTGAAATCTAGAAATTTGGAATAAGAACCCTGCAGATCTGAAATCTGAAAATGCAGAAGTGCAGAAATCTGGAGTTGCCAGTCTGATATTGGAAGAGGTCGAAATCTGGACTTGCAGGGAGCCGAGGGCTGTGAAATGCATAGAATGTCAGATCTTCAGATTTGAAATTTGAAATTTGGGGGTTTGTAGGTGTAGAAATTTAATAAATCTAAAGTTTAATGAATCTGAATTCAAAATCTGAAGTTTGAATTAATAAAATTTGGAGTCTAATGGTTGCAGAGGTCAGAACTTGGGCTTTACGTCCAAACAAGGAGTATAGGGTCGAGTAGAATTTAGAATATAGAATTTGGGGACTGAAAGTGCAGAATCTGAACCCCAAAAAAATCTGAAATCCAGGTCAACTTTGGGATCTATACAAACTTGATGATGGCTAGCTAGAAATCTGAGAATTGCATAAGAGAACCCAGGAGTGGTTAAAGACCCGCAGGTTTAACAAAAATCAAATAAAATTGACCTCAATTCAACTCCAATTCTCATTTCACTAAGTAAGTTTGAAGCAATAAAAATCCGGACTTGGAAGCATTCAATTAAATTTCTCTCCAACTAAACCAAATTCAGATCAAGTTTAAAATCAATCAACCCAACTCAAACTGAATCCCCCAGATCAAATAAATTTCAGTTGAATTCTAACGAATTTAACAAACTTTAAATTGAACCAAATCCCATAAGAATTTAAGAATTTCTCAAATTAAACCCTTTCCAGCAAACTATATTCCATAAGTCAAACAAACTATCCAAAAACTCAAACTAGATTTAAAATCAATTAACCAATTCAAAGCTGAACAAAATTTAAATCAATTAATCTTTTTTTAAAAAAAAAAATATATGAAATTTACACAAAACCACAGAGTGTCAAATTCCCTCAAACTCAATCTAACTCAAACAAATCCAAACTGAATCAATCTTAAATAAATTCAAACTAAAAGCAATTCACCCAATTAAACTCAAGTCAAATTTAATAAAACAGATCAAAACTCATCAAATAGCCAATAAATTGAATTTAACTTAAACAAATCTAAAGCAAAAATTGAAATTCAATCAATTTCCAAATTCAAATTAAATCTTAAAACAAATCAAATCCAAATTTCAGCCAATTTAAACAAACTCTAATTCAAACTAAAATTATATCTTCAGAAATCAAAAATCCAAGTCAAACTTAATCAATCAACTTCAAATGAAAAAACATCAATTCAGAAACAAATTCAAAACCAAATTAAGTTCTTGCATTCCACTGATTTCATGGGATTGTTCTCTTCTATGTGTGAATGTTTGATTTTTGTCGATGTATGTCTTTTGTTTCAATGAATTACTATGGCGATAATCAAGGGTATTCGAGAAATCTCGATATAATTAACGTCGGATCTTCGCACCATCCGACGGGGAGAGGTCAAAAAATAAATTTTCAAAGAACCTAATAACCTCAGACTATAATTTTTAAATATCATTGACCCTAGTTAGTACTTTTATGGAATACCATCTATTTTCCTATAAAGGTCAAATTTAATTCAAAAGGAAAAATGAATTTCCAAAACACGATAAAACTTTTAAGATTTTTGAGGTTCCAACAAGATCCTAACTAAGATGAAAGATTTTATTAGGAACAATCGGTGGCGGGAGAGAGTTTAACACTACTTGCTAGTGATAGACCCTTACTACAAGTATTGAGATTGGTGGATTCCAATGATAAAAATAAAATGGGGTACTTGTATGATGCAATAGACAAAGTAAAGCTGAAAAAATCAAATAGAAGCATCCAAAGGGTTGTCAGAAATGGTGAAAAATTATAACAATAGATGAGACAAAACACTTCACCACAATGTTCATGCAACATGTATTTGTTCATGCTTAAATTTCATTTAAGTGTTACAATAATGTGCTAATCGTTGGATTCCATTATGACAGGATATTTTTTAAACCCAATGATGAAATACAGTGGACAAGTATGCAATGATGTAGAGGTTATGCACGGTACGTTGTTAATGATACAATGTTTGGCTAGGACTCCATGAGATAGAACAAAAGTGAAGCTTGAAGTAAGTAAAGAACAATAGAAATACATGTAACTGACTTTTTAGGACTAATTTGTTAAATTATTATTGACTTATTTCTATTTCATATCATATTTCAAATGCAATCATATAAGATGAGAATTGGAGTGTATGGAGATCTCAATCTACAATATTCATATCACAAAGTTTCTCTAGGAATGTGACATCACATTTGGTTAATGTTAAATACTATTATGACAATGATATACATTGGTACTAATTTTTCCAGTTGAATGGTGAATATAAATAAACAACAAAAGTTGATAGAATCTACTCATAGCTATTGTAATTTGGATATTAAGCCAAAGTATAAGTTCATCATAGTGAGAGAGAAATTGGAGCACATTCGGCCTTATACACAAAAAGAGAAGAAACAGGCTGAAGAGTGACAAATTAGAAAAATTTGTGTTCTGCCATTATAATATGTTGTTAAGAATAAAAAAACATCAAAAAACATCAAAAAAATCAAAAGAAATGTTTACCAGATTCGCAAGTGGTCCTTATAATCAAAGACACAAAATAGGTGGTTAAGATTTGTCACATAATGATGTCGACTTGGAATACTACTTTCAACAAAAACATTCACTTGCAGCATGGGTAGAGGATAAAGATGCCACACCACCTCTAGAGTTTGGCTCGAATGATTGTGTATGGGCCGAAGGAAAGTTTGACAGTGTACAGGGTGAGGATGAAGAAATGCATAAAGAAGCACACCTTGACCCTACTGAGGTTCCAGCTCTACCTTCCCATGCAGCTATAACTTCAAGTTTAGCTCCTCAAAAAACTTAACAAAATAAAGAAAGATTTGCAAGATTCAAATATTTAAAGAACATCTACTAGTATTGGACATAGTATGCAATAAGAAGTGAGGAAGAAAAGAAAGTTGATTGTCAGGAGAAGACGTATAAGTCTCAATGATAGCACCCAAGCACCTTTCTCAAATGACGATGAAAAAGTATTTGTTCCACCAACTCGACCACAAAATGTAAAAGGTTCGGGTGAAGATGGAGGTGGAGTTAGATGATCAGATACTAGTGTACGTACTAGTAGAGCAGGGGCCGATGATTTTAGACAACGACAACATTCAAGTGGTAGAAGTCAGTATTGGAATCAAATGCGATTTTTTGATGAGTACGTCACTCACTATTATCCAAAACCCCCTGAAGACTTATAGCCATATATTCCACCCACAGCTCCAGTACCAAATGGTGTGTATGATTTTAATCGCATGGCTGAATTGTTAATTTCAAATATGGATAAGGCCCAGTCGTGACTAACAATTCTTGACAAAGCATCTCAAAGAATCCAGAGAACGAGGATACCTAGGCTAGTTCTATGGATATTGATGATATGAAGGTATATTTTGTATTACATATCATTTGTACCATGTTATTTCTTTATTGGAATGATCATTGGTGTTAATTTACATTCACTTGTTTTAAAATCTCTTAGATAAAAAATGTGGTTAGATGTTATGTTTTTATTTTTAATAATTTTTAAAAGGTTTTTATTTTTTATGTTTTTACTAATTTTTTCTACTTGTTTAGAATGAAAAACAATAAAAAAATCTCAATCCAAATTGATTCTAGATCGAGGTTCCTCCTAAAGGATTGGGCCGAGATCGCTGATCCGATCCCTATTTGGATTGGACTGGGGACCACCCATCTGGGTTCCGATTCTGTTCTCATGATCCTTGGGGAGAAGAAGAGCAAGGAAGAGGACGGACGGACGGGTGAGAAAAGAAGACAAGGACATGAGAGAGAACCAAAAGAAGAGAGAGAGAGAGAAGGAAACTCTTTTTTTCTCATCGACACCTATATCTATTTTTTGGTGTTACAAGACATGAGATCTTATAGAAACCCGATTTTATATTGTAGTCCCTATAAAATAATTTAAATAAAAAACATCTTTTCTTTTATAAAAGATAACTCAATAGTTCTCAAATTTTACTTAACACCCTTAACTTAAAACTGTGTGCAAATAAAGTCCTTACACTGTTAAAGTATCAGAATCTCGATGTCAATGTCAATTGAGTCTGACTGGAGACATGGAATATTCTAGAGTATGTCTTTCGTACGTATGATCCGATCGAAGATGCATGGTGTACTTCATGCACAGATGACAAACTTTTGGAGACATGATGTAATGAGACAAATATTAACTTTAGGGATTTCATTTATGTATCTATTTTTATTTTCAAGCTTTAAGTCATCAAATAAAAAATTTATAATTTAGAAGTGTCACATTACGTAAAGAGTACATAGGTCATTTTTTGTTTACATATTTAGAAAGATAAAAGTGTAAAAATAGGTTTCCATAAAATACCAACCTTGTACCCTAATGATGAAACTAAGTTGGTTTGAGGATCAACCCCCTTGTTCTCTCTCTCTCTCTCTCTCTCTCTCTCTCTCTCTCTCTCTCTCTCTCTCTCTCTCTCTCTTCATCTAGCATATGAGCCTTCTCTCTGCTTCCTCCCCTCTAATCAAGTTTCAAGCTTTTTTTATGTGAAACCTCATTTTTCATAATGTGAAAAATATAGATAAATGTTTGAAAATTCATTTGGCTTCTAATCATTTGAGAAAATAATTTTCATTATCTTTAGCTACCTTATATTATGAAAATATGTGATATTTTATAGAAATATTAGCCAAAATACATAACATGTATAAAAATATACATATCAAAGTTTAAGGTTCATAAAAAAATATCTTTGGACCTCTCTCCATTGGAAGGTGAAAAGTTCCAAGATTAACTACAACAAGATACTCGAATACTTTTAAATAATCATCACAACAACTCATAACATGGAAGCATACATCTACAAAAACAAATAGGAGTTATAACCGCATGAACTCAATAGAATGCAAACTTAATATGTTAAACTCGATATGAGTTTGATTTATGTTTTATAAAGACACATTTTAAGATTCTAGCATCTTAAAGATATGTTTCGTAGTGGATTCTTACCATATTTACCAAGTTTGATATGAATTTAACTCTTTTAATTCAAGGCCTTACCGTTAAGATATGTTTTGATTTATTAGAGTCCATTTCCAAGTACTGTAAGGCATGATTTAGATCAAATTTCATTACGAAATTACGTTTGGATTTAATTCCAATTCTATTTTTTATCTAAGTCTTGGCATTTTAGACTCAGTAAAACTTAGCTTAAATTAGATTTTTATGACATATAATTAAAGCTTCATTCATTATTACATCATTTGTTATCATTCTTTCTAATTCTTATTGTTAAACTTAATGGCTCATTATGCCATGCATGTTAAGTCTTAGTATCAGACTTCAGCACTTCGACAGATCCAAAATTAATCTATGTTATCTGAGGCATAAGGCGCTTGAGACGAGGGACCCAGCACCTCGCCTCAGGCGCCCGAGGCATTTTAAATATTTTAATATTATTTATTTTAATAATGATGTATGTAGTATTAAATAACTGAAATAAACACAAAAAATATGTAAAAATAAAATAAAAACAATAATTTGATAAAAAAATTTAAAAACAAAAGAGAACTGATATGAATAACAAACATAACATTATTAAGTAACAAAAGTGGCAATAAAATATAACAAAAGTTACATAATACATAAAGTAAGTCTAATTTGAATACAACCATACATATATCACTCACTAGTCACTATTAATCACTATTAGAATCAAGATTAATGGGACCTTCCTGATCATCATTACTGGTATCGTCCGAATCTTAATTAGAAAGATGAACTCTTTTCCCAGAAGACCTAGAAATTTGATTCAAATATGTTAGAACATACATTAAAATTAGAACAAAAAATGAACCAAACTCAACAACTTGAACTAAGACATGTAATGTTTAAAATACGGCCTCATACTTGGACCCTCCTCTTCATCTATTCTAGTAGCAACTTCTACCTCTCTCCATCTCAAGTCTTCATCTTCGTGGACAAGATCTTCGTCTTCATTTACAATTCACTCACTTGATTCATCAATGTCATATAAGGATATTGGGTCTAGACCCGATTTCTCCAACCTTAGATGTTTTTCCCTAAGCCTTTGGTTGCATTGGACAAATACTAAATCATTCAATTTCTTTTGTTCTAATCTATTCCTCTTTTTTGTATGAATCTATACAAGAAGAAATAAAAATGAAAATATCATTCTATTAATCAAACAAATGATATTGAATTAGTTCAAATGCCTTGAAATTGGAAAAGAATGTTACTTGCTCAAATGTGCTTCAATTACGTTCACAACTAAAGGCACTACGTGTTAAGCTCAATATGTGTATTGCCAACTTTTGTAATTGAGGAGTCGTGCTTCCCCAATCTACCCACCAATTTGCTATACAAGTATAAATGGTTATTAGAGTACACTAAAATGATTAATACAAGTTTAATAATAAATAACAAATCATCATACCCGGAGGGGATGTCTTTCATAACCTAATAGTCATGTCCTTGCCAAACATACCTTGTGCTACTCTATACATCGCCAATTGCCTAAAAATTTATTCTTGGTCTTCATGCAAAGGTACCAACTTTTCAATACAATTATACAACCTGCGCTTGATTTCATTGTCACTCTCAATATCAGGATTAGCATAGTGAAACTGAAGATTTAGATAATACCCCGCAACATGCAATAGACGATGTAGCTGAAAATCCCATCTTCCATCAATGATATCCCATATTAGGCCGTATTTAACTATTTTATCATTCAATGCCTTTTTTTTCCTTCCTTGGCACGATCCATAACTTCATATATATCCCATTGCTAGCTTTTCACCATCAACTAACCGCAATACAAGGACAAGTGATTTGAAGATCTTCAAAGCATAAGTCACTCTCCAAAATGTTGTCTTCAATGCAATTTCACAACTCTTCTTTTTTTCAACTTTTTTATTCCATCGATTGTTGTTACTTATCCAATCATGTGAGGTGAACATACGTTGCAAATCATCCTTGCATGTGTTTAAATTGTCCAAACTCAGATAGTTAGTTGCAAATCTAGTTAGAACTGCACGAACAATGTTCTTATTATTTGTGTATTTTCTCATAAGTGGTAGAACCTTGGTGTGCCCATAAATAAAGTTTGTGACATATTTTGCATGTCGAATTGTGAATTTTATTGGTGATAACTTTGAAATATCTTCAAGCATTAAATCAAGGCAGTGAGCAACACATGGTGTCCAAAACAAATGGCGGTGTGTCCATCAAAATGCAGCCTGCAACCACATAGCTCACCTCATTGTCTGTAACAATCTGTAGAACAATAGATGGACCAACCTCCTCTACGATCTTATCAAGACCTGCTAGCAGCCTGGCATCTTTTACCTCTGATGAAGCATCAACTAATCTCAAAAAAACTATCCTAGTAGGAGTGTTTACCAAAAAGTTAATTAATGATCTGCCCCTTTTATCTGTCCACACATCTGACATGATTGTACAACCAAATCTTACCCAACTGCCTTTCTCCTTCTCCACCAACTTTTGGGTAGTCTTAATCTCCTTAGACAAAAGAGTCTCTCTTATTTCATGATAACTAGGTCCTTTCAAGCCTGTACTAAATTGACCAACTACCTCTAGCATTGTTCGAAAGCTATTAAGACAAACAGTGTTGATTGTTGAAAGAAATGCCCGCTTGGTACATCCATCTAGCGATGTACTTAAATACATCGCTCTCTTTCCTCTTTCAAATGTTTCTTTTCCTTTACTAATTTTCCCTTGGACTCCTCAGGAGGTGCACAAAATCAATCCATGGGTCTTTTCATCCGTGGAGGAAGAAATTGGAGTGAAAATTTATCTACACTTTGTGAGACATCCTGTGAAGATGTCTCCATCTGTTGTTGTTCTTGCCTAAGGAGGTTGTCCCTCCCTTCCATCTCTCTAATGTTCATTCCCTTTTCAACTCTCATTTGTTTTGCTTGTTGCATATACTGTTTCATCTCCTCCTTAGCCCCCATGCTTACTTTCTTGCAAGCAGTCATATTCGTCCCCAAGCCTACAATGAGTTGTTTCAAACAAAAAATGACTCCTTTACACTCTTTTTGACAAAATTGACACGTAACAAGATACCGGTTCTGAGGATCTACTAAAATCCTATATTTCCATCCAACATCTTTGGATTTAGAAGGCGCTCTTGCTATGGAACTGGAAGCTTCACTTCTAGACATGGGCACCAAAAGTTGACTATTAGAACTTGTCCCTGATCTATGGTCTTCACGTGTTTGAGACATGAAAAAATATAATCTAAAATGAATCAAAGTATTAAAACAAAAGAACAAGACAAAATGTTAAAAATCGACTCACAAAATGTTAAATATCGACTCCAAGGAATGGAAATGATGTTAACAAACATAAATACGTAATCTGTGCATGCTTAAAATAACTAAAAACTCAACTCAACTCAACTAAGGTCTTTATCCTAAATTACTTGGGGTCAGCCATATGGATTCTTTTTCTTTACTCATGTCGATTTTGTGTTATTTCTTCAGAGATATTTAAACCATCTAAATCATATTGAATTACCCTCCTCCAAGTTAACTTAGGTCTACTATGTCCCTTTTTTGTTTGTCATTTTAATATTTTCTATCTTTCTAACTATAGTCACTTTAGGTCTACGTTTAATATGTCCAAACCATCTCAATCTCCTTTCTTTTAATTTATCTACAATTCTCGTTACTCCTACATTTTCTCTAATATAATCATTCCTTATTTTATCTAATATAGTGTGACCACTCATCCATCTTAACATTCTCATTTCGGCAACACTTATTTTAGAAATATGTTTTTCTTTTATTATCCAACATTCACTACCACACAACATTACGGGTCTTATACTTGTACGATAAAATTTTTCTTTCAACTTTAATGGAATTTTACGATCACATAGAACCCCTGAAGCCAATCTCCACTTCGTCCAACCTGCTTTAATCCTATGATTAACGTCTTCATCACATTCTCCATCTTTTTGAATAATTGATCCAAGATACTTGAACTGAGTTTTTTGAGATAATATTATCCCATCTAAACTGACGTCCTCACTTACTTCTCTTTGGTTTTCATCAAATTTATAATGCATATATTCTGTTTTAGTTCTACTTATCTTGAAACATTTAGTCTCTAAAATATTTCTCCACATTTCTAACTTTCTATTCACTCTTTCTTGTGTTTCATCTATCAATACAATATCGTCTGCAAATATCATACACCAAGGTATATCATCTTATATAGTCTTCGTTAATTCATCTATAACTAATGCAAAAGGATAAAGACTTATTGCAGACCCTTGATGTAAGCCAATTGAAATAGGAAAATCTCTTGTTTCTCCACCAATTGTGCATACGCTAGTAGTTGCATTCTTATACATGTCTTTTATCATATGTATATACTTAACAGGCACCATCCTTCATTCCAACACCCACCATAGAACCTCTCTTGGTACTCTATCATGAGCCTTTTCTAAATCAATGAACATCATATGTAAATCTTTCTTCATATCTCGATATTTTTCTATCAAACTTATAATAAGAAAAATAGCTTCAGTTGTAAATCAACCAGGCATAAATCCAAATTGATTAGCTGAAATATTTGTACAGTTCCATAATCGCCGCTCAATAATTCTTTCCCATAATTTCATAGTATGATTCATGAGTTTGATCCCTCTATAATTTGTACAATCTTGTATATCTCCTTTTTTCTTAAAAATAGGTAAAATGATGCACTTTCTCTATTCATTCGGCATTTTTTTCGATATTAGGATTTTGTTAAAAAATCGAGTTAACCATTCCACTTCTAAATCTTTCAAACACTTCCACACTTCAATAGAAATATTATCCGGACCACATGTCTTACTTGTTTTCATCATTTTCAATGTTTCTTTGACTTCTGAAAATTGAATTTTTCTAATATAATTTAAATTAAAATTTGTCACATTCTCTATGTCGTCTATGTTTTTAGCAAAGTTGTCATTAAAAAGAATATCAAAATTATTTTTCCATCATTATTTGATATCATCATATTTAATCAAAATTTTTCCTTCTTTATCCTTTATGCATCTAATTTGATTAAGATCTTGAGACCGTCTCTTTCTCTTTCTTGCTAGTTTATAAATATATTTTTCACCTTCTTTAGTTCCAAGTTTCTCATACATATGTTTAAAAGTATCATCTCTTGCTCTTCTAATAACCTTTTTTGCTTCTTTTTTTGCCATCTTGTATTGTTCATAAGCTTCATTGTCATCACATTTCGGCAATCTCTTTTAACAATCTCTCTTATTCTTTATCGCCTTTTGCATGTCTTCATTCCACCACCAAGTCTCTTTTTTAGGTGGATCATGTCCTTTAAACTCTCCAAGTACTTTTTAGCTATCTCTCTAATTTTTATAATCATATTCATCCACATAGCATTAACGTCTATGTCTAACTTCCAATCATTTATCTTTAAAAGTTCGGTCTTAAATATTTGTTGTTTCATTCCTTTTAACTCTCACCATTTTATTTTAGGAGAAGACTTTCTTTTATATGTGTTTGTTTGTGTTTTAATCTTAACATCTAAAATCACCTCTGCATAGACCCATGGTGGCAGCGGCATTCGGCGGCGTCCAGCAGTAGCGACGGTGGTGTTTGGCGGCGGAGGCAACGGTAGCAAGAGTGGCATGCCGCTCTGTAGGCTGCAACGGCGTCGGGGGCATCGGCAGCTTCCGGCAGCGTCAACGATGGCAGCAGCGGCGGCGTCTGGCAGCGGCATGTGGCTCTGCAGGCTGCTGCAGCGTCGGGGGCAAACGGAACCGAGGGTTCCTTCTTCGGGAGGCTCGGGTGGGAGGGAGGGAGAGAACCGAATGGGTGGGGGTGTTTAAGTTAACCGGATCCGGTTCTTACCGGACGGGTCGGAGATGGGCGAGGTGCACCAAGTTTGCATGCTTAAATCAGATTTTTGATATGATTGATTCTATGTTGTTAGAATCATGCTAGCCCTCTTCCATATCGGGATCACTAGGACTTGGTAAATTTTCAGGTTGTCTGGGATCATGCTAATCCATCTCATATTATTCTTGGCATCAAATTCTATCTTGATATATGACAATCCCAATCTGACATCACCAGATTTCAATTGATTTGAGCATCAAATTCACATTTCCTTCACTTAAGGTTTGAGTCACTAGACATTTTTGACCTTAAGATTCACTAGGCTTGTCTAGAATCTAAGATTTTGCAGGTGATTCCTCCATTCTATCACACATGGGTCATTCGGATTTCATCTTATTCAACCATTCCAAAAGCAAGAGCTGGTGAACTTCATATTACTTCTACCCATATCTGATTATCCACATTCCATCGAACACAATCTGAATCCGTATGATTCTCCATTGACATCTCCTCCTTTCAATCATGCCAAATCAGATACGCACATACATATACAATCCCATTCAAACGTCTTGGTTTCAGCCTACATAAACAGACTGTTTAAGCATCTTAATTTCGGATCCATCTCAATTAAGGTCTTACTGAAATCATTATATTTTGAACTATAATTTATGCATGAATTGACAGTATTAAATCTGAATTTAATATTTTGATATCTTTGAGATTATCAGTTTCAGATTTTATGATTTTAAATTCCATTTTTTGTACTTGCATTCCACATAAGTTATGTGGTTATATAAATGCTCTCCAACCATAGATATATGCACATTTGACATATAAATATCATTCATATAATATGGGATTGATGCGGGATGAGGTGGGACGGACCGGCGACGTAGCGCTGCAGCGGACCGTGGAGGAGCTCAAAAGACCTAAGAAATGCAAGAAACAAGCAAAAACGGACTTAAACCCGATCAAGCGGGCCCCAAAATGTGTCGAACTATGCCCGAACCGCTCAAAACGGGCCTGAACCGGCCCCAAAATGGCTTGAACCGGCCTGAACCGGCCCAAAACAGAGTGAACCGGACGGTTTAAGGCCTGAACCGGCCTCTGGAGTGTCGAACAAACTGGCCCCGAACCGGCCTGAACCGGGCTAAAAACCGGTCTGGAGGCGAACCGTGGCCGGTTCGAGCCGATCGGGCGGACCGGGCAGGCGGGAAGTGTGAACCGGTGCGCCGGCCGGGCGGAGGCGAACCGGCGGCGGTTCGCGGCCGAACCGCGACTTGACGCGGGGGGGCCGTGGCTGCCTGTAGGGGTGTTCATGGTTTGGTTTGGTTTGGTTTCTTAGTATTTTTTCTCAAACCAAACCAAACCAAACTATCTCCCAAACCAAACCAAACCAGACCAAATTAATTCGGTTTGGTTTGGTTTGGTTCGGTTCAAACCATTATTTATTAAGGTAGAGTAAATATGTCAATATATAATTTCATTTTGTTTGTTTTAAATCATATTCTATTAAAATTTAGTGTATTTGTTTATACATTTTATTAATTTGTCTTAAAAACTCTCGAAACAAATTTATTTTTATAAGAAAAGGCACGTAAACATTGTATTATATATAACTTAAAATAAAACATTTAATTTAATTCGGGTTATTCAGTTTAGCGGTTTGGTTTGGTTTGAAGGGCTCTATGAACCAAACCAAATCGATCGGTAGCTCAAACCAAACCAAACCGAACCAAACTTCTGGTTTGGTTTGGTTTTTCGGGTTGAACCAAATAGTGAACAGCCCTAGCTGCCTGTGGTTGGCGGCGGGGGCAAGAGATGCGGCCCGCGCGCGGAGGCGCCGCGTACCCCGTCAGGGTCTCGACCGCGAGCGGGCGCTCGCGAGGGGCTTCGGCGCGCGGCTTCGGCGGGGGGGGGGGGGGAGGCGGAGGAGGGCGGAGCCGGCGGAGGCCGCCGTCGTCGGAAGGGGAAGGGGAAGCCGGTGGGGCTCCGTCGACGCCGGCAGCACAGGGGGGGTCGTCTTTGAGCGCGAGGGGTTCGCGCGGACTCGTCCGCGGCAGCCGCGTCGGGCGGAAGAGGCAGGCACCGGAAGCAGCGCCGGGCGTCGTCTTCGCCGCCGCCGGAGGGGAAGAGGACCTCCAACGGCACTGTTGGCACCGCCTTCGTCTTCCTCTAGTCTCCTGAAGATGCCGGAGTGGAGAGAGGCCGCACCGGAGCCCTAGCGGGGGCTGTGCGCACGGACGGGGCTGCGGACGCGGGACCATCTCCTTCCTTCTTCTCCGTCTGACAGGGGCCCAAATGGGGGCAAGGAGGTGGATGGAGGTACTCCGGGGATCGCCGGAGGTGGGGGTGGAAGGGCGGAAGAAATTGAGGTCATCGAAGACGGAGGCGAACGGTGTCGACAGGGTTCCAACTCGAACCGGTGAAGGGGGAAGGGGCAAGAATGGCTCGGAGACCGCTGGACGGAGGAGAAGGAGAAGGCACTCTTGCCGGAGGGTCGCGAATGAGACCAGTCTTCACCAAAGGTGAAGCTGGACGACCTCCATCGTGGAGGGGGTGAAGGGAAGGGGGCAGCGCCCCCAGCACAAGGGGCAACTCCTCTAGGGTTCCAAAAATTGAACTAAAAACTCTCTCTCTATTCCAAACAGTGAGCTCACTCTTAAATAGAGGAGCTAAGTTTACAAAGAGACCCTAAAGACGACTATTTACATACATGGACGAAAAATAAAAGACATGGACTTAAAAGACTTCAAATAATTACAAATATGTCCAAATGGACGTAAATACAAATAGACCCAAAATGGACCGGACTGGGTCCCCATCACGGATACATCGGATTACATCAATATGAGAAGAGGTTTATATGGTCATAATTCTCTCAAAATCATATCATATGAGAGTTCCTGTAACCCTATGTGGGCATAGAACATCTCAATTCCCTACTTAGATTCTAGATATCAATCTAGTATGATGACATACATGGCATTCTCTTAAATCAAGTGAAAATTTTCCCCGAAAGGTAAAGTGTATATACTTTCCTTAGAAGGATCGGTAATGGTGGGGGTGTACCCATTGATTGCGGAATTGGCCAATCTGGATCAGGATTAGTCATTGTTGATCTGATTCTCGGATAGAAAACCAATATGGGAAAAAGTCCCAAAGGAATTAGCCGGATCGGATCAGAAATGGATTGCTTTTTTTCGCCATCCTAGCCGGATAGGCCAGGATAGCTCGGGATTGGATCGGATCAGAATCGTTTTTTCCCTTTAATTTAACGATTCTGAATCAGGATTCTTCCTAGAGGATCAACCCAGATCGACTGATCCGATCTGGATCATATCAAAGCAGGACCCTCTGATCCAGGTCCTGATTCCAATCCCGCAATCTTTGGGTGTGCCTACATACCTATCCAAGATCGATACACCCCAAGGATATGTGATGCGGGACGAGGCGGGACGGACCGGCGACGTGGCGCTGCAGCAGACCGTGGAGGAGCTCAAAAGACCTAAGAAATGCAAGAAACAAGCAAAACCGGACTTAAACTGGTCAAACGGGCCCCAAAATGTGTCGAACTATGCCCGAACCGCTCAAAACTGGCCTGAACCGGCCCCAAAATGGCTTGAACCGGCCTGAACCGGCTCAAAACAGAGTGAACCGGCCGGTTTAAGACCTGAACCGGCGTCTGAAGTGTCGAACCGGCCCCGAACCGGCCTAAACCTAGCTGAACCGGGCTCAAAATCGGTCTGGAGGCGAACCGTGGCCGGTTCGAGCCGATCGGGCAGACGGGGCGGGCGGGAGGTGTGAACCGGTGCGCTGGCCGGCCGGGCGGAGGCAAACCGGCTGCGGTTCGGGGCCGAACCGCGACTTAACGCGGGGGGGCCGTGGCCGCCTGTGTTTGGCGGCGGGGGCAAGAGACGCGCCGCGTACCCCGTCGAGGTCTCGACCGCGAGCGGGTGCTCACGAGGGGCTTCGGCGCGCGGCTTGGGCGCGGGGGGGGGGGGGGGGGGGGGGGATGGCGTAGCCAGAGGAGGCCGTCGCCGGAAGGGGAAGGGGAAGCCGGTGGGGCTCCGTCGTCGACGCCGGCAGCATAGGGGGGGTCGTCTTTGAGCGCGAGGGGTTCGCGCGGACTCGTCCGCGGCGCCAGGCGTCATCTTCGCCGCCGCCGGAAGGGAAGGGGACCTCCAACGGCACTGTTGGCACCGCCTTCGTCTTCCTCTAGTCTCCCGAGGGCGCCGGAGTGGAGGGAGGCTGCACCGGAGCCCTAGCGGGGGCTGTGCGCACGGACGGGGCTGCGGACGTGGGACCATCTCCTTCCTTCTTCTCCGTTTGACAGGGGCCCAAATGGGGGCAAGGAGGTGGATGGAGGTACTCCGGAGATCGCCGGAGGTGGGGGTGGAAGGGCGGAAGATATTAAGGTCGTCGGAGATGCCGAAACGGATGGAGACGGAGGCGAACGATGTCAACAGGGTTCCAACTCGAACCGGTGAAGGGGGAAGGGGCAAGAATGGCTCGGAGGCCGCTGGACGGAGGAGAAGGATAAGGCACTCTCGCCGGAGGGTCGCGAATGAGACCAGTCTTCACCGGAGGTGGAGCTGTACGACCTCCATCGTGGAGGGGGTGAAGGGAAGGGGGCAGCGCCCCCAGCACAAGGGGCAGCCCCTCTAGGGTTCCAAAAATTGAACTAAAAACTCTCTCTCTATTCCAAATAGTGAGCTCACTCTTAAATAGAGAAGCTAAGTTTACAAAGAGACCCTAAAGACGACTATTTACATACATGGACGAAAAATAAAAAACATGGACTTAAAAGACTTCAAATAATTACAAATATGTTCAAATGGACGTAAATACAAATAGACCCAAAATGGACCAGACCGGGTCCCCATCAATATGTGCATATGTTTGTCCAAAATTATGAGGGGGCCTAACGTCTCTTAAATATTTTTGAACATTAAATACTTAAAAGATGCATTCATTTTTGTCATTATTATCACATTTGATCTATGTTCTCGTATTGGCCTCATATGGCCCTTATCATGTCATTTTCAGCCCATATATGGCATGTTTACATCACCTTTGGCCCGGATAGCTTGATTTACTCCATTCTCCATGTGGTCTCATCTTGCTAAATTAGCCATGTCATTTGCCTTCATCTCCTTGCTTATTTCAGACCTTACTTCTCTTCACCATTAGCTGCCATTTATGTAGCCTTCGAGAGGGATCCAAAATAGGTGCATGTCAAGAGAAGAATAGGCCAGAGAAGGTTTATGTAAGTATGTCCCAAAGCTACTAGGGTAGCTCCTTAGTTCAACATAATGAGCATAGGAGGGCTAGATATGGCCTGGTTCGTTATGATTCTGAGTGTAAACATAGGTATATTAGCATAGGCTATGCATGGGACCATGAGTTAACATGTGACCATGAAGATGGGCTGGTTAAGGGTGCAACCGTTAAATGGCCATGGACCAGGGGCCGAATATGGGTGCAAAGGGACTGTCATATCACCCTATAGTGGAGGTTGGAGGGGGCTAGTATGACCTGCATATAATCATGGAGGGAGGGCCGAATATGGGCATTTATGATGATATAGACAGCAGGCCGCAGAGAAGATATTCATGGGATTTTGGCCATGGATATGAAGGACTAAGCAAGTAGGGAAGAAATGAGGGGGTCGAAGGGGCATGTGTTTGTGGGCATGGCTCACTTTCTTCTCCTTCTTCATCTGGGGTCCTCTCTTTGCACAGACGACAGCAGCAGGTGGGGATGGCCTCCTCAGTTCCTCCTTGTGTGGTTGGCAGCACCTCCAGCAGTAGCACCCTGATGTGCGATCCTGCAACAGGAGCAATAGCACCTGATGTGCGATCCTGCAGCAAGAGCTACAGCAACTACAGCAGTAGCACCTTATGAGGACTTTATGACTTGCACACAAAGGGAATGTCCGAGAGGGGGGGAGACCCTCTCCAACAACATATTTGAAGTTTTGTTGGAGTCCTTGCATAGGTGGACCTCTCATTGGTTGGTGATAAGTGGAAGGCCCGGTCATAACCCAGATGAGGCAGAATGTGCACTGCCTCCATGTCTTCATTCCTTACATTGTAGGAACTTCCAATGGGGGCTTTTACTTGGTCTTGTGCGTGCGGCACTGGCTGCCAAGTGGAGGTGTTCCCATTGGAAGATCCTATTACTTAGGAGCTCTGGCAGCTGTGTATCTTTGACCTATTCTGACATCATATGAAGTATGATCTGAGGCTCTTAATTGACCACTGGATCCTATAAACTAGGATCATTAAAATGATGCTTAAATGACCATAAGATGTGCCGAAACTAAGCAATATGTGGGTCATATTTCATGTATCTTCATAACTCATCAATATAAACATATAAATTGCAATGAAACCTTGGCAAAGTGATTTAATTCCCATCATTAAATCTCAGTCCTTGGATCATGCAAAAGTTGCATTTTTCCATAACTGATATGCAATTTATCTCATTCATTTAAATACCTTTCAATAATACCCAATCGTAACTTAAGTAGGATCCATATCCTATTAATGACCCAATACCCAATAAAAGATGATACAAAACTTAAGTTGTCAAATGATCATGGCCCTTAGATATTGCACTATCATTTCATCATCATCTCATTCATTTAGATACCATCAATCATGACCAATCGTTATTAATTAGGATCCAATATCTCATCAAATACCCAATAAGAGTAGGGTCCATAGCTTAAATGATTGGAGACCATAGCTCTTGGATCATGTGGCAATCATTGTCTCCTCCTATTCTATTCAAATCTCCCTTGGTCTTAATCCTATTGGGATCAAGTGAAGGTGGCAGCGGGTCTTTTTGGTTTGACCAGTGATCGGACCTCCTTTTGACTCCAGATTGGACTTGGCCGCCTCGTAGGCCTATTTGAACCTTTCCTCCATTGGAATTGACTTATGTAAAGCGCTCATCCCTACTCTCTCTTCTTCTCTCTTTCTTGCTGCCGTGGCAACACCCTGTTGTGGATAGAACTATCAGGCCTCAATTCTGCTGCCTCTGGTATTTGATTAGTCCTCTATCGAGGCTAGTTTTGAGAAAGAGCATTTTTCTACAATTCTAAGCAACCATGGATTGCAGAATCATCAAAATCGGTTGATCTCGATCCAATTATAGGTTGAAGGACCGATTCCGTAAGCAATTCCATTGGAATCGGTCAAATCGGCTTGAATCAATCCAATTTGACCCATTCTGACCTAGAATCGGTCAATCCCATTGGGTCAATTTAAGTCCTAATGGTGGATCAATATCAGACCTGATCCAGACCTGATATCGATTCGATTTAAGGGTGATATCGGCCCTGAAGGGCCGATTCCTAGTTCCGAAGTGCTAGGGCTCTGGGTCTTGGCAATTCCAGTGGCGAGAAGGTGATTCGGTGGTGATTCACTCGATTCCAGCAATCTGGGCTTTCTTCGGCGGTCCTTGACGATCCATTGTTTGATGTCATTTGTGAGTTTTCTTCTCTCATAACACCCTAAAAATTATGTTTAGGGTCCCTTACCCCCTTCCCGCCCCCTTCCACTATCCCCTAAGCTCTTTAAGGAGTTGTTTGGTTTCTGTCACAGGGATTGTTCTCTTCCCTAAGGCCGCGAGGTCCCCCATTCTTTAGGATCTTTCCAGAGATCATCTTGATGTCTGGACCATAGTTGTCAAGACGTACGCCTAGGCGGCGCCTAGGCGCCGCCTAGGCGTAAAGGCGCAAAAGAGGGGCCGCCTGAACACTTCGCCTTGCGGAGGGGAGAAAAAGCGGCCGCCTTGGCCGCTGAGGCGCTCAAGGCGCTAGAAGACCCGCTGAGGCGTTCGCCTGGGCGCCGGAGCTCCTCGCCGGTTCAAAATTTAAGTGCCGGTTCATCTCAATTGGTAAGCCGGGCCGGTTCAACATGACTTAAGGGCGAACCGCCCACCCGCGGACCGCACAGCAGCCCCGCCCCGACAGAAGCTGGTCGGGACGGAAGAAAGCCGCAGCGCGGACCTCGCCGGAGCTCCTCGCCGCCGCGGACGCCGGACCTCCTCGCCGCCGCAGCCAGCTGCCTTCGAAGGAGGCTCCGACGCTTCTTCCACCTCCTCCTCTATTGATCTTCTCATCTTACAGAAGATATACGCTTCTTTCACCTCCGCGACCGGTAAACCTAGTTTGTAGAGTTTGATTTTTTTTGATTGTTCCATGAATCTTTTCTCATTCCATCCTTCAAGTTGAACCTTCTAACATGTATTAAGCTCACTTTAATCATTGTTTACACATTTTTTATTCAATATCTAACAACTTTAAAGTTCGAACGTAAACAAAAAACGTGGTTGTTTTGATCGACTTGTTAACTTAATCTTTTTTTATTGTTAATGTGTGGATGGTGTACAGTTTATAGTGCTTGATTATAATATTGTTTGACTTAATGTTATACTTGATTTAATTTGTTCATTTCATTATTTGGCAGTACATATTTTCATTATATTCATGGAAGGGTTTTCCGGTGCTGGTAGTAACAATAGAATGGAATCATCCGGGACAGAAGAAAAAAAAAAAGCAAAATCCAATGATCCCGGATGGAAATATGCACATTGGCCATCGGAAAATGATAAAAACCGTGTCAAATGTGATCTATGTGTATTGGTGACAAATGGCGGGATAAAGAGGCAAAAGGAACATTTGATAGGAGGATATAGCGATGTTAAGAAATGTCCAAAAACTACAAAGGACATTGCTGAAGAAATGTTAGCATGGATGAGTAAAAATAAAAAGAGAAAGATGACAATTTCCATAACTGATGTTGATGATGCCAAGGAAGATGAAGATGAAGACGTAGATGACGAGGAAACGGAGGCTATTTCCAGACCGAGGGCTATTTCTACAACAAAGAAGAAGATGTTAGACACTTCAAAACATGTCAAAGCCAAAGGTAAAGGCCCAATGGATATGTTTGCAAGGATGTCTACAGAACAATTTGTTGATGCTAGACGAAGTGGCCAAAGTAGACAAGGTACTTTGGGGAGTAAATTCAAGAAAGAAGAGAAAGAGAACTTTGAGGAATCCATGGCAACATGGTTCTATGAAGCCGGAATTTCTTTTAATGTTGCTAAATTAAGAAGCTTTGAAATTATGTTTGAGAATGCAGGGCGTCTAGGACCTGGTTGCAAGCCTCCTGGCTTTCATCAATTACGTGTCCCTCTCCTCAAAAGAATGCTGGAACGCACGGGTCAAATGCTTGAAGAATACAAAAGGCATTGGAAGGTATATGGTTGCTCTATCATGTGTGACGGGTGGGTGATAAAAGACAAAGAAAATTGATCAATTTTTTAATAAATTGCCCAAAGGGGACTTATTTTATAGAGTCAGTTGATGTTTCAGATAAGAAAGAGGATGCAATTCTTTTGTACCAACTATTATATAACATGATTGAGAAAGTTGGCGAGAGTAATGTTGTTCAAATAGTTACAGATAATGCATCATATAATATTGCTGCTGGCAGGTTGTTGATGGACAAAAGAAGAAGCTTATTTTGGACACCATGTGCAGCTCATTGTGTAGATCTTATGTTAGAGGACATCGGAAAAGCGAAAGCCTATGCACCAATCATTTCAAAGGCTAGGAAGTTGACCACTTATATCTATAATCATACTCGATTCTTTGGACTATATGAGAAAAGAGACAAAAGGTAAGGAACTTGTTAGATGTGGAGTCACCCGATTTGCCACAACCTTTCTCACCTTAGAGAGGTTGTTTGATGATGTAGTCAAAAGAGGCTTGCGGAAGTTATTCTCATCCAATGCTTGGCACAAAAGTGTATGGGGAAAGACAAATGCAGGGAAGAATGTATCTTCAATTGTTTTCCAAGTTAAATTTTGGCACGGGGTTGAGGAAATACTCAGAGGATTCCAACCACTTCTCCAAGTCTTGAGGTTGGTTGATGGTGATGAAAAACCAGCTATGGGATATATTTATGCAGCCATGGAGTGTGCAAGGCAAAAGATCATTGAAAATTTTGGTTCAAAAATAGTTAAGTATGGTCCTATCTTAAAAATTGTGGACCGTAGATGGGAGGTTCAAATGCAACGACCTTTACATGCAGCTGGTTATTTCTTAAATCCCAAATTTTATTTTGAGGCAAGATCTAAAGATATGCATGGTGTTGCAAAATTTGAGAAGGCTTTTTATACATGTGTTGAGAGACTAATGCCAGAGTCGGAAATACAAGATAAGATAGGGGAACAAGTTTCAATGTACTTGGATGAAAGAGGAATGTTTGGTATTCCCTTTGCTACAAGATCACGTGATAAGAAACTTCCTTGTAAGTTTATTTTTTAAAGTTTGAGTATATCAAATGTTCATGTCAAATTTAGTTATCTTGAACTAATGGGTTTTTTTTGATGAAGTGGAATGGTGGATGCAATTTGGTGGAGACACACCGGAATTGAAAGTTGTTGCATTGAAGATCTTAGGACTATGTTGTAGTTCATCCGGTTGTGAACGCAATTGGAGTATATTTGAGCATGTAAGTATTCTTGATACTTTGTAATTGTTATGGTTAAGAATGAATTGCCACCTAACATGTCTTTAATTTATCTATATAGATTCATTCTAAAAAGAGGAATCGGTTGGAGCACAAGCGGCTGAATGATTTGCTCTATGTCCAGTATAATAAACGTCTTTATGAAAGATTTAGAGAAAATAAGAATCATCCAGAGAAATGTGACCGTCTATGCTTGCAAGATCTAGAATGGGTTTGTGAGTGGATGATTAAAGACTCCTCGGACGAAATTCATGAAGGTGATGAAATTTTACAAGAGAATGCTATCATCACCACTTCTTTATTAATTATTTATTTATTTTTAGTATAATTTAAACTTGACCTTCCTCAATAATATGAAGGTGATGATCTTACATGGAAAGATGTGGATATTGCAATGGGAGCTTCAAAAGATAGAGCTAGAAGAGCAAGTACATCACAACTCTTGAGGGATAATGAAGGGAGTGATGGTGAAGAAGAATTTCTTGAAGAGGAAGAATATGCAAATGATAATGATGATGATGATGCAAAGAACGTGGGTAGCGAGATGAAGGAAATGATGATGGTGATGACAACAACGAGGAGAACATTGGAATAGACACTAGTCTTGAGAAATCCATGTTTGGATTTAAAATTTAAGACTTTGGTTGTGTAATTTAAATCTTGGACATGTTGAGACATTTAGGACTTTTATGTATTTTGTTTACATGTTTTCTTGATGGTAATTGAGGATAGGTTGTGACAATATAATTTGGTAGTTGCCTATTTAGTATTTGTATTTTGCATGTGTATTTTGCATGTGTTATGAAAAGTGGTATGCAGATTTTTAGAGAATGAATGAAGGCAACATGATTCAAAAAGTATGTCTCATAACTCATTCCATTCGGTAAGTCAATTTCCTTTATGTTGTTGACTTGTTCTTTTAAACTTATATTTACTTTTTATACAATTTATGTTGTTGAAGTTCTTCATAGAAATTTTACTCTTAAAGTCTTAATACATGTCAATTTTATTACATTTTTAGCATTTTTTTGAACTGTTATATAATGTTATGACATGTGAGACTTGCATTTTTTATCCCTCTTCATACTCCGCCTTATCGCCTAGGCAACGCCTAGGCGGGCGCCTTGTCGCCTAAGCTGTAAAAGGGCCGTCGAGCGCCTTGGGCGCCTTGTCGCCTTGACAACTATGGTCTGGACAGGTGGCAGCTTTGACTCCTCTGTGCAATCTCCACCTGCCATCGGATACTCTGCTGAGGTGGCAGAGGCTTCCGAAATAGAATAAGTGGGACTGTAAGAGAAATCTCTCCACGGGATTGACTTAGGTGGTGTTTGATTTGGCTTAATCTAAAAATCTAAACTCTTAATTTTATGACTAACCTCTTAATGAGTGGTAAAAATGTACTTAATTAAACTAAGACACAAGTGATTTGTGTTGTTTGATAAAACATCTAAATCACTCACTTAATTTTTCATGTTGCATAAAACAAGTCATGATTTATAATTTTACTCAATAAACATAACAATTCAATCTCTTAAAAAGAAATACGTAATAAGGTTGCTGAATAGATAAAATCAACAAAAGGCTAATCCCATAAACTGAAATTTCCTCTGACAAGATCGAGCCATCTCTTTAGCCAGTTACAATCCCTGTGAGCAAATTTCTTGTAGAGCACATTCTTAAATTGTATTTCGTCAAAAGATTTTCTTCATTTAGATGCTTAGTATAAGTTTCACAGACAGATTATCTCATTACTTTGTAAACATATCAATAAAGTAACACCTGAACAAATGATCATATTCGCACAAGCCTGGGATCAAGTCCAAACAAAATGATAATAACATCCGAGGAAATAAGATAATTGCATTGCATTGTACATGATTTGCCCAAAGCATATAACAAAAAAAAATGCAAATAATAGAAATAAACATGTATAGGGCAATAAGATAAGGGTTCAAAGCATTTCACTTTATTCAAAAAAGCAATTGATGAATATCATCCAATGAAATTAAATGAAATGAAACAATTTTATACATGATCTTACTTTTTCAGCTATACATGATCTTACTGTTTTATTATTGCATCTCTTCAAACATGACAATTTTATATATTTAACTAGTTTAAACAATATAAAATTTTAACAAGAAAATATCAATAAACACCCTATCATACTTGTTACCCAACAAGCATTTACGCTAATAAGTTCAAACAAATACTTCTGAAACTTGAATTCGGTCAAAGACAATCCTCCTTAGCCCCTTTATATCCACTTTGAAAAAAAAAAGAGCAGAAAACCCAGAAGGGCATTAGATCACCAGACCAGAGTTCCTTTTGGGGAAGCTAAGGGGGTTTTATTACCATGGACAATATGATTAAACTATGTACCAGTTATTCTTGGAAGAGACGTGAATCAAGATCCCAACAAGATGTGCCCGGATGATTTCATTCACCTTATTAACATCCCCAAAAATTTATGACAGCACTTATTTAATGTTAAATATCCTCAAAGCATACAACAAAAGCATATGTTATAATTTTATAAGCAAAAAGTCTCATTCACATACAGTCTAGACAAGGGTCATCACAATTGTTCTTTTCCCCTATAAAGGAGTGTCTGATATTGTTATGTTAGAGGTATTTATTTGATTAAATAATATTTATTACAATTAATATGAGTTTAATTATATTTAATGAGTGTTACTCTCTCTCCCTCTCCCATCGTTTCTGTTTCCCCTAATTGCTCTCTCTACCATCTTTCTCTGATTATCTCCTCCGTTTTCTTATTCTCTCCCTTCTATTTTTTTTTATTTCCCTCTTCGTACCCTAACGTTCCTTAAGAACCGCCGCTTCTCCTTCGTCCTCATCGCGTCCACAAATTTCTCCCTCGCCGACATTCCTTTTTCCCCCTTTGGCTGCAGCGTCGTTCGCCCTCGTCGCCACCTTGGTCCTCGGCCCCGCGTAGCCGAGTGTCGCCCGCCACCCGCCTCGGTCGCAGCACCCGACTGCGGCCGCCATTGCTTGCGCGACCGTTGCCACACATCGCCATCCACTGCCACACATCGCCATCCACTGCCACCTCCTCACCGCCTCGTTGACCCGCCGCCGCCTCAGCCCCGCTCAGTCACGCCTCATCGCCCTCACCACCCCGCTGACCCAACCCCCCAGCCGCCTCCCTCAGCCCCACCGTCGTGCCCCTGCGCCCGCCATCACCTTCGGACACCGCAGCTGCACCCCCGTTGACCCGTGTCGCCCCTCCTTCCTCGCCCCACCGTCTCGTCCTCGCGCCACCGTTAGCGTTGACCGCCCCGCCACTCACCATCCCGCAAAGCAGTGCCGCGCCTGCAGCCTCCATCCCACGTCGTCGCCTCAACCGCGGCTGCTGCCGCCCCCTATTGATGTGGCCGCATCCACCCTCGCATCATCTGCGGTCTCTCTCTCTCTCTCTCTCTCTCTCTCTCTGTCTCTCTCTCCTATCGTCTTATGATCTTTAATTCATCCGTTTTATTCTATATTCTTCCTCCTTCCAGCAAATTGATTGGAGACCGTCCGATAGTTTTCGTCGACGTCATGACTACAACGTACTCGTCACCCGGTTTGCTTTCTTTGGAATTTCATTCACCGTTCGTCATCGCCGTTAAGATAGGCGTCTCGGCTATTCTCAGCACCCTTATATGATCGATTAAACTATAAAAACATGTTTAAATCACCATGATTAATATGATATAATTAGTGAGTTATTTCTGGCGTATTGGCATGATTAAATAGAGTTAATTTAACTTGTTAAAACTATGCATGTTTAGATTAATTCTATTATTCATGTATATTAGTCGGCATGATAGGGTTTTCTGTGCTTAAACCTAGTTAGTTTAGCATGGTTGCATCGCGGAAATATTTAATATGAATATCTTGATTTGTTACAAAGCCGATGTAAGGTTTAAGCATAGTGATGTTAGAGTTTAGTTTAGTTTCATGTATGCAGCAGGTAGTAAAGAGTAAAGACTGTCAAAGCATGTGATTGATGTGTCTAGTTTGTAATTTGCATGATTCTACTTAGATGCATCATATGATTGAATGGTTTAGTTTGTGCTAGATTGTGGTATGGTATGCAAATATGTGGTACATAGAGCCATGGGTGTCCCTCTATGTATTTCATGTTTGGATTGTCGACTATATGTGTATGGTTATTTGTCTGAGTTATTTATATGTTTGCATTATGTGAGATGTGGTTAATACAGTGAGCTGCATTGTGATGAAAGTTTACTTCACCAGACTAAATTAGTGGCCCCTTTCGATCTTGGAGATTAGTTGAATCCGGAGCATCTTTCGATCCCGGATACCGCGGTTTATCCTAAGTATGCCCCTGCCTACGTGTACTACGAGATTTAGTTACTATATATTACTTCCTACTATATGGTAAATTTGGTGCTAGTTTTGTGACATAACTACATTGTCCAAACGAAGCATGATATTTACTCAGACGAGTGTTTAGTTGTGCATTTTGGCATGTGTATTAGTGGTCTAATGGAGTCTTTTGGTTTTATGATAGGTGTATGTGGTGTAAATATACCTAACTTAGTTAAATGTGCAACATGTCGGTTTTAGTACATATAGAATCATGTTAACCTATAAGGTAGTAGAAAGGCATTGAAATCATTCTAATTGAAGATATATAATTAGCTTAAACCCTATGTATTATAATCTAAACTTTTAGGCTTATTATCTTTTATATTAATAGAGAATCATTAGTATAGTAGGGTAGTCCAAATGTAAATCCTACTGAGTCTGTGGTGACTCACCCCTTCCATTGTTAATATTTTTCAGGATTGCAGGTTTAGCACAGCAGAAGCGTAGTGGTGTTTTGAGAATCCGAGAAGTCAGTGGATTACTCATTCAATGTTAGTATTTAATTTGTTTAGATAAAAATTTGTTGTACTCAAAGGTTGATGTTATTGTGATTTTGGATTGTGGTTTAGTCTTATGTGGTTCCAAACTGATATATTTTCCCGTTACGTCACTGAATTATCTTCTGTTGTGCATGTTAAAAATTCGGGTCGTGACAGATATCACAAGCTAATAGAAAGATGTAAAAGCAATAGAAAAAGATCAAATGGAAATTGAACGTAGATATTTCAGGATGACTACATTCCTAAGACAGCCATTCTGATGATCTCCAAGGATATTTCAAGAAATACTGCAAGATATTACCTTAACCCCACATAGGTGAAAGAGTCAAGAGGAATGTCGAAGACTACCAACTGGATATTCAATCAGGGTACATTAAACTTTTTTTCATTCCTTTGGCAGAAAGCAAATTATAAATGTTATAACTAGAGAAAAGTTAAAACCGGCAATAGTCAGTCAATGACTGGTTTAACTTAAAACTAACCATGCAGATCCCACGCATAAGAAACACAGTCCACATACATGTGAATTGTGGTCACCTAAATGGATACAATTATGACACCATGTTGGTGGAAATGGTTATTTCAAACATTTAAGCTGCTATAACACAAGCTGAGAGTGGAAGAGCATCTGAAAGAGAAAAAAATTGTGAAATTGTTCATTTAGAACTCGAAGAGTCCCAGTGCAGGCGCTGATAACAATTAGACCACTAGTGGCAGTCCCTTTATTCATCTTTCTCTTGTATGTATATGCTTAGCAAAACCTTAGTGCAATAAACATATATCTAGCGGCTCTAACAATGCATTTTTTTCTTTTATATGCTTTTCTTTTAGGAAGTGGAATCCAACCAGGTACAGAATTTACTGACGCATACCATAACTGAAGAAACAAGAAAAATAAATGCATAGAACAAAAAAGAAGAAAAAAAAGGTAAAAGGATCAACTTAATTCAAATTAGAGGAGCTTTAATCATAAAATCATAAGTGGCTAATGCCGTGATGAAGCTAAAAGTGGTGATGAAGCTATCAGAAAATCAAGTAAGGTGTATTTTCTTGAGAATCGAATTCCTATTGAAATTGTCTTGCTAGATAACACAAAGGAGCAACCCAGAAGGCAGAGCACAAAAGCGTTCTAGATGGAGCAATTTTACTAATGCACAAAATGGGTCCCCCTAGCCCCCTTTGGCCCTTCCAATTCCACCACCGTCGCCCGGTAGAAGCCTCCCATCCCCTCTCTCCTCCTATATAGCTAGACATCACTGTTCATGCTCACTGGAAACCTCTTCCCATCTCCATGTTTGATGGGGGAACTAAAAACTGCCAAACAACAAAAAAGCTCAAAACTTGTCAGCACTGCTCCTTCAGTTCCCTTCTTACAATCCGGCTGATGTGCAGGCATACATGTGGATGCGGATGGCAAGCAAGAAAATGGCAATGAGGGTAAAGTAGATGATGGAGTGGACCATAATGGAGAGGCCGCTAGTCTAGAAGTTGCCGCGATGAACACTGACCCCCAGTCTGCCATCTCCCACCTGCTATCTCTTTTGACCCCAACCTGCCACCTGTTGCAGCAGCTCTGAGTTTGATTTGCCACCGAGAGGACACATAAAGACAAAGGAATTTGGAGAAGAACCTGGGTCCCTCTACTGAGCCCCCATGGCAAATTAAAAGCTCCTCCCTCCAGTGAATTAATGCTGGAGGCCACACCCCCACCTGCCCCAGCTTGTCGTCGCAGCCCTCTCGCTTGGCTTAAGTTCCTTCCTCCTCCTTTGCTATGCTTGATGCAGTGACAAGTAGCGACGGTGCAAAGCACCTTGCTGGGAAGAGATCACCACCAAGGCAAAGGACAAAGAGGATGCGCACGATGTGCTCGGGTGAAAAGAGAGGCACCACATCTGAAGAGAAAAGAGCTAGGATGTGGATCTAATTCAATAAGAGTTTTTTTAGCGTTCAGGTGTCTCTTTAGACCTTGATTTAGACATTTTATCAAACAAAGTGAAATGCCTAACCTCTGATAGAATTAGAGATTAGAGTTTCAATAAGCCCAATTAAACAGGGCCTTAGTCTTCCTATTTTTTAGGAAACCCCAATGACTATTTTCTTAATCCATTGAGAGCCCTGTATTAAAGCATATCCCAAGGCTTAGCCGCAGCCAGAAGGCAAGATAATACTCTAGAACCTGCTGAGGTGGCAGGCTAAGAATTCTCCAGAACATGGGCCTATCTAGACATCAATATGGGTCATCTTTTGACATGTTGATGGGCCCAAAAGTGGCAAAAAATAGACTGCGAAAATAATACAAAATGGGCCCATTTAGTAATTAAAATACAGCCCAATAATTGTCAAAACAGTGGGTTACGAAATTCGCAATGGAAATAGGCTTAATTCCCAATGGATTGGAATCAAAATGGGTCTAATTCAGATAAAGATTTAACCCATTAATGATATAACATATGGGTTATGTAAAATGGCACAAAAGATGGCTTATTTCTCAAGGAATTGGCTTTGAAATTGGCTTTAATAAATAAGCCAAATATGAGAATTTAACATAGGAAGACAATAGAGATTGAATTGGGTTTAATCCCACCTCATGTGTCATGACCCAGATTTTTAACATGCACAGCGGAAGATAATCCGGCGACGTAACGGGGAAGAATATCGGTTTGGAACCAAATAAGACTAAAATTCATAATCCAAAATCACAATTTCAAACATTACAACCCATTAACCCAACAAACAAATATCTATCTAAACAAATCAAATACTAACATTGAATAAATACTCCACTAACTGATCGGATTCTAAAACACCACTACGCTTCTGCTGCGCTAAACCTGCACTCCTGAAAATAATAACAACGGAATGGGTGAGTCACCACAGACTCAGTAGGGCTTACACCCGGACTACCCCACTATATTAGTGATTTTCTATTGATATAATAGTAATAAACTGATGTAACCTCAAAAATCTAAAGATTTTGGTTTTGGAAATTCATTTTCCTTTTGGATTTGAATTAGATTTGATTAGACCTTAGCATTGACTTCTTAGGAAAATAGATGGTATTCCATAAAAGTACTAACTATGGTCAAAATTATATGTCGAGGTTGTTAGGTTCTTTGAAAATTTATTTTGACCTCTCTCCGTCGGATGGTGCGAAGATCCGACGTTAATTACATCGAGATTTCTCGAAAACCCTTGATTAAGCGTCATAGCAATCCATGGAAATAGAAGACAATACATCCACACAAATAAACATTCACACCTAAGAAAAAACAATCTCATGAACTTGATGGAATGCAAGCATTTAATTTAGTTTTGGATTTAGTTTGAATTTAAGTTGAATTGAATTGATTAAGTTTGACTTAGATTTGATTTGGAAAGTTTGATTTTGTATTTGGATTGATTTGATTTAGTTTAAGTTTGTTTAAATTGGTTGAAATTTGGATTTGGTATGAGTTTTAATTTGATTTGAATTGTATCTGAAAGGGTGAATTTAAGTTTGAAAATTTGATTTGGATGTTTGTTGTCAGAATCGACTTGGATTTGATTATATCTTTTATGATTTAAATGTGTATTCTTTTAGTTTGATTTGATTCATTTGGAAGTCTCTTTTTAGGATCATGTTTCATTTGATTTAAACCAATTTGAGTTTCTGTTTGCAAATTTAACCGAACCTGAAGATTATGAGTATTTTCAATTCCTGTGAACCTTACAGATTTTTGAAATTCATTGATTTTGTGCAGATCTCAGATTTTCAGACTTTTGGATTTTACAGTTTCGGATTTGCTTGAGTACCAGATTTTGATCTTCAAATTTGACACTCAGACTTCAAATCCTTGGAGTTCAGACCTTACATGCCTCACAGATTTTTCAGATTCTGCGCATTCCAATTTTCAGATTTGAAGTCTCAGATTTGGCCCATATGTGCACATTTCAGATTTTAGTCTTCGGAGTCCAGATTTTGCACTTTTCAAATTTTCGGATTGCAGGTCCTGATTTCAGATTTCTTGTTTATGAATTTAATTAAGTTTGTGATTTGTTTTGAGAGTGTTTTGATTTGGGGATTTGGTTGTATGAAAATTCAGATTTCAGACTTACAGGTTTTAGATTTTTAAGTCTTTTACAGGTTTCAAATTTTCCAGAATCGCTTGTTAGTTTTTTTGTTGTCTTGCATTCCAGAAATTTCATGCGATTGTCTTTCCTCTTTGTAACATCAATCTATGTACCGAACATGAATTTCCCTTGTTTTCCTAAATATGAGACATGATTTACAACTTGACCAGCAATTTAGGTCTTTTCGAGTCCTTGATGAACACGGAACTTGTTTGATCAATTTGAGATGGAAAAAACCCCGGTCTTTGATAGACTTGTGGGCATTCCTTCCATTGATTTGAGATTAAGCACACCCGGCTTTTGATAAACTTGTAGGGACTCATCTCATTGTCTTGAGATTGAGCATCCCGGTCTTTGATAGACTTGTGGGAAATTAGCTCATATCTATCTTCATAGCTCCTTCATGAGTTGATGAACTTGTCAATTCATGGGCGGCATGTACCCGATCTTGATAGACCTATGGGCATCCCCCATTGTTTTGATGATTCCAATAGCATATAATCGGCTTAGCGGCATGTTGACCATGCATGGCCTCATATAGCTAAAAAAAATGGTAAGACATTGGGGTCTTTTATAGACCTTTGTATGTCTACCTTAAGGACGTAGGGGCGGATGGTTAGTCGACCCCCCAACTAGTCCGAATTTTGAATTCTTTTAAGTTAAGCCGAGACGTAGGGACGGATGGTTAGTCAACCCCCCAACTAGTCCAGTTTGTTGAATTAAATATATTTTTATTTAATTTCAATTGGGCGTTTATTTTAAAATGTTCTTTCTTCTGTTTAAGGACTTTGCACTGTGTGTGCACAAGGTTCTGTTTGGCCGAGAGACCTGGTCCACTGTTTGGACCGGCTGGGTGCTGTTCGCCTCCTGCGAAAGCTGGCCGGCTTCGCCCAGTCGGCCTCTTTTCTCTTTTTTTTTATCAACCAAACCTCCGGTGGGACCCACTTGTTTTCCACGCTGGACTAAGGTTGGGGAGACATATTTCTCCACTGCTACAGTTCCCGCTCGAGACTTCCGGCACCCGACGGCAGCGCGGGCGTCCTTCGTGACAGCTCCTGCCCTCGGTCGGCCACAGCGGCACCCGCAGGGGAAGGAGAAGGGGCCGGCGGCCCTAGGGGAGGAGGAAGAAGCCCTCTCCGGTGGTAGCAGGAGGGGCTACTAGCCTCTACGGCGCTGCGATGTGCTGCAGAGACCGCGGTGTCCGGCGGTAGAAGGAGACGGCGGGAGAAGAAGAAGATGGAACCGTACAGCTCCAACCAAGTCGCGGGGGGATCGGTAATCCCTTCGACTCTTCTCTCCCTCGCTCTGTTCTTCCGACCCGTCCGCCTCTGTCCCCTCCTCTCTCCTTTCCCTTGCTCTCGGCAGGGGGAATCCTCTTTTTTGCCCTTCTATTTCTGGACTTATCTCCGGCCTCCCCTCGAGCGTGGCCCTATCAGGTCCTTTTATAGACCGAGGAGCCGTGCTCCATCGTGAGGAAATCCTGTTCGCGGAGACCACTCCGAATAGCAAGTCTAAATCTGTACGGGATTACAGTTTTTGATATCGTCTTGGATTCCTTACCATTGAAAGAATCCCACACTGGCCTTGGCTCCGATTAGAGAAAGTCTCCCTGCTTTTTTTAATACCCTTCCGACCTCGGCTCTGACTCCCTGCGAGGTAACAACTCCTTCCTGAATGAGATGCGCTGGACATCCCTTACGGTAGGCGATAATGTTGGCGGAGGTGGCAAACAAGCATTGCGCATGATGATTGGCCCATGGGCCAAAAACAAATGGACCACTATAAGCGTTAAAAGCTTAGTCCATAAGAACATGGAGTCAGCTCACTTAAATGACTTCGACCCAATAACTAACCAAGAAAGAGGCTACGAAATTGGTTACGGAAATAAGCATGTTTATCAATGGATTGGACAATTGGACGTATGAATGAGGTTAGTCTCCCAAATGATTGAAATTGGTTCCCATGATAGGTTAATGGGAATTGAGTTCAGGTTCAACTTGAAATTTTCTGGTGTCAACATAAACCTAAAAATTCAGATTATAATATATAGGGTTTATAATAATTCTATATCTTCAATTTGACTGATTAAAGTGACTTTCTACTATCTCATATGATAAAATGATTCTATATGCACTAAAATCGACATAACCTGCACATTTAACTAAACTAGGTATGCATACATCACACGGACCCATCATAATAGAAATGACCCATCTAAATCACTATCATGCATGCCAAAAATACATAAATAAACTATTTATCTGAGTAAGTTATATGCTCCACTTGGACATTGTAACTAATGTCACAAAACTAACACCAGATCTACCATATATAGAAGTAACATATAAAGCTAAATCCCATAGTACCCCTAGGCAGAAGAGTACTTAGGATGAACGGCGGTATCCGGGATCGACGGATGCTCTGGATTGTTCTAATTCATCTGCTGCTCACAGGTCACGAATTATATTCTGGTGAAGTAAAATTTCATTACAATGCAGTCTACTGCGTGCTACATCTCTCAAGATGAAAGCACATAATTAACTCAGACAACTAAGCATTTAACCAGTATGCCAATAATAATATAACCATCAATTACATCTATGGACAACCATAGATAAATGCACCACAAACATGCATACCACATAATAGTTTAATACAACTAGAACAATCTAACCATATGATGCATCTAATGTAGAATCATGCAAGTTTACAAACTAACATACCAAGTGCATATATTGACAATCTCTACTATCCACAATCTATATGATACAAAACTAAATGATATGAACACAATACTTAACTCCTCACATCGACTTTTTAACAAATCAAAATATATATATATTAAAGATCACCGCATGCAAACATGCTAATCTAACTAGACCCAATTATAGGAAAATCAAACATGTTAATTAACATACATAGATAATTGAATCAATGATCAATCTAAACATGCATGGTTAAATAAGCTAATCAAACTCTATCTAAGCATGTTAATAAATCAAAAACAACACAATAATTATATTCTATTGATCATGGTGATCTAAGCATATTTTTACGGTTTACTCAATCATATAGGAGTGCTAAGAATAGCCGAGACGCCTACCTTAATGGCGATGACGAACGGCGCACGGAATTCAAAGGGAATCAATCCGGGTGAAGAATATGCCATGATCACAATGGCGACGAAAAACTGAATCGAACGGTATCTTTAATAATCTGTTGGAAAAGAGAAGAATATGAAATAAAAGAGAAAAAATAGGAGAGAGGCGATAGGAGAGAGAATACAGTGGAGGGGGGCATTGGCGCACGACGGCACACCGGGGCCAGCAGGTGTGCTGGCGCGTTGGCCAAGGGAGACGGGTGCACGGGAACAGCGGCGGCGGACAGCGGCAGACAGCGGCGGCGACCATGCATCGCGCAGGCACGCGGGTCAGCGAGGGTGCGGCCTAGGCGACTGACGGCGGCGCGAGAAGGCGGCCGCGAATGGCGACGCCGCGGGCGCGTGCAAAGGCGGCGGCGGTCAACCCGCGCGAGGAGCGGCGATTGCTGCGGGCAGGCGGTGCTCAGGCGAGTCAACAGGGGGGTGCTGCCGCGGGAGCGGCCGGTGTCAACGGAGGTAGGGTCGTGGCTGACGGTGGCGGCAGCAGAGCTCGTGCACACTCGCGCGGAGGGAGGCGCAGGGGGGTCAACGGGCGGCGGCAGCGCTGCTACATGCGCACGCAGGGCGAGGCGGCAGGATACTGCAGCTAACGGCGGGATGGGGTGAGGGCGGCCACAGCTGGGTGCGAAGCGATGGTGAGAGGTGCGACGACAAAGCGGAAGAAGGAGGTGGTGACGACCGGCCACACGGCGGGTGGCCGCGGAGGCGGCTGGCGTCCACGTACGGACGACGCGAAAACGGCGAGGCGGTTGACTGAGGGTCGCACAGAGACGGGGCGAATGACACAGGCGACCGTGGAGAGAAAAGAGAGATCCAAGAAACGGCTGCAGGATGAAAAGAAGACATCAACAGATGGGAAAGAAAAAGGTTGAGCAGTTTGTTAGGGCATTCGGAGGAGAGAAAAAAAACGGAAGGGATTAGAAGAGAGCATAATTAATATTATTAAATCTCATAATAAATATAATTACTATTTTTTAATTAAATAAATACCTTAACCATTACATCATGGGTGATGAAAGATTTTGGTGCCAACAATGTCCTACCCCTCCCTTCTATCGTCGCCGCCTCCCACCACCTTTGGAACACATGCACCACGCAGGCACCATATTCCCCCTCTAGAAAAATGCAACCTGACCCCACATGCTCAATCCACTGAGCCAGTTTTGTCACCACAGCTCTATGGGGCTCGCCTACAATTCCAGTCCTGTAGCAACCCCTTATATCAATTCCACATTCATCTTAGGAAGAACCCATTTGGCAAGGCTTCATTAGTTGCCAGACTTGCAAGAATAAACTCCATCTCCTAAGTCCCAAGGATTAGTTAGTTGCTCAAGAGGCCCTGGAGCAGCATCTTCAAACATGGGGATGGCAAGTTTGATCGTGAAATAGTATGGTCATTAGAAGATATCTGATAATATGTGAAAGATAGAAGTCAAGAGGTACCGTAAAGCACAAATTTGGACAAATTTCTAATGTAGACGATGAACTTTTGAATTGATCATCCAAGATCAACAAAGCATGATGACAGGTGAAAAATGTTATGACTTCATAACATTGCTATGGTGGAGAGATGAAAAAAGAGAGCTCACGCCAAACGTGACATTTGTGGAAACCTCATCTGTCATCATTTATGTTCATGTTCATAAAACATGTGCATATATGTGAGAAAATATATATTGATTCCCTAACTTCCCAAGTGTGCACATAAGTGTATATCAATTTAAGAGGGTCATGAATACAAAATAAAAAGCATATTCCCCATTATTTCAAAAGTTTCTTCATACTTGAAAAACATTGAGGTGAAAGTTAAAATATAATTGGACCTCTCTGTTCAACAAACTTGAATCACTCCAATGTTAATTATATCAAGCCATGGCTCAAATACCATTGATTCACCAGCATAGTAACATATTGTGTGAAACCATTAGTTCACATCAAACATTCAATTTAGATGAAAATATATGATATGCCCTAACGGTCCTTTAATCAATTTTTGAAATTTATTATGATTGTTTGTTTGTTTGTCTGATTACTTATTTTTATTCATGATGAAATTTTATAATAGATTTTGATTTTTTTCTGATTTTTATGTTTTGAAATGTCCTTATTTTAAAATTTAAAATTTTTATCATTTATTAGTGAAGTTTTTATATAATTTTATTTTTTTATTCAATTTGATGTCGTTAGTTTATGATTTATTCATAATTTTTTATTGTAATTTGCTTAATTATTTCATTTAATCACTTTATCACTAAGTGTCTGCTTTTTTGTTATTGTATCATGTGTTGTGTCGTATTTTAATTAATATACAATATTTATCATTATTTATTATGATTTAAATATTCTTCTTCTTATTATTATTATTATTATCATTTTCTTGATTTGATGATCAAATTACGTCTAAATTTGTTTATGAATCAATTTATGTTTGCATTTATTGCCCTTTTTAGGTATAATTACTATATTAAATTGAATATATCATTTTCAAATTCTATTAACACTTACAGTTGTTATTTAATTTTTACATTGTCGAATTTACTTGTTTAATTGAGATTTTAATTAAAATTTATCTTTTTAAGTGGTTTACATATTCTTATGTTATTTATTTATCATGATTTGACATGGGTTTCTTTTACATGATTTACTTTTTTATGTTAATTGTATTAAAAGGACTATAGGGTACAAACATTGCCACATTCATGATTATAAAAGAATTTTTTATTTTATTTCAGATTCAAAATAAACATACGTCCAAGTACATAAAAATCAGAGGGTACGAAAAGCTACAATTCTCGTTAAAATAAAAAGATATAAGCATTATAAGGATATATTGAGATATTAAAGGTCATTTGCCAATTCAATCTATATCCTTAGCTTCATAAAATATCTATGGAGCATAAATAGGGTTATTATGTAGGGTCACACACCCTTACATATTAACTCCCAATTGGGACATGTTTAGGCACTTATGATAGGATATGAGTATGAACCAAAGATTAACGCACTGAGTTCAACATATGGAATGCAGAATCAATTGATTTGGATCAGGAGATTCGAACTGATTGAGATTGAATTGTGGCCCTCATTGCAGACTTCCCCCACCCCCACTGCTGCTGATTTTTGTCGCTGAACTCTCCATGACCAGAGTAGACACTGCCTGTTGGAAACACTCCAGCCCGCGGTGGCAGCTCTGTACCATGCCACTGGAGCCGACTGAAGTGCTGACTTCTGATCTTTCCCCTGGATGACCAGATTTGGTAGATACGACCCAGATCTGCTAGATCTGCCACCAGATCTGATTGATTCAACAGATTTTCTGCTGTATTTCGTGTCCAGCCATCGGATCTCACTGACCAGACAGTAGATTTCACTGGCCAACCATTGAACGGATGTTGGACTCTGCTGCACATCGGTTGGAATCCACATATAGGCATCGGATTCTGCTGCCCAATGATCGGAATCTGCATGCAGGCATTGGATTCTGCTGTCCAGCAGTTAGAATCCATGTACAGAAGTCAGATCGCACTATCAAACAGACAGAATCCACATACAGCTGTCACTCGTTAGATTCCACAGTCCAATAGTCTTATAGTCAGAATCTGCATAGTTGGATTCTGACAGCCAATAGTCTGGATCAGCATACGACCAATTTTTACTTGTATTTATAAGTTCTATCTTAACAATTTGTTTTTCCAAGTGCTTGTAACTAATAGTTTACTAAATTTGTATTATATAGGAATATGGCTGACCAAGACGATGATAGCACTAGATTTTGTGACATCGGTTAGGACCACAGATTTAGAATGGATGTGTTTAAGAAAAGGATTCAACATAAGTGGTGCCAAAAACAGATGAATGGAGGTATTTTTCATCTCAAACAACATACTACTAAAATTAGTGGGAATGTCAAGAAATGTAACATGATTTAGCCTAAAAACCTTGCCTATTAAGGCCTTCGCCTCTTGGTTATTTTTTATTGATTTCTTCCCTTGTGTCTTAAGAACTTTTTTTTGAAAATTTGGGCTTGAACTCTAGCTGATCTTCTCTCACTTCTCTGCTTCCATTTGGAGCCGGAGCTTTCCTTCATGCCAAATGAGACCCCAAAGAGTGGTGTTTATAGGCTTGAAAATAGAGTGGGCTGGTGAGGGTTAATTCCCACCACCTCCTAATTTTTAGAAATGGTTTTGACCACGTGAAAATCCTCCATGCATATCCCCCACTAGTTCTTTATTTTTTAGGAAACTATGAACAACTGTTTGGCTGGTGTATAACCCACTCAAGGAGCCAAGGGGCATTAAAAATCCCTCCTTTTGACTTTGGAAAGTGTGGCCTAAGCAGTAAGCAGGCCACCCATGATTACATGGGCTCCACTTTTTGTGGAGATGAGTCTTCTTGGAGAGTCCAGTGGACTCTCCTCTGACCAGAAAAATTTAAATGCTGCATTTTTGTGCCGAATGAGGGTGATTGGAAGAGGCAGTTGGACTCTTCCACCATGCCTCGGTTATGAAGAGTCAAGAGGACTCTCCTATCTCCTTTGAGCACACTGAAGAGAAGGCTGCCCGGGGACTTCTTCCTTCCTCCAGCTATTCACAGGCTTCTCTCTCTCTCTCTCTCTCCATCAGGAGCAGCTGGAATGGGCTTGAGGGTGGTGCATGCAGCACTGCCTCCCCTCTCTTCCTCTCCATCCATGTGCAAGCTTGAAGGTGCAGGTTTTCCATCGGCAGCAGCAATGGATCATCCATTCCTTAAAATGTTTTCCCCATAGCTAATGCAACTGGGAATTCCTCTTCCATCCATGCTCTTTTTTTTTGTAGCAACACCATGCCACTCCACACTGCGTGCCATACCAGCAACCCTATCTCCTACTGTTGATCCAGCCGACCTGACATCCCTGCAAGCAAATAGAAGCCTGCCTGAGGCCCCCTTTCCTTTCTCCCCTGCCGACCGCTGCATGCTTTCTTACTGCATGCCTCTTTCCAGACCTCCCAGCCTTTGGAGCCACCAACCCCCTTCTCCAAAGAGCGACACCAGCAGCCCCAGTCTCCCTCCAGACAACAGAGCCACCAAGTGCATCGAAAGTCTGGACCTGCCCCCATGACTCCCACCCCATAGCCCCATTCTCCTCTTCCCCCACCTCCCTAAGCAGCCATACACACTCCTCAAGCCCACTGCTTCCCTAAATGGACCACCCCCCATGGCCAGCATGGCCATCGCCTACCATGTTGCCAACATTTGTCACCAGCTACTGCACCTCTATCATGCTGAAGCCTGCAACCACCAGAGGTAGAAAGTTCTTTGTATGCCTATGCCTGCTGCACCCACACAACAGCCACCCCCATTTTTCTTTTGTAGAGTTCCCCAGCCCCAACAAACCTGGTTCAGTTGAGACTGGTTCCACTGTTGCTTGCAACAACCATATGCCCAGAACCTTCTGCTGCACAACAGCCAGCCCAGTCCAGCCTTCACCACCCAGCTGGCCCAAACTGGTTCAGCCAGTCCAGCATGCCAGTCCAGCGCACCTCAGCCTGATTTTGGTACATGTCAACCAGCTATACCAGTTAATTTACATGCCTTGATGGTGTTCGGCTACTCGTCCCACATCACCTAATACAACAAATATGGTAATGATTATCCTTAGACAGATATTAAGTTATAGACATTCTATAATAACAAGTATACAAACCCTAAAAATTTAAGCCTGTATCATATAGAATACAAGGACTTACCCAAGCAGATTGACTGTAATCATCATCTCCCAGTTGTCCAAGCCCTCATCTTAATTATGTAAAAAATTTTGATACATAGAGGAGTGCTGGAAGTCAGTTTTTCAGTTAAATAAATCAGGAAAGAAAAACAGGTATGTCATTCTTTATGCTATTAGTAGTGTCACCCTAGCAGTCTGTTATCAGGGGCACATGTTCCTTGCCTCAACAGCCTCAGGTAAGTGAAGTTGTCTACCCTTTTATTAAGAAAGAATCATTTACGTAATGAAATATATATATATATATATATTAGACTAATAATTATGATTTATTGTTCTCAACATTTAAAATAATTACATAAAGAAACTATCGTAATACTTAAACTTTTTAATTTTTAATAAAGAAAATGGCCATGAAGACACTTGAGATACTCCTCAAGGAGTCTACAGAGGAGGGGGTGCACTATATCAAGAAATGCCTAAGCAAGTGTTTCAAATGCCTTTGATAACATAGTTGACAGTATTTGGTTGCTATTTGCTAATGAAATTTTTTTCCTTCAACAGCATTTCATCTACTGATATGCATTATGCATTCACAAGTTGAAACACACAAACATACAAGAACAAGAAGATAATTCCTCAATAACACAATTACCCAGCAGAAATATCATTATTATCATGACAAACTAACACTACTCTATTTTATTTGATGCTAAGAAAGGTAGGATAAAGTCCAGTAAGAACAAAAAAATTGAAAGGTTCTCCAGAAGACTAAATGCAGAATGAACTTACACTGATTCATGCAGCATTGTCTGATCATTTTGCAGACAGATGGGTACACGGATGGTGGTAAAGCAAGATAAAAAAGTCTCCTAGAGGTCCCCGCTAAATTTTTTCTGTATGCTTCATGCTGAGAAATTTCCTTGTTCAGTAGTAAAAAGCCTTCTTCTTGATCATAAGAACCACTGACATATTTGATCTGCATCACTTAATGCTCACATCAGTCTTTACTGTTCTCAAACACAACCCAAAACAGAAACAGAACATGAGAAAATACAATATACCAGCTGAAGAAATTTCGTAAGTTCTTCCGATTCCCCCTTTTCACCTTGACTAAGATATCTGGGAGAATAATTTTCACATTTCATGCCAAATGAATAATAGGATGAAATGGTAATAAATATAAAATTGTCTGAGCATTAAAAGAAAAGCATCTGCAACCAGATGGCTCAGAGAAATCAAAGAATTTGTCAAGATGAGAAAAGTTCTCAGTTGCAGTGAAAAGTACTAGAAAGTATAGCAAGTTCATATCATGGACTGAAATGTCAGAGCTGCCATAGAGGGCAGCGGTGCCAGATGGTGCCATCTTCTCTCTCCTATAGGGAAGGGAAGACAGTGTCACATTTTAGGTTTTCCGACCCAAGAGAGATCCAGAAAGACCCGACCCAAAATTGAAGTTGCTGATACATGCCCTTTGGGCATCCTTAAGGTCTGAGAATCTGTACTGGGCCACTGGTAGTCCATCTTCTCTACTCAGTAGGGCAGGGAAGGCATAGCTTCCACACAGAGAAAGGCTACTTTATGCAGCTACCCTCTGACCATGGCCCACTGGTGGCCATCTCCACTCCTTTAGGCATCTCCACCAGCCAAATCTCAAGAGATCTCGGCGAAATCTTGCCTTGTCAACCATCCCAAAACAAGGTCAAAATCTGAGTCATCATTATGTAGTACATATACATTTACATATAGATAAAGTAGCATAACTATGTCGAAACCTCGGATTCTCAAGATTATAGAAATATTATTTTATTTTCCTCTTTTCCATTACAAAAAGTTTGTGTTTTCTATTTTAGAAAAAAACATGAGGCTATAATGTGGGTTCAAGAAATTTATAGCTGACATAAAGATACAAAAAGACGACAAATTTTCTTGGGCTTCCCATTATCTTCAACTTGAAGATATTTATGAGATTTTGTGCTTTGACAAATTTGATGATTTATGATTTTTATTATGCATTTTTTTATTATTTTTATCTTGTTTATCATTATTTTATTGATATTTATTATTGGTTCATCACCATTTTTATGTTGTGATGATTTTTTGTTGCTTACTTAATTTCTTTTTTTTCTTTTATTGATAAGATGTTTTACTTTTCTCCTTTTTATTGGCTTAGTATTTTACTTAATACTTTCTCTCTTATTTTTACTTAATCCTTTTTTAATATCATTATAGAATTTAATGGTGTGCATGTTTTTTATTGATTTATTTAGTTGATTCAGATTTTTTAACTATAAATTATTTTTGGTTTTTTATTATGTTTTGGACAGCATATGTATTATTTTTGTTGAACTTCATTAAGGCTTAATCTTATTGTTTAATATATTTTCTTCATTTGTTATCATTTACATCTCTTTTTGTCATATTTTACTTATGTATGTCATTTATTTAATATAATTTTATGTTATTAAGTATTTTATTCAGAAACATTATCTTCTCCACTTTCTTTACTAAGAGTTGTGATTTTCATTATAAGTGGTGTAAAGATGCACATCATGCAAAGACATAAAAAAAATTTCATTCAATTTTCTAAGGCCATGTTTGGTAACTATATTGAATACACTAACGCTAGCAATTTTAAAATGGATAGTGATAGAAGTCATCGATTATTGTTTGGCTATCAATATCAATATTGAAACTCTTAGCGCAAGCAAAGCATAAGATGCAATTAAAGTGTCAACTTGTATCAATTTTGATATTGATACTCCGTCCTCCACAACTATCGATATCAAATTTGATATAGTATCATTTTTGATACTCTAACCAAACAAGGCATAAGTCATTTATTACATGTTGTACATAACATTTTTGGATATGATTGTGCAAAAATAAAACATGAGTGACGTTGGGGAGACATGAAAAGACTTGCATTTCCCTGTCTTGTATGTCAATTGGGACATGCCAAAGTCTAATAACCCGGTCCCCACCAAACCTTAATGTTTGTAAACTTTGAGGGGATGATTAAGTCTTTTGTACTTGGAAACTTTGGAGATGTGCCAAGGTCATGTCGAGAAAATTAGGGATTGCATGCCTCTTAACACTTAGTGATTTAGCCCTGGTTGGCTTTTCATGTCCATAGGTTTTTTTATGCAAGACTGTCTTCTGCATATCAGCTACCAGCTTGAATGTCTTATTGAAGTTTTCCCCGAATTGAAAGGCTGGTTGAATCCCTACTTAAGTCTGATGGGAACTCTCGACTTTGGTATCTGATGGTCGACTCTGGACTTGAATGCCCAGTCAATAACCAGCTTGAATGCTCAATCGACTCTTGGCTTGAGTGTCCTCCTCCCAGCTAGAATGTCTAATCAGACCATGACATAGAATGTGACTTATTAAATTAGGGTAACATCACCCCATAAGTTTAATCCCATGTCTTAGTCAATATGGATTTTGTACTTAATTGACACCTAAGTTTTATACTGCATGCATACATTACATGTATGATCTTGCCAATAACCTTTGTTATTTGACTTTGCTTGGTTTTTTATTCTTATTTTATGTTGTCTTCTTCCTTTGGAGAATGCCTTGGCCCCTCGTGTGATTTCTTCTTCCTTGGGAGCTGTATCTACGAGGCATTTTTTTCCCTTGCTTCCTTCCTTCACGGCTGATCCCACCACTTGGCTTAGGGGCACCTCCCCTCTTCAAGTGGGAGTCTTCTTCCACACTTCACTTGCACCTTTTGCCAATGGCAGCCATCAGGTGCCTTTTTATAAATGGTGGGGTGTATTTTGGGCCATAAAATATCCCCACCAAATCCTTCTTTTGAAAGGAGCATTTTGGTCCATAAAATATCCTCACTGGATACTTGATTTGGAGTGAGAGAAGTGCCTTCATGTAATGCCTATTAAGTGGCAGTTTTGGGCTTATTTGGTGACTTCAGGAGGTAGTGGGCTTACCACCAACCTTGACATTGGGTCATCCGCACCCTCTCTCTCTCTCTCTCTCTCTCTCTCTCTCTCTCTCTCTCTCTCTCTCCCTCTCTCGCTCTCTCTCCCTCTCCCTCTCTCTCTCTCTCCCTCTCTCTCTCCCTCTCCCTCCCTCTCCCTCCCTCTGTCTCCCTCTCTCTCTCTCCCTCCCTCCCTCCCTCTCTCTCTCTCTCTCTCTCTCTCTCTCTCTCTCTCTCCCTCCCTCCCTCCCTCCCTCCCTCCCTCCCTCACTCTCTCTCTCTCTCTCTCTCCCTCTCTCTCTCTCTCTCTCTCTCTCTCTCTCTCTCTCTCTCTCTCTCTCTCTCTCTCTCTCTCTCTCTCTCTCTCTCCCTCTCCCTCCCCCTCCCTCCCTCCCTCCCTCCCTCCCTCCCTCTCTCTCTCTCTCTCTCTCTCTCTCTCTCTCTCTCTCTCTCTCTCTCTCTACTTCAGCACATGCACCCCCTCCCACAGAAGCCAGTTTGCAGGGTGTCAGCTGTAGAACAGGGGGTATGGTGTGAAGCGGCAACGATATTCCACTTTATTTTTCTTTCTTAATGCAGCCATGGAGCAGGTGGCCCTACTTCTCTTCCTGGCTGGCAAGCAGGAGCAACAACCGGAAACTATTTCTTCTCCAACTGTCACTGGGCAACTGAGGCTTCCTCATTGGCCCTTCCTTTTTTCGTTTGCTTTGCTGATGCAGAAGCACAGCCAAATAAAGCCATGGAAGAGAGCTGTCTCTCCCCATTCGATCCTGGAAAGGAGCAGTCAGCCACTTCTTTGCACTGCAGTAGTTAGCTGCCCCCTCCTTTCTTAGGTGCCAGTCTTCTTCTCTTTCATGGTGTGCAGGCAGCAATTCTTTTTCTCCATTCTCTGTCTCCCTTGACTTGGTATGCAGGGGTATGGTCCTCCTTTTCTTTTATTCTTGGTCTTCTTTTTTTCTCTAATTATGCGTAGATTGGTACAGGGTTCCCTCCAGCCTCCGCAGCCTTCTCGACCTGAAGCGAGCATTGCAGCCATGGTAGGAGCATAACTGAAGCAATGTCTTCACTTCTGATGTACCTGTAACCACTGGAGAGGCTCCTGGCCTTCCCATTCCCTGCTTTGTAGTAAAAGCTGCAGTGATAGTGGTGATCCAAGGACCCCACAAAGCCAGCAGAAAAGGAGATGAATCAACAATCCCGACATCCACCTTCCCCCTATTCTGATCCAGTTAGTGCGCAGGGGCTACAGTGCCCTCCTCCTCTCCCCTTCCTCCTCTCGATGGGATCTCTTGATGGGGGAGCATCAACTGGAGGTGGGGATGCAGCCATAGGCACAGCGGCTGTCATTCTGTGAAGTGGTGCGACACAGATCCTTTCTTCTGCTGTCTGCAACAGGAAGTAATACTGACATGGAAACATGCACACAACAGAGGTACCAAATGGCTAACCTCCTTGGCCAACCATTCAATGGAGTTAAAAGTTAAATCAACGGTCAAGAATAGCATATTATTTTTATCTTTTATTTCAATTATTTACATAAAAGTATGTACATATTTATTATTTAGATTTAGAATAAATATATAATATAAATTTTTAAATATAATGTAATTATTTAATTAGTAGTTAAATAAATATTTAATCAAATAAAATTGAGCTACCCATAAGTTTATCGAGTCAAGAATATGTTCACACTCGGCTCATCTATAAAACAAGTTTTACTTTCTGTTCAAAATTGTTTATTTACCTTAATAAATGAATCAAGTCAAGTTTTTATCGAGTTGAATATGGAGTTACATTTTAGAGTGTATTGGTTCATTTGCACCCCTAAGGACGGCTCCGTAGTTTTTTTCCTCTATGTGAAACATGAAGTGAAATGATAGAAATGGAACTTTTGGCATGCCATTCAGTCCGAATATCAATTTCACATACAAAACTTTGTGACCTCCAATGGGCTTGCATAAATGAACTAACCATGGATTGCAAAATCAATCAAATCGGATTGGAGTCGGTTGATTCTTGAATTGGATTGGTCGACGATAGTCCCGATTTTGACCTGAAGCACTGATCCAAATGCAATGTCTAGTGGAATTGGTTTGAAATCGGTGAAATCGGTTATGAATCGGCTAATTTTTTTGAATCGGTGCAAAATTAGGCAATTACACCAATTTGGTTGGGACAACTTAAGTCCCAGTCTGATATCGGGTATGTTATCAACCCAATCTCACCCTTATGTCAGTGGTATCGGCTTGAAATCGATCGAATCAAGCTCCTTCCTCCTGAATGGGCTAGGGCACGACAATTCCAGCGGCGATTCCAACGTCGATCTCTTCAATCTGGTGGCATTTGGATCAATCTAGCATCGATCCAATGGCGATTCCTCCCCATCTCGATATTCTTCAGGCGATTCTCCATGATTCGATGATTCCAATGGTGATTCCTCCACGATTGAGAAATTCCGGTAGCAATCTAATGGTGATTCTTCCACGCTCCTTCCTTCTTCCGGTGATTCCTCTTACCCTTCTCTTGATTCCACCGATTCCTTTCTGAATCTCTTCTGAAATCCATCCCCCCTCCCAAATCATGGACCTCCCCCTCCAATACACATGAAATAGTCACTAGGCTTGAAACAGCCCTTTAAGAGGTTGTCCTCCCCTCCTTCCCTAATCCCCTAAAGTATGTGGGTGATTGTTTCAATTCTACAAGGACCGGAACATCCCCTTTTAACTCCTACTCTGGCAGTCACCTTGTCAAGGCTGAACAACCCCCTGGCCGTGACAATCCCCTAGCTGAACAGCCTCATTAAGGGGTCCCCCCCCCCGATTTTGGGTTTCCCATTTAATCGTTGATCTTCTTAATTTTTTAAAATGTGTTAATTTCTTATTTATTGTAGAGCAATGCTATGTTATCTGAGGCGCTCGCCTCAGGCGCCTAGGCGTTAAGGCGAGGCGAGGCAAGGCAAAAACGCCTCGCCTCGGTAAATCTCGCCTCGTCCGAGTCAGGACCCTGTGAAAGTCAAATTTGGTAACTTAAATTCTCCTTTCCCACCCCGAAACCCCCAATGCCCAGTCTTCCACCTTAAAATTCTGATATCTTGATGCATTATAAGCCCTAGAAGTGAGTTTTTTGTATTTTTTTATATTCTTCTTTAAAAGTTTCAATGTTATATATATATATATTTTGAAAAACTCTTCAATAGAAAAAATGTCGCCTCGGGCGCCTGAGGCGAGGCGAGCCCTCCCTCGCCTCGGTCGCCTCTCGCCTCTGACTACATAGGAGCAATGACTTGAAAAGTAATGGCCAAGTAAGATGCACCTACTTCCCAAGTAGGAACTTGGTCATATGGTGGATTTTGACAAAAAAGATAGTGCAGTGTAAGTGGTGTGAAAAATAAATAAATACAAGAGTATGCCGTTGAAGCAACACATAGGTGGGGTGAAGAAAAAAGTTAAGAAATATGACAAGATACCTAGGGAGAGTAGTGAAACTAAAATGACATACCTGACTAGAATAGCCTCACAAAGGGGGATTCATGTTGAATAGAGAGAAGAGTTATTTTAGGGAAGAAGAGATGACAGAGGATCCAAAAAGGCAAAGACAATGGACAAAATTGAACCTAAACCTGAATCATCCATAGATTCTAAAGTAGATGAACCCTTCATAAGAGCAAAGTATGTTAGCAAGTAATCACAAAAAGAATATGAAGAGAAAAGGATGAAAGCATGAAGCTCTAGAGTTGGGGAGCCGCCATATTATCGCTCACAATTTACCTAACCCACACCTATTGGGGATATGGAAGTTAGAAGGACAAGGACCATTCTGTCGATCTGCTTTGATACGACCCATTGTTATTGAGGATTTTCACATGTTCAAGTGACAAAATAACTCACAGAGAAGAATATAACAAGTATTTAAAAGGGTTAAGACAACCACTTTAGCTGCAAAGCGAGCAGTTAAGTGTATCTGTGAGTGGTTTCGACATGCAGATAATAATCTTAAATTGATCAGCTCATACATGTGTATTGTATAAATATTTTTTAGTGGGCCAATAACATTTTGTTTCATCTTAACTTGACATAGATGTTCCCGCATATGCCACAACTAGCTCCTACTTCTAAACCATGGTTGATAAAATTGGGAAGGCTAGACCTGGATTGAAGGTCCCAACTAGCCAGTATATCTACAATGCTGGCCTAGATGACAAAGTAGAAGAGCTTAAGGCTAGGATAGATGACTTTAAGTTGGTCTGGAATGAGAGAGGGTGCACAATCATGTGTGATGGATGAACAAACCTAACAAAAAGATCTATACTTAAATTTTTTATTTATTGTTTAGATGACACAATGTTTTTAAAGTCTATTAATGTTTCAGGTCATATCAAGAATGCTTATTATATTTTTTGCTTTATGAATGATGTTTTGGAAGAGATTGGGGAGAAGAACATTATCCAGTTCATGACAGATAACGAACCATCCTACAAGACAGCAAAAAAAAAGTTGATAGACAATAGGCCACACCACTTCTGGGTTCCATGTGCAGCACACTCTATCGATCTAATGTTAGAGAACATAGGCAAGGAACCTTTAGTTTCTACACTTGTCAGCCAAGCACAACTGATCACACTATCTATTCACATCCTCATTTACTACTTATCATGGGATATCAAACAAAGGGGCACGGTCTGATCAGGTACAGGATGACTATATTTGTCATACACTTCATTGTCTTTGAGAGCCTGTACCATCATAGACATACACTAATCTAGTTCATAGCATCAGCCGAGTACATCTATTATATAGCTGACCCATGTAATATGATAGATCAACTGAAAATCCTTACACAAAATAAGCGTTTAATTTTGAACAAGCATTTTGGAGAAAAAATGTTTATTACTTGTCCATCATTGAACAATTGTAAATATGTGGAGATTAGCAGACTCATAAAAGAAACCAGATGGGATACCTCTACGATGCCACATATAAAGTGAATTTGAAAATCAAAGAGGAGTATCAAAAAGGTCATAAGAAGTGATAAAATATAATAGATGTCAAATAAGATAAAACACTACATCACGATGTTCATATAGTAGGTAATTCTTGTTATCCATAATTTAATTATTACTTGATGCACAAATATATGTTCTTATGTCATATGTAAAAAATGTGGAATATTTTTAAAATCTTTGGATGCAATACAAATCATAAGTGTGTAATGATCAAAAAAGTCATGAGAGATACTTTCAAAAACTCAGTAAATGAGAAAGTTACATTTCTCGATGTTTTTACATTGGAGCAAGGTAGGTGGGGTTGCAGGTCAGGAGAGGGTTGGTTGTGCCCAAATTGACTCGGGTTGGCCAAGGTCAAGACCCGGGTTAGGACCGGGTCGGCCGGGAGTCAGAATAAAAAATATTACAAAATTACTTTAAAAAAACCACTGGGTTGGGATCGTGGGGTCGAGACTAGGCCAGTCAACCCAAAAATTGACTTGGTCAGCCGACTTAGTTTGACCCAATGGTGACCCAGCAGACCATGCATTGGAGAACTCATAGTCTTATAATTTGATAACTCAAATTTTGGATACAATCTTATAGAATGAGAAGTGGTGTATACTTAGACGTAGATCTGAGATATTCATTTGACAAGATTTCTCCCAATATATTGAAATTGAAACAAACCTTATTATATTATATGATATACAAATTCTTATTGTGATAATAACATCATGTTCTATTGTTGTTTTTTGTGACTAAGTGATAGACATAAGTGAACTTAAGAAGTGGATGGAATCTACTTGTTACAATTGCAATTCGAATTCTAAGTCATAGCACAAATTACTCCTAGTGTGAGAGGAACTAGAGTACTTTTAACCTAATCTATATCAAAAGAAAGAATGGGCTAACATTTGATATGTTGGAGAACCTTGTATTCTGCCCCTACAACATGCAAGTGAAAATAAAGAACATCAAAAACCGCCAAAAACTGTAGAACAAAGATTCGCTAGATTTGTTGGTGGTCCATATGAACAAATAGCTAAGACAGAAGCACATGAACCACCTACTAAGATGTTTATGTGGATTACCTCTTCCAAGAAGAGCACCCACTTGTTGTGTAAGTGGAGGAGAAGGCGGGCAGAGTATCACCAGAGTTTGATCGAAAGGATTGTACATAGAGTCATAGACAGAGGGGGAACTTGATGATGTTCAGGATGAAGCTAAGCATATGCAAGAGAAAATCTCTACTACTCCACCTACAGTCCGAGCTTCAACCCTATTTCTAGTTGCTGCCCCAGCCCCAATACCAGCACCAACCCTATCCACAACCTCACTATCAATTCCCACCAAGACAAAGACAAAGCCCATGGCAAACAAATTGGGGTGCTTTTTACAATTGTAAAGGGTATATCAACATGACATGGGGATTGTGAGCTCTTTATCATAAAGTAGAAAAAGTAACAAAGAAAATAAAATGGAAATCAGACAAGGACATGTTAGTCCAACACACAATACCATGTATGTTCCTTAAATGACGATAAGAAAGAGTTCATTCCCCTACCCAAAAGCAAAATATGGGGTTCAGGTGGAGGTGGCGATGGACATGGTGAAGGAGAAAGAGGATCTTCCAATAGTGCACGCACTAGTGAGATAGGGACCGATGATTTAGGACAAACAACAATTGAGTGGGAGAAGTCAGGATTGGAATCAAGAATTTTTTTATTAATATGTGACAACAAATTATCCAAAATCCCCTCAAAACTTTCAACCATATATTCCAACTACATCTTCATCCTCTTAAGACATTGTCTATGATTTTTCTCATATGGTCGATTTATCATCATATAGATACGAATCAATCATAACAAATAGCTCTAAGTGGAACATCTAGGAGAATCTAAAGAATGAAGATGAAGGTGGAGACTATAAATGGTGACGAAAGAAAAATATAACATTTTGTTGCATATCAATATATCATTTGTATCGGGTTACATTTATTTAATGAAATGACTATTGCTATTAAATTATATCTACTTGTCTTAAACTCTAATGTAATGAACATGAAACTATGTTAGAATCAGAGTTGTTTAAAAGTATTCTAATTTTTCAAAGAGTTTTAATGATTTTAATAATTTTTTACAATAAAAAATAGAAACTTTTACTAATCTGTACCAATTTTTGATTGATTTTTTCCCTCGGAATCAGCTGATTTTGACCGATTCCAATGTCGACTTCGATCTATACATCCATGGAACCAACGAAGATAACAGAAACAAAAAATATTTGGACTCAATGGACTGAATCATAGCTAGGGGTGAACACTAAATGGTTTAAACCGAAAAACCAAACCGAACCGGCCTGTTTGGTTTAGTTCGGTTCGATTTGAACCACTTTCAATTTGGTTCAGTTTGGGAGTACTACATACAGATTTAAACCAAACCAAACTGTTTAACCCGATTTAATTAAATAATTATATATAACTACTATAATATTAATAGAAATAATATTTTATAATAAAATAATATTTATGTTGATTATTTTTAACTTAAAAACCATTATATATATGTAAAAAATAATTAATTAAAATATTTTTATATATTTTTTATTTAAACCGAATCAAACTAAATTGAATTCGGTTTGGTTTGGTTTAATTTAAGGAGTTAAATAAGTTTGGTTTGATTTGGAAAAAAATAGTCCAAACCGAGCCAAACAAAATAGTGCTCACCCCTGACCATAGCCAAATCAATTGTACTTGATGGACCAGCACTGGCCACCCTAGTGTTGTGGGAAGAGGGTTCCAAATAAACTTTATGCCTTACTCTTAGTTTAAAGGATGGCAATTGTATTGGGCCGACGATGAAGTTGACAATTTTTGAAATGCTGATGTAGGCACATAAAAGCCATCTGACATTAGATGTTTTTTTAATTAAAAATTTTTAGCCAAACATTGCTAAAAATATTTGGCACTAACAAACCGCTAATCCATAAGATTATGCAGCCAAAGATGTAAGTAATACAAGCAACCAGATACTAGTTCATAATCTAGCAAACTCGTAAGGTAGTGTTGAACATGAAATTTTCAGATAATTTAAATTAGTCATGAAATCTACATGAGTCTCGTGTGTTGATTTAAACAACCAATGGCATAACACCCTTATAAGTCAAGACCATGGTTTGTCGGGTCGCCTAGGGGTTGCCCCAGGTAGGGCGACTCGGCCGGTTTCTGGGCTGACCAAACCGACTTTGACCCAACAGGGGCGACCCCATGGTGGCCCAATGTGGGGTTGCACGAGTTGGCCTCGGGTCGAGCAACCCGGTCGGCAAGGTTGCTCGACCCGATCCGACTGAGTCGCTATGTTTTACAACTTAAACTTTTTAGATTTTTTTCTTTCGTGGGGGCATTGCCTCCCTGATACCTCTCACAAGGGGCGCTACACCCTTGACCTTGATTGCACAAGTCGATCCACGAATACTATGTGTCCCATTTATTAATAGTATGACAATATTTTACTATCACTCATACTATTATTTATGGTTAAATTTTGTGATTATAAATATATGATACATAATTAAAATTTATAAAATTATTTCTTAACTATTTTTACTCTCTCACCGGAGATTAACTCTTTCCTAACATGTACTAATACAACATAATCACAAAAAAAATTTATTATTACTTGTATTCATAGATAAACACTCATATTCAATTATAACATAAAATTATAATTATACTTATGTATATATTTTTATGTATATAGTATAAAAATATTTTTTCTTATTTTTCATGTAATTTTTATACTTTTTATATTTTTTTGAAGAAAATAAATAAATTCAACCCGGACTAGTTCGGTTTTGGGGATGATTGACCCCGGGCCGACCCCCAACCTAACCTTCCTTGTCAAGACTATGGAAGATCAAAGAAAAGCTGGCACAAGTGCTTCAACACTTCTGTGAAATTATAATGCCTTGGATCGAGACTTGTATACCATGTGGCAGCACATTAGAATGGTTGTGAAATACCATAATGTGTATATAAAAATATATATAAATCACATTAATCCAATGTGCTAAGATTAAATGATGCATAGTATTCTATGGTATAATCCCCTCAATGTTTCACTCATTGAGGGAAATCATGCCTTGTCAAATAACAATTTGTGAGATTCAGAAAGGGCTATGAATCTTCAAAGACTCGAGGCATCGATGAAATTCACTATCATGGAGCCCAAGACCATGAGATGCACGTTTGCCGGAGTTCAGACCGATCACAACTTCTATATCTGTTGCCACACTAATACCGAACGATGCTCAACCTTGGGCATCAGCAGCATGCCCCCCCCCCATCTCCTCCGTGCTGCTGCCAGTTTGTAGGACTAGAAAGCACATTATGGTGTCACAACAACACTAAGCATGGTTCATGGAATAGGCCGATCCAGAATGGAATCAGTCAATTCCGGTATTGGATCGTCATATGCTGACCTGACTTTGGGGATGGATTCCAATCCACTCTTGATTTCCGGAATTGGTCAAAATAGACCGAATTGGCCTGGATGAGGACCCACATTCAGCTCAAATCGGTTGATTTCAGACTGATTTCAGCGACTCCTTGTGGGAGTCAGCCGCTGAGGAAGCAGCACCACAGCGTTTTTCTCAAATCCTGCCTTGGACCCGATAGGGCCACAATCCAGTGAGTACGGCTCGTATCCGGTCCCTTGGACCCGATATTCTGTATCCCACTGGATCCAGCTCGTACTGCATTGGGTGGCCATGGCCTCATTTTCTAGTTGATTCCAGCCGCAAAAGAGCTGGATAGGACTGGAGGAATGCTTATTAAATAAGTTTTTTTTGAAGAACCAAACTAGACTGATTTTGGATTGGTATTTCTCATGTTGGATTGGCCAATTTTGCTGGTCTATTCTGGATTGGGATCGGAATCAGCACTGAGATCCTTGGCACCAAGCAGCACCCATGTTATGTTGTCAAGCTTCCCGTAGCAGGTTTGCAGAATGATATTTTCGCCCCATGGTGATGTCTCTGACCAGGGATGGGTGATGACATCATCATCCACAACATCACCAAGGTTGTTAGCAACGGAGCCAATGCCATTGCTGGTGAAATCTGTGGGCCAGTAAGCCTGGTGAACTTGATGACGGACCTGCATAACTAGAGGAATTTGATGCTGCTAGGACCGTAGATGAATGCCAAGTTGGTCTTCAAGATCTCGTAGCATCTCCCTCTCCTGAACCTGTGCATGGAGCATCACCGTGCCATGGCCTATGCGCATGAAGAAGCATGGCCTCAAGGTTGCCTACTCTGGGTTCCTGGACCACCCCACCATGAGCTCTTCAAAACCATGGCCAATCCAAGCTACAACTTTGGCAGAATGCTTTGTCTGGACATGGCGACCAAGGAGCAGGCCATTTACACTACATGTTGCCTCCAGAAACACCACCTAATTTGCCTTGTAACCATCAGCCTTGGCTCTTATGAGACACTAATATTGCTTTCAAGCAACAGCTCTCCAGTAGGATGACTGCTGAGAAAATGGAAGCTCGTCAGCATCTGCCCCGGGCCCCAGCCACACATGCATGTCAATTGGCTCCAGCAGCACACAAACAATGCTGGAGTCAGTTGAAGAACATCTCAGCTGGATGCAGCAGGAAGGACATTTTCACAAGAACGTTTGATGCATCATCCCATCTTGCATACTGGCCTGTGTACGTGCTTCATGAGTCATTTGCACAGGTAGCATACCTTCTAATCCAACAAATGAAAGATTTCAACAAATATATAAGTAGCAGAAGCAGTTAGATACATGTTATGCACTCCAACAATGAGGCATGATTTGTTTCACAAGCATTAGGACACACTTCTACTGGTGTGATCAAAGAAGATATTTACCCACGGATACGATCTCTTAGACCATCATTTGAAATTTTTGTCCTTGCATACCCAAAAATGTGAACTTCATCGGATTGTAGAAAGCCCTACATATAATGTAAATCAGTACAAGAAGATCTCATGAATGATAAAAGACACAAGAAAAGTGTCACAAAGTGCTTTATGTTTGAATCATATTTTCCTTGGACCTCAACTCTAGGTTACAACCAAATTAAAAGGTCAAAAAACAAAACATCTCCAAGGAATAGTAAAGTTTGTCCTAGAATAATCTTATTGGCATTAACGAATATTTAATCAAACATATAATCTGGAAGCCCCCTCCACTCATCATCATAAGGTCTTGGGATGGGATGTCCAATAATAATGCATAATGTGTGTTTCCAATCCATGAGACAGGTGAAATGGGGCCTGCATATGATGGGGGGATGTTAAAATAATAGATTGGTGGTGAGAAAGTTTTACGTCAAAATATAATTTGAAGGGTATCTCCTCTCAACACTTTAAGCTTTGAATTAGATGACCAAATAATTTCAATATTTTAAAGATTGGGCACGTTAAATAAAGGGCACTCACTGAACAACGTGAAAGGAAAGAGTACAACAAGCTGTAAGTGAAGTAAATGTCCCAAATAGTAGGTAAATATGTTCAATGAACAGCCAAAGAATTTAAACATTTTAAAGATAGACAAGTTAACTAGGAGCTCAACTGTACAAAGTAGATGGCAAAGGTATAACAATTCGTCCATGAAGAAAAAGACCTAAATAGGAGTCATGTGAGCTTAGTGACTAAATAGCTCTTTGGAATCTTCTGTCCCTCAGACTCCAGCAATCAAATTTTGATAACCTCTACTGCCAATAACAAATAGATATATGATATGCAACTTTCATGCAAAATGAAAAATTGATATAGGAATTCCAACCATGAAAAGAAAGGGTACACATCTTCATCAATGAAACAGCAGCTATAACATTTTTACGGTTAAAGTTTCTGAAAGGCTTCAAAGCCACAATACTATTAGTGCCTTGGACTTGACGGAAATAAATAATGACTGCACGAGTTATTATCTCAGTTAGGGGTCCGTGGAAACCTCATTTTTCCATACAACATAATAATGATGATATGTGATATGGAAATTATATATATAATTGGTGTGGTATGTATATAGGAACATGTAACTAGAGTTCCTAAATTCTCTTAAGCGTAATTATTTATGTAAACATAGGGAGAGAGATGGTAGGGTCGCAAATAGTAACTGGCTCAAAACTTGGTCAACAAAGCAAAAAAAAGGGGGATGTGGCCCTTTGCGCGCGCACAACCACAAGGAAAAGTGGCCCATGTCAACCCAGCCAACTGGGTCAACCTGGATCTGGTCACCTCTGGTAACCTCATCCCCCCCCAAATTTGACCACTAGTCAAATAGGGCTTAAAAGAAGGGGAAAAAGAAGTTAACCTCACCCAGAATCGGGTCACCTCCCACCATTGTGAAAATGTGGATAGTGGGGTGATTTTTTGTGACCAAAATACCCTTTTAAAACCTCTATAAATAACCCCCCACAACTCATATGTACAGGGGGGATTTCTGAGTGAAAGCCCTACTGGAATTGTGTTCTAGGAAAGAGAAAGTCTGATGGTCTCCTTAGTAGTATTCTGTTCGGAACTCAAAGTAAGTCCCGATTGCCTCAAATTGGCTTTTGGCCATTTGAAAAAGAAGGTAGGGTTTCGCCCGACCTTCGAAGTCTAATCAATTTGGGTCCAACCTTTCTTCGAAAGGGGGACCGAGTAGCCCGCATTTAAAATGCGAACTTAAATTACTCGAGATCCAAAAAAGAAAAGCATAATTCAGTAAAGTAGAAATTCCGGCAAAATCGAATGGGATTCGAAAAAAAAGTCCAATTCGGTAAAGCCAAAATGCCGACAAAATCAAGCGGGAACCAAAAAGAAAGTCCAATTCAATAAAGCCGAGATACTGGCAAAACCAAATGGGATCAAAAGAAAAAGTCGATTCGATAAAGCAGAGATACTGGCAAAGTCAAACAAAATCCAAAAATTACCACATAACAAATGCAAAGAAGTTATTTTTGGATGAATGAAGGAGAATCCCGACTTGATCAAGTTGGAATGCTGTCGAATTGTCAAATTGAATATGCATAACAAAATCAGACTTTGATTTAATTGAGGAGTAAGGCTTACATGTCCCCTCATTTATTGTACTTTCATGTACTCAAATCGATATGAAATAAATTTTAAATTCCATTGAACCGATATGCCAATTCAAAATGACATCGAATCTCCATGTACTCCAAAATGTAGATAAAGTTAAATGAGTCATTTAAATAATTTAAAACTTAATCAAATAAACAAATTTGATTAAATCAAATCAAATAATGACTTATTTACTAACAAAAATACCATGATAATCAAATTAAATCCATATCATAAAACCATGCGCATAAATAACCACGAATAGTTATAAAACATGTTAAGTTCAAATCTGACTTCAAATCTGACTTGATCAAAAAAAATCAAATCCCGAATAATACTACTTAATTAAATATGAATTCATAATAAAATCTAAATCAAATAAATGACTTAAACATTAATAAAATGTAAACATAATCCAAACAAAATTATGTCATTAAATAATGCATAAGAATTGTCTACCAAATACTACAAAAACATGTTAAGTTGAATTAAAGTCAACCAAAAAATTTAGAGGAAACCAACTCCCGTCCCCATACTTCATGGCGAATTAATTTTTTTGTCCTAGTCATCCCATTCATTGTTTATTAATCCTATTATCGTAAAATATTTAACTCCCGCCCCTACTATGCACTAATACCGTCAACTCAAGTAAGTTTGATTCACTTTCCCATTTTACCCCCACCCCAAGTATCAGAGTAAGAAAAGTCACCCTTAAAATAGACATTGACGACGGTGCATTAGGTAGGCTTCGACGGCAAAATGGGTATGCTCTAGATGGTGGCAGGCACGCTGCTACATGCGCAGCCACGACTCGAATGTCGATGATAGGCGCAGGTCAGTTGAGGACCTGATCTGACGAGTTAGTAGGTGATGTTTAGTCGTGGAAGGGAGCAACGTTGGCATCGCTGGCCAAGAAAGTGGGTGTCGCCACTGTGGGTGGGTTTCAATCAAGAGATTTGCGGAGAAGGCGAGCCTTCGGAAAGGGAAACGTTCGCCGCCTCTGTCGTTACTGTGGGTGGGTTTAATCGAGGGTTTCGCGGAGGAGGTGAGCCTTTGAAAAGGGGGAACTTTCGCCGTCTATGTCGCCGCTGTGGGTGGGTTCGATTGAGGGTTTTACGGTACTGTTAGGGTAATTTGAGAAATACAAATTATAGATCAAGTGAGACAACGGAGGGGACATGAAATTTTATTTATGATAACGTTGGGACTTTAAATCAAGTATGATAATGGTGGGACTTTTAAATAATTTTAGGTGTGTAAGAGGACCCATAATTAAAAACTTCTAAAATTTAAATGATCAATATTATTAAGAATAAATCTTAATAATAAATCTACTTAAACCATAACAAAATGTTAACAAACAAACAAACAAATTGAAATAAATTCCTATAAAATAAAAATAAATCAATTCAAATTGTATAAGTCAATTAATGACTAAAGACAAACAAATCAAAAAAAATCAACCCAAATTGTCTAAGTCAATTAATGATAAAAGACAAACCAAATCAAATCTCAAACCAAAATATATGAATCCAAACAAAAAGTTCAAAGTAAGTTCAATCAAATTCCATCTCATAAGGCCATAAGGATATGTTTTCCAGCTTTATGTTTATGTGGATGAATAGCTTCTGTTTGATATGTTGTTGTGACAATTAATCAAAGATGTTCGAGTATTTACTCCATGTAATTAACATTGGAATATTGCAAGTCTGGTGGGGAGATGTCAAAATTTATTTTCAAAGAACTCAAAAAACCTCAAACATAAAAATATGGTTCAGATCATCTAAGTAGTGGGTAATATCCATATCGACACTTAGCAAATCTAAGGAACCACCTATGTTTCTATAAAATAATACCACATCAAATTAACCAATACTTCTATGGATACCACATATTTTCATAATAGTCAATGTTAGCCAAAAAGAAAAGAATTTCAAAAAAAGGAATTCTAATTTCTTTTAAAAAATCAAGTGGTTTCAACATTCAGTGAATCTGAAAATCAAAAACCTTAAAATTGTAAGAATCCAGGATAACCTAAAAGTCAGAAAATCTGAAAACTCCGAGAAATCAGAAATCTGAAATTCCAGAAAGTTCAGATATTTTGAAAATTGCAGAAATCTGAAGATTGCCAGAAAATCTGAGAAGACCAAACAAAAATCAGAAACCTGAGGAATCCCAAAATAGAAATAAAAAAATAAAAAATAATCCATAAATCTAAGTCATAAAGAAAGCAAGATCTGAACATTCTTGAAAATCAAAAATCTGGAAATTGCTGCAAGTTACAACATCTAAAAATCCAAAAGTCAGAAATTTCTGTAAGGTCCGGAAACCAAAACATTTGAAAAAGATCTGAAAATCTTGAAAACTGCATGTTGGCACCTAAAATTTTCAAAAAACAAGAGAGAGAGAGAGAGAGAGAGAGAGAGAGAGGGGATGGGGAGAGTGTTACCTCCTTGCAGTCAGAGATAAAACACGGGTAGCGTAAAACATTGTCCCCTTTCAAATACTCCACCGTCAAGGAATGAACATCAATTAGAGGAGCTACCAGTCCAATCCAAGAACTGCAGAAGTCGGGTGCTACACAGTTCAGGCTCCAGTATCACCAGAAATTAGTGAGGTAAAAGAAAGTAAGTGGAAGAGAAAAATATTGGACCCACCTGCTATCCATAAAAAGGGGGTAGAAAGAGAGCTTCTCTCATGCTCTGTCACCATCAATCACCAAAATGCAAAGGGCCCAAGCCCTTCACAGGCCCAGAAGTAGCTAGGTAGCAGATAAGCAGCAACCAGGAGGCCCGCCTGATGGACAAGGCCAATCGATGGTCAATTCACAGTAAGCACAGGGGGTCGCAGACTATGAAGAGTATGTATAGGCTCTAAGGCCACCGAAGAAGCTCTCTCCTGTGGCCCCGATGAGAGCCCAATGAACAGGTCTAGTTGCGGTAACCAGGAAGGGAAAGAGCAGGCCAGAGAGGTTATTAAAACAAGAATAAACAGAAGGGCCTTTTAAATGGATGTTGAAGAGAATTTGGAGCAACTTCAGATCCAGCACCGACTCAAATTTAAATCAGTTTGCGCCCCTCCTTATGCTACTAGAATTAGGATTGGCTTTGCTTAAATAAGACAAAGCATGATGACAGTCATGTGTAACGTGGATGTTAGCCCACTTATGGTAGCAATATGTTAGACTGGTTGCAGACCCATTACTGAAGCACAAGGCCCATTAAGTCCAGGCCTGCTAAGAGCCAAATCAGGCTCATCCTCCATCTGATTCTAAGGAGCAAGGGCGGACAAAGGTGATTAAATCCTCAATGGTTACTGTAGGCATGTCTTGTAACTACTATGATTGGAAGGGCCATCGCAGGAGCTAGCTGTGGTACATATTGAGCAAGGGAAGCAAAGAACAGTTTGGAGATAGCTAGAAGCAGCTGGATGGATCAACTTACCTATTCAAAGGTGTCGAAAGCTACCAATGGTCTCCACCAAGGTTAGAAGCCACCCCGACCTACCATGTTTATCTCCTAGGGAGCTAGGAGGACAGAAAGAGCCCATAGCTTGCAGAGAACCCAAAGGAGGCGATATACAAGGCCAAGGACCCCAACAGTCCTTAAATATAGTGAGGGAAGAGAGCTTAAGGGACACGATGCTCCGCAACTTCCGTGAACCCGACGGTTGCCCTCGTGGAGATAGATTCCTACTCAGACCCTAGGCTATCTTCCTGTCATCAAAAGGCCCTTAATAGGCCAGAGATACTTACACAAGATTGAACAAAGCCCATGGCTCCCCCAGCCTTTGTAAGAGACCCGACAAGCACGATGAATGTTGTCGAGGGAATCCGACATGGACTCAGGCCTCCCCCTATGGCAAGCATTATCGAGACCTTCTTAGGATAAGCACAGAAGGTTGCAAGGTATATTCTATAGCATGGAAAACCGGGTCGCTACCTAGGTCACGTCCCGGGCCCGACCTAGTCAGTTTTGGTCGCAACCCGGTCGACCCGACCCATCGGCCGGGTCGTGAAGTCGCAACTGGGTCGCACGACCCGCGGACTCGCGAGCGAGGTCACGCGACCCCGCCAGTAACGATCACATGACTATTGCAGGCTGGCAACGGTCACCACACCATCTAGTGACCGTTGCCAGCAAAAGGGGGGGTATGAGCCCCTTCCCCCTAAATCCAACTCCTTGGGGGCCTATTTAAGGCCTCAAAGGGGCACTCTTCCTCTTCACACTTGCTCACTAAATGTTCTTTGATTCAAATTTTTTGCTCTCAATTTTTACTCTTCCTTCTTTAATTACTTCATTAGTTCATTAAATATTTGATTTTTTTATTTGTTTAAGTTACTTAGCTTATTAGTTAATAGTTAGTTAGAACTTACTTATTTAATTATATATTCAACTAGTTTATTAACTATTTCATCATTTGCTTAATTAAGTTACTAATTACTTAATTAGTTATTCCATTATTATTTTAGTTTTAAGTAGTTAATAGTTATTTAGTTAAGTTAATTAGATATTTAAGTAATTTACTCAATAGTTCATTATTTATTTAATCGCTTCATTAGTTACTTAATTAGATATTTAATTAGTATTATTTATTTATTTATTTTGTTATTTAAACATGTCTTCTCCAAGTTAAACAACCCAAACTACTGGCGCAAGTCAAAGTGAACCGGCTTGGTTACATTACAGCTTGATCTCCATGGCAGAAAGAAAAATGCAATGTAAATATTGTGACAAAGTTATCTACGGTGGTATTTATTGTTTGAAATTTCATCTTGCAGGCATGAAGGGCAATGTTCTTCCTTGCACACTGACTCCACCGGAGGTGAAAACTCAATTTCGTAGGCACCTACAAGTGATGGAGCAAACGAATGAAACTAACAAACGGCATAAGGAGACCGTTCGAGAAGAATTGTCACAACCGGCAAGACATTTCGTGCACATTTACGGGACCGGACAAGAGAGACCAGATATTCTCTTGAGACGAAGACTATGACGATGGTATGTTTGCATTACTCATAAAAGTAGTTCACTCTCCTATTTTATTGATCATTAAGTAGTTAAATATTTCTTAAATAGATGACCTCTTACGGGAATGGAAGCAAGTCGAAGATCCTTCACCGACGAAGAGTTATATAGACGCATCGGCCGACTGATAGGAGCGGTCGAGGAAGTGGAAGAGAATCCAACAACCAACCGCAAGATGAGATTCATGATCTCACCCAAGATAACGTCCCGACAGTAGATCCCGTGGATCCCGTTACCACCAGACCACGACAATGTCAAAACACAACCACGACGGCAATGAAGAACCTCAAGTTGTGTAAGGAAAGAATTGGCCAAGCAACATCAAGGTGGTTCTTTCACCCCCAGCATACCGACAAATGCTGCGAGAGGACCATACTATGAGAACATGATCTACACGATCGCCGATGTCGGGAGAGGAGTGCTTGGGCCAAACCTAAAGGAGATATACAACGTATATCTTCCCATGGAGATGCAAGATATAAAGAAGTATGTGGCTTCATTTGAACACATTTGGGAGGAAAGAGGTTCCACATTAATGATTGACAGATGGATCGGTAAGTAAATTTGTTTATAGTCATTTCTATTACATGTATGAATATTCTTTTTAGTATAACTTAGTTAATATTTTATATTTAACAGATATAACTAGGAAGACGATGATCAATTTTCTAGTATACAATTAAATTGGCATGGTCTTTTGGAGGTCGGTCGACGCATCAGGACAGGTAAAAAATGCAAAGTATCTTTACCAATTGATAGATGAAGTAATAGAAGAAATATGAGAGAACCGGGTAGTTCAAGTAGTCACAGACAGTGCGGCTGCATACAAATCAGCCGGACAGATGCTGATGGTCAAAAGACCAAAGTTGTATTGGACACCTTGTTCCGTCCACTCCTTAGACTTGATGTTGGAGGATATATGCAAGAATCCTCAAATAGACAGAGTAGTTAAGTTAGCTCAATTTATTTCTTCTTTTATTTACAATAATAACTTTGCCCTTGCATTTATGAGGGAATATACTAAGGGCCAATAGTTGCTACGGCCCGGTGCAACCCGGTTCGCCTCCCACTACATTTCACTAAAAAGTTTGTTGTGTCAAATGAGAGCTCTAACTCAGATGGTAATTTCACCAGGTTGGAGTAGTTGGATAGCTAGATGTAACCCATCAGATAAGAGAAAGGGGGGAAGGGTAGAGGAGACAATAAAGAGTAGGGATTTTTGGAAGGTTGTGAAGAAAACGTTAAACATTGTCCAACCCATAGTTAAGGTACTAAGGATAGTTGATGGAGATAGGAAAGCAGATATAGGATATTTATATAATGCGATTGAGAGAGTGAAGGAAGAAATCTCGAAGACAATGTCTGACGTCTGACTTCGCCAAGTGGTGAGACATCATAGATCGTCACTAGCAACACACATTACATCAATCCATACATGTAGCAAGTATATTTCGTTAGTCATTTACTGACCGTTTTTTACATTGTTCAAACATATAAGTTGTTTACTAATGTTATTTAGTTTGTAGGTTACTTTTTCAACCCAATGTATTGATATAGTCCATATTTCAAGGCAACAAACGAGCTATTAGATGACGTGAAGAGCGTCATCTGATGGATACTCGGTGACGACGACCGAGCTATTATCGCCTACAACAAGATGTACGATTACCGAATACGGTCATTTCACTTTGGTACGAGCAGAGTAGAACGAGCTGTGATAATACTAAGTCCGGGAACATAGCATTATTTTTCAATAGTTACTTATTTAATCAAAATGTACGATATAAAAATGTAACACATTCAATTTATGCAGCTGATTGGTGAATGGACTATGATAAAGTACCAGGGTACAAGGACTTGGCGGATGTAGCCATCAGGGTCCTAAGCCAAACCACTTCGGCTTCGGGCTGTGAGAGAAATTGGTCTACATTCAGCTTGATTCACACAAAGCAAAGAAACATGTTGACATTAAAGAGACTTGAAGACCTCGTGTACTGTCACTACAACATAAGATTAAAGTTGAAGAATTTAGAGAGAATGAAACAGAACCAGATGGAACAAAAGAGTTGGATATCATAGGCGATAGGACGTCAAGTCGAGGAACTGACAATTGAAGAGGAGGACATCGATTTGGATCAAATCTTCAACGAGAAGAACTCCTTCGAAGCTTAGGTCAACAATTGAGAAGGGTTGGGAGAACCAGAGTTCAACCCAGAAGACCGACAATGGACTGAAGGAGTGCTCGACGATGTTCTTTTGGCCGAAGAATTCCAGATCCCTCCCTTCCTAGCAAAGCGACAAAGGACCAGAGAAGGAACTAGTTGAGGTACGCAAAGTAAAAAAAAAGTAAACAACTTATGACTGATCCTCTTTATATTGTAGATGCTGATACAGTTGAAGACGATCGAGAAGACATGCCGGAGCCAAACATTCAAGTGCAGTACTAAACTTCTCAAGATTCTTCGTCAAAGAGTAGCAGCAACAATGGAGCTGGATATGAGGGCGTCATCGCTTCACAAATACAAGGGACCCCAGATCCTCTCATATCTCCTACAACGTCTCTATACTTTACCAACGAAGAACAATACACCCATGCGACCCAAGACGCCGATCATGGTATAAGGCCGCAACGTGGAGGAGCTCACCATACACATAGAGATAGAGAACAATACCATGATGCCTCCAACTATACATATGACTCATCCCAAGGCTCTTGGTTCCCCACATATGGCCAAGAGCATTATGAAATGAATTATGTAGAGTCATCAGACACTTCAATCTAATCGACCTATGACTACGATAACTATGGTGACTCGTTTAGATCAAGTCTAAGGATGGTTTCCCAAAGGACTGACGAGTATGATCATTATGTATATATGTATTAAGTTTTGTACTCAACCTAAACGACATAGAGAGATTATATAAACTACCTACAAAATATAGAATATGTCACATTGGAATGAAGTTCATGAATTATTTGTTTAAATCATGTCATTTATTTTTTTTCCTCATTTTTATATTTTTGAATTTTTTTGAGTTTTTTTATTTTTTTAAAATTTTCAAAAAAGATTAAAAAATAAGGGTCCTGACCCTATCGGACCGGGTCGACTTGGGGAACGACCAACCCAGTCACGACCTCCGACCCCCCTTTCCTTGTCCTATAGCTCTCTAACATCACGGGGGATCCAAAGCTTCTCTACAGAGCCAACACCCAGCTACATCTCCTGTTCGAAGAAGTTGCCATGATTGGGACTCTTGATAGAGTTGACCACCCCCAGCTATAAGAAAACCCCCACGGCGTCATGCAAATAGGTCTAAAGCAAGAGAGGTAACAGAGACAGAGAAAGGAAGACAATGGGAGAGGAGAAACAAGGGAGCCTACTGAATACTGCTGTAAAGGTTCTAAAGGCCTCCCCTACCATCGTTGAAGCTAGAGCTTCCCTATGGGAGCTTCTCCCTGATGCTCCAGCGTTGTTGAAGCTAGTGGATCCTGTTGTAGACCTCCACCAAGGACTTCCCTGCCATCGTCAAAGCCTGCAAGCCCCTTCAAAAGCATCCACCAAACTTTCTATTGTCGTCACAGACTAGGGACAGTTGTGAGGCCCCTGGGCCCCTGCAAGGCTTTTGTCTCAGTCAAAGTCGGAGGAGCATCCTCGAGGCTTCCTCCAAGCCTTCCACCATCGACTGCAACTTCTGCCGGCGTTGTTGAAGCCAGCGTGGCACTACAAGGGCTTCCAAGGGGTCATTTGCCTTCGTTGAAGCCGTAGGTGAGCCTTGAGGCCATCAAATGCGGGCAACGTGAGGGCCTCGCCTCACTCTCCTCGCCCTGTCACCTCCGACGATAGAGGCAACCCTTGGTGGTGCCGCACCGGCTTCCACAACCTTCCAACAGTGCAGACTTTGATAAACCTAAAGGTTCCAGGGTTCGATAGATTGGGTAACCTCAGAAAATTCAAATTTTGCGAGGGATCACAAATCTGGCATTGCCAAGGAGGCTGCAGATGGAAAAATCAGAGGGTCACATATCAAACCATAAATTTCAGAGATATACAGGACCAGATATCAGTGTGGTAAGTAGATTCTTAAAATGAAGGCATTCGATGCTCATTCCGAGGGCTCCAGCAAGTCAACAAAAAAAAGATGTAAACAAAAATAAACTGCTACAGGACCAAGACAAGATCTGAAAAGGCATCAAAATTTGAGTTCCGGATGGGCATTAAAGGCCTTAAAACTGAGATACATGAAAAACAGTCAAGTGTACATAAATCTGAAAATGTGAAAATTGATAGCCCCAACTTGCAAAAATGAAATCCAGATTGAATCCAGGGATTCTCAGTCAAAAAAAATCTAAAATCTGAACTCAAAAAGAAGATCAAATTCAAGTAAAATATAGACTGAAATCCCAAAAATGTTCAAATCCCAAACTCAAGGCCCTCAAGTCTGGGAATCAGCAAAGTTGAAACACAAAACTGCTAAAATCCTCATTCCTAAACACTAAAGTTTAAAGATTAGAAAATAAGAAGAATCTTAAATGCCCAAGTCTGAAATCTTAACCACCAAACTTGGAATCTAAAACCAAAACTCAAATCCCGGGATTTTTCACATTTCAACTCTTAAACTCCTCAAATCTAAAACTTAGATCTCAAGTCAAAAACTTAAAAATCTGAAATCCCAAAGAAGACTTTCACAAACCCCATAAACAAGTTTGAAGCTTGAACTTTAAATCCCAAAACTTAAACCCCAAATCTAAAAACTCACCAGATCTCAAACTCCCTAAATCTGAAACTTCATCTCAAAGTCCAGCAACGAAGTTAAGATTCCAAAGTTTCAGGTTTTTCCTTAAATCTGAAATTTTCAAATTGAAATGTCAGAACATCAAACCCCAGTTCAAATAAGTTTTTCCCAATAAAAAAGGATAAAAGAAAATCAGTAAATCTAAAACTCTAAATTTTAAAATTGACACCTAAGACCTCAAGTTCCCAAATCAAATGCTTGAATTCTCAATTGCCTGAATCCGGAGTCTCAAGATTCCAAGAGAAAAAAGGAGGGGGAATAGGGAGCCTCAAGCTACAAATTTGGAATCCAAGTCTTAAAACTCTCCTACCCAGAAGCTGATAATCAGAGAGCCCAGTCTTGGATGATCCTTAAACCCACGGATATTGATCCAAAAAGAAAAAGAAAACCACAGGTCTGGAAACTGGAGTTTCTGGATTCTAATCTGAAATTTGGGACAAAGAACGGAAATCTGAAGCCAGAGTTAAAATCATGAAATCTCACAATCTAATGCCTTCAAACCTGAAACTTAAAATCTCAAACCAGGGTACCCAAATCAGAAGATTGAAGTCAAGGACACTAAATTCGAAACTGAAATTAAAACTCAGAAATTAAAAATCACTAAAACTGAAGTCCCAGATCAAAACCTGTAAGTCCAAAGTCTTCGAATCTGAAGTTTTGAAACTTACAACCTCATAACAAAAGAAAACTCAATTTTGAAATTGGAAAACAAAGGGATGTTAAAAATCTGAAATTGAGATTTAAATTCCCAAACATCACACCTAAATCAAACCAATGCCAAGTCTAAAATTATCAAATCTATGAATCCACCAAATCCAAAGCCCAAAATTGAACTGTCCCGAAACAAATACTAAGTTTGAAAGATAATCAGCTTGGTGGATTGAAAAACACCAAAACACTTCACGTTGAAAGAGCATTAAGCTAAAACAAATAAAATAGCCACCAACAAACCCAAATATAAAAAACACCAAGTTTTAATGAAATAAACAATCAACTCATACCAAACTCAAAACCTATAATCAAAACAGATCCTCAATCCAAAAGACACCAAGCCTTGATCCAAAAAACAAATCAAACACCCATACAGACTCCAATAAAAAATCAAATCAAACTAAATTCAAAACACTAAGTTCGCATTCCATCGAGTTCATGGGATTGTTGCTCTTGATTGTTATTTTGTGGATGTATGTCTTCTATAAATGAACTACTATAGCAGTTAATCGAGAGTGATTGAATGGTCGTTGGATATAATTAACATCGGATCTTCGTAAGTCCAATGGGGAGAGGTCAAAAAAATTTTCAAAGAACTCAACAACCTCAATACATATTTTATACCTATCATGAATTAGTTAATACTCCAATGAAAAACCACATATTTTCCTAGTTGTTAAAGCCAAAGCCAAACCCAAAACCAAACTCTTTTCTCCAAAATGGTAAAAAGTGGTGTGGAACCTTTGAGGTTACATCACTGCAATAACCTGAAATTTAGAAATCTGGGATCCTCAAAGAACAGAAATTCAACAAGTTCTGAAAACTATGAAACCCTGAAATCTAAAAACTTTGAAAGTTCAGAAATCTGAAAATTGTCAAAAAAAATCATAAAGATTTAGAAGGTCAAAAAATTTAAGAAGTCAGGAAAACTAAGTAAATTAGAAACCTGCAAGTCAGGAAAACTGAGAAAACATGAAAACCTGAAAATCCAGAAACTCAGGAAATCAAGAAATCCAGAGACCAAAAAAAAACAGAAAACAAAAGAGTTCAGCGAATATGAAAACAGGAGAACTCAGGAAAAGATTAAAAGAATCTGAAAAGCCTGAAACTCCGAAAGTCTGAAAACCAGAAATTCCAGAAATCTGGAAACAAAAAAAAAACTTAGAGAAGAAAGAACAAAACAGTCAAAATCTGAAAATTCTGATGAGTCCAGGAATCTCCTAAACCTGAAATTCTTTAATCTCGTAAACTGAGATCCAAACAATTAAAAATATGATAGTTGGAAATCATAAAAACTCCAAGCTTGAAATCTGAAATTCCATATTGGAAACTCTAAATCGTGAAAACTGAAACAGAAAAAACAAATCGACATTTGAAACTCAACATAAATCCCGACCCAAAAGGTCCTCAAACCAAAAGTAAAAGATGAAACATATGTTGTAAGAGGTGGAAGGTGCCTGAGAAGAGGAGGGCCTCACCTCACCTATCTTGTAAGAGGTGCAAGCACCTAAGGCAAGTTTTTTTATTTAAATTACTACTAAATATTTATAATAATAATAATACATCTGTTTGTAATTAAAAAAACATGAGACTTATAAAAATGCAGGAAATATTTAATAACTATGTTTGCAATAAAGACAACAACATAAAAAATATAAGAACATAAAAGACAACCATAACAACTACATGACAAGTAACTTAACAACATGACAAGTAAATCAACAATAACCATGGAAAAGACATCTTTTTGAAGCAATCTTTAAAACAACTTTAGAACTAAATTAATATGTCAACAAATCCAAAATAACTAACAATAACAAGTGTAAAAAACTAAATAAGAAAAAGTCCAGAAGAACAATATAAAATAGCATAATATCCATGTCAACAACATAAAATAACTCTCAAGTTTCATCTCATCAGTGTGTCGGAATTATCATTAATTTGAATTTCCTCATCCAAAGAGGTGTCATCCTCATCAATGGCCGCCAACTACTTTCCCTTGTCAACCCTTCGCCTTTTAGAAGCTGATGCCTTGGTGTTTGGACTTTCCTCTTCGTCAATTTCAATAACTAATTAAACATCTCTCCATATAAGTTACTCGTCTTCGTGTACAACATCATTGTCCTCTCTAGTAATTCACTCATCGACCTCGTCAATATCATCCAAACATATTGGATCAAGATTTAATTTCTCCATCGTAAAATGTCGATCTCGAAGTATTTAATTATATTGAACGTACACAAGATCATTTACCTTTTTTTTATTCCAACATATTTTTTTAACTTATCTAAGTTCCATTTCAAAGGTATTCTAGTTGCGCTCACAACTAAATACACTACAAGTAAGACTTAATATTTTAATGGTCATTCTTTGTAATTGAGAAACTTTACTTCAACAATCTGTCCACCAATTTGTTGCAAGAAAAAAAATATTATTGACTTAAAAAAACACGTGATATATCAAATGTAGAAGTAAAAGAAAAAAAACACTTAGTGGATGTTTTTCGTTGTCTAATTATTATGTCTCTGCCAAAGAGTCCCTAAGAATCTCTATACATTGTTAGTTGCATCATAATAAAATCTTGCTCTTCCGTGGACTTAACAAGCTTATCAACACAATTAAATAATCATTGCCTTATTTCACCATCATTCTCAATGCCAGGATTTGAATAATGGTATTGGAGGTTAAGATAATGTCCCGCTGCATGTAATGAATGATGGAGTTGATTGTCCCATCGCCTATTGATAATGTTCCAAATTGGTCCATATTTTTCTAATTGATCTTCCAAGACATTAATGACGTCTTCCTTTACATAGTCCATCATTTTATAGATGTAACCCATAGTAGGTCTCTCACCATCAACTAATTGCAATACAAGTACAAAAAACTTGAAAATAGACAGCATATCTTACACCTTTCCAAAAAGTAATTTTTAAAATCATTTCACATAATTTCTTCTACTTAGTTTGTTTAGTACAATTGTTGTTAAAAACTATCCAATCTTCAGAGGTGAACATCTTTCTCAACTTATCTTTACAATTGTTAAGACTCTCTAAGTTTAGATAATTTGTGACAAATCTTATAACAGCTGCTTTACACAAATTTCTGCCTTTCATGAACTTTCTCATCATTGCAAAGACCATTGTATGAGCATAAACAAATATCGTGACATAATTTGCATGGTTAATTGTAGACTTGATCTCTGTCAACTTAAAAATATCCTATAACATCAAGTCAATGCAATAGGTATCGTATGGTGTCCAAAATAAACAATGATGTATAGACATCAAAATTATCCTTGCAGCTCTATAACTAACCTCATTATCCGTTATAATTTGAATGACATTTTTAGGCCAACTTCTATCATAATCTTGTCGAACAAGTCAGCCAACAACATTGCATCATTGACTTGTGAAGATGCATCCACAAATTTAAAAAAGAATGTGCTAGTAGGTGTGTTTACTAAAAAAACTTATCAATGTCCTCCCATTTCTATCTATCTAGGCATCAAACATAGAAGTACATCCATATTTACCCAACTTGTTTTAAAAAAAAAATATGCTAGTAGGTGTGTTTACTAAAAAATTTATCAATTGTCCCCTCCCTTCTATTTATCCAGGCATCGAATATGATAGTACATTCATATTTCACTCAACTTGTTTTTTTTCCTTTTTCAACTAATTCACGAGTTGTTTCAATCTCTTTTACAAGTAAGTTTTCACAAATTTCATGATATGTCGGACCGTTAGAACCAGGGCCAAATTGCCTAAATATCTTCCAACATAGTTCGAAAAGCATTCAAATATGCAGTGTTGAAAAGAATACCTACTTGATACATCTATTGAGCAATACATTGCACAACTTTGTCCCACTATTCCTTCAAGTGCTTCTTGTCATTCACACTTTTTTCTTGAGACACTTCTGGATTGGGTCTAATAAACCGGTCCAGAGGACCTCTCAAACGTGAAGGCATAAATGATGAATCACAAACAATTTGTGTCTTCACCTTTGATGCTAGCCTCCGAAGGATTGGATGAAATTGAGCTTGTTTAATTTGTTTCTTGTGCTGCTTAATCTCTTCATTTGCCTCTAGTGTAGCATTCTTACAAGTGGTGACATTTATAGATAAAGCGGCTATATGTTGCTTCGATCTATATATTTCACCCTTACAATCCTTGTTACAAAAGGTATATCTAACTAAATCCCTATTTTTTAGATCTACTAATATTCGATATTTTCATCCAATATCCTTCAATTTAGGAGCATATCTTGATATTGAAGGTCTTGTTGCATTTGTAGTTGAAACAAGAAACAAAACCCGAACATAAACATAAAACAGAAAAAAAACCACCGAAAATAGGTTCTCGTGCGAAGGAGACTTCCAAGGATGGAACCTTCTATAGCGAGTGGCAAACACTTCTCTAGCGACGGCAAATGGCAGTGGTGACCGGTGGCTTCTCCTGCTAAGTCTTCGGCAAAGGTCTCCCATGAACAGCCTACGCATTGAGCTTCGAGGGAGAGGAAGATAGATCGTAATGGGGGAGGGGAGGGTGTGTGTGTGTGTGTGTGTGTGTGTGTGTGAGAGAGAGAGAGAGAGAATCCCACAAAGGCTTGATGTTTTGGATCTAAACAATATTAGGTCCAAATCCGGGGCTTGAGGCAAGGTCACCTCACCATCTCGCCTTGCCCACCTAAGTAGAGAAGACAATAAAAGCAAATGCCTGAGGCGCTTGTGTCTGCAAGGCAAGCTAGCCCCACCTCGCCACATCTCATCACCTAGGTGATTGAGGCGGTCACCTCCAATAATATAAGAAGAAACATCAATCCCAAATACATTAAATCCAAACTCCCAAAACAACAATTTCTCAATCCCAAAGACAATAAGTCAAAACAAAACTAAGGTTAAATCAACCCAAAACGTAAGTGAAGCAAAAACCTCAAAGATTGATTTGGCTCATATTTCGGTTACACAACATATTTATAGTTGTTCATGGCCATTTTGCTTTTGTCAACTTTTTATCAAGGCCGGCAGGGAGTTTAAACCTAAAGAGCAGAAAGTGGGCCGAGCACTACCCAAACTTCTAATATTGAGTTGTTAAAACCCAAAGATTGTTGTGATAAAGTTGATTCCGAAACCCCTCACTAGGCCGGAAAATAGGGCCTTTGTGAGGGCTAAAATAAAACTTGAATAAGCCACTAATGGGCTGTTTAGCAATCCTAAAAATGTAACCATAAACATTCCATTTAAGGGCTGAAAGATGGACCACCATTGGGTTTCTAATGGCCATCTTGATAAGTCTGAAAAATAAGATGCAATTGGATTGTCTATGGGCTCTATAACAGCCTTGAGTGCAACCCAAAAATCACTATAAATGAGTTGTAAATGGCTCAAGCTGGGTGCTGATAGACCTGAGGAAGGTCTATAAAGTAGTCCTTTGCTGGAATTGGGCACCAATTGGGTTGTTGGCAGGCCTGAGAATTGAGCCATAAAACTACCCTTAAATGGGCTGAAAATGGGAACTAACTGGGTTGCTGATGAACTAGCAGATAGGTCTGGAAAATAGCCCAAAAATTTTATTGCCAAAACTTAGGCTTCCTGCATAGACTGAGACTGGACTGAAATTAGGCTGTCATGGGATGTTTGACAGTTCTCAAAATGGGTCATAATTCATAAAACGAGCCAAAAATAGCTTGCAGTTGAGCCACTGATGGATCATTTGTTGGGAGAGGAGGGGCTGAAAATGGACTGTGGTCCTAGCCCATTACAGCCAAACACGTATCTTCATTTCAGGGCATATCAAACCCTTAAAGGGGATAACCCATGTTGTATTCCCTAAGGGGCTTGTAGATGAGCCTTGACAAAGGTTGAGAGCGAGGTGTAATTGGGGATGCATTAATAGGCCTAAAACAAGAGTCATAGGTCGGCCCATTTAGACCCCATCAAAGCCATCTTTAGTGACCGTAAACATATCGTACCATAGAGTCAATTTTAGAGGCTATTCAGGCCCTACATAGCTCAGGCCATGACATTGATAGGCAGCCCAATAATATGGGTTTAGGGCATATTTAACACCTAGAGGAGCCAGCACACACCTATGAAATGGGCCTTGACATGGATCAAAGACAGTTTCATCTGAGTTGACATGCAAGAGTCACTTGATTTTCCAACATATTAAGATATGTAAAAAGCATGGTCAGCAAGGTGTCACCATGCAATTCTCCCTGTACAAATGATAAGTGACTCAATTGTGTATAAAAGACGAAGTATGTAGTTATCCCTGTACAGTGGTGTATGACTCGATTACATATAAAAAACTGGGTACAGATATCAGTTTAAAAGAGAAATGATGTGCCAAGACAAAATTTCCAAAAAGGTGTAAAGCCAAATGACACAATACAATAAAAAGAGAATGCAGTAGAATCTGCTGGCTGCAACCAAACATTCAAGAGTTTGCACTTGCATAATTATATGAAGCAAGAACTACGGTGCTCACTCAGGGCAGTTCTCCCAACCAATCTTCTTTTCTTTCTCTCCACTGCAGACATCTAAGAATTTTCTACAAATGCATTAATGATGATCCATACTAGTTCGCACATCGCAGAGACTATTAATTGAACTATGCTATGGGCCTATGGCACATCTTTAACTTAAAATAAAAGTTATATTATTTTCTTCTGTACAATAAAACCAGTTGTTTAAACTTTATAAACTGAACAAACCTGCTTGAAAAGATGGTAAAGTGCAGGGAATGTCTTTTTCTTGGCAAGATCACCCGAAGCACCGAGCACGATAATTGATAAGCATCCAATCTCGGAAGTAGCATCCATATCTAAGTCATTCTTCAAGTTAGAAAATTCTGAAGAGTACACATTTCGTGATGCTGGAGATGACCCACTGGATCCAGTAGACATAACTACTAGCTCAGAGAATTTGATAATACAGAATTTAAATCTCTGAAATTATATCCTTTATGGTCCCTGCACATGTGTGAGTAAAGCATTGAGATAAAATAACCACAAAAGGTAAAATGTCATTCAATATATGAACACCATTTTAGAACTAAATTGCAACTCACAAGAAAAAGAACCACAAACAAACACATGAAGCATCAAAAATCTAAGAAGGGTTCTTTTGATTGTACACCATTTAACAGAGAGAGGGGATACTGAAAAAGAAAGAGAGGACAGAAGAGATGAGGAATATGAAGAACAGAGACAGAGCGTGTCCACATACTAGTTGGAGGAGGAAAGTATGAAAAAAAGGAGAGAGATTTGACAGAAAGTGTTTACTGGATTTCTGAATTTCTCCCTTTCTTTTCTCTTGTCTACATGAAAAGGCAACAAATGAAGATTAGACCTTAAGAACACTGGCGATATACATAAGAAGCACACTGTCAGCTACCTAGTGTATGACTGATTTCTCCTATGCAATATGAATTTCATACACCACAGTTGTGATTGAACTTATATTGCAAAATCACAAGTACACTATTTTATATGTTTGTATACTTCTATGTGACGTTACCTTGTTATGTTTTACATTTATGAATCATTCAATAAATAAAAGTATTTTTGTTACTCAAAATTTATTGACCAACATATGTATCCTAATACTCTAATATGGTTGTAGCATAGAACGTTAAAGATATTAAGGTTTTATATTGAGAATTGTCTGCCTTTTTCTCAATAAAAAAAAGAATAAAATTTCATTTTAAATTTCGACTTTACAATAAAAATGCATTGTGTATCCCTAATCAGGAAAACTCTTAAAAACAATTAGATAGTTCAGTAAATTATCATTTTTCTTCCTTATTGATATGAACTTTAAGGACAGTTCACCTTCAAGATCAAAAATTCATTTGCTACTTCAGCTCAGCATGATCTTCCCTAAAGCTGGGAAAATGTAGACCCCAAAACATATTTAAGAAACAAAATAATTTTAAATGAAACAAGGATTTTCAAGCTAAGTACATTTTCACAAATAGGGAATGTCCAAGGTGATTTGAACTTTAAGCACCCACAATGCCAAGTATTGTGGGATCAAAATCAGCAATTGGATCAGCTAGTGTCGATTCCGATCCCGATCCAAATCAAATCAGCCGATCCAACAGGAGAAAAACCGATTCAGAATTGGTCCGGATTGGTTCTTTAAAAACTCAAAAAAAAATCTTATATAACAAACTTTCTCATGAGATTCTGATCCTATCCAGCTCTTTGGGCCAGAATCAACCTGAAACTAAGGCGGCAGTGGCTCAAGGCTGCCGCTGCGTTTTCTCCATCAATGGCTTGTACCATCTCCAAGAGATCCAGTATGAGTCGGAGGAATATCGGGTCTAAGGGACCTGATATAAGCCAGTCACCAGATCTTGGTCCTATCGGGTCCAATCATCTTCACACTGTGGCACCGCCAAGTCACTAGAATTAGCCAATTCAAACCAAATTGGTCCTGAACCAGGCCAATTCAGTCTATGTTGACTAATTTTGGCAGGAAATTAGAAGTGGATCAGAATTCACCCCCAAAGTCGGGTTGATATGTGCTGATTCAATCTCAGAATTGGTCCAATAAACCATGTCTGAAAATGAGTGAGTTTCAAGCTAGCAAATAACCAAAGTAAATTTGACCATGAAAAATAAATAGTAAATCATACAGTAATAATGTGCTTCTCTTGCCAATTAATCCACCTTTCTTAGTAAGAGAGAGCAGCTGTCACCTCAATCTGCCATCAAAGTCTGTGGCATTACACTTGATCTGAGTTTTCAATAGGTAAAATAACATTGAATAATAATAAATATGAGACAAAAGTGAGAAACAAAGAAACTTATCCAAGATACATAAGTGGCATAATCAACATGGACCAACAGTTGATTGTTTCTCCAGATAGCACAAGATTGAATCAAGACCAGGAAGAGTTAGAGAAACAGATATAATTGCTACTTAGATTCTATTTTATCACCAAGTACTACTTCCTAATAGGCAGTTAACTAAAGAAACATGATATTTTCCTGTTAAGATGCTGCTGTGGCTAGCCTCGAAAGACATTCATGTTCCATGAAACATAGCCACATGAGTGGCTAAGTATAAAAAAAACTAATCTCAACATTGCAATGCAGCAGAAGCAATGCGAGAAGGCTTTGAGCACTGTAGGGCGGCAGTGGCAAGGTCTTCATGGCTGAGTGGGAGAAAGAAGAGAGAAGAGAAAGGGGGACGGGAGAAACAACAGCTTCTCAGGACTTCCTCAGTATTCTTTTCTCGGAGATTTTTCATCTCTTATATCTTCTCTAGTTTTCATAATTATTTTGGAGATTAGCACTCTCCTATTATTGTTTACAGTGGGTGTTGTATTTATCTATTGTTTTGTGAATTGGATTTATCCTATATTTTATATCCGCTTTTAAGATTTTTCATGTAAATCACTATGCCTCATCTCTTGTACTATTATTTGGTCAATCAGATATTTTCTTTGTTTGCGTGGATGCTAAATTCATATACAGGTCTGTTCATTTGTACAAGTGGATAGAAGAGATCGGCTAGAACCAATTTTCCCAACAGATTCAATTCCCCGACCAAAATGACCTTTCGTCAAGTGAGTTTCAAATTTTTCCAACCACATGCTGCTATAAAATCCAAATGTTAGATAGAAAAGATTGGCTAGCACCAATTTTCCAACAGATGCAATTCTTTGACTGAAATAACCTTTCGTCAAGTGAGTTTCAAAATTTTCCAACCATAAGCTGATCTAAAATCCAAATCTTAGAAAGGGAAAAGTGTAGAGAAAGGAAGAACGGAGAACAGAAAGGGAATGAACTAGAATGACGTGTAAAATTCTTAGAAAAATTAAGTACCCAGAATTCTTTTAGCAGATGAATAATGAACAAACAACATGCAAACTAAAGGAAATCAAACTTTTAAAGCTGCAACCTACCCGTCCGTCTTCATCCTCCTAAGGCAAAGGAAAAAAACATACCACTTAAGGGCTACTAAAAGAAGACATGACTTTTGCTTTGGCTTTCTGTTAAATTAGCGCGCAGGGGGAGAGGAGACGATTTTCTGTGATCCAAAAGGACCCAAGTACAAGAACAAGGAAACAGTCGATTATTCATGAGTCTACTCCTCCTCCCCTATTACTCCCTCCGTCTTCAACGCTACTCCCGACTCCAACCGAGAAATAAAAGTTCAGGTGCGTGGCGGTGCAACGAGAAGATCAGCAAAGATCGAGATCGGCAGAAAGATCTGAAGGGACATAAATCGGTACTCACCTCTTCCCTTCCTCCTCGAACTTAGCTTCAACGGCACTGCAGCTGGAATGGGGTTCCGGCCTTCTCCATATAAGACAGCAGCTGCGTGGATTATGACTAGTTGGTCCACGCACCTACCCAGTTCCCTCGCCTGGGACATGCTCACCCCAACTACCCCTCACCGGTCACCAGCACATTTGACGTGACGGTAAAAAAATATATATCCTAACAACTTCTAATTTATTAAAGTTAAATTTAAAATTTAAAATATATTATTATATAATATTTATCATCTGTTATTACAATTTTCGCCGTGCTCGCACTCAACAAGATGATAATTTTTGTTAATTTTATCTTCTTCCTACTAGAATCATTGTCTGTTAAATATTAAAAATAATATAAATTAAATTTTAAAAAATAAAAAATAAATTATTTATTAATTACTAACATGTTGAGTCTCATATATAGTATATGGTTCTACCCAATAAGTAAATACCCGATATACCCATGAGTCAGTTAAGATGTACGAGAAAAAGAGAAATTTGATTTGAGCTGTGAAAGGATATTATAATGGAAGGCGATATATGTATTTCGAGAAGGATAAGAAGGCTCACACAGGGGAGATGGACGGTAGCCGTGGTTGATGCGATGAGATAACAATAGCTTATGCCAAAAAAAGAAAAGATAATAATAGCGCATGCGTTCGTCTCCGACGGCTTTGGCATCTTGAAAAGAATCTCTGAATACCGAAGGACCGACCTGTCGCCTACCGTCAAAAACCACGTACTAAAAAGTTAAGATTCGATTTTTCTTTCTACCTGTTAGGGTAGGTGCCTAGCTGCTTGATAACGTATTTTTGTTCAAATATCTAAAAATGTATAGAACTCTTCTTTTAGCTCTCCGGTTCAAGTGTAATTATGTTGTAATGTATAGCATTGACCTTGATTCACATATTTACAATCATTGACATATGCAATTTACTGCATTCTCTTCTATCGGGTATTCTAGAGCTCCTAGAGCCTCCACCGCCAACCGCGGCATCATATTGTTGGTTATGCAATGTCAAGATTCTGCTAACATAGGACATTGTGGTGACTCTCTGTCCTTTGTAAGTTGTATCACCGTTTTTGTCACACACCATACATTGTATTTACATTCTTGCACCATGGACCATTGCCCCTATAAATGCAATAAGATGGATTCCCATGGAGGCAAGGCGATAAGCTGTAAACACTACCTTGTTCCTCTACTCCTCTCTCTTGGGTCTATCGCTTGCTCCTTGTTTTTGTTGTGTCCCTTCTCTGCAAGTCATCTTCGCTACTGCCTTTAATTGCTACTCGATCGATCTGCATCACATCATCTGTGAAGGATTCAACTTGGTATTAGTGTAGGTTTATGGAGGGAGAAACATCTGCTGCTGTCCCAATGGCCAAAGGAAACCAAGCAATTCGGAACGAGGTGAATAGCATGTTCTTCCACCATCCCTCCAACAGTCTAGGGAGTGTTCTTGTATCGTCCAACTGACTAAAGAGAACTTCATTTCATGGCAACGAAATATGACGGTGGCCATATCTACAAAAAAACAAATTAGATTTCGTCAAGGGAATCATTGTTAAACCTTCTGAATATGATCCCCTTTATAAGTCTTGGAAAAGGGTGAACAACATGGTGATCTCTTCAATTTTCAATTCCGTCCACAAGGATATAGTCGCTTCTATTTTATACACTGATACTACCTATGAAGTGTGGACAGATCTTAAGGAAAGGTTTTCACCTTCAATTAAACCTAGAATATATAATCTTGAACGATCGATATCTATGTTAAAGCAAGGAAATGAGCCATTAAAGAAATATTTCAACACTTTTAAAGGTTTTTGGGATGAGCTCACCCAACTAGAACCATATGTAGGAGGAGTTTATGGAGAAAGGAGGCGCCTAATACAGTTTCTTATGGGAATGAGTGACACCCATGTATCTGTAAGGAGCCAAATCCTCCTTATGGATCCCCTTCCACCCATAGGGAAGGCTTATTCTCTAGTCTTACAAGATGAAGCTCAACATCTCATTCAAAGCTCACATGTTCAGGAAGTTTCAGCTATGTTGTTCAAAGGTGATAGCTCCAAGAATGCCAAAGTCAACGATCAGAAGGGATGGTGCAGTCACTACAATATTGCAGGGCATACAAGAAAAAACTACTTCAAAATTGATGCTGAAAGATGTAGCCATTGCAACATCCTTGGACATAACAAGAACAAATGCTATCATCTACATGGTTTCCCTCAGAACAAACAAGTATCTAGAAAAAATACAGGAAGAAAGGATCTGTCGGCTACACTCACTGAGGAGCAATATGCCAACTTGATAAGGCTGTTGGAATTCAGTAACATAAATACTTTCTTCAATGCTCACAATGTTATTTTTCCAGGTTCTGACCATGCTGATGTTTGGATACTCGATTCAGGGGCCACCCACCATGTCTCTGCCATTGCACCCATAAATTATCTTAGCACTAGTACACCTAACTTTCCTTCAGGTATACAATTACTTGATGGTACTACTGCTGAAATTCAAAAATCAGGTTTTGTTAACATCGAAGGAAATATTCATTTGAAAATTGGTTTTTATGCTTTTTCATTTAAGCACACTCTCCTTTCTATCAGTCAATTAACTAAAGAGAACAATTGTTACATTACTTTTTATTCTACCTACTACATTTTACAATACTTAACCACCCAGAAGCCGATTGGTCAGGGCCATGAAGTTGGTGGCTTATAATATCTTATGAAGAATAATGTTGATTTTTGCTTTTCCTCCGAGGTGTCACAATGCTCCATCTGGCACTAGCGCCTAGGCCACCCTTCGGACAAGAAGCTTGAAGTTTTATCTAGGAAACTACATTTTCCCTTTTCTTCTAGTCAATGTTTTGTTTGTCCAAAAGCTAAACAGACTAGACTGCCCATCAAACATAACTCTAGCAGGTCAAAGAGATCTTTTGATTTACTATTGTGTGATGTCTGGGGACCTCACTCTATGCAGTCTGTAAATGGTGTCAAATACTTTTTGTCCATTGTTAATGACCACTCACGATTTTGTTGGTGCATATGCTTAGATTGAAATCTTAAGTTCCTGATGTTCTCAAATTTTTCATCTCGTATGTTGAGCATTTTTTTAATACAAAAGAAAAAAAAATCAAAACTAACAATGGATTGGAATTTATTAATCATGAACTTCTACATTTTTCATCAACACACGGTATAATCCATGAACATACTTGTGTGTACACATCCCAACAAAAATGGGATCGTTGAAAGAAAACATAGACACTTGTTGGATGTAGGAAGAGCTCTTAGTTTTCAAGGAAATCTTCCACAAGGTTATTGGAACCATTGTATTCTTACGGCCACCTCCTTAATTAACCGACATCCTTTAAAAATTCAAGATTAATGTCCCTGTGAAGTTCTCTTTCGAAGGAAACCATCCTATGAACGACTAAGATCTTTTGGTTGTGTTTGCTTCTCTTCCACATCACATCTGGAAAGAAGCAAGTTTGCTCCAAGAGCTCAACCTTGTGTTCTTGGCTATCCACCACACCAAAAGGCCTACACTATGATAGATCTTGAATCTAAGCATGTGTTCACCAGCCGTGATGTTGTATTTCATGAAAGGATATTCGCCTTCAAATATAAACATCAGATCCTCGAGAGGGATATTGAGAGTCAAGACCAGTCTACACATATCCCTTTTCCTTTAGAAGATTTTGAAGATACCCTTCCTATGAAACCTGAAAATCACCTTCCTAGTGAAGGAGATACCCATGTCATTTCAGAAACCCATACTCCAGAACCTACACCCCCTCATAGGACCCAGAGATCCAACATATTTTTGTGATTATGTCACTGGATTCAATGTGTCCCACAATTAGTCCCTTCCTGTTTTCCACATATCTAAATATATCCCATATGAAATTTTCTCCTCTACATAGAGCATTCTTAACATCAGTTGGAAAGAACACTTAACCAAAGTCATTTCAAGAGACCTACTAAGAAGATTGCTAGAAGGAAGCTATGAAGGAGGAGTAAGTAAACAAAACATGGCTCCTAATGAAATTGCCACATGATAAACATGTTGTTGGATGTAAATGGGTTTATAATAGCAAATACAATTCGGATGGATCCATATCCCGATATAAAGCGAGATTAATGGTGAAGGGTTATACTCAACAAGAAGGGCTTGATTATCATGATACCTTCTCACCTGTTGCAAAATTAATTTCTGTTAGGTGCATTTTTTCCATGGATGCTATAAATAATTGGAACCTGTTACAACTGGATGTTAGCAACGCATTCCTTCATGGTGATTTAAAAGAGGAGGTGTACATGGAATTGGCACCTAGTTATGTTGGACAGGGGGAGCATCAGGTCTACAAGTTGCTGAAATCTATCTATGGCTTGAAACAAACCTCAAGGAACTGGTTTGAAAAATTAAGCTCTTTTTTATTACATGCATGTTTTGAACAATCGAAGACCGATTATAGTTTAAAAAAGAAAGATGATATTACCTTGATGCTTATTTACATTGATGATCTCCTGATAGCAGGTAATAAATCAGTGCTTATTGACAAATTAAAACAAGACTTGTTTAAGGTTTTTCACATGAAGAACCTTGGTAGACCAAGATATTTTCTTAGAATAGAAATTTCTAGTTCTCACAATGGCATTTTTCTCAATCAGAGAAAATACACTTTGGATATTATTGTTGAGTTGGGAATGTTGAATGCCAAGCCTGCAATCATTCCCATAGAACAGAAGGCAGTTTTGTATGAAAATTTTACAAAATTGAAGGACCCTAGTGTTTTTAGAAGACTGGTTGGAAGGCTCATGTAATTTATAGTAACAAGGCCAGATATAGTTTTTGTTGTCAACCTCCTTACACAATTTATGTCTGAATCCGAAGAACATATGAGGGCAACGGTGCATGTTGTAAGATTCTCGAAAATTGTCCTGGCACAGGACTTTTTTATAGATCAAAAACTCAGTCAAAGTTTAGTGTTTACACAGACTCTTATTAGGGTTCATGTCCTATCACCAGAAGATCGACTTCTGGTTATGCTATTTACATTGGAGATAATCCCATCTCCTGGAAGACCAAGAAACAACATATAGTTTCTAGATCCTCTGCAGAATTTGAATATAGGGCAATTGTCGCAGGAATAGTTGAACTGCAATGGTTAACTTTTCTGTTGTCGAATCTTGGTTTAAATATATAGAAGGTTAAGCTCTTTTCTAATAGCAAAGTGACATTACATATATTTGAAAACTTGGTCTTTCATGAGCGAACTAATCACATAGAATTAGATTGTCACTTTGTTAGAGAAATGGTACAATTATGTTTAATTCAACTCATACACATGTCTTCTGAGAATTAGACAACAGATATATTTACCAAGATTTTACCAAATGATTCTTTTCACAAACATGCTTCCAAGTTAGTGAGACATTTGTAATCACCAACTTGAGGGTAAGTGTTGTAATTTATAGTATTGACCTTGGTTCACATATTTACAATCATCAACATATGCATTTTACTGTATTCTCTTTTATTGGGTACCTTCTAGAGCTTATGGAGCCTCCACTACCAATGGTAGCATCATGTTGTTGGTTATGCAATGTCAAGATTCTGCTAACATAGGATACCCTGTGGCGCTTTGGACTCTCCGTCCTTTGTAAGTTGTATCATCATTTTTCTTATACATCATATACTATATTTACATTCTTGCACCATGGGCCATTGCCCCTATAAATGCAATAAGATGGATGCCCACAAGGACAAGGCGATAAGCCGTAAACACTACCATGTTCTTCTGATCCTCTCTCTTGGGTCTATTGCTTGCTCCCTGTTTTGCTGCATCCTTCTATGCAGTTCGTCTTTGTTACTGCCTGTGATTGCTGCTTGATCGATCTGCATCACATCATCTGGGAAGGATTCAACTAATTAGTGTTGTGGATTTGAAGGTAATCAAGCGTATTTTTATAATATTAATTATAAAAATAATTAATAAGTATTTACGTTAAATACTTATTTACGTTGTGTTCTTAAATTATTTTAAGACACCTATGTAGACAAGTAGATGTTTTTTATGTAATTACATAGCATTTTGTTAGTGTAGTAGATAGTCATATTTTTATTTAGATTGAGTATTAGTTAATTATTTAATCTCTCTTATACTTTTTATTTTAATATTCTATTATATTTTTCTCTTACCTATTTATCTCTCCTCCTTGAACCCTAGCGTCGTCGCCTCATTTTTCTCCCCTCCCTCCCTCCCCCCCCCTCTCTCTCTCTCTTAATCTTCCTACGAGCGTCGCGGTTTGCTCCCCGCTCTCGACGCTGGCTGCCCTGTGTCATCTCTACTGCCCATGTGGCCAACCACATTGCCGCGCATGCATCGCATTTGGTGTTGCCTCTCTCTCTTCTCGTCGTTGCAAGTTGCCCCGCCAACCTTGAAAGCGGATCACCTCAGTCCCCGGGTGGAGGGAGCTCCTGCAGTCCTCCATGGCGTGAGGACACCTGGTGTCGCAGAAAACAAAGTGTCAGTGCATTTTAAAGATGACATGATGTCCTTTCAACTTTCCCAGAACTCGCTACCGAACCTAGTTTAACCCACTACCGAGACTTTAAGGACTTACTACCGAGACCTGTTACCGAGGCTCTATTAACCTGCTACCAAGCCTTGAGGACCCACTACTGACCCCCTATCAACTCGCTACCGAACTACCGAGACTTCAAAAACCCACTATCGACCCTCTACTACCCCACTACCGAGCCTAGTTTAACTTGCTACCGAGACCCGTTACAGTTACTACCGATCGCCTATCAACTTGCTACGAGTTACCGAGGCTCTAAGACCCACTACCGAACTACCGAGGCTCCAAAGACCCACTACCGACCCTCTATAAATACATTACCGAGCCTAGTTTAACTTGCTACCGAGACCCGTTACAGTTGCTACCGACCGCCTATCAACTCACTAACGAGTTACCGAGGCTCCAAGACCCACTATCGAACTACCAAAGCTCCAAAGACCCACTACCGGCCCTCTATAAATGCACTACCGAGCCTAGTTTAACTTGCTACCGAGATCTGTTACAGTTGCTACCGACCTCCTATCAACTCGCTACCGAGTTACCGAGGCTCCAAGACCTACTACCGAACTACCGAGGCTCTAAAGACTCACTACCAACCCTCTATTAACTCACTACCGAGCGACGTCACATCTACTTTACGTCCTATTTAAAGCGCACTAACGTTTCATTTTCTGTGACACCAGGTGTCTTAACGCTATTGAGGACTATGGGAGCTCCCTCCACCCGGGAACTGAGGTGATCCGCTCTCGCCAACCTTCTCCTCTTTCCCGTGCTCACCACGCGATCCAGCCACCCACCGTTGCCTCGTCAACCATCCACTCCATGCAACCGTGCGGACATCGTTCGCAAGACTGCCATCAGCTGCCCTCTCTCTCTCTCCTCACTGTCGCCCACCGTCTCCCTCCTCATCTTCATTTTCTTGCGAGTGCACAAAGTCAGCCACCCTCACCGCCTTCCCCACTGATCACCGCGATGCAGCACCGCCCCATGCAGCACCACCCCACCACCATGCCCCTCATCACTGCCCACTCGTGCGACACCCGACGAGTAAACACCCATCACCCGCCTCCTTGCACGTTGCCATCCTCGGCCAATCGCCGCACACAGCCGATCCCACGCCGACGCCCACCTGCGCCACACGGCCTGTCGTCGCCCGCCAGCGCCCCTACGGCCGCAGCTTCGCCAGCCACTGTGTGCCAAGGCACCTCCCGCCGTGCGCCGCTTCGCCTTGAGCTACCAGTGCACCCCGGCCCTCCCTCTGTAATTGCACTCTCTCTCTCCTATTTTTTTATTATATTTATTATTATCTATGATTCATTCTTCTTATTTTCTCTCTCTCCCTCAAGGTCTGATGGCATGTCCCTTTGGTCCATCTTTCTTGTTCTAGCAACTTTAATGAAGGGAGATAGCATGTTTGGGTTTGTTCGATCTATCCACTGCATCACCAACATCCAATATCATTTTCGATCGTCGATCCCTAACTTTTCTCGCTTTGAACCTATTAGGAATCAGTCCAATCAGATTGACACAGCAGAAAAGTTTTGATTCCTCATATATCATTGTCTTAGTCTCGATTGGAATCGAACAACGTTACTAAAATCTGTATTCGAAACGATTTCAAACACGTACCTTTGTGGGATTCAAACAATCCTTATAGATCAGAGAAGATCGAGTGTTCTCACACTCTCTAAACCGCTCAAGCATGTGGCACGTAGTCGTATCCACACGAACCACCTCCGAAGTCGGGTTCTCCTTAGCATCGGCGTCGACCACTCATCCTGAATGGAACTCCACCATCGAATGGCAGCTACTAGGGTAGCGAAGGAGGGTGGCTGGGGGGCGCAGAGAGCTCATTCGTCTTGATAGGGTTTGTGCTCTCATCACTATTATTTATAGAACTCGAAGTTTCTCACAAAAACACATCCTTGTTCTATAAATTAACCCAAGATCTCAAACTCACAGATTAGTCATTATATGTGTGACCTCCTAGGCCTAAGAGCCCATTTGGTTGAGGCCTAATTAAAAGAACAACTTCTTTTAAATTAAATATATTATGTCATAATAGATTTAACGACCTATCGATCATAAAGAGTACAAGCCACATCCTATAATCTCAAACAGTTTTGGGGATGAACTCTCTCTAAAGAGTCTTTCCATCATCGGTTACCACACGGATATAAATCTTTGTCCATTCAATGTCCCGGTCAGATAGGAGTACAGCATTGACTGTCAACTCCTAAATATGCCGACACTATGGAATCTTGTACTAGTAATCAGATCAATTGAAAAACTCTTTTTCAATTATCCTATCTATCTTGGCCAAGAATTTATAGTACTATCCATAGGACATTCTCTCTCTCCTACCAAGAGTGGATGATTCTTTATTGTCCACTCAATTGCCTCTACTGGATTTCTCATATACCCAATCCATTAACTATACAAGACCGCAATACTAAGTGATTCATAAGTCAATAGACAAAGTACATGGTACGTTCAGTAAGACATCTTTGGCAACATAGGTCAAAGATCCAACCATGCAACCGTGATGATAAAAGACTTGATCGACAGTTTGGTAAAATACCATTCAGGGATTCTATACTAGTCAGTTCAGTGAACTCATTCCTCTAATAAGCATATATACATGTATCTTAGTATCCCCACACTAATAACCAATGAAGTATGTCATCATCATCATATGAGAAGATACCATATACACTAGTCTTACCAGATTCTTGATGTCCTATCTCGAGGATCCTACGACTAGAAGCATTTATAGTACATACTTCTAGATGATTGATCTCATCATGATTCAATGATCAATACATGTAACCTAGGACTTCATTACGATAGACGCATCCAGATAGTGCAAGTAATAAAGAAAATGTTAATAATACTATATAAGATATTACAAGAAATGTAAAATCATATCACATATAATTGACTTGTAGGACATACATTTCTATAAGATCCGGTAGGCACCCTTGATACGTCTATTACCATTAAAATTCTTATTTAATCTTACATGACGTGTAGTGATTATTATTGATTTAATTAGTTGGGTTAGCGTTGTATGTTGTGGTTAATTAGTGTGGTTAGTGGTGTTGTTCCCTTCTGTCTTTGATAGAGATTTGTAAGGGTGATTATTCTATTATATTCAGCAGGTTAATTTAGTAGATTATTTGTTGATTATAGTCCTTTTAGTTGGCATGAATCTAACTAATCTTTTGTTATTTATTTTGAGTTATTTTGTTATATATGTGTGGAGATAGGTTAACAAGATTAGATAATATTTAGCTATCTTATTTAACCTAAATTTTGGCTATGATTATGTTATTTAACCAGGTGATTGGGTCTTATTAAGTCTGGTCATATCATGTTTGGTTGAGTATTCGATGTGGTATCATGTTAGCCTTTCTCTATTCTTATCATTTTAAAGTTTTAGCATCATGAACATGTTGTTTAGATGTTGTTGCTTGTGGTAATTGCATTAGTGGTCTATATGTCATGGTTTAATATGGTTTATGTTCATAAATCTTGCATATTTGTGGTCTTAGCATGGCATGAGTTGTGTGGATACATGATGTATGAAATTGTAAATAGAAGACTGAGCTACACCAGACAAGTTATTCATGACTTGAGGGCATTGGGGGGTTAGAACCGTCGGGTGCATCCTTCAATCTGAAATCCCGTGGGCATCCTAATTGCCACCATTGCCTAGGTACACTATGGGATTTCGTTTAGCTGTATGGTATTACTATATATGGTAGATCTGGGGTTAGCTAGTTGAGGTGGCAAGACGATGCATTTCTTGCTAATAAAAAAGATTATTAGAGGCTAGGTGCTGATAGAAATGTATGCCCTACAAGCCAATCATATATGATATGATTCGACATTTCTAGATATATCTTATTCAATTAATTAGGAAAATATTCATTATAAACTCTTATTAGATGCGAATATCATAATGAAGTCCTTGATCAAATACAATGATGATTAAATCATGATGAGATCATGATAATGAGATTGATCATCTAGAGGTATTTGATCTAAATGTTCCTAGTCATAGGATACTTGAGACGGGACATCAAGGATCCGGATAGACTAGTGTATGTGATGTCTTCTCATGTGATGAGGACGGCCGATCTCATTGGTCATTAGTGTGGAGACACTGAGATACACATACATGTGCTCATTAGTTGAATGAGTTCACTGAACTGACCGAATTAGAAACCCTAAATGGTATCTTACCGAACTGTCTATCAGGGTTTTCTATCATCACGGTTGCATGGTTGGACCTTTGACCTGAGTCACCAAAGATGCATTGTTGGGTGGAACTTTTGCTTTGACCATTGACTTAAGGATCACAATTTAGATGGTCCTATATATCGATGGATCGGGTACAAGGAAAATCCGATGGAGGCAACTGAGCGGACAACAAGGGATTGTCCACTCTCGGTAAGTGAGAGTGAATGTCCTATGGGATAGTACTCTAAATCCCTGGCCAGGGTAGATAGGATAATTGGAAAAGGAGTTTTTCCAATTGATCCAATTCCGAGTACATGATCTTATAGAGTCGGTACACTAAGGAGTTGACAGTCAATGCCGTACTCCTTTCCGACTGAGACATTGGATGGATGAGGGTTTATATCCATGTAGTAACTGATGATGGAAAGGCTCAATGGAGATGAGATTATCCCCATAGCCATTTGGGATCATGGGATGTGACTTGTACCCTGTAAGGAATCGTCCATTAAAATTTGGTGCAGCGGAAGCGACGATTACTATGGGTTTCTTTAGAATCCGTCTCAATCAGAACCGAACGACGAAAACTGAAAACCGATCAAATCGGGTTCGAATATACCTGATAGGGATTCATATAATCCCATGGCGAGGAAGGAGATGGGCTTATCAAGCTCTACAAACCGTTCAAGTGTCCGGTCTCCAGCAGTATCCACACGAACTTCATCCACAACAGGTTCTCCCTTCGCGCCGACCTCGAGAACTCTTCCCGAACGGAGCTCCATCGACCATGGACACCTTCTAGAGAGAGGAGGAGGTAGGGAGGAGGCTTGGGACGTTATTTTCACCCTTGGCTTGATGGGGTTTGGCTGAAACCATTAGTATTTATAGAGAATTATGGAATTTTTCATAAAATCTCAAAATCTCTATAAATTACGCCCTTGCCCCTGTACTTATGGATAAGTCCTTTTGTGTGTGACCCACTAGGCCCAATAGCCTATTTGGTTGAGGCCTAAATAAAATAGAACAATTCTATTTAATTTAATTAAATCTGTTATCCGATAACAGATTAGTCAGCCTACCGATCATGAAGGGTACAAGCCACATCCCATGATCCCAAATGGCTATGAGGATAATCTCATCTCCATTGAGCCTTTCCATCATCAATTACCACATGGATATAAACCCTCATCCATCCAATGTCCCGGTCGAAAAGGAGTACGGCATCGACTGTCAACTCCTTAGTATACCGACTCTATAGGATCATGTACTCGAAATTGGATCAATTGGAAAACTCCTTTTCCAATTATCCTATCTACCCTGGCCAGGGATTTAGAGTACTATCCCATAGGACATTCACTCTCACTTACCGAGAGTGGACGATCCCTTGTTGTCCGCTCAATTGCCTCCATCGAATTTTCCTTGTACCGGATCCATCGCTATATAGGACCATCTAAATTGTGATCCATAAGTCAATGGTCAAAGCACAAGCTCCACCCAACAAGGCATCTTTGGCGACTCAGGTCAAAGGTCCAACCATGCAACCGTGATGATAGAAGACCCTGATAGACAGTTCGGTAAGATACCATTCAGGGTTTCTAATTCGGTCAGTTCAGTGAACTCATTCAACTAATGAGCACCTGTATGTGTATCTCAGTGTCTCCACACTAATGACTAATGAGATCGGTCGTCCTCATCACATGAGAAGACATCACATATACTAGTCTATCCGGATTCTTGATGTCCCGTCTCAAGTATCCTATGACTAGGAACATTTAGATCAAATACCTCTAGATGATCAATCTCAATATCATGATCTCATCATGATTTAATCATCATTGTATTTGATCAAGGACTTCATTATGATATTCGCATCTAATAAGAGCTTATAATGAAGATTTGCCTGATTAATTGAATGAGATATTTCTAGAAATGTCGAATCATATCATATATGATTGGCTTGTAGGGCATACATTTCTATCAATCTCCCACTTGCGCTAAAGCCAATCACCATCTGACTGATCTATATCAGCTCAAGGTGAAACTCAAACACTCTTTGAGTAACTGCTTCAGTTAGTGGATCTGCAATGTTATTAACGGTAGATACTTTATCTTTAATTATATCTCTATAAGGTGCAATCTCTCTGATTGTATGGTATCACCACAGAAGTTCTAAACTTCTGATGAGACATCGGCTCTACACCATTGTTTTCTCAAAACAATGATACACTTTCAGAGAAAATTGAGACAATCCCATATCAAATATGTAGATGAAAAACTTCATCTAGACTACTTCTCAAGTAGTGTGCAACCACTATGTAAACTTGTTTGCATATGTTGTAGAACTTACAGTGTTCTAACACATAGAACTCTTTCAGCTCACTGCACCACCATTATTCTGACTTAATATCAAACTTATTTGATTAGAAACTTGTGTTTGTAAAACTACAAGACTTCAAGTCTTATCCTCCTGTGTATAGAGATACATTCTCAGTGCTTCTCAAGTACCAAATGTTATATCTCTAAACTATCCAGTGACTCTCACCTGGATCTTCTTGATGAATGCTCATAACACTTAGAGCATTAATCACATCATCTACGTAGCATCATATAAATAATAGACCCTATGACAAAGGCATAAGGGCTCTATTTATGTGATCTCTTTATCTATCAAGAAGTCTACAAAGACAACACTTTATAGAGATCAACTCCACACCACATAGGTAAGAAACCTATCTTGGAGTTTATCATGTCAAACCCTTTGACTATGGTGACTACGTACATTAACTGAGCATTGATTTTAGATCTATCTTCATAGATATTAAAACCCAAATTGTGTTTAGAGGATCAATTTGATAGCTAGGTTCACTTATGATAACACACCTGCTTCATTCTTAATGAGTAGTATGTCATCAACATAAAATGTCAAGAAAGTAACAGCACACCCACTTATCTTGTTGAATACACAAGGCTCCTCTTCGTTCTTAACGAAGTCATAAGATTTAATCTCATTAAACCTTATATATTATCTATGGGAAGTTTTACTTCAATCCATAAATGAACTTAATACACACTCTTCTTGGATGTTATTGGGACGTGATTCCCTATAGTTGTATCATATACACCTATTCCTCAAAATACTTTAGAGGAACACTATCTTAACATCCAACTAGCTTATCTCATAATAATAGAGTGTAACAATCAAAATCCGAATGGATTAATCCATGGAATAGGTAAAAGATCTCATCATAGTCAACCATTTGACTTCAATGATATCCTTTTCAACTATTCTTACCTTTGAAGATATCTACCTTCTAATCCACTCCAATCTATTCTTTAGTGATCCATTTATTCCTTATGGATACTATATCCTTAGGTGGATCTATCAAGTTCTAAACTTGATTAGAATAGATAAAGTTTATATCGGATTTTATTGTCTCTTCCTATTAATGAATCAATATCTCATATTGGTTCTATATAGATCCTAGGATCATTATCCTTATTATCTTATGCCTCATTTCATATATCAGAGATACGTCTCACATATCTCTTAGGTAAAATGGACACAAGTAAAGACCTATCATTTGTCCTTGTGTAATTATTAACTAGTACCTTAATAGAAGTGTTATTGGGTTGTGGGACTGGAACATCTTCCATATATACCTTGCTCTCACTATCTTTCTTAAGAAGGAACTTTTCCTTTAGAAATATAGTGAGCTGAGCAACACATACCCTTATACATAAGGGTCGTATATTTAATATCCAAAAGTTTCCTTAGGATATTCCACAAGCCAACACTTCATAGTCTTATATTCCAACTTGTTAGAGTTATACTTCTTCACCAGGTCGGACATTCCGAAACCTTAACTTGCTTAAGGTCAAGTTTTAACCCCTTTTCCATATCCTATATGGAATAATCAGAACAGACTTAGAAGGTACTTATTAAAATCAAGTGGTTATAATGAGTACTTAACCAAAATTAGACAAAGAGGAAATTTTCAAAGCTTGTCATTGTTCATATTATGTCTTACATAATATGACTTCTCATTTTAGCTACTCAATTAAGCTAAAATGTGTAAAGAGGTGTCCTTTAAAATTAGATTCTATTATCCTTCAAATATATGTGAATTATGTACTTAAGTATTCCCCTCCTTGATCTCATCAAAGTGTTCTAATACTTGTTCCATTATTATCTCTACTTCATTCTTAATCTCAGATAATTTCTCAAAGGTCTTAGATTTGTACTTCATAAAGTACATGTATCCATATCTAGAGACATCATCTTTAAAATAATGAAGTAGAAATATTCTTCTTTAGCCTTACTAGATATGGGCTAACACACATCTAAATGTACGAGTTCTAATAACTCATTAACCCATTCTCCATGTCTATATAAAGATAAAGTGTAGATTGATCTAAATCAACCCATTTCCTCTTAAAAGGAATATTCACACATAACATGAGAGCTAACATATCAAATATGATTAAACAATTCATTAAGCTCCCACTGGCAAACACTTTGTCATTCAATCTATTAGAACATCTATCAATTCCATAGCTTAGAATAAATCAACATTTATTCAAGTAAGAAATCATATAAGGTTCTTGTAGAAGGATATAATAGCAATCTTAATTAATAAGACATCTCGATAAGGCTATTAAAGAATTGCACCTCCCACTAATAATGATGCAACTTTTGCACCATTTTATATGTAGGTCAACATCTTCTTTATTAAGCCTTCATTTACTTGTCATCATCTACAGCTCCTTGTAGATCTTAGATGCATATCTGGTATCTCATACCATTAGATGCATCCATAGTATCTAATATTATGATATACACATATAGTATCTAATACTATTAAGTGTATATTTAAAACAAGTAAGTGCCAATGACTTGGATACATGAAGCTTCTCAAGCTCCACCTTTGCATTATATATAAAACACTTTGTACTTCCTCTTCCACTTATCATCATCATGACAGTGTAAGAATCATGTCTTATTCTGGCTTTATTATCTTGACCACCTTCTTTTACTATTAACTCTCTCCTATTTTTATCTAATGATTTTACTTCTTACTATTGGTCTCACCAACAAGAAGTAATTAAGATGTATTGTTGATCTAAGTTGCCCTTTAGTTAGCTCATCACTATGAGCCATGATGGATCTCATATCCATCTATCCATGTTGTCTCTACAATGTATATCTCATAGAGACTAATATCTAATTTAAGGCAAACAATGCATCTTGTCTATAAGATAAGATCTTATCTTTCTTTCATATCACTAGATAATTTAGGAGACACCTACTTCTCAAGTAGAGTAGTTAATTGGTAAACTATGAGAACAATTCTCTTAGTTCTAAAATAGTCTAAAAAGTGTGAGCCATTAAGCTATATGGCATCTAATATGCCATACAAATGGTGGTTTATCATCGTATTCTACAACAGAGATATAATTTTATCAATATAACATTGCAAACATTCATTAAAATTAAGATATGGTCTTTGATCCTAATTTATGCTCCCACTAATTTTCGACAAATTTGCATAACCCTCATTATGCAAAGACGGGATATCACGATGAAATCCTAGTGGGGACTAAGACCCTATTAACCTTATGGTGATGACCTTGTGGTAGCACAACAAATCACCCCATACTTAATAGGTAGGCAACTATTGCCAGTTGCAACTCTTGCAACTCTTAGTCATTTAGCCTCTAGAGTTATGACCTTGTGGTAGCACAACAAGCCATATACTCTAGTTAAGTCAAACCCGCTTGTTACGTTATGAGAATGGATTCTTCACACAGCCCTTGTGGTAGCACAACAAAGCCATGCAAATGGTCCACCCCAAGGTTCGATAAATGCCTTAGCCATGATCATCAATCCCTTGCTGAATGAGTCTTGTGGTAGCACAACAAACCCATCCAATCTAAGATTGGCTCATCAAGACCATAACAACGGAAGGCTATGTGAGTCATTCTTAATGTCACACATTTATCAACCTAATTATGACAATGAGGGATTTTATTTTAGTCTCATCAATAATATGTGCTAAGTATATATAATACCTTTGGAATATCATATATCTAAGGTATAACCTGTAGCACACATCCACATATCAAATATGCACAAAATCAGGTGATCATGGACTTAACCCTAAGCATGCACCTAAGGCACCCCTATAGGTGCAAATCCTTGCTTCAGATGCTTAAGTTGGCATACTCCCACTTCAGAAGGGTGCTTCTCCAAGTGGTACCGCTCTCCAACCTTCCACGAACCGGCTTCTAACTCTTACAAGCGGCTTAAGGGTATGCAGACCCACAAATGTACATAACTCAATAAGAAACCTTGGTTTTAACCAAGGGGAGTACATTAATGGAGGGAGGTAGAATGTACAATCAGATTGTATAGAGAGAGGAGGCACACGCAGGCCCCATTTAATAACAAAACCAACATAATTAAAAGCAATCACAAGCCAATCACAATTAAGTCCATGATCACCTCCATAAACACTAGCATTCATCACATGAACATACAGCGCATACGTGATAATTATATGAGATATATCATATATATCAGCATAAAATTATATAATTTATTTTGAAATTCTCAATTTCATGCATGTCGAATTTTTCATGAAATAAATAACATGAAAATAACATGACAATAACATATAAACAATTTATATGAAATGAACATACAAAACTAAACTATTTAGAACATTCATGCATTCCCAATACTGTGCAAGGTCAAAAATTAATGTCCCAATTTATATTCTGTAAAATATCATTTTACAGAATTAATTAAGACACTAATAATTTAAGTTAAACCTTTAAAACAATTTTAAAGTTTAACCATGAGTAAATCTATGTAAATAGAACTAAACATCATCTAACATGTCATTAAACACTTTAAAACATGTTAAATAATATTATAGAATTTTTAATAATTTTCTGTAATTTTATGGCAATTTTTAGGAATTTTCTATGATTTTAAACAATTTAAAATCACTAAAATAAAGGATGTGGCGCATTGCGCCGCGTATGGCGGCGCACTGCGCCCGTCCGGTGTGCGCCGCATTGCGCCGCGGGCGCTGGTGCATTGCGCCGCCGGCACTGTCACGGCGTCTGCGCCGCCGGTGCGCCGGCGCGGTCGCGCGCTCGAGCCCGGGTCAAACCGGGTTTGACCCGGATCCGGATCCGATTCGGATCCTTCATCTCCGCCCGATAAGAAGGCGGCCGGTCACTGTTCATCCGGAAGGAGTGTTTCCAAAAAACCAGGCCTCTATCTCCCTATCCCGGACTCCTAAATTCCCGAAAAAATATGCGTTAGAATCTTTATCGAATAAGGAATCCAAAAAAGTCGGCCTCATATCCAGTAAAAATTCCAATCGACCAAAAAATGAGGAGAAAGAGGTGGCGGTCACCCAGATTCCGTAGCAGAAATCTCTATTTTGCAACAAGGATAACTCCTTATCCCGGAAACCAAATATTCTCCAAAAATACAATTTAGAATACTCATCATATAAAGTTTCCAAATATGTATAAATTACTTCATATAAAAATTCTCTATCAACGGTAAATCAGGAAGAAACAAGTCGGCGCCGCCAGATTCCGCAGAACCCTAGTTCGTCGGAAAACTCAAAATTTCTCTCCCTACGCCGTCGTTCAAAGCTGGATATCAAAGGTAAAGGCTAGGTAATCATATTACCCATCTTATAAACCTTTTCCAAGCCTCAATTTCTTCTGTGGACGGAGATTTCACAAAATCCCCAAATCCGGGTGTCGGTTTGGGCATGTCAGAAACACCAACTTTTGAGGCTTCTCCCGAACACTACAGAGATCCAAACTTCAAACGGTTTGCGGCGTTGAAAAGCCCTATATCACGAGATTCTAACAAGGCAAACCAATCTTTTATCTGCGTTATACACAGAATATGGTGGCCTCGTAAAAATAGACGTTTGCACAGATTCGGGAACACAAATAACATAAAATATTGTCGATTCGACGTTGGTTTTAACTGAGACTTAAACCGGGCTCTGATACCACTTTAAGGAATCGTCCATTAAAATTTGGTGCATCGTAAGCGACGATTACTATGGGTTCCTTTAAAATCCGTCTCAATAAGAACCGAACGACGAAAACCGAAAACCGATCAAATCGGGTTTAAATATACCTGATAGGGATTCATATAATCCCATGGAGAGGAAGGAGATAAGCTTATAAATCTCTACAAACCGTTCAAGTGTCCGGTCTCCAGCATTATCCACACGAACTTCATCCACAGCATGTTCTCCCTTCGCGCCGGCCTCGAGAACTCTTCCCGAACGGAGCTCCATCGACCATGGACACCTTCTAGAGAGAGGAGGAGGTAGGGAGGAGGCTTGGGACGTGGTTTTCACCCTTGGCTTGATGGGGTTTGGCTGAAACCATTAGTATTTATAGAGAATTATGGAATTTTTCATAAAAATCCAAAATCTCTATAAATTACGCCTTTGCCCCTGTACTTATGGATAAGTCCTTTTGTGTGTGACCCACTAGGCCCAATAGCCTATTTGGTTGAGGCCTAAATAAAATAGAACAATTCTATTTAATTTAATTAAATCCGTTATCCGATAACAGATTAGTCAGCCTACCGATCATGAAGGGTACAAGCCACATCCCATGATCCCAAATGGCTATGGGGATAATCTCATCTCCATTGAGCCTTTCCATCATCAGTTACCACATGGATATAAACCCTCATCCATGCAATGTCCCGGTCGGAAAGGAGTACGGCATCGACTGTCAACTCCTTAGTATACCGACTCTATAGGATCATGTACTCAAAATTGGATCAATTGGAAAACTCCTTTTCCAATTATCCTATCTACCCTGGCCAGGGATTTAGAGTACTATCCCATAGGACATTCACTCTCACTTACCGAGAGTGGACGATCCCTTGTTGTCCGCTCAATTGCCTCCATCGGATTTTCCTTGTACCCGATCCATCGCTATATAGGACCATCTAAATTGTGATCCCTAAGTCAATGGTCAAAGCACAAGTTCCACCCAACAACGCATCTTTGGCGACTCAGGTCAAAGGTCCAACCATGCAACCGTGATGATAGAAGACCCTGATAGACAGTTCGGTAAGATACCATTCAGGGTTTCTAATTCGGTCAGTTCAGTGAACTCATTCAACTAATGAGCACCTGTGTGTGTATCTCAGTGTCTCCACACTAATGACCAATGAGATCGTTCGTCCTCATCACATGAGAAGACATCACATACACTAGTCTATCCGGATTCTTGATGTCCCGTCTCAAGTATCCTATGACTAGGAACATTTAAATCAAATACCTCTAAATGATCAATCTCATTATCATGATCTCATCATGATTTAATCATCATTGTATTTGATCAAGGACTTCATTATGATATTTGCATCTAATAAGAGCTTATAATGAAGATTTGCCTGATTAATTGAATGAGATATTTCTAGAAATGTCGAATCATATCATATATGATTGGCTTGTAGGGCATACATTTCTATCATACCCTTCATGATCGGTAGGCCGATTAATCTGTTATCGGATAACGGATTTAATTAAAATTAAATAGAATTGTTCTATTTTATTTAGGCCTCAACCAAATAGGTTATTGGGCCTAGTGGGTCACACACACAAGGACTTATCCACAAGTACAGGGGCAAGGGTGTAATTTATAGAGATTTTGGTTTTTTATGAAAAATTCCATAATTCTCTATAAATACTAATGGTTTCAGCCAAACCACATCAAGCCAATGGTGAAAACCACGTCCCTAGCCTCCTCCCTACCTCCTCCTCTCTCTAGAAGGTGTCCATGGTCGATGGAGCTCCGTTCGGGAAGAGTTCTCGAGGCTGGCGCGAAGGTAGAACCTGCTGTGGATGAAGTTCGTGTGGATACTGCTGGAGACCGGACGCTTGAACGGTTTGTAGAGCTTAAGAAGCTCATCTCCTTCCTCTCCATGGGATTATATGAATCCCTATCAGGTATATTCGAACCCGATTTAATCGGTTTTCGATTTTCGTCATTCGGTTCTGATTGAGACGGATTCTAAAGGAACCCATAGGAATCGTCGCTTCCGCTGCACCAAACTTTTTGTTCACATCCCACCATTGACATTTAAACAATACTAAATGACTATTCCATCAAACGATACCTCAACTATATTTTAAATTCGTCCATAATATGCAACACAACCAGATGTAAGTTCTACGCGTACAATGACCCCACATAGTTGAGTTCACTTGGTTAAATCCGAATTCATCGTTCGAAATCTAAATCCATTGCAAATATACCCGGATAATGAAGATGCAAAACGGGATGGACCAAGAGATAAAATCTCTAGATCCTTACTGTATCTAGAAGACCTTGTGTTTCTCAATTCTGTAGCGTGTGCTATAAACCAAACCGAAAAACTACACTCGTTCCTACCTCCGTTAATAAGAGCATCATTATATTTCTAACAAAAATAATCGATATCATCAATTTGATTTAACACATATGAGTGGATTAAAAGCTTATTCTCTTTTCGTCAATATTCTAGGGACACGGGTGCATCTCAACTGATGTCCAACTGCCTTAAACATTGAACCCTGCTCACGATCATCATCATAGGGACCACCATCATAGTTCTGATCTCTCCCATCTTCATTTTCATGTCTCATGTACAAAGAAATAAATTGCGTGCACTTCTCTACCAAATAGCCCTAGGCAATGGAACCTTCAAATCTCGCCTTGTTGCCAACATAATCTTTCAATCTCTTTAAATATCTTTCAATCGGATACATCCACCGGTATTGAACTGGTCCAGACATTCTAGCTTCGTAAGCCAAATGCACAACAAGGTGAACCCTAACATCAAAAAATGATGTTGGAAAGATTTGTTCTAACTTACACATTGTGATTGCAATCTTTGATTCACAGTCCCTTAAAATACTAGTATCAAAAACCTTAGCACAAATGACTTTAAAATACTGACATAACTCTACAATGGACTTGAGTATGTCCTTTGGTTCGATCCCTTGAAAAGCCAGCGGAATAATCACTTGCATCATTACATGACAATCATGACTTTTTAGTCCACTAATGATCCTACTACTTAGATCTACGCACCTACTCAAATTTGATGAATACCCATCCGGCACTCAAATGCTCTTTACAAATTCAAGGATGCGAGTTTTTTGTGCGTTACTCAACTTATAAACAGCATTTGGAAACCTAGATGAACTCTCATGTGGATGTAACTCTGGACGGATTCCTAACTCTACCAAGTCTTTTCTAGAGTTCAGGTTGTCTTTATCCGATCCTAATAGGTTGAACATATCTAAAATATTGTCACACACATTCTTCTCGATGTGCATGACGTCTAAATGGTGTCAGACAATCAGGGATGCCCAATATGGTAGTCGCTCAAAGAAGATAATTCTTCTCTTCCAATTCTTGTTTTTTGCCAAATTCTTTCTCAAGCTCTTTAAATCTTTCTTAAATGTTTTTCCGAATCTTACAGGGTCAGTCTCCTGTTGTTGTCTCCAAATCTCATGTCCAGTTAGCATCTTTGGTGTACCCCTCTCACACCGTCGGCTATCAAATAGATGTCTATAATGATTCCTTCTCCACCGATGTGCTATGGGTAAGAATCGCCGATGTCCTAAATAACATCGTTTCCGACTATGAACTAGTCAAACCGAATTTATTTTCTCATTATATATTGGACATGCTAATTTTCCCTTAGTACTCCATCCGGATAGGTTGACATAACCCAGAAAATCATTTATGGTTCCCAGCAATATGGCTCTTAATAGAAAATTCTCTTTTGCTAAAACATCGTATGTCTCCATTCTGATCTTCCACAAATACCTTAACTCATCCACCAACGGCTGCAAGTATACATCGATATCATTTCCGGGGGCTCTTGGACCCGGTATTAGACATGAAATCATCGTGTTAGCCGCTTTCATACACATCAATGGTGGTAAGTTATAAACCGATGTAACTATAGGCCACACACTATACTTTGAAGATATGTTGCCAAATGGGTTAAAACCATCGGTGGCCAATCCAAGCCGAATGTTGCATTTTTTCGACACAAAATCCGGATAAAGTTCATCCACTCTTTTACAAGTAGGAGAATCGGCTGGATAACGCATTTCACCTCTCAATATGTACGAACATTGCTCACTATGCCATGACATCCACCTAGCAATGTTTGTTGATATAAATAAACGCTGCAACCTATTTTTTAAAGGGAAGTAATGTAATATTTTTCATGCCACCTTCTTACTCTTATGTTCTTGATTATCTTTGTATCTGGGAGACTCACATTATGGACAACTAATTCTATGTGTATTCTCTTTCCAAAAGAGAACACAATTGTTCTTACATGCATCTATCTTTTCGTAACTAAGTCCTAAGTCCTTAACAATTTTCTTAAGTTCATACCAAGTGTTAGAAACACTTGCATCCTTGGGTAAGACATCCTTAAATAAAGACAATATTTCCAGTCAAACAATTTACTGACTTCAACTGAATCAACTTTAAAATAAATTTTAACTTAGATATTTTGTGCATCCTTCATATTATGGTGTTTCTGCATCCCTTAATAGCAAGAAATGCTTGTGTTTCTATACTTAGTTCACCTTCATGATGTATAGATGGTCCTTGAATATTTTAAATGTCTTCAAGCATTTCTATTACATCGCCATTTAAATTCTCATGTTGTGCTTCATCTAATCGAACTTTATTAACAATACTTAAACTAGGTTCAATTTCTCCGTGACTTATCCACGTTCGATAATTGGACCATATGCCATCACATATTAGATGTTCTTTAACTATGTCTCTTTTTAAAGAAAATGTATTACAACACCGTCTACATGGACATTGAATCAAAGTTTTGTCTAGTCCATGTCTAAATCGAGTCCAACATTCATCGTAAGCATAATCTAGAAATTCTTCTACTCCTTGAAGATACTTAAGACTTAATATGTTAAGAATATTTATCCAAGACATATCTAAGCTACTCGTCATGTGTTAATATAAATAAAGATATATATGCACAAAAATAAACAATGATATAAACGAAACAAAATAAACACAAACCGAACCACCTCCAAGAGAAGAAAGTATCGAACAAGAATGTCATTTGAAACTACCTGAAAATAAGAAATAAAACTGACATAAGATAAACATATTAATGACATTGCGTTTCAAAGAGCAAAATTGATTTTGTAGGTAATGCCAATTTGGGAGAAAAAAAAACAAAAATTTTTGAGAAATTCATTGGCCTATGATGCCAATTTGGGACAAATAAAACCGACTTTCCAGTTTGAGTCAGTTTCCACGGCATTTTATTCATTTAAAATAAGTTGATTGGCCTATGACGCCAATTTCGGTCAAACCAAACCGGAAAATCGGTTTAAGTTGGTTTTCCATACCTTCTTAGCCAATTTAAACCCTCTTGGCAATTAATATATGTCTAACTCAATCTTGGGAGAAATCAAACCATTTTTCTGATTTGACTCCGTTTACACGGCATATAATTTGTCCAAATCAAACCGATTTGGGAAATTAATTTACTTATAAAGCCAATTTGGGACAAATCAAACTGGCTTTCCGATTTTATTCGGTTTCCACGGTATTTTGTTCAATTAAAATATGTTGATTGGCCTATAATGCCAATTTCGGTCAAACCAAACCAGACAAATCAAACCAGTTTTCTAGTTTTAGTAGATTTAAAATGTCATATTATCTCTCTTGATCTTCAACGTACAAAAATAAATTTTTTCAATTATTTTTGTGAGCATCATCCTATTATATATTTTAATGGAGTTAAAATATAATTCATGGCTGGTTAGGTCAATCTAAATCAATGAAGTTAGAACCCAATTCATGATCTGTTAGGTCAATTAAATCGGTTTATATTACCTAACTCAATCGCTTTGGATTGGACTACCGATTTAGATTGGCCTAACAAGTCATGAAATTTCAAAGTTGAGTTAGAATCCAATTTGTGGCCGATAAAGCCAATTTAAAACCATAACTAGATTAGATTGGCCTAACTAGCCATGAAAATCTCAAAATTGAGCTACAACTCAATTCATGGTCGGTTAGGCCAATCCAAACTAGTAAAGGCATTAGATTGACCTAACCAACCAAAAAAATCTTAAAATTGAGTTAAAATCCAATCTATAGTCGACTAGGCTAATCTAAACCAATAAACTGTAAAGAATCAATACATGACAACGAAAAAATTTTGATTCCATAAAACCATGATATTTGCCTTGATCGTTGCCAAACGAGTAAAATCGGGAATCGAATATAAAGTAGAACGAGAGTACCTCATGGGATTTCTAAAATCCTTCACCATGGATGAAGAGAGTACATTCCTCCTTGCTGAAAACCATTCTTTGACATGCTCTCCAAATGACCCCTCCTCATTCTTTTCGTCGTCCTCTCTATCCACCTCTCTTTCTTCCATTGGTGGTGCCAATGCCAATGGATTAGTTAGTCTTGATAATCTCTAATCAAGTTGGGCTAACATTTGTTGAGCTCGTTGTTTGAACTTGTCCACAAATGACTTTTGGTAATCCGATAGCTACAGCTTCAAAGTAGATTTCTCATATTCATAATGAATGTTCATATAAGATTGCCTCTTCCCATTCTTTATCAACTCATGAACCGTGGAACTAGTAGCTGTAAGAAATCAATACATGATAGCGGAAAAATTTTGATTCCATAAAACCATGATCTTTGCCTTGATCGATGCCGAACGAGTAAAACCGGGAACCGAATATGAAGTAGAACGAGAGTACCTCATGGGATTTCTAAAATACCTCACCATGGATGAAGAGAGGATATTCCTCCTTGCTGAAAACCGTTCAAGTGTCCGGTCTCTAGCGGTATCCACACGATCTGCTTCAATAGACGAGTTCTCCCTTCCTTCGGGCCTCCAGAAACCTTCCAGATCCAAGCTTGACCATGGGATTTCACCTTCTAGAGGAGAGAGGAGGAAGAGAGGATGCTTGGAACATGCTCCAGCCCTATGGCTTGTTAGGGTTTGGCTTCATAAGCCATTTATATATAGAAGATGGAATTTTTCACAAAAACCCAAAACTTCTATAAAATTGCGTCCATGCTCTCATCTTATTGACCAGATCTAATGTGTGTGACCCACTAGGCCCAATAGTCAATTTGGTTGAAGCCTTAATTAATTTAAAAAAACAATTCCTTTAAATTAAATCAAAATCGTTATCCGATAACAGTTTTTACGGCATTCTGATCATAAAGGGTACAAGCCACATCCTATGATCCCAAATGACTTTGGGAAGTTAAATAACATCCATTGAGCCTTTCCATCATAAATTACCACACGGATTTAAATCCTTGTTCATACAATGTCCCGGTCGGTCAGGGGTTTGGCACTGACTGTCAACCCCTAAGTATTCCAACTCTATGAAATCTTGTACTCAGGAATGGATCAACTAGAAAACTCCTTTTTCCAATTATCCCATCTACCTTGGCCAAGGATTTAGAGTACTATCCATAGGACATTCTCTCTCTCCTACCGAGAGTGAACGATCCCCTATTATCCGCTCAATTGCCTCCACCAGGTTTCCCATATACCCAATCAATTAACTATATAGGACCACAACACTAAGTGATCCATCAGTCAATAGTCAAAGTACATAGTACGCCTGGCAAGACATCTTTGGCGACTCAGGTCAAAGATCCAACCGTGCTATTGAGATATAAGAATAACCTGATAGACAGTTCGGTAAGATACCGATCAGGTTATCCTAAATTGGTCAGTTCAGTGAAGTCATTCCACTAATGAGCACCTGTGTGTATCTCAGTGTCCCCACACTAATGACCAATGAGATCGGTCATTCTCATCATATGAGAAGACATCACACACACTAGTCTATCCGGATTCTTGATGTCCCATCTCAAGGATCCTATGACTAGGAATATTTAGATCACATATCTCTATATGATCAATCTCATTATCATGATCTCATCATGATTCAATCATCATTGCATGTGATCAAGGACTTCATTACGATATACGCTTCTAATAAAAGCTAGTAACGAAGTTTTGCCTATTTAATTGAATGAGATATTCTTAAAAATGTCGAATGTTATCATATATGATTGGCTTGTAGGGCATACATTTCTATCATAAACATGCATCATACCTATCCAATTCTTAAGTAGAATCTAATGAATAAAATTTTTATGTTAAAATATACCAAGAGATGGAGGAGGTCGGCCGTATGGATGTAGGGAGGGCGCCGGCAGGCTAGCGGCGACGCCAGTGCAAGGAGGCAGAGGCCGCAGCGGCACGAGGAGGTAGCGCAGCAGCGTGGCGGTGACAGCGTGGCGGCGGCAGCGGAACCGGTGGCAGCAAGGCGGCGGCGGCAGCGCGTCGAGAAGCAAGTAGGGGGGAAGAGGGAAGGGGTCGACGGGGTTTTGGAAAACCCTTAATTTATTGGCGATGGCTGAAGCCATCGCAATTGCTACGTTTAAGTACAATAATGAAGGCTAAAGTCGTCGCAAACATTAGTCGACCATTGAACGGTCAAAAAAATTTATTGTGACGGCTTGTAGCCGTCGCTATTAACTAAACCGGCGATGGCTTTCGCCAACCGTCGCCATTTACCCAACTCGATGAGTGTTCCGGGTGCATTTTCTGGTTTGGCGACGGCTTGGGCTGTTGCTAATTAGAGTAATTGCGACGGCGTGGTTGAGTCGTCGCTTATAACTTAGTAATTGTCGACGGCTTTAATGGGGATGGCTTAAGCTGTCGCCATTAAGTGTTATAGCGATGGCTAAACTAAGCCGTCGCCATTAACCCATCCCTAATAACATGATTTCTTGTAGTGAGGGTATACATTTCTATTAGAGACAGTGAGATATACATATAGGTGCTCATTAAAAGAATAAGTTCACTAAATTGATTGAAATATATACCATGAATGGTATGTTACTTAATTGTATATTAGGGTTTTCTATCATCATTGTTTCACGGTTGAATCGTTATCATGAGTCACCAAAGATGTCTTATTGTATATTATGTTTTGGCTATCAACTTATGCATCACCAATTCTGTAGTTTAGTATAGTTAATGGATTAAGCACAAGGGAAACTCAGTGGAGGCAATTAAATACACAACAAGAGATTGTTCACTCTGAGTAATTGAGAGAGAATGTCAATGGGATAGTACTCTAAATCCCTAGCCAGGGTAAAGATGATAATTAAAAAAAGAGTTTTTCAATTGATCCAATTCTGAGTACATGATCTCATAGTGTTAGTTTACTAAGGGATTGCTAGTTGATATTGTATCCTTATCAACTAGGGCATTAGATGAACAAGAGTTTATATTCGTGAGGTAACTGACGATGAAAATGTTCAATGAATATAAGATCATCCCCAAATTCGTTTGGGATCAAGGAATATGGTTTATACACTTCATGATTGGAAAATTGTTAAATCTGCTATTAAAAATAGATTAAATTTAAAAAAGTTGTTATTTTAATTATGCTTCAGCCAAATAGACTGTTGGACCAAGTGGGATACACACAGAAATATTGATTCATATGTATAGGTGCATAGGTGTAATTTATAGAAATTGAGCAGTTTTAATGAAAAATTCGAATTTCTATAAATATAAGTGAATTTGGCCAAACCCTATCAAGTCAAGGAAGCTAATTTTGTAGCTATCATCCTCCTTCTTTCTCTCTCTCTATCTCTCTTTGGAGTGCATTTTTTCATAGTAGAGCTCCATCTAGGATGAATTGGAACGTTTGGCACTCAGAAGAACATGTCTATGGAGGAAGTTCATATGAATACCACTAGAAGCTGTGCTCTTGGACAACTTGGAGGGCATGGAGTGTTCTATGCTTGTTCTTCTCCGGTCTTGGGGATTGGTAGAATCCTACAAAGGTATATTTAAATAACTTGAATATAGCTTTTTGTTTTCACTATTCGATTCTGATTAAGATAGCAGCCACAAAATCTAAAAGAATCATCATTTTCACTGCACCATATTTTGTAAAACAATTCTTTACACTTTGCACCACACCCACTCCGCAAGGTTCTCTCTCTCTCTCTCTCTCTCTCTCTCTCTCTCTCTCTCTCTCTCTCAACTTCGCTCGGCCTGATTAAATGCTTCACTAAGTGTCTCACGATGATTTCTAATAAAATAAAAGTTTATTCCATTCTGGATTAAACCTACATTCCACAGAAAAGCCCAACGAGCCCAAAAAACTAAACCTTGATTGATTGGAGGATTCACTTAGTCTAGTTCAATTTAGTCTTTAGTGCAACCCGTTTCCGTATAAGCACACCACACAGTTTGGCCACTAATTGATGAAGAACTCACAAGTCTACAAGTCGAAGGTCCCCACCGCGTGGGGTAGGCATTCTTATTCCTCGTGCCCATGGCACATCCCTTCACCAATCGTTCATGGAGAAAGTCTGGATGGAATAGAAGGTAATCTCTAAATTTTGGTAACATCTACCTTGCTTGGTTGGACCTTAAGTTGCGTGTCCATCAATCCACTTAGCTACACCTCCTTATTTTTCACTACACTTGTCTACTCTTCACCCCATGTTACTCCCTTGCAAAGTCGACGCCAACGTAAGGTAAGATGTAGACACACCAAACAGGCCTAATCATAGAGCAAAACCATTTATTATATCAAATAAAATTTGAATTTTTTATTAAGAGCCACCAATTTCATGATTAACCTTAGAACCATCTCCATTCAGCATATGCACCTCACTTATAAGTATATATGCCGCAAGAAAGGGCACAGTACTTCGAATGCAATTACCTCAAGGTGGTGCGTCCCTAAAAGAGATGCATGCACCTATGTCCAAGGCACATAAACATGTCAGGAATTCTACACCCAAGCCTTCACTGATTTTCGAAAAAATTATATTTTCTAGCTTGGCATGATTTTATTGTCACCATTAGCCTGAAGTGATGCGGTGTCAAACCATCATTAGCCACCTAACTAGATGTTATCTGCCCCCCAGGGCGCATTCAGTCATTAGGATCTCTGGCACCAGATTGTAGCTAGGATTGAGGTGGCATTATGATGAGATTTACAATAGATGCCCTATCTTCCCTAGTGCATAAGTTGATGCACCCCTCTCCCGGGTTCATAGGTCAAATCAACCATCATTACATGATCTTTCATAATTTGGGGCATATTTGGGGCTTTTCCTCTATAAATATAGGTGCCCGCTAAAAGGAAACACAAGAAGAATTAAGGTAAGATTGTGGCCACACTACACCAACATCCAAAGAGAAAGAAAATCATACTTTCTTTATCATTCATGCACTCATTCACTTACATGCCACTAACTCGACCCTATATGCCCAGAGCACGCCCGCTTCTACCCAATGCATCCAGATCTTACACCATAAAATCCCTTCACAACTTCATTTTTCACTCATCGTGCAACCCCCATGGTCTCTCCAAGAGCCTACTAAGTCTCCCATGCATGTTAAAGCCCCCAGGAATCATTGGAGAATCATCAACAAGGAGGATATCAAGCGAAGGGGACCAACCACCATGCGTCAAACTGTTGATGCACCACATCCCTAACCATATGTACAATTTAGGCACCTAACCCTCGGGCATGTCTACCAAGGAGTATCTAGATCGTTGTTTTCTCTTGTTTTCTCAATGTTATTTTTTTATTTCGCCATCTTTGTATTTTATGAATCTTCTTACTTTCATGCATAAACCATAAAACATAAAAAAGGGTTGGGGGTCACTCTCAATCCTATTCGTATCCGACCTTTTCTTACTTAATGTTCTTCTCATTGAATAGTTGCTATGTTTATTTAGAATTAATCAAATATTACCTTTCGTTTGTTTATTTGTAAATCAGGGAGTGCATGACAAAACTAAATGGATAGAAAGCTTTGAGCTCTTCTTCCTTGGTCGACCGAAGAAGGAGGGTATGGAACCCACACAATCCCCCACTCTGTAGATCAATCCTTTTATTTGTTTACATTCAAAACCCATAGTTCGTAGCGACAACAAACACATCACACACTACAGTTCTACACCATTTTTGTTTTCCATTCTTCTCCCTCTCTTAAACACATCCCAAAGTGGCCCTTTGACATTGAGTGATGCCAAGAGTCAAAAATTTAGGAATCAAAGTGTATGTAGAATGATGAGTCAGGAGAAGTGTACTCCCTCCATCAATCTCTCTTCATCAAGACCTTTATATCGCAAATCTCGTAAAATCTGTGCTCACATATACAAGAAGACAAATGAGAGTGTTATCACTTTCTTAACATTTTATGTGGATGACAAACTAGTCATCGGGAATATTGTAGGTATTTTATCATTAGTGAAAGCCTGCCTATCAAATTAATCTTCTATGATTGATTTGGGCAAAGGATCTTGTATTTTAAGAATTAAGATCTATGGAGATAGATCTAAAAAGATGCTTGGCTTAACAAAGTTGATGTACATATACACCATAGTCAAAGTTTTTGATATGAAAAACTCTAAGATAGTTTTGTTACCCATGGAGTTTATCACTTTTGAAGAAAGAATGAACACATGAGTAGAATCTCTATATCCAACTAGAGGGTCTATCATATATACTATGCTATGTATAGGGCCTGATGTGACGCACGTTCCAAGTGTTACAAGTAGTCATCATGCAAATCCAAGTAAGACTCACTAGATAGCTAATAAATGTATCTTTATGTTCTTAAGAAGCACTAATGGTGTATTTGATAGAAATATATATTCTATAAGCTAATCATATTTGATATGATCTTTCATTTCTTGTAATATCTTATTCAAAAATAATGACATTATCTTCATTACTTGTATTAGCTAGATGTATCTATTATAGTGAAGTCTTAGGTTACATGCAATGATGATTAGATCATGATGAGATCATAATAATGAGACCAATCATCTAGAGCATGTAATCAAAATATTCTTAATCATACGATTCTTAAGACATGATATTAAGGATCTGATGAGACTAATGTAAGTGATATTTTCTTATATGATGAGAAACACCTATCTCATTGGTCATTGGTATGGAGACACTAAAATACATGTAAAGATCCTCATTAGAGGAATGAGTTCACTGAACTAACCAGTGTAGAATCCCTGAACATTGTCTTACCAAACTATCGATTAGGGCATTCTATCATCATGATTGCACAGTTCGATCTTTGAATTGAGTCGCCAAAGATGTCTTATTAGGTGGACCATGTACTTTAATTATTGACTTATAGATCACTTAGTAATGTGGTCAAGTACAGCTAATGGAAAACCCGGTGGAGACAATTGAGCAAATAATAGGAGATCGTTCTCTTTTGGTAGGAGAGAAAGAATGTCCTATGGATAGTACTATAAATTCTTAGCCAAGGTTGATAGGATAATTGGAAAAGATGTTTTCAATTGATTCAATTCCAATTACAAGATTCCATAGTGTTGGAATGATTAAGAGTTGACAGTTGATGCCATACTCCTATCCGACTAGGACATTATATGGATGAGGATTTATATGTGTGATAACCGATAATGGAAAGGCTATTTGGAATCTCCGAAGTCGTTTGGGATCATGAGATGTGGCTTGTACTCTATATGATTGGTAGGCCATTAAATCTATTATAAGCTAATGGATTTAATCTTAAGGAAGTTGTTCTTTTAATTAGGCCTCAATTAAATTGGATATTATACTTAGTAGGTCACACACATATGGGCAAATCCAATAGTTTTGGGACAAGGGAGTAAATATGGAAAAAGGAGAGGTTTTTATAAAAGACTCCAAAATCTTTTAATAATAATAAAGAGAGCTTGAGCCCCACAAGCCAATGCTGCTCTATTTCATCCTTAGCCCTCTTCTTCTTCTTCTCCCACTCCAACAACCGCTATTAGATGGTGAAGCTTTATTCGAGACAAGTGGTTGAAGCCAACATGGAGGAGAACCCAACTTTGGAGGTAGCTCATGTGGATATGACCATGTTTGAGTAACTAAATGAGCGTAGCAATGTTCGATCTTCTCTAATCTATAGGATTTGAATCCCACAAAGGTACATGCTCAAAATCATTTTGAATGCTAATTCAGCTACGTCATTCGATTCTGATTGAGACCAAGATGCTGATATTTAAGGAATCAGAAATGTTTCACTATGCCAATCTAATTGGATTGATTCGTTATAATATTTATAATGATTGGAGGATATGATTTTTACATACTCATGTTTCTAGTAAAATGAGTTTGAAAATAAGACAACATAAGGGAATGTGTTTGCCTAGAATAAGCAAGAGAACACTATAGATTTTGTAATTGATGTAAAGTACATATCCATATATACTATAAATTGCTTAGCAAGTGGTCTAGATGAAGAAGTTTATCTCAGATTTGGGATTGTCTCTTCTATTACACATGCAATGGAGTATATATGTCATTAGAATTTTAAATACTTCTGCGACAATACCACTTAGTAAAAGAGATTGTTGCTTGTAGAGATATAATAAAAGATAGATTATCTTATGTTAATAATATTACAGATACACAAACTGAGGTGTTTACTTTAAGTGTGTTTAAGCATCACTTAGATCTGATGAAGATTTGATTGCTTTAGTGCAAGTGAGAGATTTATAGAAATGTATGTTTTACAAGCCAATATATTTAATATGATTTAACATTTTTTTAAATATCTCATTCAATTAAATCAACATACATTCACTACTAGCTCTTATTAGATACATGTATCGTAATGAAATTCTTAATCTTATGCAATGATGATTAGATCATGATGAGATCATGATAATTAGATCAATCATCTAGAGATATGTGATATAAATGTTCATAGTCATAGAATCCTTGAGATATAACATTAAAGGTCTAGATAGAATATTATATGTGATGTCTTCTCATAAGATGATAATGACTAATCTCATTAGTCATTTGTGTGGAGACATTGAGATATATGTATAGGTGCTCATTAGTGGAATGAGCTCTCTAAACTGACTGAATTAGAAACATTAAATGGCATCTTACTTAACTGTCAATTAGGATTTTCTACCATCACGATTACATGGTTGGCCCTTCGACTTAAGTCACCAAAGATGTCTTATTAGGTGTATCTTATACCTTAGCTATTGACTTATAGATCATCTAGTTTGATAGTCCAATATAGTTAATTGATCAAGTACAAGGGAAATCCGATGGAGGTAATTGAGCGAACAACAAGAAATCATTTACTCTTAGTAAGTGATAGGGAATGCCCTATGGTATTTTAAATCCATGTCTAGGATAGAGAGGATAATTGAAAAAGAAATTTTTTAATTGATCTGATACTGAGAACATGATCACAAAAGTGTCAATATACTAAGCAGTTGATAGTTAGTGTCATACCTCTATCTAATCAAGGCATTGGCTAGACTAGTATTTCTAACTCTGTGATAACTAATGATAGAAGGGCTCGATGGCGATGAGATCATCCCCAAATTCATTTGGGATCATATGATGTGACTTCTACCCTTCTTGAATAAAAGGTCATTAAATCTATTATTAAATAACAGATTTAATTTTTAAAAAAAAACTTATTTTAATTAGGCATCAACTAAATAAACTATTGAACCTAATAGGTCACACACAATATAAGTGATTCGTTAGTACAGAGGCATTAATACAATTTATAGAAATTATAGGGTTTTTATGAAAAATTCTAATTTTTATAAATATTAACGAATTGAGACAAACCCTATCAAACCAAAAATACAAATTTCGTGGCCAGACCCCTCCTGCTCTTTCTTCCATCCCAAAGGTTGCTAGCACATCATGCAGCTTCGTTTGAGATGAGTCAAAAGGTCCTAAGCGTAAGAAAACCCAACTGCGGAGAAAGTTTGTGAGGTTACTGCTAGAGATCGTGCGTTTGGGTGTCTTGGAGATAATGGAGTGTGCTATGCTCGGTCTTCTCTAGTTTTGAAGGATTGGTTGAATCCTATTAAGATATATTAAATTTGATGAAAAAGTTCACCAAGGTTTTGAATATGAAAATTTAATGAAGAAGAGAAAAACATTTTGCATTTTGTTATGGCTTATGACTTATTCTAATAAATACTTATTTTAATAAAATAAAATTTTATTTAATAATTTTTAAAAATAGACAAAATAAAATTAAATTTGACTTTATTTTTACAAGAAAGCATAATCATACTATTTGCAAGGATTGTAAAGCTATTCCAATTTAAATTTTAACTAGCTAGCATAGGTGAGTGATTTTATATCATAAAATTAAAATATAATCAAACACATTTAAAACAAATATTTATTATAGAATAAAATAAGTTAAAATGGATGAAACAACAAACATTTAAAAATAAACTTCTTAAAATAAACGATTGGAAGTCAGATGTGGATGTTAATGCTATGTGGATTGACATGACTATAAAAATTAGTGAGATTGCTAAAAACGTACTTGGAGAGTCCAAAAGATATGGCCCACCTAAAAAGAGATTGGATGGTGGAATAAAAAAGTGTAAAATATGATAAAAACTAAAAGAGATTAGTATAAAAATTGTTTAAATGTGATAACAACAAAATTAATGAATAGTAAAGCAAAAATAAGCAAAAAGGGCTATTATATGAGCAAGAGATAATATTTTTAAAACAAATGTATGAGAAACTTGGAACTAATGAAAGTGAAAAAAGATATTTATACATTAGCAAGGACGAGAGAGAGAAGGTCTTAAGATCTTAACCAAGTATGATGGATCAAGAATAAAAAAACAATTTTGATCAAAAATGATGATATCAAAAAAATTATAGAAAATTTATTTTGTTACTATTTATAATGACAACTTTACTAAAACATAAATGGCATTAAGAATTTGACAAAGTTTAATTTAAACTATATTAAAAGAATTTAATTTTTAAAGGTAACAAAATCATTGAAAATGATAAAAAAACAAGTAAGACTTGGTCCACATAGCATTCCTATTGAAGTGTGGAAACATTTGGAAGCGTTAGAGGTGGAATGGTTAAATTGACTTTTAAGAAAATTCTAATGTCAAAAAGAATGCCTAATAAATTAAGAAAGAACATCATTATGCATATTTTAAAAAAAATGAGATATAAGAGATTGTGCAAATTATATAGAGATCAAACTCATGAGTCAAACTATGAAATTATGTTAAAGAAATATTAAGAGACGATTACAGAATTGTACAAATATTTTAGCTAACCAATTTGGATGTATGCTTGGTCGATGTACGATTGAAGGTATTTTTCTTCTTGAATGATAGAGAAATATAGAGATATGAAGAAAGATTTACGTATGATGTTTATTAACTTAGAAATAGAGTTTCAAAAGAGGTTTTTGTGGTGGGTGTTGGAACGAAAGATGATATCATATACACAATTGATAAAAAATGTATGATGAAGAAGCATATGAATAATTAGATAAGAAACTAGAGATTTCTCTATCTCAATTGGCTGATATCAATGGTTTGTAATAAGTCTTTGTCTTTTTGCATTAGTTAATGACGAATTAACAAAAATTATACAAGATGAAATATCATGGTGTACAATATTTGAATACAATAACGTACTTATAGACGAGACCCAAAATTGAGTAAATAGGAAGATAGAATTGTGGAAAAACACTTTGGAGATTAAGAGTTTCAATATAAGTAGAGTTAAACATAATATGCATTTTAAAGAAAGTAGGTGATGGTGTTAGCTTGGATAGAGTAATATTATCTCAAAAAAATCAAATCAAGTATCTTTTATCAATTATTCAAAAAGATGAAGAATGTGATGAAGATGTTAATGATATGTTTGAAGTAGGATAGGTGCAATGAAGAATGGTTACGGGGTTCTGTTATCCTAGGATTCTACTTAAGTTGAAAAGAAAATATTATCGTATAAGACCTATGACGGTGTATGATAGTAAATGTTGGATAATAAAATAAAAACATAATTTTAAAGTAAGTGTTGTTGAAATGAGAATGTTAATTTAGATGAGTGGTCATATTACATTAGATAGAATAAAAAATTAATATATTAGAGAAAATGTAAGAGCTGCGATAATTGTAGATAAATTGAAGGAAGGAAGATCAAGATTTAAACACATTAAGCATGGACCTAAGGATGTTCCAATAAGAAAAGTAAAAAAAAATATTAAAATAAAAATAACAAAAAAGGATGCATTAGACCTAAGTTAACTTGGAGAAGGATAATTCAATATGATTTATTTGATTTAAATATTTTTGAATAAGTAACTTAAAATTGATATGAGTGGTAAAAGAAAATCCATATGGATGACTCCAAATAATAGGGTGGGCATTATTTAGTTTAAATCAAGAAACCAAAGCAAACCGATGGGTTCGGTTCGATTCGGGTTGATTTGGAGGGCCTATTCAAACAGTTTTCCAAATTATACTGAACTATTTAGGTTAAACGATTTGTTTCAGTTTACCTTAATGTGTAAGATCGAACAAACCCACTAAGGGTCCATTTGGATCCCAGTAAAACTAAAATCATTGAAAACCTTTTACGTTGCATAACATTTTCAGAGAATTTGAAATCCAAATGATCACATTTGGTTGCTCTGAAAATATTTTCTTATGAGATCATTTATCTTATTTAATTATTTGTAAATTATGTTGCTTAAATACTGTGTTATAATATTTTTAGTTACATAGTTCCTAAAAATATAATTTTTGTCAATAAAACATGCTCCTGATATCTACCAACTTAAAATTTAAACAATAGAATAATTAAATATAAAATATTTATTTTCTAAAATATTTACTTTATTTGATAGCACATAAAAATAAATCATGTTAGAAAAGATTAGATCCGATAACATTTTAATAATATATTAAAATATGATCTATTATTTTATTTATATAAAAAATATAATTTTAAGTACTTATGTCAATCACCAAATATAAATATAAATATTTTTATTAATAAAATTAGTTTTTATCTACTGAAATAAATTTTAAATAAAATATGTTAATGTAACTTACATTTATTAAAATTGACAGCATTTATTCAAAAATAATATATATTTTTAACAAAATAATATTTTCAGGTCAATTTTATCGACCATTATAGAAAATGGTTTCCGTCCAAAATTTTGGGACGCCGAAATCCTGCTTTCAACATGGTCAAAGGAGATGGTTTTCCTTTGACCAGCCTTTTACGTGCAACCAAATAACCAGAAAGATCACCATTTTGGGAAAACGTGTCCAGGTAACACATTTTACGTGCAAACAAATGACCCCTAAACTGAATCCCTATAATATCCTTGTACCTCTCCTATCTTTGCATCAGTATTTTAAGTAATAAATCAAATTTACAAGGGTAAATTAGAGAGGAAAGAAAAAACCCTAACTTGTCAACTAAACCCCTTTCTCTTCCCGTTTGCTTCTTCCCTAGTCCCCCGATAGGCATGCTCTACCTCTGTCAAATCCCCTTCTGAGCCTCCCCTTTTGGTCATCTTCCTCCCTAGTCCCTCCCCCGGTACTACATGCTACACGTAGCCTTACAAGAGAGTACGTCGCTACAAGAGAGTACGTGGTCACATGATAGGCACACGCACGTAGCCAGCCACGTAGGCCTGCCCTATTGCAGTGGAAGAGTCAACAACCCAACCTCCCAGTCCCATCACCCAGTGGCGCATTGCACATAGATGCTACCATCCTCAAGGCTCATGCACACGTTGGTCTCCTCCTCTTCAATAGCGCACATATGTGTAACGTTATGATATTTATTTGAATTAAATAATATTTATTATAATTATTTTGAGGTCAACGAGCGTTATCTCTCTTTCCTTCTCTCCCTTCCCGTTTTAGTCTCATTCTGTTTTTCTCACCCCCATCATTTCCGATTTTTCCTCTCTCGGATGCCATGGACGGTCGCTTCCTTCATCCCCTCCGCCGTGCGCCTCTCTTTCATCGCCGTTCGGCCGCTCAGCCGCCCGCGCGGACGCACCTTAGTCGTTGCGCCTCGGCCATCTCCCGTGCCTCCCGTGGCAGTGCCCCCCCTGGTTGACCCCCGCCCTGTCGCCCTCGGTCGCGCAAGCCGCCGCAGCCGTTGTTGTCTGCCGCCCTTGCTGCCCAGCGCGGCAGCCGCTGCCATGCGCCGTCCCGCCATGCATCGTCGCCCGCCTAGCCGCCAGCACCCACGCGCCACCCAGCTGCCTCCCGCGGCAGCGCCGCCGCCGCCCGTTGGCCCCGTCGCCCGCCGCGTGGCTGCCACACCCCCCAAGCCACCCTTGGCTTCGCTCGACAGCCCGCGGCCGAAGCCGCCGCCCACGTAGCTCGTCGACGCTGCCGACGTCGCACCTCCGTGTGCGATCCCCCTGCCGACGCCACCTCCGCGCGGCCATCGCGCCAGCAGGAGCCCGCTGTGTGCCGCCCTCCGCCGCGCTGCCGTGCACCCCGCCCCCCTATCCGCCGTGAGACCCCCTTCTCTCTCTCTCTCTCTCTGTGTGTGTGTGTGGAGGCGCGCCAGCTTCAGCCATCCGTTCGGTTGCTACAGTAGGTAATTTTGGTTTTTATTTTATTTTATTTTTATTTCACTCACAGTATCCCTCATCACCATATCCAGCATCTCTCTTTATCCTATCCTTATACACTTTGCAGCAACCTTGATTGAGGGAGTAAAATCCTTGTTGACCGGTTCACACCCCATGCTAACCTCGGATTGGAAATCGTCGACTCCAATCCGGTAGGCACCCTTGACGTGTCTATTATCATTAAAATTCTTATTTAATCCTCCATGACTTGTAGCGATTATTATTGATTTAATTAGTCGGATTAGCATTGTATGTTGTGGTGAGTGTGGTTAGCGGCATTGTTTCGTTCATATGTATTGGAGGTCGTATTATGATTATTTTAGGTTGTTTACAATATGTTAATCATTATGTTCTTGACTGATTTTAGTCTCTCTTTGATAACCTATATCTAGTTAGTCTATGGTTATTCTTTTGAGTTGATATCATTGTATATATACGATGATAGATAACTAATTAGATATTGTTTAAGTAGCTCATTTATCTTAATTTTTGCAGCCATGTTTATGTCATTAATTTAGGTGATAGGGTCCGATTGGGTCTGTTCCTATCATGTTAGTCTTTACTTATTCTTGTCATTTTATGATTCTAGATCATGCATAGGTGGTTTAGGTGTGGTTGATTATGCTATTGGCATTGGTGGTATATTTGTTTCATTGCATGGTATAGTTTATATCATTTAATCTTACATAAGTGTATCAGGGCAATGCATGATTGAGGTGGATGCATGATGCATTGAAATTATAATGAAAACAGCTACACCAGACTAGTTAGTCGTGACCCGAGGGCAACAGAGGTTAGAACAGTCCGGTGTATCCTTCGATCCCGGATACCGCGGTTTGTCCCTGTGCCACCACTGCCTAGGTGCACTATGGGATTTCGTTTAGATATATGGTACTGCTATATATGATAGATCTGGTGGTAGCTGGTTGAGGTGGCAAGTCGACGCATTCCTTGCTAATAAGAAAGATGTGTGGTTCTTATTAGAGGATAGGTGCATCTGTGTGAATGTGGTCTTTCATTAGAGGATAGGTGCATTTTTTATGGTATGGTATAGGTGGTCTAGAGATGTATTTCATTTTGTCAATTGTATGGTTGCTTGGTGTATGCATGGTTTGTCCCATTTTTAGCATATCATCTTATGGAACATATAGTGGGTGTTTATGCATGTGTTTACCTCATCTTTTCAGGTCGTTTTAAGGTGTTTATAGGTGCTGGTTGGTGTGTCTATAGGTTTTGGTTGGTAGTTTAAAATGCATGGATTAAGTCATATATCTAATATATTGACTAGTATATATTTGTATATAATTGGTGCAGGTCTGGGTACCTATTTTAATTAACATCTAGGGCCTTTTAACTATCCGATTGGGCAGATGATGGGGTGTCTACTGAGTCATCGTACTCATCCCAATCCTCTTATCAATTTTCAGGTAATCAGGTTTAGCGCCTCAGAAGCGTGATGGATCTATTCTCGAGAAGACAATCAGATGATATTTATGACTAGATGGTATCTAGTTTTGTTTAGATTGTAGTGATTAGTGATGTATTTGAATTTGAATTTGTGAAATTATGAACTTGGATTTAGTTGTTTTCATTCGTTCCAAACCGATATATTTTAGGGGTTATTTTCCCCGGTTACGTCGTCGGATTATGTTCCGCTGTGCATGATTAAATCCGGGGCGTGACAATATGCCAATTGCCAGAGCCAACCTCAAGGCTTCAACTCCTCTAGTCCTCAATATCATCCTCCTCTTCGACATGTTTGCCTTTTCACCTCTCCTCCCTCCTCTAATCCTCTTCTCCTCTCATCTTATGTATTTGTTCAACAACGTATGTTACAAACATTGATCGTCAACATTCAACAATGTTCCTCCTCTCATCAAGCCATAGTCAAATCATCAACGTTCAACAACATTCCTCATTTTGTCTCAACATCAACCATCAGTTCATCGCCACCCATTGTACAAGGTGATAGTTCCAATTTTCGTGCCAATTTGATTGTGCTCTTTTAGATGGGCAGGCGAATAAGGGACAAGGGAGTGGACTGATATATGATTTTTGCCAATATTTTGTGCTATTTTGCTTATGTTATTTTAAGACGAGACTAATAGAGGTTTGTGTTATTTCTAGCAAACATGTATGTGAATTGTTTGTGGTTTTGTTTGATTTGTAGTTTTATTTGATTTAGATTGTTATTGATTTACATTGTTAGATCATTTATGATTTACCTAGCACTTGGTGGATCTTTTTCTTTCTTACATATACTCAGTTCCACCCTTAGGCGTCGTTTGGTATCGGGATAAAATAGATGGGGATAGGGATAAACCAATTCGTGTGATTGACCATATCCCCGTTATGTTTGGCTTGACTTAGGATAGGTTTAGGGATAATCCTATCCCATGTTTGGTATGTTAACAATAAATTCGAGGATAACTTTAAATTTTTATATTTTTATCTTTATTTTTTATATTATATTATTCTATTATTCATAACATATTTATAAATATCTTAACACATTTACACATTTATATAATAAATTTAAAATATTATTTAAATATATAAATAAAAATAAGTTTACACGCGGACGGAGCTCAACCCGCCCCCCCTCCGGACAGAAGCCGGCGGACGGAGACGGACGGTGCTCCCCGCGGAGCCACTCCCCGACCCTCCTTCTCGGCTAGGGGTGGGCACAAAACGGTTCAAACTGAGAAATTAAATCGAACCAACTCATTCGGTTCGATTTGCGACCCCTTTCAATTTGATTCGATTTGGAAAATCTTTAAACTGATTTAAATTAAATCAAACTGTTTAAACTGACTTAATCAAAAAATATTAAAATATTATTAAAATATTAATAAAGCAACACCCCCCGGGCGGATGCTGCCCCCCTTCTCCCCTGGGGACGGAGCCCCCCCTCCCCCCCCCCCGGGCGGACGCCGCTCCCCCTCCCCGGCGGACGGAGCCCCCTCCTCTCCCGATGGATGCCGCAGCCCCTCCCCCCGGCGGACGGATCCCCCCTCCTCTCCCGGCGAGATGCCGCTCCCCCTCCCCGGCGGACGGAGCCCTCCCTCCTCTCCCGGCGGATGCCGCTCCCCCGACGGAGCCCCCCCTCCTCTCCCGGCGGACGCCGCTCCCCCTCCCCGGCGGACGGATCCCCCCACCCCCCCCCCTCCCGGCGGACGGAGCCCCCCTCCGCCCCCCGGCGGACGGAGCCCCCGCTCCCCCCTCCCGGCGGACGGCTCCCCCGGTGGATGCTCCCCCTCCCGGCGGACGGAGCCCCTACTCCCCCTCCCCCGGCGGATGCTCCCCCTCCCGGCGGACGAGCCCCCGCTCCCCCCTCCCCGGCGGATGCTCCCCCTCCCGGCGGACGGAGCCCCCGCTCCCCCCGGCGGATGCTCTCCCCCCCTCCCCCCGGCGGATGCTCCCCCTCCCGGCGGACGGAGCCCCCGCTCCCCCCGGCGGATGCTCTCCCCCCCTCCCCCCGGCGGATGCTCCCCCTCCCGGCGGACGGAGCCCCTGCTCCCCCCTCCCCCCGGCGGATGCTCCCCCTCCCGGCGGACGGAGCCCCCGCTCCCCCCGGCGGATGCTCTCCCCTCCCGGCGGAAGCTCTCCCCCCCTCCCCGGCGGATGCTCCCCCTCCCGGCGGACGGAGCCCCCGCTCCCCCCCCCGGCGGATGCTCTCCCCCCTCCCCCCGGCGGATGCTCCCCCCTCCCGGCGGACGGAGCCCCCCCTCCCCCCTCCCCGGCGGATGCTCCCCCTCTCCCCCCGACGGGCGGATCCCCCCCGCCCCCTCCCCGGCGGACGGCGCCGTACGAAGGTCGTATCCCCGAAATAATATTTCGGGATCAACTTAGTCTAAATATTAGGTGGGATGAGTTATCCCCATATTTATCCCTAATTTTGGGGATAACTTGGATTAATTTAATCCAGGTTAAACTCATGTTTAAACATGTACCAAACAGGAGATTGGGGATAAACCAAGTTTATCCTGGGTTATCCCCGTACCAAACAGGACCTTAAAGGTTGGTTTTCCCCATCTTGATCATGTGTGCAAGGATTACCTTTAAATGTTTGTAACTTCACAATTGAATGATTGTACGTGCATCTCAAACAAAATGGATGGATTGGAAATTTTGCTTTAGGTCCAATTATATTAGTTTACAATGGTATTATTTTTTTCTTATTTGGCACACTATTGCTTATTGTTATTGATTTTCTTCGGATAATCTATTATTCGAGTGCAAATTAAGGGTCTATTTGGTAAAGTGTAAAATCAAAATTCAAGAAAAAGTCTTTTCTAGAATGCACTTTTTCAGGAAATTGAAAACAAGGATGGTTGTTTGGTTAATTTTTCTGAAAAAGTTTATCAAGCACTTCTAACACCATAACAACCAAGATAATTTTATCTATATTTGTGTAATAAATTTATTTATTTATAATAAAATTTGATGTAAAAATAAATTAAGTAAATTATTTTCATGAATTTATTTTTTAATAAATTGAAAATTGTAATTTATTATTTAAATATTAAATAAATATTTTTATTAAATATAAGATATATTAGTTTTTATTTTAAAATTATTTTCAGTCATTTGAATATCGGTAAATCATATTTCTAAATTTCATATAAAAGTGTACTACGGTGTACTCATTTTATTCATTAAAAATTTTAAATATAATTACTAAATATACACTTATATTTTCAAATTAAATATATGATAAAATATTTTTTAACACTAAAAAGTTTCATAGAAAATTACTTTACTCAAATTCGTATGTTGTAAACCTACAACGTGGGAACTAAATAAAATATATACTGCATAATAGCACATCATAGTGTTATTGTGTTTTCTATATAAAATAAGTTAATTAATAAAATTGTTCAAACAATTTGCAAACTTAAGTTTCAGTTAAAATTTTATTGATAAATTTATTAAATAAGTCATTCATACCATAAAACTACTTTTTAAAAAATATTTTATTGTTTAACACAAGAATAAAATGAATTTTTATCTGCATATTCAAAAAATTGATTTCAAATAATAATGGGGTGTTTGGTTGCATGATAATGAAGGTTTTTGTTTTAATTTTTAAAAATTGTAAGAAAACTTGTTAAAAGAGGTGTTTGGTAACCATGACAATTTTATGTTTTAAAAGTGATTTTCTTCTCAAACAAAAAAAGAGGGTCTCACCTCTTTCTTTTTTCTTGTGGTCCCCCACTTTGTTTGGTCATGTGTGGTAGTTACTCTTTTTTGTAATCACATCCCTCCAAACATGATAATTTTATGTCATGAGTTGGTTCACTTTTTATTTTAATACAATTTTTTATCATGAAAGTGTACAAAAAATTATCGTACAACCAAACACCCCATAAACGAATGTACATCTTTCTCCGAAAAAGGCATCCACGATTCACCTTCTCCAAGCAACCAAATAAGTTGTTGCAATATGTTTTCATGAAAAATGATGTGTATTATGTTTTGGGGTGTTTGGTTGCATGACAACGAAGGTTTTTGTTTTAATTTTTAAAAATTGTAAGAAAACTTGTTAAAAGAGGTGATTGGTAACCATGACAATTTTATGTTTTAAAAGTGATTTTATTCTTAAACAAAAAAAGAGGGTCTCACCTCTTTTTTTTCTTGTGGTCCCCCCACTTTGTTTGGTCATGTGTGGTAGTTACCCTTATGGGGTGCTTGGTTGCATGATAATTTTTTGTACACTTTCATGATAAAAAAATATATTAAAATAAAAAGTGAACTAACTCATGACATAAAATTATCATGTTTGGAGGGATACGATAATAAAAAAGAGTTGCTATCATTCATGACCAAACAAAGTGGGGGATCACAAGAAAAAATAAAGAGGTGAGACTCTCTTTTTTGTTTACGAAGAAAATCACTTTCAAAACATAAAATTGTCAAAATTGCCAAACACCTCTTTTAATAAATTTTTTTACAATTTTTAAAAATTAAAATAAAAATCTCCGTACAACTAAACACCCCCGCTACCTTTATGGCCGGTCATTTCTTCTGCTATCTTTTCTCATCCATAATTAGTAGTACCTACCCGCTATTACCTGCAAATGCATTAATAGGGTGGAAGGTCAAACTCTGATCGGTTTTGTTATAATTTTGTTTTAAAATAAAGTTTGTCAGAGTGCAAACAGATTTTGTTTGAAATTTTATTTTAAAAATCTCATGTTTACGTGCTGTTTATAAACATTTTGTTCAAAAAAAGTAGAAAAAAACCTATCAAATAAATTAGAACATACCCATCAAAAACTCAAATGATAGACTAAATTGAACCAAATCGAATCTGACTTGATTTGATCTCGTTTAATTTAGATATTTTACGGTTTTATCTAGTTCGATTTCATGTGGTGTCAGTCTAATTTGATTTGATTTCTAAAAAATTTGATGAATTAAACCAAACTAAAACGTGCATATGTCTAGTAAGTAATTTGAGATTAAAATTCGAGTTAAATTGAGCTTAATTAATATATGTCTGTATAAAATAAAAATAAATAATTTAATCTGTAAATCTTTAAGGGTGCGTTAGGCGAAAATGAACACACAATTTTAAAAAAATATTTTTAAAGTGTTATTTTATTTCATAAAAAGTTGTTTATTTTAATTTAATAATTGACATATTATTTTGTATAGTGGTATAAGCATATCAGAAAAATAGCAATAAGAGGAAAAGACTTAAAAATTAATTGAAATGAGAAATCAAGTTTTATTATGAGAACCGAGAAGCAATAAGACATTTATCTACAACAAATTTTAGACAGGTATCTTTTTGTTCCCGCGTATTCTCTCATTTTTGAGTCATCTAGGATCCATTTGGATATGCGTAAAGCAATATCAAGAAAAGGCTGTTACCTTGTATATGATTTTCAAATAATTTAGAAAATATATTTATGGTTTCTATAATTTTTTTCCTGAAAATTATTTTCTTGTTTGGTTGTCGTATATTGTTTTTATAAAGTCCTAGCTTCTTGTACTTCTTACTACGTAGTCTATTAAAGTATCTTAATAGATAATATTTTATTCAGCAAGTTATCTTACAAATATATACTAACTAGACTTTTTAAATCAAACATTTATAATTTTTCGATAATATGAATATGTGATTTTATTTATTTGATACATACGAAATCCTTTTGTTTGAATATAATTTTTATATTTGCGTATCTATGCTTTTAGTTATATTGTGCAATAAAAGAAATCTGGATAAATTATATTCTATCTATTACTCTGAGTTCTCAATGGCTACTAACTTATATTTTGATAAAAAGTTTATAAAGCAACTTGTGCTTTAAAATAAAGCGACTTTAGCTTATAAATAATATTTTAGTTGATAAAATGCACACCTTAATTAAAATAAATAGATTTTAAGTAAGAGTACTTCGGCTATGTTTTTAGTTATATCATGCATTAAAAGAAATCTTTGATAAATTATATTCTTTTTATTGCTCTGAGTTCTCAATATCTACTAACTTAAAATTTTAATAGAAAAATATAAAGCAACATGTGTTTTGAAATATGCGACTTGCATAATAAATTTTATATACTTAATTGTTAAAATTTTATAATAAAATGACATCTAAACTTACGGGAGACAAAAAATTGCTGCGTTCCGGGAGATGTGATGACAAAAAATGCAGAGACAATGTATAACTAAAACAAGGTAGAGGAACACAAGAAAATAAGAGCGTCTCATATTTTCTTTCTTTTCCAATAAAAAAGTCTCTCTTAAAATTATAAAAGTGTAATGATGGTCGACCGTTTTTTACAAAAAATATTACAAAATATAAATTCATAACAAAAACTAAATTATCGTACAACCAAACACCCCTCAGTTTGTAAACAATATTTTTAGTCGATAAAATTCACATATCATATAGGCTAAATAAATTTAAAATTAATTTATTTTATTAGTGAAATGAGTTTTTCTTAAGAACTGAGTTGATATTTCATAAATTCTTTTTTCCTTCAATCGATTGAGCATCTAATATATGCTTAAAATAAAAAAATTTATTTAAAATATTGACCCAAAGTAAGGCGCATACATAGAATTCTACTTGGAACCAAATGCACCCTTTCATTTAAATCCATATCCGTTTTGATTTTAAGGTAGTCATTTTTGTTTATCTGAATTCAAAAACACCGAAAACCAAATAATAAAATAAAATAAAAGTCTTTACACGCAATTGAGCGAGCTGAACCATGTGGGGGGTCCTTGTTTTTTATTTTTCACTTGGCTTGTAGGGTTTTTGGTTGCAACATAAATTTATTTACACGTTATAAAAAAGTTCTATCTAAATAAAATCTAAGTTAACTAATAATATAAATTTGTTATATTTGAAAAGATGAGTTAAAAATGATTAAGAAGCGTGCATGACCTAATGCCCTGCTTAGTTAGAGTTTCATTTTTGGTACTATATTAATATTGATATTAATATTTTCAAATGTTAGAGTATCAATATTAAAAATAATATAAGTTGACACTTGTATTACATAATATGTTTTGTTTGTACTACAAATTTTAACATTGATATAATTAGTCAAACATCTTTTAATGATTTCTATCAATATCATTTTTAAAATTGATAGTGATAGAGATACTTAATAATGTTACCAAACAGGACGTAAGAGATGGATTTTTTTGTCCGATAAAAGAAATCTTTAGAAACATAAATTTGCAACAGTTGTTAAACATCTTTTTTTCTTGATGACATAAAATTGTCATAATTGAAAAAGTGAGCTATAAAATGGGAGCAAAAATCATATCCGATCAAAAGATAGAAAAGCAACAATGAAAAGAACGAGTTACACTCTTTTTCTGTCCAACTAGATTTTTTAAAAAAACGTAAATTCGTAGTGGTCAAATATTTTATTTACAAGTTTTGCTACATATATATATATATTTATAACAAAAATTCAATTTGTCACGTGACCAAACATCCCATTAACATGTAACATGAAGTTGGAATCTTCTTTTTTCTAAACCAACTGTGGTTCTACAATTGTTTAAAACAAAAAGTAGATTTCAAAATAAAATAAGTGCAACATTTTTCAGTATTTTATAAATTAAAACGCAAGCAACGCTCCAGAAATGGACGGAGAAGTTGTAAAAGAGAAGGTCTGGTAAATTTTTATATGTTATTTAATGACAATTATATTAAATATTTGAAAAAAAATTTGAATCTCACAATAAAATACAAATTACAACGTTTTCGACATTTTAATTATAAAAATTTTCCAACATTTATCTTACGTCGTTTCCGGCTTGGGCCATTTCTTTTCTGCTCTGCCAGCTCCCACTCCGACCTCACCTCTTCCCTCGTTCGTTCGACGCTTTCGACCTGTTCGAAATGGCGACATCTTCCGCCGTTCTCCCCGTCACAGGTTCCTCCTCCTCCTCCTCAGTCTGGTGTTGGCCTTGACCAACCGTCAGGTTTTCCCCTCTGCACGGCACAGGGTACTCCGATTACGAGTGCTAGCGTATTCGAGTCGAGGACCTAAATCTCCTATCGATTGCTTCTTGATTCAGAGCTAGGACCAGCTTGTTTTGCTTCTAAGGATAGACCGTTTTCTATTTCGTGGGTTTTTTTATTTTCTTCGCGATTTGTCTAAATCTACAACCAAAGTTTCTGCGGAATCTACTGTTCTACTCCTGTATTTACGTTATCCTCAAGGTTTTTTTTTTATTGTCTGGGACGCAACGATGCAGGTGGAATTCTTTTGGAGCCATCTAGAATTCGTTCTTCTAAGCTTCGATTATTTCGTGGCGGACATTCTCATTTGATGTTTCCGCGAAAAGCTGGCCAATTGGAAAATCGGCGAAACTTATCTATTTGTGCTGAATACAGGTATAAAGTTTTTATGGTACTATCTTTCCCATTGAAGCATGCCTTGTGAATCCTTTAAATACTTTTGCGTTCTTCTTCTTAGGGTTCGTTTGGTTTGGATTTTGTGTCAGAGATTTCTGCCAAAATCTCCGAAAGCTCATGTCCATGAGATTTTTTCTGACACTGATTCTGTTCGTCTATCTCTCTTTACTTTCAAAATGTCCTCTTTACTTTTACTGCATGGAATCGATTCTAGTGTATTTGGTTGAGATTTTAAGTTGTCGGAGATTTCTGACCGGAATCCCTCTATTAGAATCCAAACTAAACACGATCTTATTCAAAAATTGTACAAAGAAGTACGTTTTTGTGGAAGCATCAAGGATTGTCGTCTCAGATCTCAGCTTCGTCTCGGGTGGTGAAAGAGAAGAGATCTCGGAGAAATCTCAAAAAAATCTTGGGAGATCAGGTCTCAAATTTTTTGATCAAAATGTATATATATGTATGAAATATATCATAATATATTATAAAGATGTGAGGACATCAATGAATTTACATGAAAATATATAACACATTTGTGTGTCAACTGTGTGAATGAACAATTACAAAGCACTCTCAATACCAACAAGATGATCTTTGTGGTTCTAAAAGATTTAAACTTGTATATAATCTTATTTAAATATTGATATGGTATTAAGAACATTGTTGTGTTCTTGTTCTTGATTGTTTATTACAAATTGATGGTTAAATATTTATGAAATTGAATTGATGTAATTTGTTTATTACATAAGATATAATCTTTGTACAATAAATTGATGATCAATAACCAAATCTAAAATTTGAATACATTAAGAACATTATTTGACTTAGGTTGTAATTAAATATGTATGCTTATGTGACAGAGAAGAGAGTTAAAATAGATCATAAAATTTAAGTATATAACATATATTTATGATTATGAATCTTATATATATGTGATAGTATAAGTGATAGTGAAATATAGTGATATGTTTACACTATCATAAACAGGGCACAGAGCAGTCGTAGATCGACCTGTGCGGTCAGATCGTGGGGGTCAAGGGGGCAGTGCCCCTTGTGGGTGGTTTTAGGGGGGCAACGCCCCTCGAAGAAATTTTTTTTATGGACTAATCCACATGGGGCGAGATCTCGACAAGATGGAAAACTATGTGAAGCATTAAAACACGTCGCTGTTATTGGCACTGAGACTGAACCGATTTATTCTTTTCCTCTGGCAACCCATCTAACAAGATATGGAGGTGGAGGAAGCTCATCTTGTGCATAGTTGGGTGGCTTTGTCTGGGTTACCGGCATACACATGGTTGGTTCAAGCTATTTCAGCCATTTTCAAGCCGGTAGGAGAGTTATTCATGTTGACAGGGGGCTTGTTTTGGCTGACTATGAGGGAAATTATGGTGTTGGTGGAGCTGCTGAAGCCCTTCGAGGAGGATGTGAAGTTTTTGGTAACTTTAGAAGGGAAGTGGCTATGGATCAACATCTGGCGGGATAGTAGTGAAGCCTTGCTTGCATCAGAGATGTAGGTTACTTTTCAAAATTCAAATTTCTTTGATGTTTTGCCTAATTCCACGAATTCTAGCATTGATAATGGCACTATTTTGGGTGGGCAAGCTGCCTTGGGCTCAGCTAAAGGGGGCAAGAAACATTGGATTGTGGTGGAAACAATGGTGGCCTTGTTGGTCGAGGAAGAGTGTTTGTCTTGGAGTTTTGTCGAGACTCATTTAGAGGATGATCTGATTAACTTATATCTTGAACCAGCACGGGGTGTAACAGTTCATCCCAGTCTAATCTTAGTTTCTAAAGCAGAGGGCATGGCTGGTATTTTACTCACGGACCTTGTCCGACCTAGTTTTGTTGTTTGAATTGGTCTTCACCACAGTGGTTCAAGTGTTGATCCACTACATGAGCCATCATCTTCTTCCTCACTTGGCATTGCGAGCTCTCATGGTTTTCACCAAGGTTAAGTTCAGTCCGAGGACAAGGCTGTAGTAGATGGAATTGCCCAGAATAGGGATTTGATCATGTATGTGGTTATTGCCAAGGAGGTTTTAGCCATCCGTATTGTGCCGACGGAAATATGTTCATTTCTGGTTCATCTCATAATTTTAGTGCATCACTTCTCTAGTTGCTTTGGTAGCAGAGAGCCAGGATTTGTCTGGGCAAAGTGAGGACATTCTTTAGGTTTTTGATAGTGTTGTCAGCATACATGAATTAGTTGGATTGAGCTTTGTTGGGGTGGAACTGAAACTCATGTCCTTTGTCAAAAAATTAATAGAGGATTTTAAACTGTCGGCTATCCCTATGGATTCTCTGGAATGGGTGCCTTGGGTATAGTCTTGGTGGCCAGCTCCATCAGTAGCTCCATGATCTGCACAGTCAGCTCGATCTCAAGGACTATGTTAGCCTCAACCTCCATAAGCTACTGCTATTCGGTAGTCAGCACAATCAACAACTTGGTAAGTTGTTCAGTCTGCTCAGCCTTAACTATTTTATCAGCCTCTATAACACTATAGCTTACATTCTATAGCAACCTCAAGGTTGGCCTCATAGATAACCTCGATAAACGTATTAATTTGTTACTTGATTGTAGGTTATTGGGCGTAAATGTTGCCGATATATATTGGCTCTTTCAATGATTTGTACTCTTTATAAGCTCTCAAGCAAATATGTCTAGATGAGCATGTCGATTAACAAATCAGTTAGACCCCAATATGCGACAATATCCCTGGGGGACTATCTCACACAATTTGTCTTTTATGTATCTAACAGTCCATGATCTTGCTCAGCCTTTGATAATGCGATTAAAATGAATATAAGTCAAGCATCACCTAATACCTTGGTGCAATCATCTCAAAAAGAGATTGAGATATGACTGTTTGAATAACTCGACAAAAACACCGTGGTTGGTACCTCAAGCGGCAAGGTAACAACGAAACTAAAATGTCGATGTCTCGTGCAAGATAAGAATCTAAACATGTTAAAACAAGTTGACATAGGCTCTGATGCTAAATTGTTGTGAGACAGACCTAAAGATGCCATTGTAAAAATAAATTGAATATCCCAAAATGATTGCTTGGTATTCATTGAACTTAGTCCAAAAATATGTTGAACTAGGCTGAAATCCACTAAACTGGACGTGAACCAGGTTGAAATGCCCTGAACCAGGCTTGAAGGGTGTTGAACCGGTTTAAGCCAGGCCGGAGAGACTTGAACTGGCCTCGAACTTGGTTGGATTGAGAAAGCTAATTTGATCAGCCGAAGGGGGGGGGGCAATTGAACTGGCTGCGATCCCATTTAACTAGTTGGTTAGGAGCTAGGCCCAGGATGTTGGATCCTGTACGGCCTGGTGGCGCGTGTGAGTTGTCCGGTGCAAGAAGACAAATCGGGGGGGGGGGACATGGCATCTTTGGAGGAGCCATTGAGCGTGTTTGAAGAAAAGAAAACCCGTTAGGGTCGTGGAGTTCGTTGATGCACGGTGCTGGTCGGGTGACGACAACGGCGCAATAATACAAGGAGGCAAGGACGACACACTTGGGGAGGGCCATGGCCTCTTCAGGTGGTAGCCGGGCTTACGGGGGAGTTATGGTGAGAACTTGGCATACGCAATCCTCCTCAAGGGGATCTGTTCCTCCGTCAGGGGCATGAAGAACAACTGTTCTTCACGCTATATCGTTGCACCTTCTTCAAAAAATAGGGGACCTTGTATTAATTAGATAGGGAGGAGGCTGATTGGCGGGGTTGGAGATGTCGAGGGGAAGGTCTGGGGCCAGTTAGGGAGTTTCCAGGTTAGATGTGGTTTGTTGGAGTGGCATCGGAGGGAGGGCTTTTGAAATTGCTAGAAACAGGGAAGGGGTGGTTAAGATGATGGGAGCTATGTTGTGGTGTTCTTTTGGGCGAAGGCTGTTAGGTGGGGTAGGTGGTCTTAATGGGAGAGGTGTGACAGGAGGTGTTGGTCATGCCAAGAAGTGATGGAAGTCATCTAAAGAAGAACAATGAGGATCAAGAACCAATGGAGAAGAACCAATGGGGCTGAAGGGGGTCGTAGGAGAATAAATGGAGTTGTAGTTGGTCACTAATGATCTGGAGGAGGAAGAAGAAAGAACCGATGATACTGGAGGTGAGGGAAGGGAATCGGGCAATCTCGGGGGTAGAGGGGAGCTTGGGGTTACCAAGGGGTGAAGAAGGAAGCTGGGCATCCCTGGGGGCGGAGAGGAAGCTAGGAGCACCCGGGGGTGAAGGTATACCTACTGAAAGAGGGTGAGGTGCCAGGCATCGAAATCGTCTATTAGTACCGGGCATCAGAATTTGGAATCACTGGATCCATCACTAGATCTCCGATGATGGCATTGGGGAGGGAGAGCCAAGAGAGGGAACATGAACAATAATCATTTCATTTCATTGATTCATTATATCCTTAAATTTGGTTGTAGTAATGGCTTATATTTAAAAAAGGATCTGTAATGTTGTAAATTTTAATAAAACCTTTAGTCTTAAAGGAAATATGAAATCTTTCAGAAAAATAATTTATATTTACTAATTATTTAATATAAAATATCTCAATGTCTCCAAACTCGAATGGTAATGTCCTTCACCTTCTTGTCCATCGGATCTGATTTGGTCCTCATCATTCTTCTATTGCCAGCAGCAGGAGGACAGGAATTGACTGATTTTGGTTGGGAGAGCTGATCCAAATCGATCTCCCACAGGAATTGACTTGAATTGGTTGAATTGTCTTGGATTGGGACTGGATATGACCAATTCAGCTGATTTAGAGATTTGTCGCCAAGATTGCTAGAAAGGGTGGCTGCGGCCCCTGTTGGGCGGGGAAGACGGTGCATAAGGCTGCAGTGGTGGAAAGGGATGCTAGTGGGCCTGATTCCGGTGCTGATTCAACCCCAAATGGGTTGGAATTGGGCCATAATCTCACTATGATTTTTCTGGAGTGTTGTCAAAGTTTTTTTTAAATTTTTTTCTTGTTTTAAAAGAACTGATGTAGGCCGATTCCAAATTGTTTTCCCTTCCGAAGGATTGGCCGATCCTAGTGCCGATTCCGATTCCACGATCTATGCTATGTCCAGACCCCATGTAAACAAGCCCTGGCCTATCTGCCAAAGATACTTATGCTTTGCCTTCCATTCCCTTCGAACCAAATTCTGTTAATATCTGATATCCCCTTATAAACCAGTATCTAAACCAGGTCAATAACATACCATCCCCTTAAAAAATCTGAGAATCTTAAAAAATAAAAATTAACAAATTCTTGATCTGTTGAACCTCAACAAGTCCAGATGCTAAAAAAAAATCAGAACAGGTGAAGTCCGAAACCAGCGAATTGCAGAAGACAAAAAGGTCAAGGCCCTGGACAATAAGGAAATTCTGAGGGAACCTGATAATTCAGAAGCTTGAAAGATCTGTGAATCCATAAATCAGGTAATCCCAAGGTCAAGGACCAGGAAATCCAGAAAGTTTATGAATTGCCAAGAGCTGAAAAAAATGGTCAAACTAAATAAACTTGAAAATGCATATTTATGTGATTCAAATAAAAGAATCAGATTTAAAAGTTAAACAACAGTTTTCATGTTCAAGAATGTTCGGATCTGAAACTCAAATTAAATGCCAAGTTCTCCAGATAATAAACCACCAAGGGACGCAAGCCAACTGATGGAGATCCGGTTCAGCCCATTTAGAAGTTTTTTAAGTCTTGTTGTAATTTATTTTCAAGGGTTCTGTTTGTAAATATTTTAAGTATATGAGTCCTTTTCTTACATTTCTGTCCTTAGAGGGTGTAGTTGTAAACATTTTCTTTTTAGGTATTTTCTGTAAAGATGACTCCTCTTCATAAGGAGGATGTAAATGAAAAAAGAACACAATGAAATTTTTATAATGCTTTTGGTCATCGGTTTAGTGGCCCTAGTTTTTTTCACACCCTTTATGATGGAGGCCTTTTTCTCCGCCACTGACAAGAGGCCGGCATCCACTTTACTTTCAAGAGGAGGCTGGTTTTCGATTCACCCCCGGTAGGGGGTCGATTCCCATGTCTTTCTTCCACCTCTTCTATTGGCCTCCGTGCTATTCTCTTCCCCTTCCCCCCTCTTGGTTACGCAACTTCTAGTTTTGGTCCACCAGCTCGTTGTGGCTTTGGATTGCCTAAGTAGTCATCAGGCGGGAGTTCAGAAAGTGCTCATCGTCATCTGCATTGGCTCTGGTCTCATCCGGCATTCCTTGGATCTCAACAATCCACTTCAACACTTCCTTGCATCTCTCGAGAAGTACCCTTGTCCATCTTAACATTAGAGCTTGCTGATTGGAGGTGGCAAAACTCTCCTCCCTCGTCCCTGGCACCTCCTCTTCCCCCTGCCATCATCCCCTTCTGGTCTCATTGAAACCAAGGATTTTGGAATAGTAATTGGAATTGACAGGGACTGATTCTCTGGAAGAAAAACTGATGCTGATGCGGTTCGAATCTTTTTTTTTTAAATTTTTTTGTTTTCAAACAATTAAGAAAAATCAATACAATTTCTAAAAAATTATGAAACATTCTAAAAATTTGTTAAAAATATAAATTTAGTGTCTAACATGACATAAGAACCATAATACATGATCATTACAAATTTAAAATATATAAATGACAAATGATAGTGATACAATCATACAAATGATATACTTTTCACCATGGTGTCATCATCATTTTTGCTCTCCTCATAAGTATCCCATTCATTATTATTCCTCATGATCGGTGTGGGGCCTGCCGGTTTATATGAAAATAATGATTTAGCCACCAGGTTAAAAGCATAAGCTGTCTCTTGGAGAGGATCCACTGAATAACATGATTGGAAAGTTGAAGAAGTAGTCTTTGGATAATTGGCTGCTGCATACTCATCAAAATTCTTTTGATGTCAATGTTGACTTCTCCCACTAGAATGTTACCTGGAGCCCAAATCTAATGCACTTGCACCACTAACATATGCACTAGAAGTAAAAGCACCACCTTCTCTGGATCCCCCTCATTTGGATCCTTCTTCTCCTCCACCACTACCACCTCTTCTATATAAATGTAGTGAAGATTGGGTAGGTGGTATGCACTCTTCCCTATCATCCATGAAGGTGATACTACCACTTTCAACGACATGACATTGCCTGATGTCTAACTTCTTTTTTTTAGGTTCTTTTTTTTTACTGGGATAAAGTCCTAAGGCCCAATCTACGTTGATATGCCTTCTTCAATGCTGCAAAAGACTTGTGTGGCCTATGTGCCATTTGCTTTGTTTTTTTTGAGTAGTCACTGTAGTTGGGGAAAGGGCTAGGGGTGGGGATGAGACCTGGAATACCACTGGCACTGGGGCTGAAGCTGGGGATGGTCTAGGTTGAGTGTCATGAACAACCTCCTCTATAGGTTCAGCCTCAACACCATTAATCTCCCCTTCAGCCTATGCACGGTCATTTGGGTCAACTGGTGGTGCCCTCCCTTCCATCTCCTCTAACCATGTAGTAGGTGGGTGTTCTTTTTAGAAAATTGTGTCTGCATTCACTCTTTAGGCACCTGAGACTCTGAAGTAACTCTCTCTTCATAACGCTCTTTTGCAAATCTTACAAATCTCTCCTTTGTCAACTTTTGGTGAGCCTTGATGTTTTTTATCCGTAAGCGCATGTTGTAGTGACAACACCAACTTGTCTACCCTTTCAGATTTCAGCTTATTTTTTCTCTTTGTATGAATTAAGCTAAAGGTGCTTCAATTCCTCTTGCAGTAGGAAGAATTGGTTCTTTCGCTCAATATGTGCACAACAACGGAAATTAGTGGATTTCATCCACTTCTTGTACTCACTTGCACTCACCATTCAGCTGCAAAATAAAAAAAATCTTAACAAAGCATACTATTAGTGTTGTCAAATAAGAATATACTTAACAATAAATCATTATAACTTAGATTTACATACTTGGAGAAACTTTGTCATATGAGTATCTCAAATCTGGATCTAAGTACACTCTGACTTTCATTCTGTATGATTGCATCTAAAAAAAATATAAATATTACAAAGTTAGTAATTTAGTATTTTTTTCATAAACAAGTTCAATTTTCATTTGTTCCTTCTAACTTAGCCTTTGTCTTATCCTGCTGAGTCATGGAAAATCTTCTAATCACAACCAGTGTACCCCCCACCACCTCATTATTATTGCACATATTCTCTTCATATTGGATCTTGGGGTTTAAGAAATATCCTACATTGAACACATGATGGAAGATAAGGGCAAACATTTAACAATGAAAGAAGAATATTAAAATTAAAGTTTGTGAAAACTATCAATGTCTTGTCCTATTTGGCATCCACAATTTTCCACCACTGGATTTCTTCTCCTTTATCCTCAACTTTGCCCTGTCCATTGCATCATATAGATTTCTTATTTGATTTCTATCATCTGAGTCCATTAACCTTAACACATTTACTAGTGACTCAATGATGGATAGATAATATTGGATCCTCTCCTAAAAATATTTGTCCATGATGAACCTCTCCATTTGTGTCAAGATTTTTAATTAATCTATCATATTATAAAAATCAGTCATGTACATTATTTATTCCTAGGATGCAATGAACTGCACCAATACATGTCTATGCATATGTAAACTCTCAAAGACAATAAAATTTGTAGCAAATCTTGTGGGCCTAGGCCTAATGAGATTGCGTCCCTCTGTATATTGTCTCATAATATGAAGCAAATGGAGATGTGAATAAATAAAAGATATGATAAGCTGAGCCTGACTGACAAGTGTAGACACCAATGGCTCCTTAGTCCTTACTAATATCCTCCAGCAAGATTTATAGAATGTGCAGCACAAGGAAATAGAAACGGTGGTCTCTTCTCTATCAACTTCTTACCCGCTGCTTTGTAGGAGGGCTCATTGTCTATCACAATTTGTGCAACGTTGTTCTCTCCATTCTCTTCCACAACGGCATTCATCAAAGAAAATATGTAGTTAGCATTTTTAATCTGATTAGAAATATCTACTGCTTTAAAAAATGTGGTGCCCTCTGAATAGTAAATCAAAAAATTAATCATTAACCACTTTGTAATGCCAGTCCATCCATTGTACATCAATGTGCACCCTCTCTCCTTTCAGTTCAGCTTGAAGCCATCCATTCATGACTTCAACTTCTCTACCTCTTTCTCTATGTTGGCTCCATATATGTATCGGTTGTTGGAGACTTTAGTCCTGGTTCAACCTCAACTATAGTATCCACCATAGTTTAATAGTATGGATTAGTGGATACATATGGAAGGATACCTGAATAAACATGCATACGTAAATGTTAAATAAATTTGAAGAAAAAGTTAAATAAAATAATTTAACATTGTCAATCTCATACTTGAATGTAAGAAAAAGTTGACATTATGTCTTACTGCTCTCTTGGTAGTTGTGCTAGTTTCTTTGATGCTATTAAATGCTTACTTTAATATTTTCTGGGAAGTACTCTGCTTCCTAAAGCAATAGGGGTCATCTACTTCTGGTGCGGTGGTTTGGCATGTGAAATGTGAACAGCGATATGTCTTAAATTTCTCTTCTCCTACTCCCACACCCTCACTAGGTGGGGGTCGGCTAGACTGTGATTGTGAACGACACAATGGAATATGGCCATGTCTAGAGCCTTCTACTCCCTTCTCTCCTCCTCTCGTCTGTGGAAGACTCATCCTCCTCATCCTTAGGTATAAACTCAGCTTTCCCTTTCCCCTTCCTTTTATGGGTTGGGTAATTATCTCTTCTCCCCATGAACTTGTCATGTAACTCATTCCTCTATTCCATTCAGATCGACCTCTGTTAGACTCCTCTTGATATGTAAGCCCTCGTAGCTTTAGTACTCTCCCTAGCAAGGATTCCGGAATCGGAATCGGCCGGATCGGCCGATTCCTGGGAAGGGAATCGATTCCGGATCGGTCCGGAATTGGTTTTTTTTTTGAAATTTTTTTTCGTCAAAAAAATCTAAAAAAATCAGAAAAATTCTAAAAAAATAGGAAATGAGTTAGAAATTTTTTTAAAAATAACCAATGCATTTATCCACAGGACCACATCGAATAAATACTAATGAACTCCAATTGAAGACTTGAAGTTAAGTACATATTCCAATTCCATTGATTCAAAAATAAATGAGTTGATACATCATAAAAAAAAATTACATCATATCAATCTACTACCAATATCCAGGATATAGATATGGGTCTTCCTCCTCTCCCCGTCGCTCGTGATGCTCCTCCTCGTGCTCGGTCGTATATCTTGTCCGGGACCATATCCATATGAAAATAATGCCGATGCCATGCCATCAAGGTCGTATGGATCGGACTGCGGGACGACCGGGACGTAAGCAGAGGATGGTGGAGCTGGTGGTGTAATCCACTGCTGGTCAACCTGGCCAAATGCTAGATACTGTGGCTCCATAATATAAGACTGCGGTGTCTGCTCATCCAGCGTGTAATACGGCTTTGGAAGCCGTGAATCAGGAGACTCAGCTGCTGCTGATGGCTGCGTCGCTGGTATGCACTCCTCGTCATCATCACCTGAGGAGTGAGAAGGAGCCTGCGTGCTGTCATCTGGGCTGACAGGACGCCTGACCTCTGCCTTCCTTCTCTTCACCTCTTCGGCCCATCTCTCGAAGTACCGTAAGGACCGGAACCCAAAGTTTTTTTCAACTTTGCAAATCCTGCCATTTTCCGTGCAGTCATCTTTGTTTTTGTTTTCCCCGGACTGCGAATGGGCTGGGTAGCGGCCGCCTGGGGACCGGAGCCGGAGGCCGGGGCTAAAGCCGGCAGTGGCTAGACCATAGCCGCCGGGGGCGAAGAAGGCCCCCCTCGAGCACGAGAAGTAGATAGAGGTGGAGCTGGAGCATCCTCCTCGGCTTCAACACCATCCAACTCTCCTTCGGCCCGTACGCACGGTCATCGGGATCAAACTCGCTGTACGATCCCCGGCTTCCCTCTCCTCTATCCAGGAGGCAAGTGCATGCTCCTCCCGGAATATACGGTCCACGTTCACCTCCTCGGGTGGTGGTGTGGCGGAGAAATGTCTCTCGCTCGTACGGGCCACCCGCGAATCGTGCAAATCGTGCCTCGCCGATCTTCTCGTCGATCCTCGATGTTCTTTATGCGCGGCCCTCGTATTTGTAATGACAGAAGACCAGCTTCTCCAGCCGGTCTGAGGTCAACCTGTTCCTCCTTTTCGTATGTATCAGGTTGAATGTACTCCAATTCCTCTCACAGTGGGAGGAACTGGTGCTCTGGTTCAGTATCCTGATACCAATGGCCGCAAGTGGATTCCATCCACTCCTGGTGTTAACCTGAACCCACCACTCAGCTGCAATAAAAAAACAAGAAGAGAAAAGGTAAACAATTAGCCCATCATCTACCATAACTTATATGAAAAGAAAAGAAAATCGACATCAAGCTATTACTATACCAGGTGACACTTTGTCAACTGAATATTTAAGGTCAGCATCTGAGTATACGCCGACCCTCAGCTTGTACTTCTGCATCTGAAAAATTTATAAAAAAAATATTAGTTGCCTGGTAAGGCTACTCCAAGGTATTTAATGAACTCTAACTTACTTCTATCTCAGCCTCTATCCTGTCCTGCTGAGATCGGCACAGACGCTGAATAACTGCAAGTGTACCCCGCATCACCTCGTTGTCGTTCACCACTCCGTCCTCCATATTGGATGCGGGGGTTCAAAAAATATCCCGCAAGATTTTATTAGTTAACACCGTGCATATAAGACAATTATACAAAGAAAATAATTTTTTAACAAAGTTACTCGCAGTGGACATCGTGGTGCAAGGTCTTGTCCCATCGGTCATTTATGATCTTTCACCACTTCTTGTAACCTCTGGGATTTTTTTCTTTGATTTTCAGCTTTGCCCGGTCCATGGCATCATACAACGTTCCCATCTGGTCCCTGTCATCTGAGTCTACCAACCTCAAGACAACTACCAGTGGCTTAATGATTGCCAAGTAGTAGGCAATCCTCTACCAAAACCTCTTGTCAGTGATCCGCTTCTCAGACCTGACAAGAATCTCCAACTGTTCTTTCTTGTCATGCAGGTTGTCCACCATATAGTTGTAATGATCCCCGGACTGTGTGAACCTAACCAATGCATGCCTGTGCCGGTGTAAACTCTCCAGCGCAATGAAGTTCGTGGCAAATCGTGTCGGACCGGGCCTAACAAGATCATGCCCTCCTGTGTGAGATCTCATGATATGTAGGAGGCGGGGATGCGAATAAATAAAAGATGTGATGGTCTGCGCCTGCCTGACAAGTGTAGATACACCCTCCTCCTTGCCTATATCCTCTAATATGAGATCTATGGAATGTCCTGCACAGGGCACCCAGAAGATGTGATTTCTCTTCTCCATCAACTTCCTCCCAGCCGCCTTATATGATGGTTCGTTGTCAGTGACAACCTGAACCACATTGTCCTCCCCGATCTCCTCCACCACCCCATCCATCAGAGAAAAGATGAAGTCGGCATTTTTAATCTTCCCGTAAGCATCTACCGACTTCAAGAATGTAGTCCCCTCGAACGGTACACCAAGAAGTTTATCATACTCCTCTTGGTGATACTCGTCCACCCATCGCACATAATTGTGCAACCCCTCTCCTTCCACACCAACTTAAACCCATCCATCCACTCCCTCAACTCCTGGACCTCCTCATCCAGCCGCCGTCGTATATGTGTCCGCTGCCCGGGCTTGCAAACCCGGCCCGGCGTCACCCACGGCATCCACCATCGTCCGGAAGTAGGGGCCGGTGGTGCGCTGTGCTGGAATGCCTACATCAAGTTAAAAAAATTGGGATCAGGGTAAAATTAAGTTTTAGTAAATAAAACACACATAATGTCAATTTTAATTTAAAGAGTGATACCTGCATGTAAAAACCATTTGACAATGTGGCGAACGGCTCTCTTTGCAGCCGTTCCTGTTGCCTTCACCCCTTTCATTGCCTGCTTTATCCCCATCTGCCTAGCACTCTGTTTCGTAAATAAATACTCGTCACTCGGTGTAAATCGAGTGCTGGTAGAAGTGGAACGGCGGTATGGCTCCTGTCTCCTGGGGTCAGGCTCTCGGTCCCGAGTAGGGCGAGCCGATGCTGATCGGCCTAAAGCTGGGTCAACTCTGGACCCAGACCCTCCTGCTCCCCTCCTCCTGTCCTCCTCCTCAGCCAATGCACGCTTGCTAGCGTGCCTAGCACGTCTCAGCTCGGAGTCCATGGGCTCGTCCTCGCTCTCTGGCTCCGGCTCAGCTGCTGCCTTCCCCTTACCTTTCCCTTTGGAGGTAGGCAAATCGCGGTCCCTCCTCCTCTGGAGTAGCTCGTCGTGCAACTCCTCCCTCTGCTCGATCCTAATCGCCCGTTGAGAGGATCTACCTGTCATGTAGCCTCTCATCTCCTCACTCTTCTCCCTGGGCACCTTGTTGTTTCAGCCGGAACACCCCCCCGTTCATCTCCTTCCCACACCACTTGCACTGTACCCTCTTCCTGACTGGGTCTACCATCTGCCCGTGTTCCCAACCCACGTCGGAAGCACGTGCTGGTGCTGCGTCAATTTGATCGGCCATTGCTTAAATCTGCAAAAATTGTAAACAATGCACTAAAAATGATTAGATAACATAAAAATTGATTTAGACGCTGTTCGGGAAGCAGACAACCCAAGTAACACACCATTCGGTATGTTTAAAGGGTTACGTATTTGCCGGAAATGGTCGTAAATTAACGTACGGGGTATCGGAAATTTTTCCCGTACAAAGAACATTCAACCGATGTTCAAACAACTTGAGCGAAGTTATTCGATCAAAAATCACCGAGTTTAACTCTACTCGGAGTCGTCGTAAACGTGTAAAAATAGGCGTACGGGATATCCGGAATTTTTCCCGTGCAAAATGGACATAAACGGATAGTTCAAAACTTAAACGGACTTGTTCGGACGGAAATCGTAAGGTTTAACGACACTCAAACTCGTCGGAAACGCGTAAGAATGGACATACGAAGTTTTCGGCGAAGAAATCTTACCAAAAACCTTACAAAGATCGAATAAGAGGTTGATTCGATGCCGATCCGAGCTTGAATCGGCGAAATCCCTTGAAGGCCAAGCTTGGAATCGCCGGAATCGCCGCCGGAATCGCCGGAATCGGTGGAATCGCCGCGGAATCGGCCCTGGATCGACGGAATCGACCCTGGATCGACGGAATCGAGGCCGGAATCGACGGAATCGCGCCGGAATCGCGCCGGAATCGCCTGCGCAGTCTCCTTCCGCCGCGGGATCGACCGAGAGCTGCTCTGCGGGTCGATTCCGACCCTAAAAGGGCCGGAATCGGTTCGATTCCCGGTCCAGAGTCGAACCGGGAATCGAACCGGGCCGGGGTTGACCCGGCCTTCCGAAGAATTGGTCGGATCGACCGATTCCACAAGGAATCAGTCGGAATCGGATCGATTCCGACCGATTCCGGACGAATCGAACCGATTCCGCGGAATTCTTCCCGGAATCGGTCCTTCCGCCCGGAATCGGATCGGAATCCACCGATCCGATTCTGGAATCGGTTGGAATCGGACCGATTCCGCCGATTCTGCAATCCATGCTCCCTAGGCACCTTGACACATTTTTCACATTACCACCTAGTCTAATTATGTGTTGTTTCAATTGAAACACTCCTTTATTTATTTGTTTCCCACACTATTTGTATTGCAGCCTCTTATCCATATCCACTACGTGACCATGCTTCCACCCAATGTCATGGAAAGTTGGTGTATTAGACGTTTCTTGTTCCGTCGTTTAAGCTCTTTGTTTTACAATGTTAACAACTTAAAAATATTAAATGAAGTATTAAATAAACCAGAAAAAGATAACGAGATAGGGGGAAGACCGAACAACTCTCTTAGGAGGTTGGTCGATGTGGACAACCCCCCTCAAGTGGGCTGTTCGGCCATGAATGGGTGACTGTCAGGGCAAGGGGGACCTGAACGACCGTTTACGGGATTGTTTTGGACCTTCCGGTCAATTTCGAATGTTTACAACTTACAAAACAACGGAAATCAGGTATGTTAGAATTCATGCAAAATAAGTTTCAGAGGAGGGAATAGCTAGAATTGACCTAAAATTGTTTGAATTATTACTGAATGGCCGGAATCGATGTTGAATCACCTGAATCAATGCCGAATCGCTTGGATCGCCGTCGAATCGTTAGGATTGATGCCGAAATCACAGGTAGATCGCTGGAATTGCAAGCCCGTCATTGGAATCGCCTACGGATCATTGGAATTGCCAAGCCCTACTGTTGAATCGGTCTTCCGGGGTTGATGCCCCCCTTAAATGGCCGAAATCAGCTCGACATCGGGCCAGAATCGGGCTCGATATTGATTTTGATTGGGACTTAAGTTGTCTTTGTCGAATCAGTCAGATCGACCGATTCCATGTGTGAATCGGTATCGGATCGATTCAGATTGATTCAGGTCAATTCAATCGATTCCATAAGATTCTAGCTAGAATCAGTCTTCCCTATGGGAATTAAATCGAGATCGACCAATCTAATTCTGGAATCGACCGATTTTAATTTAATTCTATTGATTCTACAAACTATGACTGGAACACACCACGTAGCCTGCCTAGTCTTTGCAGCCTTCCAACCCTCCATCTCTTTCCAAGACCTTCCCCCTTTACCCCCAGCCACTCTGGGATCACCCTATCATTTCCCAACAACCCCCTGCTCAGCTGCGATTTGTGCGATGGCTACAACGAACCCGAAGACCATAGATGTTGGTTTCGATGATGAAGGAGAAGAGGGTTGAGGGAGACGGCGGCAATAAAGGCTACCACGGGCTCTTTCAGCTTCTCTCACCCCCCTCTCAACTGTGTGAGGGTGTTGACCATGCCACTGTGCTTTTTGCTCTTCCCTTGCCATCTGGATGAGGGTGTCAAAGATGAAGGCAAAAAAAGGGGGCCGACCGATGGCCTTGTTGTGACCTTTACGCTGTGGGTCCCTTCTCATGATTGGTGGTGCCATTGGGTGGCCACGAATCCCTGATCATGACATAATGGTAGATGTCACGACTCCCTTTGAGGTTAAGTTGAACTGGCATCGGTCGAGCTGGCTCTGCACACATAGCAGCTGGTTCAGTGAATAAACCGGCTGGTCTGGCTGGGTTCAGCCAGCCTAAGGCTGATTCAAACTTGATTGGCCTGGTTCAAGCTGGTTTGGGCCCATTTAGACCGGTTTAAACCCACCTGTGTTTCGTTTTGATAGTTTTGCTTTCATTTTAACCCTTTAATTTTGTTTTCACAATGTTTTAACTTGGGTACACCTCATTATCCTGTATCAAATTGGTATCAGAGTTTGGAATAAGTTAACTTTTGGGACGCTTTCATTGACTTTGACGCATAGTGGATAAATAAGTGCAGAATTCGTGATGTAGTTTCAAACTCATGGTCGAGTTTTCTTCCGGTAGGAAAGAATGATGGGGATCCAGTTCAACCCATTTAAATTTTTTTAAGTCTTTTAGCAATTTAATCTTGAGAAGATATTTGTAAATATTTGAAATATATTTCGAGTTTTTTTGCTTACATTTTTGCCCTTAGAGAGCATAATTGTAAATATTTTTTAAAGTGTTTTTTTTAAGTTGACTTCTCTTTGTAAGAAGGTCGTAAATGAAAAAAGAACGCAAGGAAATTTTTAGAAGGCTTCTGTCGTCAGTTTAAGTAGGGGTTTGGCCTTTGTTTCTCTTCAGCCCCTCTCTGATGGAGGTCTTCTCTACTAGTAGCAAGTGGCTAGTATCCGCTCTGCCACTGGCAGAAGGGCTGATTTTCGATTCACCTCATGTTGGAGGCTAGTTCTGACGTCTTTGTCTCACCTTTTCTATTGGCCTCCATGTCATTCCCTTCCCTTCTCCCTCCTGGTTATGCATCTTCTAGTTTGGCCCTCCAACTTGTCATGGCTCTTAGATTTTTTGAGCAGTCATCGGGTGAGAGTTTGGGAGTTGTTCACCATCGTTTACAATTGCTCTTTCTTCATTCTACGATCCTTAGACCTTGGCAATTTATGTTGACACTTCTTGATATCGCTCGAGAACGTGGTAGATGCTTAGAATACCCTTCTCCATCGAAGCCTACCAATTGGCGGTGGATGAACCCTCCTCCTCCCTCATCCCTGACACCACCTCTTCCTCCCCCTCACCGTCATCCCTATCCGGTCCCCTGGAATACACCACACAGCCTGCCCAGTCCTCGTGGCCATTTGCCCTATCCTATTTGTGCGACCTTCCGCCTCTGCCTCCGCCTCCGCCTCCGCCTCCGGCCCCTCTGGGATGACACTCACCTTCCCTGACAACCCCTTGCATTGTAAGATGCTTCTTGACCAACCCTTACTCCGTCCTAATCCGGACATCGACAATGATGTCGAAGACGATAGATGAAGGTGTTGATGACTAAGGAGAAGGAGAAGAGAGGTGAGGGAGACAACGGTGTTGAAGGCCAACATAGGTTTTTTTGACTTCTCTTGGCCCTAGGGCTACAAACGGGTTGGATTTAATATTGGAATTAATAGATTCAGCATTGGAATTAATAGATTCCGATTCTTATAAGAATTTAGTGTTTCCGATTATGATAATATCGAAATGACTAATTTTGATTTCGATTTGTTTTCGATTCTGATATCAAAATCGGAATTTTCTGATACTAATTCCAATAACCTATGAACCTAGCAAAACAATAATTTTTAACTCTAAATAACTTGACACAAATAACATATCTAATAAAAAATAAAAAACATAACAAAAATATCGCATGTCAATAATCTCCAACTCCACCACACTAAAATATGATTACATACATCCGGTCAAGTTCCGAAGATCTTTAACCATAGAACATTCTACCAACTCTAAAACACATGAATACGATATCATAAAACACAATATTCATACATAAAACACATAAATCCTATTAAGATGGGTCCATCTTATGCCTTTGGAAGGTGAAGACTTAACGTCTTTATTTTGAAACAAAAAAGGGTGACCTGTCACATAATTCCATCTGCGAAAGAAGTCTTTAAAGGTATCTCTCAGAGTTGAGAAGCATTTTTCTGCTATCTACATGTAGGCCTTGCCCTATGGTTTGTAGAATCGGCGGATCGGGTTCAGCCGATTCTTAAATCGTATCGGTACTCATTGATTTGATTCCTCACCAAATCACCGATCTAGCCGGTAGTCCCGGCTGGATCGGTCGGAATCGACTGGATCAGTTGATCCCAGACCAATCCATCTGGAACGATTTGGGAATCATTCGATCCGGATTGATTCCCTGGAAACCCAAAAGTTCCGTAATCGATCCGATTCCGGAATCGATTTCGGACCTTTTTAAGGGCGGGGGAGATCGGACCAATCCAGTGCCCCTTTGCCCCCTTTGACCATCCTCCCCCTCCCCTTGGGAGATCTAGGGCTCCCACCCTGGTGATCCTCCTGATTGAAGGCCGATCTAACAATTTTTGGGGCCGATCCACTCCCACAACAGGTAAGTAAGGGGGGACCTCCGATCCCCCTTCCTCCTCCTAGGCACCTTTGCATGTGCAAGCTGTAAGGGTGCCTCCTTCCCCCTTCCCCCAGGGGTGTAAACGGAATCTGATAATCCGAAATTTCGATTCGATTCTGATAAAAATTAACAGGTTTGGGAATTGTTTTTGTATCCTATAAGCTATCGGAATCGAAATCGGATATTCCGATAGCTTATCGGAATCGGAATCGGAATCAGGTGATTCCGTTTCCGTTTGTCCAATTTCGATAATAAATAAATAAAAATAAAAAAATAAAAAAAGTCAAATAAACTATAAAATATAATATATAAATTGATAAAATGATAAAAATAAAGTTTTAAAATATTATATCAAAATTTATTAATTATATGTGAATTATTAATGATTTTTTGAATAAAAATTAATATTTAATATTGAAATCGGAAATTATCGAATTCGATTCCGATTTCGATAACGGAATCGGAATCGGATCAAAATCGGAACATGGTGATTCCGAAAGTATCGGAATCGAAATCAGTACACCTTATCCCTTATCGGAATCGGAATTGGATTCTGTGATTCTGCTACTGAATTCGACCCGTTTACACCCCTTCCCCCCCTTCCCCAGTTCCTCCTCCCCCGACCCTGCAGGCTGCTGGGCTCCTAGCCTCCCACCCCCTTGGGGCTTGGGGGGTTGAATTCCACCCTCAAAGGGGTGCTAATCACCCTTTGGGGGTGATGAATAGTCACCCCCAAAGGGTGACTGTTTAGGGAAATTCCCCTCCCTTTCAACAGGGGGTGTTTAATTCCCCCATTGGGGGGTGGCAATGGGGGTTGAATTGCACCCCTGAAGGGGTGCTAATCACTTCTTCAGGGGTGATGAAGGGGTGACTGTTCAGGGATAACCCCCCTCTTTCAGCAAGAGGGTTGTTTAATTCTTTTATTGGGGGAATGGGGGGTGCATTTCATTGGGTTAATTATGTGTCTTTATGTGGTGTAGATAAGATGTCAGATGAGGAGCACGACACCGGCCCTGCAGAATTTCGCGACATTGGATGGCAATATGGCCATCTCCTTGATTCAAAGAAGAAAAGGGTTAGATGCAAGTGGTGTCAGAAAGATATGAATGGAGGTGTGTATCGGCTAAAGTAATATATAGTCGGGACGGGTGGCAATGTAAAGAAGTGTGATAAAGTACCGTCTGAACTTAAGGAGGAGATGAGGGCTTATTTAACTGGAAAGACATCACAGAGGGAGGTGAGAATTGGTTAGAGACGAGCTACATGACGAGTTGCTAGGTCAGAGAGACCGATCTTATGGCCAAAAAGAGTAAGAAAGGGAAAGGACCAGTACATGATAGGGTCTAAGTTGATTCTTCATGTTCAGAAGATGAGGAGGAGGCTTAGGTCAGGAGGGCTGTACACGATAGTAGGGCTCAGGCCCATGAGGATAAAAAAAGAAGACGAGGAGCAGGAGGTTCGACTGCTTCTCCTCCTGCTAGACGTTCTGATGTGGGGGCGGGCACACGCCCTGTTCGAGGAGTTGAATTTCGTCAGACACATTCTGTTCGACTGACGGGAGACACCGCCAGTTATAGGGAGAGTGGCAGAGGTCAAAGGGGTATAAAAAAATCATTTAAAAGAGTGAAGGCCTCGACTGGGGCTGCGAAGAAAGCCTTAAAGCATATGGTGAAGTTCTTTTTACATGCAGGTAAATTTTTGATGAAGTTGTTGTTAGTATTTTAATGTTGATATGACTTACATGTAATGATTGACATTTCTATTAACAAGGATGTCTTCTTCTCTTGTTTTTTTGTGTAGGTGTTCCGGCACATGCAGCCACGAGTCCTTATTTTTAGACTATGGTCGATGCCATTGGTGAGGTTGGGTCGGGGTTGAAAGCTCTCACATCAAAGTACATATATGAGACAAGCTTGGATGTGGAGGTTGATGAGTTAACCTCATGGATACATGGATTCAAAATCATCTGGAAGGAGAGGGGATGCATTGTAATGTGCGATGGGTGGACTGGAATCACAAGGAGGTCACTTGTAAACTTCCTTGTGTATTGTTCTGAGTGTACTGTATTCTTGAAGTCTGTTAATGCATCAGGTTAGGTGAAAAATGTGGACTACCTATTTGGTTTGATGAACAGTGTGGTGGATGAGATAGGGGAAGACAAGATTATGTAGTTTGTCATACACAATGATGCATCATATAAGACTACAGGGAAGAAGCTCATGGAGGCTTGACCACACTTGTTTTGGGTGCCCTGTGTGGCACATTCTATTGATTTGATGTTAGAAGACGTTGGTAGGGATCTTAATGTCAAGTCCTTGGTCAACCAAGGACAGCTGATCACCTCCTTTGCATATGGCCATCCACGACTTTTACATATCACGAGGCAGCACACCGATGGTCATGATTTGATTCCCTATGGCCTACCATCGCTATATGAATTAAGAGGGGCCCAAGGACATATACCCAAGACCAGCCCCATATAGTGTATGAAGAAGTTGAGTCCCTGCATGTGATGACCTCCCAATGCAACCCATCATATATATGGATGCAAAACACATAGCCTATAGCCCAAGGCATGCTGCCAATGCAAATCCGGAAGAGGAAAGGCCAAATTGGCTCCTCTTTGAAGGCCTCAAATATGTATCTCTAGCTGGATATATGCTTGTTAGTGAAGTAAGAAAATATGTTCACCACAAGTACCTGAAAAAGGGGGAATCCGGAAATGACAAACAGAAGGCCAAATTGGCTTCTGTTCAATAGATCCGGTTATGACCATTTGGGGTGGTATGATGACAGGAGGGTCACAGCCGGGTACATATGAAAAGAGAGAGGGCATGCCAATGGATCCCACTCAGAAGTACCCCATCCAGCCTAGGAGGAGGCCGGGTCCTCAACTCCATACATAAATAGGCAGGACGTGTGTTCTGACATATGAGACTGTGTTGGAGATGATAAAAAGACCTGCACAATACAAGGTTAGTATGTCACATAGCAGGAGGGATAGAGTTCCTATTTCAACTATCTCTTCCAGCATGGAAGAAATTGAGTGGAGACTCAATTAATTATGGCTCATAAGGGGGCTGGACCTCCAAGATACCCAGCTATATGTACGCCTATAGGAAGGCAGGGTATAAGTCAAGTGCTTGATTGCCAAACAGGAAATAAGAGAAGGCAGCCAGCAAACCCAATCAAGGGAGCCCAATCCAGCCGAGGAAGAATCCAAGGCTTCAAATGGATTCAGTGGAACCAAACTGGTTCCTGTTTAGCAGGTTCGGCAGTGACCTCTTTAATAAGTTATGCTGTCGATATAGACATGTGGAGGGGGGGGCAGCTATTTGGCCCGGGAATTGGAGGATGGCCCAATCCAGCACCTTGGGGGCTTGGGTCATCACACATGCTCAAATCAACACAAAAAACAGATGAGAAGAGGCAGCGGATATAAGGCAGATAATAGACCTACCCAATGGGATCCAATTCAGCATAAGAAGAGGTCGGGACCTCAAAGATACCCATATATGCATATACTTGAAAGATATGAGGGACAATTGATGAAGGCCCCGACCATAGATGGTGCATGAAAGAGCCGGGCCTTGCCTACAAATCAGGGATGGACACATAAGGACATCCCCACATACCCGGCCATCTACTTATATGTAAAATGCAAACATGAAAGAAGGCACTTGGAAGACTGCCAATCTCAAATAGATGAGAAGTCTAGCACCTATGATAATCCGGTAGAGAGAAAAGAAAAAGAAAGCATAAGTTCTACTTGAGATATATAGAATTGAGAAGATGAAAGCATAAGTTCTACTCACCCGGATATAGCTAACAGGATGTTCACCTTCACGGATCAATACCAAGAAGAAGGAGAGGGCATCCGAGAGCTCCAATCATGCAGATCCAATGGTCTCTCTTGGCAGGATTCAAGCTACAGCAGGCCTGTTGAAAGAAGATGGTGCGATAGAGAAAGATGGAGAGGCCAGCTAGAAGAAGGCCCCGCGGGTGGAGAGTTGGTCTCCAATGAGGAGACTTAACAAGAAAACAGATAGGAGGAGGATCCGCGGGGGAAGGAGGGAAGAAAATATAGGTTGCGCAATTCAAAAGGACCCGGGACCATCCAATGGATAGGATTGATCAATCAAATAAATTAAGGGAAGGATGAATCCCCCCCGGTCCACCGAAGTGACCCAATTGGATCCTTAATGGGATAATGTCCAATGGACCTACCTTAATGGGGTATCCGATGGACAAGTCATTATCAAGACTAATTACCGGATGAGTAATCCTCTCGGATCCTTAATAAGATTAATATCCATTAAGGGATCAAGGGTCCCGATTGATTGGATTAACACATGATTAAGGGCCGGGATTGACTAATTATCAAGAGCATTGGAGCATGGATGCCCCCGGTCCATTGAGATGGCTAATTGGATCCTTAATAGGATTAATATCCAATAAGAGATCAATGGCCTTGATTAATTGCAAGGACACATGATCAAGGGCCGGATTGAGGTTTGAACAAGTCAAATGAACCTTAGATCTCTTAGATGGCCAGCGGAGCACTATGATGGATCAATCGGATCCTTAATGAGATCAAGATCCAATTAATGGATGGAGGGCCATGATCAAATAGACCACCGGTCGATCAAGGATGCCCATCAAATAAAAGGCCGGGAGACAATGGATATGTCTCATTGGATGCTCCATCGCAAGAGGGAATATAGGAGATGGGGACTGCCACCTGTCCCCCCATGATCTCCCACTCCCCCCACTTCCAATCATGCGCACACAATTCTCCCCCACTACCGGAGCAAGGGGAGGAGTTCAGGGCCTATAAAAGGGCCTGCCCCCGCACATGGAAGGGGGTCGGAGAAGGCAATAGCCAGAAGGGAAGGAGGGAGCTCTTGTCAAGGTATTTCAGCAAAGGAGTTGAGTGCATCTCTGAAACATCAAGGAGAAGAAGCATCGAAGGTCTGCACTGCCATACAGCAGGATAAGTGCAAGGTTTGAAGGTTACAAGGTAGGGTATCATGTCCATTTTCCTACCTGTCCCTCTCTAAATACCATACCCATTGACATGCCAATATCTATCCCCTTGCCCGGCCATTTCTGAACACTATATCCTTTTGACTAGCTAATGCTCACAAACTCTTCCTAACTTGGTTAGAACATCACCCTGATTGGGTCGGAGATGTCTAGATAAATGGCAAAGCCCCGTGGGGCTATATGATTGTCATTTCTAACCTGAAATCCATCCTCATTTCCCTATACACATCAAGAGGTCAGGTCTGTAGGGGGGCTACCATAGCCAAGGGCTGGAATCCTGGATAGGTCCATTTGGTTAGAAGAATTTCAAACTAATGGACATAGGTAGATCATACCCGAGTCCCTCATTTGACCCCCACAATTGAGTCTACTTTTGTCTCCTCCCGGATATAGTCCTACAATACCATATATGAAACCTGTTTTGACACATACATGGACAGGTTTTGGCCCTCTCCTTGACCCTTTCTTTAGAGCCCCCCCTCGGCCTCAAGAATCTAGAGAAAAGACCTTCAGAACTTTACTATCCAAGCAGGAATTCAGAGATATATTATATCAGCAAGGAGAAACAAGGTTATATCCGGCCTCTTTGGGACCCACATAATGGACCAAAGATTCCCCGGGTAGCCTTAGCTAAAACAAGGAAATTGGAAGGAGATGGCCAACCGGGCCTTTGACAAAGTTGTGGTATCCAACCATGGAAGCATGCAATTCATGGTCCGAGGATGCCAAGGGGCTGATCAGAGCTCAATATTGGGCATAGTCCTATAAATATGTCTCGGATGGGACCAAATATATAAATGGTCTATTTTTGATCTATCCGATGATGAAGAAGACCAAGTTCGGGACAGATTTCATGACAAGGAGCCTTGACATAAGAAGGCTATGAGTATATGTATGCCTCACCATATGAGGATGTGTGAATTGCTATATGGCATAACTAATATACATGTGATGAAATTCATGGAAAGACGGGCAAAAACCAGTGCCTACCTATCTGTTTATATTCCGGTTATAAGAACCTTGAGTAGCACAGAATCTATGCCAAATTTCAGTCCATGTCATAGGCATGATTAGCCTATTATAAGGCAGACCTATATGGAAAAGGAATAATTGAAGTTTGATTCCACCATCCTACCCTATATAGGATAGTGAGCAAGGATCTCATCTTATACATATAGATGATCCGCAAGAAAATGAACCAAGTCCGGACATAATTAGACAAGGTAGGAAGTTGATCTCCAATATATCAAGGCTTGGGAATCAAGGCCAAGAAGGCCTGTGGAAATAAATCCTAATCCGAAGCATGATCAGGTGGAGTATAGCTCTACACACCCCTCCTAGACAGGAATTGGGACAATATGCCCATTTATTCTCAATTTATCTCATAGGGGATATCATGTAAAGAGAAGGCCCATCATAAACCGAACATCTATGTTAACAGAAGGCTGTATATATATATGGCATCCAATTGATTAGCGAGGCTGTGTCCACATATTCTGGATTAAAGCTGGGGTTATACATATATTCATTCACTTAATTCATCTCCCAATAGAGAGGAACCTAATAAGCTTAATCACCAAAAATGGAATGGTGAGGGGGGGGGGGAATGTGTTCTGCACCATATGGCACAAATGAAAATGTGATATTTAGGAAGCTCATTAGGATGATAAATCTGAATTTATGAGAGTAAGAGACTGAATTTTAACCTTCGGATTTCAGGCTTATGGACCTGATTTTAGACATCTAGGTGCTGGATCACCCTTAGATCTGAACATAATCAGGTCTTGTTCAAAATCAGGGGACCAATCCTTGGAGCTCAGGCTCATGGGCCTGATTTTAGGCCTTTGAATGATGAATTATATCTAGAGATGAATATAGCTCGCCATTTCCTTATTTGGAGAGAATCCCATGAGATTCTACTCTAAGTATCTTAAACCTTGATATCCTAGTTGGAGTTGGGAGATTTCTAATATGTAGAAATCAATAAATATTGGGCTTCCAGCCCTGGTTCCAACTTGCCTAAAAGTAAGGATAAGAGAAGGGGCTACTGTTTTTGGAGACTGTGCAGAGGGCCGAGAGGGGAGTAGCTTGCATAAGTATTATATGGCAGACTTATAACCATGGCCTAGCTATCTTAATAGGATGAATTCAATACCTATCATGAGGTAGATCTTAACGCATAACTTGGTGCTGATGCCTAGTCTAAGAGTTGGAAGGCCTTCACCCCCAGAGATCTATATATTGGGGATTCAAGGTCCAAGCTCTGATTTTGACAAAACAGGCATCTCAACAATGAGTCATCTGGCTCTGAAGCTAGATATAATCAGATTTCTAGTAGAGCTGATAGCCAGGCTTGGAAGTTTCAGGTTTCATAGGGAGACCCCAGCTCTGAGGTAAAATGATTGGATATGGTTTAACATAAAGACATGATCATCCCATCAGAGATAGATACGGCCTCCGTCAATGGACGGAGTATGAGACAGGGCTAGGGGCAATTGTCTGAGTCTTGAGGCCCCCATCCCGGAGGTTTATGTTCTAGGCAACATGGTTTAGCTTCTAGGACTTTGATTCTAAGTTCAGCCAGTCCGAGAGGTAGATGAGGATAAAATTTTGGTTGGTCTTGGATCTGAAGATAAGTAGGCCATGGACAGCTTGTAATAAGAGGCTAAGACATATGTCCTTTAGCCAATGCAAAGGGGTCTGATATGGCAGGTTTTGGCCGGATTTGGGTAATATAAAAGAGGGACATCTCAGGCCCGGGCTAGTCTCAATTTGAGACAGGTCTTAGAGCTGATATCCAATCAAGTGTTGGGAGCATATTCGGGACCAGAACCTGGTAATATTGGTCACTCATCCACCCCGCCCTCTACCTATACATAAGTCATCTATTAATTCCCCTCATCACTGCATAGCAACCCTCCATTGACCTATGTACAGGTCACCTATTGCCTCTTCTATCCGACCTATGTGTGGGCTATCCATTCAGCCCTTGTCGACCTATATACAGGTCATTGGGTTCAGATGTGTCAACTCCACAGATTGGTCATGTATCTAGTCTTTAGTAATCCCATAATTGGTCATATTTCTAGCCTACATTTACCCATATACAGGTCACATATTATTCCCCCCCCTTATCGACCCATATACAGGTTACAGGTTCAGCCCCCTCAGGCTCTTGATTTGGATTGTGTAGAGGACTAAGAGGGGTATCTCATAATCCTATATAAGTCTTGTATGGCAGACCTATATCCGGGCATAAGTGGTTCGGATAGTGGGCAGTACAGGACCATAAAGGCCCCATTTCAGGCCCCATCATAGGGTTGATTTTGATGTCCATCATATGATAAATCCTAATACCGGATCCAAGACAGGATGGTAATCAATCATAGGCCTGCCTTAAATAGAGATCTTGGGTGAGGAACTGACTTATGAGCCTAAATTCAGAGTTCAAAAATCTGAAAGAATGCTTTCGATAAATAGTCATATGCATGTGGTACTCAGGGGGCATATCTCTTGATCCTCGGATAGAGTCTAGAGGGAGAGGGAGTGGTATATTTGCTCCATATACAGGATGATTGGCTTTAGGCGCATATTCCATTTTACTAATTTTACTAAGTCTAAGATATCAAGACTTAAAATTAGAGAATGTCGAGTTACCTAAGCCTAGGATATAATCGATAACTCCATGCATACTTGTCTTCATCCTTAATATAAGGTGATAGACTTTGGTTAGTCCATATGTGGGACTAGATTTCATATATATGTATATATATATGATTGAAGTCAATGAGAATCTTGATCTAGATATACTCAGAGCTTAATAATTCAACCTATGTCTTAATACAAGATATTAGGTTGAGAGACTAATCTATTGCAAGGTGTGGTTAAAATCCTTGCCCACACCCTCAAGCACAGATATTAAGTTTTTGGCATTATCATTATGATGTCGGATTTAAATATTAAATCTGCATTCCATTGCTTTCATGGGGCATAATCCCCAGACACTGATATTTTATGGATGAATGTCTTCTTTCATATACAAATTACTACGACAGTTAATCAAGGGTGTCCGAGAGTCTCGGTGTAATTAACATCGGAAATTCGCAACTTCCGATGGAGAGAGGTCCAAAGACAAATTTTATGAACCCGAACCTCGACATACATACTTTATGCATACCACATATTCTGGCTAATATTTTCTATGAAGTATCATATACTTTCATAAGTAGCCAAAGATGAGATAATGAAAGTTCATTTCCCAAATAAACGGAAATCAAATGAATTTTCAAATCATGCCATACGAAGATAAAATTTTTATATGTCTTTATCCGTAATTTTTCTTTCGAGGTTTCACATAATAATAATACCTATTATTATTATCATTATTATTCCAACTCCATATGAACAGAGTGAAACATGTTAAATGGCAAAATTATCACATCACATCCATATAGTATTAATCAAGTGAGGACTGTGTAGCATGTAGATTCATTGGAGCATGCTGGAGAGGGGAGCAATAGATAGTACATATGTAATGCAGAAATGTCATAATCATGGTTGGCCAGGTCGGCGACCCAGTTGGCCGGGTCGGCCAACCTGGTTGGTTTTTAGGCCGACTGACCCGGCTCCAGCCCCACGACCCCGACCTAGTTGTTAATTTAAAATAAATTTATTATTATTTTTTTCCGACCCCGACCCGACCCGACCTCCGGTCCGACCCGGGTTGCGACCCCAACCGACTCGGGTCGGTTTTAGGCCCGACCGACCTGATCCCAATCCCCAACCCTGCCATCCTTGGTCATAATATCTTCTGTAAGTAGGATTCACCAATATCCCTGTTTATTTTCCATCTTTGCATTCGAGTGATAACTCAAGCAGGCTTCAGTATTGTTAAATGATAATGCATCAGAGAGATTGCTGCCATCACTACCTTCTCGTTCATTTTAGTGGATGCTTAGCTAAAACACAATTTTTTTCCAGGATAGTCTACGCAGTGTTATATGAGTAATTAGACTAAAAAAATTACGTCTTCTCTCTCGAACCAATTTTACGGTAGCCAAAGCATTCCCATCATTAGCATTTTAAGTTGATAGAACCACTTCGTCTATTCTTTGGGTTGCATATGCAACCCGACAGTAAAATATCTGTTTTGTATGTGACCATAAAGACAAGACTTCGTCAATAACTTGAAAAACAAAAGATAAGACGAGTTACAACAAAAAATGAGCCTAGAAAGAGAAATTTTGTTTATATCTGTAGGATGGAATGAAAAGCAAAAACAATGGAGACAAGGAAGATTTACTATAAGAGAAGGAAATTTTTTCAAACCAAAATATCTGGCTAAACAACAGAAAATGAGTTGCAACAAAAATTGAGCTTGGTAAAAGAAATATTGTTTTTATTCATAGGATAGAATAAAAAACAAAAAAAATGGAGACAAAGAAAGATTTACAATAAGGGAAGGAAATTTCTCCAAACCAAAATATCAGACGAAACAACAGAAATATATTGATGGGATATTTAAAAGGCCATAAATCATAGGGGTGTTTACATATCGGTCTTCACAATTATTTGTATTTCAATGTTTTCATAAAGACTTAAAAGTCTTAAAAAATCCTTGAAATCTTGTGTTTTCACGGGTCCACATAAAAGCACCATAACATGTTATTCAGATTTTTAAAAACACATCCCACAAATCATAATGTCCATGTCCATGCCTAAGGAAGATAAAATTACTCAGTAAAGATCTTTTACCTTCTATGTGATTACTGACTAAGGAATATCCAAGTCCATGCCTAAGTCAGCAGGAAACATATCTCACAAATCATAATGCCTGCGAAATGGTCAACATTGTAAATAACAAGTGACCTAAGAAAACTGCTTATTGGACAAGATACACAAAATATAATCATAATTAACAACCAGGAGCCCAGAGCAAACTGGACACTAGGGTATTCGTTGGACATTGCAAGTACAAACGAGATTCGCATACAACTAACTCGTGAGCCAACTTCTATCGCCCGTAGACAAATAGATCTCAACCTTAGACAGGCAAAATTACACAAGGAGCATTGTACCAGCAAACAGAAGGGACGGACCAAAAAGTTACCAAGTAAAACAAAAGATGTAAGTATTCAAATATATTTACAGCAAGTCCAACAAGGGATGCCAATCAAGAAACTGCAAATGCCTCAAAGTACAGGAAATGGGCTTACTCATGGATAAGAGTGTGTTTAGTAATTAAGATCAGTGAACTTATAAAACTTCCAAATCAGAGGAAGAAAATGATGTATCTCGGATGTGACTTATATATAAAGAAGTCGGCAAACATATGGAAAAAGGAGTCATAGCTCTGAACAGGGAATAAAGAAGCACTCAAATTTTTCTCCAAGAGTACTCAACCTAATAAGTCTTCACTACAAAATTACAAATAAAAGAACATTAACATGTTAATAAGTATCAAGCTTGACATTAGCTAATAAAAAATTTACATCCAGTGATACTTTATTTTCATCATCATTATCATGTATTTTAAATAATGGAGCATTTAACAATACATCATCTTTATTTCTTTCTCCATTTAAATTTGAAGCCAAGGGTATTATAGCAAGTTCACCTGATATATTCACTAAATCAAATAAAAACAAATCAAAGATAATTAAAGAAAACAAATATCATTAAGTCAAAGATATTGAAGATAGTTCATAATGTATCTTTTGTTTTATTCTTTAGTCAGTCTTGACAATAAATAAAACTTTCAACTATACTAAGCTTCAAAGAACTTCGATAAGCATCCAGAATTCTCTCTCAAGTACTGAATGCAAACTCGAAAGCAACAATTAAAATAGGAATTCCAAGAATATCACGAGCCATTTTAGCAAGAATTAGATATTTTTCTATACCTTTCAATGACGATCGCTGTCAACCAGATATCGGTCTCTCAACAGGGACCACAGATAAAGAAGTTCCGAGCAGGGAGAACATCTACATCGTTCTCTTCACGCCGATCTTTCCAGGTCGGCGCAATGAGAATCTACTGGAACGGCCGTCCGGCTACGCCCGTATGGGGCAAGGACGAGCCCAGGAAATATATTCCCAAGATTACTATGATTCCTCTATTCAATCGGTTCGACACTTTGGCCCGGCTGGATAAGGAAGACAGGCTGGAGAGGGTGCAATACAACCCAGCCAGCAAGTATGGGGCCAGGAAGATGACCTGGGCCCACAAGACTGCTCGAGCTGCAATCCAGGTCCGCAGCTCCCCGAAGAGTGGTCGGACCAATCAATCAAGGGGTCGGCCAGCATTTATCATTGAGCGAGTAGGGAGATACACCTACTTCAAGATTCGGGAGGACATATGGTACCAGTCCCAGAAACAGGAGGGGTATGACATCCCTCACGAAATATCTCAATGCATTGTCAGAAGGAGCCGGCATATGGTTACCGGTTCGGCAGGCGGCATACGCTCATATGCGAGTAAGTCGCTTACCCAGCGATACAACTGGATGGCGAGAAATAAGGAGATCGCCAGATCCAGGAACCTGGGGGCATCATTTCCCCAGCATAATGCCGAGAGGATCCATAACGCATCCTCTCATTCTCAACGACCCATCGTCAAGTTTGCCCCACCCACCCGAAAATTGGTGGTTGGTTTCGGTTACGAGACGAGAACCGGTTTTAAGCGGGAAGGGATCGAGCGGGAGTCGATATCTACTCGGCTCGTATATCCGGGTCGCCCCGAGAAGGATGATCGACGGGCGGCAGGAGATGGCAAATATGTCTTCAACCGTTATACCACGTCAAGTACTAACCGGCCGGATGAGACCGGGAGCCTTCTCGTCCCCATACTTGTCTGGGCCGATTACACGAAGCCGAGGACCAGAGAGCTGCACCGCCGGCGATAGAACCGGCTCAGCAAGAATTGCCCAGGCAAGAGGAAATAGATGAGGCTATACGCACCGATGATGAAGAGCCTCTGCCGGAGCGCGTTGATATCGCAGAAATCATGAAGGAAAATCAAGAGCTGAAGGCGCTGATCAAGGGCCTGCTAGCTATGCAGGCACCGCAACCCCATAAGGCGGCGGAAGTGCCAAATGAACCCTCGGCCGTACAACACAACCAGCCCCATATCCGGCAGGTTGCGGCCCGATCAAATACCCCCGGATGATACAGAGGGGGCAAGCGAGAGGATGAAGTCCGGCATAATTCATAGAGATTTCGATCCTTTGCAGATTTATCAGCCCTGTCCCAGAGGGCTATGATTGAAAGTATTGTTCAAGCTACGCTGACCCGACATGAGGAAGGGTTAGCCACCGTAGACTTGTACCGGGTCCCATATCCGATCCAGTACCAGTTCAAGAAACTGCCGCCGGAGGTGACGAAGGTCCCCAAATGCTCCAAATATGATGGGAGGGGATCTCCAAATGAACATCTGGCCATGTATATGACCCACATGGGAGAATTAGCCTTGGAGGATGCATACCTCCTTAGGTTCTTCCCTACCACTCTGACAGGAGCAGCCTTCGAGTGGTATTCGAAGTTGAAGCCAGGATCTGTGGCTGGTTGGGAAGATATGCAGAGGCGTTTTATCGAGCGCTTCAGAATGACAGAAAGGCCAGTTTCACTTGTGGAGCTGACATCATTAAGGCAGAGAAGGGATGAGGCGGCCGCCGACTATATCAAGCGGTGGCGCAACTTCAGCATGAGATGTCCCAATCCTCCCGTTAATGAAGACGCGGTAGGGTTGTGCAAGAGAGGGCTGCGAGCGGACTTCCATGAAAGGCTGCTGACAGCAAGCGTGCGGACTTTTGATGATCTAAACAAGTTCGTCACGGACATAGAGATGTTCTATGCAGATAACCCAGTTCCGCCTATAGCAAGGCCGAAGATGGCTAAAGATAAGCAGATTGCCACCAGGGATGTTCATACCATAGAGGCGGCTCCCCGAGCCAATGGTGGCAATGGGGGCAAAAAGACAACTCATACTCTGCCCTTTCCCCCGCCTCGACAGATAGTCAGGAACCAGTCAGCCCCCATCCCGAGGCCGACCTTGGAGGAGCGGATGAGCAAGCCGTATTCCTTTGATATTGGGATCACTCGGAGGCTCTTTGACCTATGTGTCAAAGATGATTTGATCACTATTCCTCCAGTCAAGAGACCTGGAGATGCCAACAGGTCTGCTGAGCCTAACTTCTGTCCATACCACAGAGTGTTGGGACATACAATCGAAGAATGCTATCCTTTCAAGGATCTGGTGGAGAAGCTGATCCAAGACAGCACAATTACCCTCGGTAAGCAGTTGATAAACCCACCTAAGCCACACCCAAAACCGCCACAAAAGCAGAATGTGGCGGTCAATGTTATCCACCAGGCACCGCCCCCAGTAGCGGCGGAGCATGAAGAAGCCCCTGAGGGAGCACAGCCCCCGGGGGAGGAAGCATATGTGTATGCTATGAGAGCCTTACCATTGCTTCAGAGGTTACAATGGAGAACTGAGGCACTTGGCCGGGAGATAGGGTTCGCCATGCGCAACCTGCCTGCTATATTGGCCGGACGCATAGTAATGGAAGATATGGCGCCCGATCCAAATATACCATAGCTGGCTCCTGATGAATCAGTTTCAGAGTCAGTTTCCTCTGACAGTCACACATCAGACGTCTCAGAGGTACAGTCTGGAGAAAGAGACCGGGTTGAAAAAGAAGAATCAGATACCTTCTCTGCCGAGCATCAGATAATTCGGCCACAATATGATACATACTCTTTCCCAGTAGGGATGACATGCAGGATTCTGGATTTTTGCGTTCAGCAGGGGCTCATACATGCCCCCCATTTGGCACAATATAATATTGGCTCCCCTAGAACCCTGTCTGAAGGCTGCATATACCATCGGACAAATGTGCATATTTTGGGAAATTGCAGGGGAGTGAAAAATATGATTGAACACCTGATACGAAGGGACATCATACAGCTGGGCAGACACCAGGTTCACCCTCCGCAACCACATGATAGGTTTGTCCCCCAGAATTTTGCTGTCAATGTGATCCACGCCACTCTAGCCAATAGTGCGCTCGGGGGGCAGGAAAACAAAACCCAGATACAGGGAAACAGCCAGCCTCGCACGTTTGCCGCATATCAGACACTTCCACTAAACATAATAGAGAGAAGTGTGAGGCTTAATGAACAGGCAGCCGAGAATGGAAATATGACAAGTGCTCAGGTAGATACGGCGGAGGCACCATGGATAAAGGTCCCCACCCGCCAGGAGAAGAATGAAGCCAGGAGGGAAAAGGCGAAGATAAAAGCCGAAGAGAGAGCTGCTCTGACGCCCATAAAGGCAGATAACGAGCAGCAGTCAGTCCATCATAGGAAACCTGTGCCTCCGACCATCCGTCGCAAGCAAATCAAGAATTGGAAAAAGGCACTCAAAAGGAAAGCCAAGCGACAGGAGGAGCAGCGACTGGCAATGGAAGCTCCAAGGATCCTCACCCCTGTGCAAAGACTACAGCAGGTCATAGATCAGTTGGAAGAATATGAGCCTAAGCAGCCTGCTGGACCGGCTCCTCTCGGGGCTTATATCCCCTGGGAATCATGGTCAAGGAAAATCCGGATCAAACAAAAGCTGGTCAAGCTACAGCAAGAGATGTTCGATAGAGCAGCATCAGATTTTTGGTCCGATGGGGAGGATGAAAGTGAGGTTGTGACTCAGTTCCGTAACCTCACATGCAATATGGTGAACATACCACCGCCGAGGAAGTTGTATACAAACAGCAATGGAACCCAGAAACAACCTCCCCACCGTCCACTGACATACCAGCGACGGAAACAGCCCAACATAAAAGGCAAAAATGCCAGGCAGTCGAAAGCACAGGATAAAGTCATATACTTTCGAGGTGAGCAGCATAGGCCAGTAGCGCCACCTATGGTCAGGCAGCCGCCAAAGAAGACTGTCAGTCTTCCTCCCATATCCGAGGAAGAGACAGGGGGCATTGAGGTCAGCCCGGTGATAGGAGAAAGCAGTGGAATCGACAAAACAATCGAGGGAAATGATAAGCAGATAGATGATCCCGAGATTAATGGAGTAGTTCCACCACCACAGCCAGGTCAACCTATATGTGAACCAGAAGAGGCAGTGGAAGATAATCCGGCACCAAACAGTCTCCCTTCCCCGTCCAAAGTCAAAAAGAAAATGGACGAAAAGGTCTTGAACCGCATAAAGAAAATGCCCGTCACTTTCAGTGTTTGGGAGATGTTATCCCTAAGCAGAGAACTGAGAGAGACACTGGTTTCGGTATTACAGGAGCCAGAAACATATGAGGTTCATATGATGGAGACGGCTTATGACGCTTATGCAGCATCAGTCTCCTTCGGGGATGAAGATATGCTGATCCCCAACTCGTTCCACAATCGACCTTTGTATATGAAGGGGATGATTAATGGACATGAGGTCAACAGGATTCTGATAGATGCCGGGGCTGCAGTCAACATCCTCCCTCTGAAGACTTTCAGGGCATTATATCTCATGCCACATATACAGAAAGCATCAGGAGTCAGGATCTCAGGATTCAATCAGAATTTTGAGGATGCATTAGGAAAGGTGGAGGTGGAATTAACCATGGGAGATTCCAAGACAAAAGTCACATTCTATATCATTGATAGTGACACCACCTACAAAGCATTGTTGGGGAGGCCATGGTTACATCAGAACTGCATAGTGCCCTCGACATTGCATCAGTGCATCAAATACAGCAGGGAAGGGAAGCAACATAGAGTCGATGCCGACCCCGCTCCTTTCGAGGTGGCCGAATGCCATTTGGCCGATGCCGAGTTATATCTGGGAGGCAGAATTCCAAGAACTGATAAGGGGAAAGAAGTCTTCCAAGCCGCTGATCTGGATGATGATCTGAAGGTCAATGAAACCAAGGCAGAAATACATCGACGGATGTCAAATACAAGTAAGACACAAGGTTCAATCCCCCGTGGGAACAGGCGCTCGACCAGATACACTGCCAATACAGTGATGAAGGCCCTTGAATACGGTGTCAGCATGCCTCCTGAGACTTTATGGAGCTTAGAAAGGCAAGACGGTTCGACGGTGGAAAGCCTGAGAACCTTTGAAGTAACGTTTCCTGGTGGGCGGTGCCTTGTCTTTTATTCAGAAGGAGGTGCGCGCCTTCCAGTTGATGATGATAATTTCGGTTGGGCTGATGACCCAGCCTCAATAATGGTACCTGTGGAGGAGATGGGGGATGTCTCACCTTCCATTCGGCATATGGCCTATAAGATGAAAATTCCACAGGAGCAGTCCCAATATAGGGCTGACATATTTCGAAGACTATGGGATTCTTCTCACCAGCCTACTGCCCAGAATAGACACCCCGGGTTGGGATATGAGCCCGGACGGCAGTCCTTAGCACACTATGCAGTGAACATGATCACCATACAACCAGCTAGTGAGTCTTCTGAGGCATTTTCTACTCACGACACGTCAGATGAGGAGGACAAAAGTGAGGAAAGCATCACCATACAGCAGGCTAAACATACACAGTCTGAAGAAGGCCTTGAAGAGCAAGGGACCCATGATAATAGCAGTCCCATACAGCCAGAAATGTCAGGGGAGATAAAAGAATCAGGAGGACTCATTGACTTGGAGCCCGCTCCTGAAGAATTTGAAGATGGTGGCCAAGCCACGGTTGATGACTTGATAGAAATCAACCTGGGCAATGATGAGAATCCCAGGCCCACATTCATAAGTGCCCTCTTAAATGAAGAAGAGAGAGAAATGTACAGGGACCTACTTCTGGAATATCAAGATTGCTTCGCCTGGTCATATCATGAGATGCCAGGTCTAGCACCCGAAGTAGCAGTACACCGGCTAGCAATACTTCCATCCGCTAAGCCGGTTAAGCAGGGCCAGAGGCGAATGAGAGCCGAATTGGAGCTTAAAGTAAATGCCGAGGTTGATAGATTGCAGGAGGTGCAGTTCATTGAGCCATGCAACTACCCGGTCTGGTTGGCTAACATAGTGCCAGTTCAGAAGAAGAATGGGCAGATCCGTGTTTGCATCGACTATAGAGATCTGAACCGAGCTTGCCCAAAAGATGACTTCCCCTTGCCAATACCAGAGAATATGGTTGATATAACCACTGGGCATGGGGCATTATCATTCATGGATGGTTCTTCAGGGTATAATCAAATTCTGATGGCAGAAGATGATAAGAACTGCACAGCATTTCGCACTCCTAAAGGCATTTTCAACTATAAACGAATGCCTTTCGGGCTCAAAAATGCGGGCGCCACATACCAAAGAGCCATGACGAAGATCTTCGATGAAATGATACATGACTTCGTCGAATGCTATATTGATGATCTGGTAGTGAAGACTGTCAACCGGGATGATCACATATGCGATCTAAGGAAAGTCTTCGAACGCCTCCGCTCATATAAGCTCAAAATGAACCCGATGAAATGTGCCTTCGGGGTAGCCAGTGGCAAGTTCCTAGGATTTATAGTCAGATACCGAGGAATTGAGATAGACCCTGAGAAGATCAGGGCAGTCAGAGATCTACCTCCACCTCGCAATATACATCAGCTGAGGTCGCTCCAGGGGAAGCTAGCTTATATCCGACGCTTCGTTTCCAACTTGTCAGGCAGATGTCAGCCGTTTTCAAAATTGGCCAAGAAAGGAGCAGTTTTCAGATGGGATAAGGACTGCCAGGCTGCATTGGATGGACTTAAACAATATTTGTTGAATCCTCCGGTGCTGGGGGCACCTGTCAAAGGTCGACCCCTAATCCTATATATCACAGCCTTGGATGCATCTTTGGGCGCCATGCTGGCCCAGGTCAACGATGAAAATAAGGAGCAGCCCTTATACTATCTGAGCAGGCGCTTGATAGGCCCTGAGCACCGATATTCCCCCATGGAGAAGATGTGCCTAGCGTTGGTCTTTGCCGCGAAAAAGTTGAGGCATTACCTTCTAGCACATGAGGTCAGCTTGATTTCTAAGGTTGACCCTCTCAAATTCATGTTGAGACAACCTGTCCCAACAGGGCGTTTAGGCAAATGGGCCTTAATGCTTATGGAATTTGATATCAAATATGTCCCTCAAAGGGCAATAAAGGGGCAAGGCATGGCCGACTTCTTGGCCGCCCATCCACTTCCAGATAATTCCCCTCTGAATTTTCAATTGCCCGATGAAGAAACTCTGAGGGAAGATCATGAAGTCCAGCATACGGATATTGACCACTGGCAACTATATTTTGATGGCGCATCCAGTACGGAAAGAATGCCCGGTGGCAAGATAAGGCCAAGGGCAGGGGCAGGCATTGTCTTCCTCAGTCCAGATGGAGGCGTCCTCCACAGCTCATATGCTCTAACAGGACCCCTCACCAACAATGAGGCTGAATATGAAGCTCTCATCATAGGATTGGAAATCGCCCTCGAAATGGGGTTGCGATGCATAAAGGTGTTCGGCGACTCATTGCTGATCGTCCAACAAATGTTGGGGATATTTGAAGTGAGGAAGCAAGAACTGGTGGCATATCATGCAGCGGCCTCCAGATTGTCAGATAAATTCTGCTTATTTCAGATCCACCATGTCAAAAGGAGGCAAAACTCACAGGCAGATGCCCTAGCCAAGTTAGCCTCAGTCATCAGGCTACCTCCAGAGGGAAGAATGGATGTGGTCATCAAAAATAGAAGGTTGTTCCCGGCATCGATAGATAAAGAGCAGGGACTCACTGACTGGGAAATAGATGCCCTCGATATGACAGAAGGCACCCCGCAGGAAGAGGATGATTGGCGTCAACCCATTATTGATATCAAGAATGGAATGTTGCCAGAAGAGCGGGCCCTGAGAATACAGATGGTAAAAAGGGCCGCTTCATATCAGCTCATAGATGGAGAGCTTTATAGGCTCATGCCTGAAAAGGAAAGAGCCATTCTGGCCAGGTGTCTCTCTCATCAAGAAGCATACAAATTGATGAAGGAAGTCCATAGTGGCCTATGTGGGGCGCATCAATCTGGCCCAAAGATGAAGATTGCCATCAAACTGAAGGGATATTACTGGCCTTCCATGTTTGCTGATTGCGAGAAATACGCTAAGGCATGTTTTGAATGTCAAGCGTTTGGCCCCATACCCAGACGCCCTCCATCTCAGCTACATCCAACCACTCCTACGTGGCCATTCGCCGAGTGGGGCATGGATATAATAGGACCCTTCAAGCCATCCACCAGAGGCAGCAAATTCATCCTGGCAGCCACCGATTATTTTTCCAGATGGGCCGAGGCCATAGCTGCCAAGGAGATAACTGGAGCAGTGGTTGCCCGATTTGTCCGGCAACACATCATTTACAGATATGGGGTACCAAGTCGGATCATATCAGATAATGGTACCCCTTTCAAGAATCAGGTCGTATACAAGCTGGCGACCAAATTCCACATAGACTGGAGGACGTCGACGGTTTATAATCCCCAGGCAAATGGTTTAGCAGAGGCGTTCAATAAGACCCTATGCAAGCTAATTGTCAAAGTCGTCGGCAGCAAAAAGAACAGCTGGGAGGATAGGATGCAGGAAGCACTATGGGCTTACCGAACCATCTATAAAACCCCTACCGGGTGTTCACCGTTTTCCTTCGTATATGGGAGTGAAGCGGTAATACCGATTGAAGTAGAGTTGGCCTCATATCGGATAGCCGTCCACCATGGCCTACCTACTAATGAGCCCGATGAGATAGAGAGAAGATATATGGAGCTGGACAAGTTGGAAGGGGATAGGCGGAAGCCTATAAACACCGAAGATATACCGAGCAAGGATGACTCGGGCTTATGATAAGCTCGTCAAACAAAGGGCATTCCGGAAAGGGGAGTTGGTGATGGTTAAGCAGAAAGATGCGATGGAAGCACGACCCAAGAATAAATTCCTTCCTAATTGGCTCGGCCCCTATGTGGTAGAACGGGTATACGAAGGAGGAGCTTATACAGTGGTCGACAGTAAAGGCAATATTCCTTTCCCTCCCCTGAATGGCAAACATATCAAGAAATACTATGCTCCTGAGCATGAATTCAGAGGGAGTTGGCCTGATAAGGAAGACCAAGTTCATATACACAACATTTGGTAAGAAAGTCAGGCATCGTGACTCCCAATAAGATTTTCCACCCCATCGGTAAGGAAGGCGTCCCGTAAGGATGACCCGATATGGTCCTTTTTATGGGAAAGGAGTCTCAGTTGCCCATGATGGTAACTTTTTTATCTGAGGCAACAATGAAGTCTCGATCCTCTCTTCCTTCATAATTAATTGGAAATACTTCCAAATGCCCCAAAATATGGGGATAGCAGTGGCACAATATCATTATACTATATTCATAAGCCACATCATATCTTCCATACACAAAAGCCTACAACCATATCTGTACGGCTGCCTTATGCCCATATTGAGGGAATAGACCCCCACCATATCATCACACATATTTTCGAATACATATATATATATATAGCCATCCGGCATCCATACATCCGCGTGCCAAGTACTGCTGTCCCTAAATAGGGGGCATACATTCCGAATATCGGTTTCAATCGATTTTTCGATACCGTTATGTTTTCTGCGGCTTCGAGATTCGAACATCAAGGTCTGTCATATGAGATCTGCCATTCTCGGTTTCGTTTTACGAAATCGAAATAGAGGGATCCTCGCAATACAAGGGATCCCGTTTGGTGTCGCTTTTGGAACACATATCATCAACTCAAAAGCAGCCTCGCAAGACAAGACAGATACTATAAGAAGCATAAACTGCTCAGTTATTCAAATAGGTTTCAGGATAGCACCATAAGCAGAGTTTATGAAGATGCGGGTGATAAATCGACGGATAATCCAAGAGCTAATCTAAACTGAAGGATGCAATTTCTTCAGTTCTTCAAGCTCGTTCCATAGACGTTTTGCCACAACAGAATACATAGAGTGGCGGGATTCGACATCAGCTATTTCCTCCACCAGTTGGGCATGATGAAGACGAGCAGCAGATAATTCTCCCTGCGCAAGGTCCATATGGATCTTCGCCTCAGTCAGCGAACCCTGAAGCTCTCCTAGGCGCGCCTTGGCTTGGCTTAACGCTTCAGCATTCTGCTCAATGTCAAGCAGCTTCCTGTCCATACGAGGAAGATAGGTGGTCTCCCACCATTCCTGGGTGTGCTTTGCCTTCAGAGAATCGCAGAAGCGGCCCCATAAGGCCTCGACTGCGGCAATCCAGGAGTTCATATCACAGCCTGTCTCACGATAAAAGGCAGTCATTCGCGCCAGATTACCGCGCAATTCTCCTATAGATGGCAGAGGATCCAATAGCGATTCCAGTCCGCCAAGCAGAGCCCTCCCGGCAAGCGAAAATGACACCTTGCCAATCGGAGAAGGATCTGGCCAGATCAGGCCCAGTTCAGGAGAACGGAATATTTCCCGCGACCCTGCATGATAATATAATGGGAAGTATAAAGTCTCGAAAGGATATGAAATACAGAGTATATACAGAAAATAGCAAAGCTTACGAGGATCAGATAATTCCGCGTGAGGAGCAGCGTTCGTCATCTCCACCTGCGATGGAAATAAGAATCGGGGTCAGAAGAATATATATATATAGACAGCTGCAAACAGAAGGGGGCATGGCAACGGTTGGACGATTATGATATCCGCCGCGTGATATTCAACCAGCACCTCCATCAGTCGCCTTATTGCGACTCATCATTTCCCGATGGATATTGGATGCACTTACCATAAAGAGTGATGAATATATACTATAAATGCATACGCTGGGCAATCATAGACCCAGCAAATGGATGCAGAAACCATAAATCCAACCCGGGATCGGAACAGTTACCCTCCTGGGCCATGGACAGAAAAAGGATATGATCCCCACGACGCCGGTAGAGCATATGGAAATGTTCCCCCGCTAGGGATAGCAGGCTTGCAGCAATATGCATATATGTCAAGCTTATGTCAATATGGATGCGTAAGGGATAAAATACGCAGATTTCATACATACATCATATACTAAGGCGATAGAACAGCAAAGGACAGCGAAGGACCATGTCAACGCCATTTGCTACAGCCCATATCAGCCCATATACATGACAGTGGCTGAACATACACATACCAGACATTGGCTAATAGAAGCACATATTTTCTAAGGCCAGCATACAGATTGATGGTAATATCCAGATCTAGAAGCAGCAAGAGCACCAGGTTTGGAAAACATAATCATTTATAAGGCAAGGCACATACGCAACAGCCAATGCACACGAGAGACATAATTCTCTATTCATCTGACAGCGCACATGCTATATAAGTCATTTGAAGCATAGATACGACATATAGACAAGCGTGCAGAATATAAGAATGAAAACAGTAAGAAAACCCAAATAGAGGGGAATGCGTGCACAGTTATATATATCAAAACATCTGAATATTCGAAGCAAAGTTCACCATATACAGGACTGTGACTCGATTATACTGACATAGTCCTAAAAGAAAGCAAAAAGATACAATGAAGCGGGCAGTCCCCGAATCTATAGAGGGGGACGACAAGAAGGGCGAAGCTGCTCCAGTGCCTCCAGCCCAGCTACTAGACGCTGCTCCTCGGCCTCTACCCGCTCAGACTCGGTAGACAGCTCATCAAGTGCCTCAGACAGTTGGGCACATTCAAGCCCAGCCTGGTAAGCACCTGCCCGAAGTTGTTCAATATACTTCAGGGACTTGTCAACCGCCTCCCGAAGATCATCAGCAGTCTCTTGAGCCTCAGCACGCAGGCTGGCCAGATGATCCCACTGCTTGTCGATGCGCTCCTTGTCCAGACGGACAGCCTGCAGATCCTTCTTCATCTCTTTCGCCTTGGGCAGATGTGTGATATCCCAGGCGAGGCAGGCCCCTTTCTCCCGTATAAGCTGGGAGAACCGGCCCCAAACTCTCTCCACAGCAGGAACCCAAAGCTGCATATCCCCACCCAAAGCATGATAGCAGGTCGTGGAGCGCTGCAGTTCCTCTTGCATTTCCCCCACGGGCAGAAGAGGGTCCAGGAGGCTATCCAAGGCGCGGATCATACTGTCTCCGCTGCTCACGCCCATCCTGGATACTGGAACCATGAAAGTAGGCCATGATATGCCCAACTCCAGAGCTCCAGCGTCCTTTGGAATGTTCACTGCATAAAACAGGGAAAAGGACATGTCAGAACACATTATACATAACATAAAGAGAAGACAAGAAAAGGAGGCAATATACCTGCCAGAGGGGTCGCCTCTACAATAGAGGCCTCGTCAATCCCTGCATACATCTTCTCAGAACGCGCCTGCAAACCAAGATATGCATACATCATATATGAAATCAATTGCAACAGTACAAAGCAGGAATATGGCGGAAATAAAAGGCATGTGACAAAATAAATACATGTTTAGGAGCTAAGCTTGTTTCGACTAATCTGGTCAAGGCATCAGCTATAGTTGTCAGATGCCCTGAAAGCTTAAGCAGTTCAGACTGCTCCCTGCAAAGTGTGGCTAGCCTGGCACATGTACCCCGCAAAGTAGCCCCAAGATCAACAGAGGCTGCACCAGAAGCATCTTTTTCTACGGATCCAGACCCTCCAGGAGTATCTACAGGTGGGTCAGCAGTGTCCCGGATGGTTGGAACACCACTGCTATGACCAGAAAAAGAGGGAGCAGCATCCATATCGCCCGGTCGGACATCTCCGCCGATCGATAGGCCTGGGATGTCTACCCCACCTGAAGCTGCAACAAACATAAGCATATAAGCTCATACAATCATAAAGAGCAGTCTGAAAGGATAAGACAACAATCGTCTCACATATCAAGGGACTAGCTGCCCTTTCATCACCAACCGCCCCTAAACATGACATATCGGCCCCATAGAGCCAACCGCCCGAGGAGGAGAGCGCGGCAACATCCGTCGGTCGTATGGACCCTCGTTCGTAATGCTAGGCCCTACATAAAGGGCCAACCATGTTAGCATTATACATAGCAAGAATATGGGAATAAGGAAAAGAGGGTCGAAAGCCATTACCAACAGGTGGCTCACTCTCAGTCTGGACAGCATCAAAGTCGATATCTCCTTCCCCATGAGATGACATAGGAGAGGGAGAGCGGGGTGTAGGAGAAGCTACTGGCAAGGGTATCTCCTCATGTGCAGGTGCCGCCACCTGGATCCCCTCTGATACAGATATGCTACATACAGCCACTGGAGTTTTTCCCCCACCAGAGGAAGAAGGGAAGCCTGCCCAGAATTGAATAGGGTTATAATTCAATATAAGGAATCACCCTGATATGAGTTGAGAGAGTCAGAAAATACCTTCCCCCTCACGAGGCCTCTTCTGAGGGCGAGATGAGTCCCCAAATAACTCTGATCTCTTCAGAGTAGGTTTCGAAGCCCCTGCTTCAGGAACGCCTGTGAATGAAGGTAAAGCAGCAGATAAGAGGGCATATATTTGATAAAGATAATATGAAGCCACATGCATACCTGAAGATGGTAGGTCAGGTGGCAGAGTGACCAGCAAGCCAGCATCCCGACCCACGTGTCGTGCTGCCCGAAGAACTGATAGACGCACTTCGTCAAAAGTGGAGGCTTGCTCGATGGCCAGGACATATCTGAGAGGTCCCCAGGCATAAACCAGTGCAGCGAGATGCCGTTGCCATACACCTGAGCGATCATAAAGCTCCAGAGGCTCCTGAGATGGAATTCGCCGCTGTCCAGTGCAGTCAAGAACCATCCGCCCATACCAGTCAATAATAGCCGGAGCAGCTGGCTGTCGTGCTCGATGTGCAGACCGAAGCGGCTCAGATAAAGGGTCAATAAGCCCCGAGTATGGTTCAAGGAATGGTGCAGGAAGGAGGCCAAGTCTGCTCCACTTCTGATATCGTGCCAAAAGCTTCCCCTTCAGATCTCGAAAATATCTATCGAGATAGGCAGGATCAATATCTACAGGGGCACAATCCTTCTGCTTCAATCTGGTGAATTCAGCTTTCGAAATAATAGCAGGAAGCTCTCGATAGTTGTGGCTGCGATGAAGCCACCAGTTGCCATATAAAATATCGAACTCACCAGTAGCCCCAATAGGAGGGATAACAATAGCAGCCTCAGTATAAGGCCTCAAGAGATAGTTCCACCACTCGGCAGCCACCAAATGATAATCTGGCTGGCGATATACACGGCAAGGAATGTCGAAATCTGCATTAGGCGGCACTCCTTGATCGAAGCCAAAGTTCCTGGCAAACCGGTGAGGGAAGTAGGGCTCCAGTATGGTCTGACCCTCTTGATGAAACACCAAGACACTCAGACGGAGGCTCAGATACCACTCCCTGCCAGCCCATTCAGAATGTCTGCCTGATAAGGGGCTGACCCACTGAGTACCCTTCTCACCCGGTACTCCTGAATGTGGTCTGAAGCCTTTGCAGCTATGATCAAACTTCAGACCTGGAGAGTTTTCCTTGGGCAATAGAGCAAGAGCACGTCTCCCAGAAGCAAGCTCATTTATAGGACGCCGAATACGCCGTTCTGTTGATCTCAACATCAGAGCTTGGAATGGATCTATGTTATCTTCTGGGGGAGGTACGCCATCAAATAAGAAGGATGCCCACGTGCCTATATAATGAGTAGCCATAACAACTCTGCAGTCCCGGGGGAAAGGATGAGTACTCAGGGCTCCCAGAGAATGATAGATGGCTGCCAGGGCAGCAGGTGCAATAGATAGCCGTTTCCCGCAGGCCAATCTGCAAGCAGGGTATATGACTCCAGCCCTGATAGAGTCCGCATCGCCAAATGGGATAGCAAAGGTGGACAACCAATAAGCGAAATATGCTGCCAAGTGTGTAACCTCTCCAAGCTCCCAGGGATCCTCAACTTCGGGGATATCACCCAATACGGATAGTGTCTGATCAAGACGAGGACGCGATAGCCTCAAAAGGCGAGTCCTGTCCCTGCCGAGCTGAGCAAATACGCGCTTATAACAGAATGGGCCCCCATAGAAATATTGAAGCCACGCCTGGCAACTGACTATGCTAGGACCATCAGAGGAGTCAGATCTGCTAATAAATGCCAGGTCCCGCCATACCTTCATAAGGAACCTGTAACAATAAGGCAAACAATAGTTGCCTGTCCCCGTGGTCTGGCACCGGTGCAGATCATCAAGCACCACCTCTTCATAAGGGTCCCCATGAATAGGCAACCCTGATAACATGTGGAAGCTCCAGAGATCCAGTGCGGTCTCACCCTCAGTAGTGGCAAAAGTGTTCCATCTGCGGTTGAACCTTTCTGCCAACGCCTGAATATAGCCCTCGTACAGGGGATAGCCATACAATGCTGCCCCCACCGCTGATTTCAGCCCCACACGGTCCAGACGAATTGAGAAGTTGGCTAGAACATACTCTAACCACTCGCAAGCGCCAGGCCTAGGACGGTGAGGAACAGACACTGATAGCCTGCCATACCAGCTGTCAACATTGCCAGATAAGATATCATCCAATATGCAGCGGCCATCATAATTCTCCCCACTATAGCGGGGATGACACGGCTGAAGAAATAGTCCTTGACGATGAGCCGAGGACACATAATCACACTGCCGGTTCAATCGCCATATTCCCGGCTGAAAATCGCAAGTCATAGTGCAGTCGCCGCCAATGTCACCAATCAGTCCCAATGAGCAGCGAGGAGGATATGACTGATGAGGAGTGGTCCCTAATGGGAATGCAGGATATGAAGCAGATACAACACCCATCAGTGAATCTCTGCCCTGAAGGATAGCACACTCGAGGTAATGTCGACCTCGAGGAGAAGAAGATGAATCTGGAATATCTTCCAAAGGACTCGGAAGTCGAATAAACTCCAGCAATTCTTCATCGGAAGGCAGATAGGCGGGATAGTCACCCGACCTGTCATATTGATAGCGGCCTGCGATATAGTGAATCCGGCTCACCTCGACAGGCCCCCTGACAGCTAGAGCATCCATAGGCTCCCTGGCAGCCAAATGGAATTGAAACTGCCCATATTGAGATCTGATCAAGCGACTCGGCTTCGATACATATACCTTAGCCGATCTACTATGCATCTCAGGATCCATGGAAGAAGATCCAGAAGCACCTGCACTAGCCATATAGCACCTGCAGCAGAATTTAGATAAAGATCAGAACAAGTTCATACAGCCGTCATAAAAGGCACTTTGGTCAAAACACGGGCAATCTCCCTACAGAATGTGGTCTTCGGAAGATTACCCGTGGGGGGCATTTGTTGGCACTCAAAATTTCTATATGAAATACAAGCATATGTAAATAGGGAATGAAAATATTTGATTCCCTATGGCCTACCATCGCTATATGAATTAAGAGGGGCCCAAGGACATATACCCAAGACCAGCCCCATATAGTGTATGAAGAAGTTGAGTCCCTGCATGTGATGACCTCCCAATGCAACCCATCATATATATGGATGCAAAACACATAGCCTATAGCCCAAGGCATGCTGCCAATGCAAATCCGGAAGAGGAAAGGCCAAATTGGCTCCTCTTTGAAGGCCTCAAATATGTATCTCTAGCTGGATATATGCTTGTTAGTGAAGTAAGAAAATATGTTCACCACAAGTACCTGAAAAAGGGGAATCCGGAAATGACAAACAGAAGGCCAAATTGGCTTCTGTTCAATAGATCCGGTTATGACCATTTGGGGTGGTATGATGACAGGAGGGTCACAGCCGGGTACATATGAAAAGAGAGAGGGCATGCCAATGGATCCCACTCAGAAGGACCCCATCCAGCCTAGGAGGAGGCCGGGTCCTCAACTCCATACATAAATAGGCAGGACGTGTGTTCTGACATATGAGACTGTGTTGGAGATGATAAAAAGACCTGCACAATACAAGGTTAGTATGTCACATAGCAGGAGGGATAGAGTTCCTATTTCAACTATCTCTTCCAGCATGGAAGAAATTGAGTGGAGACTCAATTAATTATGGCTCATAAGGGGGCTGGACCTCCAAGATACCCAGCTATATGTACGCCTATAGGAAGGCAGGGTATAAGTCAAGTGCTTGATTGCCAAACAGGAAATAAGAGAAGGCAGCCAGCAAACCCAATCAAGGGAGCCCAATCCAGCCGAGGAAGAATCCAAGGCTTCAAATGGATTCAGTGGAACCAAACTGGTTCCTGTTTAGCAGGTTCGGCAGTGACCTCTTTAATAAGTTATGCTGTCGATATAGACATGTGGAGGGGGGCAGCTATTTGGCCCGGGAATTGGAGGATGGCCCAATCCAGCACCTTGGGGGCTTGGGTCATCACACATGCTCAAATCAACACAAAAAACAGATGAGAAGAGGCAGCGGATATAAGGCAGATAATAGACCTACCCAATGGGATCCAATTCAGCATAAGAAGAGGTCGGGACCTCAAAGATACCCATATATGCATATACTTGAAAGATATGAGGGACAATTGATGAAGGCCCCGACCATAGATGGTGCATGAAAGAGCCGGGCCTTGCCTACAAATCAGGGATGGACACATAAGGACATCCCCACATACCCGGCCATCTACTTATATGTAAAATGCAAACATGAAAGAAGGCACTTGGAAGACTGCCAATCTCAAATAGATGAGAAGTCTAGCACCTATGATAATCCGGTAGAGAGAAAAGAAAAAGAAAGCATAAGTTCTACTTGAGATATATAGAATTGAGAAGATGAAAGCATAAGTTCTACTCACCCGGATATAGCTAACAGGATGTTCACCTTCACGGATCAATACCAAGAAGAAGGAGAGGGCATCCGAGAGCTCCAATCATGCAGATCCAATGGTCTCTCTTGGCAGGATTCAAGCTACAGCAGGCCTGTTGAAAGAAGATGGTGCGATAGAGAAAGATGGAGAGGCCAGCTAGAAGAAGGCCCCGCGGGTGGAGAGTTGGTCTCCAATGAGGAGACTTAACAAGAAAACAGATAGGAGGAGGATCCGCGGGGGAAGGAGGGAAGAAAATATAGGTTGCGCAATTCAAAAGGACCCGGGACCATCCAATGGATAGGATTGATCAATCAAATAAATTAAGGGAAGGATGAATCCCCCCCGGTCCACCGAAGTGACCCAATTGGATCCTTAATGGGATAATGTCCAATGGACCTACCTTAATGGGGTATCCGATGGACAAGTCATTATCAAGACTAATTACCGGATGAGTAATCCTCTCGGATCCTTAATAAGATTAATATCCATTAAGGGATCAAGGGTCCTGATTGATTGGATTAACACATGATTAAGGGCCGGGATTGACTAATTATCAAGAGCATTGGAGCATGGATGCCCCCCGGTCCATTGAGATGGCTAATTGGATCCTTAATAGGATTAATATCCAATAAGAGATCAATGGCCTTGATTAATTGCAAGGACACATGATCAAGGGCCGGATTGAGGTTTGAACAAGTCAAATGAACCTTAGATCTCTTAGATGGCCAGCGGAGCACTATGATGGATCAATCGGATCCTTAATGAGATCAAGATCCAATTAATGGATGGAGGGCCATGATCAAATAGACCACCGGTCGATCAAGGATGCCCATCAAATAAAAGGCCGGGAGACAATGGATATGTCTCATTGGATGCTCCATCGCAAGAGGGAATATAGGAGATGGGGACTGCCACCTGTCCCCCCATGATCTCCCACTCCCCCACTTCCAATCATGCGCACACAATTCTCCCCCACTACCGGAGCAAGGGGAGGAGTTCAGGGCCTATAAAAGGGCCTGCCCCCGCACATGGAAGGGGGTCGGAGAAGGCAATAGCCAGAAGGGAAGGAGGGAGCTCTTGTCAAGGTATTTCAGCAAAGGAGTTGAGTGCATCTCTGAAACATCAAGGAGAAGAAGCATCGAAGGTCTGCACTGCCATACAGCAGGATAAGTGCAAGGTTTGAAGGTTACAAGGTAGGGTATCATGTCCATTTTCCTACCCGTCCCTCTCTAAATACCATACCCATTGACATGCCAATATCTATCCCCTTGCCCGGCCATTTCTGAACACTATATCCTTTTGACTAGCTAATGCTCACAAACTCTTCCTAACTTGGTTAGAACATCACCCTGATTGGGTCGGAGATGTCTAGATAAATGGCAAAGCCCCGTGGGGCTATATGATTGTCATTTCTAACCTGAAATCCATCCTCATTTCCCTATACACATCAAGAGGTCAGGTCTGTAGGGGGGCTACCATAGCCAAGGGCTGGAATCCTGGATAGGTCCATTTGGTTAGAAGAATTTCAAACTAATGGACATAGGTAGATCATACCCGAGTCCCTCATTTGACCCCCACAATTGAGTCTACTTTTGTCTCCTCCCGGATATAGTCCTACAATACCATATATGAAACCTGTTTTGACACATACATGGACAGGTTTTGGCCCTCTCCTTGACCCTTTCTTTAGAGCCCCCCCTCGGCCTCAAGAATCTAGAGAAAAGACCTTCAGAACTTTACTATCCAAGCAGGAATTCAGAGATATATTATATCAGCAAGGAGAAACAAGGTTATATCCGGCCTCTTTGGGACCCACATAATGGACCAAAGATTCCCCGGGTAGCCTTAGCTAAAACAAGGAAATTGGAAGGAGATGGCCAACCGGGCCTTTGACAAAGTTGTGGTATCCAACCATGGAAGCATGCAATTCATGGTCCGAGGATGCCAAGGGGCTGATCAGAGCTCAATATTGGGCATAGTCCTATAAATATGTCTCGGATGGGACCAAATATATAAATGGTCTATTTTTGATCTATCTGATGATGAAGAAGACCAAGTTCGGGACAGATTTCATGACAAGGAGCCTTGACATAAGAAGGCTATGAGTATATGTATGCCTCACCATATGAGGATGTGTGAATTGCTATATGGCATAACTAATATACATGTGATGAAATTCATGGAAAGACGGGCAAAAACCAGTGCCTACCTATCTGTTTATATTCCGGTTATAAGAACCTTGAGTAGCACAGAATCTATGCCAAATTTCAGTCCATGTCATAGGCATGATTAGCCTATTATAAGGCAGACCTATATGGAAAAGGAATAATTGAAGTTTGATTCCACCATCCTACCCTATATAGGATAGTGAGCAAGGATCTCATCTTATACATATAGATGATCCGCAAGAAAATGAACCAAGTCCGGACATAATTAGACAAGGTAGGAAGTTGATCTCCAATATATCAAGGCTTGGGAATCAAGGCCAAGAAGGCCTGTGGAAATAAATCCTAATCCGAAGCATGATCAGGTGGAGTATAGCTCTACACACCCCTCCTAGACAGGAATTGGGACAATATGCCCATTTATTCTCAATTTATCTCATAGGGGATATCATGTAAAGAGAAGGCCCATCATAAACCGAACATCTATGTTAACAGAAGGCTGTATATATATATGGCATCCAATTGATTAGCGAGGCTGTGTCCACATATTCTGGATTAAAGCTGGGGTTATACATATATTCATTCACTTAATTCATCTCCCAATAGAGAGGAACCTAATAAGCTTAATCACCAAAAATGGAATGGTGAGGGGGGGAATGTGTTCTGCACCATATGGCACAAATGAAAATGTGATATTTAGGAAGCTCATTAGGATGATAAATCTGAATTTATGAGAGTAAGAGACTGAATTTTAACCTTCGGATTTCAGGCTTATGGACCTGATTTTAGACATCTAGGTGCTGGATCACCCTTAGATCTGAACATAATCAGGTCTTGTTCAAAATCAGGGGACCAATCCTTGGAGCTCAGGCTCATGGGCCTGATTTTAGGCCTTTGAATGATGAATTATATCTAGAGATGAATATAGCTCGCCATTTCCTTATTTGGAGAGAATCCCATGAGATTCTACTCTAAGTATCTTAAACCTTGATATCCTAGTTGGAGTTGGGAGATTTCTAATATGTAGAAATCAATAAATATTGGGCTTCCAGCCCTGGTTCCAACTTGCCTAAAAGTAAGGATAAGAGAAGGGGCTACTGTTTTTGGAGACTGTGCAGAGGGCCGAGAGGGGAGTAGCTTGCATAAGTATTATATGGCAGACTTATAACCATGGCCTAGCTATCTTAATAGGATGAATTCAATACCTATCATGAGGTAGATCTTAACGCATAACTTGGTGCTGATGCCTAGTCTAAGAGTTGGAAGGCCTTCACCCCCAGAGATCTATATATTGGGGATTCAAGGTCCAAGCTCTGATTTTGACAAAACAGGCATCTCAACAATGAGTCATCTGGCTCTGAAGCTAGATATAATCAGATTTCTAGTAGAGCTGATAGCCAGGCTTGGAAGTTTCAGGTTTCATAGGGAGACCCCAGCTCTGAGGTAAAATGATTGGATATGGTTTAACATAAAGACATGATCATCCCATCAGAGATAGATACGGCCTCCGTCAATGGACGGAGTATGAGACAGGGCTAGGGGCAATTGTCTGAGTCTTGAGGCCCCCATCCCGGAGGTTTATGTTCTAGGCAACATGGTTTAGCTTCTAGGACTTTGATTCTAAGTTCAGCCAGTCCGAGAGGTAGATGAGGATAAAATTTTGGTTGGTCTTGGATCTGAAGATAAGTAGGCCATGGACAGCTTGTAATAAGAGGCTAAGACATATGTCCTTTAGCCAATGCAAAGGGGTCTGATATGGCAGGTTTTGGCCGGATTTGGGTAATATAAAAGAGGGACATCTCAGGCCCGGGCTAGTCTCAATTTGAGACAGGTCTTAGAGCTGATATCCAATCAAGTGTTGAGAGCATATTCGGGACCAGAACCTGGTAATATTGGTCACTCATCCACCCCGCCCTCTACCTATACATAAGTCATCTATTAATTCCCCTCATCACTGCATAGCAACCCTCCATTGACCTATGTACAGGTCACCTATTGCCTCTTCTATCCGACCTATGTGTGGGCTATCCATTCAGCCCTTGTCGACCTATATACAGGTCATTGGGTTCAGATGTGTCAACTCCACAGATTGGTCATGTATCTAGTCTTTAGTAATCCCATAATTGGTCATATTTCTAGCCTACATTTACCCATATACAGGTCACATATTATTCCCCCCCCCTTATCGACCCATATACAGGTTACAGGTTCAGCCCCCTCAGGCTCTTGATTTGGATTGTGTAGAGGACTAAGAGGGGTATCTCATAATCCTATATAAGTCTTGTATGGCAGACCTATATCCGGGCATAAGTGGTTCGGATAGTGGGCAGTACAGGACCATAAAGGCCCCATTTCAGGCCCCATCATAGGGTTGATTTTGATGTCCATCATATGATAAATCCTAATACCGGATCCAAGACAGGATGGTAATCAATCATAGGCCTGCCTTAAATAGAGATCTTGGGTGAGGAACTGACTTATGAGCCTAAATTCAGAGTTCAAAAATCTGAAAGAATGCTTTCGATAAATAGTCATATGCATGTGGTACTCAGGGGGCATATCTCTTGATCCTCGGATAGAGTCTAGAGGGAGAGGGAGTGGTATATTTGCTCCATATACAGGATGATTGGCTTTAGGCGCATATTCCATTTTACTAATTTTACTAAGTCTAAGATATCAAGACTTAAAATTAGAGAATGTCGAGTTACCTAAGCCTAGGATATAATCGATAACTCCATGCATACTTGTCTTCATCCTTAATATAAGGTGATAGACTTTGGTTAGTCCATATGTGGGACTAGATTTCATATATATGTATATATATATGATTGAAGTCAATGAGAATCTTGATCTAGATATACTCGAGCTTAATAATTCAACCTATGTCTTAATACAAGATATTAGGTTGAGAGACTAATCTATTGCAAGGTGTGGTTAAAATCCTTGCCCGCACCCTCAAGCACGAGATATTAAGTTTTTGGCATTATCATTATGATGTCGGATTTAAATATTAAATCTGCATTCCATTGCTTTCATGGGGCATAATCCCCAGACACTGATATTTTATGGATGAATGTCTTCTTTCATATACAAATTACTACGACAGTTAATCAAGGGTGTCCGAGAGTCTCGGTGTAATTAACATCGGAAATTCGCAACTTCCGATGGAGAGAGGTCCAAAGACAAATTTTATGAACCCGAACCTCGACATACATACTTTATGCATACCACATATTCTGGCTAATATTTTCTATGAAGTATCATATACTTTCATAAGTAGCCAAAGATGAGATAATGAAAGTTCATTTCCCAAATAAACGGAAATCAAATGAATTTTCAAATCATGCCATACGAAGATAAAATTTTTATATGTCTTTATCCGTAATTTTTCTTTCGAGGTTTCACATAATAATAATACCTATTATTATTATCATTATTATTCCAACTCCATATGAACAGAGTGAAACATGTTAAATGGCAAAATTATCACATCACATCCATATAGTATTAATCAAGTGAGGACTGTGTAGCATGTAGATTCATTGGAGCATGCTGGAGAGGGGAGCAATAGATAGTACATATGTAATGCAGAAATGTCATAATCATGGTTGGCCGGGTCGGCGACCCGATTGGCCGGGTCGGCCAACCTGGTTGGTTTTTAGGCCGACTGACCCGGCTCCAGCCCCACGACCCCGACCTAGTTGTTAATTTAAAATAAATTTATTATTATTTTTTTCCGACCCCGACCCGACCCGACCTCCGGTCCGACCCGGGTTGCGACCCCAACCGACTCGGGTCGGTTTTAGGCCCGACCGACCTGATCCCAATCCCCAACCCTGCCATCCTTGGTCATAATATCTTCTGTAAGTAGGATTCACCAATATCCCTGTTTATTTTCCATCTTTGCATTCGAGTGATAACTCAAGCAGGCTTCAGTATTGTTAAATGATAATGCATCAGAGAGATTGCTGCCATCACTACCTTCTCGTTCATTTTAGTGGATGCTTAGCTAAAACACAATTTTTTTCCAGGATAGTCTACGCAGTGTTATATGAGTAATTAGACTAAAAAAATTACGTCTTCTCTCTCGAACCAATTTTACGGTAGCCAAAGCATTCCCATCATTAGCATTTTAAGTTGATAGGACCACTTCATCTATTCTTTGGGTTGCATATGCAACCCGACAGTAAAATATCTGTTTTGTATGTGACCATAAAGACAAGACTTCGTCAATAACTTGAAAAACAAAAGATAAGACGAGTTACAACAAAAAATGAGCCTAGAAAGAGAAATTTTGTTTATATCTGTAGGATGGAATGAAAAGCAAAAACAATGGAGACAAGGAAGATTTACTATAAGAGAAGGAAATTTTTTCAAACCAAAATATCTGGCTAAACAACAGAAAATGAGTTGCAACAAAAATTGAGCTTGGTAAAAGAAATATTGTTTTTATTCATAGGATAGAATAAAAAACAAAAAAAATGGAGACAAAGAAAGATTTACAATAAGGGAAGGAAATTTCTCCAAACCAAAATATCAGACGAAACAACAGAAATATATTGATGGGATATTTAAAAGGCCATAAATCATAGGGGTGTTTACATATCGGTCTTCACAATTATTTGTATTTCAATGTTTTCATAAAGACTTAAAAGTCTTAAAAAATCCTTGAAATCTTGTGTTTTCACGGGTCCACATAAAAGCACCATAACATGTTATTCAGATTTTTAAAAACACATCCCACAAATCATAATGTCCATGTCCATGCCTAAGGAAGATAAAATTACTCAGTAAAGATCTTTTACCTTCTATGTGATTACTGACTAAGGAATATCCAAGTCCATGCCTAAGTCAGCAGGAAACATATCTCACAAATCATAATGCCTGCGAAATGGTCAACATTGTAAATAACAAGTGACCTAAGAAAACTGCTTATTGGACAAGATACACAAAATATAATCATAATTAACAACCAGGAGCCCAGAGCAAACTGGACACTAGGGTATTCGTTGGACATTGCAAGTACAAACGAGATTCGCATACAACTAACTCGTGAGCCAACTTCTATCGCCCGTAGACAAATAGATCTCAACCTTAGACAGGCAAAATTACACAAGGAGCATTGTACCAGCAAACAGAAGGGACGGACCAAAAAGTTACCAAGTAAAACAAAAGATGTAAGTATTCAAATATATTTACAGCAAGTCCAACAAGGGATGCCAATCAAGAAACTGCAAATGCCTCAAAGTACAGGAAATGGGCTTACTCATGGATAAGAGTGTGTTTAGTAATTAAGATCAGTGAACTTATAAAACTTCCAAATCAGAGGAAGAAAATGATGTATCTCGGATGTGACTTATATATAAAGAAGTCGGCAAACATATGGAAAAAGGAGTCATAGCTCTGAACAGGGAATAAAGAAGCACTCAAATTTTTCTCCAAGAGTACTCAACCTAATAAGTCTTCACTACAAAATTACAAATAAAAGAACATTAACATGTTAATAAGTATCAAGCTTGACATTAGCTAATAAAAAATTTACATCCAGTGATACTTCATTTTCATCATCATTATCATGTATTTTAAATAATGGAGCATTTAACAATACATCATCTTTATTTCTTTCTCCATTTAAATTTGAAGCCAAGGGTATTATAGCAAGTTCACCTGATATATTCACTAAATCAAATAAAAACAAATCAAAGATAATTAAAGAAAACAAATATCATTAAGTCAAAGATATTGAAGATAGTTCATAATGTATCTTTTGTTTTATTCTTTAGTCAGTCTTGACAATAAATAAAACTTTCAACTATACTAAGCTTCAAAGAACTTCGATAAGCATCCAGAATTCTCTCTCAAGTACTGAATGCAAACTCGAAAGCAACAATTAAAATAGGAATTCCAAGAATATCACGAGCCATTTTAGCAAGAATTAGATATTTTTCTATACCTTTCAATAACGATGTCATTGCTAAGAACTGAAGCTTCAAAGTATAATTCCAAATCTGATTTTTTGGTTGATTTGAAGAAATTTCTTGTCAAACGTCAAACTCAACTAATTCATCCACAATTAAAGAACATGAAGAAAAATCAACAATGTCATTATCAAGTACAGAAGGCACACTACTACCACTTGTAATATTGCTAGGTCCACCTCTACCTTTATCAAGAGAACCTCTCATAAATCCACATATGTTTGATAAACTTCAGAAAAAGATATACGGATATCATCAATTCTTGTAGAGGCATCTAGTTCATAAATTTTTTCAAAAATGTATTCAATGATGTTCATCTTGTAACGCTGATTTAAAATGCATCCTATAGAGAAAACCAAACCCAAAGTGCCATAGTATTTATTGTACTTCTCATGCATTCTTGTGGCCATAGAAACAATGAAAAGTCATTCATCTCTTAACAAATTCTTTAATTATTTATGAATCTAACAAATATCATTGAAGTACAAAATTGCAGTTAGATACCTAATGTCAGAAAATCTATTTGTAACCTGTTAAAACAATTGTAAACAACTTTAAACATCTCACAATCTCCCACTCTTTAGAATTTGGAGGATCTTTGTACTCATTATCAAAACATGATAATTGGTCAAATGCATCACAGAATTCATATGCAATAGATAACATCATATAAGTAGAGTTTCATCTTGTTTGAACATCCAAAACCAATTTCTTCTTTAGTGTATTAACTTATTCTGCAACTTTCTTAAAATATTTCAATCTTATATGTGAACTTTTGACATATCTTACACTTTCATGAATTGTTGAAAGTCAATTTCAAAGATCATAAACTAACTTGGAAAATTAAATTCAAAATATGTCAACAACTTTTTACACGAAAAAGGGTACCATAAGAAGAATACGACCATTAGATTTTAGAATTTGACAAAGTTATATAGTAAGCATATTATTTGAGAATGCATTATTTAAAACTATATTGCATATTTTGTCATCAATATTCCAATCAAATAACCTTGTTTCTTTCACTCTGGCAATCTCCACACTAATAAGACTTTACATTTACAAAGTTCAAAATTCTCTTTTACAAGTTTCAATCTTTATCAACAAAATGACAAGTTAATGACATATAAGAGATCATACCAATAAATGTCCAAAGATCAACAGTAATACTAACACAAGATGAGGTCTCTTTAAGCATGTCATAAGCATTTTGTTTCTCCTTCTCGTATAATTTCAAGCAATCAACCTTGGCCATTGTTCTACTTGTAGTTTGAATTGTGATTGTAAAGAATGGCAAAATGAACGAAATAATGCATGCTTAATAAAAGAGAATGAAGTTTCATGCACAATTATCATTTTTGCTAATTCTTTCTGACTATTACCTTGGGTGAATTGAAAATATTCTAAGGATCTTGTCTCATCATTGCTGCACTCACTTGTTCTTAACACTAATTGTCCAACAGAAAGAATTTTCTTATTACTTCTCTTGTACTTTAAAACAATGAGTTAAATGAGATTTTAAATGTGTAGTCTCTTGCTTGTTCTCTCTTGATAATCATTTTTGACAAAATCGACACTTAACAATAAATTTGCCATGTTCACCTTTAACTCTATCGAAATCATTCCAAATAGTAGTTCTTAACTTTCTTTTTTATACGTGTTCAAGTGGTTGAGATGAAATTTATGTATGAGATGACTCTTACAAGTTACTCTCAACTTTTACATCAATATTTTCAGATGGTTTGAAAAAATATATGTATAATATAATGTTAAAATTTATAAGTATGACAACCAATAAAAGAAAAGAAAGTTACCTTTCATTGACATAGAAGTTGTGTTCATTACTTCTTAAATTGTCACTTTTTTGTGATACATCAGTAATATCTACATATTTTAAACCATCATCATCATTTATGTATTTTAAAAATACGAAAAATAGTTAAATCTCCAATACATATGCTTATTGTTAATCTTGAACCATTATCGCCAGATAGGCACGTAACATATCGAATGAACTAAATATAAACAACATGGAGAAGAACATATAGGATGATGTGTTTTAGGATCGAAAGAACTGGAAAATATGTGATCTTTTTGTCGGTTAAAGAAACATGTTTTTTCTTTCTCTACCAACATATCGACTTGCTAGACAGAGGATGAGCATACATATTTTTGTTTGAAGGATGGTAACTAACTATATGTTTTCGACCACTAGATAGATAATAGACACGGTTGAGAGAGAATAAAAGAGAATAGAATTCGGAAAATAAGATTATAAGAGTACATGATTCTATATAAGAGTACATGTTCTTTTTAACATAAGACAAAAAGGTCAAAACATCAACCCATGGTTATACGAGTACATGATTCTACCGGTACCTTTTGTCAACAAAATAAAACCATGAGCCAACAAAATTAGCAAGCAATTTTTGACAATGACCTCACCTTCAAGTTTTCTTTTCTTCATTTTTTTCAACATAAGGGGAGGTAGCCATGTTAAGAATCAATGCCCGATGACAAGAAATGCATAGAAACCAATAGAAAGAAAAGATTGGACCATGTATGACTTAAACCATTGAATAGTGCTCCGTATCCCCCGATGATCATAATCCTCCAATTTAACCTAAATGTGATTTCTATTGGAGAACCATCATTGACCCACAGACATGTATAGCTGGCACATAAATAAGAAAAGGATTGTTCAAGGACAGCTGGGCCATGAGATAAAAGCATCCATGGGCCTAGAAAGATTTTTTATAGCGGTGGTGCCCGACATTCTCCTTTCCCACAATCGCCCCAAAATGACTTGACAGTTGAAATGAGGACTTCTTAGTGGAGCGGAAGTAACAAATAAGTGCTTCTGGTCGGCTCCCAAACACACCCTTACCTTCCGATGGTCTTGAAGCTACTCTTGGTCTTGGCACAGGTGCAGGGGAACGAGGAAGACGGTAAGATGAAGAGCGCTGTGAGTTTGTGACTGTGAGCCTGTGACTTCTTGCCTATGCCTGGCGAGTGGTGCCGCTTCTGGTGCGGTTGCAACCACTGGGGAAAGAGGAGGGAAAAGACCAGCGCAGCAACACTCCTAGTCCTTGCATCCGCACCATGATGTGCTCCATGGTCCTGCCCTTGGCCTCCTCTTGGTGATGGGCTCCTCCTGGCGTAGTTGCTGGTGTTGGGATTATGAATGAGGAAGAGCAGAAGCTGCCAAACTGAAGAGCCGAATAAATCTACCGTATGCCACTCGGTTTGCTCGCAACTGCCTGCCAAAGTGCCGAGAAAGGGAACTAGGGTAGGGACAGGGGAGAGTCAGGAAAGAGGCATCGGGGATCTGGGCTGTAGCGTCGAGGGGATTGATAAGTGGGGGTTATTATTAAGTTTATGACCGTTCAATTTAATAGATGAACAGTTTAGATTTACTTTTTAAATACTTATCGGTATTTGTATTTATTAGAATTGGTATTAAGTGATTCCGATTTTGATAACTTATTGGAATTTCGATTCTGATAACTTATTAAAAATATTATTGGACCTCCATTTAAGGATAAATTAATTGAAAATAAGTTGAATTATCAGAATATCGGATACTGTTTAAAGTGCTACTGATGCGGGACGAGGCGGGACGGACCGGCGGCGCGGCGCTGCATGGAGCCTTCAAGAGGCTCAAAATACCTAAAAATGCAGTAAACAAGCAAAATCGGACTTAAACCGGTCAAAACGGGCCCAAAATGTGTCGAATCATGCCCGAACTGCTCAAAACGGGCCTGAACCGGCCCCAAAATGGCTTGAACCGGCCTGAACCGGCCCAAAATATGGTGAACCGGCCGGTTTAGGCCTTGAACCGGTCTCTGGACCGTCGAACCGGGCCGAACCGGCCTTGAACCGGGCTGAACCAGCGGCCTGGCCCGGTCTGGGGGCGAACCGGTGCCGGTGGGAGCGGGGGGGAGGCCGGCCGGGCGAGGGGGGCGAACCGGGCGCCGGTTCACCCGCGACTTAAGTGGGGTGGGGGTCGTGGCCCCGTGCGGTTGGCCGCGGGGGCGGCAGACGCGGCCGGCTCGCCGTCCGCCGCGTACCCCGTCGGGTGACGCCCGTGGACGCGCGCGGGCGCGTCGCCTTCCGCCCGTCTTCGGCCGCGCGAGGGCGAGGGCTCCGCGCGGTGTCTTCGCGTCGACGGCCGCGGCGGCCGCAGGCGGGAGGAGGGGAGCCGTCGCCGTCGCCGTTGGACCTTGCCGCCGCCGCCGGCAGTGGTCGAAGGAGCCACCGTTGCGGGAGGAGGAGACCGGAGGCTGCTGGAGCCCTAGCGGGGCCGCGCGCACGTACAGAGCCGCGGACGCGGGGCTTCTTCTCCTCCTTCTTCTTCGTCTGCTAAGGGTCCGACCGGGGGGGTTTCCAGCAAGGGATGGTGGGGTGGAGGTACTCCGGGGATCGCCGGAGGTGGGATGGACGTGGTGGAGACGGTGGACGTCGTCGGAGATGTCGAGACAGACGTAAACGAGGGTGAACGGTGTCGATAGGGCTTCAACTCGAACCGGTGAAGGGGGGAAGGGGAAGGAATGGCTCGGAGGCCGCTGGACGGAGGAGAAGGAGAAGGCACCCACGCCGGAGGGTCGCGAAGAGACCGGTCTGCACCGGAGGTGGAGCTGGACGACCTCCATCGTGGAGGGGGTGAAAGGGAAGGGGCAGCGCCCCAGCACAAGGGGCAGCCCCCTAGGGTTCCAAAAATTCAACACTAACTTCTCTCCTTCATTCAACAATGTGCCCTCTTAAATAGAGGAGCCTATTACAAATAAGACACCCTAAATGACTATTTACATACATGTCCTCGTAAGGACTCAAGTTAAAGGAAAAGACCACAAATAAAACTGAAATATTTACAAACATGTCCAAATGGACGTAAATGCAAATAAACCCCAAAATGGACCGGACCGGGTCCCCATCAGCTACCCACCCCCCTCTTGGTTGTGGGAGGGTGCCGACCATGCCGCTGCGTAATGTGCTTTACCCCTGCCGTCCGGACAAGGGTGTCGTAGACAAAGGCGACGAAAAAGGGGCTGACCAATGGCTTTTTTACTACCTTCACACGGTGGGTCCCTTCTTATGATCAGGGGCCCCCAGTGGGCAGCCACGAACCCTTGGTTTAAATGCATTGGAAGATGTCGCACCCCATAGATTACCGGATCAGTGGGTACCGACACAAACCGGATTGGATTGAATCGGTTGGAATCGGCCAATTTTTTGGGGAAGAAAACCAATTCAAAATTGGCCCAGATTGGATCCTAAAAAAGTCTAAAAAATCGTTAAAAACTGTAAAAAACAAAATTAGGGCCTAGATCGAATTCTGATATGATCCAGGCTCTTTGGAGATGATTTTGATCTCAAAAGGGAGCCGTATTGGCCATAGGCTGGGGAAGATTGCCACGGCGGTGATGGAGGGTCCAATTCTAGCAATAAATCAGCCGATTTGACTGCTTTCATCCCCGATCCAACTTCGATATGACTGATTTTGGTCACTTCTGGTGGGAGATCGGGTTGGATTGGTCCTTCTAGTGAAAATCAAATTGGACTTTGGGCAATTTCGGACCGATCCAGTTGATTCCGCAATCAATGCATGACCCCCCCTAAGGATTAAGTTGAACCGGCACTGGTATGTGCCGGTTCGGGCCCATTTAGATCGGTTTAAACCCGATTTGTTCTGTTTCGGTCTATCTTAATTTTGTTTTAGCCTTCTAATCTCGTTTTTGCAGCGTTTTAGCCCAATTCCACTACGTTGGCCACATCACAAAGTCATTATGTGGTGGAAGCAAACACAAAAATCTCAAATTCTAAGTCTGAAACTTCAAGGCTATAAGTCTTAAAAACAGAAACTCAAACAAAATAAAATAACCAAATCTGAAATGAAAAGAGTAAAAAAAACCAAATCCAAAACTCTCGGAAGCTGAAACCAAATTGAGCTAATCTTAAATTTGTACCTGAAACAAAAAAAGGAGTCCCAAACTTTCCAGCTCAAATTCTTGCAATCCGGAACCTCCAGAATAATGGGATTTTAATTCCAAATGGAATAAAGTTAGAATGAAACTAAGATCCAAATCCCTAAGATATCAACCCCAAATTTGAAGTTTCAAATTAAAACCCGTAAATCAGAAATCTTCATTTCTGAAAGTCTAAACCCTCCAAATCTCAAATCAGAAAATCCCAATCTATAAGCATCAATCTTGAATCCATGAAGCCCAAAATTTCAAGACAATGAAATGCCAAATTCAAAAGACAATAAGTCAAAATGAACCGTAACAAAACCCATCCAAAATGGAACCATTTGTGAACCTCAAAGTTTAAAGTCTGAGTTTCAAAGCTTCGAAAATCTAAATGTGAAGACTCCAAAATCTCAAAACCCAAATATGAGAAATCATCAAAACTCAAACTCAAATTCAAACTTCCTAAAAAAATTTCAAATATAAAAAACATCAAATCCTAACAAAACAATCAAAGCAAACCAAAATCTTAAACAAGCCCGAACCAATTCAAATTAAGCTCAAAGCATTAAATTTTTATTCCATTAAGTTTATGATGCTATATCTCCCATGTTTGATGTTTTATGGATGTATGGCTTCTATGTACAAGTTGCTATGGGTTAATCAACAGTGTTCAAGTAATTATTCACTATAATTAACATCAAAATATTGATGTTCGACGGGAAGAGGTCAAATTTTTAAAAACTCAATTAACCTCAACTAAAAAGTATGTGATTTAGATGGTCTAAGTGTTGTAATTTTTAAGTCAACGCTTGGAAGATTTGTGAACCTACTTTTTTAAGTTTCTAAATACGGATACCATACTAAATTAGTTAATACTTCTACAGAATATCATCTATTTTCATAGTTGTCAAAGTGTGGGACAGCGATCTGGCATTGTACGTGGCAATGACAAACCACTAGGAACACCAAACACTTTGTATTCACCAAGAACCTGTCCAATCTAGAGGTGGAGTGATCATTAGACCACGCAAAAGGTAGACCAGTATCTATGATTTTCATATAAATCTACCCATCTGTTAACGTTTCCATTTCTGCTGAAAACGAAGACTTATTTTTTTTGTCATTAGGGATATGACATGGTTAGGGTTACCACAAATATACCATATGTTGTCGAGGCTCTTGCAAGCAGATCATGCAAGAATGGATTGCAGAAATGGCCGATTTGGATCAGGATGGCTGATTCCAGGATCGGATCGGTCATGGTCAATCCGATTTTCTCTCGAACAACCAATCCAACATGGACTTTCGGCTGGATCAGTCAAAATCGGTAGGATTGGTCCCGGATCGACTGATCCTACCAGATTGAATCACAAGTCGGTCGATCCCGACTGATTCATCGGATTTTTGAAATGTTCGGAATCAAGTCAACCCGAGACTCAACTTTGAACTGATCTTCCCACTCTCCCGATTCTAGCTCTCCCCTAGGGTGATTCTCGGCTCCCCCTCTAGCGATCCGGCATTTCCTCAGGCGATCCCCCCTTAAAACAGGGTTTTACCTCTCCCCTCTTCCCAACCCCCCTTCCCCCCTTCCCGACCCCCACCCCCGAAGGGGGCTCCCTTAGGTGCCGAATGCACAGGCACCCCTTCAGGGGTGACATGTATTCACCCCTTCGGGGCTGGTTTTCTCACCTTCGAAGGGGGTGATCACCCCTTCGGGGGCGATAGTCACCCTAAAAGGGGTGGTTGTGATAAGCCACCCCTTTGAGGAGATTTTCTAATTTTCTCACCTCCGAATGGGGGTGATGATCACCCCTTTGGGGGTGATGCTTAGTCAACCCTGAAGGAGTGATCATGTTGCTTACAATTCATAAATTTCTATATGTGGTTGCAGATAAAAAGTTGGGTGAGGAGCAAGGTGCCGCTGCATATTGCGATATTGAATGACAACATGGCTACTTATTGCATGTTGAGAAGAAGAGAGAGATATAAATGGTGTTAGAAAGATATGAATGGTAGTGCATACCATCTCAAGTAAAATATAGCCGGCGTGAGTGGTAATGTAAAAAAGTGTGATAAGGTTCTAGTTGAGCTTAAGGAAAAATTGAGAAGATATTTAACTGTGAGAGCATCATAAAAGGATGTTAGAATTGGGCAGATGCAAGATCTTCACGACGAGTTGTTAGGGCAGACATACACTGATGAAAAAGAAGGGGGGCAATAGATTCGGGTGCCATTGCTAGACGCTTTGATGTGGGGGAAGACACTCGGCCTATCTGGGATGCTGGTTTTCGTCGACTGCATTTAGTTTGGCCAATGACACTGATATACACCACCTTGTATAGATAGAGTGATAGAGGCCAGATATCGACGATAAAGCATGGCTTAAGGGGAGTTAAGGTTACGATAAGAGCCGCGAAAAAAGTAATCAAGCACATGGTAAACTTTTTTTTACACGCAAGTATGCAAATATATTATATTTTATTAAGTTTATATTTAAGATATTTTTAAAATAATTTTTTAAAATATATATTTTTAGTTCACGTAGGTGTCTCAGCACATGTAACAACCAAACTTTATTTCCAGAGACAATAGTAGATATCATAGGTGAGGCTGGGTTAGGATTGGAAGTCCCTACCTTCAAATATATATACGAGGGTGGGTTGGATGAAGATGTTGATGAGTTAACCTTTTTGATAAATGGATTCAAGTACATCTAGAAGAATAGGGGCTACACTATATGGGTGGACATGAATCACAAGAAGGTCCTTTATAAACTTTTTTGTTATTGTTCTAAGGGAATTATATTTTTGAAATCTATTGATGCCTCAGGCAAGGTGAAAAATACAGATTACCTGTTTGTCTTGATGAACACCGTGGTGGAGAAGATTAGAGAGGTGAACATTGTGCAGTTTGTTATTGATAACGAAGCATTGTATAAGACTGCAGGGAAGAAATTGATTGATGTTAAACCCTACTTGTTTTGGTTGTCCTGTGCTGCACACTATTGATCTTATGTTAGAGGATATTGGGAGGGATCCTTATGTGAAATCATCAGTCATTTAAGGAGAACTGATCATATCTTTTATTTATGAGCATTTTAGATTAATACAGATCATGAGGGAGTACACTGATGATCGTGATCTAGTTCGACTGGGTTCGACTAGATTTGCTACACATTTTATTGTATTAAAGAGTCTCTGTAGATATATAAATGATATAAAAAGATTCATACTCTTTCTAGCTTACCACGACTACATAGACGTCTATAGAAACATCATAGATCAGTATGAGATTTTATTGAAGATGGAGAGCCTTATTGAAAAGTAAAGCCACGAGTCGGTCCGTGAACCCTAAACCCTAGGGTCGGTCCTAGGGTTGGTCTGTCGGTCTGTCGTCTACTGGTCCTCACCCACCGGTCTAGTCCACCCACCGGTCTAGTCCTACCAGTAGGTGCCACCTACACTAGAAAAGTAGATGCCACCTACCCACCTACTGGTGCGTCATCCATCAGTCCTACCTACCCTAGAAAGGTAGATGCCACCTACCCACCTACTGGTGTGCCGTCTACCAGTCCTATGTCCACCAAGTGCCTCTCCCCTCCTATAAAGGGGAGGCATACCTTCATTGTAAGCACACCTCCTCCTCATACACTTCCACCACCAAGGTGTTCAAGAGTCTCCACCACCCTTAGAGAGCTAGGTCATCTCTTCAAGAGTCATCTAGCTCCCGGTCCTTAACTCTCGAAGTGCCCCGACTCCCCGAGTCCCCCTTGTATCATAGGTGTGGTTTACAATGAAGGTGTGCCTCTCCTTTTATAGGAGAGGAGAGGCACTTACATGACCGGTGATGCGGGACGGGACCGGGGGTCCCATGATTTTAGGGGTTCAGAAAGAGAATAAAATGCCAAACAAAAAATATCCAGGAACCAACAGTCTGACCAGAGCTCAAAGATATGAACTAGCAGGTAACAGGCCAGATATGAACAGATCTCCAACAGTAATAAGCTCAGAAATAATAACCCAGATATAACCAGCAGATAAATTGCCAAACAAGAGTAGAAATCCAGTGATAATTCCAAATTACCCACAGGTGTTAAAACTAATAGGCATCAGCAATATATGTCCACAATAAACCCAAAATGCTGAAATTCAAGAAAATTATGCAACTCAACAAATGAAATAATCGCAGCATCAATATGGTAACCTTTGGGAGGGACAAGGGCTCAGAAATACATAGTATGAGTCATCATAGCCCTAACTCGACCTCAGATATGTACTCATCCCTGATCGAGTTTATTGTTATGCTGATCCAGGAGTTACGGATCTTATTCCGTCATCTACAACCGGATCTGATTAGCATATTACGCTTTCAACTCAGAATTATTCTTCCTCATTCATAAATGTAGGCAAAATCTGAAAGATGCCATTTATTGTAGGCTCCAATCAATCAAATATGTATAGAAAATCAGACCCATATTCAGTCGGAAATCAAGATAGTTCCACAGAACAGCCACAACGAACCAAATCGGGCGGAGAGGACCAGTCCTGAATACCGAGATCCAAACAGGGTTAAAACAGGAACAACCAGCTCAGAAGATATATATATCCATTTCAAGTAGTAACAATAGGAGCAACAGCTTGATAACCGGAGCCATTCAATTTGTCGGAAGAACCAACATAGGAAATAGACCAATAGGGACTTCAGAGAGCCAAAACCGAATCCATAACCACTGTCATAACAGCTCATAGGGAGGAATATAGTATGGGAGGGTCAGATATCACCTGCGCCTTGAGAGGTAAGGCATTCCGCAAACCATCTTGGAGTGAGAGGGACAGACTTTTATTGTCAACCGTACCATCAGACCAACCAAGGTAGATGACCCTGCTGATCTACTCATCATCGGCTTAACAGCCTCAGCCGTTTCTTCTTCAACTCCTTCCGGAACAGATCACGGAAGTAATATTGCAACGAATTCAACACAACAAGGGAAAGAGCATCCACTTCGGATTAAGGAGAACAGCAACAACAGGGACGGGAAAGAAGAACCAGACGAGTGGAGAAATCTCTCCACAGGAGCTCGTCAGGGTCAGCTTCCGGAAGAAACGGACCAAGCTGATCCAAGGAGGGGAAACGCCGTCGTAGAAGGCTCAATCACCGGCCGGACTGAAGGAGCTCCGCTAGAGGAGGACGAGGGAAGGAGATTAGTCTTCAGTCGCCCGTTGAGATCACCGCGGGAGGAGGCCTATCGAAGAGGAGGAAACCACCCGCTAGGGTTACGTCATCGCGAGGGGAGGGAGCGCCGAACCGATGTCGGGGAGAGAGAAGACCCACTGCCGGGTTTAAGAGAGGAGGGGAGGGCAAAAACGGATTCTCCAACATAACATTGATGTATTCATCATCTCGTATCATCCGTACAAAGAGGGTGCGGATCCTATTTATAGGATAAAAATCAGAAAAGGGACTGAAGATGCTAACAAATTAAAAAAATGCTCAAATGAATCCATTTAAAATCCTAAAAAATAGGAAAATATCTAAATGGACCCATTATTAAACTAAAAATCAAGAATTACATGAAATTTGAAAATCAATAATCGGTTCTTGCATCCCGATTCAATTATTAACATGAATCGGTTCTTGTGTCCCGATTCGGTTCCCATCAACCGGTGGGTGGACACGGCTTACAGGACCGGTGGGTGGACAGGGGATTGGTAGATGGCACACCAGTAGGTGGGTAGGTGGCATCTACCTTTCTAGGGTAGGTGGGATTAGTGGACAGCACACCGGTAGGTGGCATCTACCTTTCTAGGGTAGGTGATACCTACTGGTAGGACTAGACCGGTGGGTGGACTAGACTGGTGGGTGAGGACCGGTAGATGACATACCCACTCTTAGGGTTGTAGGGTTCACGGACCAACTCGGGACTTTACTTTTGGATAATAGATGGTGGGAAAAGATACAATACTACTTATCTATCATAGAACCCCTAGTACATGTCCTTAGATTGGTGGACTAAAATGATAAAAATCAAATAGGGTATTTGTACGATACTATGGACAAGGTAAAACTCAAAATCAAAGAGAAGCATCCTAAGGGTTATTAGAAGTAGGGGAAGGCGATTGACAATAGATGGGACAAGATACTTCACCATGTCATTTATGTTATAGGTATAAATTTAATTGTTACCTTTAATTTATTCTTATAGTAATATGTTAATGACTAATGCATTAACCGTGATATATGTTTTATTGTGATATGATATTTTTTCAACTCGAGAATACAGTATGTCGAACAAGTGTGTAATGATGCTTAGGCACTCTTCGGCACATTATCGATGATAAAGAGGTTGATACTCCACAACATAGAATCGAAGTTGAGAATGAAGTGATTAATGTTTAATAATTTAGTAAGCATTGAAAGTAAACAGTGCCAAAAAATTTAACTATATTTTAATTATATTTTAGATTACATCATTTAAGCACAAAATTGGTGCCTACAGAGATCTAAATTTATAATACTCACATGTTCAAGGTTCTTTTAGTAAGTTATTGAACATTTATATGTTAAACATTGTTATAAGAATATTTACAATTACTAATTTTAGGTCTATTTGTGTTTTCACAGCTCTATGGTGAATACAAGTTAACAACAAGAGTGGATGGAATCCATTAGGAGCTGTAGCAGTTCGGGTGTCGAGTCAGAGCACCAATTTAAGTCAATGTGAGAGGAATCAGAGCACCTTCAACCTCATACATACAAAGAGAAAGAACATATTGAAGAGTGAGAGATTAAAGAAGTTAGTTTTCTGCTATTACAACATGAGGTTGAGGATCAAAAACATCAAAGAAAGACAGAAGATATCTAAGGATAAGTTTGTCGAATTTACAAGTGGATTGTACCAAGAGAGAACTCAAGTCAATCAATACTTGTCACAGGGGGATGTGGATTTGGAATATTCATTTCAAGAAGAACACTCACTCTTAGCATGGATGGTAGACAAAGACACCGAGGGAGAGCTTGAGTTATACCAGAATGACAAATCTTGAGTCGAAGTTAAACTTGACAGTGTCATTGGTGAGGAAGGAGCAATACAAGATCAAGACACCTAGATTATATGTACAACTTCAATTCCTGATCCATCCCATACTACAGCTGCCTCTGAGCCACATTGCTCCATCAATGACTCCAACTCAACTTTCAAGACCTTCTACCACCAAGAAAGGTCCTTCATTATTCAAGACATTGAAGAAAATGTGTATGGTAGGGTGCCACACACAAGAAGTAGAAATTGGCAACAGAAGAAAGTTAAGTACAAAACGCTGACATGTTCTTAAAGCCACCATCCTCGTTTGATGAGGAAGAGTTTATTCCACCCACACAACAATAAGGTGTAGGAAGTTTAGGTAGAAGGGAGATGGAGATGAGGATGGCTCTAGCTGCTCTACTAGTACTGTATGCACGAGTGGAGTAGATCCAGATGACTTGAATGACATAAGGTATTTAAGTGGAAGGAGCAGTGGGCGTTGGAATTAGATAAATATTTTTGATGAGTACACAACAGTATATCTTGAGCCTGTTTCAGACTATAAGTCTTATTATCCATCATCTCCACCTCCAACTAAGGGTGGAGTATATAACTTTAGTGAGATGACCCATTCATTATTTTTATATAGTTACGGGTCAATCATCAGCGATCAAACTTAGTGGAGAATTTAGGAGGGTGAGGAGTAGGAGGAATATTATGAGGGGCAAGTTCGTAGTTGATGGTAATTAAATTGAAGGGTATAATTTCCTATACATATAAGATGACTTGTATTGTTGTATCATCTTTATTGATGTTAGTTTGTATCCGTTTGTGTCTTTATGATAGAGTCTTATAGTTACATGACAATTTATTATATTAATATTAGTTTGTATGACATTATGTGGTAGATGACCAAATTTATTATTTTTCATTTTTTAATTTTTAATTTTTACTAGTTTCTTATGGATTTTATGATATTTTATGAAATAGAAAAAATTTGATAGATTCGGACTGATTCTGGATTGCCTTCTGTTCTGATGGATCGGACCGATTTGATTCAATTCAAATTGGATCAATGGGCACCGATCCCAATACTGATTTTGATCCCGAGATCCTAGTGCATGTAGTTGTGCTAATTTGCTGAATGCACTTAACGAATTAGTTATTCTTTAATCCTTGCTATCTTACTTGTTACTAAGGTTTCTTTGATGACATGAATAAGGGTTTTGTGAGGTTAGAGACATTTTGGGTTTGCATCATGTCCCTCACTTGTCTAGGTGCAGTTTGTGGCCTTTGATAACCAATTCTAATTTGGAAAATAGGGAATTCATGGTAAGATTTATGTGAAAATGAGTAATTGATGGGGGACAAGAATGACTAAAATTGAAATTAACGATCAAATTGACTAAAAGCGATCAAACTGGAAATAAAGTTGTTTACAAAAGATGATTAAACCCAGATTATTGCTGCTGGAGGTGATCCTTGTGTGTGAGGGTGTTGTGGGAAGACGGTGGGGTCCGTGGTGGCTTGTGGGCAGACTTGCGAGCGCATAGAAATAGCCCGGGCGATGGGCGACGTGGCCGTCGCTTCACTGTGGGATCCCGAATAGGACATGGCAGCATCCGTGCATGGTTGAGAGTGCAAGAAGAGGGAAACGGAGGCCCAGAAGCTTCCACTAAATGTACACGTGAATTTGTTGTTTAGTCGACCTTCTCTTCGTTGTCTCATCCAGGCCGAGAGGGTATGCCATGGAGGGTTGTCGAGTGGATGGAACAGCGGAGGGCACCAAATCTGTTGGCCTCATGTGGACAATCGGGAGGAATAGCAGCTTCGTGTGTGTGGGAGATCTAGGCTGGAGATCGTGAGGCTTCCACATTGATCCCATTCGCGCAGTAACGCTTGATCGTCGTGCGAGCAGGAAGGCAGATGGTGACACTGCAGTGGAGGGACCGACGGGAAGAGAAAACTTGGGAGAACTCTGAGCATCGCCATTGCTATGACCTTGCAAGGTCTAAGGGGGAATGGCTCTGTTCTGGCTTCACAATCGAGAAGGAGAAACTTCTAATCGGCAATCACTGAAATCCGGGTGGAGCTTCACGATCGAGAATCCGAGGATCGCTGGAATCGATGAAGGAGAAACTTCCATTCAACGATGGGCGATGTGACCGTCGCTTCACTGTGGGATCCTGAATAGGACATGGTAGCATCCGTGCATGGTCGAGAGCAAGGAAGGTGAGGTCTGGAGTCGGGACCGGGTCAGTTGGGCCCAAAATCGACCCAGGTCGGCCAGGGTCGCGACCCAGGTCAGGCCGAGATCGGCTGGGGTCGTCAAAAATAATAATAAAATATTAATTTTGGGGTCAGGGTCTTGGGGTCGGGACCAGGTCGGTCGGCCCCAAAAGCGACCGAGTCGCGACCCGGTGAACCATGGTTGAGATTGCAAGAAGAGGGAAACGGAGGCCCAGAAGCTTCCACTAAATGCGCACGTGAATTCGTTGTTTAGTTGACCTTCTCTTCGTTGTCTCATCCAGGCCGAGAGGGTATGCCATGGAGGGTTGTCGAGTGGATGGAACAGCGGAGGGCACCAAATCTGTTGGCCTCGTGTGGACGATCGGGAGGAATAGCAGCTTCGTGGGCGTGGGAGATCCAGGCTGGGGATCGTGGGACTTCCACATTGATCCCATTCACACAGTAGCGCTTGATCATCCTGCAAGTAGGAAGGTAGATGGTGACGCTGCAGTGGAGGGGCTGACGGGAAGAGAAAACTTGGGAGAACTCCGAGCATCGCCATTGCCATGACCTCGCAAGATCTGAGGCGGAATGGCTCTGTTCTGGCTTCACAATCAAGGAGAAACTTCAAATTGGCAATTGCCGGAATCCAGGTGGAGCTTCACGATCGAGAATCTGGGGATCACTGGAATCGATGAGGGAGAAACTTTCAATCAGCAATCTCTGATGATGCCATAGTAAACTGTCGTCAATCGCCGGTACGCTGGATCTAAAACCGACGATTCTGAGGACCACTAATGTCATCGGACCTGAAGGGTTTCGATGTTGGCAAAACCTCCCGAGAAGCCAATGTAGATGAAGAAATCGAATATGCCAGGCTTTTGTTGTTGTCGAGAAAAGAACCGAGAAGGGGGAAAGCGGGATGAACGGCTCGGAGGCTGGAGGGTGAGGAGGAAGGTAGATCGGCCACTGTTGGCGCCTAAAATTTGCAAAAAAAAAATAATAAGAGAAAGAAAAGGAAAGAAAAAGGGAATAGGGCAGCTAGAATTGTCGACTGAGGAAGACAAGACTGAAGCCCAATGGAGCGGCCAGCACTATGCAGACCCAATCAAGCGCAGGCCCATGTGGGTCTCAAGACAGGCCTCGTCCAAGGGAAGTCTCGCAGGAGCAGCAGGACCGTGCAAATAGGGCGGTGGGAGCAATTGGCGGGACACGCGAACCGAATCCCACATATGTCGAACCAATCCCGGCCCTTTTAAATAGGAGAATATCTCCTTGCGGAGGAATCGCTTGCCGGAAATGAAGCTCCGCGAAATAAACGTGATAGAATCATGGAAGATGGGAGGGGAAATCGATTCGGCATAGGAGGGAGTCCCGGATCCGTCTCAAAGGCGGACAGCTATGTTCGGATGAGGGAGCGGACGGTTATAGAAGATCAAGGAAACCAAGGTGGGTCGATCCCGTATGCTTCGGGATTGTTTCGAGACCGTCTCGGACCCGGAACGCCCTTTGCGGCGGGTCTCCTGATGGAAGGAGGAGCCGTCGTCACCGGAGCCCCTTCCAGAGTTGGCCGCCGCCGGAAGCACCTCTCGCAGCAGTCACAGCCGCCGGAAGCCACCGCCGGAGGCAGTCGTCTGAAGCCGCACCCGCCGGAAGCAATCTGCGCACCCTCCTTCACCGGAAGCTCCTCCGGGGGCCGGAGCCTTGCCGTAAGATCCCTTTTCCCCGCAGCTAGCCCTTGTCAAAGCCCTTTCTACCGTCGGAGGAGCCCGGAGACCCCTGCGCCTTCGCCTGCCACCGCCAGAGAGACCTGCAGCACCGTCGTCTGGTCGGGGGAGAAAGAAGCCGCCGGCTTCATTTTTTGCGGACTTACGTCCATCTGGCGCATGAACAGGAGAAAGGCGAGGGCGTGAAGCCAACTCGGACTCGATTTTGACCGGGTCAAAATAGGAGTGGGGCCCACAGGGAAGGAAAGAAGCAAAAAAAAAAGAAAAGGCCGCGGCCGCAGCCGCGGCCAGGCGCCTCGTGCGCGGGAGAACCTCGCAGGAGAGGTTGACCCAAGGTCAACTTATGGTGGGGCCCACCAATGAGGGTGTCAAAAAAAAAAGAGAAAAAAAAAGAGGAAGAGAAGGGGGAGAAGAAGGTGGGCCGCGTGAAGGCCCAATGAACAGGATCCGTAAGAGAGGCCTAACAAATTGATTTTTCTTAAAAGACATCTTTGATTGAAATTAAATAAAAATGCACCTAATTAATTAAACAAACCGAGGCGAACATCCGGCCGGCTAAAAACCCGCCTCATGGTCTCGGCATAACTTAAAAGAATTAAAATAAATGGGCAAGCAATAGGCCGGCTTTAAGCACGTCTATTGACCCATAATTCAAAAAAATAAAATAAAACAAACAATAAACATAAATTAAATAAAAATTCATTAATTAATTCAACAAACCGAGACGAGCATCCGGCCGGCTAAAAACCCGCCTCATGGTCTTGGCTTAATTTAAAAGAATTCAAAACAAATAGGGAAAGCAATGGGCCGGCTTTAAGCACGCCCCTTGACCCTTTAAGGTGGACATACAAAGGTCTATTTGAAAAGACCCCAATGTCTTACCATGCCCCAAGAGGGAGGTACTTACCCATTATGCCATGGGAAGGCTGTGCATGATCAACATGCCGACATGCCAAACTATGAGCTAATGAGGTTCAATCAGTGAGATGAGTCCCCACAAGCTTATCAAAAGCCGGGTGTGCTCAATCTCAAATCAGTAAGTCGATTACCTATAAGCTTGTCAAAAGCCGGGTGTAGTCAATCTCAAAATAGTGAGGGATGCCCATAAGTCTATCAAAGACCGGGTACATGGCCCATGAAATGACAAGTTCATCAACTCATGAAGATTGAGATGAGCTAATTTCCCACAAGTCTATCAAAGACCGGGGCATGCTCAATCTCAAATCAGTGAGAGGAATGCCCACAAGTCTATCAAAGACCGGGTGTTTTTCCATCTCAAACTGATCAAGCAAGTTCCATGTTCATCAAAGACTCAAAGGGACCGGATTGCTATTCAAGTTGTAAATCATGTCTCATTTTTTGAACAAGTGAAATCCATGTTCGGTAAACAGATTGATGTCTCAAGGAGGAGAGACAATCACATGGAATTTCTGGAATGCAAGACAACAAAAAAAAAAAAACAAATGATTCAAACAACCTTAAAAAATTCTGAACCTGTAAAAGACTTTAAAATTTTAAAACCTGTAAATCTGAAATCTGAAATCTTTATACAACCAAATCCCAAATCAAAACACTCAAACAAATCACGAACTCAATTAAATCCATAAATAGATTCTGAATTCTAAAAATCAAAATTCTGGACCTGTAGCTTGCAGAATCTGCAAAATCATAAGGCTTAAGACTTGAAACTGGAGTTTAAGACAGGGTCTGAAAAATCTGGATCCACGTGCAGAATTTGCAGGAAGCCTGAAATTTGAAATAAGTCCAAGCTAAATAAAATTCTGCAATCTAGAATTTGGGGATTCAACATCTGAATTCCATAAGATTCAAAACAAGAAGAAAATCTGGGTTGCTGCAGAATCTGGAGGCTGAGAATTTGGAAAGAGATCCGAAATCTGAAATTTGGAGTAGATTAGAAATCTGAAGACTTAGATCCAGATCTGGAATAAAAAAAAACAGAAATAAGAGACAGGGCGCCAGAGGCCAGAATTCATTTCAAAAATCTGAGATTTGAGCTTAGCAGTGCGGATGTTAAATCCGAAAGTTTGAAGTTCATATCCCTGCAATCTGGAATACAGAAATTCGAAGCTTGAATTGGTGCAGAAGCCTGCAAATCTGAAATGCAGAAATCTGAAAATGCAGAAATCTGGAATCTGGGGTCTGATATTTGAAGAGGTCAAATCTGAACTTTGCATTTAAAAACAAGGAATTGGGGGCTGTAGATGTGCAGATCCGAAATCTGAAATCTGAAATCAGCAATCTGAGGTTTGTGAATGAAAAAATCTGAAAGTTTAAGGCCTACGGCCGAAAATCAGAAGATGAGTCTGCAAGAGATTGGAACTGAAATTCTGAGATCTGAGGTTTCAAATATGAATTTCAAAGATTGAAACTAGTACAAGTCAGAAGCTGATCCGTAAATAGGTGATTCCAAACCATTCAAATCCATAAGAAAATTCAAATTCAAAGCCATCCCAAATCATTTCATAAAATCTGAAAATTGCATAAGAGAGAACCCTGAAACTGTCAAAATCTGCAGGTTTAACTGGAATCTAAACTCAAATCAAACTCAACTCTAATTCAATCAAATCAAACTTCTCTAAGTTATCCAAACTCAAGCAAATCTGAAACTGTGAAATCCGAGATTCGGAAACATTCAATCGAATTTCTCTCAAACTTAAGCTAACTCCAATCAAACTAAAAATCAAACAATAAACAAATTAAATCAAACCCAGATCAAGTTTAAAATCAATTCCTCAAATCAAACAAAATTCAACTGAATTCTAACCAATTTAATGAAACAAACTCAAATTAAACCAAATTCAACATAACCCAAAATTTCTCAAATTAAACCCATAAACAAACTGTCTTTAACCCAAATCAAACTTAAAATCAATCAACAAATTCAAATTGAACCAAAACTTAAATCAATAAACAACTGTCTCAAATTCAAACCAAATTTAAGTCAACAAACAAATCCAGACTGGATCAAACTTAAAATAAATTCAATTAAAATGAACAAATTCAAACTCAAACCCAAATCTTTCTTTTTTTTTCTTCTGAAATTTGCATAAAACCACAGAACGTCAAATTCACCCAAAACAAATTTTAACCAAAATCAAACTGAAAATCAAAATAATTCAATTTCAACAGAATCCATTTCAAACTTAAATAAATCAAATTTCAACCCCAAACCAAAAGCAATTAACAAATCAAATTCAACTCAAAACTAAATTCAATTTAATCAAATTCAAATCAACTAATTTAACTCAAAACCAATTAAATTCAACTCAAACTAAATTCAACTCAATCAAAATCAAACCAACAAATTTAATTCAACTCAAATCAATTTAATCAAAATCAAAACAAATTAAGTGCTTTCATTCCACTGATTTCATGAGGCTGTTTTCTCCTATGTGTGAATGTTTATTGTGGATGCATGTTTTCTATTTCAATGGATTGCTATGACGCTTAATCAAGGGTATTCGAGTTATCTCGATGTAATTAACGTCGGATCTTCGCACCATCCGACGAGGAGAGGTCAAAACAAATTTTCAAAGAACCTAACAACCTCAACACATAATTTTGACCCTAGTTAGTACTCTTATGGAATACCATCTATTTTCCTAAAAAGTCAATGCTAAGGTCTAATCCAAATTCAAAAGGAAAATGAATTTCCAAAACAAAAGAAAGAAATCTTTTTTTGAGATTTTGAGGTTACATCAGCCACCTGCCGGGATTGGAAGGGAGGAAAGGAATGCCTTCTTAACTGATTGGGGAGGACGACAAGGAGGAGAACAGGGCGGAGCCCTACCTGCGGGAGAACACCAGCCAAATGGTACAAAAAATTATTTCAATGTCTATTTTCTCCAACGTTGGATATCCCTTTATTGTAGAGGTGGCATTATTACAATAAAATACTCTTAACTTCTATTTATAGATCTGTCCTTGTGGACACCAAAACAAGAAACTTAAAATCTCCTAAAATTAAAAGACTATTTAAAATGATGCTAAGATCGTCCCCATCAGTAATTGTGCATCCAAGAACAGGTTCTAATGTCAAGTGCAGAAAAACCAGTTTCTGATGTTTGCATCTTGTGCTTTTTTCCCTTTTTTTTCCGGAAGGTGGCTGCTACTATTATGTCGTTAACGTGTGCATTTAAACAAATTTTTCCAAAACTTCTGTGCATAGTCTTGAAATGATATTCTACATGCATATCATGACATACCCAAAAGGCAACTGGTAGCTACACTGAAAGCCTAAATTCTTAATTGAGGAACATACCCAATCATGCAAACAATTCGCTGAACAGTCAGGTCAATGATGTATCTGCAAACATTTGACAAAGTAGATTCTAATGCTGGTTTGTGGAGGTTATTTTTTATTTGTGTTGATCTAAAGTTATCTTTGTCCAGTGATGGTTCTAGAAGTGGAAGCGGTGATTTTTTTGCTGGTTTTGTTCTCGGAGGTGCACTATTTGGAACATTAGCATATGTTTTTGCTCCACAGGTACCTTTTGTTGGTTCTTTTTGTACATTTTCATGAATTTGGTGGTCTTAGAGGAATTTCTTTGATTGTTAACAGCATAGTTCTGATAAAAAATCACATATACCATCTTTGCCAGTCAAGCTAACAGATTAAGTAATGAAATCACTTCAGTCAATTTGCACTTCATTTTTCTCTAATGAAATATGTGCCTGCAAGGGCAGTCCCTGAATGAAATACTCGCTTAACTGTACTGTAGGCTACAATACAGTTAAGTTAGTGCTACACTGTACTCTAGGTCAGGAGACAAGGCTTAACCCAAATGCAAACTTTGTCAGTGAAATCACGTGGTGGACAAAATGCACTCAATTATGTTTTCTCAATCTACACAACATTTTGCATTATATGATATTACCGCTGTAGTTGAAATTTATGCATTGCTGCGGAACATATGTGATCTTCATGCATTGGACCTGGTCTTAATTCAACGCAACTCGCTGGACATTTGTTGATATTTTTATTTTATCTTTATTTATTTTAATAAACGTTTAGGATACACTAGTATGTTGTATAATTTTCAAAATAAGTTTTAGAATAGAAATAATTTAGTGGAGAGAAAAGATAATTTGTAAAAGAGATATAAAGGCAAAATGATTTGGGACAAAAAGGTGGGCCCATCTTGATGAGTCAAATCAATTTATGCAGGTCCCACCACTCTTCTGTTGCTCCCTGATGTTGTACAACCTGAACCACGAGGGTCCCACCGCTGCAATAGCTCTGCATGGACTGAATGATGGCGATCTTGCCCTGAAACCCACTGAACCAGGTTGGACCGGCCTTGAACCAGGTCACTGTCTTGAACCAGCCTTGAACTAGCTGAACTGGCCGGTTTACTTCTGGTCTGGAGGATGCTGAACCAGCCTGAACCTGATCGAACCTTGTTGAACTGGCCCCTGAAACCCCCTGAATCGGGTCCAGTCGACCTGAATGGCCCTGAACCGGTTTGAACAGGCTTGAACTGGCTGGTTTAGCTCTTAAACCAGTGTGAACTGGGCCAAGAGCCAGTCAAACGGGTTGGACTGGCCTGTTGGCTGCTGGGTTGGCTGGACCAGAGCCAGCTGGACTGGAACCGGCTGGTTGGTCGGGTCTCTAGCCGGCTGGACTGGCAACAAATACATCCCTATAGGGGGCATTGATTGCAGAATCGGCGGAATCGGTCCGATTCCGACCGATTCTGGAATCGGATCGGTGGATTCCTGGCGGAAGGACCGATTCCGGGAAGAATCCCGCGGAATCGGTCAGAATCGCCTGGAATCGGTCGGAATCGATCCGATTCCGACCGATTCCATGTGGAATCGGTCGATCCGACCGATTCTTCGGAAGGCCGGGTTGACCCGGCCCCGGTTCGATTCCCGGTTCACTCTGGACCGGGAATCGAACCGATTCCGGCCCTAAAAGGGCCGGAATCGACCCGCAGAGCTTCAATCGGTCGATCCCGCGGCGGAAGGAGGAAGCGCAGGCGATTCCGGCGCGATTCCGGCGCGATTCCGGCGATTCCGGCGTCGATTCCGTCGATCCACCGTCGATTCCGGCCGATTCCGTCGATCCAGGGTCGATTCCGGCCCGATTCCACCGATTCCGGCGATTCCAGGGGCGATTCAGGCGATTCCGGCGATTCCAAGGTCGTTCTTCAAAGGATTCCGCCGATTCAAGCTCGGATCGGCATCGAATCAACCTCAGCTTCGATCTTTGTAAGGTTTTTGGTAAGATTTCTTCGCCAAAACTTCGTACGTCCATTCTTACGCGTTTCCGACGATTTTGAGTGTCGTTAAACTTTACGATTTCTGTCCGAACAAGTTCGTTTAAGTTTTGAACTATCCGGATATGTCCATTTTGCACGGGAAAAATTCCGGATATCCCGTACGCCTATTTTTACACGTTTCCGACGACTCCGAGTAGAGTTAAACTCGGTGATTTGTGATCGAATAACTCTGCTCAAGTTGTTTGAACATCGATTGGATGTTTTTTGTACGGGAAAAATTTCGGATACCCCGTACATTGATTTCCGGCAAGTACGTAACCCTTTAAACATACCGAATGGTGTGTTTCTTGGGTTGTCTGCTACCCGAACAACGTCTAAAACAATTTGTATGTTATCTAATCATCTTTAGTGCATTGTTTACCATTTTTGCAGATTTAAGCAATGGCCGATCAAGGTGACGCAACACCAGCACGTGCTTCCGACGTGGGTTGGGAACACGGGCATATGGTAGACCTAGTCAGGAAGAGGGTACGGTGCAAGTGGTGCGGGAAGGAGATGAACGGGGGTGTTCCGTCGAAACAACATATTGCGGAACGGTGGGAATGTAAAGAAATGTGACAAGGTGCCCAGGGAGAAGAGTGAGAAGATGAGAGGATACACGTGACAGGTAGAGCCTCTCAACGGGCTATTCGGATCGAGCGAGAGGGAGGAGTTGCGGGACGAGCTACTCGAGAGGAGGAGGGACCGCGATTCGCCTACCTCGAAAGGGAAAGGCAAGGGGAAGGCGGCGGCTCGGCCCGGAGCCGAGAGCGAGGACGAGTCCACGGACTCCGAGCCGAGACGTACTAGGCACGATAGCAAGCGTGCGATTCGGGAGAGGAGGACGGGAGGAGGGGAGCGAGGAGGGTCCGGGTCCCGAGTTGACCCGGCTTTGGGCCGATCAAGATCGGCTCGCCCGACCTCGGCCGGGACCGAGAGCCTGACCCCAGGAGACAGGAGCCATACCGCCGTTCCACTTCTACCAGCACTCGATTTACACCGAGTGACGAGTTTTTATTTAGGAAACAAAGTGCTGGGCAGATGGGGATAAATCAGGCAATGAAAGGGGTGAAGGTTACAGGAACGGCTGCAAAGAGTGCCGTTCGCCACATTGTCAAATGGTTTTTACATGCAGGTATCACTTTTTAAATTAAAATTGACATTATGCCTGTTTTATTTACTAAAACTTAATTTTACCACGATCCCATTTTTTTAACTTGACGTAGGCATCCCGACACGCAGCCACCAGCCCCTACTTCCGGACGATGGTGGATGCCGTGGGTGAGGCCGGACCGGGTTTGCGAAGCCCGGGCAAGAGACACATATACGGCGCCGGCTTGGATGAGGAGGTCCGGGAGTTGAGGGAGTGGATGGACGGGTTCAAGTTGGTGTGGAAGGAGAGGGGTTGCACAATCACGTGCGATGGGTGGACGAGTATCACCAAGAGGAGTATGATAAACTTCTTGGTGTACTGTTCTGAGGGGACTACATTCTTGAAGTCGGTAGATGCTTCTGGGAAGATTAAAAATGCCGACTTCATCTTTTCTCTGATGGATGGGGTGGTGGAGGAGATCGGGGAGGACAATGTGGTTCAGGTTGTCACTGACAACGAACCATCATATAAGGCGGCTGGGAGGAAGTTGATGGAGAAGAGGAAGCACATCTTCTGGGTGCCCTGTGCAACACATTCTATAGATCTCATATTAGAGGATATAGGCAAGGAGGAGGGTGTATCTACATTTGTCAGGCAGGCGCAGACCATCACATCTTTTATTTATTCGCATCCCCGCCTCCTACATATCATGAGATCTCACACAGGAGGGCACGATCTTGTCAGGCCCGGTCCGACACGATTTGCCACGAACTTCATTGCGCTGGAGAGTTTACACCGGCACAGGCATGCATTGATTAGGTTCGCGCATCCGAGGAGTATTACAACTATATGGTGGACAACCCGTACGACAAAAAAGAGCGCTTGGAGATTATTGTCGAGTCCGAGAAGCGGATCACCGACAAGAGGTTTTGGGAGAGGATTGCCTACTACTTGGCAATCATTGAGCCACCTGGTAGTTGTCTTGAGGTTGGTAGACTCGGATGACGGGGACCGGATGGGCACACCGTATGATCTTATGGACCGGGCAAAGCTGAAAATTAAAGAAAAAAATCCCGAGAGGTTACAAAAAGTGGTGGAAGATCATTGATGACCGATGGGACAAGACCTCGCACCACGATGTCCATCTTTGCGGGTAACTTACTTGGTTAAAAAAGTTATTCTTCTTTGTATAATTGTTTTATATGCACAGTGTTAACTAATAAAATCTTGCAGGATATTTTTTGAACCCCCGCATCCAATATGGAGGACAGGTGGTGAACGACAACGAGGTGATGCGGGGTACACTTGCAGTTATCCAGCGGCTGTGCCGATCTCAGTAGGACAGGATAGAGGCTTAGATAGAAGTAAGTTAGAGTTCATTAAATACCTTGGACTAGCATTACCAGGCAACTAATTTTTTTATTTAAATGTTTCAGATGCAAAAGTACAAGATGAGGGTCGGTGTATACTCAGATGCTGACCTGAAATATTCAGTTGACAAAGTGTCACCTGGTATAGTAATAGTTTGATGAGCAATTTCTTTTCTTGATGATGGGCTAATTGTTTTCCTTTTCTCTTCTTGTGTTTTTCTTGCAGCTGAGTGGTGGGTTCAGGTGAACACCAGGAGTGGATGGAATCCACTTGCGGCCATTGGTATCAGGATACTGAACCAGAGCACCAGTTCCTCCCACTGTGAGAGGAATTGGAGTACATTCAACCTGATACATACCAAAAGGAGGAACACGTTGACCTCAGACCGGGCCGAGAAGCCGGTCTTGTCGTCATTATAACGTGAGGGCCGCGCATAAAGAACATCAAGGATCGGCGAAGATCGGCCGAGGAGCGATTTGCACGGTTCGCAGGTGGCCCGTACGAGCGAGAGGCATTCCTCCGCCACACCACCTCCCGAGGAGGTGGACGTGGACCGATTTTCCGGGAGGAGCATGCACTTGCCTCTGGATAGAGGAGAGGAAGCCGGGGATCGTGCGGTGAGTTTGATCCCGATGACCGTGCGTAGGCGAAGGAGAGTTGGATGGTGTTGAAGCCGAGGAGGATGCTCCAGCCTCCACCTCCATCTACTTCGCGAGCTCGGGCGGGGCCTTCTTGCACGCCGGCGGCTATGGAGCGACCACTGCGGCTTTAGCCCCGGCTCGGCTCCGGCTCGGGTCCCGGCGGTCGCTACCCGGCCCGTTCGCGGTCCGGGGAGAACGAAAACAAAGATGACTGCACGGAGAATGGGAGGATTTGCAAAGTTGAAAAAAACTTTGTGATTCGGACATTCTGGTAGTTCAGAGATGACTGAAGAGGTAAAGAGAAGGAAGTTAGAGGTCGGGCGTCTGTCGGCCCGGATGACAGCACGCAGGCTTCTTCTCACTCCTCAGGTGATGATGACGAGGAGTGTATACCAGCGACGCAGCCATCAGCAGCAGCTGAGTCACCTGATTCACGGTTTCCAAAGCCGTATTACACGCTGGATGAGCAGACACCGCATTCTTATATTATGGAGCCACAGTATCCAGCATTTGGCCAGGTTGACCAGCAGTGGATTACACCACCAGCTCCACCATCCTCTGCTTACGTCCCGGTCGTCCCGCAGTCCGATCCATACGACCTTGATGGCATGGCATCGGCATTATTTTCATATGGATATGGTCCCGGACAGTATACAAGACTGAGCACGAGGGAGGAGCGTCACGAGCAGGGAGAGGAGGACGACCCACATCTTTATCCTAGATATTGGTAGTAGATTGATATGATGTAATTTTTTTTTTGATGATGTATCAACTCTTTGATATTTGAATCAATGGAATTGGAATATGTACTAAACTTCAAGTCTTCAAGTCTTCAATTGGTGTTCATTAGTATTTGTATGATGTGGTCTTGTGGATATCATGCATTGGTTATTTTTTAAAATGATTCTAACTTATTTCCTATTTTTTTAGAATTTTTTCCGAATTTTTTGAATTTTTTTGACGAAAAAAAAAATCAAAAAAAAAAAAAACGATTCCGGACCGATCCGGAATCGATTCCCTTCCCAGGAATCGGCCGATTCCGGCCGATTCCTGGAATCGGAATCTCCGGAATCCTTGATAGGGGGTGTCTTTCTCCTGTGGGCGCCTGGATGGAAGGGGAGATGTGGTGTCTTGGCGGGCTCCCAAAGGTGTCTGAAGGCCCAGGCTCGAGAGGGCTGCGAGCTGCTGCATGTAGTTAACACCGATTTAGTCCAAGTTCTGTGGGGGACCTCATGAAATCACATAATAAGCTTCACTGTTCTATGAATGAAACAAATTTCTCAAATGGATTACATGCAATGACAATCAGATTTAAAAATTTTCAAATTGGATGCTTCCCCAGACACCCACCTATCTTGCCTTCCTCACCTGCACACTCACCTCAATCACTTTAATAAGCTAGAGGCTTGGCGGGCTCCCGAAGGTGTGAGAAGGCCAGGCTCGAGAAGGCTGTGGGTTGCTGCATGTAATTAACACCGATTCAGTCCAACTTCTGTGGGGGAATTCATGAAATCACAGGATAAGCTTAAATGTTCTATAAATGAAACAAATCTTGCAAATGGATTACATGCATAAGATAATCAATTTTTTTTACAAATTAGAAACCCACCTACCTTGCCTCAACACTAGGCATGAGACTATCTCACCTTGCCTCCCTCATCTGCACACTCACCTCGATCATTTTAACCAAAATCGGGTCTTGGGCTGGGACCGAGTCGGCACAACCCAAACTCGACCTGGTCTGATTGGACCCGCTAACATTAAAAATATAAAAAATTAAGAAAATACAAAATATTTGGAAAATATTGAATATTATGGAAAAATAGGGAATACGACTAGACATTTTTTATTGATTTCTATTCAAATGCTACATATTGTTGTTCTTTTACATAATGAATATACTCTTCCCCTTATATTTGGAAATATACTTTGCTATTTGTATGTTTTCTGGTTAGGTTAAGGATAAATCTATGATGATGAATGATATGAATTTGGTCATCATAACCATGGAATGCCGGGTCGCGACCCGGGTCGCGACCCGGCCCCGACCTGGTCGGGTTTAGGCCCGACCGGCCCGGTCGCGACCCGGTCGGGGCGACTCCCCCGGCCGGGTCGCGGAGTCGTGGCCGGGTCGCGCGAGTCGCGCGACCCGGCCGACCGGGTCGCGCGACCTGTCCGGCAACGGCCACTCGACCGCCGCCGGATCGTTGGCAACGGTCTCGACCGTTGCCAACGGTCCGGGGGGCGCAGCCCCCCATTCAGCCCCTCGGGGGCTATTTAAAGCCCCTGCGGGGCTCTCCTTACTCCCACCCCCCACTCTCACTCTCAACCTCTCATTTGTGCTCTCATTGCTTTCATTGCTCAATTTTTTTTCTCATTTACTTAATTATTTCATCAAGCATTTCATTAGTTCATTTAGTATATTTATTTAATATTAGTTCCATTGATTAGTGGGTTAAGTAGTTTATTCTTTTTAATACTTATTTGCTTACTTGCATAGTTAGTTAGGTAGAAGATTAGTTAGATATTTAGTTTAGTAGTTACTTAACACATCATTAGTTTGAAGGAATATTAATTACTTACTTAATCATATATTTAGTTAATCATTCAATTTATATAAATAAAAATATACTTACATTAGAAGTCACTAATTAAGGTTATTAGCTATTTAAATAATTAATTACTTACTTAAGTAATTATTTACTTAAAAAAATGTCTTCTCCAAGCCAAACAACCCAAACTACCGGCGCGACCCGGAGTGATCCGGCTTGGTTGCATTGGAACGAGCAGAGTTGAACGAGCTGTGATGATACTAAGTCCGGGTACGTAGAAATGTTTTTCATCACTTAATTAATCAAAGCTTACTTAGATAATAATGTACGACATTCAATTTATGCAGCTGATTGGTGGATGGACCATGGTAAAGTACACAGGTACGAGGACTTGGCGGACGTAGCCATCGTGGTCCTAAGTCAAACCACATCGGCTTCGGCCGCGAGCGAAATTGGTCTACATTCACTTGATTCACACAAAGCGAGAGAAATATGTTGACATCGAGGAGGCTTGAAGACCTCGTGTATTGTCACTACAAATACGAGGTTAAAGTTGAGAAATTTGGATAGAATGAAGCGAACCGGATGGAACAAAAGAGTTGGATAGCACAGCGGCGGGACGTTCGGTCGACGAGCCGCCAATTGAAGAGGAGGATATCGATTTGGATCAAATATTCTACGAGAAGAACTCCTTAGAAGCTTGGGTAAACGACCGAGAAGGGTTGGGAGAACCGGAGTTCAACCCCCAAGACCGACAATGGGCCGAAGGAGTGCTCGACGATGTCCCTTTACCGAAGAATTCCAGATCCCTCCCTCACTAGCAAAGCGCCAGAGGACCGGAGAAGGAACTAGCCAAGGTACGCAAAGTAGGCGAAAAGGTAAACAAGTTATGACCGATCCTTTTGATATTGCGGATGCCGATACGGTCGAAGACGATCGAGAAGATACGCCGGAGCCGAACATCCGAGTGCGCATCGGACGTCCGAGGATTCGTCATCAAAGAGTAGTAGCGACGATGATGGTGCTCGATACGGGGGCACGGACACTTTACAAGTACAAGGGACCTCGGATCCTCCCATATCTCCTACCACGTCGCTACGTTTTACCGGCGAGGAGCAATATACTCACGCGACCCAAGATACCGATCGTGGTAGAAGGCCGCCACAAGGTAGAGGAGGTCATCGTAGCCATAGAGTTGGAGCGAGAATACCACGATGCCTCCGACTATGTGTATGATTCATCCCAAGGCTCTTGGTTCCCTACATACGATCAAGAGTACTGTGGAATGAATTATGTGGAGTCATCGGATACTTCGATCCAATCGACCTATAGTTATGGGGAGTCGTTTGGATTAAGTCTTAGGAGAATTTCCCGATGGACTGACGAATATGATCGTCATGTGTACGTGTATCAAGCTTTGTACTCAACCCAAATGACATGGGGAGAGTACATCAACTACCTACAAAGTGTACAACACATCATGTTGGAATAAAATTGATGCATTATTTATTTAAATCATGTCATTTAATTTATCCAATTTTTCTGTATTTTTTCAGATTTTTTTTCGCATTTTTCTTATTTTTTGAATTTTTCAAAAAAAATAATAATTAAAAATTAGGGTTGCGACCCGGGTCGCGACCCGGTCGCGACCGGGTCGGCCTGGGGTCCCGCGACCCGGTCGCGACCCCCGACCCAACCCTCCTTGATCATAACTACTACATCAATTTGAGGAACCATGCATATATCCTCTAACATTAAATCTAACGAATGAGCGGAGCATGATGCACAATACAAATGTGATCTCTTGACCACCAACATTTGTCCAGCTATTTTATATATAGTTGCGTTGTTCATTACTATTTGGACAACACAATCCTCTCTTATCTCTTCGATAACACTGTCAATTAATTCAAACAAATAGTTTATATTTTTTACCTATGTAGATGTGTTCATAGACTTTCATAATACGGTCTAGGCTTGACAATATACCAAGAAGTTGATTTTTTTCTCTAGTTATACCTATCAAGAAGACCATGCATAAGTTATAAATTGTAAATTTTAAAAGATAAGTAACAAGTATGAGGAATAAAGTTGACTATACCTGTCTAGCTGTCTGTCATCAAAGTGCATCATTTTTTGCCAAATATGTTCAAATGACTTACATATTGTTTAATATCTTCCACTTCTATAGGAAGATAAATATTGTACATTTTTTTTGGTGTCAGTCAAGCACTCCCCTATCGATGTCCACAATAGTGTTGATCATCACTTTGTAACATGGCTCCTTTGTAGTGTTTGTTGATATGTTATTAAAGAAGAACCATCTTGATGATGTCTGCCCGATCTTCTTTATGCATATCCACAAAATTTTCATTGTTGTTGTGATTGTTGTTTGTCTTTGCCATGGACGTGTGATTAAAGGATCCTCAAAACCTGTCCTTGGGTTGTCACCTTTTGTTAGATTGTGTATCTCATCTTCTTCATTGCTCGAGCCTCTTCCATGTTTGCTCCCGCTTCTGGAACATTGATCTATGAATCGGACAGTGATGTCTTCATTTGCAAATGACTTTCGGCTTATCTCCATCGGAGGTATCATGCCATCCATTTATAAGAATAATAATTAAATATCAATATCATAGAGATATTGGTATCACTTATTAAACATTGATGGCAACATTCCATCATTGAAACTTGTTTTAAAGAGCCTTTAGACGCTCATCCGGTCTAGTATATGTGAACTCCATGACTTGAAAGTTCGAAAGTTTTTTGTTGGACAATATTCTTTTGTCACTTTGTTGTTTCTTTTGCTTGTTCCATAGAAGTTAAATATTTATGAAATTGGGTTCTTATCTCGGGTGGAGTCCGTGTGCATAGGACATCATTGTCCTTCATTAGGCGATGTAATGTTTCGACTAGTAAATTTTCCTGTGCATTATTTTTTCATGTTACATCGAACTTTCTTTTCCATCATGGATATCAAATTACAGTGTTGCCAAGTTGGATCATTCCAGGCCATGTTGAAAATTTGAGTATCACAACTTGGAGAAGACATGTTGAAGAATGTTTAAAAAGATAAAGGTAACACTTAAAAATGAGTTAGTAACACAATTAAACAAAAATTAATCTCTAGGAGGTCTTGAAGCGAGTCGGGAAATCAACAATCTTGAAGTTATGTAGAGAGAAAAATCTTACTATTTGAGCGTTTGAGAGACTTTTTAGAGTGAGAAGGGGGTTGAGAATGAGTGAGGGAGGTGTGAGGTAAGAGGCCCCTTGGGGTCTTATATTGCCCCCCAAGGGGCCTTGGGGTCTTTAAAAGCCACAGCTAGCCATTAAGCTAGTCATTGGGCAACAAGGTCGCATGATCCCACTTTGGGTCGCGTGACCTGGCCCGGATTCAACGTAGGGTTGGGGACCGGGCCAGTTGGCTGGAAAACTGACTGGGTCGGGTCGGGTCGCAACTTGGGTCCTGATCCGGCATTCCATGACTTTAACTATTGAGGTTGGCTACTGGGGACTATAGGATTGATTCATTAAAAACATAATACAAATGCTATGAATAAAATCAATAAACAAACCAACGTAATAAATTCTATATAAAATCCAAACCAGGGACCATGGGAAATAAAGGACTTCAGTTCATATCATTTTGCATGTTTGTTATGAATTAATCGATTTATATGATGCATTGCTGTGGTTGTTGATTAAGGTTGGTTGAAACACCACTTGATGTAATTAACACCTGATTCAGCCGAAGTTCTGTTGGGGAGGTCCAACCTTAAATTCATGAAATCACATAATAAGTTCAAATGTTTTATAAATAAAACTAATCTCTCTATTGGATAACATGCCATAAGATATGACAAAATCAAATTTAAAATTTTAAATTGGATTCTTCCACAGACACCCACCTACCCTGCCTCAGCACTGGGTATGAGTCTCTGCCTGACCTTGTTTCACCTTCTCACCTAGGCAGTCACCTCCATCACTTTTAATTACAGAGGTTGGCTACCGGGGACTAGAGGATTGGTTCATAAAATTATTACGAAGTGTTATGAATAATATCAATAAAGAAGCAAATAAGCTAAACAAACAAACATAATAATTTGTATACAAAAACCAAATCATGGACAATGGGAAATAAAAAATTCAGTCCATAATTTTATGCATTTTTGATGTGAATTAATTGCTTTATATGATGCATTGCTATAGTTGTTAATCAAAGTTGGTTGTGCCACCACTTGCTGTAATTAACACTAAATCAGCCCAAGTTCTATAGGGGAGGTCCCACCTCAAAATCTTGCTATCACATAATAAATTTAAATATTCTATAAATAAAATAAATCTCTTAAATGGATAACATTCCATGAGGTATAATCAAATGTAAAAAATTTAAAATTTGGCTTCCACTGACCCACCTACTTGGCATGAGACTGCCTGACCTTGCCTCGCTTCCTTACCTAGGCAGTCACCTCGATCATTTGAACTGCTGAGGTTGGCAACCGGGGACTAGAGGATTGGTTCATAATATACATAACAAAGTGTTATGAATAAAATCAATAAACAAACAAATAAGCAAGGAAACAAACATAATAAACCCTATACAAAATCCAAATCAAGTACAATGGGAAATAAAAAATTCAGTTCATATCATTATGCATGTTTGATGTGAATTAATCGCTTTATATGATGCATTGCTTTAGTTGTTAATCAAAGTTGGTTGAACCACCACTTACTGTAATTAACATTGAATCAGTCCAAGTTCTGTAGGGGAGGTCCAACCTCAAATTTATGAAAGTATATAATAAATTTAAATATTCTATAAATAAAATAAATCACTCAAATGGATAACATGACATAAGGCAAAATCAAATTAAAAAAATTTCAAATTGGATGCTTCCACGGACACCCACCTACCCTGCCTCAGCACTGGGCATGAGTTTGTCTCACCTGCCTAGCCTGCTCTCCACTTTTACTACTGAGGTTGGCCGCTAGGAGCCAGAGGACTCCAGGTACTGACTCTCCCCGGTTCCTAGAACACATGTTGTGTCAGGTTCCAACCCCCGGCCCGGATTTGCAGAGGTGTCAACCCCGCCGATCTTATATACTGGAATGCACTAGTGGTTGACCCTGGCTGTTGCAAGTGCCAACTGGGAGTCTGGGACAATTCAAACTTGAATAAATTCATAGGTTTCTTGACATTTGCTCAAAGTTGAGGTCCTGCACTTAAAGTGTGACCTTAGAGCTTTTTTGGTGATATGTTAAAGTCATCAATGCTAAAAATGATGCTAAACTTGAGTCAATTCAAGTCTTAGCCCCTACTTACTTGGGGTTGGCCATATGGATTTTCTTTCTCCATTCGTTGATTTTGAGTTACCTCTTCATATATATTTAAATCATCTAAATCATATTGAATTACTTTTCTTCAAGTTAACCTAAGTCTACTGCATTCTTTTTTGTTTATGTTATTTCAATATTTTTTCACTTTTCTTACTAGCACTTCCTTAGGTTTACATTTAATATGTCCTAACTATCTCAATTTCCTTTATTTCAATTTATTGACAATTGTTGTTACTCCTGCATTTTCTCTAATATATTCATTTTTGATTATATCTAATTTAATATGATCACTCATCTTTCTTAACATTCTCATTTCAACAAATATTTTAAAAGTATGCTTTTCTTTTATTGTCTAACATTTACTATCATACAACATTGTAGATCTCATGGTTCGCCGGGTCGGCGACCCGGTCGGCCGGGTCGCCCGACCCGGTCGCTTTTTGGGCCGACCGACCCCGACCCCCCGACCCGGTTATTATTTTAAATTAAATTTTTTATTATATTTTTTCCCGACCCCGACCCGACCCCGACCCGACCCGGGTCGCGACCCCAACCGACCCGGGTCGGTTTTGGGGCTGACCGACCCGGGGCCGACCCCCGACTATTCCTTCCTTGGTAGATCTTATATTTGTACAATAAGAATTTTCTTTCGACTTTATTAAAATTTTACGATCACATAAAACCTTTATAGTCAATCTCCACTTCATCTAACTTGCCTTAATTATATAATTAACATCTTTGTCACATTCTCTTTTTTAAATAATTGATTAAAGATAATTGAATTGGGTTGTTTGAGATAATGTTACCACATTTAACTTCTTAACGCACACCCATCTGGGAATCATTACTTATTTAACATCTTATTAGAGTGCTTATGTGGCGTGTTGCATGCGGGGAATGCCCTCACCCTTGTTATATTTTTTGCTACACAACTCTGGTGTAATATGTTGTTAGGTGAGTATGTCCCAATATTTATATTATTTGAATTCATATCATGAGATGTGATTTTGTTTTATGTTGTTTGTCACTTACCACAATCCTTCTCCTTTCTCATCCGGACTTGGGATAAAAAATGATACTATCAAATATTGAAATTACCTATGAATACTCATCCTTGCAAAGATTGCTGGATCGGAATTGTGACTGGATTAGTGGGTCTCAATTTGGATCGGATTAGATTGGCCCGATCATGGTCAATTTTTTAGAAGGATTCCCGATCTGGAGATTGTTGGATTGGAATAGGGACCTAGATCAATGGGTCTCGATCCAGATTAGATCATATCGATCTGATTTGAGTTGATTCTCCGAAAAGATTCCTGATTCGGAATCAGTCTAGGTTGGTTTTTTTCAAGGATTTCGGAATCGGAATCTATTTCAGGAATCGGCCGGAATCGGCCGATTCCTGGAAAGGGAATCGATTCCGGATCGGTCCGGAATCGGTTTTTTTTAATTTTTTTTTTGTCAAAAAAATCCAAAAAATTCAGAAAAATTCTAAAAAAAATAGGAAATGAGTTAGAAATTTTTTTAAAAATAACCAATGCATTCATTCACAGGACCACATCGAATAAATACTAATGAACTCCAATTGAAGACTTGAAGTTAAGTACATATTCCAATTCCATTGATTCAAAAATAAATGAGTTGATACATCATAAAAAAAATTACATCATATCAATCTACTACCAATATCCAGGATATAGATATGGGTCTTCCTCCTCTCCCTGCTGCTCGTGATGCTCCTCCTTCGTGCTCAGTCTTGTATACTGTCCGGGACCATATCCATATGAAAATAATGCCGATGCCATGCCATCAAGGTCGTATGGATCGGACCGCGGGACGACCGGGACGTAAGCGAGAGGATGGTGGAGGCGGTGGTGTAATCCACCGCCGGTCAACCCGGCCAAAATGCCGGACATCGTGGCTCCATAATATAAGGAGCGGTGTCCGCTCATCCGGCGTGTAATACGGCTTTGGAAGCCGTGAATCGAGAGACTCACCGCCGCCGATGGCCGCGTCGGCCGGTATGCACTCCTCGTCATCATCACCGAGGAGTGAGAAGGAGCTGCGCGTTGTCATCCGGGCCGACAGACGCCCGACCTCAGCTTCCTTCTCTTCACCTCTTCACCATCTACGAAGTACCGAAGGACCGGAACCCAAAGTTTTTTTCAACTTTGCAAATCCTTTCATTTTCCGTGCAGTCATCTTTGTTTTCGTTTTCCCCGGACTGCGAATGGGCTGGGTAGCGTCTGGGGGACCGGAGTCGAGCCGGGCTAAAGCGGTGTGGTGGACCATAGCCGCTGGGCGAAGAAGGCCCCGCCGAGCACGAGAAGTAGATGGAGGTGGAGCCGAGCATCCTCCTCGGCTTCAACACCATCCAACTCTCCTTCGGCCCGTACGCACGGTCATCGGGATCAAACTCACCGTACGATCCCCGGCTTCCCTCTCTCTATCCGGGAGGCAAGTGCGTGCTCCTCCGGAATATCTCGGTTCACGTGTCCACCTCCTCGGGTGGTGGTGTGGCGGAGGAATGCCTCTGCTCGTACGGGCCACTGCGAATCGTGCAAATCGTGCCTCGCCGATCTTCTCGTCGATCCTCGATGTTCTTTATGCGCGGCCCTCGTATTTGTAATGACGAGAAGACCAGCTTCTCCAGCCGGTCTGAGGTCAACCTGTTCCTCTTTTTCGTATGTATCAGGTTGAATGTACTCCAGTTCCTCTCACAATGGGAGGAATTGGTGCTCTGGCTGAGTATCCTGATACCGATGGCAGCAAGTGGATTCAATCCACTCCTGGTGTTAACCTGAACCCACCACTCAGCTGCAATAAAAAAGCAAGAAGAGAAAAGGTAAACAATTAGCCCATCATCTACCATAACTTATATGAAAAGAAAATAAAATCGACATCAAGCTATTACTATACCAGGTGACACTTTGTCAACTGAATATTTAAGGTCAGCATCTGAGTATACGCCGACCCTCAGCTTGTACTTCTGCATCTGAAAAATTTATAAAAAAAAATATTAGTTGCCTGGTAAGGCTACTCCAAGGTATTTAATGAACTCTAACTTACTTCTATCTCAGCCTCTATCCTGTCCTGCTGAGATCGGCACAGACGCTGAATAACTGCAAGTGTACCCCGCATCACCTCGTTGTCGTTCACCACCTGTCCTCCGTATTGGATGCGGGGGTTCAAAAAATATCTTGCAAGATTTTATTAGTTAACACTGTGCATAGAAGGCAATTATACAAAGAAAATAATTTTTTAACAAAGTTACCTGCAGCATGGACATCGTGGTGCAAGGTCTTGTCCCATCGGTCATCTATGATCTTCCACCACTTCTTTTAACCTCTGGGATTTTTTTCTTTGATTTTCAGCTTTGCCCGGTCCATGGCATCATACAACGTTCCCATCTGGTCCCTGTCATCTGAGTCTACCAATCTCAAGACAACTACCAGTGGCTCAATGATTGCCAAGTAGTAGGCAATCCTCTACCAAAACCTCTTGTCAGTGATCTGCTTCTCAGACCTGACAAGAATCTCCATTGTTCTTTCTTGTCGTACGCAGTTGTCCACCATATAATTGTAATACTCCTGACCGTGTGAACCTAACCAATGCATGCCCGTGCCGGTGTAAACTCTCCAGCGCAATGAAGTTCGTGGCAAATCGTGTCGGACCGGGCCTAACAAGATCGTGCCCTCCTGTGTGAGATCTCATGATATGTAGGAGGCGGGGATGCGAATAAATAAAAGATGTGATGGTCTGCGTCTGCCTGACAAGTGTAGATACACCCTCCTCCTTGCCTATATCCTCTAATATGAGATCTATAGAATGTGTTGCACAGGGCACCCAGAAGATGTGCTTCCTCTTCTCCATCAACTTCCTCCCAGCCGCCTTATATGATGGTTCGTTGTCAGTGACAACCTGAACCACATTGTCCTCCCCGATCTCCTCCACCACCCCATCCATCGAGAAAAGATGAAGTCGGCATTTTTAATCTTCCCAGAAGCATCTACCGACTTCAAGAATGTAGTCCCCTCAGAACAGTACACCAAGAAGTTTATCATACTCCTCTTGGTGATACCTGTCCACCCATCGCACATAATTATGCAACCCCTCTCCTTCCACACCAACTTAAACCCATCTATCCACTCCCTCAACTCCTGGACCTCCTCATCCAGGCCAGCGCCGTATATGTGTCTGCTGCCCGGGGCTTGCAAACCCGGTCCAGCCTCACCCACGGCATCCACCATCGTCTGGAAGTAGGGGCTGGTGGCTGCATGTGTTGGAATGCCTACATCAAGTTAAAAAAAATTGGGATCAGGGTAAAATTAAGTTTTAGTAAATAAAACACACATAATGTCAATTTTATTTTAAAGAGTGATATCTGTATGTAAAAACCATTTGACAATGTGGCGAACGGCTCTCTTTGCAGCCGTTCCTGTTGCCTTCACCCCTTTCATTGCCTGCTTTATCCCCATCTGCCCAAAGACTCGTTTCCTAAATAAATACTCGTCACTCGGTGTAAATCGAGTGCTGGTAGAAGTGGAACGACGGTATGGCTCCTGTCTCCTGGGGTCAGGCTCTCGGTCCCGAGTAGGGCGAGCCGATGCTGATCGTCCCAAAGCTGGGTCAACTCTGGACCCAGACCCTCCTGCTCCCCTCCTCCTGTCCTCCTCCTCAACCAATACACGCTTGCTAGCGTGCCTAGCACGTCCAAGCTCGGAGTCCGTGGACTCGTCCTCGCTCTCTGGCTCCGGCTCAGCTGCTTCCTTCCCCTTGCCTTTCCCTTTCGAGGTAGGCAAATCGCGGTCCCTCCTCCTCTGGAGTAGCTCGTCGTGCAACTCCTCCATCTGCTCGATCCGAATAGCCCGTTGAGAGGATCTACCTGTCATGTAGCCTCTCATCTCCTCACTCTTCTCCCTGGGCACCTTGTCACATTTCTTGACATTCCCACCTGTTCCGTGATATGTTGTTTCGGCGGAACACCCCCCGTTCATCTCCTTCCCACACCACTTGCACCGTACCCTCTTCCCCGACCGGGTCTACTATCCGCCCGTGTTCCCAACCCACGTCGGAAGCACGCGCCGGTCTTGCGTCACCTTGATCGGCCATTGCTTAAATCTGCAAAAATTGTAAACAATGCACTAAAAATGATTAGATAACATAAAAATTGATTTAGACGCTGTTCGGGAAGCAGACAACCCAAGTAACACACCATTCGGTATGTTTAAAGGGTTACGTATTTGCCGGAAATGGTCGTAAATTAACGTACGAGGTATCGGAAATTTTTCCCGTACAAAGAACATCCAATCGATGTTCAAACAACTTGAGCGAAGTTATTCGATCAAAAATCACCGAGTTTAACTCTACGTGTAAAACTAGGCATACGGGATATCCGGAATTTTTCCCGTGCAAAATGGACATAAACGGATAGTTCAAAACTTAAACGGACTTGTTCGGACGGAAATCGTAAAGTTTAACGACACTCAAACTCGTCGGAAACGCGTAAGAATGGACATACGAAGTTTTCGGCGAAGAAATCTTACCAAAAACCTTACAAAGATCGAAGAAGAGGTTGATTCGATGCCGATCCAAACTTGAATCGGCGGAATCTCTTGAAGGCCAAGCTTGGAATCGCCGGAATTGCCGGAATCGCTGCCGGAATCGCCGGAATCGGTGGAATCGCCGCGGAATCGGCCCTGGATCGACGGAATTGGCCGGAATCGACCCTGGATCGACGGAATCGAGGCCGGAATCGACGGAATCGCGTCGGAATCGCCTGCGCAGTCTCCTTCCGCCGCGGGATCGACCGAGAGCTGCTCTGCGGGTCGATTCCGGCCCTAAAAGGGCCGGAATCGGTTCGATTCCCGGTCCAGAGTCGAACCGGGAATCGAACCGGGCCGGGGTTGACCCGGCCTTCCGAAGAATCGACCGATTCCACAACGAATCGAACCGATTCCGCGGAATTCTTCCCGGAATCGGTCCTTCCGCCCGGAATCGGATCAGAATCCACCGATCCGATTCCGGAATCGGTCGGAATCGGACCGATTCCGCCGATTCTGCAATCCATGGTTTTTTTATCTTAAAAAACTGAAAAAATCATGATAAATTTTTAAAAAGTTGAAAAATTTTAAATTTTTTAATAATATAAATGTGACATTACAGAGACTTGAAGATCTCGTGTATTGTCACTACAACATGAGGTTAAAGTTGAGAAATTTAGAGAGAATGAAATAGAAATAGATAGAACAAAGAAGCTGGATATCACAGGTGGCAGGACGTTAGGTCGAGGAACTGACAATTGAAGAGGACATTGATTTGGTCAAATATTCTACGAGAAGAACTCGTTGGAAGCTTGTGTCAACGATTGAGAAGGGTAGAGAGAATCGAATTTCAACCCAGAAGACCGACAATGAACTGAATGAGTGCTCGATGATGTCTATTTGGCCGAAGAATTCCAGATCCATCATTCCATAGCAAAGCGTACGAGGATCGGAGAAGGAACTCGTTGAGGTACGCAAAGTAGAAGAAAAGGGAAACAAATTAGGACCGTTCCTCTTGATATTGCAGATGTTGATACAGTTGAAAATGATCAAGAAGACATGCTCGAGTTGAACATCTAAGTGCAGTACTAAACTTTTGATGATTCTTTTTCAAATAGTAGCAACGATGATGGAGTTGAATATGAGGGTGGCACCGCTTCACAAAGACAAGGGTCACGAGATTTGGGTATATTTCCTACAACTACAACAGTTCAATGCTTTATTGGCGAGGAGCAACACACCCATGCGATCCAAGACAGCGATCATGGTGCAAAGCGGCAACGTGAAGGAGGTCAACATATGTAGCGAGCTGGAGGACAATACCACGATACCTCCAATTTTGCATGTAATTCATCCCAAGGTTCTTGGTTCCATACATATGGCCAAGAGCATTATGGAATGAATTATGTAGAATCATCAGACACTTTAATCTAATTGACCTATGGCTATGATAGCTATGGTGATTCCTTTGGATCAAGTTTTAGGATGGTTTTCCGAGCTATCGATGTATATGATCATCATGTATGCATGTACCAAACTTTGTACTCAACCCAAATAGCACATGGAGAGTACATAAACTACCTAAAAAATGTAGAACATGTCATATTAGAATAAAGTTGATGAATTATTTATTTAAATCATATCATTTTTTTGATTTTTTCTATTTTTTGCATTTTTTTATTTTTTATTTTTTTAAAAAATATTAAAAAATTACGATCGTGGCCCGAATTGCGACCCGGTCGAACTAGGTCGGTTTGGCGGGTGACCGACTCGGTTGCGACTTCTCGACCCCCCTTACCTTCAAGCTTGATTATTTTACACGAGTTCGTGTTTGAACTCGAACTTTTACAAGTATGTCAAACCCTTATTCAATCTTGGTTCGTTAATTAATTGAGCCGAGCCCGAACTCTAGCTTTAATAGTAGTTTGACTTAAATTCAATCCACATTCAAGTTCAAAATTTATAGGAACTCGTTGATAAAAGTCAAAACCAATCAAAAGGCACTTATAGAACTCTAAATTTAAATCATTTATGAAACTCAATTTGAGTTTAAAGTTAAATCACTATATATTTTAACTTATTTTATATATTTAAGTGACAATATACAATTATTAATTAATTTTTTAAATAAGTATTCAATTGAGTATGTAATCGAGTTACTCACGAGTCACGAGTTTATCGAGTCAAGTAGGAGTCGGTTCAAGCGTGACTCAGGTTAACTAATCGAATTTTATTTTTTGTTCAAGTTTGTTTGTTAAACTTAATAAACGAGTTAAGTTGAGTTTTTAGCGAGTCGAGTTTCGAGATACTTGTCGAGTGTATTGGTTCGTTTGCACCCCTGGATAGCGGAAGGGGGGTGCCCTAGATTGGGGAGGGGAGGGGAGGGCTGGGGGTGTGTGGAATGGGGGTGAGAGGGGGGGGGGTTGGCTGATCCACCCTGCCCCCATAAGAGGGTTAATTGGAATCGGGTCCAATTCTGATCTTTCCAGGTTCCGGGGGGGATCAGCTGATTCCCCATCTGATCCTGCATGATTGGTTGACCTTTGGCTGATTTGCCCAATCCATGCCGATTCCTTTGAGAGCTGACATTGGATTGGTTGTTCAAGGGGAAAATCATATCAACACGTGTCAATCCAATAAAAAAATCGGTCTATCCTGATCCAGTCGACAGTGCGAACTATCCATCCCGGATAGGGTCAAATTCTATTGAGTTGTTTACATCAAAAAATTTAGGAGCTTTTCCAGCAAGAGCCGATGGATGCTGCATCTGAAGGCGTTTGTACTGATCTTTTGCGCTCTACCGCTCAAGGTTATTAGGTAACCGAACTGGGATAGAACCTTACTTTGACCTCAAAGAACTGAAGGCCCATGAAATAGGTGATATGGCTAACTTATGCTATCCGCAAGTAGTTAATGTTAAGTTTTGTGCTTTAGTAGCGACTTCTCTTTATTATTATGTTTACTTAAATAACGAATGGTGATGCATTGTGAATGTGTAACACCCTATGAGCGGGCTGGAGTGTTTTCTGCTGCAACCATCTGATAGTTTTTGCTATTTGACGTCATGCCTCGACTGTTCATACAGATTAGAAGATCTCTACTGAACGAAGATGAATATGGTTTCCGGAGGGCCAAACAACCAATATACTACGATGAAGGGTTAGAGGTGATCTCTTGCCACTATTATTCTTATATCTAAAATACATTTTGAAATCCAATCATTTTCTCGATTAAACTCCACTTTCTGTTTTCTTGTTAAAATCCTGTGTCACCCAGAAGACGCGTCAGACGTTAAATGCAAAAATAAGTCAGCTGAACAATGCGATCGACAATGTTTCATCAAGGTTGAGAGGCGGCAACAGTGTGGTAACGGAGACTATCGAAGCTGATTCAGAAGTGGAGACGACAATGTAACCTCCTTCCTAAGAGGCCAAGACTGTATATGCTTTTGCTTCACTGGAGTGTTGTGGTTTTGTTGTGTCCTGGGCAAACTTGACGTTGGCTTCGCCTCAAATCTTCTTTTTCAAGTGCGTTTAAGTATTCCTATGAGTAGAACGAATTGCAGTTAAGTATTCCTATGGGTAGAACTGGCCTCATGATGAATTTTGTTGCTTGGCTTAACCGTCTATTTTTTAGGACGGAGCGACATTATGTTGTTCACTCTCTAGTTTTTATATTACCACTGTCATGATTATCTGTTGGGTGTTAATCCAACAGAAATTGGGGCATCGACTGTCTTTTTGAACTGAATCTTAATTGTTATGCCATAAACGGTTTGATTTGATTTAGTCTTTCCCTCTAACTTGAACTGAACCGATAAATGGGTAAATCATTTGATTTTGCTGTTCCAATTTATTCTATATTAGATTATTGTTAAATATATATTATTATAAATTTATATAAAGTATTTCAAAGGGAGGGAGAGTGTGTATGCTCTCTTACAGTTAAAATATTAAAATATAAAATTGAATTAAATATTTTTTATTTTATAAATAAATAATTTATTAAGTGACACCCATAATCATTTAGTTTTGCTTCATATTCTGTTCAAGTCGGTTCTTTTACTCGTTCATTTTTTATTTCATTTTATTCGTTCATTTTGAAATTGAGATGGATCTAGGCATACTTAATTATCTGTGATATTTGTTTTAAGTATATGTTAACATATTAAATTAGATTTGAAAGAGTAGAAAGAAGGCATGTGAAGTGTCTGATGTATGTACTTGGGAGACAGTGTTTGCAAATTCCAACTTTCTCTTCCTTGGTTTATCAAAGATGAGGAGCACTTTAATTAGATTTGTTTTTGTGCAATTCAAAGACAAGAAAAATAAGTAAGAAGTTGATTAGAAGTAAGTGGAGTGTAGAATCTATGGAAAACATAACATAAAAATGGCAATCAAAAGGGAACTAACAGGATTAAGATTAGTCTTAACTCCTATGTTTTGGATTTTTATAATACGATGCAATAAAAAAAGTAAGTAAAAATGATACTAAATGTTTAAAAATGAAGTAGAAAGCGAAAAAAAATCAAATCTAGGCAAAAACAACTAATGAATGAAGTTTTTTTATTGCAAGTGTCCTTGACCGAGGACATGCGAGAATGTGACAAGGTTTGAGGGCATGTTGGGTCATGACAAAGTTCAGGGGCATGTAGAGTAGAATTGGCATGATAGCACTCTTGGGCTCACTACTAACAAACTAGAGATTTGATGATATCCCCATTTGTTGCAAATGAAAGGTGACATCCCGAGGAAACTCCTCTAGTTGAATTGGGTGGCATGCTTGTTGGATCTTTTGTACAAATTCTAGAAGTGGATTGATGGCAACAAGCATGAACTAGACTTTCATTTTAAAATCTCTTTACTCTTCAAAATTTATGGCTAGGGCTCTAGAGATGTGGTGGCAAGTTTCATCTAACCTTCTGAATGTTTAGAGGTCATCTTCTTATATAGAAGCTTCGAAATCATATATGAAATTGGATCAAACGGCAAAACTAGAAATGTTGGAAGATGAATTCCTAGATGGGGGCATGCACCCCTATGAAGGCACGCCAATCTAGATCAAAATCTAATCTAGATTAACCTAATGCCTTTTAAATTTTAAAAATAGGAATTTTTAGGTCGTGGCCCCCTTTGAGGGTGAACGTGCCGTCGCTTGGGAACATAAGGATTTGAGAAGATCCAAAATTTGATCTATTCCTAAATTTTCAATTTGAAAAGTTTCTTCACATTCTCGGTGGAGGGTGTGCACATCCCCACCTTGTAGTGCATCCATTTTAGGCAATAAATCCCTCGGAAATTCTTCAAAAATCATCTAGAATTGAATTGGACTAAAAAAATACAAAAACCAAATGGCATGTCCCTAATAGGGGTGAGTCCCATGAGCCCCCATAGTGGGGCATGAGGGCTCATGTTACCATTACGGAGCACGTGGGGCATAAATACTTTTGAAATGTGCGGTTCAACCTAGAAAATGCTTGTTTCATCCTAGAAATGAGCTAGCATGACTTTAAACAATACAAACTTATATATTACCCATAGAATAAAGATTTTAATCTCCTAAACTAAGCCAACTTTACGTGTCTACAAGTAGCAATAGAATCTTAGCTTGGAGATTGTTCAAAATCTATTTTCTTTACATGTGCCTACACCTCCAACCACAACTCCACTCGTGACTTACCATAATCCACCTAGTGGAGCCACCACCAACACTCCAACTATCGGGACCCATCATCATTCTGCCACACATGACCATGTCTTCAAATTATTTACCCTACTATACCTTAAACATCATCCCTTGCTATCATTCCTAGGGCATCTATCATCATTCAACCTAACTTGTCACCCATAAGAACCACCTTACTCACAACCCCTTTAATTGTCATGGTGTTTCGAAGTGGTCACATGTTTCAATGCATTTCCCCAAACCATCACATTAGGAACAATGCCATTGCTAGCACAAGACTTGAGGAAGAATGCATTGAAGAACTGCTACCCAAAACTTTTTATGATTTGCTAAAGCAACATGACAAAACTCTGGCACAGATTTCTATCTTAGAGTTGATCAAGCAATCCTAGGTCTACCAAGAGGTTCTTTAGCAATATTTGTAGTGAGTAATGGTTAGTGAAATTCTCCCTTATGAAAAAATCACATCAGTCTCAATTCCCAAGAGTGAACATCCTACCATCATTTTCACTAAGGAAGAATTGATAACTTTAGAAGTAAGAAAATGCATCTTATGCATCACTTTTAACATCAAGGGCATAGGCATTGAACTATGCTTTGTTGATACTAGGGCATCCATCAATGTCTTTCCACCTAAAACACTATACTAATGCAATATTTGTGAAAAGGATGTCTGGCCATTCAGAATGCTCATTGTTGAGCTTGGTTCATGAATGATCACCATGGATTTTCATGTATTCGGGATGGACCTAATCTACAAGGCCATTCTATGATGGCCTTATCTAAAAGTATTACCTCCACCAACCATCAATGCATTAAACTCCCTTAAAAGGGTAAGGTGGTTAAGGTGACCAACATGCCCTTGATTAGCAATGTGGATTGCTTATCTCCTTCACCATCTCTTTGTCTACCAAACCAACCTATCTTGACAATATTGTATTTACCAAAAATGAGCATGAAGCCTAGAAAAATTTGAAGAAGAAAGAGAGATACAACTGAGGCCATTTTATGAAACATTATAAAAAGTTTATGGTATCAACATGGTCAAGGACTTGGTAAGGAGAAACAAGGCATTACCTAACCGATTAAACCCACGAGGTTGTACACAAGAAGTACGGTTCGGTATAATGAAATGACTACCAATGATTAGAGAATGTAAAGTGAATATTTTGGAACCTGTCAATATCAGTATTTTGTCAAGGGTGAAACAATTTAAATGGTTGAGGGAAACTATGAAGAGTTAGAGCAAGAAAAAAGAAGAAGGGCCGATGACCCTGAGGATGAGCTATATCCTTAAAAACTTCAATTATTTTCCACTGATGAAGAGGGATTAAACAAAGAATTACTCATTGCTGAACCACCCATTGACCTATCTAAAGGTTGCCTTGTTTGTTGGACTCGTAAGATAGTTCAACCCACCTCATGAGGGCCTTCTCTCATTATTTCTTAATTTGGAGCTTCTACCCCCCCATTTATCTTGACATCTCTATCAGAACCTAGAGCCCATTTTCATCTTCTATTGTCAGGCCCATGAGCCCAATCTTGTTTATCTTAACTAGGCTCTTGAGTCCATCTTCCATTTCAATAAGCATTCGGCGGTGAGAGCCCACCTCACGAAACTATGCTCAAGGCCTTTTCCTCCTTATCTCTTGTGGTAACCTCATTAAATCTTTTTAACTTGGAAAATATTGTTTGTGTTTGAACAAATTTACATCCAGCAACTGCTTGAGTACTCTTGATTAACTGCCATAGTGATCTATTTGTCGAGTGCATGCACATCCACAACATAAAAGGAACACAAAGGGCTCCAACTTTTCGGGCCTAATGAAATGCAAACAAATTTATTATTTTAAATTTGTTGGAAGTTGATTTTTCTTAGTTTGAAGTTGATTTTGTTGTTTGAGTTTGAGTGTTGTTTGATTTAAATTTTTTTGGTTTTAGCTATTTTTTATTTTAGTTGGTTGAAGTTGTTTTGTTTTGTTTGAATTTTTATGAATTGTGAGTGTTCTAAGCAAGCTAATTTGTTTAGATTTGGTTGACATAAGTTAAGTTATTTTTATGTTGTTTTCTAGTGTTGGTTGGAGTTTTAATACTGATTCGAATATTTTAATTATTTTTAAACTTTGGTTTAACTTGATTAAGTTGATCTTCAGATTGCTGTAAGGCCTAATTTTTTGATGTTTTGAGGTGGATTTTAGATGCTTTGAAGTGTTTGATGTGTTCTTTTGAATTGGTATTGAATTATATGATTTTTACTTGCTTAAAGAATTAGATTCTCTTGGCTTAAGGTGTTTGATTTAAATCTTCAGATTACATTAAGTTCTGAATTTTTCTTTCACTTTTAGATTTAATGACATGTTCTTAATGTGTTTTGAGTATTTTTAGATTTAGTTTAAGTGAACTTTCATATTTGACTTGCTTATATTTGGTCCAATTTAATTCATATCACATCTAGTCCATTAGGCTAGCATCGATGTCCGATCACATGTATTCAAGTCAAAACTTAAAGTTCATTGCATTGCATGTCCATGTTGGTGTACATCAATCGACAATTCATATGCCATGAGCTAGAATCTAAATATGGCTGTTTCCTTCACCTCGAGGTGTATTTCCATATGATCAAAGGAAAAATTGACATTACGATAGCATGACGACCCATCTTTGATCGAATGGAGTTTAGTTTCAATATAGATAAGTCTTTTGACTTGTCACATTAGGGGAAGGATTCGTCGACAATGGGAGCCAGCCCATGCCTACGTCTAGGATGTGACATGTCGGGTCAGGCCTAGGTTAGCTATCCAGGGTGGAGCATCCATTTGTCATCCATGTTGCGATATGAGCCCATTTCCCTTTTCTATTTTTAGGTCTATGAGCCCACTCTCTTCTATGATCATTGATCTTGCCAACCCATCCCTTTTCTTACTTAGCAATGGGCTCACGTGCCCACTTCATCAATGTTTGCTCAAGGCCTTCACCTCCTTTTCAATATCCTCAAATTGGGCCCCTGTGGCCCACCTTGTCTCTAATTGGGCACCCAATAACCATTCCATCTTTATGTTTAGTTCTCCCATCCCCCTAAAAAAATGTCTTCCACACAACCCAAGTTTCAATTGAGGAGACGTCCTTACTTGCCCTAGAGGTCATTCTAGCCTAAGGAGCAACCACATTTTTGATCAATCTATTTTTTCTAGCATTTCATTTAATAAATGCTACTCTTTCTACTTCTACTTTTTCTCCTTCCCCACTTCCTTCTTCTTTAGGTTTAGTTTCAAATAAAAATAGGATAAAAATCAGAGATAGAAGAACTCTAGGGTGTTATTTGCATCAATTAGCTTAGAAAAGCATGAAAATGTGCCAAACTACCATAGTGTTTGAAAATGCAATCTAGTTAAATGAAATTCGATATTATGATGAAAGCAACATTGATCAAACTATGGGGTCTATAAGGTTGTGTCAGAAAAGGATCTTGAATTCGATGATGAAGATAAGGATTTGGTTGATGCTTATACTTACTGATTAAAATGATTTAAAAAGTAATCAGTCATAGTAGATGAGCTAACTAAAGAACACAATCTTGGAACACCAAAAGATCCCCAAACTATCTTCATAAGTGCCAACCTCACCCCTTTAAAAGAACAAAGTCTAATAGGGGTAATGCGGGAGTACAAAAATATGCTCGCTTGGACATAAGAAGATATGTCAAGTTTAAACAACTCATTGGTAGAACATTTTTTGTCTCTAAAATTAGAAGCTATTTGTTCAAGCAAAATTAAGAAGTGTCCACATAGATGTAGCATAAAAAAATAAAAAAAGAGGTTAATAAATTACACCAAGTAAAATTCATTAGAATCTTCCTCTATCTGCAATGGGTGGAAAATATATTCCATGTCATGAAAGGGACATAAGAGTATAAATTTACATTGACTTTAGGAGCTTAAACTAAGTGTGCAAAAGATGACTTCCTTCTGCCATATATTGATGTTTTGGTTGACAACATAGTTAGATATATGACCTATCATTTATAGATGTATGTTCAGGGTATAATCAAATATGGTTAGCAAAATAAGAACAAGAGAAAACGTCAATCACTAGTCCTTAGAGAACTTATTATTATGTTGTTATGTATTTCAAATTAAAGAAAGCAGGTACTATATTTCAAAGGGCTATGATGACAATTTCTCATGACACGATGCATAAACTTGTGGATGTGTATGTAGATGATTTGGTAGTCAACTCTCAGACCTGAGATGAATATGATGAAGTGTTAAGAAATGTTTTGCAAAGAGCTAGGAGATATAGCTCAAAATTAATAGTAGACTGCTAAGGTTCCTTATTAACAAAAGAGGACTTGAGATCAATCCCAACAAGGTCAAGGCAATCATTGATATGCCTCCACCGAAGAACATGAAAGAGCTTGGAGGATTAGGTGAGAGGCTTCAATTTATTTGTTGGATCATCTCACAACATTCCTAAATGTGTATATGTTTCTATGTGTTGACCAAAGTGAAGGCCTAATTTAAATGAAATTCAAAATGTCAGGAGGCATTTGATGATTTAAAGAAACATTTGTCAAGTCCTCCAATGCTCAAATCTTCAATTCTAGGCAAACATTTAATATTATACATCTTAGTTTTAGAAGGATCTCTCATAGCAGTATTGACACAAATAGATGAAGAAGGGAAGGAGAGAGCAACATACTATCTTTCAATGATCTTTGATCCTTGTGAGTAGAAGTATACAACCATGAAGAAGACTTGTGTAGCCCTAATTTGGGTAGTTTAGAAGCTTAAGCATTATTTTTTAGCCTATGAGATTAGTCCCATTTTTCGCATGAATCTCATCAAATTCCATTTTAAAATATCTATATTGACTAGTTTGCTGGTTCATTGGCAAAGTTTCCTATTTTAGTTTAATGTCACTTATACTAAACCAAAATCGATCAAGGGCTATGCAGTCGCCAAGCATCTTGCCTATCATCCTAAACAAAATTTTGACCTACTTCAATTGGAGCTTCAGGATAAGGAATTGATGTTTGCTTGATATTCTAATATATAAATATTATATTTTGATGGAGCTATGAATTTCTAAGGTAGAGGGATAGAGATCGTCCTTCAGTAACCTTAAGGGGTCCCCATTCCATAGGTTTTTTAGACTTAACTTTCCAATAATGAACAATATAGCTAAGTATGAAGCCTTGTTGGCTAGACTAGAAATTGCTCATTTCTATGATGCCACCGAACTAAGAGTGATAGGCGATAGTCAATTGATTCTTGGCCAAGTACTAACCAAGTATTAAACATCTCATCTTGGGCTTAAACTATATAAGAACTTAACTCTAGTTATATCAAGCTATTTTCCAAACTCAAATTCATTCACATTTCTCATGCTCAAAATATCATTGTTGATGCTCTCACCTCTTTGGCATTTTCACTATCTATCCTGCTAGGTAGGCATGTTAAGACTATCTATGTTTGCTAATGTACAATTCTGAATGTTGAAGAGGCACATTTCTTGAATATCAAAGAGAAATTCAAAAAGAAGGAATATATTGAGTTGAAAGAGAGTATCTTTACTTGTGTTGGAAGAATTAGAAAATGGTGGAAAACCATGGTACCATGACATTGTAAAATATTTTCAAGATCATATTTACCAACTAGGATTGACTATTGAAGAGAAAAGTGCTATTAGAAGAGTCTCCCAAGGGTACATTGTCCTAGTAGGAGTGCTATATAAGAGAAGTTTGGTTGGAGTTTTATTGAGATGTGTATATGAAAATGAAGTTGACTTGACACTTGAGAAAGCACATTTTAGAGTATGTGGAGGTCACATGAATGCTTAAGCCTTGGCTAAGAAGGTTATCTAGTAAAGGGATTATTGGCCTACTCAAGAAAAGGATTTCTCAATTTTTAGCTGGCACTGTCATCAGTCTCAACTCCATATAGACAACATTCATTGTCCAACATAATTCCTTCATCCAATCCATGTCCCGTGGCCTTTCACTATGTGGTCAATTGATGTGATTGGACCCCTTGATGACCCAAACTCCACAAAAGTTCAAATCCTATATATTGACAACAACAGAGTACTGCACCAAGTTGATGTAAGCAGTAGTATATGTAAGGAATCATTCTAAGCATTTAAAATATTTTTGATTTCTTGAATCCATGGTCTTAGCCTTTATTGAAACCAAAACGACAAAATTGGGAACCAATTAAGAAGGAGATCGAATATACCTTCTTGGGATTTGAAAAATCCCTCACCAGAGATGAAGAGTGGATGTTCCTTGCTGCTTCAAACCGTTCAAGTGGACGGCCTCTAGCGGTATCCACACGAACTTCTTCCAAGGACCGGTTCTCCTTCGCTCCAAGCTCGAAAACTCTACCAGAACGGAGTTGGACCATGCGGGGACTCCTTCTAGAGAAGAGAGGAGAGAGGGAGGCTGCCAAGGACGTTCTCCAACCCTTTGGCTTGATAGGGTTTAGCTTCTTAAGCATATTATATATAGAAGATGCAATTTTTCACAAAAACCCAAACTTCTATATATTTACATCCTTACCCTTGTCCTTAGAATTAGTTCTAATGTGTGTGACCCACTAGGCCCAATAGTCAATTTGGTTGAAGCCAAATTTAAAAAGAACAATTCTTTTAAATTAAATCAAATCTATTATCTAATAACAGATTTGACGGCTTTCCGATCATGAAGGGTACAAGCCATATCCTATGATCCCAAATGACTTTGGGGAGTTAAATAACATCCATTGAGCCTTTCCATCATCAGTTACCACACGGATATAAACCCTCGTCCAAGCAATGTCCCGGTCGGTCAGGGGTTCGGCATTGACTGTCAACCCCTTTAATAATCCGACTCTATGAACTCTTGTACTCTGGAATGGATCAACTGGAAAACTCCTTTTCCAATTATCCTATCTACCTTGGCCAAGGATTTTAGAGTACTATCCATAGGACATTCTCTCTCTCTCTCCTACCGAGAGTGAACGATCCCCTATTGTCCGCTCAATTGCCTCTACCAAGTTTCCCATGTACCCAATCCATTACTATATAGGACCACAATACTAAGTGATCCATAAGTCAATAGTCAAAGTACATGGTACACCTGGCAAGACATCTTTGGTGACTCAAGTCAAAGATCCAACCATGCAACCGTGATGATAGAATACCCTAATCGACAGTTCGGTAAGATACCATTCAGGGATTCTATACTGGTCAGTTCAGTGAACTCATTCCTCTAATGAGCACCTGTACATGTATCTCAGTGTCCCACACTGATGACCAATGAGATCGGTCATCCTCGTCATATGAGAAGATATCATATACACTAGTCTTATCGGATTCTTGATGTCCCATCTCAAGGATCCTACGACTAGGAACAATTTAGATCACATGCTTCTAGATGATTGATCTCATTATCATGATCTCATCATGATCTAATCATCATTGCATGCAATTTAGGACTTCATTACAATAAACGCATCTGGATAGTGCAAGTAATGAGGACAATGCCATTAATACCGAATAAGATATTATAAGAAATGTAAAACCATATCACATATGATTGGATTGTAGGGCATACATTTCCATCAATCTCCCACTTGCACTAAAGCCAATCACCCACATGTCTAATCCCCATCAGCTCAAGGTGACCCTCAAACACACTTTGAGTCAGAGCCTTAGTTAGTGGATCTGCAATGTTATTTTCAGAAGATACTCTATCTATAGCTATATCTCATCTAGCTGCAATCTCTCTGATCAAGTGATAACACCGCAGAATGTGCTTTGACTTCTGATGAGACCTCGGCTCCTTTGCTTGTGCAATAGCTCCATTGTTATCACAAAACAATGGAACTAGATCAGAGATGGAGGGAACAACTCCAAGGTCTGAAATGAACTTCTTCATCCAGACAGCTTCTTTGGCAGCTTCAACAGCAGCAATATATTCCGCTTCAGTTGTAGAATCTGCAGTGGTTGCTTGCTTGGAACTCTTCCAGCTCACTGCACCACCATTCAGGGTAAATACATACCTTGACGTTGACTTGTTATCATCTTTGTCTGACTGGAAACTCGAGTTTGTTTAACCTCTAGGTACCAAGTCTGCTCCTCCATATACCATAAATGCATCCTTTGTTCTTCTCAAGTACTTAAGGATGCATTTCACAGCAATCCAGTGACTATCACCTGGATTTGCCTGATATCTTCTCGTAACATTTAGAGCATGTGCCACAACAGGCCGTGTACATATCATAGCATACATGATAGATCCTATGGCAGAGGCATAAGGTACTCTACTCATGTGCTCTCTTTCTTCAGGAGTTTTAGGGGACATCTCCTTAGAAAGTGTAACTCCATGTCTCATAGGTAAAAGACCTCTCTTGGAGTTTTCCATGCCAAACCTTTTGACAATGGTTTCTATGTACATTGATTGGGTCAAGCCAAACATCCTCCTTGATCTATCTCTATAGATCTTTACCCCTAACACAAAGGATGCATCACCCAAATCCTTCATGGAGAAGTTCTTAGACAACCAAGCTTTAACTGATGATAGCATACCTACATCATTCCCAATGAGTAGTATGTCATCCACATATAAGATCAAGAAGACAATAGCACTCTAACTAGCCTTCTTATACACACATGGCTCATCTTCGTTCTGAACGAAGTCATAAGACTTGATAGTCTCATCAAATCTTTTATTCCAACTACGAGATGCTTGTTTTAGTCCATAAATAGACTTTAACAATCTGCACACTTTATTTGGATGTTCATGGGATTCATATCCATGAGGTTGTATCATATACACCTCTTCCTCAAGATCACCATTAAGGAATGCAGTCTTAACATCCATCTGCCAGATCTCATAATCATAGTGTGCAGCAATGGCAAGCAATATCCTAATGGACTTAATCATAGCTACTGGTGAAAAGGTCTCATCATAGTCAACACCTTGCCTTTGACGATATCCTTTAGCTACCAATCTTGCCTTGAAGATCTCCACCTTCCCATCTGCTCCAATTTTCCTTTTATAGATCCATTTACACCCTATGGGTATAATACCCTCAGGTGGATCTACCAAGTTCCAAACTTGATTGGAGTACATGGAGTCCATTTCGGATTTCATTGCCAATCTCCATTCCTTGGAATCAATATCGGATATTGCTTCCTCATAAGTCTTAGGATCATCATCCTCGTTATATTGTGTCTCCTTTCTTCCATCAGAGATATGTCCCACATATCTATCAGGTTAAATAGGCACACGAGAAGACCTACGAGGGACATGTGTGATATCCTTTTCATGCACCCTTTCAGAAGTGTCCTCTGGCTGTGGTTCTGGAACCTCTTCCAGCTCTACTGTGCTCCCACTGTTTCCATCTAGGAGGAACTCTTCCTCTAGGAATACAGCCCGTTTAGCAACATAAACCCTTTGATCATCAGAGTGGTAGAAATAATATCCATGGGTTTCCCTAGGATATCCCACAAGCCTACACTTCTCAGTCTTGGAGTCCAACTTTTCAGGGTTATGCCTTTTTCACATGGGCTAGACAACCCCAGACCTCAACATGTTTAAGGCCAGGCTTTCTCCCTTTCCATATCTCATATGGTGTAGTCAAAACAGACTTGGAAGGTACTCTATTTAGGATATAAGCGGCTGTTTCAAGTGCATAGCCCCAAAGGGATAAAGGTAACTTAGCAAAAGATGTCATTGCCCGTACCATGTCTAACAATGTACGATTTATTCTTTTAGCTACTCCATTAAGCTGAGGAGTGTATGGAGGTGTCATTTGGGATAATATCCCATTGTCCTTCATGAACTGTGTGAATTCAATGCTTAAGTATTCTCCTCCTCTATTTGATCGAAGAGTCTTAATAATCTTTCCTAGTTGCTTCTCTACTTCATTCTTATATTCTTTAAATTTCTCAAAGGCATCATATTTGTACTTCATTAAGTACACATACCCATACCTAGAGAAATCATCAATGAAAGTAATGAAGTAAGAATATCCTCCTTTAGCTTGAGTTGACATAGGGCCACATGCATCTGAATGTATGAGTTCCAACAACTCAGTAGCTCTCTCTCCATGTCCACTAAATAAAGAGTTGGTCATCTTACACATGAGGCAAGACTCACAAGTGGGCAATGATTCAAAATCATTTACCTTTGTGCATCCATCCTTATGGAGCCTTTTAAGTCTTTCCTCATTGATATGACCAAGTCTATGGTGCCATAATAAGGTTTGATCTATATCAAATCTTTTCCTTTTTAGAGGTGCATTCACACACATTATTGGAGCATGCATATCTAATATATACAAACCATTAATCAAACATCCATTGGCAAACAATTTACCATTCATAGTTATGGAACAACTTCCATTTCCAAAGCTCACAACAAATCCACATTTATTTAAGCATGAAATAGAAACAATGTTCTTAACTATTGAAGGAACATAATAGCAACTATCTAATAGTAGGACATCTCCTGAAGGTAACTTGAGGTGAGCTTGTCCCACGGCCAATGCTACAACCTTTGCACCATTTCCCATGCGCAGATCAACCTCTCCTCTTTGCAACCTTCTACTACTTGTCAACACCTGCAAGTCATTGCAGATATGAGATGCACATCCAGTATCCAATACCCATGATGTAGATCTATAAGGCAAATTGACATCAATGACAAAAATACCTAAAGCTTCTCCAAGCTTTCCTTTTGCCTTTTCTGCAAGGTACAACTTGCAGTTCCTCTTCCAGTGGCCATCTTTATGGCAATGGAAGCATTGTCCTTTGTCCTTCTTGGGCTCTGTCTTCTTTGCTACTTTCTTGACTTTAGCTTTGCCCTTCTTCCCCATTTGATTAGCCTTCCTTTTCTTGTTGGTCTTACCAACAAGTAGCACAGGAGGTTTCCCATTGTTCATAGTGCCTTCAGCAGTCTTCAACATATTCAGAAGCTCTGCTAGAGAGCAATCTAACTTATTCATGTTGAAGTTCATTATGAACTGGGAGAAGGAGGATGGAAAATATTGGAGGATAAGGTCAACTGACAGCTCCTTGTTCATAGAGAACCCAAGCTCAGCTAACCTTTCAAACCACTCTATCATTTTGAGAACGTGTGTCTGCACAGACGTTCCCACAGACATCCTTGTCCTGAACAGATTCTTAGATATCTCATATCTATCTGTCCGACTATGTGCTCCAAATAGCTCCTCACGATGAGCCAATATGGATATTGCATCCATCTTTTCATGTTGCCTCTGCAACTCATTGCTCATAGAGGCTAACATGTAGCACTGGACAAGAGATGCATCCTCTTTGTGCTTTTGGAAGGTGATGATCACATCATCACTAGCATCATCAGATGGTTCATCTGGCAGTGGCTTCTCAAGCACGTAGGCTATTCGCTCAGTAGTGAGAACAATTCTCAAATTTCTGAGCCAGTCAGAGAAGTTAGGACCAAGCCTGTTGGTATCAAGTATGCCGCGCAACGGGTGGTTCGCCATTGAAATCTACAAGGAGATATATTTAAATGAGATAACATTGCAAATATTCATTAAAATTATGATAAGGTCTTTTATCTTAATTTTATTCTCCCACTAATTTCGTCGAATTTGCATAACCCTCAATATTCAAAGATGGGACATCTCGATGATGTCCTAGTGGGGACTAAGATCCCATTAACCTTATGGTGATGACCATGTGGGAAACACAACAAGTCATCCCATACTTAATAGGTAGGCAACTTTTGCCAATTGCAACCCTTGCAACTCTTAGTCTTTAGCCTCTAGAGTTATGACCTTGTGGGAAACACAACAAATCATATACTCTAGTTAGGTTAAATCCGCTTGTTACGTTATAGGTATGGATTCTCAACATAGCCCTGGTGGGAAACACAACAAGGCCATGCCAATGGTCCACCCCAAAGTTCGGCTTTAAGCCTTGGCCACGATCACCAATCCCTTGCTGAGTGAGCCTTGTGGGAAACACAACAAACTCACCCAATCTAAGATTGACTCATTGCGACCATAACAACGGAAGGCTACGTGAGTCATTCTTAATGTCTCACGCTTATCAACCTAATTTAAACGAGGAGGGGTTTTTATTTTAGTCTCATCATAGTATGTGCTACATATATATATGTATACCTTTGGATACCATATATCTAAGGTATCTAGCACACACACACATACATATTAAATATGCAAAATGAAAATAGATGATCATGGACTTATCCCTAAGCATGCACCATAAACAACTTTAATGGTGCAAAATTAAAAGGCTTGCATCATATGTTAGAATTGGCATGTCTCCACTTCATAAACTTCTTCTCCAAGTGGTCCTCGCCCTTGCTATCTCCCATGAGCCGTCTTCTTGTCATTACAAGCGGTTCGAGGTATGCAAACCCAATGAATATACATCACATTATAAGAAACCTTGGCTTTGACCAAGGGAAGTACAAACATTGGGGAAAGATAGAATTTACAATCAGATTGTAGAGAGAGAGAAAGGAGGCACACACATGCCCCAATAATTACATAACCAAATAAAAAACCAATGCAAGATAATTGAAACTAAGTCCATGATCACCATCCACACACACAAGAAAATCATCACATGACCAAAGTGTGCATACGTGGTAATTATATGATATAACTTTTATATCATAAAATTATAGAATATAGTTTTTGAAATTCTCAATTCCATGCTCAGCGTATTTATCATGAAATAAATAGCATGAAAAGAATGCATAAACAATATACATGCATTAAGATAAGCCTATTCATGCATATAATCACATCTAAGCATTCCCAAACTTGTGCAAACCACAGAAATAATAATATAAATATAAAACTGTCAAATCATATTTTCCAGAATTAATTTAATCATTATATACACTAATTTTGATCTTAAAACAATTTCAAGATAAAAAAGAGAGCATAATTTGACAATAGGGCTAAATATCATTCAATAAGACATTAAACACTTCAATGGCTCATTAAATAATATCTGCAATTTTTTAGAAAATTTTCAGAATTTTTCCCGATTTTTTACATTTTATTTCATTTCAAAATGAATTAAAATAAAATAAAAAATAAAAAGTAAACCGCAGGACCGGGCCCGGTCAGACCGGCCCAGTCCAGCGTCGGCCGGATCTGAATCCAAGTCAAACCTGGATTCGCCGACCGGTCCGCCGGGTCCGAAAAGGACTCGGCGGATTCTTCTCTCCCGCCCGATAAGGGCGGCGAGGGCGCGAGGAGCCCTAATCCGAACCCATCTTTCGGCTCAGATTTGGAGGTCCAAACGGAGTAGGAAAAATCCTAAAAAATAGCATATAGAATCCTTAGAGTATTACGAAACCATTGGGATAAGTTTCGTCCTCCTAAAAAATCTGTGTAAGGAGAAATACTCGGTGGAAGTTGCTGCTTTCGCGGATACCATATCCGACGGAAAAAGAAGAAATTCTCCCTCCTGGAGAGACGATCAAAGCTAAAACTTGAAAGGAAACTCAAGGTAAGTCTATTACCTATCTTATAAACACTTTAGAAAGTTTCCCTCATCTCCATAGAAGGAGAAATCCAAACTTTCCAAAATCCGGGTGACTGCGCAACCATGACAGAAACCTCGAATCTCAAGGACTTTATCAGACTCTACAGAGGTCCAAAATTCAATATGACTGAAGATTTAGAAAGCCCTATGTCACGAGGTTATCATGGAGCAAACCAATCTTAATATCGTATCACATACGAAACATGGTTACTCTACAAAAATCAAGGTTTAGACAATTTCGGAAAAACCGAAAAACACATGAAATCACTCAAAATCGATTTTGATTTCAACCATGGCTTCAACCTGGCTCTAATACCACTGTAAGGAATCATTCTAAGTATTTAAAATATTTTTGATTCCTTGAATCCATGGTCTTAGCCTTTATTGAAACCAAAACGACAAAATCGGGAACCGATTAAGAAGGAGATCGAATATACCTTCATGGGATTTGAAAAATCCCTCACCAGAGATGAAGAGTGGATGTTCCTTGCTGCTTCAAACCGTTCAAGTGGATGGCCTCTAGCGGTATCCACACGAACTTCTTCCATGGACCGGTTCTCCTTCGCTCCAAGCTCGAAAACTCTACCAGAACGGAGTTGGACCATGCGGGGACTCCTTCTAGAGAAGAGAAGAGAGAGGGAGGCTGCCAAGGACGTTCTCCAACCCTTTGGCTTGATAGGGTTTAGCTTCTTAAGCATATTATATATAGAAGATGCAATTTTTCACAAAAACCCAAACTTCTATATATTTACATCCTTACCCTTGTCCTTAGAATTAGTTCTAATGTGTGTGACCCACTAGGCCCAATAGTCAATTTGGTTGAAGCCAAATTTAAAAAGAACAATTCTTTTAAATTAAATCAAATCTATTATCTAATAACAGATTTGACGGCTTTTCGATCATGAAGGGTACAAGCCACATCCTATGATCCCAAATGACTATGGGGAGTTAAATAACATCCATTGAGCCTTTCCATCATCAGTTACCACACTGATATAAACCCTCATCCAAGCAATGTCCCGGTCGGTCAGGGGTTCGACATTGACTGTCAACCCCTTTAATAATCCAACTCTATAAAATCTTGTACTCTGGAATGGATCAACTGGAAAACTCCTGTTCCAATTATCCTATCTACCTTGGCCAAGGATTTTAGAGTACTATCCATAGGACATTCTCTCTCTCCTACCGAGAGTGAACGATCCCCTATTGTCCGCTCAATTGCCTCCACCAGGTTTCCCATATACCCAATCCATTAACTATATAGGACCACAATACTAAGTGATCCATAAGTCAATAGTCAAAGTACATGGTACGCCTGGCAAGACATGTTTGGTGACTCAGGTCAAAGATCCAACCGTGCAACCGTGATGATAGAATACCCTGATCGACAGTTCGGTAAGATACCATTCAGGGATTCTATACTGGTCAGTTCAGTGAACTCATTCATCTAATGAGCACCTGTACATGTATCTCAGTGTCCCACACTGATGACCAATGAGAACGGTCATCCTCATCATATGAGAAGATATCATATACACTAGTCTTATCAGATCCTTGATGTCCCATCTCAAGGATCCTACGACTAGGAACAATTTAGATCACATGCTTCTAGATGATTGATATCATTATCATGATCTCATCATGATCCAATCATCATTGCATGCAATTTAGGACTTCATTACAATAAACGCATCTAGATAGTGCAAGTAATGAGGACAATGCCATTAATACTAAATAAGATATTACAAGAAATGTAAAACCATATCACATATGATTGGCTTGTAGGGCATACATTTCCATCAGTATATGTAGAGATAAAGGCATCAACATTTGCTCCTTTATCAAGCACAACAGAATTGCCATATTTGGGGTTCCTCAGCGACATTGTCACCAATAATCCCTTTTAGGAGTTGCAACATGTATTACATAAAATTGCATCATTCGTCTCCATTATCTTTAAGGCAATGGTCAAGTAGAAGCTACCAAAAAAACATTGATAAAAATCATTAAGAAGACATGTAAGTCTAGCATGCTTTTAGATTGGTTGGATAAGCTAATGATGCTCTATAAACCTACCACACTTTAGTTCGGACCTCTGTGAGTCAAACTCTCTATCCCTTGGCATACAAGATGGAGACTGTAATCTATATGAAGTACTTATTTCTTCCCTTTGAGTCCAGATTGACCAAGACATCCCCATTGACGACCACCAAGAATCACTTCTTGGGCAACTCGAGCTCTTGAACAAAAAGAGGCTAACCACTATCGAGCATGCTAGAACTTACCAAAATATGCTTAAAAGATTTTATCATAAAAGGGTGGTTGAGAGATATTTTTAAATCTGTGACGTTGTGTTTAAAATAATGTTTATTAAGTCGAGAGGTCCCCATTCAAACTTCAACCTATTTGGGTGGATCCCTACATAATCTTAGCAATCTATCATAGTAATGCTTACAAGCTAGTTAATGTAGAAGGAGACGAATTTAATCAACACAATATTGACTTATACCTTTAAAAATATTTCTCTTGAAGAAAATACAAAACATAAAAATCATAAAGTCAAAATGTGGAGAATGAACATTAGTATCTGAAGTTTGTTTTGTAGATACGTAAATTTTGCCTATTTGAGTTGTTTGAGATTCATGTTATTTTAGAAAATACTCAAGTTTTTTGATAAACAAACCGGATCACCGAAAAAATAGTTAAAAAATGAACTCTGGAGGGGAAGGTGACCTGCCTGCTGGGTCACCTAGGTGACCCCCCCTACCGGGTCACCTAGGCAACCTAGTCAACGGGTCATTTCCTAATTCTTGCCAAGTCTGTCCGTTCTTACGGTGGTAGGTGGGGGGTCAAGTCCGATCAAGTACGGGAAGTGTCCTGGTCAACAGGTCGCCTGCCAAAATAGTGTACGGACTGAACAAAATGACCTGCAAATGGCACAAGCTCATCCGGACGGTCAGGACTGATTGCACATAGGCGACTCGTTGACCGGGACGCCTGCCATTGTAGCAGGCCCCGGATAGCACGCAATTGGCTTTCAGCGCACGTGCATTTAATGGCATTTATGGTTTCACAGGTGACCCGTCAGACGGGTTTCCCGATGACCCATCTCCCGGGTCGCCCAATGACCTGGCAGACGGGTCACCTTTTGTTCTGGATGACACTTTTTATACTTGAAATGCCTTTGTGGCCCTTTTGCCTATAAAATGGGACCCCCTAACCACATTTTGAAGGGTTGGAAGAGTGTTAGAAGGCTGAGAATGTCCCCAATTACCAAGAGAGAGCCCTAGAGAGCTTCAAGTCATCTCCATCCTCCAAACTTTGTTTTCTAAGAGATTGAGAGCTTTCCATTCCATCCACCTCCATAAATCGATGTTTTCCACTCTGTTTCTTCATCGGCGTCCATTTTTAAGCTTCTCAAGCTTCTACATCTGAGGGGAGATCATCATCTACGTCCTAGGAGCCTCAGGGAGTCATCATCAAGCTTTGAAAGCCATCCGAAAATATCGTGGGAGCATTCAGGAGCAAACCAAGTCATGGTGCAGGAGGTGACCCGCCTACCGGGTCGCCCAGGTGACCCCCTGCCGGGTTGCCCAGTTGGGTCAATGACAATTGAACCCAAATTACCCATTGTCAAATACATTTTTATATACCCTATTATCCCCCCTCAAATTGAGTGGGACTGTAACGTTCAATTTGCTTCTTAGAAATTCAAATTCAATGGTTGGCAATGACTTTGTAAGGATATCACTTATTTGTTCCTTACTTGAAATGTGGTGCTCTAGCAATTTCTTTTCCATTACTAATTGTCTAATGAAGTGAACATCCACTTCAATGTGTTTGGTCCTAGCTTTGAAAGTAGGATTTGCATTGAGGTATATTGCCAATATGTTATCACACAATAGAACTAGTGTCCTATGTATTGGTAGCTGGAGCTCCTTGATTAGCTGAAGTGTTCATAGAAGTTCAGTGATTGTCATAGCCATGGCTCTCATCATAGATTCTATGCTAGAATGGGGGACAGTGCATTGCTTTTTAGCTGTCCAATTAATGAGATTATGTCCTAGGAATAGACCAAAAATGATGGTTGATTTTCTATCAACTAGGCATTCAACCCAATCAGAGTCGGAAAAAAACATTTAGTTTAAAATTTTGCTGGTTTCAACAGAAACCCATGCTAAAAAGTGGGTTTTAGGTACTAAGGATTATTTTAACAAAACTAAAATGAGAAGTTGTTGGAGATGCTAAAAACTATCATGCTCTATTAACCGAATATGCCACATCCGGTCTTGTTAGAGTTACATATTGTAAGGAGCCACTATGCTTTTATGAAAATTCCGGTCATCCAATAATGTGTCATCACTTGAAGTGAAGCAAGACTTTATAGTTGTTGGTGTGCTAAAGGGCTTGGAGTCTAGTAACTGGTGCCTTCGATAAGAGATCTAATATATACTTTTTTTTTGGCCAAGATGAATACCTTGATCATTATGGATAAATTCAATCCCTAAGAAATAGTGAAGTGTACCTAGGATTTTTAAAGAAAAAATAGTCCCCAGTTCTGAAATCAATTGCTTAATTTTGTGAGAAACATTTCCAGTAACATAATGTCATGCGCATAAATGAGAACATAAAATTTGGCCCCTTTATCATCATATATGAATAGAGATGAATCACATACAGATCCCTTGAAATGCATGCTCACGAGATGTGAATAAAGAAAAAAAAATCACGCTCTACGTGCTTGCTTGAGTCTATAAAGAACTTTATGTAATTTGCACAATAAAACCCTATGGTTGGCTCATATAGATCTCCTCATCTAGATAATCATGAAGAAATGCATTGTTTACATCTAGTTGTCTCATTTCCCATTTATAAGTGACAAGCATAGATAAAACAAGTTAAATAGTAGATGGTTGATACGGCTAAAGGTTTCATTATAATCTAATCCATATTTTTGGGTGTAGCCCTTAGCTACGAATCTTGCTTTTTAGCGAGCTATGGCTCCATCGGATTTTTTTTCAATATGTAGATCCACTTACAACCCACAATGTTAACATTAGGTGGGTGTGGAACAAGTGACCAAGTTCCATTACTTTGAAGTGCATTGAATTCTTGAGACATTGCAAAACTGATTGGTTTAGTTACAAGTTCTTTTTCAACCAGCAGAGCATGTTTACTGCTTCAATGTTGATTAACAGGGGCCATGTTTGCTTTGGTTCTGATTAACATGGCCCATGTTTGATGACCCCAAATTATTCTTGTTAGAAGACTTGCCTCTATTTCTTCTTCCTCTTCCACAAAAATTATCTGATTGCTATTGATTATTATTGATGTTGGCTCTACCAAAATTTGCATTCAATTCACTAACAACCTGATGATGTTTAGCTAGATAAATCTTGTGGTTTAACAGTATGCCTTGGACATATTCTACAATGAGAGTTGAAGCATCTGACCGTGTATTATTAACCATAACAAAGGATTCAAAATCTAGACCCAGACCACCTAATATATATAAAAGCATATCCTCATAAGAGATTGGTTCGGAGGCCATGGCCAAAGCATCGGCAATATATTGGACTTTCTACATATACTCAACTATAGAATTTGAATCTTTCTTCAAGTGTTGTATCTGCATTTTAGCTGAAACACCCTAGCTCTAGATGATGAGGCATAGGTTTATTTATAACATTCCAAATTTCAACTGTTGAGGAATAATCAACTAAAATGGGTAGACATAGACGAAACAAGAACAATCATAACCAGACTGTTAAGCTGTTTCCAGATCTGAAAATATGGATTCAGAAATTCTTTCAACAGATTAGTAGGATCAGTGATCAACGTCGGAGGACATTTAACTGATCTGTTTACCATCCCAATTAAATTGTAAGTCTCAAGGAACGGTAGAATTTGTGTTCTTCATAACAAAATAATGTCACTGCTTAATTTAACCGAGATGCAATGTGAAACATTCGGCATTGAATTAAGCAAAGGAGTTGTATGAGAAAGAGTTGATACCACTGAGGTAGAACTAGGGTTAGAGAATGACTCTTCCATTGAAAAAGAAAAGAGGAAGGCTTTGATATCAAATCGAGCTTCGATATGATGAAGGCAACATATCCTCTGTCAGTTCGATGAAATAAATATGAAGGAATTGAACTTCGTTGCTGCATATTTTCAATTGAGTCAACCTCCTGCAAGAAGACAAAGACACCATTAGATAGAAGTAGAGAGAACAGAGTGAAGAAAATGAGTGGGAGAGGCTCTGGATTGATGCCCTCTTCAGCCGACTCATGAATATATATACCTCCCACTTACACGTGTACAAATGACATGGAAATGTGCCATGTGTGATTACAGTTGGGTCAATGACAGTTGAACCCAAATTATCCATTGTTGTATATCCTAATAATTGTAACGACGATAGCCGCCACCAAGAATAGGAAGAGGAGTCTCCGTTGAAACTCCAACCTCAGTGGGAAGACGACACATTTGCAATTAGAATAGTGCCATATTAGTTAAGTAGGAGACACATCCATACTTAAAAGTTTGGACCACTCTAACTCAGGGCCGCGATTTTGGGTTGGTTAACATGGTATCAGAGCCAAAAGTTGTGGACTCTCTTCCGTCGACCGCCACTCGTAAACAGTGTACACGAGACAAAGTTGGACCCCCTCCATCGACCGCCACTCGTAAATAGTGTACACGTGACAAAGTCAGAAGAATTTGCACGTGAGGGAATGAGTTAGAATAGTATCATATTGACTAGGTAGGAGAAGTATATGGGTATGCTAAAATCCATGGTGGCACCGGATTACCCCCGAGGTGGTGACTACCGCGGCGGCAGTGGACATGGAGGTGCCCCCCTCCCCGCTCTCTCTTTATTTAGCGCAACTGGACTATGGAACAAAGACCTATTGCAGGTTTTTGGCAGCCTCCCAATCTTGAGAGCTACTTCGATATGTTCGTTCATGGCACTTTTGAGTTTCCAATGTAATCCCTTCTTCGACACACCCCACTGTTCGAGCCCTTGAGAGCAGCAAGCTCAACGGAATTAACCGAGACAATCGGTGCCATGAACCGCGAGAACTGTGGATAGGGAAACGTTCCAATCGTCCTTTCTTCTTGACATCAACCCTCTCCCTTCGGAGAATGGATCACCTTAGTCCGCGGGTGGAGGAAGAAGCCTCAGTCCCCAATTAGAAACATCCACATACCCCCGCCACTTAAGTGGCGGTTCAAGAACCGGTTTGGTGAACCGCTATCGAAAAGGGTTGAACCACTACCGACGCCTTACTAACTCGTTACCGATGGGTAGTGAGTTATAAAGACGTCGGTAGCGGTTCAACCTATTTCGGTAGTGGGTTCAAGACTTTCAAGTTATGTTACTGAACCGTTGTTGAACCGCTACCGAAAAGGGCTGAACCGCTACCGACGCCTTACTAACTCATTACCGATGGGTAGTGAGTTACAAAAGCGTCAGTAGCGGTTCAACCCTTTTCGGTAGAGGTTCACCGAATCGGTTCTTGAACTGTCACTTGAGTGACAGGGGTATGTGGTTGTTTCTGATTGGGGACTGAGATTTCTTCCTCCACCTGCGGACTGAGGTGATCCGCTCTCCTCCCTCCGTTACCTCTATGGCTCTATCAGCTCCCATGCTCCGTATGTTCATGGCATCTAGTTGTTAATCGGACAACACTCACATGTTGTTCGATAAAATTTTTAAAGTGACATAGCTTAAAATATTTTTAATAAGATTAGTACACAACAATTTTTTTTAAATTAACACACTTCGATTGACATATTCAAATAACGACTTCCATTATTATTTACTTTTTTGAAGAGTTCAAAAGTCACTATCTACCCTCACGACTTTCCAAAGTTATATATATATATATATATATTGAAAATCGTAGTGCAACATAGCCACTTTTACCATTTTTTAACTTTTAATTTTTTACAAGAGTGAGATGAGAGAGAAAAGAGAGTTTAACAAAAAAAGAAAATAAAGTGACAGTGATAAATAATTTTATAATATAATAAATATTAAAAAGTGAATAACATGTTTATTGTAAAATAATATAATGTTGTATTATATATTATGAATATTAATCAATACACATTATAGATATTATAAATTACATTATGTTATATTTAAAATATTAATTTAAATAAATATTATGTTATTATAATTTATTATGTTACATTATATTTAAATTTATTATGCTATTTAAATAATTTTATATAATATGTTATAAATAATATTAGAATGCTATATATAATATTTAAATAATTTTAATATTTTTATAAGTTTAATATATATTTTATTATATGTAAGTCGACTATAGTTTACAAAAATTTTTATTTTAATATTATAATATATATAAATATTATATTATATTAATTTTTTTATTATATATAAAAAACTTTTAATGTACAAAATATTTAATTATAATATTATAATGTATATTTATAAAATACACAATATATAATTGTATAATATATAAAATATATTTATTTAAAATTATATTTTAAGTATATTATAATATAACATGTAATAATCATGTTATATTGACTTATATTTGTAACATATAATAAAATATGTAGTGATCACTATTTATAATATATAATATAACATTATATTATTTAAAGATAAATATAAAATTTACTTTTTTAATGTTGATTACATTATAAAAATATTTATCATTGTCATTTTATTTTAATTTTTTACTAAACTCTCTTTTCTCTCTCATCTCAATTTCATCGGATTTAAAAAATAAGAATCGGTGAAAGTAATTATGTTGTAAATCGACTTTCAACATTAAAGTTTTTTAAACTTTGTAAAATTGCTACGGTAGATAGCTACTTTCAAACTCTTTGCCAAAAAAATAAATAAAAATGAAAGTCGCTACTTTATCTAGCAGTTTCAGTATGTTAACGGGAAGTTGTTACGAAATTTAGCGACTTTTTTTTGAAGCGTGTTAGTTTTAGATATAAAATTTGTTCTGTGGTAATCTTACTAATAAGATTTTAAATTGTGTTACTTCCAAAAATTTTTCCATCTTCTTTGAAGTTATGAACTTTCCTGTTTTACTAAATAATCATTCATTTATTAACCGGTCATACGAAGGAGGACGTAGATTTAAGGAGAATTTAAGAGGAGACCCAATATACAATTGTCGCTTTAACAAAACATCCACCGTCATCAGAATTGTTTTAACAAGAAATAGAAGTTGAAAATTTATTATAACTTCCACCCCAGAATGAATGATAAATGCTAGATGAGATCATAAAAAGTCTTTTATACCCCTGTATTTTTTCAAAATGAGAAACACATGTTTTAAGACCTGACATTGACGACCAGTCTTATAAAAAAATTTCATAAAAAAAAACTAATAAAGAAAAATAAAATTTATCTCTACTAAATGTGTAGTAAAATTTCTAAAAATAAAAAATACATTCCAAATTTACTTGTTTAGATAAAAATCAGAAAAAAAATTTTAAATGAAAAAATCTTTGTCCAAAACGAATCATCATCCAAAAACATAAAATTTTCAACATTACTTTCAATGTTTACGTGAACTAACATTCTTCTCATGTACACAACGAAAATTTTCGCAAAATACACGAAGGAAACATCTATCGGCAAAATGTAGCCTTCCGGAGATTAGCGCTGCCGGCTACGACTCCAACTCCATCACCAACACTGGCAGGAACGAGGCAACCGTGCTGAAGACCTTTTGGGCGAGGTCAAAGCCCCAAATAGAGGTGAGCTCGAGGGCGGAGGGGCAACTGGAGAACACCTCGATGGGGGCACGATCATGGGAGACAGCGGCGGATACGCACACGCCTATGCCCCTCAGTCGCACCCATGATAGAGCGCGAGGCCGTCGGTGGCGCACCGGATGGCAACAGGCTGGAAGCCGCAATAATCGTAGATCTGGGAGCGTAAGTGCTTCTGGGAGAGGGCATTGGCTGCATGGGTGCCGGTCGTAGAGGCAGAGCTTGGCGGAGTCAGTGTTGCAGAGCATGGCCATCTAAAGATGCTCGGTCTGCCACTTGAACAGCTAGGGTTTGAGAAGACAAGACATCGCCGTGCAAGGTCCGTCGCCGTCGGGAAGAAGGTCTACAACTGATGGTTCAAGAAGCTTAGTCACGGGAACTGATGGTTTACGAATCTGCCGTTGGGAAGAAGTTCGGTCTGACGTGTGAACTAGGTTTGCCAGGGGATTTGCGGGGCGATTATCATGGGGTAGGGGGTTCTGTCGGCGACTGTCACGGGGCGAAGGGGTAGAACGGAGAAAAATAAATTAAGAAACGATGAGTTAAATACAGTGAAAGGAGTGGGCTTTTTATTACATGTATTCTGTTGACTGGGTTTTTTACCGAGAGATTTTGGTTAATGGGTTTCTCACTGAACTCATTTTAATAATTGAGTTTTTAATTAATTTTCCCTAGATTTAATGCCTCTTGGTTAGTGTTGCGTCTTTTACGTACACAACACTTAAGAGTGGTGGTGGACTAGACCATTGCGTAAATAATAAAATCTTTATTGGCCCATCCACCTTTCATTTGGATCTTCTTTCTCATACCATATTCTACAAACAAAAAGGACGTAGGAACATACAAACTTGCAATTGGATTTTCAGGTGGAGTACAACATTTTTACGTGCTTTGTTGTGCATATTATTGATACTCTAACTGGGCAAAAGTTATGTTTGGAATGTCTCCTACATTGTATTTACATATTGCACTCTTTTACATTTGTTTTATAAAAATCATGTGATTTTGAAATACTTATTACAACATAGATGTAGCCGGAAACACATCTTCCGTGAGTGGAAATAGTGAAGTGATACAATAAGATTAAGCATGCTCTACATTTTTAACTAAAATATTGATAGAACATCATCAAAATGGAAAAAACGAAACCAAGTTGAAAGTTGGAAGCACAGGAATTCCTAAAATTAAAATTTATTAAAATATTATAAATTAATATTATCCGTAAATAACTCAAAGTACATGTCTAAGTCATGAAGAATGATTATGTTGTTATAAAAATATTATTTAATCAAAGTAGGTTTGAGTTTAATTTCAAATTGAAAACATAAATGACAATGGATGAAATTTTGGATGCTTATATTCAATTATATAAATATTTATTTTTTTACTTATATTTTTAATCAAACATAACTTATTACATAAATTTATGTGTTATAGAAACATCATGAAGCTAAATTATAAAGAAGTCACAATTCCACTTTACACTAAGAGGTATGAAATTTGTTGATTTAGCATGTATATCATTGGTATCCATGATACATGTTATATATTGACATATATGTAATTTGAAATTTAAGTACTAAAGTGTGCATGTAGAATTTACAATACTCTTCCTCAACAACAAAGTTCAATATTTGATGACTTATATTCAACAACTCAATGCCAAAAGGCTATGGACTTTACACAAGATGGTATCTTTGCCTCTAGTCCAAAGTTCAAGGTAGCAACAAGAGCCAGAAAAGATAAAAAAGGTCAATAGCTTCATAGGATAAATGCAAAGGAAAAAGATGAAAAGAGTGCTAACGGCTATGGATGAATATAAGAAAGCATTTAACATAACATCATTTGAGATGATTCAAGAGTGTGTTATAATGACAAAGGATTTGACTCCGTTGAAGAAAGAAAGAGTGGCATTTCTAGTTAGGGATAGAAATGCTTATCTTGTTTTTTTCTCAATTTTGATGAAGAAACTTGATTAGAATGTTTAAAGATGCATTTGCAAAAAATTAGAAAATAAAATTTAAAAATAAAGGATCAATTTTAATATATTGTGTTATTTCAATTTTTACTTTTTTGAATTTGTAGAGGTCAATGTTAGTATTGCAATAATTATGTTTTATCTTGTATGTCCTTTATGATTTGCTTAATTTCTTGCGGTCTTGTGGAAAACTTTGAGAATGCTGAAAACATGAGCATTGACATCATTGATGAAGAAGAATTATGTATGAAGCATCGGCATACTATTTTTCTTACGATGGTTGCAATTATAGAAGAAGCATATCAATATTTTTGGATTAAAAAGAAAATGTGTACGAGATTTTATATTAGGTGGTAAAGAACATACTTAAGAAGTATAATTAGGGGCTCTTATACAACTTCATGAGATTAGTAGAATGAAAAAAAATAATAGTTTACACTTTATGTAGTAAAATCAATAATTTAAATGTAGTAAAAGAAAGTATGAGAGTGGATATAGAAGAGATAATGTTAACTACTATGTATATATTAGCAAATGGTGCAAGTAAGCAATGTGATAAAAAATATTTCAATATTCGGGAGAAGCTATCAATCTTCAGTTCAATCAAGTTATTGGCATCCTTCAACTTTTGGCATCATAAATTATTTTACTATCTTTGTCATCAACTCTACAATACATTAATGACATACAACACTTCAAATTTTTTAAGATAATGCACATACTTTTAGTAATTCTTTATTAGTAGTAGATTTATTTATAATATTTTTTGTAATTTATTTAAGAATTATATATATTCTATTGATGGAACACATGATGATTGAAGTTCTAGTCGATGATATAGTACGTTATCATAATGAAAATGTGCATACATCCCAAAAAGTGATGACTGCATGTTCATTTGATATGACATTCATTTATATTCATGTTGGATACTAAGGGTGAGCTATTGATGCCACAATTCTTGTGGATGCACTTAACTCTAGATTCTATGTTCTATTAGGTAATTCATAGGTTTATTATTTTTACATTTAATATCTTGTAATGTTAACTTTGTTAATTAAAAAATATTATCTTGTTTGTGCTAGATATGCAAATATGCTAATTTTTTTCTTCATATTGAGGAGTGAGATACCATCTAAAGGTCCAAGTCATTAAGCTCCCAAAAATTACAAGGAACATTTTAACTTGCGACATGCCTATCATGATGTGACAGACAAGATATTCGGTGTTCTAAAGAAACATTTTTTAATATTTTTAAGACTATTGTAATATCCTATTGATGTTCAGAGTAAGATTATTATATATGGGAAAGATGAAACATGGGTTAAAATTGAAAGCGACTATGGTAGAGAAAAGATAGAGAGATTGAGAGAAGAAGAAGAGATAAACTTTGACATGAGGACCACGTCATTGGGAGATCTTTAGAACAATGTCGACTTGGTAATGAATCACATAACATGATATCATTTTAAATGTGGAAAGATTATGTTAGTAGGTGAAGTTGATGTACATTGATTCCATTTTCTATGTAATTTGACATTTTATATAGTAGTTGTGCCAATCCGTGGCAGAGCAATCTTTGGGAGGGCCATTGAAAAAGACAGATAATGTGAAAGATCATCACCGTTGAGTTGGTTTTTATTTTTATTCTATTTTGATCTCCAATGAGTACAATTTTACTTTAGATTATACCATGAAAGTTGTCTAATTGTGTATATCATGCAAACTTCAAAATAAATTTTAAATATAAAACATTATCAAATACAACTCTACAATTTTTAAAAAATTGTATAACTTTTGCCAAACATACGAAGTCTACGTTTACGTAATTTTAAATTTTAAAAAATAATATGATATTTTTTAAAAAATAATATTATCTAAATAAAAAATAGCAACAAAACACCCTACTTCAATTTATTTTAATAATTTATTTTTCAATTTTTTACTATAAGGAAAACATCTTATTTTTTGTTACTATTAAAAATAGCAACAAAACACGTAGACCTAGGCCATTACAACGTTCACCACTGCCATCGAGAATGCCATGAATCTTCCTATTAAGCTGATTGCACACAAATATTTTTTTGGACAAACGACACAATCATATTCATCACGCAAGAGAGTACATGTATAATACTACAACTACATACTTAAAAAAACAAACACACGACAAAGCTAAAAAAAACTAAAGTTCTGTTGGAAGTCATCCTCTCCAACAAACTCAGACATAGACACAATTCAACCAATACATAAAAGTGCTTAAAGGTCAAACAATAGAGATAGAGGCTCCATTGTAGGAGTTTGACAATTGCCACGAGATCGGATGATCGTCCCAAAAATGTGTGTGGATATCGCCCATACTAGTGGTCATGAAATAAAGAGCGTGACTATGAAGATGATGTGAAAAGCTAACATGATAGAACTCAACCGCAAAACATTAGGTAATAATAGAGAAACCCATAGAAAAGACCCATATAAATAAGTTGGTGTTGGAGCACAAATTTTCTAAGTGCAGCAAAGGTCAAGAAATTTTAGACAAAAGAAAATGAAAGGACTAGCAAAAAAAAATGGTGGTGCGGCCCACCTTAGTGGCTTAATGGACTAGCTAGGCCCAATATGAGTTAATGGGCCCAACAAATCAAATGATGGTTCAGAAAAGTTCAAACAACTCCATTCAATCCACTCAATTCAAATTCGAGCAATATCGAAGTTGGTTTGGAAATCTAACCGAAACTCGGTAAATTAAAGTCAATATGGTGCAAATAGGCTTTGAAGATGCCTCGATAGACTTAATGAGCTTGGATGGTCAAGACAACAAGCCCATTGTATAGCCCTGTTCACAAACTTCGCAATGGTGCCCAAAACATAGAAAATGGACATTGAAAGGTCAAAATAACTATTTTACCCCCAACACAACAGGACAAATCAGGACTCTATCGGGAAGTTCTGAATTCACTACATTGTTAGTATTAGATAGAGCTGGACAACACTTGAAATATATCAAAAATCTAACCTCCGATATGAGAATACTTAGAAAAGATTGAATGTGGACCGAAGTCTGTACCCCGTCACCTTAGGGGGCATAATGGTTCAATTAGATTTTAGATCAATCCACCATCTAAAAATTACTATTTCTTGGTTCAAGACCTTAGTTTTGGGAATATTGATGCATTAAAAATAAATTTTGACCAATAGAATAATTTAATTGCATTTAATCACAATTTTTAAAATCATCAATGGCTCATATTGCACCAATTGGAGAAATCGATAAAATCGGTGATCCGATGCAATTTAGGAGATCCTGACCATACACATTGATGGAACAAAAGATGAAAGGTCATCATGGAACATTTCAGATTTTTTTCAGAAGAATTTAGGATTTATTTAATCAATTCTAATCAAAATTAATGACATCTGTTGAATCGGGAGCATCTTGATGAGATTCTAGAGATGATTAGCTGCCACTTTTTCTCTCTCTTGGCTGGTGCACCAACACCATGGCCCATGTGCTTAGTTTCCCTATCCCATGGGATTCCTTCGTAGAAGACTTCTTCTTTGATTAGAATTACTCTTGGAAAAGACTTCTTCCTAGATCACAACTCTCCAGCTTATCCCATGGATTATCTCCCATCACTAAGAAAATAGGAGAAGAAGTTGGCATGCACACCATTCCTCTCTTAGAACTTGCCCGGTGCGCACATCTCCAGCAAGACTCCCTCCACGGTTGGAATTCCCTAAGAGAAGACTTCCTCTTAGGAGAGAGTTCTTCAAGGATTAGAACTCCATGACTTATCTCCCATCCTCCTTATCCCTTAGACTTGCATATTGAAGAGAGACTGGGAGAACAAAGGAGCTGGCATACCATCCTCTCTCCTAACTTCACCTGTGCGTACACAATAGCCTTAGAACCTGCTCCTGTTTTCACATTCATCCTTGGCAAGACTCCCCCTTGAGTAGAAGTCCCTCTTGTTTACCCAACAAAATTATATCCTAAGACTTCCACCTTCAACAGGAGACATGGAAAACAAAAAGGCCTAGGTCCACCTTTCTCTCACCAACTAGATCTGGTGCGCAACTCCCTCTCCCCTAGCCAGCTTTATGTGCAATTCTCTGTAGCTCCCTCCTTTCTCATCACCAGATCAAGGTGCAACACCAACACATCTCCTTCCTTGAGCTATCTTCTTCCTCCTGCTCCCTGTGGCCTAGCCTTCTCTCCAGTAGTAGAAAGGTACTATAACAACACCAGCAAGAGTAGCCAACATAGCTAGCAGGATCTCCCTTCTCCAGCAACACTTGCACAAAGAGAAGAAGAAGAAGAAGAAGGAGGAGGAGGAGGAGGAGGAGGAGGAGATGCACATCATCCCTTCTCCAATAGCCCCCTGCACACCAAAGAGAAGAAGGAGTAGCTGCCGGCTTGTCCTCTCTCCTTCAACAATACCTACACCAAAAGAAGAAGAGAAAGTAGGACCAACTTTCTTCCATCTCCAACAATCCCCTACACAAAGATAAGCAGAAAAAATAAAAGGAAGAAGGTAAGAAAAAGAGAGCACAATGTAACCTTCAATTTCTTCTCCTTTTCTTCTCTATCTCTCTCTATGGCCAAGTGTCTCCCAAATAGCCATTTTGTGTGCCCCTACTTGGTATTCAAAAGAGCTCCCCCTACCATCTCTTTAAACCATCTCCTTGTGCACCCTTTGTTGTTCCCTTAAAGCTACCATTGTGCACCTCTTTAAACCCCCTGCCGATGGCCCATACATAGCCCTCTGGGCACACTAAAATAGCCCCTTACTGGCCTTCAAAAATAGCTTCTACAATCCCCCTCAATCAGCCCATGTGCACACCTATTAAGGCCCGCTTTGTTGGCCACTTGTGATAGAAATGTATGTCTTACAAGTCAATTATATATGATTCGACATTTCTAGAAATATCTCATTCAATTAATCAAACAAATCTTCACTATAAGCTCTTATTAGATGCGAATATCATAATAAAGTTCTTGATCAAATGCAATGATGATTAAATCATGATGAGATCATGATAATGAGTTTGATCATCTAGAGGTATTTGATCTAAATGTTCCTAGTCATAGGATACTTGAGATGGGACATCAAGGATCTGGATAGACTAGTGTATGTGATATATTCTCATGTGATAATGATGACTTATCTCATGGTCATTAGTGTGGAGACACTTAGATACACATACAGGTTTTCATTAGTTGAATGAGTTTACTGAACTGACTGAATTAGAAACCCTGAATGGTACCTTACCAAATTGTCAATCAGGGTTTTCTATCATCACGGTTGCATAGTTGGACCTTTCACCTGAGTTTCCAAAGATACCTTTTTTGGGTGGAATTTGTGCTTTGGCCATTGACTTATGGATCACTATTAAGATGGTCTAATATAACGATGGATCGGGTACAAGGAAAACCCGATGGAGGCAATTGAGCGAACAACAAGGGATCATTCACTCTCGGTAAGTGAAAGTGAATGTCCTATGAGATAGTACTTTAAATCCCTGGCAAGGGTAGATAGGATAATTGGAAAAGGTGTTTTCTAATTGATCTAATTCTGAGTATAGGATCCTATAGAGTCGGTACACTAAGGAGTTGACAGTCAATGCCGTACTCCTATCCAACCAGGACATTGGATGGATAAGGGTTTATATCCATGCGGTAACTAATGATGGAAAGGCTCAATGGAGATGAGATTATCTCCATAGCCATTTGGGATCATGGGATGTGGCTTGTACCCTTCATGATCGGTAGGCCGATTAATCTGTTATTGGATAAAGAATTTAATTAAATTAAATAGAATTGTTCTATTTTATTTAGGTCTCAACCAAATAGGCTATTCGGCCTAGTGGGTCACACACATAAGGACTTATCCACAAGTACAGGGGCAATGGTGTAATTTATAGAGATTTTGGATTTTTATAAAAAATTCCAAAATTTTTTATAAATACTAATGGTTTCAGCCAAACCCTATCAAGCAAAGGGTGTAAACCACGTCCTCATCCTCCTCCCTACCTCATCTCTCTAGAAAGCGTCCATAGGTGATGGACCTCTGTTCAGGAAGAGTTCTCAAGGTCGGCGCGAAGGGAGAACCAACTGTGGATGAAGTTCGTGTGAATACTGCTGGAGACCGGACACTTGAACGGTTTGAAGAGCTTAAGAAGCTCATCTCTTTCCTCTCCATGGGATTATATGAATCCCTATCAGGTATATTCGAACCCAATTTGATTAGTTTTTGATTTTCGTCGTTCGGTTTTGATTGAGATAGATCCTAAAGAAACCCATAGGAATCGTCGCTTTTGCTGCACTAAAATTTTATGGACGATTCCTTACAACTTGAACATGCCACAAAACACCTCCTACTAGTGTTCCAATCAGGCCCTCCAAATAACCTGCAATCAGCCCTTGGCACACCTACAAATACCCCTCTTCTGACCATCATAGTAGACCCCAAAAATCATCAAAATAGACCCCCTCTTCGCCATCCAAACAGGTCCCTAACCTATCCTAAAAAAAAGCCCTTTTACTGGCCTCCAAAGACAGACCCTTGCAGTCCCCTACATAGCACAAACAGGTCCCTCAACAGCCCTTTGCACACCCAAAATATCCTATGTTTTTGTCTCTTAAAAAGCAACAGTGGTAGCTTGTGTTTGTCCATAAAAAATAGCACCTAAAAAGCCCTCATTCTATCTCCTACACAGCCCCTTTGTTGGTGAGAGTAAAAGAGTGATATCCTGGGGATTCTTGGAATTTGTATGATGGGCCAAGTCTTCCCCAAGTGGGCTCTCAATCCCTCATTTTAGATGGAGGAGAAGGTGATGATCTAGGCATTCTTGGAATCCATAAAATGGGCCAAGTCTCTCCTAGGTAAACTCTCAAATCTAAAAAAATAGCCCCTTTGTGGCCTAAAAGAAAAAGCCACCTTGCTATCCTTTGAACAATCCTAAAAAATATCCACTTTTTGTCACCTAATTAGGCCCAAAATAGGCCCATTTCAGCCCCTTTGAGGTCCACTTAGCCTACTACTACGAAAATAAGAAGTGCAAAAAAAGTTAAGTCTTGTAGGTTGCAAACAGGCTCTTCTGGTCCTTGAAGCTTAGAACAAGCCTCTCGGCCCATTGATTTGAAGACTAGCCCATTGTGCCGATTTGAATTTAAAGCCTGGCCCATTAAGCTGATGTGACATGAAGCTGGACCATTGGGCCTTGGACAAATAAACTTAACTAAATATCAAAATGTGAAATACCACACTAAATAAGGAGTTAGCACCACCACATGGGTGCTCCACCTTGGGCGGCTCATCCGGCTATGCTTCTGAAATGCTGACCTAGACGTAGGCATGGGCTGGCTCCCATTGTAGATGATCCTTCAAACGCTGTGATGAGTCATGTACTTATTGCACCAGATAGGTAAATTTCCACCTTGATTAAAAATAAGATGGCATGTTGTCAAAATTTCCCCGATCTTGTAGAAGCCTACATCATGGGAAGGATGCATTCACATCTACACTTGGACAACATTGACATGGCATATGAATTGTCGATCTTCATCAAGTGTACACTGACATGGACATGTAATACATTGAAGCTTCAAGTTTATGACTCAACCTGGTGTGATTGGGCATCGATGCTAGCATGATGGACCAGATGTGATGTGAGCCAAACATAAATAAATCAAATTAGAATATGAACTTAATTAAATTTGAAAACACCATAAATCAGGTCATTAAAGCTGACAAATGCAACAAATATTTAGAACTTAATACAATCTAGAAATTCAACTCAAAACAATTTAACTTTTTAAACAAGTGAAAACCAAATAATTCAAAATCAATTAAATAAAACACATAAAAAACACTTCAAAACATTAAAATTCATGTCAAAACATAAAAATCAGTTCATTTAACAATTTGAAACTTAAAGTAAATCAAATCAAACCAAGGTTTAGAAACATTTAAAACATACCTAACACATTCATATCGGTAACAAAACACATCAACTAATATAAAAAACAACAATAAAAATGGCTTAATACATGCCAACCAAACTTAAAAGAATCAGATTGTTCAACACATCTAAAATTCATCAAAACTCAAACAAAACAAAACATTGTTTCAATTAATTGAAACAAAAACAATTGAAACCAAATCAAATCCCAAACCAAAACAAAAAACAATATTTCAAAAAAAAACTTAAACCAACTTCAAGCAACAAAAATCAACTTCTTTAAAGTAACAAAATTTGTTCGCATCTCATCGAGCTTGGAAAGCCAGAGCCCTTTGTTTTCATTTCATTTTATGGATGTGCATGGTCTCAAAACAAATCACTATGGTAGCTAATCAAGGGTATATGAGCAGTTGTTTGATGTAAATGAATGTTGAATATTCACGTCATCTGATAGAGAGTGGTGTAATACAATTTTTCACAGAATCCAAACCTCGATCATATATTCTTACAATATCACCAGACTATCTAGTACCTTTAAAGGCTATCACCTATTTTATTGAAAAATTTGGACATCGATATTTAAAACATAAAAACAAATATTTTTCAAAAAAACTTTTAAAAATTGATGTTTTTGTAGTGTCACTCTATAGTAGATGTTTTTTGTAGTCACTCCATGACTTCAGCACAGCAAAAAGTGGTAAAAAACCTAAAATCACAATTAGATGGAATGCTGGAATAAGAGTGACACTATAGAAAAGTACCTTAAAATAACAAGAATGAGCTTTGTGATAAAGGTTCCTAGTCGAGGGCGAGTGACAAGAGAGGCATGACATTTAGGGCGAGGACCTCTATGATAGTTCCATGCACACGACTCTGTTGGAAGTGTAAAAGGGGCCAAGGGTTTAGCCATCGCAAGGGAGTGAGGGCGGGGGGGGGCACCGTAGGGTTTAGAGGGGAGGGTTTCAACCTATGGGGCATGGAGGAGGGGGGTACAGTCGAAGGGCAAAGCCATAAAAGGGAAAAGCGAGGAGTCGAAGGGGGCGTATTTGTTGGAAGGGCAACAGGGATCAATGGGGAGAGGGAGGCGAGTAAGAGGGAGGGAGTTGTGGGGGCCGGGAAGCAAGGGAGAGTGTAGGGGGGGGTGGGAGATTGAGAAGGGATGTTGTGAGGAATGATTGAAAGTGTAGGGGCCAGTTGGGGAGGAACTGCGAGGGGCAGGAGCGAGGGAGAGCATAAAGGGAAGTGGGAGGGGGAGCTGTGGGAAGGATTTGTTGAAGGGGTGTCGCATGGAGCTTTTGGAAGTGTGGGATTGAGTGGAAGATGGAGAAGGTGGGTGTAGCTGAAGGGAGGGCGAGGGAGAAGAGCAAGGTGAAGGAGGGGTGGATCTGTCGGAAGTGGCCATGGCAATAAAGGGGAGTGTGAGGAAGCATGGGGATGAGTGGGAGATGGAGAAGGTGGGTGCAGCCGAAGGGAGGGGGCGAGGAGGAAAACTAAGGAGGAGGAGGGGAACATCTGTCATAGGGGGCGGTGGGAATCGAGGGGGAGTGTGAGGGCAAATGGGAGGGGGCTAGGCAACCAAGGGGAGAGCTAAAGAGAAGATTAGCTAGAGAAGATTTGAGGGGAGCAAGGGGGGGGGAACAAGGGTGAGAGAGAGAGGGGGTTTTAACCGAGAGGGGTTTGGTGAGGGGGCCACGGGGTGATGGGAGGTAGTATCAGGGGGGAAAATACTACTAGAGGAGGGCAGAGAAGGGGGTGCCTGAGAAGTGCGGAGGGGGTGCTTAAATAAGACTGTAGAGATGTTGATGGGGGTGATGGAGATGCTGATGAGGGAGATGCCAAGGGTAAGGGAGACTCCGAGGAAGACACTGAGGGGAGACTATAGAGACACAGAGGGGTGATGAAGACTGCATACAAATGAGTAACCGTAGCCTACCTTCTTGCCGATCACCTCCTCCTTGCATTCCACCATAGAATTGTAAGGAATCGGTCCAATCATATTGGTGCAGTGGAAAAATTCCGATTCCCCGTATATCAGTGTCTTGGTCTCGATCGGAACCGAACGACGTCGCTAAAACCGGTATTTGAAATGATTTCGAACACATACCTTTGTGGGATTCAAACAATCCCTATAGATTGGAGAAGATTGAGCGTTCTCATTCTCTCCAAGCCGCTTAAGCGTGCGGCCTCTAGTCGTATCTACATGAACCGCCTCCGAAGTCGGGTTCTCCTCCGCGTCGGCGTCGACCACTCGTCCCGAACGGAACTCCACCATCGAATGGCGGCAGCAGGGGTGGGAGACGGCGAAGGAAGGTGGCTGGGGCGCAGAGAGCTTCCTTGGCTTGATAGGGTTTCTACTCTCATTGCTACTATTTATAGAACTCGGAGTTTTACACAAAACCCCTCCTTATTCTATAAGTTAACCCAAGCCCCCAAACTTACGGATTGGTCCTCATGTGTGTGACCTCCTAGGCCCAAGAGCCCATTTGGTTGAGGCCTAATGAAAAGAACAACTTCTTTTAAATTAAATCTATTATCTCATAACAGATTTAACGGCCTACCGATCATAAAGGGTACAAGCCACATCCTATAATCCCAAACGGCTTCGGGGATAAACTCCTCTCCAAAGAGCCTTTCCATCATCGGTTACCACACGAATATAAATCTTCGTCCATTCAATGTCATGGTCGGATAGGAGTACGGCATTGACTGTCAACTCCTAAATATACCGACACTATGGAATTTTTTACTCGTAATTGGATCAATTGGAAAACCCTTTTCCAATTATCCTATCTACCTTGGCCAAGGATTTAGAGTACTATCCATAGGACATTCTCTCTCTCCTACCGAGAGTGGACGATTCCCTATTGTCTGCTCAATTGCCTCCACTGAGTTTCCCATATACCCAATCCATTAACTATACATGACCACAATAATAAGTGATCCATAAGTCAATAGTCAAACTACATGGTACGCCCGACAAGACATCTTTGGTGACTCAGGTCAAAGATCCAACCGTGCAACCGTGATGATAGAATACCCTGATCGACAGTTCAGTAAGATACCATTCAGGGATTCTATACTGGTCAGTTCAGTGAACTCATTCCTCTAATGAGCACCTGTACATGTATCTCAGTGTCCCCACACTGATGACCAATGAGATCGGTCATTATCATTGTATGAGAATATATCATATACACTAGTCTTACCAGATCCTTGATGTCCCGTCTCGAGGATCCTACGACTAGGAACATTTAGAGCACATACTTCTAGATGATTGATCTCATTATCATGATCTCATCATGATTCAATCATCATTGCATGCAACATAGGACTTCATTACAATAGACGCATCTAGATAGTGCAAATAATGAAGATAATGCTATTAATACTGAATAAGATATTACAAGAAATGTAAAATCATATCACATATGATTGGCTTGTAGGGCATACATTTCTATCAAGAATGCCATAAGCTATATAGAACATGCATCTATTTAGATGAAGCCATGAATTAAGATGCTCAAAGAGAGATAATAGCTCACTGTGATCAATTAATTAGGGCCTAGAGCTAGAGGTGAACACAATTTCTTGGATCAAGGTTAACCATGAGGGGAATGAGGTTGGCAAGGAAGAAGAGGGAGAGGTGAAGGTCCTTAGATCAACAAATTAAGCTCAAGGCTAGGATCCAACAAACAAATTTAAAGAGGGAGATCGATGAACCTGTATAAGTGAATAAGCAAAATAAAGAGGAGGATCTCCCTTGACTATGCAATTATGAACTGGCCGTTACCATTTTTCACTCTACGGCTCCCTAACATTCCCTATGGCCAACTCCATGTGCAAGCCTTTTCCGTTGCATCACTTATGCCATGCACTCCACCAAGAATGCCGGAGTCCTAGCTATACCTACTAGTTGACTATGACTGAGCCCATAACTATCCACCAAATACAATGTTTTAATTTTGACGACGACCCACACATAATATATTCATTAATAATTAAAATATAGACAACTACTTAATGTGCTACTTTGTTATAATACATTTTGTATAAATTTCTTATAAAATATAATGTAATAAGATAAAATCCAAAGTCTTATTTTGATAACAACACTTGACACTTCTATTAGCCTCAATTTTGAAAATAAAATCATCAAGAGACATTTGACTAATAATATCAATTAATAAAATATGTTATGGCCTATTTGGTAACTATATTAAGACACAATATCAAATAGTTTTGATATTGATGTTGATAGAGATGACAAAATTATGTTTAGATATTAATACAACTTTTGAATTTGATAACACAAAAACATATCAAAATCAATACATATATTTACCTGTATTAAAAATGATAATGGCATTTGAGCAGTGGTAGCTCCATTGTAAGCTCTTGCAGCCAAAAATCACTCTGAAGCCCTAGCAGCCCCAACACAAGCTTTTGCAGCCGAAGTTCCTCTTCGTGGCTAAGCTTCTCATTGAGTGGGATGTGAAGTGCCATGGATGACACCGAGCAGTCGGTGAGGGGGATGTGATGCTCTACATCTGCATGTAGATACAAAGGGGGTGAAGAAAGAAGATAAAGATGTGGTCGAGAATGGCTAAGTGATGATGGTGTTGGCAGCGGCAACGATGATGGTTTCTTTCTGCCTACACCAGGGGAGTATCCCATAGATGTTGAGCCAAGTGAGGGAGATGGGGAGAAAGGTAGAGAGGAGGAGGAGGACACAATGATAAGCTTGTGCGACCAGTACGACAGGCAATCAATGCAACGATGTTCCTCCAAAATAGGGAGGTAGCAAGCGGATTGTCTCCCTCCAAATCGCTTTGCATTCACACAAAGGAAATGGGGGATGCATCTTCTCCTCCCATCACATTGTCATCCACTATGGGATTTGGTGGACTACTCATCATTGCCCATGATCATGGCCCCAATAGCTTCCACCGGAATTGAGATGTCCGGGAGTGACAAGCCAAGTGATTCTTCTGCTAAGAGGAGGCACTCCAAGAAGCCCAAATGTTCTTAGGTTTCTACAAACTAGGTAGTAGTATGATGCTCATCTTTATGATCTTTCCTTTTTCTTACCTAGTCTTGGAAACCATTGTTTCTCTTTCTTTTATTTGCATGCTTTTGTTTTACGAGAATCTTATTTCTCCATTTGAAATCATTCTTTGACGTTTTCTTTCCTTTGGAGTGATAATCAATGAATTGTTGATACAACATTGTTGAAAATGTTATGTTCTGTTGTTAAAAAAATTCAGATTCAAGATTCACATAATTAACAAGAACTTCCTACTTGGAAACCCATTCTTACATCGGGATGGGTATGTTATTTGGTGGCATTAATTAGATAAGAAGTACTGAGATTAGGGCTGCTATTGGAGCTCAAGGGAAAACACAGGATTTTCTCATGATCTTGAAAATGGTCTCTCACAGGTCATCTCTATATTCACATGTATTGGTCTGATCTTTGTACCAGTTGGACTTGTCTCTCACGGAAGTCCTCCCTATCTCCTTTATTTCCTCAATCTTTATTTCCTCAATCATCTACATTTCTTTTCAAACACATAGGGTTAACTTATTATCAAGACAAACCCCCCGAAAAGAGAAAAAAAATAAAAAATAAAAAATTGAGAGATATAAATAAAAGTTATTATTATTTTAATTTGATTAATTTAAATAAAAAATTTAAACATATTTTATAATTTTATAATTATTATTATGTTTTTAACAATGTATTTTGGTATTAGGTTTCACTATAAAATCAATCAAGTATCTAATATTGTTAATATTGACACTGATATATTGTCAGCAAACACTTAACATCAATTTTAATATTAATATAATATCAACAAACACCAAGAGACTTAAATATTACTCTTGATATTGATATTCAAACTTTTTGAAATATCAACATCAATATCAAAATTGATATTTGATACTCTAACCAAACAACCCCTTAACTAATATATCAATATAAAAATTGATTTTTATTATTTTTGACGCTTTAAGTAAAGAGTAGGAGACTACAAGAAAGAAAATAGAGGCCTCACCTCTTTTTTGTCAAAAAAAAAACTCTATAAATTCAAAATTTTATCATGATAGTAAAACATCCATATTCACAGATTTTGTTGCAAAAATATATTTTTTTGTAGAGAAAATCTATTCAACGATACTATGAAAACTTTAACATGTCTTTATCTACCTAAGGTTCTAATTCAAAGGAATGTAACTTCAAAATGGTGATGTCTAGCCTGCCCCATGAGCCATGAGTAGATATTACCTGCACCACTTCGCACATATGATCTATGATATCTTGACTGGACGAACTGTAGCTATGATCAGATGCTTGAGGATCTTCCGATATCTTCTCGACAAATATAAACGTACCGCATATTTATTGGGCGATTACAGATCAGTGAAAAGTGAACAAGGGCACCTAATTCCACGGAAGCATATACAATAAATTATCTTTGTGATTTCCAAGGTTTCTGCCCATCTTTGAGTGAACCCACACTTTTAACACACACACACATAAATATATATATATATATATATATAGAGAGAGAGAGAGAGAGAGAGAGAGAGAGATAAACTATGGTGTCTTCTTTGCATATGCTTATCCAGTCGCCTGCAGCCTTCCCTTTCAGAACCATTCTTGGTCGCGGTATTCTTTGTTCTTTAATCGCCTGCCTTTGACTTGAAGTGCTGATCTACACCTCCCGACGAACCTGACTCCTAATCAGTGCTCCAGCAACTTGAAATAATATACGGTTTCCTTCTCAAGCAGCATGCTACCGTCAAATGACGAAGAACAACGTTTGTATGCGTCCATAAAAATGTGCTCGATCGGTTGAACGACAGCTCGAGCGGAGATGGGGGCCTCTTAGCCATCCATCTCCACATGGCGGGATATTTATTTATTTATTTATTTGGTGTGTGTGTGGGGGGGGGGGATTTCAGATGCGTAGTTTATTTTCTTCTGAAGCGAAGCTACTTTATTTTCTTCTCAAGCGAAGCTATGTATTTCTGTAGGCGGTTAAATGATCACTGTCACGACCCGGAAAATACAATTGCGCAGCGGAAAATAAATCCGGAATATCGGGACAGTTTAGGAGAACAATCCAACTTCACATAACATAAAAAATCTGAATTATTCAAAACCACCTGTAATGTTCCAATCACATTCAAATTCCAAGAAATACCACCAACTAACCAACACCAAACAACTAAGAAGGACTCAACACATAGTCCGTCCAACAAGTATAAAGTTAAACCAAACAATTATCAACCACAAACATGAGGGAAAATCAACAACCTAAGAGATATGTGTGGTGATCACTCGTCACCAAACTCCTCGTCCTCTGGGTCCTCGAGTGGCTCTGGATCACCTCCAACGTCCTCCTCGTAGTCCTCTCCAAACTCCTCCTCAGGGAGAGGTTCCTCGAAATCAACTGAAAAATTTATAATGGGAAGGGGTGAGTCACAACAGACTCAGTAGGTCTTACACCCGAACTACCCTACTATATTAATAATTTCTAATGGTATACAATACATATTAAGCCTAAAAATCAGATTTAGTACATAGGGTGTAAACTAATTATATGTCTTCAATTAATTGATTAAAGAATCAACCAACTACCCCATATGAAATGACATGATTCAATGAACAATAACCTGACATAACCTGAGCTTTAAGAAGACTAGGTATGCATGCATTACATAACCTGACATGACAAAATGACCAATCTAAACCACTATCATACATGCCAAAATGCATAACAAATCATCTGTCTGAGTAAGTTATATGCTCCACTTGGACATTGTAGCAAATGTCACAAAACTAACACCAGATCTACCATATATAAAAGTAACATATAGTAAGCTAAATCTCATAGTACCCCATAGGCAGGGGAGTACTTAAGATAAACCGCGGTATCCGGGATCGACGGATGCTCCGGACTGTTCTAATTCATCTGCTGCCAACATGACCGAATTATAGTCTGGTGAAGTAGAATTCCATTACATTGCAGCCCTCTGCATACTACATCTCTCAAGATGAAAGCACATACATAACTCAGACAAGTAACCAATCAAAATAACCATGAACATGTGCATGATAATCTAAACATAGAACATACAGTTGAACAATCGTAAATGTCTATCTCACATATGCATGCCATACCAAAATTAAACTCAAACTATACCAATTGACTAACATCATGATACTCTAAACTTTGAACCATGCTATTCTAACATACTAACATGATGAATACATGCAATAACAATAACTATCTAACTACCACATAAATTAACAAGCTAAAAATTAAATGCATCAATGCCATAATTCCTACTCCGGCTATTTATTAAATCGGGTTACCGTTTAAGGTCATCGAGACATTAACCATGCTGTACTAACCATAATTTAATACAAAACATGATGTTTAACATGCTAACATGCATTCTACTCTAATGTCTAATATGATGACAATGCATGATCAATCAATCTAAAATAATTACATTGGTCAAATTAAGTTAGTTATAACTACGTAAGCTAATAAATCAGGTAGCCCACCAATATTTTATTACATCTAACCCGAATTAACTAACAACGTTTTAACGATTTAAATTAATCATATCGGGATGCTAAGAATAGCCGAGATGCCTACCTTAACGGCGACGACAACGGCGCACGGAATTTCCAACAGAATCGATCCGGATGGCGAGTGTGTTGCCGCGGTCACGACGGCGCTGGAAAATCGATCCGGAGGTGTCTAAAAATCTGTTGGAACAAGGGGATAATAAGAAGAAGAATGATATGCACATGGCGATAGGGGAGAGAGGATAGGAGAGAGAGAGGGGGGGTACCGCGGACGGGGGGCGCACGGCGGCGCACAGCAACTGTGCGGCCGGGCGGTGCAGGCGGCGGGCTCGCGGCCGCGGCGGTCGGGGAGGGCTGCCGCGGGTGGGCGGCGCCGGCGGGCGGCCGGACGGGCGGCGGGGCTGGTGCGCGCGGGTGGCGAGGGACGGCGGCGGGCTCGCGCGGGGTGGCCACGGTGGCCGGGAGACGGCGGCGGGTTCGCGCGGGGTGGCCGCGATGGCCGGGCGGCGGCGGGCTCGCGCGGGGTGGCCGCGATGGCCGGGGTGGCCGGGACGGCGGTTGCGCAGGGGGTGGCCGCGGGGGTGGCTCCGGCGGGTGCAGGCCGCACGGATCGACGGGCGGCGCCGGCAGTCGACGGGGCGGCGGGGGCTCGTGCGGCGGCGGCCGCGGGTGGCGAGGCCGGGTGCGCGCGGGGCGGCACTGGCAGGTCGACGGGGCGGCGGGGGCTCGTGCGGCGGCGGCCGCGGATACCCCCCCGCGGGGGTGGCTCCGGCGGGTGCAGGCCGCACAGATCGACGCGGGGGGGGGGAGAAAGAGAGGGGACGTCGCGGCGACGGATGAGAAGAAGAAGAAGAAGAAGAAGGGTAGGGCGTCCGGAGGGGAGAAAACGGCAGGCGCGGGGGGGGGGAACGTAACCGAAGGAGGGAATGGTGGGGGGAATAGGGAGTAAAAAAAATAGTAATAATAAATATACTAATTAATTCTCTTTTTTTTTTTTTAAAAACAGTAACATTACAATCACCGCCTCTTATTAATGCCCTGTTTGGTTAGAGTTTCATTTTTAGTACTATATCAATATTGATATTCATATTTTCAAATGTTGGAGTATCAATATCAAAAGTAATACAAGTTGACACTTGTATTACATAATATGTCTTGTTTGCACTACAAATTTTAAAATTGATACAATTAACCAAACACCACTTAATGGTTCCTATCAATATCAATTTTAAAATTAATAGTGATAGAGGTAATTGATAGTGTTACCAAACAGGGTGTAAGCTTGCAATTGACGTAAATGCGCGTTTCTCATAGCTTACTTATCTGTTGGGCCGTGGGCAACTGACAAAATAATTTATGTACAAAATGATACTGCAAGAAGATTTAGTGATGTCTCGATCATACCACTAATACAAGAAAAATAGTTATTCGTCGTTAAGTCAAATGTTATTGCCAAAATATTTTGACGACGACTTAAAGGACGTCATAAACCTATGGCCGGTAAACCTGTTATAAGAAATATTAGCGACCATCATGAAGACAACATCACCCATAACAGCATTGAGGATATACGATCTCTATTTAATAATTAGTGATGATTAAAGCTGTTACTAGAGCAGTCAAAAATACCCACACTTGTTTCTTTGGCTGCTTTAGCAATGACTTTTAGCAGTTGTCAAATTAAGTGGCGATGACTATATGTTACTGGTGACAGCTTTAGTAATAAAAAATATTTTATTTCTAAAAATTTAAAATTCATCAATCCGTAGATTTGTATACCATCAGTTAAATAAATTCTAAAACATACAACTCTATGTCAAATGAATCATCATTCAACCACAATTTATTTAACTTAATCTATTTACACAATCAAATTCAACCAACAATCTATTCATATAGCCACATTGAACGACAAAAATATACAACTCACACAACTTATTTATGCAACCATAATATATTCATATAACTTGTTAACCTATACATATACAATTTATTTATAAAACTTGTCAACCTATACAATTATTCATTCAACATTTACATTCAACCTATTCATACAACTTATTCATGCAAGATCCAACATGTTCATACAACATATCCATAAAACATACGCAATGTGCATAGTCAATTTTAAATTAATAGACTACACATGATTCATAGAAATAAAATTACTAAAATGATTAATAAATAACAATTAAATTTACATACAATTAACATGTTTATATAATAGAAATAATGTAAACTATAAAAAATAACAAACATGTCACTTATGCTCTCCAAATGACCCCTCCTCCTCATTCTTTTCGTCGTCCTCTCTATCCTCCTCTCTTTCTTCCACTGGTGGTGCCAATGCCAATGGATTAGTTAATCTTGATAATCTCTAATCAAGTTGGGCTAACATTTGTTGAGCTCGTTGTTTGAACTTGTCCACAAATGACTTTTGGTAATCCGATAGCTACTGCTTTAAAGTAGACTTCTCATATTCATAATGAATGTTCATATAAGATTGCCTCTTCACATTCTTTATCAACTCATGAACCGTGGAGCTAGTAGCATCTTCACTAATTCCACCATACTAGGTGGCACAGGTCTATCCATGCTGTACATATTGGATCCATCGTGGTCTTTGTCTACTAAAGACAATAACAAAAACCTTCTGAGGACTAAATACTATAGATGATACTCCAATATTTGAATCCTCAAATATCGAGGCATTTATTAACTGTCATATTATCCTAAAAAACATACTATTAAGATTTAGATTAAAAGTCAATTTTAAAAAATTTAATATTTGTAACAAAATTAACATCGTTTGACAACTTTATTTGTTACTTTAGATAATAGATCCATCTTGCTCTTCATGAGGCTGTGTCATATAAAAGATCTTTAGACATATGTGTAGGGTAATGACCTTTTTGTACTTGAGTCTATAATTTAAGATTAGTATAAGACATGTTAAGTTAACAACAAATTAATACATGTAACAAATATTTACAATGTATTCTTATAATTTATGAATATTTGTCATTCCTCTTCTATAATATATTTTTACAATGTATGGTTTGGAAGGTCCTCTCCCACATCTAGAAGATGTATCTAATTAAACATCAAAATAACAACATATTACTAATATATATACATAAGCATAAGTGCTTAACATTTGTGGCAAATATATACCTGTAGACTAATAGACTGGTAAGCTGTCGATGAGTAGTCTAAGACGCACCTAGCTGAGATATACTAGGTTGAGTATCACCAGATTAAGGTGGATTTGGTCGAGGATGAGATCCACCTGATTGACTCTGAGGTCTATCTAGTTGAGGTCTAGAACAACCTGGTTGAGATCTACTTGCTTGAGATGTCCATCAAGTCTTGTTGAATCTCTTTATCTATTACATAATCAAAAATCATTATTATTAAATTATAATACAAGATTTAATTATTTTTTATTTTACTTCGTATTAGTTTAGTTTCTAGAAATTGTATATTTTTATCATTTATATCATACACTATAGGTACATTAACAATTATTATTGATATGGCTCTACTTCATCATCATTTCCATTTTCAGATATATTATAATAGCTACTAGGTGGAGATTTTATCAATATTATCTATCCCTTATTTAAAACTTGTTCCAGTTAACTTGCAAGTGCAAAAGTTTCACCAATCCCTAATTTTCTATGTATTTAAAGATATATATCCATAATCATTAATTTTAAAATCAAGTACATCCCGCTATTCACATTCAAAGAACATTAAATTATTGTCCTTATAAAAAATCAAAAATGTTTACTATTCGTCCATAATAACCATCACAACTAGCTAGAAGTTTGTATTTACATGACACCATATAATTGAGTTGATTTTGTAAAATATGAAACTAATGTGTGAAGTGCCTAGATAAGGATGATGCAAATATTGATGGATTGAGCGCTAAAACATCAAAATACTTAGTATACCTTGAGTCTCTTAAGTTTCTTAACTCTTGAATACATGATTTAAACTATAATGAAATTTTTTACTGAATTCCTCCATTAATCAAAGCATCAATATGCACTTGATGAAGTAGTTTAAATCATCAGTTTGATTCAAAACATATGTATGAATTAAAGTTTGTTCTCTTTAGTCAGATTTCTAGGTATACATCTATATCTAAATAGATGGCCAATAAGTAAACATTGAACCTTCTTTGTGGGTATCTTCATATAGACCCTTGTCATAATTCTATTCCCTATCTTGGTTTGCATCTCACATATATGTAGATATGAATTGAGTACATTCCTCAACCAAATAACCTTGTGCAATTGAACTTTCATCCCTAGCCATGTTATCTACATAATCTTTGAGTTTCTTTGAATATCTTTTAATTAGATACATCCATTGGTATTAAACTGGTCTACACATTCTTATATCGTATGCTAAAGGCATAACTAGGTGGGTCATAATATCAAAAAGTGATGGTAGAAAAATTTGTTCCAATTTAAGCAATGCTATTATAATCTTAAGCTCTCAATCTCTTAAAATGCTACTATCCAACACTTTACCACAAATGATCTTAAAATATCAGCACAACTCAACTATGAGACTGATTAGATCCTTTGCTATGATGTCTTGAACTGCCAATGAAATAATATCTTATATCATAACATGACAATAATGATTTTTTAATTCATTAATTGTTTTACTTGATACATTTACACACCTACTTAAATTTAAAAATAATCATTTGACACTCAAATATAATAAAAATATATACTCTATAAGCCAATCATATGCGATATGATTAAACATTTCTTATAATATTATATTCAATATAAATAACATTTTCTTCATTACTTGCATTACTTAAATGTGAACATTATAATGAACTCATTGATCATATGCAATCATAGTTAGATCATGATGAGTTCATAATAATAAAACCAATCATCTAGAGAGGTATGTGATATAAATGTTCGTAGTCATAGGATCATTGAGATAGGATATCAAGGATACCGATAAACTAATGTATATGATATTTTTTCATATGATGAGGATGACAGATATCATTAGTCATTAGTGTAGAGACATTTAGATACACATATAGATGCCCATTATAAGAATGAGTTCATTGAATTGACTGATACAAAAATCCTAAATGATATTTTACCTAATTGTCTATTAGGGTTACATGATCAAACCATTGACCTGAGTCACCAAAGATGTGTTGCCAGGCATACTTTGTGCTTTGACTATTGACTTATAAATTATCTAATTTGATGGTCTAGTATAATTAATGGATTGGGTACAAGGAAAACCAAGTAGAGGTAATTGAACAAATAACAAGGGATTGTCCACTCTTGGTAAGTGAGAGAGAATGTCATATGAAATAATACTTTAACTATTTGGCCAAAGAAGATAAGATAATTAAAAATTTATTTTTTTAATTGAACCAATTATGTGTGGATCCCATAGTGTTAGTATAATAAGGGGCTTGCAGTTAGTGCTGTATATCTATCAGAACAGGACATTGGATGGATGAGGGTTTATATCTATATGATAAATGATGATTTAAAGGCTCAATAGAGATGATATCATCCTCAAAGTCATTTAGGATCATGGGCTATGTCTTGTACCTTTTATGATCATAATGCCATTAAATCTAGTAATAGATAGCATATTTAATTTTAAAAATTTGTTCTTTTAATTAGGCCTCAACCAAATAAACTCTTGATCCTAATAAGTCACACACATAAGTACTGATTTGTTTGTACATGGGGCATAAAAATAATTTTTAGAAATCAAGAGTTTTATGTGAAAAACTCTAATTTTTATGAATATTAATGATGTAAGAACAAACCCTATCAAGCCAAGGGTGCTGATTTCCACCCAAGCCTTATCTAGCATGTTTTTTCACCTTGGAGGCCATCAAGAATTAGTGGAGCTCATATATGATAGATCAAAAGGTCCTATGTGTCAGACAACCCTGTCGACTCGGTTCTCGAGTCATTAGAGTGTAGAGAAAAAAAATAGACTTTACTAGAGTGAGACTAAGAAAAGGAATAGAGGAAATGAAAATAATGAAAGCACACTACCTCTACACTGCTATTCTACACTCGTTTGATTCCTAAGCACTCGTCCCTCCATGTCATTTGGGCACTAGAAGGTTGGTCTAGGTCATGTGGAAGAGACAAAGGGTTGGAAATAAAAGGCAGAGCATTGTAAAAGAAAGTAATGAAGATGAAAGGAAAAGAATAGTGTAGAACTGTGGTGTGTGTGGAAAAGATGTGTGTGGTTGTCAGGAGCTATAGGGTCCAAAGTTGAAATGTGGTACTAACATGTGTGTTCGATGAAAGAGATGGTGATTGTAGGTTCTTGCTCCTTCTTCCCAAGCTAGCCAGAGATGAAGGGCTTGAGAATATTCTTCTCTTCTTCTTCTTCTTCTTCTTCTTCTTCTTCTTCAATGTTTGGTAGCCACGAAGTATCCCACTTTCCCACTTCCAGTAGATTCTCTTGCAGTGTTTGACAAAGAAAGACAAGTAAACATGTGAAAGAAAGGTTAGACTAGGATAAGCACAGTAACTATATGAAAGGTGCATTAAGAATGACAATCGAGAGCACACTAATTTACCTGATTGGGATGTATTATCAACCCTATTTTTTGGTTTCTTCTAACATTAATTTGATGCAAAGAAATATGTAGAAATGGTGTAAAAACTATGAATGTTGATTTAAATATGAGCCGATAAGAAAAGGTAGCAAATCTGGTTCTATTTGGTGAGAGAATGGAAGACTTTAGTGCCAATGTAGATGAACAATCCGAAACTTGGATCTCACGGTGTGACTTCACTTCGGAGCTCGCCACGGACAACCAAGATATTAAAATTGACCCCTGTTTGTTGCAAATGAAAGAGGACTAGACAAGAAAGAAATTCATTATTGGCAAGAAAATAAGTTTCTAGAAACTCAGGTGCCCCAAGGGAGGGGGTGTCTTGCACCTTGGTGAAGGCGTCTCTAGGCCCCTTTGGATAGGTTGCTAGCCCTTTCTTCCTTGCACTAGTCTAACCTCGTGGTTGATCTTGGGGTGCTAGTGCAGCTTCTTGATGTCCTCCTAATACCCAAGAAAGTGACTCTTTGTAAAGGAGTTTCAAAGAGCATAGAGGAGGTGAGTGTAGCGAAGCATAGGGAGACATAGTCAAGTGTAACGATGATGAATTGAAAATGTGATGTCAAGGTGTAGATTTAGACATGCCAGCGATGACCCAATTGAGCAATGTAAATATCACCAATGTTCCATGCTTACCATCACGTCCCATTAGGACCATTCCCTTGATCAATTGGTTCAAATAAAAGCTAAATAACATAAATTAAAAGCCTACTCCTGCGTGGTGGGGACCTTTGAGTCAAGTCTCATGAGTTCATCTCAGTTGGCATCATGCATGTGCCAAGAAGAGCTAATGAAAATGAAAAACAATTTTTATGGAACTTCCAATGAATTTAGCGTTTTCACCTTCAAGTTCATCAAATTATCACGGGAACATTGATTCAGTCTAGAGTGAAATAGCCTCTTATTTTTATAAGATTACCATTGAAACTTATCAGAAAATTGATCAAATCATAAAACTAATCAAATTTAAAATGGATGTGAAGAATGCATGTGGTCCATATAGGGATTGAAAAATGTGACATGGTGGAATGCAGTGGTTTTTGAAATGATTGAAAATGACATGGTGGGATGTAATGGTCCATGTGGGGATTAGAATTTGTGTGGTACCACGGTGGGAATTTAGAGAAAGTCATCCACTTAGGGACAAGAAGAGGTACATGTCAGGCAAAGTAAAAATGCATGGGGTTCACATGGAGATCAATGTTTAGAAGTGATTTGGTGGGAACTATGGATGTGGTGGTCTTAGTGAGAACTTGGAAGAGAAAGAACACCATGGTGGGAGTTAAAGAAGTGATGGTTAGCATAGTACCAGAAGTTGGTTGAATAAAAGGCCCACAATGGGAATTTGATAGTTCACATGAATTTATTTGAAAATGGATGAGCTGAACGTGGAGATTGAGATTTTGAAAATGCAAGGGGTCAATGTGGGGATTGGATTTTAAAAATGTTGTGTGGTCCACAAGGGGACCAAAATTTTTGAAAACACCAAAATGCGTGGGATTTGCGTACAGATGGAATCTTGAAAACATTTTTTTTTTAAATATGGAGTCTACATGGGGGCTAAGATTTGAAAAATACAAGGGGTCTACATGGAGACTAGATTTTGAAAATGTTCTGTGGTCCACTTGGGGACTAGATTTTTTGTAAACACCAAAATGCGTGGGATTCGAGTAGGGACAAAAATCTTTAAAACAATTTTTTTAAATGCAAGGGACGTAGAGACCTAAATTTTTAAGAACTAAAATTTTGAAAACATAGTGTCTTCGTGGGGACCAAAAGTTTTTTGAAAACTAAAAATTTTGAAAACTAGAATTTAGAAAATGTGGGGTCTGCATGAAGACCGATTTTTTTTAAAAACTAAAATATTAAAAACATGGGGTCCATGTCGGTACCAAAAATCAAAAATCTTGAAAACAAGGGGCCCACATGGGAACCAAAATTTTGAAGACATGTGGTCCACATAGAGACCAAAATTTTGAAAATGCATGGGGTCCACATGGAAACCAATTTTTTTTAAAACTAAAATTTTTGAAACATGGGGTTCATGTGGAGATCGAAATTTTTTTAAACTAAAAATTTCAAAAACTAGAATTTTGAAAATGTGGGATCCGCATAGGGACCAAATTTGTTTTGAAAACTAAAATCTTGAAAACATGGGAGCCCATGTGCGAACCAAAATCTTAAAAACTAATTTTTTTTTGAAAACATGGAGTCAATGTAGGGACCAAAAATTTGAAAGCTAAAATTTTGAAAACATGGGGTCCGTGTGGAGACCAAAATGTTCTAAGGATGCAAGGGCCGGAATTTGAGAATAAAGGCCATAATGGCAAAATGTAGGCACATAAAATTAGACTAATTCAATGCTTAAAACTCTTATTCCATTGGCGATATGTGTGATTTCGGCACCAATTTTTTTCGTTCAGCTCGCTCAAGTCAGATTCAGCAAAACGTGGACCAAATGGTACAAATCAGCTTTGGAAATATCTCAGCATGGCTTAATAGGATCCAAATGAATGGCCATGAAAATGAGCTCATTGTATAGCCCCAATCAAGAGCTTTACAGTGGTGCCTAAAACACAGAAAAATGGACACTGGAAGGCCAAAATGACCGTTTTGGCCTCGACACTTCGAGACAAGTTGGGATTCTTTCAGAAAGATCCCACTTCATCACATTGTCAGTACAAGGTAGAGCTGGACAACGCTAGAGACGGATAAGAAATCTCACCACTGGTTGGAAAGTAATTTAGAAAAAAATATCAAATCTGGGCAAAAGTCTGTACTCGTCACCATAGGGACATAATGGTCTGATTAATTTTTAGATCAGCCTACAAGATGAATATTACAAGTTCCTTGTCCATGACTTTAGTCTTGGGAACATTGATGCATCAGAAATAAACTTTGGCCAACGAAATGATTTAATTGCACTCAATTGAAATTTTTAGTGTCATTGATGGCCAAGATCGTACCGATCAGAGAGAACAAAAAAATCGGAGATTTAATACAATTTAAGAGATCTTGGCTACACATCTTGATGAAACACAAGATCAATGGCCATTGGACTTCATTCTAGATTTTTTTCAGACTAATTCGGTGTTTATTTAATTGATTCCAATTGGAATTAATGATAGTCATCAGATCGGGAACATCTTTTGATCAAACCCATGTTAAGATTAACCTAGGTTATGCAAACCCTCATCTCTCTCCTGGCTGGTGCACCAGCTCCTTCTCTCTCATTTGACCTGGGTGCACATCAACCTAGTAAGACTCCATTCTTGGGTAGAATTCCTCCTTAGAAGACTCCTTTTTTGGTTATAATTATTCCTAGAGAAGACTTTCTCCTAGCTTAAAATTCTTATCATTATCCTAGCCAGTTGACTAGTGGTGCCTAGTCTTCCAACCTCAGCAGACTTCTCCAATTAGAAGTCCTACCGGAAAAGACTTCTTTAGGAGCTGAAACTCCAACCCTTATCTCTTCTAATCTTATCCCCTAGAGTCTCCAATGAGTAGGAGACTTGGTTAACAAAAGGGAGCTGGCGCCATCTTCTCTCACACCCATCAGATCTGTTGATTTGCACAACTCTCTCCCCTACCTACCTAGCTGAACCTGCTCCTCCTCTCTCTTGCAGTCTTCACTTCAACAACAGTATGAAGGAGAAGTCCTCCTCCTCCTTCTAACAACATCAGCACAAGGGGATCTTCAAGCAACCCCAGCCAATCTTCTTCTTTGTCCTACTCTTGGCGGCTAGACCTGATAGCAGTAGCTCTCACTTCTTCTCTTCCGTGGTGTGCACCTTAGCAGGAGCTCCCTTCTCTCTTCCTCTAATAGCAGCTGAAGCAAGGAGAAGAAGAAGAAACAGGCACACCTCCCTTCCTCCATCACCTGCACAAGGAGAGAAATAAAAAGGAAGAAGGAGCATTCTCCTCTTACAATGACAACAACAACACTAGAAAGAGGTCTCCCTTGTGCGACCTCCCCTTCATCCTCCAGTAGCACCTGCATGCCAAAGAGAAGAAAAAGAAGAAGAAGGACAAGCTTCCTTTCATCTCCAACAGCCCCTTGCACAAGGAGAAGCAAAGGAAAAAAACAAGGAGAAGAATGCAAGAAAAAAAGCAAGATGTAGTCTTTTTTTTCTTCTCCTCCCCCTTCTCCTTCTGTTCCAACCCCTCTCTATGGCCAAGTGACTCCCAAAATAGTCCCTTGCACATCCCTCTTAGCCATCCAAACAAGTTTTTAACCTATCCTCCAAAGAGCTCCCCTGCAGGCCTTCAAAAACACTACCAACTGACCCATAAACCAGCCCATGTGCACCCCATTTGGCCTCCTCCAATCAGCCTATTTGCTGGCCCCTCAAAGAGTCCCTCTACATAGCCCTTTGTGCGCCCCCCAATTAGCCTTCAAAAATAGCTCTCTACTATCCCTTTAAACTAGCCTTTGTGCGCCCCCATTTGCTCTCAATCAGTCCCTATGCACACTTGTTAAAGCCTCCTCTTCTGGCCACCTAACAGCCCTTCTACTATGTCCTTACACAACACTTAAGCATGCTCTCAAATTAGTTCCATACACAGCCCTTTGCACACCCCACAAGCAAGACCTTGCGTGCCTTAACATGTCCCCATAACAGGTCCTAAACAGCCCATTAACCTGTCCCTAATCAGGTCCCCTAAACAATACAAAATAGATCCTTGTCATCCTCTTTGATGTCCCTTTAGCCCACTACTATGGTAAAAAAATGCCAAAGAACATGTGCTGGCCCAATCTCTAAACAAGCATCGGATTGAGGGTGGAACAGGTACTAGACCAATGTCAAAATAGGTGCTTGATCGACATTCAAATAGGTGTTGATCTGATCAAGGCTACAAACTAGTCTAAATAGGGTGCAAAATAGGCTATCAAGACCCAAGAAGTTGAAAATGGCCAATTGGGCCTTGAAGACATGAAGTCGACCTTTTTTGGTCGTGAGACATGAACTGGCCCACTAGGCCTTGGATATTAAAAAAAAGACTAAGTCTGGGGAGTTAGTTCACCACTAGGTGCTACCTTACGCTTCACACTTAAAAAAGACTAAGTCTAGGGAGTTATCCCACCACTAGGCATTGCTTCAGGCTTCAGACTTCAAAAAATACTAAGTCTAGGGTGTTAATCTACCACTGGGTGCTACCATAGGCTTCACACCTAAAAGAAACTAAGTTTGGGGAGTTAGGCCACCACTAGGCACTGTCTTAGGATCGGACTTCAAAAAAAATTTAAGTCTAGGGAGTTAGTTCACTTCTGGATGCTACCTCAGATGTAAAAAAAAACTAAGTTAATGAGTTAGTTCACAATTGAATGCTCCATTGGAGGGCTATTCTAGGCAAGCTACTGGTACGTCGATATGGGCGTAGGGATGGGACAAGTTCCAATCACAAATATACCCTTCCTACTATATGGAAAAGTCAAAAGTCCTAACCATATAGGACGGGTAAATTTCTAAACTGATCGGAAAACAAGGTGGCATGCTACCAAAAATTTTATGATCCCATGGAAATTTACACCATGGGAAGGAAATCTACACTTTGACATGTTAAGAACATGAATGCACACTTGGACAATATTCATGACATGGCATATGAACTGCCGACAACTTTGTACTCCGACATGGACATGCAAATGCAATGAAGTTTCAAGTGCCAACTCAACAACATCTGTCCAAGCACTGATGCTAACCTCATGGATTGGATGGTATGCAGACTGAATATAAAACTAAGTTTGAAAATACTCAACAAAATCTAAAGACATACTTAATCAAATCTGAAAGAAAACACTTAATCAAATCTAAACATGCAACAAAAAATAAGAACTTAAGCAAATCTAAACATCTGAATCAGAACACTTATAAAATCTATCTCAAAATATGGAAGATCAAATCACTTAACAATCTAAAATTTAAACATAATCAAGTTGAGTTGAAGTTTGAAAACAATTAAAACATACTGAACACACTTAAACTAGTATCAAAACATACCAACCAACATGATGTAACAACCAAAATATCTTTAGTCAAACACCAACTAAACCAAACAAATCAACTTGCTTAAAACACTCACAACTCATTCAAACTTAAACAATTTCAACAAAAAGAACAATAGAAATTAGTTCAAAATTTAGCTATGTTATGATCAAGTAATTCAACTTGAACACAAAACCAAAGCAAATCCAAATATGAAACTCAACAATTTTATGCTAAGCAAAAATCAAACCTCAATCAAACTTCAACAAATTTGTCTACATCTCATCAGGCCCGTAAAGCTAGCGCCATTTGTGTTCTTTACATGTTGTGGATGTGCACGCTTTCAACAAACAGGTCGTTATGGTAGTTAATCAACAATATTTGAGTAATTGCTTGATGTAAATGAATGTCAGATATTCTCGCCATCCGATGGAGAGGGGTCAAAATGAAATTTTCACAAAACCTTAACATTGGTTCTATACTTTTACACTATCACCGAACTATCTAGTACTTTTATAGGCTATCATCTATTTTGCTAGAAAATTCAAACATGATATTTCCAAACACAAAAACAATCTCTTTTCAAATAACTTTCAAAAAGAATTTTGTGGTTCCCACATGTGATCACACCAGTTAAGAATATGCCGAGTCACTTCCAAGATGAGTTAAGGACTTTTAGGAATGAGTTAGAGATTTTTGAACAAAGCCACACCCTTCAAGCGAGAGTCACACGTTAACTGTGAAAACATGAAACTAACTCAATAACCAATGCTTAATGATCAATCTTTTAGGGTTGTGATTAAGTTTTCAGCACACCGAATACATTTTGGGTTGTGCCACATCTTTCCAGGCCATCAGATCTTGATCGATTCAGGGTGTTTTTGATCAATGCTGGGCCGTTTTGATTGCCTCGAAGGCTTCCATATGCAACTGGCTAAAGTCTTGGAGTGTGTGCCAACTTATTCATCTATCTATAAATCTTTCTATATATAAGTCAAGTCACATATGTGATGGCATTGATCTAGTTCGATTCATGGAGGCATACACTAATATGCCTCCTCCAGGGGACATCCTACAAAATAATGAATATACAATAACATTTAGTAATAATTAATATAAATAAGCTAAATAAATTTTTTTACTTTCTTTTAAGCAATTTGTTTGTTTTCTCTACATTTAACTCATATGTCTTAATATTTGTATGTCAGTAGATGCATCTCGCTAAAACATAAAGTGTTGTTGCATAATGACAATATTTTTAGGATCATTAACATTATTTGAAGAACTATTTCTATTAATTAATATCTACTAAAAATAATTTAATTACTTCTAAATCTTGAAAGATAGCTTCCTTCTTTTCTAGAGGGAGAGTTATGTGATTTTTTTTGCCATGAATTACATTGCACTAGTTGCAAACTCTAAGGTAAGCTGTAAAATATTGACCACAATGGTTGATAGCTAACCCTTGACCAAATCGACCAACAAGGTTTGTCTAGGTAATAATGTCCTCATAGTGTCTGATTTTTAAGACCTCTTCTATGCCTAATATATGCAACTAATTAAACATAAAAATAACATATTAATAATATATATATATTTATTGATGTTCAACATTTATGGTAGATATATACATGTAACATGTGAAGATTGACTATCAGAATGTTGTGGTGCCAAAGATGGAGTAGGCTGAGAACCACATGTCTAAGATAGATTCGACTAATCAACACATGACTGAGATGGAATTGGTCGAGTAGCACCAGACTAAGATTCATCTGGTTGAGATATATATCCACCTAGGTGAGATCCCCTAGCTTGAGATGTCTACCAACTCTTATTGAATCTCTTCATCTTAACAAACAAAATATAATAATTATTATGTTATAATATAATATTTAATTAAGGTTCATTAATTGACCTTAGAAACCAAATTAAACTAGTCTAAATGATCTTAGAAAACAAATTTAGTCTAAGAAGACCAGAAGGAGGGCAACGATGATGAGGAAATGTGGGCAAAACAGTAATCATCATTTTAAGAAATATTACTAGTGGTGATGGGTGACTTCTCTTTTTTGCTCTCCCTCACAATTTCCTTCTACTCTGCCTCTATTGGTGCCAAAATTTTCCGTTTAGCTCGCTCAATACAAATTTAAGCAATGCTGAAGTTAGTTTGAAAATCAAACCTAGATTTGGTAAAACAAAGGCCAGATGGTACAAACAAGTCCTGGGAATGCTCGGCATGACTTGATAGGCTTAAAATTGCCAAAATAATGAGTTCATTGCATAGCCCTAGCCAAGAGCTTTCAATGGTGCCCAAAACATAGAAAACAGACACTGGAGAGGCAAAATGACCATTTTGCCCCTAACACTTCGGGACATGTTGAGACTCTTATCAAAAAGATCCAATTTCATCACAATGTCAGTACAAGATAGAGCTGAACAATGATCGAAATAGATAAAAAATCTGACCACCCGTTTGAAAGTTATTCGGGAAATATCAAATCCGGACAAAGTCCGTGTCAAATCACGTCAAGGGCATGATGGTCCAAATAATTTCTAGATTAGCCTACAGGCTAAATATTACAATTTCATAGTCCATGACTTTAGTCTCAAGAATATTAATGCATTAGAATTGAATATGGCCAATGGGAGAATTTAATTGTGCTCAATTGTAATTTCTGACATTATTGAAGCCAAGATTACACCAATCAGAGAAATTGGAAAAATCAGAAGATCTGATGTAAATTAGGACATCTTGGCCACACATCTTCATGTAGCACAAGATCAACAATCATCAAAGCTTATTCCAGATTTTTTAGAATCAATTAAGGGTGTGTTTAATTAATTTCCAACTAGAATTAATGATAACCGTCGGATTGAGAACATTTGGATCAATGTATTGAATTGGATCTCCATCTCCTTGTGCACCAGCACCAGGCCTTGGCCAAACCATCCTCTCTCCTCATCTGATCAGGGCGCACGTCAACCTTGTAAGACTCCCTCCCGGTTAGAATTCCTCTGGGTCTAGACTTCTTTGTGAGATAGGACTCTCACGTTCTTATCCTATCTCCACTTTATTTGTATCACCCTTGAAGACTCCTTCTCTGGTTAGAATTACTCTTGGAGAAGACTTCCTCTAGGTTTAAAATGTTTAGCCTTATCCACCCTTCACTTGATCTGGCCAAACTTCAGCAATAGCCTTCTCTTGATTTTTGGCCAAACATGCTCTCATCTTCACCTTGTGCACATGTCCTCCTCCCTTGGAAGATTTCTTCTCTAGCTTGGACTCTTGTTGGAGAAGACTTCTAAGACTACAAGTCTCATCTAAGCGTTATCCTCTCCATCAGATGGTGCACAAATGAGCTGCATCTGGCTGAACTACAGCCCATTGACACTTATATGCGCAACCTTCACCTGATCTAGCCGCACCTCATCAGCTGGGGAGACTTCTTTCCCAATTAGGAGTCTTGCTGAAGAAGACTTCTCCAAACATTAGAACTCTCACCCATCTCAGCCTTATCCTCATCTGGAGATAGTGCCATTTAGCTCTATAAAAAACCCCTGCCTTGGCTGAACCAGCACCCTTTACACACCTGTAGGTGAACCAGCTCTGTCTCTCTCTTCCCCATCTAGCCTGCGTGCCAACTCCAGCATCAGCAGCTTCCTTGCTCCTCCAGCACCACCTGCTCAAGAAAAGGAAGAAGAAGAAGAAGAAGATGCCCTTCTTCTCCAACAATAGCAGTAGCACCTGCTGCAACATCTGTGTGCCAGGGAGAAGAAGAAGGTGAAGGTCAGCCAAAAGCAACAGCAAGAGCATGCCATCTTTGCGCCAACAGCAGAAGAAGAAGAAGGAGAGCTTGTTCTTCTACTTTCTATGCCAACTCCAGCAGAAACAACAGCTGATCAGGCCCCTTTTTGGCCTGATCTCCCTTCTCTAGCAGTCCTCTACACAAGAAAAAAAGGAGACAAGGTGAGTAGAGAAAGAAAAGAAAGTGTACTTCATTTCTCTTCTTTCCCTATTTTTTCTCTTTCCCTTGGCCTCCTCTTTGTCCATTCACAATGTCTTCAGCCACAGACCCCTGAGCTCTCCATTCAGGCCATCCAAAGAGCACCCTTGATGTCCCCAACTAGGCCTTGTTTGACCCTCAACCTGTCTATCCCTTAGCAGGTCAGAGATCAGTCCAAATGGGCACCCTTTTTGGCCATCCCATTAGGCCTTCAAACCTGCCACCAACACGCTATGTCTGACCCCTTCTGATGGTCACCTGAAATGCCCTTTTGGGCTCCCCTAATCAAGCTGGAGATGACAACCTATAGTCATCCTTTGATCAGGCCCAAAATGGCATCCAAGTCAGATCCCCTTGCAGGCCCTGAATCTGCTCCTCTGTAGCCCCTTTGTTGGCTCCATGAAAAGCACCTGAAAGCTATCCTTTTAGGCCATCCAAATAGGTCCTTAATCAGCCCTTGACCGATCCCCTTGTGTGCTTTTCTTTTGGCCATCCGATCAGGCCATAAAACCTGTCCATAGACAATCCCTGATTGGGTTAGCACCTGAACAGCCCCTAGTCTGCCCATGTCTTGGCCCCCTTGCTGGTCATTTGATTAACCCTTTGAGCAACACACTTAAACAGGTCCCAATCAGCCCATTTCGTTCTATACATAGTTCCCTTGTCTAGTGAAGAGGAGGGAGTGACTTCTCGGGCATTCTTGGATCCACAAGATGGACCAAGTCTCCCCTAGGCAGGCTCTTGATCCCTCGTTTTGGCTGGAGGAGAGGGTGATGACTGACATTCTTGGATCTACAAGATGGGCCAAGTCTCCCACAGGAAGACTCTCAAATCCAACCAAAATAGCCCCCTTTGTGTGGCCTTCTCCATTGCATCTCAAAAACAACCTCTCTGTGGCCTTGACATTCCGATTCTACTGCCCCTTGTGCAGTTCTTCAAAACTTGTCTTAAATATATATTTTGTGCAGTCCCCTTTCCAACCTTTCCAAACTTTTTCTAATCCCTCTGAGGCTCCATTTTCCCACTGTTATAGCAAAGAAGTAATTTCAAAATATGTTTTAACATGTTGAAAAATAGGCCTTTCTATCCTTTGAAATTCAAACAGACCATGCTGTCCATTGATGCTAAAAATAGGTGCTACAAGACAGGTCCTTGTGAGGACTAGGTTGGGGGTGATGGCCTGATTCTCTTGGCTCACATGATGGGTCAAGGGTTGAGAAGGTGGCTCTCAATTCCAGTTCAAACAGGGTGCAAATCAGGCCTTGCTGGCCATGGAAGTGCAAATCAGGCCTTGCTGACCCTTGAAGATCAAAACAGGCCACTTGGGCCCATGGGGCTTAAATTGGGCCAACTGGGCCGATATGACATAAAGACCAGCCCACTGTTCTAATGACATATGAAGCTAACCCATTGGGCCTTGGACAATAAAAATCACACTTAACAAAAATCTGAATGCAAAATGCAACACTAAATAAGGAGTTAGTCCACAAATGGATGCTTCATTGGGTGGTTAGCCCAGACACACTTTTGGTATGTTGACCTGGGTGTAGGCATGTGACATGCTTCCCACAATAGACAGACCCTTCCCACTATGTGAAATTGTCAAAAAGACTTAACCATATAAGATGAGTAAATTTCACACCGATCAGAAAATAAGGTAGCATGTTGCCGAAATTTTCCTGGTCTTATGGGACTTTACACCATGGGAAGGACATGCATGCATACACATTGGATAGCAGGGATGTGGCATATGAACTACCAAAATAGATGTATACTGATATAGAAACACATTGAACATGAACATTTCAAGTGTTGAGTTGATTGCATGAGACTAGATATCAACACTAGCCTGACGGACCAGATGTGAAGCGAATCGAACAAGAGTTAATCAAATATAAACATTAACTTAATCAGATCTGAAAATAAACTCAAACTAACCTCAAAACACATTAAGAATAGGTCATTAACACCTTAATCTTTAACAAAAATCAGACTTAATACAATCTAAAAATTCAATCTGATGCACTTAAATCAGTGGAACTCAATTGCTTAAGAAACTAAAAACCAAATAATCAAAACTAATTGAAAAGAAGACATTAAAAGGACATTAAAGCATCTAAAATCTACTTTAAAACATGCAAAATCAGATCATATAACAATCTGAAATCAACATTTCAAATCACATCAAAATCAACATCTCAAATCAAAACATAAAACAACTTCAAACAAAACTTAATCAAACTTAGTTGCATCCCATCAAACCCAAAAGGCTAGAGCCCTTTGTGTTCTTTACATGTTGTGGAAGTGCACGTTCTCATTAAATAAGATTGATATGGCAGTTAATCAAGGGTATTCGAGTAGTTGCTCAATGTAAATGAACATTAGATATTTGCATCATCTAATATACAGGAGTTAAAAACAAATTTTCACAAAATCCAAACCTTGGTTGTATATTTTTATAACATCACTTGATTATCTAGTACTTTTATAGGCTATTACCTCTTTTGCTAGAAAATTCGGATGTCAATATTTCAAACATAAATAGAAATATTTTTTTAAACTTGAAACATTTAAAAAAAATTGAGGTTCCCATAGCCTCCAACATCATTGTCATTTTTCTTGATTCCATGAATTAATAAAAGGGTGACAATGTTGGAGGTGGAGCAGAGGAAAATGGCAAGGTATGGTGAAAAAGTTAAGTCATTCTCCCCCACCAGTAATACTTCTTGAAATGATGAGTAGTGTTTCACCCACTTCTTCTACTTGTCATTGTTGCCATCCTCCCTGTTTGTTGGAACATGTTTGGTTTAAATAGCCTTAGACATCAATTGGTTTTAAGTGCTCTAGAAATTAATCCAAACTACTTTCCCTATTTGGTTTGGTTTCAAGGTTCATTAAGCATGATCTAGCCTCGATCTAGCCAATCTAATCTCTCAAAGGGCTTAGATTACCCTATCGGGTCTAGATCAACCTTAGATTTCAATAGGAATGATCTAGCCGATTTGATCCCTCAAGGGGTTTGGATTGGCTTATTGGGTTCACATCAACCTTAAAGTTAATTAGGCATGATCTAGCTGATCCAAACCCTCAAGGGGTTTGGATTAGCCTATCATGTTCAGATTGGCCTTAAGGTTTATAAGGCATGATCTAGTCAATCAGATCCTAATCAGGGTTCAAATCAGCCTTTAAAGGCATAATTAAAGGTCATTGGGTATGATTTGGCCCTGATCTTGCCAATTCAATCTCTTAAAAGGTTTGGATCGGCCTTAACATGCATTAGGCATGATCTAGCTGATCTAATCCAATCGGGGTTCAAATTAGCCTTAAGAGGCAGTTTTATGATTCATTAGGCATGATCTAGACCCGATCTAGTTGATTTGATTGCTTAAGGGGTTAGAATCATCCTATTAGGTTCAAATCAAACTTAAAGCTTATCAGGCATGATCCAATTGATCTAATGCCATTAACGGTTCGGATCAACCTTTAGGGGCTGTTTTAGGGTTCATTAAGCATGATCTAACCTTGATCTAACTAATTTGATCATGATTGGGGTTTAGATTGGCCTTCAATGGATGTTCTCCCAACCCCATCCCTCAACTGGTTTGGATCGGCCTATCATGTTCAAATCAGCCTATTGGATTCAGATCAACCTTATGGTTTATTAGACATGATCTAGCTAATCTAATCTTGATTAGAGTTTTATTGCCCTTAAGGGGTGGTTTTAGTATTCATTCAACATGATCTGACCACAATCCGGCTGATTTGATCTCGATCGGGGACCAAATTGGCCTTAAGGGGATGTTCTCCCAACCTCCATTCCTCTCCCCATTTTGGATTGGTCTGTTTGTTCCTAATACTAGTAAAATGTTTACCTTGTATCCAAAGACCGGTTTGGATTGGTGATCCAACTTGATCTACTTGTCTTAAATTTCTTTATGTATTGGTAGGAACCTGTAATGTCCTAGATGATAGAAATGTATGCCCTACAAGCTAATCATATATGATATGATTCAACATTTCTAAAAATATCTCATTCAATTAATTAGGCAAATCTTAATTATAAGCTCTTATTAGATGCGAATATCATAATGAAGTTCTTGATCAAATGCAATGATGATTAAATCATGATGAGATCATGATAATGAGATTGATCATCTAGAGGTAATTGATCTAAATGTTCCTAGTCATAGGATACTTAAGATAGGACATCAAGGATCCGGATAGACTAGTGTATGTGATATCTTCTCATTGTAGACACGCCAATTTGGCCTTATTTAGAGCTTAAACCATTACTCCATTGGCAACATCTCTTTTAGACCATAAAAATCATGATGAACCACCCTTTTGGATGATCTGAGGTTCTTATTGGAATATGAGGATTATTTTCTAATTTCTAATCAAATCCGTGTTTGCCGAACAAGAGACTCTTGGTGGTGTGCCAGATTATGCTTTTCCCAGCATATCCTCTACTTGAAAAGTTTTCACAGGATTATGTGGACATATAATGAAGAAGTCATAAACATAAATAATCTTCCCCTCTGAGTCCTCTTTTCAATGCAACAAACGGAATTCAATTCTGATCTGCCATTTGTCCGCAGCGCCTTTTAGAAGTTAGATGCGCAGTTCTGTCCGCACGCAGCACCGTTCAAGCCCAATTGCATGCAAGCCCAGCCCATTGGGCACATATCTGACCAATTCACGACCTTACCTTCCTTTCTACTCTTCCATATCACTTGTTATAGTATCTGGAAGCTTCATGGTCGAAATTAGCATCATCTAATGATGGCAATCCAACTTGTTGTCTTGTATATCAAGACTTGCCATTTTTGGACCAGATTTGTTTCCTCTTCATGTGGAGACATATTTTGAGCATGGGGAAGGTGATCCACGGTTTCCAATCTCTCTCATTCATTTAGGTAAGTTTATAGATACCTCAGGATGAAAATCAGCAACATTAATTGAAGGAAATCCAACTTATGGTCGGATGTATCAAAACTTGCTATTTTTTGACCTGTTTTTCATCCCCTATAAAGGGAGACTCATATGAACGACCTAAGGGGGGAATCCGCATCCTCCAGCACTTCTATCTTCGTCCTCCAGCCACCCTAGGCTCTTCCCAATCTCCCCAAATAGTTCTATCTTCGTCTCGGTGCCCGGAGATCATCCCAAAGTGAAGAAGAAGCCGGTCTATGCTCCAACGTGCTGCACTTATGATCATCGGCTTCTACAGATCTTTCTAGTCATTTTACGACCTGACTTCCTTCATACAAAGTGTGACACATCAAGATATCCTTCATCTGAAACAAACGGAGATCAATTCTGACATTCCCTCGGCATGTTACGGCTTCAACACCAGCGCTGTACAGTCAGATCCGAAGGCTTCTCTTCTAAGTCATCATCTTCTCAGTCAATTTCAGTACACTTAATGGTGGATTCAGCCTATACATCCTTCATAGAAATTGTTCCCCGGTGAGTTATCTTTTATCTCCAACAAGAATCATTTAATTTGGATATCTGTGGTGCCCATAGCATGTCCTACATCAACATTGTGCTGGGAGTTTCCAGAACTTCACTGTCCAAGATCCGTCTTATCAGGTAAATTCAGATTACTTATCATAAGATTCAGGCAAACTTGTCTTCATATCAAACCACCCTCGTTGAGTCATCTTTATTTTTAAACAAACATCACTTGATTCTGACATTGGTGCTGTTTTTTTACGGTCTTTGCATCCGAACCGTGCAGTTTACATTAAATCTGTCCAACCCGGTTGCCACTTTGCCTGGGTTGTGTTGTCTTTAACCATTTATATTCTTTTTTCTTCATTCAAATCATTTAGTTAATATTTAAGCATCATTTTTATTCTATTTTAATTATTTCATACATCATCAAAAAACCAAAAAAAGGGGTTAGGGCTAACCCCGAATCCGGTGAGTTTGTTTTCAGTTGTTGTTTATGTTATTGTTTTTACAAGTTACTACACTTCACTCAGTTCTAATCCTTCTTCACTTGTTTTCTTGTCTTTTTATCTTCTAGTTGCACAAATACATCAAGCTAGCACTGGTTGGACTCTTCTTCATCGGCCGGCCGAAGAAGAAGAAGGTTGAACTCACATCCCTTTCTCCCACGCTAAGGTACACACGGTCAAATCAACTTCTTTCTATTTTCAATACATAAAGCGGAGCCCGCGGCTCCTGGCGACCACATTTTTCATGCTTTAATTTCATCTCCTCCTCACTCTCCTCCCACATGACCCGAACCATCTCCGGTGCTCGAGAGACACCGTGAGATGAAAGTTTGGGGATCAATGTGAGTGTGGGACCGAGGTGAGGAGTTTTTACCGCTTTCCAAGTGTCTTTCAATTCACTCCCCTTTTTACCCAATTCCATCTTTCACCTTCTTATCTTGAGGTGCCGATCCGGAACCCGTTTCTGGAGTCGACAGCTTTTTGGCGACCACGGTGGGACAACCAATGTCTTTAACCGTGCTAGCTTGATTTGTTTGTGCAACTAGTTTCATTCTAATTCAGTTCTAGTCACTAGACTATTTGTTTTGTTGCATGATTGCTTGTCTCATTTGCATATCGCATGCTCTATTTACTTCATTTCATTTCATGTTTGCATATTGATTGCTTCTTCTCCTCCTACCCTCCATTTTTACTTTTGCATTAGCTTTTTGCATCGGGTACCGGACTTGCTCCGATCCGTAGGGCATTCGAGGCGGGGGCTCTCTCTCCCAACACACCCTCACCCTCCAAACACCTTCTTGGTGGATTCTTACCTCTCTTCTGGGATATTCCTTCCTAGTTGATTTGGTGGTTTCCATCAAGACCTCCGTAAGTCCCCATCCGTGGAGTATTCCTCTCCGCACGATTGGGCCGGTTGTACCACTTTCCCAAAACCCGAAGAACCCAAGTACCTACTCGTGGTGATTGAGTGACAACCTTAGGTCTTGATGATTGAAGCAATAGGAACCATGCCCATTTGAGTGAACAATTGCTAACAATCTATCTAATCTAAGGTTTCAACCCAAAAATTGTCGAGTAGTCATTTTAAAAACTTGTTTGCATAACTTGCTTGCTCACAACAATTGAAAACAACCAAATTTTTTTTTCTTTCTTCTTAAAAAACACCTAAAAAAACAAATAAAAACATTTTTAATTTGGTGTTCAACTTGTTTTCCAAACAACCAAATTGAAACAAAAAAAATTCTAACAAAACAAAACATAAAAAAAATCTTCAATTGTGTGCTTTGCTTGCTCTCTTTTTTTAACCATCTTTGTAGAAAGATCAACAGGATGCCCATGATGCTAAGGTCTGGAAGTCACATTGGGAGGTCGGACTACTACAAGCTGCAACAACCCATGGTCCAACCAGAGGGCCATGTCAATGCCGTCAGAGAACCTGAAGTTCAAAATCTTACTCATCCACCTGCTTCACTTAGTGTGGAACAAATCCTTCAGGGTCTATCTCTCCACCTTGATCCCGAGACCTTTGCAGTCATCCAATCTGCCACTAAGGGCAAGATGCCCACCAATCAAGATCCAGTCAGGGGAGATCAAGCTCTATCACCACTTCAATCAGTAGCTAGGCCCCTCATCATCAACTCTCCTGCACAATCTTGCCGTGCTACCTTGCCTACTCACCCTATTGTGGGTCACCCACCTGATTCCATGCTAGTTCCTACTTCCAACCCACCTCTTCTAGCCCGTTCATCTAAATACCTTGCACCGGTGGCTCAGGAACCCAGCCTCACTCAAGCATTCATGGAAAAACTCAACCAAATGGATGAGCACTTTGAAGAGTTGAGGCATCGTTTGGACTCGAAGGCCATCCCTAAAATATCTACTCCATCTTTCCCTGTCCCACATATCCCTCCATCACAAACACCAGCCTACCATCGCTTCAATGGCCCAGGTGATCCCTTCACCCATGTCAATGATTTCCAGAGCAAATCATCTCGATGGCATAATGATAGAAAGACCCTTGCCTTTCTTTTTAGGAGATCTTTAGAGGGTGCAGCCCTAGATTGGTTTTTTTCATTGAACGAAGTAGAGATATGGGATTTCGAAATTGTCAAGGCCAAATTCTTGAAACGATATGGGCCAGGCTATTCAATAATTAGGGAAGTAAAAAGAGACATGGAATTAATACAATATCATGATGAATTGAGGCCCATGGCCGAGAAGAACATTGATGCTATGCACCAACCTAGGAGCCCTCCCCAACCTCATCTAGATCATCATCTTCGGCCAACTCCTCGACGTCAGTTGATTAGGCCACCCATGCCCCAATCTCAGCCGGTCATGCAACCCATGTCAATGAAACAATCAATTGTGCATAATCAAGCTCCTCTTGTCAATTGTGACAACACCTCATTACCTAAGCCGGCTCCCCAGCCTTCAACTTCACCAACATTTCTTAAGGTCCATCAGCCAATCATCCGACCATTGGCTTCTCAGCCTATTCCAACAACAACCCCTCGGCTAGCCACGCAAGCCTTGTCCCCTCAACCCACTTCACCAATGGTCCCTCGACCAATCATTCATCCTAAGCCGATCGAGCAAACCCCGGCTTCTCAACCAATCCCACCACATAGGGATCCTCCTCAGTTGGTTGCACAACAACCAATCATTTCTTCTATTACTCTTGCCCCAACAAAGGAACCAATCACTCCTACTATTCTTGCTCCTGCTGTAGTAGATGAATCAGACACTTCAACCCTTCAAGCTCCTGCCATTGCAGAGGAATTAATAACTCCAACCATTTGTGCTCCTGCCATGGCAGAAGAATCAGCTTCTCATCAAGATCAAAGTCAGCTAGTAGGGGAGGTCGAACCAAACCCTTCTACCTTTTTGGAATCTCCTAGACTAGGCATGCCCTCTTCCATAGAACATCCTGAGGAGAAGCCTGCTATAGGGAGCTTAGATGAAGAAATCATAAACTTAGTTGATTGTCAAGGACTAGGCAAGGATTCTTCAGGTATAGATCAACTATCGTCATTATTGGAATTGATCCCTGAAGTTTGTAAGAGTAAATTGACCCCTGAGCTGGGAAGTAAGGAGACCGAATTGGTCAGTGAAATGGGAAAGGAATCTATAAACCAACAGAAGGAGGATGCAGACCTTAGCAAGGGGATACTGGGACCTCCTCCAGATAGGCGGGCAAAACCCTTAGCATCAATCTTAGGGCCACGACCCTTACCCCATTCTTCTCTTAAGCAACAATCCGGCCCATGGGCCCATGTTCATTCAATCTTAGGGCCACGACCCTTTCTTTATTCTCCTCCAAATCAACGATCAAGCCCATGGGCCGACAATTCCTCAATCTTAGGGCCAACACCCTTTATTTATCCTTCTTACAACCATCAATCAGGCCCATGGGTCCAAAATCTGTCGATCTTAGGGCCATGGCCCACACCCCATCCCACTCAATTGGGCCCTTATGCCCCATTTTTGGGCACTTATGCCCCTTTTCGTCAATCGGGCTCTTATGCCCCTTTTCATCAACTGGGCCCATGTACCCCTTTCCATCATCCAGGCCCATGTGCCCCCTTTATCCAACCGGGCCCATGTGCCCCTTTTAATCAACCGGGCTCTTATGCCCCTTTTCTTCAACCGGGCCCACGTGCCCCTTTTAATCAATTGGGCTTGCATGCCCCTTTCCTTCCACTGGGCCCATATGCCCCTTTTCCCCAATTGGGCCTACATATTCCTTTCCTTTCATCGGGTTCACGTGCCCATAATTCTTCCCAATCGGGCCCATGTGCCCTTAATTTTTCTAAATCGGGCCCACGTGCCCGCAATTCACCTCAACCGGGCTCACATGCCCATGTTTTTCTACAACCGGGCCCATGTGCCCAAATTTCTTCTAAATCGGGCCCACGTGCCCACCTTCCAACAAACTCGGGCACACATGCCCACACTTCTTCAACTTCGGGCCTGTATGCCCCCATTTCGTCACCATCGGGCCCGCGTGCCCATACTTCTTCAAAATCGGGTCCCCGTGCCCCCACTTCTTCAACTTTGGGATTACACACCCATACTCTTCAATGGCGCCAGCGAGCCCATCACAAATCACAATCTTGCTCCCAACCATTTAAATCGGGTCCATGTGCCCACTCTTTTCATTGGGTCCCTCGGGCTCAACCTCCAATTGGGCCCTCATGCCCATCAACATCAATCGGGCCCTCTATTCCACATTCAAATCTTGGGCCCACGTGCCCCCTGATTCCTACTACTACTAGGCCTTCAAGCCCACTTTCAACTCACGGGCCCAAGAGCCCATTTTAACTCACTTCTTTTTCCAAGCATGTTTCTTTCCTTTTTGAATTCTCTTTCTTTTCCCAAGTTTTACTTTCAACAAAAAAATCAAGGTAGAGAAATTTCCTGGGTGTTACCACAATCTTTGCCTTTTACATCATTAATTTTGACTCTGCCATGCTAAATCAGATCCTCCACATTTTCACTTCATCCTATGACTATGAATCTTCAATCCAATGCAATATGGTGCATATCAACAGTGGAAGCAGTTGGGCAAGGCAAGGCAAGGCATGGCAGGAAAGGCAAGGCAAGCACAAACAAAGTCGTCATCAACAATGAACTTCTTCTTCTCTCAGGTATTACATTGCATTTATCATCTTTGTGTCATTCACAAAGCAATATTTTTAAAAAAAAATGATTTTGAATTTCACATGACATTTTTAATTGAGAGAAATTCATGACTGGCGATATTTGTAGCTACCTTGTTCTTATTAAACAAATTTTTTACATTGCAAGGCATGTTTTCAATTGATTCACCTATGGAATGTAATCTACCTCAAAAATGGAGAGAACTACTAGTATGACTTAAGTCCACATGTTCTAGATTGTTGTCTAGGAGTCGAGGGTAGATACCATTCTACACACACAACACGTCCTGATCCCAGAATCTGGATGACTTGACACCCGAGAGAAGCTAGGCAAGGCTTAGAGATGGAAGGAAAACCCTCGCCATATTCTCTTCTGTTCAGTCCAAGATAGGCAAAGGGGACTAGAGGGGGAGAGTATCGAAAGCATCCGCCGCCCTAGTAGGAGGCCGTCTCAGAAGGTCCAACTTCTCAAATAAAAAAAGGGTGCCAAAAGATGGGCAATGAACCCCACAGGTTTAAACAAATATGGGCCTGTCTGAATGAGTACCCAAAAATGCGGAAAATGAAAAAAGGCACCAAAAGATGGGCCATGACCCCACAGGTCAAAGCACCTGTCCGAATGTGTGCCACAAAAATAGGTTTGTCGATAAAGAAGAAAAGACCCGAAGAGGCCGAACCCCAACGGGCAATTGGGTGTGAGTAGAGAAATCCCTCTCGACATCTCCAAAGCCTATCAAGGACTTTCCCTCAATTCTTCATTCTTACCCCCAAGGTGTGGGTGAACCAACCAAATCAAAGCTAAACTCTAGCCGATCAAAGGTTGAAGGTCGGAAAGATTTTGGGTAAGGAACCCCATTTTGCACGTGGTGTCTACCAACGAACCTAGAAGAACAACCAAGTGATGAGAACTTGTGTCAATACTGATTTTTCTCTCCAAAAAAAAATATTTTCAAAAAAAAAACTACAAAAAAAGTTGAATATCTTCAAAAACTCCAAAAAAAATTAATATTTTCAAAAAACTCAAAAAAATAAAATAGCACTTTAAAAAAAAGAAGAACCTAAAAAAATTAAATCTTTTCAAAAAAGAAAACTTCTTTTCAACAAAAATTTTCAAAAAAAATAAGAATTTATCACCATGCTTGGTTTGAATTTTCGTCTTTATATTCATATTTACTTTCAATCTCTCATGTTTCAAATTCTTCATTGCATATTTGCTGCTTTATTTTGACACCCTTAAGAAGGCTATTACCCCTTGACAAAGGTCAACGCAGATTGCAACTTGCAAGGGGGATAAGCCACATTGTTGTTCTAATCTCTTTCTTCTAAGTGTTTCAGGCACAAGGAGAACTTACACCCGTTGACAAAGGTCTTGGCATACTGCAACTTGCAAGGGGGATAAGCCAGATTGTTGTTCTAATCTCTTCCTTCTAAGTGTTTCAGGCACGAAGAACAAATGAGGAGAAATTCACAACAAGGCGAAGCTCGCCACTTCCCTCCCCAAGGATTCTTAGGAGGAGGTGCCACCATGACCTCGACCTCAACTTCGTCGAGGAGCATTTTCAAGATTTCAATAAGGCGATGCTCGCCACTTCCCTCCCCTGAGGATTCTTAGGAGGAGGTGTCACCATAACCTCGGCCTTAATTTTGCCAAGAAACCTTTTGCAGGCGATGCTCGCCACTTCCCTCCCCTGAGGATTCTCAGGAGGAGGTGTCATCATAACCTCGGCCTCAACTTTGCCGAGAAGCTTTTGCTCTGTGTCCTCATTAGGACACATGAACTCTTTTGTGAGAATGCATGTCATCACACCGCAAACTCACCGTTATCATTTCCTTTCTTAGCATATATTAGGTGTATTACTATTTATTTTATGCATTGATGTTGAAGACCGTGAATGCAAAGAAGACCAGGCCCGAGATCCCCTTCATCAAAATCCACGACGGTCGGGTCATTCTTTGTGTTCACGGATAAGCCAAAGTTGTGCTGTGAGGGACGATAGTTCCCGAATGGGTATCTTGACCTCATAGACAATCTATATCTTCAACTAATTGTTAGACAAGTTTTGTTTTTGTTTTCTTGAGCCCATCATGCATCATATAGTATTAGTTGCATTGCATTTTTCATTATCATTGCATACATCATTTCATAATCTTCACCTTCTCACCCTCTTGTATCATAATTCTGATCATTCTGAATCCCATCATGTTTTCTAATCCCACTGTGTTTTCTAATCCCACCGTGTTTTCTAGTCCCACCAACCTTTCTAATATCCCACCGTGTCTGTTAATCCCACCTTGTTAGGTAATCACCTCGTGCCTTCAAATCTTTTATTTCTATCCCCACTGTGGCCATTGCAACTTCTTTGCTATTCATCCCACCATGGCAGTCACTTCCTCTCGCCAAGGGCCTCCTATTTGATCTAAACTTGCACCGTCACGGTCTGAGCTTAAACATTTGCCTTTTGGAATTCGAGATCATTCCATTCCGAATTGAATCTTGTCTCCTGGAAGACTTAAATGAATCTAAGAGCCTGAATGTGCTAGATTGGTATTCTTTTACTTTTTCAAAACAAAGCTCTTTTTAAAACTTTAGCCCATCACAGTACAGGAACACCGCAAAGATCGGGTTACCGACTGATGATGAACCTACGAACCCATGTTTCGGGGACTCCCCACCGCGTTGGGGGTTGGCTATTCTTCTCTCGTGCCAATGGCACATCTCTTACCAATCGACCATAGGAAGACTTAATGAAACATGGCGGTTAACCAGGAGACTTGAAGAGATTCTCTTTGCCGAATTTGGTCGTTGAGCGTGTCTGTATCTACACCTTGATGCCACCTTTTCAGTCAATCGCTATTTCACTCCACTGCATTACATTACAACTCATTTTGCTTCGCTACATTCCTCTACATTTCACTCCTCTACGCTACATGCCATTTCCTTGCAAAGCCGACATCAAGGCGAGGCAAGCTGTAGACACGCCAATTTGGCCTTATTTAGAGCTTAAACCATTACTCCATTGGCAACATCTCTTTTAGACCATAAAAATCATGATGAACCACCCTTTTGGATGATCTGAGGTTCTTATTGGAATATGAGGATTATTTTCTAATTTCTAATCAAATCCGTGTTTGCCGAACAAGAGACTCTTGGTGGTGTGCCAGATTATGCTCTTCCCAGCATATCCTCTACTTGAAAAGTTTTCACAGGATTATGTGGACATATAATGAAGAAGTCATAAACATCAATAATCTTCCCCTCTGAGTCCTCTTTTCAATGCAACAAACGGAATTCAATTCTGATCTGCCATTTGTCCGCAGCGCCTTTTAGAAGTTAGATGCGCAGTTCTGTCCGCACGCAGCACCGTTCAAGCCCAATTGCATGCAAGCCCAGCCCATTGGGCACATATCTGACCAATTCACGACCTTACCTTCCTTTCTACTCTTCCATATCACTTGTTATAGTATCTGGAAGCTTCATGGTCGAAATTAGCATCATCTAATGATGGCAATCCAACTTGTTGTCTTGTATATCAAGACTTGCCATTTTTGGACCAGATTTGTTTCCTCTTCATGTGGAGACATATTTTGAGCATGGGGAAGGTGATCCACGGTTTCCAATCTCTCTCATTCATTTAGGTAAGTTTATAGATACCTCAGGATGAAAATCAGCAACATTAATTGAAGGAAATCCAACTTATGGTCGGATGTATCAAAACTTGCTATTTTTTGACCTGTTTTTCATCCCCTATAAAGGGAGACTCATATGAACGACCTAAGGGGGGCATCCGCATCCTCCAGCACTTCTCTCTTCGTCCTCCAGCCACCCTAGGCTCTTCCCAATCTCCCCAAATAGTTCTATCTTCGTCTCGGTGCCCGGAGATCATCCCAAAGTGAAGAAGAAGCCGGTCTATGCTCCAACGTGCTGCACTTATGATCATCGGCTTCTACAGATCTTTCTAGTCATTTTACGACCTGACTTCCTTCATACAAAGTGTGACACATCAAGATATCCTTCATCTGAAACAAACGGAGATCAATTCTGACATTCCCTCGGCATGTTACGGCTTCAACACCAGCGCTGTACAGTCAGATCCGAAGGCTTCTCTTCTAAGTCATCATCTTCTCAGTCAATTTCAGTACACTTAATGGTGGATTCAGCCTATACATCCTTCATAGAAATTGTTCCCCGGTGAGTTATCTTTTATCTCCAATAAGAATCATTTAATTTGGATATCTGTGGTGCCCATAGCATGTCCTACATCAACATTGTGCTGGGAGTTTCCAGAACTTCACTGTCCAAGATCCGTCTTATCAGGTAAATTCAGATTACTTATCATAAGATTCAGGCAAACTTGTCTTCATATCAAACCACCCTCGTTGAGTCATCTTTATTTTTAAACAAACATCACTTGATTCTGACATTGGTGCTGTTTTTTTACGGTCTTTGCATCCGAACCGTGCAGTTTACATTAAATCTGTCCAACCCGGTTGCCACTTTGCCTGGGTTGTGTTGTCTTTAACCATTTATATTCTTTTTTCTTCATTCAAATCATTTAGTTAATATTTAAGCATCATTTTTATTCTATTTTAATTATTTCATACATCATCAAAAAACCAAAAAAAGGGGTTAGGGCTAACCCCGAATCCGGTGAGTTTGTTTTCAGTTGTTGTTTATGTTATTGTTTTTACAAGTTACTACACTTCACTCAGTTCTAATCCTTCTTCACTTGTTTTCTTGTCTTTTTATCTTCTAGTTGCACAAATACATCAAGCTAGCACTGGTTGGACTCTTCTTCATCGGCCGGCCGAAGAAGAAGAAGGTTGAACTCACATCCCTTTCTCCCACGCTAAGGTACACACGGTCAAATCAACTTCTTTCTATTTTCAATACATAAAGCGGAGCCCGCGGCTCCTGGCGACCACATTTTTCATGCTTTAATTTCATCTCCTCCTCACTCTCCTCCCACATGACCCGAACCATCTCCGGTGCTCGAGAGACACCGTGAGATGAAAGTTTGGGGATCAATGTGAGTGTGGGACCGAGGTGAGGAGTTTTTACCGCTTTCCAAGTGTCTTTCAATTCACTCCCCTTTTTACCCAATTCCATCTTTCACCTTCTTATCTTGAGGTGCCGATCCGGAACCCGTTTCTGGAGTCGACACTCATGTGATGAGGATGACCGATATCATTGGTCATTAGTGTGGAGACACTGACATACACATACAGGTGCTTATTAGTTTAATGAATTCACTAAATTAACCGAATTAGAAACCCTGAATGGTATCTTACCGAACTATCAATCAAGATTTTCTATCATCACGGTTGCATGGTTGAACCTTTGACCTGAGTCGCCAAAGATACCTTGTTGGGTGGAACTTGTGCTTTGACTATTAACTTATGGATCACCGTTTAGATGGTCCAATATAGCGATGGATTGGGTACAAAGAAAACCCGTTGGAGATAATTGAGCGAACAACAAGAGATCGTCCACTCTCGGTAAGTGAGAGTGAATATCCTATAGGATAGTACTCTAAATCCCTGGCCAGAGTAGATAGGATAATTGGAAAATGAGTTTTCCAATTGATCCAATTCCAAGTACAAGATCCTATAAAGTCAGTATACTAAGGAGTTGACAGTCGATGCCGTACTCCTTTTCGACTGGGACATTGGATGGACAAGGGTTATATCCATGCGATAACTAATGATGGAAAGGTTCAATGGAGATGAGATTATCCCCATAGCCATTTGGGATAATGGGATGTGGCTTGTACCCTTTATGATCGGTAGGTCGATTAATCTGTTATCGGATAACAGATTTAATTAAATTAAATAAAATTATTCTTTTTTATTTAGGCCTCAACCAAATAGGCTATTGAGCCTAGTGGGTCACAAATAAAAGGACTTATCCACAAGTATAGGGGCAAGTACATAATTTATGGAGATTTTGGGTTTTTATGAAAAATTCCAAAATTCTCAAAAAATACTAATGGCTTCAGTCAAACCCTATCAAGACAAGGGTTAAAACCACGTTGTAAGCACCCGAAATGGGATATCCGTAGATCTCCCCTCTTCCGGCCCCTACTCTTGCTTTGGGGACTTGGTGGATGGGATGTTAGTGGGTGTGGTCACCAGGAGCCAAAGGCTCCAAAATATAGTAGAAAGAAATAAAATGACCGTCGTACCTTTGGAAGCGGGGAGATTGTTGGGTTCTGACTTCTCCACTCTCGGCCGGCCGAAAGAAGAGAGCCTAGTGAATCCTTCGTCTTCGATCCGGTTGAAGCTTCACCTCAATCAGATTTACCTAAAAATGTCCATAAGAAAACATAGAAACAAGTGAAAGGTTCATTAGTTCTAATGAAAGCATAGTATCGTGCTCAAATTTGAATTCAAACATGCAAAAGGAAAGAGACTAACCGGATTGGGACTAAATCCCAACCCCTATTTAGAAGGTTTAGATATTCATGAAAATGCAAATGAGTGGCTCAATATATGCTAAATGACATGTTAATGAGAGTTAAAATGAAAGAGGGGAGTAAAGGATTGACCGGAAAGGTAAATAAACTCAAAAAAATGCAAAATGGGGGCTGCCCCTACTAGTGTCCCATATATGGGGCGCCTGCTGCAGGTGTCCCCTTGATGGGGCGCGTTGACCAAGGTCAAAGCTCCCTATATATGGGGCACCAGGGACTGGCTTCAGCAGATTTTCTTTCCTTCTTCGCGGCGTCGCCCCGGAGTGTAGGAAGACCTCCAAGATAGAAAAAGGACTTCTTCAAGCAGACAATACTCAAGTGAAGCTAATGGAAGAGTGTTTTGGCACTAGATGTAAGGGAAATGGAGGATAGAGGCTCTCAAAGTCGGAGAAAAATCATATTTCTGAATAAGGAAACTGCAGGTGTTTTTGGGTTTTTGGGAGAGAGTTTTGAATCGGTTTGAAGGCTTATGGAGGGTGAAAATGGCTTAGAAACATGGTGTTGGATGAGTTCTAGGGTGGCACGAAGTTGGAACCTCCTTTCAGTTCCAAATGGGGGTCTATTTATAGCCCAAAAGAGGGTAATTTGGCCATTTTCGAAAAGCAGTGCCACGCGGTATAGCGCCCTATATATGGGGCGCCAGCATCATGTGGTCCGTCAGATTGACAAAACGAGTCACTGCGGGGGGTCAAATCAGTCGGTCGAATCGATTTGATTTGGTGCCAGGCGCCCTGTATATAGGGCGCTTGGTGCCCTGTTTATAGGGCGCCTGGTGCCCTATAAGTAGGGCGCCTGGTGCCCTTATATGCAGGGCACCGCCCTCTTTGAAATGTACCGAAAATCTCAATTTTTCCGGAAAACTCGGTTCCCTTGAAAGGTTACTCAAATATACTTCATGAAAACAAGAATTTAAGCTCTCCAATTAGGCCAAAATTGCGTGTCTACACACGTATCTAGCCTCCTCCCTACCTCCTCCTCTCTCTAGAAGGCGTCCATGATCGATAGAGCTCCGTTCGGGAAGAGTTCTCGAGGCTGACGCGAAGGGAGAACCTACTGTGGATGAAGTTCATGTGCATACTGCTGGAGACCGGAAATTTGAACGGTTTGAAGAGCTTTATAAGCTCATATCTTTCCTCTTCATGGGATTATATGAATCCCTATCAGGTATATTCGAACTCGATTTGATTGGTTTTTGGTTTTTGTCGTTCGGTTTCGATTAAGACAGATTTTAAAAGAACCCATAGGAATCGTCACTTCCGCTGCACCATATTCTTATGGACTATTCCTTATAGTGGTATCAGAGCCCGGTTCAAGTCTCGGTCGAAACTGACGTCGAATCGACATTATTTCATGTAATTTATGTGTTTCCGAATCTATGCAAACATCTATTTTTACGAGGCCACCATAATTTGCGTATGACTCATATAATATATTGGTTGGCATCGGTAGAATATTGTGATATAGGTCTTTCCAACGCCGTAAACCGTTAGAAGTTTCGATCTTTGTAGAGTTTGGGAGAAGCCCCAAAAGTTGGTGCTCCTGTCATGCCCGAACCGTCACCCAGATTTGGGGATTTTGTGAAATCTCCGCCCAGAGAAGAAATTGAGGCTTGGAAAGGTTTAGGAGATGGTTAATGTGATTACCTAATCTTTACTTATAATCTCCAACTTTTAACGGTGGCGGAGGAAGAGAATTTTAGAATTTTCGGCGAACTAGGGTTTTGCGGAGTCTAGCAATGCCGACCTGTTTCTCACTATTTTCCTATTAGTAAATAAATTTTCTCTGAAAATATATATACATATTTAGAAATGTCATTTTATTGGGATTCTAAATTGTATTTTTGGAGAATATTTGACTTTCGGGATAAGGAGTTATCCTCGCTGCAAAATAGTGATTTCTGCTACGGAATCTCAGTGACCGCCTCCTCCTCTTCCTCATTTTTTGGTTGATTGAGATTTTTACTTGATATGAGGCTAATTTTTTTGGAATCCTTATTGATGAGGATTCTAATGCATATTTTTTTGGATTTTTCTAAGCTTGGGATATGGAGATATGTCCAAGTTAAAGGGTGACTTATCCTCTTGGATGAACAGTGGCCCGATCGCGTCCTTATTGGGTGGAGAAGGAGAATCCGATGTGGATCCAGATCCAGATCCGGGTCAAAGTTTGACCGGACCACTGCTGGAGACTATGCAAGTGACCGCGCGTGCGCCGGGGCGGGCGCACCGGTAGCGCAGACACCGCGGCAGCGGCAGTGGCGCAGTGGCGGTGCACACAGGTGCATGCCGGACAGGCGCAATGTGCCGTCATGCGCGGCGCAATGCGCCAAATCTTTTTCTAATGATTCTAAAGTGTTTAAAATCATAGAAATATCCAAAAAATTAACATAAAATTTCAAAAAAATTCTTAAATATATATATATTATTATTTAACATGTTTTAAAGTGTTTTATGGCATGTTAGATAATTTTAAGCTCTATTTACATAGATTCACTCATAGTTAAATTTTAAAATTATTTTAAAGGTTTAACTTATATAATTAGTATCTTGATTAATTCTGTGAAATGAGATTTTATAGAATAGAAATTGGGACATTAATTTCTGACTTTGCACAGTATTGGGAATGCATGAATGTTCTAAATAGTTTAGATGTGTATGTTTATTTCATATAAATTGTTTATGTGTTGTTGTCATGTTATTTTCATGTTATTTATTTCATGAAAAATCGACGTGCATGAAATTAAGAATTTCAAAAATACAATATATAATTTTATGCTGATATATATGATATATCTCATATAATTATCACGTATGCGCTCTATATTCATGTGATAAATGTTAGTGTGTGTATAGAGATGATCATGGACTTAATTACGCTTAGCTTGTGATTGCTTTTAATTGTGTTAGTTATGTTATTAAATGGGGCCTGCATGTGCCTCTTCTCTCTCTATACAATCTGATTGTACATTCTACCTCCCTTCATTAATGTACTCCCCTTGATTAAAACCAAGGTTTCTTATTAAGTTATGTACATTTGTGGGTCTACGTACCCTTAAGCTGCTTGTAAGAGTCAGAAGCCGGTTCGTGGAAGGTTGGAGAGCGGGACCACTTGGAGGAGCACCCTTCTGAGGTGGAAGCATGCCAACTCAAGCATCTGAAGCAAGGATTTGCACCTATAGGGGTGCCTTAGGTGCATGCTTAGGGTTAAGTCCATGATCACATGTTTTTATGCATATTTGATGTGGATGTGTGCTACAAGTTATACCTTAGATATATGAAATTCCAAAGGTATTATATATACTTAGCACATATTATTCATGAGACTAAAATAAAATCACTCTTTGTTTTGATTAGGTCGATAAACGTGTGACATTAAGAATGACTCACGTAGCCTTCTATTGTTATGGTCTTGATGAGCCAATCTTAGATTGGATGGGTTTGTTGTGCTACCACAAGGCCCATTCAGCAAAGAATTGGTGATCTTGGCTAAGGCATTTGCCGAACCTTGGGGTGGACCATTTGCATGGCTTTGTTGTGCTACCACAAGGGCTATGAGAAGAATCCACTCTCATAACGTAACAAGCGGGTATGACCTAACTAAAGTATATGACTTGTTATGCTACCACAATGTCATAACTCTAGAGGCTAAATGACTAAGAATTGCAAGAGTTGCAACTAGCAATAGTTGCCTACCTATTAAGTATGGGGTGATTTGTTGTGCTACCACAAGGTCATCACCATAAAGTTAAAAGGGTTTTAGTCCCCACTAGGATTTCATTGTGATATCCCATCTTTGCATAATGAGGGTTATGCAAATCCGTCGAAAATTAGTTGGAGCATAAATTAGGATGAAAGATCAAATCTTAATTTTAATGAATGTCTGCAATGTTATATTAATAAAATTATATCTCAATTGTATAATATGATGATAAACCACCATTAGTATGGCACTAGATGCCAAATAGCTTAATGGCTCACATTTCTTATACCGGTTTAGAACTAAGAGAATTGTTCTCATAGTTGACCAATCAACTATCCTACTTGAGAAGTAGGTGTCTCCTAAATTATCTAATGATGTGAAAGAAAGATAAGATCTTATCTTATAGACAAGATGCATTGTTTGCCTTAAACTATATGTTAGTCTCTGTGAGATATAAATTGTAGAGACAACATGGATAGATGGATATAAGATCCATCATGGCTCATAGTGATGAGCAAACTAAGAGTAAGTTAGAACAACAATACATCTTAATTACTTCTTGTTGGTGAGACCAATAGAAAGAAGTAAAATTGTTAGATAGAAATAGGAGATAGTTAATAGTAAAAGATGGTGGTCAAGATAATAAAGCTAGAATAAGACAGAATTATTACACTATCATGATGATGGTAAGTGGAAGAGGAAGTACAAAGTGTATTATATATAATGTAAAGGTGAAGCTTGAGAAGCTTCATGCATCCAAGTCATTGACATTTACTTGTTTTAAATATACACTTAATAGTATTAGATACTATATGTGTATATCATAATATTAGATACTATAGATGCATCTAATGGTATGAGATACTAGATATGTATCTTATATCTACAAGGAGTTGTAGATGATGACAAGTAAATGAAGGCTTAATAAAGAAGATGTTGACCTACATATGAAATGGTGCAAAAGTTGCATCATTATTAGTGAGAGGAACAATTCTTTAATAGCCTTATGGAGATGTCTTAATAATTAAGATTTCTATTATATCCTTCAACAAGAATATTATATGATTTCCTACTTGAATAAATGTTGATTTATTCTAAGCTATGAAATTGATAGATGTTCTAATACATTGAATGGCAAAGTGTTTGTCAGTGGAAGCTTAATGAATTGCTTAATCATATTTGATATGTTAGCTCTCATGTTATGTATGAATACTCATTTTAAGAGAAAATGGGTTGATTTAGATGAATCTACACTTTGGCTTTATGTAGACATGGATAATGGGTTAATGAGTTGTTAGAACTCGTACATCTAGGTGTATGTTAGCTCATATCTAGTAAGGCTAAAGAAGAATATTTCTACTTCATTATTTCAAAGATGATGTCTCTAGGTATGGATATATGTACTTTATGAAGTACAAATCTACGACCTTTGAGAAATTATCTAAGATTAAGAATGAAGTAGAGTTACTAATAGAAAGAGTATTAGAACTCTTTGATGAGATCAAGGAGGGGAATACTTAAGTACATAATTCACATATAATTAAAGAATAATAGAATCTAATGAACACCTCTTTACACATTTTAGCTTACTTGAGTAGCTAAAATGGGAAGCTATATTATGTAGGACATAATATGAACAATAACAAACTTTGCAAAAATTTCTCTGTCTAATTTTGGCTAAGTACTCGTTATAACCACTTGATCTTAATAGATACCTTCTAAGTCTGTTCTGATTATTCCATATATGATATGGAAAAGGGGTTAAAATGTGACCTTAAGCAAGTTAAGGTTTCGAAATGTCTGACTTGGTTAAGAAGTATAACCCTTATTAGTTAGAATATAAGACTATGAAATGCTGGCTAGTGAGATATCCTAAAGAAACTTATAGATATTAAATATACGACCCTTATGAATAAAGGTATGTGTTGCTCAGCTCATTGTATTTCTAAAGGAAAAGTTCCTTCTTAAGAAAGATAGTGGGAGTAAGGTATATATGGAAGATGTTTCAATCCCACAACCCAAGGACACTTCTATTAAGGTACCAGTTAATAATTACACAAGGATAGTTCATAGGTCTTTACTTGTGTCCATTCAACCTAAGAGATACGTGAGACATATCTCTAATGGATGAAATGAGACATAAGATAGAAAGGATATTGATCCTAGGATCTATATAGATGCAATATGAGATATTGATTCTAAATTGGGAAGAGACAATAAAATCCGATATAAACTTTATCTATTCTAATCAAAATTAGAACTTCATAGATCCACTTGAGGATATAGTATCTATAAGAAATAAATGGATCATTAAAGAATAGATTGGAGTGGATTAGAAGGTAGAGACCTTCAAAGGTGAGAATAGTTGAAAAGACTATCATCGAAGTCAAATGGTTGACTATGATGAGATCTTTTACCTATTCCATGGATTAATCCATTCGGATTTTGATTGTTACACATTATGATTATAAGATAAGCTAATTGGATGTTAAGATCATTTTCCTCTAAGGTATTTTGAGGAACATGTGTATATGATACAACTATAGGGAATCAAGTCCCAATAACATCCAAGAAGAGTGTGTATTAAGTTCATTTATGGACTGAAGTAAAACTTCCCATAGATCGTATATAAGATTTAATGAGATTAAATCTTATGACTTCGTTAAGAACGAAGAGGAGCTTTGTGTATTCAACAAGATAAGTGGGAGTGCTATTACTTTCTTGACATTTTATGTTGATGACATACCACTCATTAAGAATGAAGTAGGTATGTTATCATCAGTGAGCCTAGCTATTAAATTAATCCTCTAAACATAATTTGGGTTTTGAGATCTATGGAGATAAATCTAAAAGTAATGCCCAGTTAATGTACGTAATCACCATAGTCAAAGGGTTTGACATGATAAACTCTAAGATAGGTTTCTTACCTATGTGGTGTGGAGTTGATCTCTGTAAAGTGATGTCTTTGAAGACTTTTTGAGAGATAAAGAGATCACATTAATAGAGCCTTTATGCCTTTGTCATATGGTCTATCATTAATGTGATGCTACGTACATGATATGATATATGCTCTAAGTGTATGAGCATTCATCAGGAAGATCCAGGTGAGAGTCACATGATAGTTTAGAGATATATCATTTGTACGTGAGAAGCACAAAGAATGTATCTCTATACATTGGAGATAAGATTTGAAGTCTTTTATTTTACAAACACAAACTTCTAATCAAATAAGTTTGATATTAAGTCAGAATAATGGTGGTGTAGTGAGATGGAAGAGTTCTATGCGATAGAACATTGTAAATTCTACAACATATGTAAACAAGTTTACATAGTGGTTACACACTACTTGAGAAGTAGTCTAAATGAAGATTTTCATCTACATATTTGATATGAGATTGTCCTAATTTTCTCTGAAAGTGTATCATTGTTTTTAGAAAACAATGGAGTAAAGTCGATGTCTCATCAAAAGTTAGAACTTCTGTGGTGATACCATACAATTAGAGAGATTGCAGCTTATAGAGATATAATTAAAGATAAAGTATCTATCGCTAATAACATTGCAAATCCACTAACTGAAGCAGTTACTCAAAGAGTGTTTGAGCTTCACCTCGAGCTGATATAGATCAGCCAGATGGGTGATTAGCTTTACTGCAAGTGGGAGATTGATAGAAATGTATGCCCTACAAGCCAATCATATATGATATGATTCAACATTTCTAGAAATATCACATTCAATTAATTAGGCAAATCTTCATTATAAGCTCTTATTAGATGAAAATATCATAATGAAGTCCTTGATCAAATGCAATGATGATTAAATCATGATGAGATCATGATAATGAGATTGATCATCTAGAGGTAATTGATCTAAATGTTTTTAGTCATAGGACACTTGAGACGGGACATCAAGGATCCGGATAGACTAGTGTATGTGATATCTTCTCATGTGATGAGGATGACCGATCTCATTGGTCATTAATGTGGAGACATTGAGATACACATACAGGTGCTCATTAATTGAATGAGTTCACTAAATTGACCGAATTAGAAGCCCTGAATGGTATCTTACCAAACTATCAATCATGATTTTCTATCATCACGGTTGCATGGTTGGACCTTTAACCTGAGTCTCCAAAGATACCTTGTTGGGTGGAACTTGTGCTTTGACTTTTGACTTATGGATCACCGTTTAGATGGTCCAGTATAGCAATGGATTGGGTACAAAGAAAACTCGATGGAGGTAATTGAGCGGACAACAAGGGATCGTCCACTCTCGGTAAGTGAGAGTGAATATCCTAAGGGATAGTACTCTAAATACTTGGCCAAGGTAGATAGGATAATTAGAAAAGGAGTTTTCCAATTGATCCAATTCTGAGTATAGGATCCTATAGAGTCGATATATTAAGGAGTTGATAGTCGATGCCGTACTCCTTTCTGACCGAGACATTGGATGGATGAGAGTTTATATCCATGTGGTAAACGATGATGGAAAGGCTTAATGGAAATGAGATTATCCCCATAGCCATTTGGGATCATGAGATGTGGCTTGTACCCTTCATGATCGATAGGCCGATTAATCTGTTATCGGATAACAGATTTAATTAAATTAAATAGAATTATTCTATTTTATTTAGGCCTCAACCAAATAGGGTATTAGGCCTAGTGGGTCACATACAAAAGGACTTATCCACAAGTATAGGGGCAAGGACGTAATTTATGGAGATTTTGAGTTTTTACGAAAAACCCAAAATTCTCTATAAATACTAATGGTTTCAGTCAAAGCCTATCAAGCCAAGGGTGAAAACCATGTCTCAAGCCTCCTCCCTACCTCCTTCTCTCTCTATAAGGTGTCCATGATCGATGGAGCTCCGCTTGGGAATAGTTCTCGAGGCCGGCACGATGGGAGAACCTGCTGTGGATGAAGTTCTTGTGGATACTATTGGAGACCGGACATTTGAATGGTTTGAAGAGCTTGAGAAGCTCATCTCCTTTCTCTTCATGGGATTATATGAATCCCTATCAAGTATATTCGAACCCGATTTGATCGGTTTTCGGTTTTGTCGTTCGGTTCTGATTAAGACAGATTCTAAAAGAACCCATAGGAATCGTCGCTTCCGCTGCACCATATTCTTATGGATGATTCCTTACACTAGATAGCATTGTTTTCTTACTGCGAGTAAGTAAAATATGATGTGTTTCTTCCTTACAAATTGGGTATGCTGTTGCCCTTTAGTACTCCATCTAGATAAATTTGCATATCTTAGAAAATCATTTATCATACATAGGAGTATGGCCCTCATCATAAAATTCTCTTTGTTTAAAGCATCATATGTCTCTAATATGATCTCCCATCAATCCTTCAACTCTTTTGCCAATGGCTATAAGAATACATCAATATCATTTTCAAGAGCTTTTGGACTAGTTATTAATAATGATTTTATCATATATGTGCTTTCATACACACCCATGGTGGTAAATTATACGTCACTATAATAACATACAAATACTATTCATCGAAGACATGTTATCAAAGGGGTTAAAACCATCCAAAGCCAACTCAAGCTGAATGTTGTGTTCCTCTAACACAAAATCTAGATACATTTCATCTACTTTTATTTTAGTGTAAAATTAGCAGAATGATGCATTTCACTAGTCAATTGATAAGGTCATGGCGCTTGTAGACATACAAATTTGGTCTAGTTGAAGAGATCAAAATCTTGTGTTTTGTAAAATATATTCATGAATCCTATCAAGGGAATTGAGTTTTTTCTAAAAAATTGGGCATTTCTTGCATTTTCGACATGTTCAGGACTTAGTGCCCCATTAGATGGGTGCTTTTAACAAGCTCCTAGTGCCATGTATATAGGGCACCATGAGCCCCATAAACAGGGCAATAGGCACCTTTTTTATGGGGTTCTTACTTTTTTTGACTAATTTTTGGTGGATTTGACCTTCGAAATGGTGTGGGTTAGAAGCATGGTTGGGCATTAGTTGTACCATTCAGGTCAAAGGACCCTATAAAGGGGGGCATTTCAATATGGGTGACAATTTTTTCCATTTCTTGATTCGCTTTCTTTGTGGTTATAAAGACATTATCTTTCAATTTTTTAAGGGTTCTCTTTAGATTCCATCTTCATCCCTATTATCACAATACATCCATTCATCTTAAGAAATCACCAAGCCCCCACACCCTTTAGAGAACCCCTTTAAAAGACCAAGAGAAAGCACCCTTTTCATCTTCTCCTAATAGTTTTCTCCCAACTTTTGGTAGTTCCCTAATTCAATCTTCATTCTTCCAAGGCTCATTTCCTACCCCAACATAGTCTTTGGTGTCAAGACTCCCCAAGGAATTGGGTCAATGCATCGGAGGTCACCCACAATCCTGGGGTGAAGCGAGGAAACAGCCTGGACAATCTATCAAAAACATCTCCTAGCACCCCACCAAGGGGACACTATCATTAGTGCTCCACCAATGGGACACCTATAGACATTTTTTATTTTCTTGTGTTTTTAGTGCTTTTTCACCTCATTTTTAGATTCCTCACTACTCTTTAATTCAAATTTTCATACTTACATTGTCTAGCATAATTTGAGTATCTAATTTCACCTTCGTACTTAATTAAATTATCTAAAATAGAAATTGGGATCTAGTCCCAATTCGGTCTATTCTTAACCTTTCTGCCATTTCATGTTCATTTTGATAATGTAACTACTCACCTTTGAGTTCTAATGTTACTTTTATTTGTTTTCTTGTTTTCTCTTGTACATTTCAAGAGAAGCCGGCCAAAGTAAGGCTACAAACCTCTTTGACCAAATAGAGCAAGAGGAATGCCTCAAGCTCCCTCTATTTGGCTAGCTGAGAAGAAGTAAGTTAAAACACATAAGCGCATCTCCCCTAAAAGGTATGTTGGTCTAAACGTTTCATTCAGAGCCTGTAGCTCCTAGTGACCACAACAAACCACAAGACCACATGGTCAAGAACACATCACGTGCTCACAATGCTATGCCATGTCATTCTCTTAACTATATTGGTTGATATAAACAAATACTGTAACATATTTTTTTAAAAAAAATAATGTAAAATTTTTTTGTGCAACTTTTTATTTTTATTTTTAGGATCATCTTTACATCTAGGAGCATCACATTATGGACACCAATTTTATCTTTATCATTTTTTTCAAAAGAGAATGTAATCATTCTTATATGCATCATTTATCTTATAACTAAATCATAAGTCTTTGACAACTTATTAAAGTTCATAATGCATACATTATTAGGTATGACTTCTTTAAATACGGATAATATCATATCTATACAATTTCCTATGAGGCCATTTATCGACTCTAGTTGAATCAACTATAAAATATACTTTAATTTAGATACATCTTTGCAACCTTCGTATAAAGATGTTTCTACATCTTTTAGTAACTTAAAATATTTGAGGGTTTCTTCATTTGGTTCATCCTTGTTATATCAGGTAGAAAATTGCTTGTTTTGCATATCTTGAAGCATTTCTATCAATTCATCTTGTACATTTTTATCTTGTGATTCATTTAATTGTGTGTCATCATTGTTGATAAAATTATGTTTGATTTCACCATGGCATATACAAGTTTGATAATTTAACTATAAGCCATCACATATTAAATGTTCTTTCACAACATTTTTTTAAATGGATATGTTACAAAGATTTTTACAAGGGCATTGGATTAAATTATTATGTTGTTCATGTATATATTGGGTTCTACACTCAAGAAAACTGTAGTCTAAGAATTCCTATCCCTTGAAGATAACAAGGATCTAATTTTCTAGGAATATCTATCAAAGATTTGTCTAAATTACTCATTTGGTCTAATAGAAAAATAAAGTGTAGACAAAAGAATGTGAAACATACAATGTAAACAAAAGTTTTATGCAAAAATTAATTACAAGAAAGATAATATTAAATCTAACCGAATCTTCTTTAGATGAAGCAAGTCTTAAATGATGACCTTGTTTGAAACTTTTGTAAGAAAGGAAGAAAAATATGATCAGATAAATATGCGATTGGTTTGGTTTGAAAAACCTTGGACAAAATAATTATTTTATTTATTTTACCAGTTTCATTTAGCTTGAAAGTGCTTAAAACCTATTCAAAGGGCTTTTAAGCTAAACCAAATAAGTCCATTAGGTTTATCGATTTTGTTTGGTTTGAAAAGCTAAACTACTAATTTGGTTTTGTTTGAAAGTGCATAGAAACCCAGTTTGAATTGGTTTGAAAGGCTTTAGAAATCAAACCCAACTAGTTGGTTCGGCTTGCTAGTTTGGTTTGAATTGAAAAGATTTAGAAGTCAAACCAAATTGGTGGTTTGAAAGGGCTTAGAAACAAAACCAAGCCATTTTACTAATTTGGCTTGTTTCGAAAGGACTTAAAAATCAAACCAATTTGGTTTGGTTTGAAATGGCTCAAAAATTAAACCAAATTATTTTAAAAGGCAAGTTTCATTTGAGACAACCTAGAAATCAAATCTTACCTATTTGGTTTTGTTTCAAAGGGCTTACAAAGCAAACCAAACCATCATGGTTTAGACTAAAAGGGCTTAGAAGCCAAATAAAAAATGTTTATTCAGTTTACCAATTTAGTTTGGTTTGAAAGGGCTCAGAAACCAAATTGTTTGTTTGATTTGGTTTAGAATGATTCACAAATCAAACCAAACTGGTTTGGTTTTGTTTGAAAAGGCTTAGAAATCTAGTTTGGTTTGGTTTGAAAGATATACTTGTTTGGTTTAGTTTGAAAAGTCTTAAAAGTTACTTTTTTGGTTTGATTTGAAAGGGCTTAGAAACCAAATCAAAATGTTTTACCAGTTTGGCTTGGTTTGAAAGGACTTACAATCAAAGACGGCCAATCTAGTCTAGTAGGAAAGGGCTTAGAAACCAAACCAAGTTAGTATGAAAGGCAATTGTTATTTGAAATGCCTTAGAAATAAAATCTTAGAAGTTTGCTTTGGTTTGAAAGGGATTAGAAACCAAACCAGTTTGGTTTCAAAGGGCATAGAAGCCAATTCAAACTAGTTTTGAAATGTCTTAAAAATCAAGCCAAGCCATTTTATTCGTTTCATTGGTTTGTTTAGTTCAAAAGGTTTACAAAATCAAACCAATTTATCAGTTTATCATTGTTTTGGTTTTTGCTCCATCATCATATAGTTTAGAATAAAAACCACTATTTTAAAATATTCATCCTTCTTTATTCCGAAATTAATAATAGTTTGTGTTTGTTCAATTTAATTAAAAAATAGACCACACATGTTTATTGACACTAAAATATTTTTTTCAAAATACAAGATTTATTTTTACAACTAAATTAAATAATAAAATTAACAAACTAACAAATTTAATGTTTTCAAATATATAAACTCTAAACTAATGAAATTAACAAACTCACTATCAATTAAATCCTAAAACAACTAAAGTGTATACAAAAATATTACATCTAAAAATTAAACCAAATAAATTAGGGTTGTAGACGGTTCAATAAGGAAATTTAGGTGCAAAGAAGGTGGCGGCAATGATGATGATGATGACGGTGGTGGCGTGGTACCAAGTGTGAGATAGAACTAATGGCATCAATGGTCTCACATGTGTGGAATATATATGTATATATATTTATATAAAGAGAGAGAGAGAGAGAGAGAGAGAGAGAGAGAGAGAGAGAGAGAGTATAAGAGAGAGGTGGTGGTGACGGTGGCAGCCGAAGGCGATGCCAGTGGTGATGGTGGCAGCCAGCAGCGACGATTGTGATGGTGATAAAAATGTGTGTGAGATAGAGATGGCAACAACGGAGCAAAAGAGAGAGAGAAGCTCGCGGTTCTAAAAAATGAAAGGAATATTGTAGTCATTGTCAATAGTCAACTAAAAGTTAGCAGTGATGGAGTCATCGCCATTGAAATTCGATCATCGAACGGATAACTCTCAACATTAACCATTAATATTATATTTTATTGGAGACAAAAGGCGTAGCCATTATTTTTGTAAATATTTCCAAAACTAATTTTGGGTATTTTAATCCTATGTCGACGACAACTTAAGCGGTCGTTAATATCAAATTGTGGCAACAGCTTTTTCTTCTCATCGTCACTAATCGTTTATTGACCAAAGTCGTCGCCAGTATTCTTTTATTTGCGTTGGCAACCGTAGTTGTTGTCTATATTATTTTATTGGTGATGCTAACAAAACACTTACTCGGGATGACTTTAAGGAGTCGGGTAATCCATTTGCGATTAACATTTTTTTTTTCTTTTGGTGTATCATCTGGTGGAGTCCATAGAACAACAGAAAGAAGAAGTAAAGAGACAAAAGGGGGCGCACAATTTTCGTGGATACATTCTTTCATCGATAAATTTGGATAGAAAACCTGAACTAATCTTCTACGCGGGATGCATGAAAGGGAGCCGCATAGCCTCTCTTGATATTTGTGGAGTTAGCAGTACTGCAGCATCTATCATCCCCACAAAGACCTCGATTCAGATGTCCTCCTCGCGCATGTTGCTGCAGCACGGGGCAGAGCCACTCCACCGGCATCGGCCGTGCCACCACCACACCACCTCGTGCCGCAGATTTCTCGTTCTTGATGCCAACGAGCTCGACCAAGTCTCTCCATGTCGGTACTCTAGAAGAGACAAAAGACACATCAAAGTGATAAACAAAGGCCCAAGATAGGATTATAGGAAGATGTCCTGTACGACCTTAGTGTCAACACAAACACCCGTATCACTATTATTTGAAATTAAATTTTATATAACTTGTTTGGTCATTAATATCAATTTTGAAATTTTTAATACAAATAAGTCAAGAATTATAATATGTTTAATTTTGTAATACATGCATTAATTTTGTTTTCGATGCTCTATCCTATAAAAATATCAATATCAACATTGATTTATGTATCATTCTTAGCTTTATGCCCTGTTTGGTAATACTATTAGGTACCTCTATCACTATCAATTTTAAAATTGATATTGATATATAAGAACCTTCAAGAGGTGTTTGGTTAATTATATTAATTTTAAAATTTATAATGTAAATAAAGCATATTATGTAATACAAGTGTCAACTTGTATTACTTTTGAAATTGATACTACAACATTTGAAAATATTAATATCAATATTGATATAGTATCAAAAATGAAACTCTAACCAAACAGGGCATTAAGGAAACGTGGCATAAAGCTCTATTTAGTTACCACATCAGATTCCTGTAATAGTATTCGTTTTGGTATTTAGTAACATCAATTTTAATGTTGATGTGTCTACCACTGACATAAAATTAATATTATAAAGTTCTTAATATTCTATTCAAATAAAGATGTAAACTTTTAGCTACTCGGCCATTTAGATGGAAAATAAGTTACACTGGATTAACTAATCATGAATGAGATAAACTGGGTTTAAGGAAGTGTTTGGTTTGGTAAATGAGTACGAACAAGTGAAAATAATAAAACATCACCCCACTTATTCCATAGTACTGTATGAGTGGCTTAACTAGTTCTTAAGATAAGTGGAAGAACCTTTGATTTATTAATTTATTAATGACTATAATAGAGTATAAATACAAATTATGATATATATAGTATAACATTTCACAACTATAATACTAAAACTACATATATATTACTATGACAAATATCAAATGGACGTAAAAGTAAGTAAAAATATTAATTAAAATTTACATAAGTATACATTTAAAATTATATAAAATTAATTTATGAAATTATAGTACAAAATGCATAAAAGCATAAGAGTAAAAAGTTTGAATTAAAACACATGATATATGGTAAATTTTAGTTTACTTTAAAAATCTGTTATTTTTCTCATATATACGTAAAATATAATATAATTTAAAAACCAATATGTAGCATGCATTGTCATGTGTGTAATGATAATATATATAATTTAATATATCATATTTGACATTGAATATAAGACTTAGTGTAAAATGTTGAAGGTTCATACATAAAGTCAAAATTGATCTATAGTAAAATTTTTAATACTTTAACCAAACATGGCATAAAGCCCTATTTTGTTACCATATCAGATCCTTGTATTTGTATTACTTTTAATATTGAATAACATCAATTTTAATGTTGATGTGTCTACCACTAACGTCAAAAGCAACATTTTATAGGTTTAAATGCTATAATCAAATAAGGTGTAAACTTTTAGGCATTTCAAAGGGGAATTAGTTGCCTGAATGAGTTAAAATGGGTTTAAGGTTCGACATGCTTGGTTTGGTAAATTAGAATGTAATAAGTGGAATAAGCAAAAAAATTCTTCACTTATTCCATAGCAGTTTGGACGTGGCTTGACATGTTCTTGGGAAACTTATTAATAACTATAGTAGAGAATAAATATAATTTATATTATAGTGTAAGTATAAATATATTACACAGCTACATTACTAAAAAGGACGGACATACTATTACGACTAATATTAGATGACAATAAAATTAACCAAAAAGTATTACTAAAATTTAAAATAAAGTATACATTTCCAAGATATAAAAATTAGTATATAAGATAATAGCATGAACTACTTAAAAGTGTAAAGTAAAATATTTAAATTAAAACACATGATATACAACAAACTTTAATTTAGATATAAATTATGTTATTTTTATCGTATTTATACAATTTGAAAAAAAATAAAATTAAATCTGTAGCATATATTAATCATGTGTATAAAATCACTTATGTATTTTAATATATAAGTAATGTTTAACATGTAATATAAGACTTAGTGTAAAATGTAAAATGTTAATACATAAAGTTAATCTTAGATACGCAACATCTAATAAATTTAATTATTATATATCATTTAAAATATAATGATATAATATTTATGTCAAATATAATATAATTAAGTTACATATAATATAACACATATTATAATATTATTCATAATGTTTGACATTTCTAAAGTATTTACTATATTTTCTTATCACAATTTTTTGTAATGTAACATGTAATTAAAATTAATTAAAACATGTATAATATAATTTTTAACAAATATTAAAATAATTAATTTATAATGATAAAATGTAGCTACTATCAATATTATATATAATATGTCATATTATTATAAAATAAATTTAACACAGTATAATATAAAAAATAATATATTATCTTATAAAAAACTTTTAACATACAATATAATAAAAAATATGTAAGTAACATGTAATAAAATATATGATATTAAGTATTATATATATATTATATATCCATGATATTTAAGGGAAAAGGGGATGTACATAATTGCGGAAACTACAGAGGTATCAAGTTAATATGTTAAACTATGAAGTTGTAGAAGAAAGTTATGAAGATGAGACTCTAGAAGTGTACTAAGATCTTAGAGAACCAAATTGGATTCATGCAAGGTAGATCGACTACGGAGGCCATCTTACTAGTCAGATCACCTAAAGAGAGATCTTCATATAATTTTCATTGATTTAGAAAAAGCATATGATTGTGTTCCAAGAGAAGTTCTTTGGTGAGTGTTAAGAAAGAATATGGTGCTCAATGGATTCATTAACATCATCAAAGACATGTACAATGATGTCACCACCCATGTTTCATCCCAAGGAGAGGAGTCAAGAGCCTTTTCAATGTTAGTGGGACTACAACAAGGTCTGCGCTCAGCCCATATCTATTTATCTTAGTTTTGGACCAAATAACTAAAGATATGCAAGAGAGTTTACCTTGATGTATGATATTTGCAGATGATATTGTTTTGATTGATGAGACTCGAGATGACATAAACAAAAAACTTGAATGTTGAAGAACTGAGTTAGAAGCCAAGGGATTCATAATTTATAGGACGAATATAGAGTATATGTATTTTAGATTTAGCAAAACCCCAAGAGCTAAAGAGGCTAAAGTAACCTTGAACGGAAATATCTTTGTACCGAGTACCTAATTTAAATACTTGGGTTTGATCTTACACATGGATGGAGAATATGATGAGGATGTCATCTATAGGATTAGTGAATGAAAATTCTATTGCATGACTATAAGACCTGCAATGTTGTATGGTAAGTGAGTGTTGGGCAACTAAAAATAAGCATACAACCAAATTGAGTATAATTGAAATGCGAATGTTACGGTGGATGTGTGGCCATACACTGATGGACAAAATTCATAATGTGTGCATTAGGAACAAAGTGAGAATTGCGAGAATTGATAATATAGTAAAAGATGGAAGACTTCGTTAGTTTGGATATATCAAACAGTGTCTTCTTGAGACATCTGTCAAACAAATTGAGACCATGATGTTGTCAGTGCAAAAGAGGTGAAGAGGTAGCCAAAATTAACTTGGCATAGGCATATCCAATATGACTTGAATAATTTAGTTATATGAAAAAAATTAGCGAAAGACCGTATAGAATGGAAAAGCCGAATCCATATAGCCGACCTCAATTATTTGAGACTAAGACTTTAAATTTGAGTTTTAGTTTGATACTGTATAACATTGAAGAAATTAAGTGGTGTATTAACTAACTTCATTGGGTTAAGGGGAAGGGGAACACCACTGTTAATCCGAAACTGGCACTGTATTAACTTTTAATTAGATGTTGCAAGCTAACCTTAATTTACTTACTTTGTGTATATGTCTTATAACTTTTTCCGTTTGCACCTATTTACCAATAAGTTAAAATTTTAAAAATTAAATTCAATCTGATGTGAAAGGTAAAATCGTTTTATTTTATACTCAATAGTGCAAGTTAGGTAAAAGTGTAACTTAGATCTTGAGCAGAGAAAATAGTGGCCTTTTATGTTTTAACGAAATGATGGTAGAGCAATGCAATTTTCTTTGTTTAGTCATGATAAAATAAAATATTTATTTAATTTTATGACTACTATCTTGTTGTGGGTGCAGCATCTCCGTCGTTCGGACATGTCAACCGAGATGAATATTCCATAGAGATGATCCATCTAGTCATGGTAATCTCTATTCATTTGCATGAATAATTTTCTCCTCTCCGTTTGGCGACGGAAACACCGATCGAACATCCACCTCCAAACCCAGGACGCTTTCAAATGTGACTTCAGCCGACGACGGCCATAAACCCTAACCTGCACTCTCCATGATTCATCTATCAACGAGAACCCTAGTTACCCAATAGTATTATAAAACCTAACCCTGGTCGTAACGGCCATTGATTATTTATTTAATTGGACACATCCCGCCCGGGGCATAATACCACAGCACATTACATTGTTGCTCTCCTCACGCAATGTCCTAGATGCACATCCTCCGAAACCCTTTTACAAAGCTCTCTCTTTCCCACGTTAAGCTCACCCAACCCCTGAAACTAACCACCACATATAAATTATGCTCTAGTGAAATCATGACGGACACCTCCCGTTGGCTTTTTTACTTTCTGGCCGTTTAGCATCTTCTTTGTGGAGTTCGCTGAAAGGGGTTTCTCACGGATCAGATGTATAACGATACGCTTCCTTGTTTTTTGACTCGTATATCTACGTAATCAGCCAGCAAACGAATATAATTCTACCCGCTTTTTTAATTAACCTACCGTGGGTACGTGAGGTCCCACTACACGAAACTGAATGGCTCTTACTTCGATGTATGTATTTAAGTTGTTCCACCTTCGAGCTCTTTAATCTCAAATTTTTTCAATGTGTCTCTTACCAACTTCAAAATCTTGGTGCATGTTGAGGTTAAAGGTCTCATGGCACAATATCAAATCTGTAATAGTTAATATGAGAATATTCTCACAATTCTAACATCATCGCTCACCATAAAAAATAATAAGAGATCTAATGGGGTGTTTGGTTGCATGATAATGAAGGTTTTTGTTTTAATTTTTTAAAATTGTAAGAAAACTTGTTAAAAGAGGCGTTTGGTAACCATGACAATTTTATGTTTTAAAAGTGATTTTCTTCTTAAACAAAAAAAGAGGGTCTCACCTCTTTCTTTTTTCTTGTGGTCCCCCACTTTATTTGATCATGTGTGGTAGTTACTCTTTTTTGTAATCACATCCCTCCAAACATGATAATTTTATGTCATGAGTTGGTTCACTTTTTATTTTAATACAATTTTTTATCATGAAAGTGTACAAAAAATTATCATGCAACCAAACACCCCATAAGTTAATCAAATATTAAAAAAAGATAAGTGTGGTGTTAAAGTTGAAGAACTCATTATACATAAGCACAATATCAAGTATGTTAGCACATAATTACCTCCAATTCTAATAGTCTCCAGCAAATAATTGATCAATACTATACATGCATGGTATTTATAAGAGTGCCGTGTGCAAAATCTTGGAACCTAGGTCATTGGGCTTCAACAAATCACTTGAAAGGGATAAATGTGCAATTCCTCCACCACTTTTATATTTCCTTCTCCTTGTCACTTCGCCACCCTTCCTTGACCCTTGTGCTTCACTCCGCCAATTTTCTTCTTCTTCCACCATCTACAGAAGTGCTAGGGTTCCAACTCCCACAGTTGAGTTTGTCTGCAAACACCCTCGAACCCTATCCTTCCTTCCCCACCAAACTCTCCATTTCTCTTCAGTCTTCAACCCCTTGAATATTATACAAGTTGGACCGACAAAAACCACTCTCTCATCTCCCTATCCACATGCACTCCTCCAGCTCTGAGATCCTTTAATAATTCAGAGGGAACAGAACTCTCCTCTCCTGTTCTTCAAAGCTCAATTTTTAATCCTTCTCTTTGCCAATTTCCACAAATTTTTTTTGATTTCTGCTTCTTTTGATGTTGGCATGGCTGGATTGGATCTTGGCACTGCCTCCCGTTACCTGCAGCAGCTCCGTCTCCCAGGTCTCTATCTGCAGCATAGCAACCCCGAGCCCGGCGACGAAAGTAGCAAAATCCTCGATGACCCCCTTACCACCGGCGGCGGTAGTCGTCGTCGCAAGGGCGGTGGCAGCTGCTCGGACGAAGGGAAGAGAGACGAGGAACCGAGTCGCGGTCTCGAACTACTCGCTTCCGGGCCAGGCCGCGGCGACAGCGTGGCCCGCCGGCCGCGCGGCCGTCCACCGGGGTCGAAGAACAAGCCCAAGCCGCCGGTGATCGTCACGCGGGAGAGTGCGAACACGCTGCGCGCCCACCTTCTCGAGGTCGGAAGTGGGTGCGACGTTCTCGAGTGCATGACGGCGTACGCCCGCCGGCGACAGCGCGGCGTTTACGTCCTCGGCGGCAACGGCGCCGTCTCAAGCGTTAGCCTGCGGCAGCCGGACGGATCGGTGGCTACTCTACACGGGTGTTTCGAGATGGTCTCCCTCTCCGGATCGTTCCTGCCCCCGCCGGCGCCGCCCGGTGCAACGACCCTTTCGGTACTTCTAATGTTGAATTAAGCTGCTAATTACCATCAGGTTGTAATCACCTTCTAGAAGGATTCCCCACTCCGCGACTGTTGTAACAACCTTGTACCACTCTGCATTTTCTGTTTTTCCTTTTTGCACAGCACTACCGCTGCTGTCCTTGGCGGATTGTCGCCGCTTGGCTGATCCCCATGCTTTGTAATCATCCATCCACTATAAATAGAAGGCTACGAGGTGCTGTATTGGGTACCTGGAGATTGATCGGCCAACTCTTCCTCGTCTCCTCTTCTCACGTCCACGTTCTGTTTTTCTCCATCGTCTGCGCGCTAGTTGATTTCCCAAACTTCAACTTGGTATCAGAGCGGTGTCGTATCCACCATGGAGGGACCTGCATCAGACACTATCAACGGAGGAACAAGCGGCGACAATGAAAGCCCTTACCTCCTCCAGTCATCGGACAATCCAGGTATAACTCTGGTCACTGTTCTCCTCACCGGAGACAACTACATCCCATGGCAAAGGGCTATGTCCATTGCCTTATCTGCAAAAAACAAAATGATGTTCGTTAATGGGACCATCACCAAGCCAGATCCTTCCGATCCTACCTACAATACATGGGAAAGGATCAATAACATGGTTCTATCATGGCTACTGAATTCCATCCACAAGGACGTTGTCACCACAGTTCTATACTTAGAGACCGCATATGATGTGTGGTCGGACTTGAAGGAAAGATACTCACCGGCTGTAGGACCTAGAATATACAATCTTGAGAGGATGATATCTGTCACCCACCAGGGAAATGATACGGTCACAAAATATTACAACACTATGAAGGCATTATGGGATGAATTGGCACAAGTAGATCCGGAAGAAGAAAGTCACAATAGAAAGAGGCAATTAATGCAATTCCTAATGGGATTGAATGAGACATTCAGCGTGGTTAAAAGCACAATTCTACTGATGGATCCATTACCCCATGTGGGCCGTGCTTATGCTCTTGTTCTACAAGATGAGTCTCAAAGGATTATTCATGCTAACACTGCCCCTGATGCATCTGCTATGATGATCAGACAAGGACAGTTTGAAAGAAGCAACAAGGGAAACGACAAGAGAGCATGGTGCTCTCACTGCAATATATCCGGACACATGAAAAATCAATGCTACAAGCTGAATGCTCCTAGGTGTTCCCACTGCAATATTGTAGGTCATGTGAAGGAAGAATGTTACAAGCTGGTCGGATACCCAGCTGGGCATGGCAAGAACACTAGAAGGAACAACATCAAAAGAACAGCCGAACATGGACTGAATGAAGAGCAATTTGCCAATCTGGTGAAGATGCTGGGAATAGGAAACTTAGAAGCAAGTTCAGAAGGTGTTTTACATGCTAACAATGCTGTCAATGCAGATATGGAAAGGAAGAAATGGGTTCTGGACTCCGGAGCCACAGCACACATTACTCCGGCATCACCAAACAAATATCATAACCTACAACAAGGACAGCAGACAACAGGTATTAAGTTGCCAAATGGGGAGGTTATCAAGGCATCTAACATTGGGTCAGTTCAATTAAATAGTGATATCAGCCTGACTAATGTTTACCATGCATCTTCTTTTAGTCACAATTTATTATCCATTAGCCGGCTAACCCAAGAATGCAACTGCTCCATTACTTTTTTTCCCACTTACTGTGTTATCCAGGAATTAGAAACGAGGAAGAGGATTGGAGTGGGCATTGAAGCCGGAGGTCTCTACATGATTGATCAAGAAATTTTTTGCTTGGGAGCTAAAGTTTTAAACCCATATCTTTGGCATGTAAGGCTTGGACACCCTTCATATGCAAAGCTGCAGGAAATTTCCAAACACCTCGGCTTCAAGCCAACTTTTTTTGACTGTTATACATGCCCTTTTGCTAAACAAACTAGACAGCCTTTTCCTATTAGCAATACTCGCATGTTAGAGCCTTTTGATCTCATTTTGTGTGATGTTTGGGGGCCCTACCATGTAGAGGCCAGAACTGGAGCCAAATATTTCTTAACCATTGTTGATGAGTTTTCTCGATTCACTTGGGTTTACATGCTAAGGTTCAAGTCCGATGTGAGCAATTTCATCAAGAATTTTATCAACTATACTAGTAGAACTTTTTCCAAACATGTTAAAAGGATAAGGACAGACAATGGAACAGAATTTTGCAATAATGACCTTCAGTCTTACCTGGCCGAGAATGGAATTAGTCATGAAAAAACTTGCATTTACACATCCCAACAAAATGGGATAGTTGAAAGAAAGCACAGGCACCTCCTTGAGGTAGGCCGAGCTCTCAAGATTCAATCCAACATTCCCCAAGACATGTGGAATGAATGCATCCTCACTGCCACCTACTTGATAAATAGGCAACCTTCAAAGAAAATAAAAAACAAGACACCTTATGAAATGTTACTCAAAAGGAAACCTGATTACAATGTCTTAAGAGTTTTTGGATGCCTGTGTTTTTCTTCCACTTCACACCTAGAGCATGATAAGTTTAAACCCCGAGCCAAAATGTGTGTCTTCATTGGGTATCCACCTAACCAAAAGGGTTATAAGCTCATGGACTTGAATACAAGGCATGTGTTCACTAGCCGAGATGTCATCTTTCATGAAAACAAGTTCCCTCTCAAGGAGATCATTGAAGGAATCAATATTCCTATTCCTACTCCAATTCTTGACACCACTCAAGAAGCCAACACCCATCCTGAAAGTGATGATCAACTAATATCCAACCCTCTACAAACCAGCACACCCAACCTTACTGCTGACCAAACTGACCAAAGACCACAAAGACACCGACAACTACCCAAGTATTTAAGTGATTATGAGACCGGCTTCAATGCTCAGTCCAAACACTCCACAAAAGGTAAAGTTTACCCCCTTGAAAACTATTTCACTCAACACAACTTTTCCATTCAGCATTTAGCTTTTCTAACCAACCTCACAAGAGAATATGAGCCTACCTGTTATGAAGAAGCCGAACAAATACCACATTGGAAAGATGCCATGAGAGCAGAACTGGAAGCATTGGAGCAAAATAAAACTTGGAAGATGAGTCATTTACCAACACATAAGAAGGCCATAGATTGCAAATGGGTCTTCAAGGTCAAATACAACTCAGATGGAAGTGTCTCTAGATACAAGGCCAGGTTGGTTGCGAAAGGGTATACCCAATTGGAGGGGCTGGATTATCAAGAAACATATGCCCCAGTTGCCAAACTCACGACAGTCAGGTGTATTATGTCTATGGCTGCCATCAAAAATTGGGAACTGGTTCAATTGGATGTACAAAATGCCTTTTTACATGGGGAACTCATTGAAGAAATCTATATGAAGATACCACCAGGATACAAGAAAAATCAAGATGGATTGGTTTGTAGACTACAGAAGTCCATATATGGACTAAAGCAAGCTTCTCGGAACTGGTTTGCTAAATTGACCAGTACACTGTGTGCACAAGGATTTATACAATCTAAGTCAGATTATTCCCTCTTTATACACAAAAGGGGGGATCAAATTGTTGTAGTCCTTGTCTACGTAGATGACATTCTGATTGCTGGAAATAATCAGATTTTTGCAAATAGCTTGGTTGATGAGTTGGGGAAGGCTTTCCGGATTAAAAATCTGGGTAAACCAAAACATTTCCTTGGAATAGAAATTGCCAGAGCAGCCTCGGGTATATTTCTGAATCAGAGAAAATATGCACTGGACATTATTCATGACTGTGGTCTGCTAGATGCCAAGCCATTACCAACCCCCTTGGAGCAAAAACATGACTTATATTCAAAGAGTCCTAAAATGATAGATCCTGGCAAATATCGGAGGCTGATAGGGAGACTTCTATATCTAACTGTGACCCGACCTGACATTCTGTTCAGTGTTAATTTACTCACACATTTCATGACGGAACCAAAGGAGGTTCACATGGCTGCTGCCATCAAGGTGGTTAGATACATTAAGTCCAGTCCTGACACTGGGATTTTTTACAGCTCAGATTCATCCACCAAGATCAACATTTACACCGATGCTGATTGGGGCTCATGTCCAATCACTCGGCGATCCACTACCGGCTACATCACCTTCATGGGAAAGAATCCCATATCCTGGAAGACTAAGAAACAGCAGACCGTATCCAGGTCATCTGCCGAAGCAGAATATAGAGCCATGGCCTCTGGAGTTGCAGAAATTCAGTGGTTAACATATATTCTAGCAGATCTAGATGTCAAGGATGAAACCTCGATAGTATATTGTGACAGCAAGGCGGCAATGCACATAGCATCCAACCCAGTGTTCCATGAACGTACCAAGCACATTGAGATGGATTGTCATTTTATTAGAGAAAGAATTCAGTCAAAACTGATTGAAACAAGACATACCAAGACAAATGAACAGATTGCAGATTGTTTCACTAAAGCTTTGAGCAAAGACCAATACAAGTATTTGATCTCCAAGTTCGTGAGGAAATTGGACTCACCAACTTGAGGGGGGATGTTGAATTAAGCTGCTAATTACCATCAGGTTGTAATCACCTTCTAGAAGGATTCCCCACTCCGCGACTGTTGTAACAACCTTGTACCACTCTGCATTTTCTGTTTTTCCTTTTTGCACAGCACTACCGCTGCTGTCCTTGGCGGATTGTCGCCGCTTGGCTGATCCCCATGCTTTGTAATCATCCATCCACTATAAATAGAAGGCTACGAGGTGCTGTATTGGGTACCTGGAGATTGATCGGCCAACTCTTCCTCGTCTCCTCTTCTCACGTCCACGTTCTGTTTTTCTCCATCGTCTGCGCGCTAGTTGATTTCCCAAACTTCAACTTCTAATGGGGATTCAGGGTCAGGTTGTGGGTGGCTGCGTGGGGGGTCCCCTCCTTGCCGCAGGGCCCGTCGTCATCACGGCGTCTTCATTTGCCAACGTCGCATATGAGCACCTCCCTTTGAAGGAGGAGGAGGGGATGCTGGAGATGAGGCCTCCGGCGCCGCCAGCATCCGTTGGTAGTGAAGACAGCGGCGACGTCGGAGGCGGCGGACCTAGCCCTTTCCCCGATCCATCTTCTGGGCTGCCCTTCTTGAACTTGCCTATGAGTATGGCCAATTATCATCTGCTCGGCGACGGACACGGCTGGCCGGGCGGTGCCGACGGCCGACGACCTAATTTCTGATGCCTGGCTGAGAGGTTTCTATCCAAACAATTATGCTCAAAGATCTCAGCAGATCTGGGACTGAAGAGGGGTCAATTCTTCTTTGGTAGAATAAGCAGAATCCAGGTTTTTTATTGTACAACCTTTTCGCTCTCCGCGACTGTGTGGCGTTCTAACTACGTTTAAATACCGTTTCCCTCTTTCGTTTGGCATCTTGGTTCTATAGTTGGTTCTTTAGTGTGATTAACGTTGTTCCCTCTTCAGATTATCTCGGAGGTTTTATTGTTCTCGCAGCTTGTCTTTTACATTTTACTGTCGTTTTATTTAATTACATGGTACTTGAAGATGAAAACAAAGATAGCTCTGTATTGCTCGCCGCCACTTGCTTGGTATTGTTTTAATTTATTTCATTTGTCATTTGATACTTGTAATATATAATACCATGATATACTTGCTCACAGATGTCATTGCGACAGCTGCTTAGCCCTTGGAGAAGTGCGTCAATCTTTGCTGTCATATCATGGGATGTACGAAGGTAAGGCAAGCATAATGTTGTAAAAGAAATTTAATTTCTTAGGCCCTGTTTGATATCAGTGTAAGACATCTCTCATCTCTAATAATATTAGTTTTAAAATTGATTTTGATATAAATAAACAAGACATAATTGGTTAATTAATAGTATCAATTTTGAAACATGTTCTAGAATCATATCATGTTATGGATAAGTGTCCACTTATATCATTTTTGATATTTATATTGGTCGGCTAGAAAAGTTAATATCAAAAGTGATATACTTCAGTACTCTAATCGAATAGGGAATTAAGTCCCACTTACTTATTATAGTAGTAATCTTGAAAAGTCTTTACTGGAGAGGAATTATGAGTTAATGTTGGCATTAACCCGTAAGGTGGTCTAATTAAAATAAAGTCTTGGATTATCATTAAGGAGTCCATTAGTGTTAAGAACATATCTATAATTCTGATAACTTAAAAGTTTGAGTCACGATGGGCTGACTCTATATATTTGACACTGAGTCTTGGTCCCTCTTATACTCATAGAAAGAACTCTCAAGTTCTTCATCGACTCTGAGACTGTACGGGAGACGTGAGGAGAGAAGATCTTGTACTTGCTCGGTCCGACGTGATCGAGAGGTCTTCTCGAACATTTTATTTGTGAAGGATTCACGTACGCTTCCACATATCCAACAATTGGTATCAGAGCCCGTGTTACGTTCTATGGGATTTGATATATGAAAATCAATGTTCGTTGTTTTTCGATTTTCTGTTAAACCTTGGATCGACTTGTTCCATCCTATTTAGATCATCTTGTTCTCAATTCAGAAACCTATGGCGGTCACAACCTATGCATTGTTTGCGGCATCGTGACTGGAGCAATGCAGTTCCATTGCCAAATATGGTCCAGATCGCATGCACGGTGTGACGTCTGAGAAGAGATCCACTGTAGGGCATGATTGCGACGTCCATGAAGAGACTGCGGTTGCAGGTTTGGTTATGAGTGACCGATGGTTGGTCGTGTCGTAGAATAGTGCTTGTTGGCACTCTCAAGTTTCTTGGCGCTGCAATACACCCCCAATAGGGCAGTGCCAACTAGAGGCCTTGGCAGTGAGCGGTGTTGGCCAATTGAATGGCATCGTCTGCTCCTTCTCACGGCTTTTGTTCCACGTGGAGACAAAATGGCGCACCGCTAGAGTTCAGCTAAACCTCCGCGAGAGGGGGAGAGAGAACAGTGGTCACTGTTCAAGCAAGCCTCGCATGAACAGTAACCATGAATAGTGGCATTGTGATTTCTATTTACAAGTTTGTCATCATGCTATTTATAGTTATGCCCTTCATCCATTTAAATGCATTAAAAAGGATATTTAGCTTACTTTAGGATCCAGATTTTACTTTCTCAACTAGGATCCATTAGGAAGGATCCAAACTTAAAGAATTTGCATGTATATCCTTAGATTCATGTATATTGTTGGTAGAATCTTTTTGAATTGTTTATATGCCCTGTTTTAATAAAAATCATGATTTATGATTTTGTTTGGTCTATTAAAAGTTTAAATCATGGTGTCAGTGATAATCATGATAAACAGGGATTGATTGACATCTTACCATGCTTATTTATTATGATTACATATTTTCACAATAAATTAATGTTATTATGTTAATATCCTTTAATTTTTGGATATTACTTTATATACATTTAGATTGTCAATCAATTAAGGTATAATTCTTTCATGTTTACATGGTTGATAAGAGATCATGCAACATTGAAGCTTTGAAATATCATGTTCTGAAATTGCATATGAACCTTATGCATTTAAAAATTGTTTTTAATACTCTTATTATTATTGAGTAGGTTATAAGTGCATGAATTAGAAGTTATCTTATTGTGTAATTTTATATATTAATAGCATTGAGTTTCTTTTGTTGTTCTAGTTGCCCTAAAGGGTCTAGAATCATGTTAGTATTTGAAGTTATTGATGTAGACACGCAATTTTGGTCCAGTTGAAGAGCTTAAATTCTTGTTTTCATGAAGAATATTTGAGTAACCTTTTAAGGGAACCGAGTTTTCTAGAAAAATCAAGTTTTTTGACACATTTCGAAGAAGATCGATAGGGCGTTGACCAGGGTCAAAGTGCCCTATATACAGGGCACCAGACATCCTATATACAGGGCATCAGGCGCCCTACTTATAGGGCACCAGTCACTCTATAAATGGGGCACCAGGCGCCCTACTTATAGGACACTAGACACCTGGCACCTGGTCGAATCGACTCGACCGGCCGATTTGACTGCTCACTGGGACTCGTCCTATTGATTTAACATGGCTCATGATGCTAGCGCCCCATATATAGGGCACTTTGCCGCGTGGAACTGTTTTTCGGAATTGACCAAAGTGCCCTCTTTTGGGCTATAAATAGGCACTCATTTGAAGCCTGGGAGAGATTCCAACTCGGTACCACCCTAGAGTCCATCCAATACTATGTTCTTGACCCCTTTGCATCCCCCATAAGCCTTCAAACCTATCTAAATTTACCCTCCAAATCACCAAAAACCTGTTGTTTCTGCCACCCAGAAACATGAGTTTTTCTCGACTTTGAAGACCTCTACACGTTTCTCCTCTTCCATCTAGCATCCAAATCCCCTACCATTAGCTTCATTTGCATATTAGCTACAAGGAGGAGCCTCTACGTCGTCCCAAAAGCCGTCCAGCACTCTAGAGCGGCATCGCGAAGAGGAGAAGAAAATCTGCCCGAGCCAAACTTAGTGCCCCATATACAGGGTGCTTTGACCTTGGTCAACGCACCCTATAAAGGGGGCACCTGCAGTTAGCGCCCTATATATAGGGCACTAGCAGGGGTAGAAACCGGTTTTGCATTTTTTGGAGTCCGATCGCCCGTTCGATCGGATTTTTGTTCTTCGTTTTCATTTTTAAACCTTTCATCACTTCATTTGGCATGCATTAGGACATTTTGTACCTTTCATATATTTAAAAACCTACCAAAAATAGGGGTTGGGATTCTGTCCCAATCCGGTTAGTTCATCCCCTTTTGCATGTTTAAGATCCATACTAAGCATGATGCTATACTCTCGCCAGAGCTAATGATTTTTTACTTGTTTTCGTGTTTTCCTGCAGGACATTCTTAGGTGAACCCGACCGAAGCGAAACTTCAACCGATCGGGAACAAAGAGCTTACTAAAGCTCTCTTCTTTCGGTCGGCCGAGAGAGGAGAAGTTAGAACCTAACAATCTCCCCCTTCCTATTCCAAAAGGTACGACGGTCAAGCTTGCTTTTCATTCCGTTCACTTTATATTTTACCATATTTTGGAGTCTTTGGCTCCTGGCGACCACACACACATACCACAAACTCTTTGCTCCAAGAAAGGAGAAGGCCACTGCCGCATGCCGTTTCCGGGTGTCTACACCTTTTGGCGACCACGGTGGGACAGACTTTGCTTTAGTGAGTTCTTCATTCCTTTCCTAACAATGTCCACTTGAAAGCATGCTTATTTTCGCTCTAATTCTCATTTAAGCCATTTCCATTTCCTTGTATTGCTATTTACTTGCTTACATGCTTGTTTGTTTCCTTGGAGTGTCATCAAGTTTCTTCCGATTTACCTACTTTTCGTTGGTCCTTTTAAAAGCATACAATCTGATTTATAGCTTTGTTTATCAACTTATTTCACATTAGCATCTTAGATATCATCGTCTTTCATTTCTTGTTAAGTATACTTGCCTATTTCCTTCTAAGTCTAGTTCTTCTTCAGTAAATTTTCAAAGCATGCTTAGTTAAAATCAGTGCTTTCTACCATCTTAGTTTAATTTCATATCATTATCTTGTTTACTTGCTTTCTACAACATCCCATTGATCATTGTATGTTTTTTCCTCTTGCTTGCTTCTTAATTTTTTGACATTTCACTCGCATTTAGCTTGCACTGGAGTTTCGGCTCCTTATGTCATTCGAGAAGGGAGGCTCTCTCCTCCCAAAGCCCAACACATCCAAACACCCCTCTTGGTGGTTGCCAACTCCTCCTCAGAGGATTCCCTCTCGGAAGGACTGGATAGCTTCCATCAAGGCCTCCGTAAGTCCCCAGACGTGAAAGATTCCCTCTTCACTGATCGGGTTGGCTGTACCCTTTTTACCCCAAAACCCGGAGCACCTATTACTTATCATTGTGAAAAGAGTGACAACCTTAGATTGCTCGGCGTTGTGAGAGCATAGGGTCCTACTCATTTATTTGAGTGGACATTATTTCTCTTAACAAGCTACTAATTTAAGGTTGAAACAAAAAAATTACGTTAATCATTCCAAGTCTTTGCTATTACTTGTTTGCAAACAAAAATTGAAAATTAAACAAAAATCCCAAAATCACCTAAAAAGAACCAAAACAAAATTTTTTTGCTTGAGGTTAATTTGCTTGATAACTTGCTTGTCCGACAAAAAAAATCAAAACAAAAAGGGGGTCAAAAATCAAATCCAAAAAAATCCTTAAGCATTTATTTGTCAACCTTCTTTTTCTGTTGTGTTTATGAATTTAAGGTCAGGACGAGTTATTGGAATGGTGGATCAAAGATACGAGCAACTATAGTTGGAGTATGACCAATCTTATTTCTACCTTGATGCCGTATGTGCCGTCAATGAACCCGAAGTTCTCCCCGGACCTAGTCAAACTTCTTCTCAACCCAATCCAAATTCACTTTGGGAGGCATTCTCTCATGCCAACCCTACCCAACTTCAGGCTATCGAAGCCATCCTCAAGGGCAAGTCGCCCATCGATCACAATCCTCCCAAAGGTGATCTTCACATCTCTACCTCTCGGTCAATAGCATGTCAACCCAATGTGCCCATTCATGGCCATTCTCATACCGGGCTGGTAGCCCCAATTTCTCCTCATCCGGTGGCTAATCTAGATCATCCCGATCCGAATGCTCCTCCTCCTAGGCCACCAGTTTATTCTTCTAATCATCTCAACCCTACTCGCCCTTTAGTGCATCCCCCAATGTACCCTTCTTATCCGGCCACTTCGGCCCATCCAATCCCAATTCCGATGCACCAAGCACCCACTCCTCCTCCTCTTCTTAGGGAACGTTCTGTTGATCTGGCCATGATTAACAAGATCAATCGCATGGATGAGTAGTATAGAGAGCTTAGACTTTTGATTGGCACAATGGCAACCCCTGAAATTTCTCTTCCTTCCCTCCCTACTTTTCATCTACCTCCCTCTTAGATGCCAGTATACCACCGTTACAATGGAACCTGTAATCCATTCATTCATACAAAGGACTTTCTTTATGAGTCGATAATGTGGCAAAATGACCCAAGAGCCCTTGCTTTTCTTTTCAGAAGATCATTAGAGGGTTTAGCTTTAGAGTGGTTCTACTCGTTTGACTCTTTGGAGGCGAGTAACTTTGAAACTGTCCAAGCTAAATTCTTGCAGATATATCAAGATAGGGTCGGATCAACATATTCCATCACCGGCCTCATGGCTGAGAGAATGAGGAATGATGCAGACTTTATCAAATATGCTGATAGATGGAGGTCAATGGCAGAAAGGCTTACTGATTCCATTTCAGAACCGGAGCAAGTGAAGATGATCATCACCAATGCCACTCTGGCCTTAAAAAATATGCTGGCTTTGCATCACTCCACCTCCAAGAGTGAATTCTATGAGAGGTCATGATACATTCAAACACAGCTTAGGGATTCACCTATCATGAACTTATTTGACCCCAGGCCCCGAGCTATCAAGAAAATCACTTTTATCACAACCGGCCCAGTGACTGAGGGCGTAGTGACAAATGAAAACCTCAATGTTGTAGAGAACCTACCTAGAAATTATCAACACCAGTTTAGGAACCCTCAACAAAATCAACCATTTATAAACCCTCGTCAGCCTCATCCTCAACCTTAGATCCAGTCCCGTCAACAACAAGCTCCAATCCCTCAGTGACCAGCCGTACAAGCTCCAGTTCCCCAACCACCATGGCAACAACTGGCCAACTACAACCAAGCACCCCGTCCCATGGCCTACAAACCCCGGAAGGTGGGACCCAAGAGGAACCATTACCCGCCTTTGCCATATCCTCTCGTGGACATCTTTAATGCACTCAGTCTATTTCATAGATATCCTGGGCACACCATGGAAAATTTTTTTCAGTTCAAAGACTACATCCACGACCTTAATGAGCAAGGCAATATTGACTAGGACCAGACGGGGGAATACATTAGAACAGTAAAAAACCAACGACAGCATGCACCAGCTCAGCAACAACAACAACAACAGAACCCTAGCCTGGGGATCATTCAAAATTCTCTACCTCCACATGCACCCTCACTTGGAAATCATCCATTCTATACCCCTGTAAGCACCCAAAACGGGATATTCGTAGATCTCCCTTTTTCGGCCCCTACGCTTTCTTTGGAGACTTTGGATGGGATGTTAGTGATTGTGGTTGCCAAGAGCCAAAGGCTTCAAAATATAATAGAAAGAAATAAAAATAAAGAATAAAAATGACTATCATGCCTTTGGAAGCGGGGATATTGTTGGGTTCCGACTTCTCCTCTCTCGGCCAGCTGAAAGGAGAGAGCTTAGTGAGTCCTTCGTCTTTGATCCGGTTGAAGCTCCGCCTTGGCCGGATTTACCTACAAATGTCCATATGAAAACATAGAAACAAGTGAAAAGATCATTAGTTCTAGTGAAAGTGTAGAATCATGCTCAAATTCGAACTTAAACATGCAAAAGGGAAGGAACTGACCGGATTAGGACTAAATCCCAACCCCTAGTTTTGATAGGTTTTTAAAGAGGTATGAAGACGCAAATGTGTAGCTTAATGCATGCTAAATAACATGTTAATGAAAGTTAAAAATGAAAGAGGGAGTAAAGGATCGACCGGAAAGGTAAATAAACTCAAAAAAATGCAAAACACGGTCTGCCACTGCTAGTGCCCCATATATAGGGCGCCTGCTACAAATGTCCCCTTTATAGGGCACATTGACCAAAGTCAAAGTGCCCTATTTATGGGGCACCAGGGACTGGTTTTAGCAGATTTTCTTCCCTTCTTCGCGGCGTCATCCTAGAGTGTAGGAAGACCTCTAAGATGGAAGAAGGATTTCTTCAAGCAGCCAATACTCAAGTGAAGCTAATGGAAGAGTGTTTTGGCACTAGATGTAAGGGAAATGGAGTGTAGAGGCCCTCAAAGTTGGAGAAAAATCCTATTTCTGAAGAAGGAAATTGTGGATTTTCAGCTTTTTGGGGAAAGATTTCGGGATGGTTTATGGGCTTTGGGAGAGGTTGTGAGGCTTTGGGAATATAGTGGTGGATAAGAAGGAGTGAGAGACGGACTTGGAACCTCCTAAACCTCCAGATGGGGGTCTTTCTACAGCCCAAAAAGATGGTAACCTCATTCTGCTAGACTATTCTTTCAAGAAACAACTATGGTTTTTTTGAGTTTTGGGAGAGGGTTTTGGAACGGTTTGAGAGCTTGGAGAGGGGTTACAAGGCCTTGGGAGTGTTGTGGTGGATGAGAGGGTTTGGGGGGGGGCCTTAGTGTGTCCTCAAGCCTCCAAATGGGGGTCCTTTTATAGCCAAGAAAAGAGCAACTTTATCTGCAGAACTGTCCCATCAATCTGTCCAGTCAGTCAGACCAAGTGCAGGTGCCCTATAAGTAGGGTGCCAAGTTCCCTATATACAGGGTGCCTGGTGCCCTGTATATAAGGCACTTTGACCCTGGTCAACGCCTATTGATCTTCTTCGAAATGCGCAGAAAAACTTGATTTTTCCGGAAAACTCCGTTCCCTTGAAAGGTTACTCAAATATTATTCATGAAAACAAGAATTCAAGCTCTTCAATTGGACCAAAATTGCGTGTCTACAGCTTGCCTTGCCTTGGCGTCAGCTTTGCAAGAGAGTGACATGAATGAAGCGTAGGCGAATGTAGTGAAGCATAGTGAGGCGCAGTGGAATGAAGTGGTAACGGACTGAAAAGGTGACACCAAGGCGCAGATTTAGGCACGCCCTCATTTTCCAAGTTGAGTGGAATAAAACTTTACTAGACTCTGAGATTACCCTTTGTCTTATCGAAACCTTTCCTCTGATTGATTGGCTAAAGAGAAGAACGGTACTTAAAGTAAATAACTAAAATTCCACGTGGGGGAGAATTGTTACCGGCCAGGACCTGAACTGCATGGTGTGCTGGACTTGGTAGAAATGCAGTAAATTGCGAAAAGTAAAGAAGAGACAGTCAATCAACCAAGGTTAGGATCTTCAAATTCATAAGGTTTTACTCAACAATACCGGTTCAGTTCAACATGGAAAAACTTCTTGTTTCGATGAAATCATTGTTAAAACATGTTAGAAACTGATTCTCTGAAAAATCAAGACCTCCTCTGGGGCTATAAAGGACCATCTTTAAAATTTTCATAGTGGACAAGAAAGAGGTCATGGCAAGATTATGGTGGGGTGATGCATGTATGAAATGATGCATACTGCGTTTAAAGAAATACAACTAAGTATAAGAAAATAGTTGAGGATATAGGTTGAACATAACAGGTCATTGCCCTCACTGATTTTGTTGAAGGGGTTCTCAGGCTCAGCCCCCTCTAGACTTGAGGTCTTCAACATCTCAAATATTACTTATTTTGATAGATGCAATACTAAATGCAAGTCCTAATGGGGGTCGGGGTAGTCCACTTTTGTTTTTCAATTTTTGATTTTTGTTGTTGTTTTTGCTTCCTCTAGTGTCTGGGGATATGAAGCCGGCATGCCTTCTCCTGTTCCTGCACCCACTTGAGAGAAGATATTAGAACTTTATTTTGGCTTAGTCCCTTGCGAGGAGAGGGCAAAGTTGCCTTGATCTTTTGTCAAGGGATATCGGCCTTATCAAGGTAAAGATAACAGAAAAACATAAGTATGCACAAAAGGAAATATGCAAGACTAAAATTAAACATGAATGCAAAGGCAGCTAGTCAATCTAGAAAGCAAATTTTTAGGTGTTTTGAAATTTTTGATTTGTTTGGTTTGTGATGGTTTTATAATGTTTTTGGTGTTTTGGAATTTTTATGATCTTTTTTTTGGTGTTTTGGATTTTTACTTTTTTAAGAATTTTGATTTTATGAATTTGTTTGGCATTTCTGAAGTATTCAATTTTTTTTGGTTTGGTGTGAAAGAAACGACCATCTCATCCTTTGCCTTGCTTGCCATAGGTGACCCTCATCGTTACCTAAGGGTTAAGAGTAGGCATCACGTGTAAGAAAGTGCCTAGTCTGAGATCTTCTGACCTTCTGCCTTCGATAGGCTATGGCTTTTCTTGGATCCAGTCGATCAACCCTGCTCACAAGGTTAAAGAGGGAAGATGATTGATGGTAAGTCCTTAATAGAATTCAGGGGTGTCGAATTTGTTTCTCTACTAGTGCCCGCGTTGCCCGTTTGGGATTTGACATCCTTGGGTCCTTCCTTCTAGCCCTTTTTCTTTGATGGCCCACATTCAGACATGTCTTTTTTATTTTGCTTGATTTTGACTTGAGGGGTTCATTGCCCATCTTTTGGAGCCTTTTTTCTTTTTGGGCTTTTGTTGGTACACATTCAGACAGGTCTATTCTTTTGCTGACCTGAGGGGTCATTGCCCATCTTTTGGTACCTTTTTCTTTTAAGAAGTCAGACCTTCAGAAGCATCCTCCTACTAAAGCAATGGGCACTTTTGATACTCCTTATTCTAACCTCTTTCATCCATTCTGGACCGAAATAAGAAGAGAATAGGATAGGGTTGACCTTCTTTTGCCAAGTGTTGCCTAGCTTTCTCTCTGACTTCCAACCATCGGATTCTGAAACCTAGGCGTGTAGTGTGTGTAGTATGATGCCAATCCTTATTTCCCTAAGTGACAAGTTAGTGCACCGAACAAGCAGGCATTAGATGTTACCATCATTCTTCACACCTTTGAATTTTACAGATTTTTTGTGATTTTTGTTTTATTCTTAAGGGAAATATTTTTTTAGGTATGCACCATTCTAGGGATGAGCTAGTTCTTCTCTTTCTGCATTAGTTAGCTTATATGAATTACCAGGATAAACCGCTGAGATTACATACGGACCCTCTCAATTAGGTTGAAGTTTGGAGCGGGGACCGCCCTGCTTAATGAATATTCTTTTAAGCACAACCTCACCGATTTCAAATTTTCTCTCCACCACCATCTTCTGATAAAATCTTTTAAGTCTATTCTGATAAGATCTAGCATGTTCGGCAGCGGCCAGCCTCCTTTTGTCCAAGAGTTCGAGTTGCGCGAGAAGGGAATCTCGGCGTTCATCTATCGGGATGTCTCAATCGATCTGGACTCGGAGGGAAGGGATGAGTACTTCGTATGGTACTACCGCCTCCATCCCAAATGCCAAGGCATAGGGGGTTTGACCCGTTGGGGTTCGAATAGAAGTGCGGTAGGCCCATAGAGCATCAACTAACTTATCCGGCCAGTCCGCGAATTTGCTAGACTTACAAGTTTTCTTAATGATTTTTATCAAAGTTTTATTTGTGGCTTCTGCTTGACCATTGCCTTGAGAATAATATGGAGATGAATGATGCAATTTGATGCAATACATATTGCAAAGGTCGCACAGCTCTTGAGAAATGAATTGTGGTCCATTGTCTGTGATGATGTTGCCTGGGATCCCGAACCTGACAATGATGTTGCGTTTGATGAAGGTGCAGAATGTTGATGCCTTGATTTCCACGTATGCATCCGCTTCCTCCCACTTGGTGAAGTACTCCATTGCCGTTAGGATGAAAGACTTGGTTTTGTTTGTGGAGTTTGGGTCACCAAGGAGTCTGATAACATCAAAAGCCCACATAGCGAAGGGCCATGGGGCATGAATCGGGTGAAGGGAAGATGCGGGAGAGTGAATCTTGTCGGCGTGAAGTTGACATTGATGACAGTGCCGAACAAAGATCGAGCAATCTTCTTCCAGAGTAGGCCAATAATACCCTTGCCTGATGATCTTCTTGGCGAGGGCTTGGGCATTTACATGGCCTCCACATACTCCGGAATGTGCTTCTTTAAGCACCAATTCAGCCTCTTCTTCATCTATGCATCTTAATAGAACACCGGCCAGACTCCTTTTATAAAGCACTCCACCTAAGATGGTGTATCTCTGGGAGATTCTTCTAATAGCTTTTTTCTCTTCGGCAGTTGATCCTGGTGGATATGTCTGATCCTGACAATAATTCGTGATCTCATAATACCATGGTTTCTCACCCTCTTCTAATTCCTCCAACTCAACCAAAGACAATTCCTCCTTTTGCTCAATGTATTCCTTCCTTTCAAACTCTTCCTTAACCTTTGAAAATCGTGCATCTTCTACTGTCGGAATGGTATGTCGGCGGACATAGATCATCCTAACATGTCTGCCTAGTGGGACAGATAGTGAAGATGCCAGAGAAGCAAGAGCATCGGCGAGAATATTTTGAGCACGAGGAACATGAATGAATTCGATTTTGGAGAATAGCTTGATGTAACAGGCGGTGAGTTCTTGGTATGAACTGAGCCCGAGATGAGATGTGCGGTATTTGGCAAGTACTTGGCAGAGAATCAACTGACTATCGCCAATCACCCTTAGTTCGGTGGCACCATAGAAGTGAGCGGCCTCCAGTCTGGCCAACAAGGCTTCATACTCAGCTATATTATTTGTTGCTGGAAAATGGAGCTAAAAAGCCTGTGAAATGGTGACACCTTCGGGTGATAGAAGAACAATCCCTATCTCTCTACCTTGAGAGTTTAAGGCTCCATCAAAGTATAAAGTGCACATATTAAAGGATCGAATGGATATCAATTACTCATCGGGGAATTCTGATTGGATGGGATCAAAGATTGGGATGGGATGATGGGCCAAATGCTCAGCAATTGCATAGCCCTTGATCGCCTTCTGTTCAATGTAGGTGATGTCAAATTGAGAGAGAAAGCTCTGCCAACATGCCAACCGGTCAGTCAGGACAGATTTTTCTAGGAGAAACTTGATGGGATTCATGCGAGCAATGAGATTAACCTCATGATCCAAAAAGTAGTGTTTAAGCTTATGGACCACCCAAACCAGGGCCGCACAGGTTTTTTCCATAGTTGTATACTTCTGCTCACAAGGATCGAAGATCTTGGACAAATAGTTGTCGACTCCGAAAATGGGTTCCGGATCGGCATCTCAAGAGAATGTGAAAGATGGAATTGGGGAAAAGGGTAGTGAATCAAAAAACACTCGGAAAGTGGTAAAAAGTCCTCACCTTGGTCTCACACTCACATTGATCCCCGAACTTTCATCTCGCGGTGTTGCTCGAGCACTGGAGACGGTTCGGGTCATGTGGGAGGAGAGTGAGGAAGAGATGAACTTATAACATGAGAAGATTTAAGAAGTAGTCGCCAGGAGCCACGGGCTCCGCTTTATGGAATGTAAATTAAGAGATGAGTTGACCGTGTGTACCTTAGCGCGGGAGATGATATGTGGGTTAAACCTTCTTCCTCGTCGTCCAGCTGATAAGGGAGAGTCCAACCGATGCTAGCTTGATCAATCTGTGCAACTTAATACAATAAAACAAGTGAAGAGTTTGATTAGACTTGGGAGAAGTGTAGTAACTGTAGTAAGAAGATAAGAAAGGAAGCAATTGGAATCGGACACACCAGCTTCGGGGTGAGCCTTAACCCCTTTCTTTGTGTATTTTTTTTGTGATATAAAATTATGCAAAAGCTAAATAAAAATGATGCTAAAATGATCCTAGATGAATGATGAAGACATAGAAACTTGAACGGCTCAAATAGGAGCTAAAACAGAGAAGATATCACCAATATGGCCGGACAGCGCACTGGATTGAATGTGCCCTGGGTTTGAGGGCGAGGTGGGCGTGCTCTAGGTGTGAGGGCGCGGTCTGCGCGCCCTTGGTTCGGGGGCGCGTTGCACTGTCTGGCGCAACTTCTGTGCAGAGCTCGCCACGGGCAGTCTCGATGTCAGAATTGAGTGCCGTTTGTTGCAGTAGACAGAAGACTCGGAGAGAAAGAGTTCTTATGTTGATGACTCTCTAGAATCTGCCTGTAGAAGTCTGTAAAAATTCTGAAAGTGGACGGATGTAAAAAACTGAAATTGGATGCGCGCCCTCAGTGCAACAATCTCTATGAACAAACGAAAAGTCCGAATTGAGTGCCGTTGGTTGTAAACGAAAGAGGACAAAAAGAGGAACAATTCCTATGTTGAAGACTTTTGTAGAAGGAGTCCCAGATTTTCTGCAAAAGTCGATGAAGCCGGTTGATGCAGAACGCACGAATTGCGCTTCTTCTTCGCCTCGGGATCGATCTCTTGATGTCGGATCACCTTTGGACATCAGGACGGCTTTGGGAGAGAGTTTGGACGACCTTAGGATGATCTAGGCATGAGGGATTAACCTTGGGTCGTTGAGAATGACCCTCAATTTATAAAGGATTGAAACCGGTGCAAAAAATGGAAACTAGACCGACCGCGCCCCCGCTTTTCAAAGGAGACGAGGGCGCGCAGGGTGCGCCCTCAAACTAGGGGCGCGCAGGGTGCACCCTCAAACCGGGGGCACGGTTTGAGCGCCCCCTGTTTCAAAGGGAGCGGGGGCGCGTTACGCGTCTCACTGCTAAAAATCAACAGAATCTTCCCGAAATTGCTAAAAAATCGACCTGACAAACGTAATGTGCCCCCGAACCGTGGGTGCGGTACAAATAATCGAAAATCATCGATAGTAACCTTCTAAAAATCCAGTTTAGAAGGTGTAAACCGGTGCAATTTCTGATTTTTGGAAACTGACCGCACCCTCGTGTTTCAAAGGAATCGGGGGCACGCAGGGCGTGCCCCCGGTTTGAGGGTGCGCATGGCGCGCCCTCGGGTTGAGGGTGCGCAAGGTGCGCCCTCCCCTTTCAAAGGGAGCGGGGGCGCGGTACACTCTCTCTCCTATGCGCGTGTTTCACGAGCTGTAACTTGCAAACGGGATGTCCGATTCGGCTCCCATTTGTTGCGTTGGAAAGAGGGACTTAAGACGCACCTCCTAAAGTCGGTAAACTAGCCGGAATGACTCCCGAGACATTCGCAAAGGGCTTTCTACCGGTTTACCCTCTCGCGGAAAGCCGAAAACTGCGGTGAAGATCCGGAAGGGCATGGTTCCGGTCGAGGAATCTCGGGTCAACTCGGAATGACTTAAAATGATGACCGAATAAGTCCGGTACGATCGAAAAACCCGAAATCATCGAAAAATCTGAGATTAACCTGGTAAACGTAAACCGAAACTCGAAAAAGCCATAAAACCCTAAAATTGACCGAAATGGCCGTATGGCCCCGGTTGATGAAATATATGGCTAGAATCGACCCGGATGACCCGAAAAGACCCAATGATGACCGGAAAGGCCTAATGTGTGGTCCGAGATAGCCATGTCAGTACAGATCGAAAAAGCCATAACGAAAGCCGTCATTGACCGACGACTACCAACATGACTTCTCGGAAACCCTAAATGCTACAAAACACATGCGGGACTCCCGAGACCTTCAATCATGGACCATTCAAGGTCAGTCATCGAGCAGGCTTCGTGTTTTTATAGTTGACGCGCGGCTCTCGCTTGAAGATTACGGCATCATTCCGGAAATCATTGGTCCATTCTCAACTTGCGAGGGGCTCCACTAGCGTCCTTAGCTCATCTTCACGAGGTAATCCGGATCAGATAACGGTCAAATAAAAGATATCGCCTATGGAATAAGAGTCTGGGGCTCCGAATCAGGCCAATTTGGCGTGTCTACAGCTTGCCTCGCCTTGATGTCGGCTTTGCAAGGGAATGGCATGTAGCTGAGCGGAGTGAAACGTAAAGAAAGCGTAGTGAAGCGAGATGAATCGTAGTGGAATGTAGTGGAGTGAAATGGTGATGGACTGAAAAGGTGGCATCAAGGTGTAGATATAGACACGCTTAACGACCAGATTCGGCAAGACGAATCTCCTCAAGTCTCCTGGTTAACCGCCATGTTTCATCAAGTCTTCTTATGTTCGATTGGTAAGAGATGTGCCATTGGCACGAGAGAAGAATAGACAACCCCCAACGCGGTGGGGAGTCCCCGAAACATGGGTTCGTAGGTTCATCATCAGTCGGTAACCCTATCTTTGTGGTGTTCCTGTACTGTGATGGGCTAAAGTTTTAAAAAGAGATTTGTTTTAAAAAGCAAAAGAATACCAATCGAGCACATTCAAGCTCTCAGATTCATTTAAGTCTTCCAAGAGACAAGATTCAATTCGGAATGGAATGATCTCAGATTCCGAAAGGCAAATGTTGAAGCACAGACTGTGGAGATAGTGACAGTGCATTTTCTGAGCAAATAGGAGGCCCTTGGCGGGATAAGTTGACTGCCACGGTGGGATAAATAGCAAGAAGGTTGTTGCAGTGACCACAGTGGTGATAAAAATGAAAGAGTTGGAGGCACAAAGTGATTACCGAATACGGTGGGATTAACAGACACGATGGGATATCTGAAGGGTCGGTGGGACTAGAGAACACGGTGGGATTAGAAAACACGGTGGGGTTTAGAATGATCGTAATTAGAATAAAAGATTTAGATACTATGGTGAGAAGGTGAAGATTATGAAAGGATGTATGCAATGACAAAACAAAATGTAATGCAACTAATGCTACATGATGCATATTGGGCTCAAGAAAACAAAACAAGACTTGTATAACAAATAGTTGAAGATATAGATTGTCTATGAGGTCAAGATACCCATTCGGGAACCATCGTCCCTTATAGCACAACTTTGTCTTATCCGTGAGAACAAAGAATGACCCGACCGTCGTAGATTTTGATAAAGGGGATCTTAGGTCAAGTTTTCTCCACACTCACGGTCTTCAACAATAATGCATAGAATAATAATACACGACTAACGACTTATATGTTAGCCGACAAGAAATGGGGGTCTCCCATGTCCATTCTTCCATTTCTGCGAGCATATTCTTGGCCACTCCTTCGGAGTATCGCCGGAACGAGGCGGTTGCGGCGGTATTCATGGACATGGTTTCCATGCCTTTTCCACGTGGTCGTTCCCCTAGAGCCGGTGGCAACAGACACTGATATATGTAGCAGACTTTAGATCTTCTAGTGTTGTAACTGCTTTCCTTCCTTGTTGCAGCACTTGATGGTGTAATCAGATATTTATCTGTTTGCTTCAGTGTTGTTTGATCTGCTTGACATTTCTTGAAAGGATTGTTGGTATCGCATTTCAGCTTGGCCCCTTGCAAGTTTGTCAAGGGGCGAAGCCAAGCCTTATAAAGGATGCAAACAATAATAAAATTAAATAATAGATGTAGGGTAAGAAATATACCTGCTGGCGAGACCTCCCCCTCCTTAACTTATGTTTCTTTCCTGAAATACTTAATAAAGGGGTTAGATCTGCTCTATGGCTTACCCCCTTGCCTATTGTTGTCTTGCCTTTCTTAATGTCAAGGGGGGTAGCCTTATTAACAAGGTAATATGAACAAAATGACTGAAAATGAATAAGATAAGGGTTAAGAAAGCTTACTTGCTATGGTGAGAGTCACTCCCTTCTTGATCTTAGAATCCTATCGTTGATAGAATCTTCCTCTTTTACTTTAAAGTTCCAAAAAACACTTGATAAAAGAGGATCAGATCTTCACAACGACTCATCCCTTTGCCTATTATGGCCAACTTTGACTTCGGTCAAAGGGAGGAGCCCTCTTAATGGGGTGGTAATCAAGGTAAATATGCAATGCGAAAATGAAACATGCAAGACATAAAGATAAACATGAATGCTAGCAAAGGCAAAAATCAAGGTTATGCCAAGCTAAACGATGCATTTTTTGGTTTTTTATAGAAAATATTCAGTTTTTTTAAAACATTCAACTTTTTTTTGAATTTTTGAAAATATTTATTTATTTTTTGAATTTTTGAAAATATTTATTTTTTTGAATTTTTGTGGAGAATGTGCTAGTATTGAGACAATTCATCGATCTTTGAGTGTTAATCAAGATTCAAGTGATGAACACCACGTGAAAATAAGGTTCCCTACCCAGAATCTTTCTTTCCCTCTTCTCTTGATCGGTTTGGATTCCCCCTGAGTTTGGATAGTTTATCCTACCCTAGGGTTTTAAGATGGAAGAATAATAAAGGAAGTCTTTGATAGGATTTGGGGGTGTTGAGGAGGGTTTCTCTACTCATGCCCAAATTGCCAGTTGGAATTCGGCCTCTTCGGGTTTTTTTACATGTGGCACTTACTTAGACAAGTCTTTGACCTGTGGGGTCATTGCCCATCTTTTGGTGTCTTTTCTTCATTTTCTACTCTTTCGGGTACTCATTCAGACAGGCCCATATTTGTTTAAACCCATGGGGTTCATTGCCCATCTTTTGGCACCCTTTTGCACCCTATGAGACGGCCTCCTACTAAGGCGGCGGGCATTTTCAATACTATCCTCCTCTAGTCCCCTTCACCTATTTCGGACCGAATAGAAGAGAATAGGGTAAGGTTTCCTTTCCGTCTTCAGGGTTCTACCTTGCCTCTCTCGAGTAATGGGCTATCTGTATTCTGGGATCGGGAGGTGTTGTGTGTGCAGGGTGATGTCTACCCTTGACTTCTAGCTAACACCCTTGGATTGATGACTTAATATCATACTAGAAATTCTCCATTTTTTTAAGGAAAATATTTTTTGAGGTAAACGCCGTTCCATGGATGGTTTAATTTTTCTCTATCGGCGTTGGTTAGCTCATATGCATTACCTGGATATTTTTCAGTTATAACAAAAGGCCCTTCCCAGTTAGGTTGCAACTTGGAGCGGGGACCACCTGGCTTAACGAATATGCGTTTGACTACCATCTCACTGATTTCAAACTTTCTCTCTACCACCCTCTTTTGATAAAACCTTTTCAATCTGTTCTGATAAGTCCGGGCATGCTCGGAGGCGGCCAACCTTCTTTCATCTAGGAGTTCAAGTTGTGCAAGGAGAGATTCTCGCCTCTCATCGACAGGGATGTCCCTATCGAGTTGAACTCGGAGTGATGGAAGGAGTACTTCGTACGGGACCACCGCTTCCATCCCATATACGAGAGCATATGGGGTTTGACCAGTGGGGGTCCGTACAGAAGTACGATAAGCCCATAGGGCATCTACAAGCTTATCTGGCCAATCCGCGAACTTGCTAGACTTACAGGTTTTCTTAATGATTTTAATCGAAGTTTTGTTAGTGGCTTCTGCTTGACCATTGCCTTGCGGGTAATAAGGAGATGAATGATGCAATGCAATGCGGTACCTGTTGCAAAGATAACGCAGATCTTGAGAGAGAAATTGTGGTCCGTTGTCGGTGATGATGTCGCTGGGTATCCCGAACCTGGAGATGATGTTGCGTTTGATGGAGGAGCATAGTGTTGATGCCTTGATATCCACGAACGCTTCCGCTTCTGCCCACTTGGTGAAGTACTCTGTTGCCGTCAAGATGAACGATTTGGAACGGATTTCAGAGTTAAGATCACTTAGAGGGCCAATGATATCGAAAGCCCACATGGCGAAGGGCCATGGGGCATGAATCGGATGAAGGGAAGATGCGGGAGAATGGATCTTGTCGGCATGAAGTTGGCAAGAATGATAGTGCCGGACAAAGATGGAGCAATCCTCTTCTAGGGTTGGCCAATAATACCCCTGCCTGATGATTTTCTTGGCAAGAGCTTGAGCATTGACATGGCCCCCACAGACCCCAGAATGTGCTTCCTTAAGCACCAATTCTGCCTCTTCTTCATCAACGAATCTAAGCAAGATTCCGCTCAAGCTCCTCTTGTAGAGCACCCCTCCTAGGATGGTATACCTCTGGGATACTCTCCTGATGGCCTTCTTTTCTTCTGCATTTGATCCAGGTGGATACGACTGATCTTGACAATACCTTGCGATCTTATCAAACCAAGGCCTCTCACCCTCATCTAACTCTTCCAACTCGATTAGAGAAATCTCCTCTTTCTGCTCTAGATGTTCCCTTCTACCAAATCTCTCCTTGATCTTCAGAAATCGACCATCCTTTATTGTCGGCATCGACCTTCTATGGACATGGATAGTCCGCACCTGTCTACCTAGTAGGACTAATAGAGATGAAGCTAAGGAGGCTAGGGCATCAGCAAGGATGTTTTGAGCTCGAGGAACATGGACAAAAGTGAGTTTTGAAAAGAGTTTGATGTAGCAAGAGGTGAGTTCTTGGTAAGGTTTGAGGTTTGGATGAGAAGTTCGGTACTTGGTTAGGACTTGGCGAAGGATTAGTTGGCTATCACCTATCACCCTCAATTCCGTGGCACCATAGAAATGAGCGGCCTCCAGCCCGGCCAGCAAGGCTTCATATTCAGCTATATTGTTGGTTGCTGGGAAGTCAAGCTAAAATGCCTGTGGAATGGTGACACCCTCAGGTGATAGAAGGACGATTCCTATTCCCTTACCATGTGAATTCAGAGCCCCGTCAAAATATAATGTCCAAAGATGGGAAGATCAGATCAACATTAGTTCGTCATCCGGGAGCTCCGACTGGACTGGGTCAAAGAGGGGTATAGGGTGGTGGGCTAGATGCTCGGCAATGGCATAGCCCTTAATCGCCTTCTGGGGGACATAGGTGATATCAAACTGGGAAAGGAAGCTCTACCAATGACCTAACCGATCAGTTAGAACAGTTTTCTCTAGAAGGAATTTGATGGGATTGATGCGGGCGATAAGATTGACCTCATGAGCTAAGAAATAGTGTTTAAGCTTTTGAACTACCCAAACTAGTGCAACACAGGTCTTCTCCACTACAGTATACTTCCGCTCACGTGGATCAAAGATCTTTGATAAGTAGTAAGTTGCCCTCTCTTTCCCTTCTTCATCCACTTGTGCAAGGGCTGCCCCAAGAGAATTCTCCAAAACCGAGATATACAGAACTAAGGGCTTGCCAGGGACTGATGGTCTAAGCACAGGGGGACTAGCCAGGTATCTTTTCAAACCATCGAATGCATCTGGCACTTCGAATCCCATTTGAACTCGGCCCCCACCTTGGTCAACTCATAGAAAGGTTTACACCTTTGGGAGTGTTGTGAGATGAACCGGCGGACAAATTGTAGCCTCCCGATTAATCCTCAAAGTTCTTTCATATTTCTTGGAGGAGGCATACCAATAATTGCCTTAGCCTTGTTTGGGTTGATCTCTATGCCCCTTTTGCTCACTATGAACCCCAATAATTTTCCTGAGGATACTCCGAATGTACATTTCTTTGGGTTCATTTTCAATTTATATTCCCTAGCCCTTTGTAAAACCCTTCTAAGCACTTCAGGATGATCTTCTTGGCTTTTGGACTTAACGACCAGGTCATCCACGTACACCTCTACAAGGGTATGCATCATGTCATGAAAGATAGCCATCATGGCCCTCTGATAGGTAGCACAAGTATTCTTCAGTCCAAAGGGCATGACGACATAGCAGTAGGTTCCCCAAGGTGTGGTGAATGAAGTCTTCTCCTGGTCCTCTTTGGCTAACCGGATTTGATTATAACCAGAATAGCCATCCATGAATGACAGAAACTCGAATCCAGCAGTGTTATCAACCAGTACATCAATATAAGGTAGAGGAAAGTCATCTTTAGGACAAGCTCGGTTCAAGTCCCTGAAGTCTATACAGATCCGAACTCGACCATCCTTCTTCATGACAGGAACTATGTTTGCCACCCATTGTGGATAAAGGACAACCTTAATGAATTTTGCTTGATGTAACTTGTCGACCTCTTCTTTCATCTTAAGTGCAATATCAGGGTGGAATCTTCTTAATTTTTGTTTGACCGGGGTAGCTACAAGTTTCAAAGTTAGACGATGTTCAACCAACGAGTTGTCTAACCCCGACATGTCTTCGTATGTCCATGCGAACGTGTCCTTGTATTCTTCCAAAATTTTAATTAAGCTTTGTTCCTCAATGGGAGTGAGGTTTGCACTTAGGAGGACTGTCTTGGGATCTTTCGGTGTTCCAAGATTTAATTCTTTTGTCGGTTCATCCACCATAGCTAATGGTTCTTCAAACCTTTTAAGTCCAGATGCATACGCATCAGCCAAGTCCTCAATTCCATCCTCAAAATCAGGATCCTTTTCTGATAAAACCTCGTAAACTCCCAGTGTATGATCTACATTGAATTCAACCTCATATTGGATTTCATCAAGCTGGATAGCATTTTCTAAAAAACTTGGCAGCCTTGCACATTCCTTGCATTTTTGAGCTATTTGCTTGAGATATCTCTCTGGCACACGTTTACCTCAGGTTTTCTTCATTCCTATCCTAACTACTCCTAAAGAAGACGGAATTGGAAAAGTGGTATCTACAGTGGGTGAAGGATCGAGCAAATCGATCAATGAGTCAGAGAAGAGGGGTCCTTGGTTGAGAGAACCCTCCGAGACAAGAAGAGACGTCTCCTCAACGGAAAATTGAGTTTGTGAGAGGATGTTTTTTTTGGATGTTTTCAATAACAGAAAGAAAATGAGCCGATGGGGCTCGAGCAGAAGTAGAAAGCTTAAGCAAATGGGAGAAAAATGGGCTCGCGGGCCCGACGATGACAAGAAATGGGCAGATAGGCCCAAAGCTAGTGAAAAGATCTATGGGGCACGTGGGCCCAAATGGTGGGCACGTGGGCCCAAAGCAAGAAAATAAATCTAAAGGGCACGTGGGCCCGATTGGTGGGCACGCGGGCCCAATGTTGTTGGATTGAAATGGGCATAGAAGCCCAGTGGAGTAAGAATATTTGAATGGGCTCTCAGGCCTAATGATCAGTTCGGGTGGCCATTTCAGCCCAGAGGTGGGGATCGGGCTAGAAAGCCCTCAAGTGAATCTAAGAGGGAGAGAGTGAGGATTTTGAAATACGTGACCGTAGGATACGGCTCACGCGGAATGTTGATTGGAGGTGGGTTTGAGTGGACAAGTTATTTAGAGATGGACTTGCCCTCAACTGGTTCTTCCTCCTCTATGAACAACCGAGCCAAAGATAAACTCAGGTTGTCCACTTCCTCCTCTTGCTCTGGTGCCTTTCTTCTCTTGATTGGTTCCTCTTTTTCGTCCCCAGCCATCATCATAGTATCCCCTTTGATAAAGAATTTTTGGAGTCCCATGGCATTTTTTAGCTGGTAGACCATCCTCGAAGTGAAACTAGGCTCATAGCCAAGCCCGTGCCTCTTTGGTCTTTGTACGACTTTAATGGGGTGTACGACCCCCTGCAACTCCTTTCCCAACCCCTTTCTTGGTTGATAGCCCATCCCTTTCATTATCCACCATGCAACTATATATGGAGGTGATGTTAACATCATGACCTCAGGCAGCTATGTAGTTGAAATTAACGGTTGGACAAATTCTGATACTAGCAGTGCAGAAGAGGGGTCATCCACGTCATTTAAAATGAGGATGTTGGTTACTTTAATCACCTGGCCCTTGTATGAGAACTTCAGACACTGATGATTAGTGGAGGCGACAGCTCCTATTGCCTCCAAGTACGGGCGTCCCAAAATGGCTTTAAATGTAGGGTCCAGTTCTAAAACATGGAACTCAGCGGTGGTAACACACGGCCCGAGCCCTACTTCTAATGTAACCACCCCTCGTGCCGGCTTCCGGGAGTTGTCATATGCTGTCACCGTGATGGCAGAAGGCTTGATTTCTTCATCGGAGATGCCGCAAAGTTGCAATGTTTATGGCGGCATGACATTTATAGATGCTCCAGTGTCAATCAAGCAGGACTTAATCTCCACGCCTCTGATGACTACTGCAATGCGCTGGGCGTACTTTCTGATCTCGGGCCGTGCCAACTCCTCCTTTGTAAATGTAAGTGCCGGATGTTCACTCCTCGAGGTCAGGACAGTAATGATCTTCTCAGGCAGGAGGTCCTCATTGACCATGACCCACTACAAATATTGTTGTAGGATGTCCTGATGGTTCTTTGACCTCTTGATCAGCTCTAGGATTGAAATCCGTGCCAGCATTTTGTCCAAGTGCTTCAATAGGTCATATGCCATGCCGGGCAACGATTCTTCCACTACCTCTTCTTCTGCTTGCTCCTGTGGTTGTATCCCTGCCTAGGGGAAGACCCTTTGGAACATCCTCCCACTACAAAGTACCAGCACCAATGTTGTAGGGGGGAGTGATGATGATAGTGATGGTAGGATTGGTTGGTATGTTGAGGAGCCCGTGGTAGGTAGGTGTGGTGAGGATCGGATGATGAGGGGTTGTGGATTGGTGGAGGCCAGTATGTTGGGTGATGGTTGGGGTGTTAGTGGTGATGGTCGGTTGATTAAGGGTCGCAGAGTGGTGGCGACTGGTAGGTTAGGTGACGGTCGGATAATGAGAGGCCGAGGGGTGGTAGAGGCTGGTAGGTTAGGTGATGTTTGGGGTGTTGGTGGCGGTCTAATGAATAGATGCCGAGGAGGATTAATGGTGGTTGGTAGGTTAGGTGATGTTTGGGGTGTTGGTGGCGGTCTAATGATTAGACGCCGTGGAGGGTTAATGGTTGGTGAGGGTAGTGGTGTTCGGATAGTTTGTGGGTTGGGGGCAGCTCTTGGTATGGAGAGTATGGTGCGGTTTGTAGGTGGGGTTGGTCTGGCGGGCATGAAGGCGATTTGATCCTCGACCTGCCAACCCTGGGAATGGTGGGTTGAATCCTTGATGGCGAAGTGGACAAGGCCGAGTCGTTGGTTTGGTGGTGCTGGTGCCGGTGCTTGAACGGGTGCATGTATTGGTAGCGAATCTTGGACTATGCCTAGGCCGGGCTGCTGTTGTGCTTGCTGTCGCCGTGGTTGATTCTGACGTGCCTTCATTACTTGAATGGACTCCCCCATTTATGCCCAGTCAATGTTCCCCTAATCGTTGAGGTCATGAATGTAGTCTTTAAATTGGAAACATACATCCACCGTGTACCCAGGATACCGATGGTAAGCGCAGTACTTTGTCATGTCAACATTCGCCAACCATCCTTCTCTCTCCTTCGGAAGCTCCAATTGCTGTTCAACCATCAATGCGTTAAAGATATCGGTGAGGGGGAATGGAAGTTGAGGATAGTACTCTCTCTTGGGTCCCCCCTCCTAGGTCAGTTGGCTGGTGGTGGCACTTGGTTGTAGTCTTGTTGTTGTGGTTGTTGTCGGTTGTATACAGGTTGTTGTTGAGGTGCTCGGTTGTAGGTATTTTGCTACTGGGGTGCTCGATTGTAGGTGGGTTGCTGTGGTGGTGCTCGGTTGTATACAAGTTGCTGCTGGGGCTGAGGAGCTGGTTGAGGTGCTGGGCGGTATTGTTGGTTGGGTGGTGGGTTACGGTATTGGTTTTGACGATACCCACCCTGGTTTCCCATGGCATTGACGCTCTCGTTGTTTACTACCCCTTCGGTGGTTGCCCTACAGGTGTAGGCTTTCTAATGTTACGGGGTTTGGGGTCGAATGGGTTGATCATGGATGCGTCCTTAAAATGGGCTTGGAGGTAGTGGGCGCTATCACACAGCTCACTCATGGTAGTAGGGCGGTGCATGATCAGGAGGTTGCGAAGGTTAGGCATGGTGTTCCCGATGAGCATCCTCACCTGCTCCCCCTCTGAGATGGTATCAACTAGCCTCTCAGCCATTCCCCTCCACCGATCAGTAAACTTGGCAAAGTCCTCATCCAGCTTCATCTTCTCAGCAATTAAATCTGTTATCGAGTAGGCTGGCCCCACTCGGCCCTTGTACCTCTGTAGAAACTTCACCTTAACAATGTCGAAATCTGCCGCCTCAATAGAATCAAGAGAATAAAACCAGTCAAGGGCGGATCCCTCCAATGACCGACGGAATAGGAAGGCAAGTGCTTTGCGGTCATCTTTCCAGAATGCGGAGTCGTATAGAAAGCTCTTTAGGTGGTTAAAGGGATTCCCGGTTCCATTATAGCATTGAAATATTGGTATTTCAGAACAAGGGAGATGTAGGACCGGGAAAGATGGGACAAAAATTTCTGGGGTGGCTTTAGAATCGAGGCGGTGCCTCAGCTCTTCAAAACGCTCATCCATGTGGTTAAGTTTTTCTATGAATCCCTGGATGAGGCTGGATTCTTAAGCCACGGGAGCAAAGTGTTTAGGTGAATGGGTTGGAAGAGGTGGGTTGGAAACAGGAGCTGGAACAACATTAAGTGAATACCCCACAACGGGGTGAGTGGAGACACGACAGGGTTGCCCAGGAGAAGAAATGATTAAGGGCCTGACTGCCGATTGAGGTGGTGAGGGGGCTTGATTTCCCTCGATTGGATCTTGATTGGCGGGCATCTTGCCCTTGGTCAAGGATTGCACAAGCGAAAATGATTCAGGGTCTAGATGGAGAGATAGACCCTGGAGGAGTTGCTCCACGCTAAGTGAAGCAGGTTGATGAGTAGGATTTTGAATTTCTAGCTCCCTGACGGCGTTGACATGTCCCTCTGGTTGGACCATGGGTTGTTGCAGCTCATAGTGGCCCGTCTCGTACTCCTCTTCTTGCCCGTAGTAGTCCGACATCCCTACGTGTCTTCCGGACCTTAGTGTCATGGGCATCCTGGCAAATTTTCTTACAAAATGGTTGAAAGAAGGCAAATGAAAAGTGTAAATGCAAAGAGAGTTTTTGTTTGGTTATGCTTTGTTTTTGTTTGAATTGATTTGGTTTCAATTTTGTTGTTTGGCAAGCAAGTTGAACACAAAAATTAAAAGGATTTTTTTAGGTGTTTTGAAAGAAGAAAATTTTTTTTGGTTGTTTTCAATTGTTTGTGAGCAAGCAAGTTAAGTAAACAAGGTTTTAAAATGATTACTCGACAATTTTTGGGTTGAAACCTTAGATTAGATAGATTGTTAGCAATTGTTCACTCAAATGGGTATGATTCCTATTGCTTCAATCTTCAAGACCTAAGGTTGTTACTCAATCACCACGAGTAGGTACTTGGGTTCTTCGGGTTTTGGAAAGTGGTACAACCAGCCCAATCGTGCGGAGAGGAATACTCCACGGATGGGGACTTATGGAGGCCTTGATGGAAACAACCAAATCAACTAGGAAGGAATATCCCATAAGAGAGGTTAGAATCCACCAAGAAGGTGTTTGGAGGGTGAGGGTGTGTTGGGAGAGAGAGCCCCCGCCTCAAATGCCCTACAGATCGGAGCAAGTCCGGTACCCGATGCAAAAGCTAATGCAAAAAATGAAAAATGGAGGGTCGGAGGAGAAGAAGCAATCAATATGCAAATATGAATGAAAGCTATTAAATAAATCAAGCAAGTGAATGCAATCAAGACAAGCAATGATAAAGTAAACAAGTAACTAGCAACTAGCAACTAAAAGGTGGTTCGCGCGGGAACCGGCTTGTGTTGGAGTGTCCAAGTGGGGACAAATCTGAAGTAAAGGTAAAAGGATGGTCCACGCGGAGACCAATTTGAAAATAAAATGGCTCACGCAGGAGCCGGGTTTTGGAAAGGTAGGTGGTTCACGCGGGAACCTGTTTTTTGAAAGAAAAAGGGTGGTTCACGCGAGAACCGATTTGTTTGGTTGAAAAAAAAAAAGGAGGGCCACTTGGGGCCAATTTAAAATGGTGCAAAGCGGTGGTCCACGCGGGGACCGATCTAAAAGTGGGTTGGTTCACGCGGGAACCGGTTTAGAAAAGGGGTTGGTTCATGTGGGAACCGGTTTTTGAAGGAAAATGGATGGTTCACGCGGGAACCGGTGTAAGAGTTGACAAAATAGAAAGAGGGCCACGTGGGGCCAATCTGAAGGTGCTGTAAAGAGGTGATCCATGCGGGGACCGATTTTAAAATAAGTTGGTTCACGCGGGAACCGGTTTTTGAAGGAAAAGGGGTGGTTCATGCGGGAACCGGTTTTTGAAGGAAAGGGGGTGGTTCATGTGGGAACCGGTTTGGTTGATTGGAAAAAATGAAGAAGGGCCACTTGGGGCCAATTTAAAGTGGTGCAAAAGGGTGGTCCATGCGGGGACCGATCTGAAAGTGTATTGGTTAACACGGGAACCGGTTTAGAAAAGGGGTTGGTTCACATGGGAACCGGTTTTTGTGAAGAAAAGGGTGGTTCAAGCGGGAACTGGTGTAAGAGTTGACAAAATAGAAAGAGGGCAACGTGGGACCAATCTGAAGGTGCTGTAAAGAGGTGGTCCATGCGGGGACCGATCTGAAAATAAGTTAGTTTATGCAGGAACCGAGTTGGAAAAAAAAGGTGGTTCACGCGGGAACCGGTTTATAAGAAGAAAAGTGGTTCATGCGGGAATCGCGTTGAAATTAAAGACAAGCAAATCAAGTCCACATGGGGGACAATCTTTAAAGAAAGAGTAAACAGCAAGTTTAAAAATAAATGACATGGAAAAGGTTAAGGACAAGCCGGTTCGCGCGGGAACCAAGTCGAAAAACAACTAGTTGCACGGATCCATCAAGCTAGCACGGTTGAAGACATTGGTTGTCCCACCGTGGTCGCCAAAAAGCTGTCGACTCCGAAAACGGGTTCCGGATCGGCACCTCAAGAGAAGGTGAAAGATGGAATTGGGGAAAAGGGGAGTGAATCGAAAAACACTCGGAAAGCAGTAAAAAGTCCTCACCTCGGTCCCACACTTACATTGATCCCCGAACTTTCATCTCGCGGTGTCTCTCGAGCACTGGAGACGGTTCGGGTCATGTGGGAGGAGAGTGAGGAAGAGATGAACTTATAACATGAGAAGATTGAAGAAGTGGTCGCCAGGAGCCGCGGGCTCCGCTTTATGGAATGTAAATTAAGAGATGAGTTGACCGTGTGTACCTTAGCGCGGGAGATGATATGTGGGTTAAACCTTCTTCCTCATCGGCCGGCCGATGAGGGAGAGTCCAGCCGATGATAGCTTGATCAATGTGTGCACCTTAATACAATAAAACAAGTGAAGAGTTTGATCAGACTTGTGAGAAATGTAGTAATTGTAATAAGAAGATAAGAAAGGAAGCAATTGGAATCGGACTCATCAGCTTCGGGGTGAGCCTTAAACCCTTTCTTTGTGTATTTTTTTGTGATATAAAGTTATACAAAAGCTAAATAAAAATGATGCTAAAATGATCCTAGAGGAATGATGAAGACATAGAAACTTGAACGGCTCAAATCGGAGCTAAAATGGAGAAGATATCACCAATATGGCCAGACAGTGCACTGGATTGAATGTGCACTAGGTTTGAGGGTGCGGTGGGAGCGCCCTAGGTGTGAGGGCGCGGTCTGCGCGCCCCTGGTTCGGGGGCGCATTGCACTGTCTGGCGCAACTTCGGTGCAGAGCTCGCCACGGGCAGTCCCGATGTCATAATTGAGTGACGTTTGTTGAAGTAGACAGAAGACTCGGAGAGAAAGAGTTCTTATGTTGATGACCTCTCCAGAATCTACCTGTAGAAGTCTGTAAAAATTCTGAAAGTGGACGGATGTAAAAAACTGAACCTGGATGCGCGCCCTCAGTGTAGCAATCGCCACGAACAAACGGAAAGTCATAATTGAGTACTGTTAGTTGAAAACGAAAGAGGACGAAGAAAAGAACAATTCCTATGTTGAAGACTTTTGCAGAGGGAGTCTCATATTTTCTGAAGAAGTCGATGAAGTCGGTTGATGCAGAACGCACGGATTGGGCTTCTTCTTCGCCTCGGGATTGATCTCTTGATGTCGGATCGCCTTTGGACGTCGGGACGGCTTTGGGAGAGAGTTTGGATGACTTTAGGATGAGATAGGTATGAGGGATTAACCTTGGGTCATTGAGAATGACCCTCAATTTATAGAGGATTGAAACCAGTGCAAAAAATGGAAACTGGACCGACCGCGCCCCCGCTTTTCAAAGGAGACGAGGGCGCGCAAGGTGCACCCTCAAACCAGGGGCGCGCAGGGTGCGCCCTCAAACCGGGGGCGTGGTCTGTGCGCTTCCCTATTTCAAAGGGAGCAGGGGCGCGTTACGCATCTCACTGCTAAAAATCGACGGAATCTTCCGGAAATTGCTAAAAAAATCGACTTGACAAACGTACCGCGCCCCCGAACCGGGGGCACGGTACAAATAATCGAAAATCATCAATAGTAACCTTCTAAAAATCTGGTTTAGAAGGTGTAAACTGGTGAAATTTCTGATTTTTGGAAACTGACCGCGCCCTTGCGTTTCAAAGGGAGTGGGGGCGTGGTACACTCTCTCTCCTACGCGCGTGTTCCGCGAGCTGTAACTTGCAAACGGGATGTCCGATTCGGCTCATGTTTATTGCGTTGGAAAGAGGGCCTTAAGACGTACCTCCTAAAGTCGGTAAACCAGCCGGAATGACTCCCGAGATGTTCGCACGGGGCTTTCTACCAGTTTACCCTCTCGTGGAAAGCCGAAAATAGGGGCGAAGATCCGGAAGGGCACGGTTCCGGTCGAGGAATCTCGGGTCAACTCGGGATGACTTAAAATGATGACCGAACAAGTCCAGTACAATCAGAAAACCCGAAATCATCGAAAAATCTGAGATTAATCCGATAAACGTAAACCGAAACTCGAAAAAGCCGTAAAACCCTAAAATTGACCGAAATGGCCATTGGCCCTGGTTGATGAAATATACGGCTAGAATCGACCCGGATGACCCGAAAAGACCCAGTGATGACCGGAAAGGCCTAACGCATGGTCCGAGATAGTCGTGTCAGTACAGATCGAAAAAGTCATAACGAAAGCCGTCATTGATCGACGACTACCGAAATGACTGCTCGGAAACCCTAAATGCTACGGAACACATGCAAGACTCCTGAGACCTTCAATGATGGACCATTCAAGGTCAGTTATTGAGCAGGCTTCGTGTTTTACAGTTCACGCGCGGCTCTCGCTTGAAGGTTACGGCATCATTCCGGAAATCATTAGTTCATTCTCAACTTGCGAGGGGCTCCACTAGCATCCTTAGCTCATCTCCACGAGGTAATCCGGATCAGATAATGGTCAAATAAAAGATATCACCTATGAAATAAGAGTCTGGGGCTCCGAATCAGGCCAATTTGGCGTGTCTACTATAGTATGTTGCTCGCTCTTTCCCCTCGTCATCTAACTGTGCCAATACTACTCCAAGGGATCCTTCCAAAACCGAGATGTATAAGATTAAGGGTTTGCCGGGAACCGGAGGTTTGAGCACAGGCGGGCTTTACAAGTACTTCTTTAAACCATCGAATGCCTCTTGTCATCTTGAATCTCATCTGAATTCGGCCTTCACCTTGATTAACTCATAGAAAGGTTTACACCTTTGGGAGTGTTGTGAGATAAACCGGCAAACAAATTGTAGCCTACCAATCAACCCTCTCAGCTCTTTTAAGTTCTTTGGTGGAGGCATATCAATGATGGCTTTGGCCTTGTTGGAATCGATCTCGATGCCTCTTTTGCTGACGATGAACCCAAGTAGCTTTCCGGATGACACTCCGAACACACACTTCTTGGGGTTCATTTTAAGCTTATATTCTCTGGCTCGTTGCAAAACCCTTTTTTAACACCTTAGCATGCTCATCTCGGGTCTGAGATTTAACTACTAGATCATCCACATACACCTCTACAAATTTATGCATCATATCATGAAATATCGCCACCATGGCCCTTTGATAAGTTGCTCCGGCATTCTTTAATCCAAAGGGCATGATGACATAGCAATAAGTTCCCCAAGGTGTAGTGAATGAGGTCTTCTCTCGATCCTCTTCTGCTAACCAGATTTGATTATACCCTGAATATCCATCCATGAATGATAGGGTTTCATATCTAGCTATGTTATCAATGAGAACATCGATATGAGAAAGGGGGAAATCATCTTTCAGACACGCACGGTTTAAGTCCCTGAAGTCAATGCAAATTCGAACCTTTCCATTCTTCTTCATGACCGGGACTATATTTGCCACCCATTGTGGATAGAGCACAACTCTAATGAATTTTGCTTGGTGTAACTTATCGACCTCTTCCTTCATCTTTAATGCTATGTCTAGGTGGAATCTCCTTAGCTTTTGTTTGACCGAGGTAGCTTCGGGTTTTAAAGTTAATCGATGCTCTACCAATGATTTGTCTAACCCCGGCATATCTTCATATGTCCAAGCGAATGTGTCCTTGTATTCTTGTAGTACCCCCATTAGATTTTGTTCTTCTAAAGGGGTGAGGTTGGCACTGATGAGGCTATTCTTAGGATCTTCCGGTGTTCCAATATTGAGTTCCTTAGTTGGTTTATCCACCATGGCTGATGGTTCTTCGAATCTTCTTAAACCAGATGCATAAGCATCAACCAAATCCTCCTCTTCATCCTTAGTGTCAGGATCCTTTTCCGACACAACCTCATAGACCCCTAAAGTTGGATCAATGTTGTCTTTTTCCTCATACCAGATTTCATTCAACTAGATTGCATTTCTTAGATACTCCGGTAGCTTGGCACATTCTAAGTTTTTTTGAGCTAACTGATGCAGATATCTTTCTGGAACTCTCCTACCTCTGATTTTTGTCCTATTTTTATTAAAAACTAAACCTAAAGAAGAAGAAGGTAAATAAGGGAAGGAAGAGGAGGTAGAGGGAGTGGAATTTATTGGAGAGAATGGACGGCAAAGAAGGTCAATCAAGGATCTGGTGGCTCCTTGGGTCAAATGCCCTTCCGAGGCAAGTTGAGATGTTTCCTCGATCGAAATTCGAGTTTCGAGGAGGACATATTTTTGGGGGGAGTGCTAAACATAAAGATAGAATGGGCTTCAGGTGCCCAATTTGGGTTGAGATCAACTACGGGAGCCAAAGTAGGCGGAGATATTGATAAAGAGGGGAAGACTTCAAGCAATGTTTGATAGAGGGGGCTTTCGGGCCCAATGTTGATAGAAAGAGGTGATGGACTAGTAGGCCGGATGATCATAGAGGAAGGGTTTATGGACCCAATAAGAGGAATATGCGGGCTCGAGGGCCCGAGTTTAGGAGATGTGCTTGAGGGCCTAAGAGTTGGAGAAAATGGGCACAAAGGCCCAGATTCAGTAGAGGGGCTCGGTGGTCCAAGAGCAACAAGTGGGTACGCTGAACCATAAGTTGGGCCTGAGGGCCTGAAAATAGGGATCGGGCCAAAAAGCCTGGGGAGAGCATCACAGTGCATTGGGGCATCGGCCCGAAAAGATGTCATAATGAGGGAAGGCCCTCGTAGAGTTGGTTGGACTTTTTCTCGAGTCGGTTTGGCAATATGACCCTCGGGTGGGTCAATAGATGGTTCAGCCTGGAGTGGTTCATTGCTTGACTCTTCTTCATCGGTGGAAAACAAAAGAGATATTTCTGGATACAAGTCATCTTCAAGGTCGTTGGTTCTTATTCTCTTCTCTTGCTCCATCTCTTGTTCTTCCTTGTTCTCATTCAGTTCAATGGTTTCTTTCTTGATGAAAAACTTTTGTAAGCATCCATAAAAGTATCTGCTTCTAAGATTCTGACCATTTGCAGTCGTTTCGTCACACCCAACCCTACTTTTTGGTTGTAACCTCATTAGATTGATTGGCTTAGCTATGCCTTGCAGTTCCTTGCCTAGTCCTCGGCCTTCTTGGTATCCCAAACTCTTCATTATGTGCCTTCAATAGTTTCATTTTTCTTTCTTTTCTTTCTCCACACTTGCTTGGGCTGCCTACTTATTTCTGGAAGATCCAAGATTGTCAAAATCGGCTTGTTTGGCAACTCGAGGAGTGGAGGAGGAGAAGGTGGATGATCTAGGGGCATGCTAGTCGCCTTAATCACTTGTCCCTTGTAAGGAAATTTGAGACACTGATGATTGGTGGAGGTGACTGCCTCTAGTGCTTACAAATAGGAACATCCCAGAATAGCTTTGTATGTCGGATCCATCTCAAGTATGTGAAAGTCAACAGTGACTGTTCGGGGTCCAAGCTTCACATTTAATGTAATCATGCCGTTAGCGGGCTTCTTTGAATTATCATATGCGGTCACTGTTATTTAAGATGGCCGGACATCCTCCTCAGAGATTCCACAAAGATGTAATGTTTCTGGTGGTAGAACATTAATGGATGCTCCAGTATCGACCAAACATGACGTAATGCCTACTCCGTTGATGTGGACTGTGATACATAAGGCACATTTTCTTATTTTCGAGTTGGCCAACTCTTCCTTTGTGAATGTAAGGGTCGGGTACTCACTTCTCGGGACCAGAACTGATGAGATCTTTTCTGGGGGAGGCTCTCATTCACTATCACCCCCTGTAAGTATTGTTGGAGAACCTCTTGATGGACTTTGGATCTTTTGATCAACTCTAAGATAGAGATCCGTGCCGGGGTTTTATCAAGATATTTCAGCAAGTCATAGGATGTCCCGAGCAACGGTTCTTCGATGTATTCTTCTTCTACTTCTGGTACTAACCCTGATTGAGCGGCCTGGGGAAAGACCCTTTGGAACATGCGCCCACTCCTGAGTACCGGGGCAAGTTGAGGAGCTAGTTGGGGTGGTAGTGATGGGTGGTGGGTTAGGTCGAATGATGGGAGCTCTTGCGACGGGTGTAATGATGGTGGTTTGAGGCATAGTAGGGTAGGTAGGTTGTGAATGTACAGTTGCTCGGGGCGGGCTAATGATGGGTCCTAGTGGTGGTGATGTTTGTGGTGGATCAACCTGGTTGATTAGGGTCCGTCCTGGTTGGAGTTGTATGGCTGGTGGTCTTACAATGGGTCGTGATGGTGCTCGGATGATGGGTGGCTGGTTGAGAGTAATGGGGTTGGCTGATGTAGCTCGGGGTATAGAATGGACGGTTCAGTTGACATGCATGGCGGAGGTGGCTCCCTCAACTTGCCAATTCTGGCCCCGATGATGATACTCCTCGGAAGAAATCAAGATGGGATTAATGTGTTGATTCCCAGGTGCGGGTGCATGTGGAGGTAGAGGGTTTTAGATAATCCCTAGGCCGGGGTTCTGTTGTTGTTGCTACTGAGCTGGTGCGTGTTGCTGTTGAGGTTGATCTTTCACTGTTTTGATATATTCCCCCATCTGGTCCCAGTCAATACTACCTTGCTCATTAAGGTCGTGGATGTAATTTTTGAACTGAAAACAATTTTCCACGGTGTGCCCAGGATATATGTGAAACAGGCAGTATCGCTCTGTGTTGACATTTTGAGGCCACTCCAACTTCTCCCTTGGCAATGCAATTTGCCCTGCCTCCATGAGTGCATTAAAGATGTCCATGAGAGAGTACGGCAATGGTGGGTAATGGTTCCTCTTGGGTCCAACCTTTCGGGGTTCGTAGGCCATGGGAGGGGGTGCTTGGTTGTAGTTGGCCAGTTGTTGTCGTGGTGGTTGGGGAACTGGGGCTTGCAGTCACTGAGGGATCGGAGCTTGTTGTTGATGAGACTAGAACTGAGGTTGATGTTGAGGTTGATGAGGGTTTCTAAATGGTTGATTTTGTTGAGGGTTCCTAAACTGGTGTTGATAATTGCTAGGTGGGATCCCTACCACATTGAGGTTCTCGTTTGTCACTACGCCCTCAGTCACTGGGCCGGTTGTGGTAAAAGTGGTTTCTTGACAGCTCGGGGTCTAGGATCAAACAAGTTCATGATAGGTGAGTCCCTAAGCTGTGTCTGAATGTACCATGCCTTCTCATAGAGTTCACTCATGGAGGTGGGGTGATGCAAAGCCAGCATATTCTTTAAGGCTGGAGTGGCGTTGGTGATGATCATCTTCACTTGCTCTGGTTCCGAAATAGAATCTATAAGCCTTTCTGCCATGGACCTCCACCTATCAACATATCTGGTAAAATCTTTATCATTTCTCATTCTTTCGGCCATGAGGTTGGTGATGGAATATGTTGGTCCGCCCCTGTCTTGATATCTCTGTAAAAATTTAGCTTTGTCAGTTTCAAAGTTACTCGCCTCCAAAGAGTCAAGCGAGTAGAACCACTCTAAAGTTGAACCTTCAGGAGGGATGTGTTCGGCGGGCGACTTGCCCTTGAGAATAGCTTCAATAGCCTGAAGTTGAGTGGGGTCAGCATGAAAGAATGACTCCCAAGGTGAATTTGGATAGGGTTGAGGAGAAATTTGACTAGGTTCAGGGAGAATTTCAGGTTCATTGACGACACATACGGCATCAGGGTAGAAATAAGACTGGTCATACTCTAATTGTAGTTGCTCGTATCTTTGATCCGTCATTCCGATAACTCGTCCTGACCTTAAACTCATAAACACAGCAGAAAAAGAAGGTTGACAAATAAAAGCTCAAGGATTTTTTTGGTTTGATTTTTGACCCCTTTTTTTGTTTTTATTTTCTTTTGTCGGACAAGCAAGTTATCAAGTAAATTGACCTCAAGCAAAATTTTTTGTTTTTGTTCTTTTTAGGTGATTTTGGGATTTTTGTTTAATTTTCAATTTTTGTTTGCAAACAAGTAATAGCAAAGACTTAGAATGATTAACGCAAATTTTTTACTGTTTCAACCTTAAATTAATGGCTTGTTAAGAGAAATATTGTCCACTCAAATAAATGGGTAGGACCCTATGCTCTCACAATACCGAGCAATCTAACGTTGTCACTCTTTTCACAACGATAGGTAATAGGTACTCCGAATTTTGGGGTGAAAAGGTACAACCTGCCCGATCAGTTAAGAGGGAATCCTTCAAGTCTAGGGACTTACGGAGGCCTTGATGGAAGCTACCCAGTCCTTCCGAGAGGGAATCCCCGGAGGAGGAGTTGGTAACCACCAAGAGGAGTGTTTGGATGTGTGGGGCTTTGGGAGGAGAGAGCCTCCCTTCTCGGATGTCCTAAGGATACGGGCGAACCCAAAAACTCCAATGCAAACTAAATGCAAGCGAAATGTCAAGGAATAAGAAGCAACCAAGAAGAAAATAAAAGCATACAATGATTAACAAGATGATGTAGGAAGCAAGTAAACAAGACAATGATATGAAATCAAACTAAGGTGAAAGAGAGAACTAATTTTGACTAAGCATGCTTTGAAAAGTTATTAAAGAAGAACTAGACTTAAAAGGAAATAGGAAAGTATACTTAACAATGGATGAAAAAAGATGACATCTAAGATGCTAAGGTGAAGTAAGTTGATAATCAAAGCTAGAAATCAGATCATTATGCTTTTAAAAGGACCAACGGAAGGCAAGTAAATTAGAAGAAACAAGATGATGCTTTAAGGAAATAAACAAGCATGTAAGCAAGCAAATGGAAATGTAAGAAATTAGAAATGGCTTAAATGAGAACTAGAGTGAAAATAAGCATGTTTTCAAGTGGACATTCTTAGAGAAGAAGAGAAGAACTCACTAAAGCAAAGTCGGTCCCACCGTGGTCGCCAAAAGGTGTAAGCACCTGAAACGGGATATCCGTAGATCTCCCTTTTCCGGCCCCTATGCTTTCTTTGGAGACTTTGGATGGGATGTTAGTGATTGTAGTCGCCAGGAGCCAAAGGCTCCAAAATATAATAGAAAGAAATAAAAATAAAGAATAAAAATGACCATCGTACCTTTGGAAGCGGGAAGATTGTTGGGTTCCGACTTCTCCTCTCTCGGCCGGCTGAAAGGAGAGAGCTTAGTGAGTCCTTCGTCTTTGATCCGATTGAAGCTCCGCCTCGGCCGGATTTACCTACAAATGTCCATATGAAAACATAGAAACAAGTGAAAAGATTATTAGTTTTAGTGAAAGTGTAGAATCATGCTCAAATTCGAACTTAAACATGCAAAAGAGAAGGAACTGACCGGATTGGGACTAAATCCCAACCCCTATTTTTGATAGGTTTTTAAAGAGGTATGAATATGCAAATGTGTGGCTTAATGCATGCTAAATAACATGTTGATGAAAGTTAAAATGAAAGGGGGGAGTAAAGGATCAACCGGAAAGGTAAATAAACTCAAAAAAATGCAGAACAGGGTCTACCCGTGCTAGTGCCCCATATATAGGGCGCCTGCTGTAGATGTCCTCTTTATGGGGCGCGTTGACCAAAGTCAAAGCGCCCTATTTATGTGGCACCAGGGACTGGTTTCAGCAGATTTTCTTCCCTTCTTCGCGGCGTCACCCCGAAGTGTAGGAAGACCTCCAAGATGGAAGAAGGACTTCTTCAAGCAGCCAATACTCAAGTGAAGCTAATAGAAGAGTGTTTTGGCACTAGATGTAAGGGAAATGGAGTGTAGAGGCCCTTAAAGTTAGAGAAAAATCGTATTTCTGAAGAAGGAAACTGTGGATTTTCGGGTTTTTGGGGAAAGATTTTAGGATGATTTATGGGCTTGGGGAGAGGTTGTGAGGCTTTGAGAATGTAGTGGTGGATAAGAAAGAGTGAGAGACGGACTTGGAACCTCCTAAACCTCCAGATGGGGGTCTTTCTACGGCCCAAAAGATGGTAACCTCATTCTGCTAAACTACTCTTTCAAGAAACAACTATGGTTTTTTTGGGTTTTGAGAGAGGGTTTTGGAACGGTTTGAGAGTTTGGAGAGGGGTTTTAAGGCCTTGGGAGTGTTGTGGTGAATGAGAGGGTTTGGGTGGCGCCCTTAGTGTGTCCTCAAGCCTCCAAATGGGGTCCTTTTAAAGCCTTTATCTGCAGAACTATCCCATCAATCAGTCCAGTCAGTCAGACCAGGTGTAGGTGCCCTATAAGTAGGGCACTAGGTGCCCTATATACAGGGTGCCTGGTGCCCTGTATATAGAGCGCTTTGACCCTGGTCAACGCCTATCGATCTTCTTCAAAATGCACCGAAAAACTTGATTTTCCCTGAAAACTTGGTTCCTTTGAAAGGTTACTCAAATATTATTCATGAAAACAAGAATTCATGCTCTTCAATTGGACCAAAATTGCGTGTCTACAACCCCAAGCTACATCAGCCAACTCCATTATTCTCAACCGGCCACCCATCATCCGAGCACCATCACAACCCATTGTAAGACCACCAGCCATACAACTCCAACCAGGACAGACACTAATCCGCCAGGATGATCCACCACAAACATCACCACCACTAGGACCCATCATCATCCCACCCCGAGCAACTGTACCTTTACAACCTACCTACCCTACCATGCCTCAAACCACCATCATTACACCCGTCCCAAGAGCTCTCATCATTCGACCTAACCCACCACCCACCACTACCATCCCAACTATAGCTCCTCAACTTGCCACAGTACTCAGGAGGGGGCGAATGTTCCAAAGGGTCTTTCCCCAGATCGGTCAATCAGGGTTGGCACCAGAAGCAGAAGAACACATTGAAGAGCCGTTGCCTGGGACATCCTATAACTTGCTAAAACATCTTGATAAAACCCCAGCACGGATCTCTATCTTAGAGTTAATCAAAAGATCCAAAGTACATCAAGAGGTTCTCCAACAATACTTACAACGGGTGATGGTGAACGAGAGCCTTCTCCTAGAAAAAATCTCATTAGTTCTGGTCCCAAGAAGTGAGTACCCAGCTCTTACATTCTCAAGAGAAGAGTTGGCTGACCCAAAAATAAAGAAATGTGCCTTATGAGTCATAGTCCACATCAATGGAGTTGGCATTAAGTCATGTTTGGTCAATACCGGAGAATCCATTAATGTTCTATCACCAGAAACATTACATCTTTGTGGAATTTCCATGTAGGATGTCCGGCCATCCCAAATAACAGTTACCGCATATGATAATTCAAAGATGCCCGCTGACAGCATGATTACATTGGATGTCAAGCTTGGACCCCGAACAGTCACTGTTGACTTCCACATACTTGAGATGGATCCGACATACAAAGCTATTCTGGGACGGCCCTATTTGGAAGCACTAGAGGCAGTCGCCTCCACCAATCACTAGTGTCTTAAATTCTTTTAAAAGGGACAAGTGATTAAGGTGACAAGCATGCCCTTATACCATCCATCATCTCTACCACCACCCCTCAGGTTGCCAAATGAGTCGATTTTAACAATACTAGATCTTCCAGAAATAAGTAGGCAGCCCAGGCAAGTGTGGAGAAGGAAAAGAGAGAAAAATGTAACTATTGGGTGGCATATAATGAAGAGTTTGGGATACCAAGAAAGCTAAGGACTAGGCAAGGAACTGCAATGCATAGCTGAGCCAATCAATCAAATGAGGTTACAACCAAAAAGCGGGGTTGGGTATGACGGAATGACTGCGAATGGTCGATATCTCAAAAGCAGATACTTTTTTGGATGCTTACAAAAAATTTTCATCAAGAAAGAAACCATTCAACTGGCTGAGAACAAGGAAGAACAAGAGATGGAGCAAGAGAAGAGAAGAAGAACCAACGACCCTGAAGATGACTTGTATCCTGAAATATCTTTTTTGTTTTCCACCGATGAAGAAGGGTCAAGCAATGAACCTCTCCAGGCTGAACTACCTGTTGACCCACCTGAGGGTTATATCATTAAACTGACTCAAGAAAAAGTCCATCCAATCCCAAGAGGGCCTTCCCTCATTATGTCATCTTTTGGGGTCGACACCCCAACTCACTGTGATGCTCTCCCTGGGCTTCTTGACCCGATCCCTATTTCTAGGCCCTCAGGCCCAACTTATGGGTCCGCGTACCCACTTGTTTCTCTTGGGCCACCGAGCCCCTCTACTGAATCCGGACCTCTGCACCCATTTTCTCCAATTCTCGGGCCCTCAAGCCCATCTCCTAAACCCGGGCCCTCAAGCCCGCATCCTCCTATTATTGGGTCCATGAACCCACCTTCTTCCATGATCATCTGGCCTACTGGCCCATCACCTCTTTCTGTCAACATTGGGCCCGAAAGCCCCCTCTATCAAACATTGCTCGAAGTCTTCCCCTCTTTATCAATATCTCCACCTACTTTGGCTCCCGTAGTTGATCTCACCCCAAATTGGGCACCTGAATCTCATTCTATCTTTATGTTTAGCACTTCCCAAAAAACAAACATCCTCCTGGATACTCAAAATTTGATCGAGGAAACATCTCAACTTGCCCTGGAAGGGCATTCGACCCAAGGAACCACCAGATCCTTGATTGACGTTCTTTGCCCTCCATCCTCCTCAATAAATTCCACTCCCTCCACCTCCTCTTCCTTCCCTTAATTACCTTCTTCTTCTTTAGGTTTAGTTTCCAATAAAAATAGGACAAAAATCATAGGTAGGAGAGTTCTAGAAAGATATCTGCAATAGTTAGCTCAGAAAAGCATAGGATGTGCCAAGCTACCAGAGTATCTAGAAAATGCAATCCAGCTGGATGAAATCCGGTATGAGGAAAAATACAACATTGATCCAACTTTAGGGGTTTATGAGGTTGTATCAGAAAAAGATCCTAATACTGAGGATGAAGAGGAGGATTTAGTTGATGCCTACGCATCTTGATTAAAGAGGTTTGAAGAGCCGTCAGCCACGGTGGATGAACCAACTAAGGAATTCAATCTTGGAACACCAGAAGATCCTAAGAATATCCTCATAAGTGCCAACCTCACCTCACTGAAAGAACACAATCTAATGGGGTGCTACAAGAGTATAAAGACACGTTCGCTTGGACATATGAAGATATGCCGGGGTTAGACAAGTCGTTGCTAGAGCATCGATTAACTTTAAAACTCGAAGCTACCCCGGTCAAGCAAAAGTTAAGAAGATTCCACCCAGACATAGCATTAAAGATAAAGGAAGAGATCGATAAGCTACACCAAGAAAAATTTATTAGAATCGTCCTTTATCCGTAATGGGTGGCAAATATAGTCCCGGTCATGAAGAAGGAAAGAAATGTTTGAATTTGCATTGACTTCAGGGACTTAAACCAAGTGTATCCAAAAGATGATTTTCCCTTTTCTCATATCGATGTCCTTGTTGATAATACAGCTGGATATGAAACCCTATCATTCATGGATGGATATTCAAGGTATAATTAAATCCAGTTAGCAGAAGAAGATCAAGAGAAGACCTTATTCACTACACCATGGGGAACTTATTGCTACGTTGTCATGCCCTTTGGATTAAAGAATGCCGAGCAACTTATCAAAGGGCCATGGTGGCGATATTTCATGATATGATGCATAAATTTGTAGAGGTGTATGTGGATGACCTAGTGGTCAAATCTCAGATCGAGATGAGCATGCTGAGGTGCTAAAAGTTTTGCAGCCAGCCAGGGAATATAAGCTTAAAATGAACCCCAAGAAGTGTGTGTTTGGAGTGTCATCCGGAAAGCTACTTGGGTTCATCGTCAGTAAAAGAGGTATTGAGATTGATCCTAACAAGGCCAAGGCCATCATTGATATGCCTCCACCAAAGAACTTAAAAGAACTGAGAGGGTTAATTGGTAGGCTACAATTTGTTCGCCAGTTTATCTCACAACACTCTCAAAGGTGCAAACCTTTCTACAAGTTAACCAAGGCCAAGGCCGAATTCAGATGGGATTCAAGATGTGAGGAGGCATTTGATGGTTTAAAGAAATACTTGTCCAGTCCACCTGTGCTCAAGCCTCCGGTTCCTGGCAAACCCTTAATCTTATACATCTCGGTTTTGGAAGGATCCCTTGGAGCAGTATTGGCACAGTTAGATGATGAAGGGAAGGAGCGAGCAGCATACTATCTGTCCAAAATCTTTGACCCTTGTGAGCATAAGTATACAACCATGGAAAAAACCTGTGCCGCCCTAGTTTGGGTGGTCCAGAAGCTTAAGCACTACTTTCTGGCTCATGAGGTTAATCTCATTGCTCGTATGAATCCCATCAAGTTTCTTCTTGAAAAATCTATCCTGACTGACCGGTTAGCACGCTGGCAAAGCTTTCTTTCTCAATTTGACATCACCTACATCCAACAGAAGGCGATCAAGGGATATGCAATTGCTGAACACCTCGCCCACCATCCTATCCCAATCTTTGACCCTATCCAATCAAAATTCCCCAATGAAGAATTGATGTCCATTCGATCTTCCAATTTGTGGACTTTATACTTTGATGGAGCATTAAACTCTCAAGGTAGAGGGATAGGGATTGTTCTTCTATCACCCGAAGGTGTCACCATTTCACATGCTTTTCAGCTCCATTTTCTAGCAACAAACAATATAGCTGAGTATGAAGTCTTACTGGCCGGACTGGAGGCCGCTTATTTCTATGGTGCCACTAAACTAAGGGTGATCGGTGATAGTCAGCTGATTCTCCGCCAAGTGCTTGCCAAATACCGCACATCTCATCCTGGGCTCAAACCGTACCAAGAACTCACCGCCTGTTACATCAAGCTATTCTCCAAACTCGAATTCATTCATGTTCCTCATGCTCAAAATATTCTTGTCGATGCTCTCGCTTCTCTAGCATCTTCACTATCTGTTCCGCTAGGCAGACAGGTTAGGACGATCTATGTTCGCCGACGTACCATTCCGACAGTGGAAGATGCGCAATTCTTGAAGGTTAAAGATAAGTTTGAAAGGAAGGAATATATTGAGCAAAAGGAAGAAGTATCTTTGGTTGAGTTGGAAAAATTAGAAGAAGGTGAGAAACCATGGTATCACGAGATTGTGAATTATTGTCAGAATTAGACTTATCCACCAGGTGCAACTGCTGAAGAAAAGAAGGCTATCAGGAGGGTCTCCCAAAGATACACCATTTTAGGTGGAATGCTTTACAAAAGGAGCCTTGCTGGCATTCTATTAAGATGCGTAGATGAAGAAGAGGCTAAATTGGTGATAAAAGAAGCACATTCTGGAGTATGTGGAGGCCATGTAAATGCTCAGGCCCTTGCCAAGAAGATCATCAGGCAAGGGTATTATTGGCCTACTCTGGAAGAAGATTGCTCAATCTTTGTCCAGCACTATCATCAATGTCAACTTCACGCCGACAAGATCCACTCTTCCGCATCTTCCCTTCACCCGATTCATGCCCCATGGCCTTTCGCTATGTGGGCTTTTGATGTTATTGGACCCCTTGGCGACCCAAACTCCACAAACAAAACCAAATCTTTCATCCTAATGGCAATGTAGTACTTCACCAAGTGGGCAGAAGCGGAAGCATACGTGGAAATCAAGGCATCAACAGTCTTCACCTTCATCAAACGCAACATCATTGCCAGGTTTGGGATCCCAAGCGACATCATCACCGACAATGGACCACAATTCATCTCTTAGGAGTTGCACGACCTTTGCAATAGGTATTGCATCAAATTGCATCAGTCATCTCCATATTATCCTCAAGGCAATGGTCAAGTAGAAGCCATAAATAAAACTCTGATAAAAATCATTATGAAAACGTGTAAGTCTAGCAAGTTCGCAGACTGGCCGGATAAGTTAGTTGATGCTCTGTAGGCCTACCGCACTTCTATTCGAACCCCAACGGGTCAAACTCCCTATTCCTTGGTATTTGGGATGGAGGTAGTAGTCCCATATGAAGTACTCATTCCTTCCCTCTAAGTCCAGATCGATCGAGACATCCCGCTGGATGAACGCCGAGATTCCCTTCTCGCGCAACTCGAACTCTTGGATGAAACGAGGCTAGCCACTGCCAAACATGCTAGATCTTATCAAAATAGACTTAAAAGATTTTATCAGAAGAGGGTGGTGGAGAGAAAATTTGAAATCGGTGAGGTTGTGCTTAAAAGAATATTCGTTAAGCCGGGCGGTCCCGGCTCCAAACTTCAACCTAATTGGAAGGGTCCATATGTAATCTCAGCTATTTACCCTGGTAATTCATACAAGCTAACTAATGCAGAAGGAGAAGAATTAGCACATCCCTGGAACGATGTATACCTCAAAAAATACTACCCTTAAAAAAATAAAAATCACAAAAAATCTATAAAATCCGAAGGTGTAAAGAATGGTAGTAACATCTAATGCTTGCTTGTTCGGTGCCCCGACTTGTCACTTGGGGAAATGAGGATAAGCATCATACTACACACACTACACGCCTAGATTTCGGGATCCGATGATTGGAACTCAGAGAGAAAGCTAGGCAACACTTGGTAAAAGAAGGTCGACCCTATCCTATTCTCTTCTTAATTCGGTCCTGAATGGATGAAAGGGGTTAGAATGAGAAGTAGCGAAAGTATCCATTGCCTTAATAGGAGGATGCCTCTGAAGGTCTGACTCCTTGAAAGAAAAGGTGCCAAAAGATGGGCAATGACCCCTCAGGTCGGCAAAAGAATAGATCTGTCTGAATGTGTACCAACAAAAGCCTAAAAAAGAAAAAGGCTCCAAAACATGGGCAATGAACCCCTCAGGTCAAAATCAAGTAAAAGAAAAAGACCTGTCTAAATGTGGGCCATTAAATAAAAAGGGCTAGAAAGAAGGACCCGAGGATGTCAAATCCCAAATGGGCAACGCAGGCACTAGTAGAGAAACAAATTTGACATCCCTGAATTCTATTAAGGACTTACCACCAATCCTCTTCCCTCTTTAACCATGCGGGCAGGGTTGACCGACTGGGTCCAAGAAGAGCCATAGCCTATCAAAGGCGGAAGGTCAGAAGATTCCAAACAAGGCACTTTCTTACACGTGATGCCTACTCTTAACTCTTGGGTAACGATGAGGGGCACCTATGACAAGCAAAGCAAAGGATGAAATGGTCATGTCCTTCACATTGAACAAAAACAAAAAAATTGAATATTTCATAAACACCAAACAAACTCATAAAATCAAAAATCTTAAAAAGTAAATATCCAAAATACCAAAAAATTTATAAAATTGCCAAAATACCAAAAAATTTGTAAAACTATCAAAACCCAAACAAATCAAAACACCTAAAAATTTGCTTTCTAAATTGCCTTTGTATTCATGTTTAATTTCAGTCTTGCATGTTTCCTTTTGTGCATACTTATGTTTTTTTGTTATCTTTACCTTGATAAGGCCTATGTCCCTTGACAAAAGATCAAGACAGTTTTGCCCTCTTCACGCAAGGGACTAAGCCTAAATAAAGTTCTAATCACCTTTTAAGTGAGCGTAGGGAGCTAAGAAGGGAAACAAATAGAGTGAGAGTCACTATGTAAAAGAAAGATACATCATAAAGAAGGGGTCAGCACATCATAAATCGCCGCCTCCTTCCGCTGGAGCCTGATCACCCGGAGGTGGCATGGCATGTCCCTCATCACCTCTCCTCCTATGACTACTAGTCTGAGAAGAACCAGAGTGGGTAGGTCCCCTCAGCATAGTCCGACGAGAGTCAGAGCGGTGAGAATGGCTCTGGGACCGAGACTGGATCATCTACATCATCATCTGCCGATGCTCCGCCTCCAATCGAAGGAGCTCCGAGGAGTGCTTGAGACGAAGACGAGGGATCTACTCGGACTCAGGTCGTGACAGCTCAACCACACGAGCTTCCAGCCTCCCAACTTATAAGATAACATAGAAATGTATCATCAACAAAGAAAATACAGTCAGAGATAAGAATTAAACCCATACCTCTTGTGTCAACTCCTCTATCCTCTGAGTAGTCTGGAAAACAAAAGAAGAAGCGTCAGTCCATAAGTTCCGAACCTAAAAATATGAATAAAGACTCCGCACCTCAGAAGAAGAAGAATGACTAGGATCCGGAACACCTACAACCGGCTCGAGCTCAAGCTCCCTCTGTAGCTCCATCACCTACAGGAAAAGGTGTCAAAGAAGAAAAATAATGATGACAAACAAAGCAAAAACATGTACCCTATCTTGAAGATCCGAGAGTCCGCTGTCAGAATGCGGCACACCCCCCGCAGAAAGATCAGAGATCCTTGCCCAAAGATCCTTGTTCTACAATAAGAAAGGATATCAGAACCAAGAAAAATGAAACAAAGGCAAGTCACAGGAGTTCACCTCAGTAATAAGGGCCTGCACCCATTCCTTCAACTGAGCAATCTACAAGAAAGAAAGAATAATTAGCAAGGCAAATAAAGAAAGAAGACAACATAAGAAAGAAATAATAATCACCTCAAGAAGAAGACCCGTCTCGGAGGAGCTTCTCCCAGGGTCGGTGGGAATGAACTGGGGAGGATCAGCTGGCAGAGAAGAATGGTGAGGAGGGAGCTCGGGGCCCATCGGCTTGCCGAAGTCGAACGGCTCAAAAGGAGCTTCCGAAGGCCCATCAAAGACAACCGGCTCAAGGTCAGTTGGGCGGGTACCCAACTCCATCTTAGCCAAGCGCTCCCAAAGCCTTGAAATATGGAAAAGAAGCAAGGGAAATAGTTAGAAACATTTATTCAGGGTAATAAAGAAAGAGAAGAAACATCACCTCATCATCACGCCCCCGCAACTGCCGGTGCACACCTCGATAGCGACGCCATTGAAAGAAAGGAAGAAGAGTTAGCTAACAGGCAATTAGAAAGACACAAAAGCAAAAAAAAATACATGTTGCTCTAGCTCAGCCTCTAGGGATGTGGTCCCTGCCCTCAGGCAAGACAACTCCTCCTAAATGGTCTGCAAAACAAACAACAGTCAGATGCCAAACAAGGAAAGAATAGTGTCAGGAAAAAATAAATGCATACCTCGCCACCCTCGGTAAAAAGGTGGGCAAATGTCGCCGTGTAGCGGTGTAAATAGTCACCACTGTCACTAGCACTGGAAGTCAGTGGGGTACCACCCCTCTTCCAGATCTGAACAGCAAACTGGCCCTCATTCTTCTAGTCAATCTCCTGGATTAGGCCATGGGTGGAACGACCTAGGTGTGGGTAGGGAGGAAGGTCAACCCACTCCTGATGGAGCCCCAGTGAGCGCATCGTGAGACGCACCCACAAAGGCTCCATCTCGTTCAGGCAGATCAAGAAAGTGTCACGACCAAAGACCAGATGACTCTCTGACACCCACGGCTGCCGATCCAGGTGGATGTCAGAATACGGGCACCACACCACCTGAAAAAAGTAAAGCATGACAGTGAATAAGAAGAACCAGGGATAGCTAAAAGAGAAAAGTAACAAGATACCTCGTGGTGGGGAAAGCAGAGCAGCTGCCTCCTCAGGTTCTCCACCTGATAGGGATGAGAAGAAGCAGATCGGTTGGCGACCCAGCTGCCAATAAGGGGATACTCGGGGGCCTCCTTCAGCCAGGCACGCCCCAGGGGAATGTGATAATAGCTCCAGACCTGCCAACAAGCTTGATTAGACAACATAAACAAGGCAGAACTAGCAATTAACGAAAAGACAAGGCATAACTGAAGGAATGGAGTAAAACCAGCCACGGAGACCGGGCCACTCTCCATCGCCAACGAGAAGAACAGGTGTGCCAACATCGCAACCCCCCAGGCATACTCGCCAACCCTCAACAAGTCAGCGAGGAATGGAAGGAACTGCAGGTGCACCCTATCCATCTTCGAGGCTAACAGAAGCGGGGTCAGGAAGAAAAGAAGGAACTGGCGGAGATCAAAGTCGGCTTGGATGGTACCCTCCTCGCCAACCAGGTGGTTCTTCACGCATTCCGTCAACACGTGAAGAACCTCCGCCACCAAGTCATCCTTTCCCACACTCGCCTTGCCCAATCCGAGCAAGTCCCCCACTTCTATGCGCTTCATAACGCGCAGTTCACCGGGGCAGTGTGGGATCAGATGACCCAAGAAATCTCGAACCATGGCCGAGTAGTCACAGTAGGTCTTGCCGGTAATGGTGCGACCATGAACACGAAGCCCTGTAATCCAGGAGACGTCCTCCAAAGTGGGCACCATGTGCCCCCAGGGAAAGAGGAAGGAATGGGTAGTATAATCCCATCTCTCCCTCAAAGCCTAGATCAAGGGGAGGTCCTCCCAGAAGGCGGTACAACGAAGCAACGGGCCGAAGCCCATCACATCCAGTCGCGCCTTCTGGAAGTCCTGTAACCCCTGGTAGGCGTGGAAGACCATCTCCCAGGATATCCTGGACTTGATCTTTCCCTGCATAAACGAACAACCATGTTAGAAGTAGCAGTTGATGAATAATTCAAAAGGAGAAGTGAAATTCAGATACCGTGATAGTCGGAGGCGGGTGAAGGGAAGGTGGCTCCGACGGGCCGGGATCGGCTGAGCTGGAAGCTCCACCATGCTCAACGCAGGATCTCTTCGTCATCTGCAAAATTTCTGAGCATTAAGATTGAGTCAGGAGCAGAAGAATGAAGAAGACGGGGCCTGGCGACCAGGTGCCCCATTATGGGGCACCTGGGCTAGGTGCCCCCTTGATAGGGCGCCTGCTAGCGCCCCATCAAGGGGGCGCTAGCTTCTGGCGTCCCATTGATAGGGTGCCAGGCAGAGCCTAGCGCCCCATCAAGGGGGCGCTAGGGCCTCACCCCCTTCTCTCTTCCCGTTCCGATCCGTAACAACTCCGGATCGGTTCGGTCCCTTCTGCAAAAACGAACAATATAGAATAAAATACAAGTTTGCAGTTGGAAGAAACTTACCCTAGTGTACGCATAGCATGCCACACACTCCATAAGGTCCTCGCTCAGTAAAAAAGCTCGAAAAGTCACTGGTGAAATGAAAGAAGGGTGCAAGGGTAGAAATATAAACTGTCACGGCCAAAATTTTCAAAATTTTAAAATCTTAACAAAACATGTTTGCAATCTATGTTCTTCACAGAAAATGTCAAATTGGCCAGTAAATATTGTCGATTAATTCTTTTTGCATATTTTCTGGCTACTAACATTGACAGGACTGAAACACAACTGGAATAAAAAGAATTACACTGATCATATCCTAGACCTACACTGATCAAGTCCTAGGAACAACAAAAGCAAAGGAGCTACAACTAGACACAACCAAAAGCAAATACAAGTCATCAACCACGAAGCTTTCTCAGTTTTGCTACATAACGACTCTTCCAAACTTTGTCTTCTTCTACGTTGGCACTTGGGGAGTAACTCCGGCTGATGCCCCTTATAGCGAGGATGCTTTGGCACTCTTCATTATCAGCCGCGGTGCCCAATTGTCTGTCTTTAACCGACGGGACGTGGGAGAGACGAGTTGAGCCGTGGTTGACCCAATTGCAGAAAACACTGATGTGGGTTGTAGATGATGAAGGAAGAATCAATGATCAAACAAAGATCTACTCCAGGGGTGGGAGAAGCGCTAACATCCTGGCACATGACAGCCTGGGTAGGATGGACAATCCCGGCACAGCTCATGGCAGAGAAGTACGCACACCAGTCAGCACGTGTCTTCACTGAGGGGAACTTGTTGATCACTTTGTAATCCATGCAGAGACGGTTGGTGAGAGGCTGAAGAGGGCTTCGAGCAAAGAGCCGAGAAACAATGGCCGGCCCGTAGCACACGTCAAAGTTAAAGTGCTAGTCAGCCCAGTACATGAACAGAAGGATGCTGCCAAACATAGGTCTGCCAACACTGGTAGAGGTCATACCATCATAAAGATAGCCCAACACAGAATGGTCTATGCACTCATTGGACCAAATACCTTGAATGCAAGAGAGTCAAGTAGGATCAAGCCACCCATCATCACATGGGTAGAGGAGTACAGAAGCAAGGCAGGCAGCAACACCCTTGGCTCCGAGCAACAGCAGATCTTCATTATCACCGGCACCCTGAATCATGCCAATGGACCAATCTGCCAGTGCCTCGGTGTAAATACGCCCACCTACCATAATGGACCGGGCCTCCCAGGTGGTCATGAAGCCATGAAGAAAGTCTAAACAGGTAACCGGACTGATAGGAATAAACATGGCCTGGCCATAACCAGGCTTAGCACGCAGCCCCAGAAACAGCTCCACCTCTTCCAAGAGAATAGTACATTCAAAGGAGTCGAAGACAAAGGTGTGTGTGTCGGGGTGCCACATTTCAAGAAGTGCACCCACCAGAGAAAAATCCCAGAAGTATTTGAGAAGATGGTTGGCATGGACCAGAATGCCAGAGAAACCCCACCCTCTCAGAATAGACTGCACATGAATGTTGATAGCGGCCATCAGTCGAGCAATCCACAACACGTATCCATAACGACAAGCGCCGGGGAAGATTGGAAGGTCCTGCAGAATAACCATGTGATTAGGAAAGAGAACTTCGTAACAAAACAAAGAAGGGATGCTTAATAAGGTCACTACTACTCCCATGGACACTCGGTTCCGGATATGACACGAAACCACGGAGAAACTCTTCATCTTTATTGAGCAAATCGGACAGGAGGAGGAAGAGACCATAGGAATGTCAGAAGATAAGAGGCACTGTAGCTGGTGTGGGGAAGAATAAGGGGGGGTCCCCCCTTCTTATAGCCACCAAAAAGCCACCTCAGGAAGGAGCAAGAACAAATTCTGCGCAGGTGCCCCAGTTATAAGGCACCTGGCGCCCTACAAATAAGTCACCTAGCGCCCTCTAATCAGGGCACTTGGCGCCCTATAATCAGGGCGCCTAGAACCCTACATATAGACCACCTATTTATAATCTCACGTATATTGTTGAAGACCTTGGGTCTAAGAGGGCTGAGTCTGAGAACCCCTTCAACAAAATCAATGAAGGATTCAGCAACTTTTTAGGCCCGCGGATAAGCCAAAGTCAAATAAGCGGGGACGATGGTGTCTTCATGGATATCCTGACCCGTTGCATTTGACCTATATCTTCAACTATTTTATACTTATTTGCATTTATTTAAACCCAACATGCATCATGCATCATTACGCATCATCTCATGCATCATCATAATCACCCCTCATTCCAACTCGACCATAACCACCCCAAGAAAAGACTGTTTATAGCTCTTAGAAGAGGCTTTGGTCTTCTAGAAAAAATCAGTTTCAACCATGTTTTCACGATGATTTCATCAAAACAAGAAGTTATTCCATTCTGAACTACACCGATATTTCTAAGTAAACCTTATGAATTTGAAAAATCCAACCTTGGTTGATTAGCTATCTCCTCTTTATTTTCGATGCATCTCTACCGAGTCCATCACACCATGCAGTTCGGATCCTAGTCAATAACAATTCTCCACCATGTGGGATTTTAGTTATTTACTTCTAAGTACTGTTCTTCTCTTTAGCCAATCAACCAAAGGGGAGGTTTCGATAAGACAAAAGGTAATCTCAGAGTCCGATAAAGTTTTATTCACTCGACTAGGACGATGAAGGCATGTCTAAATCTACACCTTAGCGTCATCTTTTCAATCCGTTACCACTTCATTCCACTACACCTCACTACGCTTCACTACATTCGCCTACGCTTCATTCATGCCACTCCCTTGCAAAGCCGACATCAAGGCGAGGTAAGCTGTAGACACGCAATTTTGGTGCAGTTGAAGAGCTTAAATTCTTGTTTTCATGAAGAATATTTGAGTAACCTTTCAAGGGAATCGAGTTTTCCATAAAAATCAAGTTTTTCGGCGCATTTCGAAGAAGATTCGATAGAGCGTTGACTAGGGTCAAAGCACCCTATATATAGGGCACCAGGCACCCTATAAATGGGGCACCAGGCACCCTACTTACAAGACACCAGGAGCCCTATAAATAGGGCACCTGGCACCTGGTCAAATTGACTCGACCGGCTGATTTGACCACTCACTGGGACTCGTCCTATCGATTTAACATGGTTCATGATGCTAGCACCCCATATATAGGGGGCTTTGCTGCGTGGAACTGTTTTTCGGAATTGACCAAAGTGCCCTCTTTTGGGCTATAACTAGGCACTCATTTGAAACCTGGGAGAGGTTCCAATTTGGTACCACCCTAGAGTCCATCCAATACTATGTTCTTGACCCCTTTGCATCCCCCATAAGCCTTCAAGCCGATCCAAATTCACCCCTCCAAAACACCAAAAACCTATTTTTTCTGCCACCTAGAAACATGAGTTTTCCTCAACTTTGAAGACCACTACATGTTTCTCCTCTTCCATCCAGCATCCAAATCCCCTACCATTAGCTTCATTTGCATATTAGCTACAAGGAGGAGCCTCTACGTCATCCCAAAAGTCGTCCAGCACTCCGGAGCGGCGTTGCGAAGAGGGGAAGAAAATATGCCCAAGCCAAACTTAGTGCTCCATATACAGGGCGCTTTGACCTTGGTCAATGCGCCCTATAAAGGGGGCACCTACAGTTGGCGCCCTATATATAGGCACTAGTAGGGGCAGAAGTCAGTTTTGCATTTTTCGGAGTCCGATTGCCCGTTCGATCAGATTTTTGTTCTTTGTTTTCATTTTTAAGCCTTTCATCACTTCATTTGGCATGCTTTAGGACATTTTACACCTTTCATATATTTAAAAACCTACCAAAAATAGGGGTTGGGATTCTGCCCCAATCCGGTTAGTTCATCCCCTTTTGCATGTTTAAGATCCATACTAAACATGATGCTATACTCTCACCAGAGCTAATGATTTTTTACTTGTTTTCGTGTTTTCCCGCAGGACATTCTTAGGTGAACCCGACCGAAGCAAAACTTCGACCCGATCGAGAACAAAGAGCTCACTAAAGCTCTCTTCTTTCGGTCGGCCAAGAGAGGAGAAGTTAGAACCTAACAATCTCCCCCTTCCTATTCCAAAAGGTACGACGGTCAAGCTTACTTTTCATTCCGTTCACTTTATATTTTACCATATTTTGGAGTCTTTGGCTCCTGGCGACCACACACACATACCACAAACTCTTTGCTCCAAGAAAGAGAGCAAACCACCACCGCCGCGAGCTGTTTCCGGGTGTCTACAATTGATAGAGAGAATCATGGATACTCTCTCATAAAATAAAATTACATAATAATTTGTTTATTCATGTTAAGCAATTGCATTAATGAACTTAAGTTTCTTCCTGATTTTAATTGCTCCAAAGGGTTTAAGATCGTGTTAGTACTTGAAGTTATTGATAGAGAGAATTATAGCTACCCTCTCATAAAAAAATGTATAATAGTCTAACATGAGCAATTTTATATATTAATGATTTTAAGTCTCTTTCATGTCTCTAGTTGCCCTGAAGGGTCTAGATCATGTTAGTACTTGAGATCAATATTTTATCAAGAGAATTAAGGTGACTCTCTCATCATAGAAAATTGCATTAAGATATATTTTGTAATGTATACATTGATTCAATGTATATATATTGAAAGGAATCAATAATTAACTAATTATTGCTTAAGCATGGAGAATCTTTTGCCCGAACGTAAGGTATCCCCACCCTCATGCATTCTTAGTTGATCATTGAATTAAAGTGAATTGTCATGAATTATTGATTGTCATGATGTTATAGATCTTTACTATGATATATTTATTTGCATCATGATAGTAATATGAGCTCTTTATGGTTATTTCAACTTTGACTCCTACTTCACTTCATACTCTTTTGTCTAAGATTCCTACACTGAATGGGTCCAATTACAGTGATTGGCATGAGCAACTTCTCATCACTTTAGGTTGTCTAGACCTTGATTTAGCCCTTCATATTGAGAAACCTACTGAGATTACAGATGAAAGCACTAATGATTAGAAGGTTCAATTTGAAAAGTGGGAGCATTCAAATATATTATAATTAATGATAATCAAGAGTTCTATTGTAAAAACCATCAGGGATTATGTACCTGATGGTGAAAGGGCATGAGAATTTCTTGATTCCATTGAACAACAATTTAGTGGGTCTGATAAGGCAATGGCTGGAATGCTCACTAATAAATTGACTTCTATGAAATATAATGGAACCAGTGGTGTTCGCAAGCACATTATGGAAATGTCTGACATTGCTGGAAAGCTCAAAACATTGGGCATGACTAATGATGAAACCTTCCTGGTTACATTTATTCTTAACTCTCTTCCAGTCAATTCTAAATCTCTTATAACACATAAGGAATCATGGAAATTGAATGAGTTAATTTCTGTGTGTGTGCAAGAGGAAAGAGATTAAAGTAAGAAGGATCACTGGTTGTTAATTATGCCTCTACTTCTCAACGGTTCAAACCTAGAAAGGAGAAAGGAAAATTCATTCCACCAAATATAGGAAAAGAGGAAGTGAAGAAAATAGCAAAAAAGAAATGCTATTTCTATCATAAGACTAGACATTTTAAGGCTGAATATCCAAAGCACAAAAGTTGGTTTAAGAAGAAAGGTAACTCTCATTTGCATGTTTGCTTTCAAACCAATTTCATGAATGTACCCTCTAATACTTGGTGGATTGATTCTAGTGCCTCTATTTAAGTTACTAATTCAATGTAGGTATTCCTTTCCAGTAGAAGGCCAACCCTTAGCGAGTCTTCCATCTTCATGGGCAATCTAACCAAGTCTAAAGTCAAAGCTATAGGGTCCTATAGGCTTCATATTGAGATTGGATACCATCTTGATCTTGATGATGTCTTTTATGTTCCATTAGGGTCTAGGAACTTGATCTCCTTATCAAAAGTTGATGTATTAAGTTATTCATTTAGTTTTGGTAACTCAAAATTTAATCTATTTAAAGACTCTATTTTAGTTGGTTCAGGATCTTTATGTGATGGTCCTTATAAAATAAATATAGATTGCTCATGTTGTGATGTTTTGTACACCTTGAATGTGAATGTTAGTGTCAAATGTGGTATGATCGATGATAGTTCCTCATTCTATGGCATAAAAGATTAGGTCACATATCGAAGGAAAGAATGCTAAGATTCGTGAAAGATGGAGTGTTACCCACTCTTGACTTTACTAATTTTGGCACTTATATTGATTGTATAAAAGAAAAACAAATCAAAACCTAAAAAAAGAATGCCTTAAGGTTTTAGAAACTTCTTGAATTAATCCATACTGACATTTGTGGTCCTCTTTCTCCTTGCAAAGGAGGTGAACAGTATTTTATCACATTCGTTGATGATTTCTCACGGTATGGCTATATTTTCCTGCTAAAAGAAAAGTTTGAGTCTTTGAAGTCTTTTAATATTTTCAAAGATCTTGTAGAGAATAAATTGAATAGGAAAATTAAGGTCATGAGTTTTGATTTTATCTTTACGTAGGAATTAAAATCACTGATAGCTAATGATGTAATAAAAGATATAAGATAGAAAGATGTTATGAATGATAAAATTAAATTTATATAAAAGAATAAAAATGAGAATTGTATATTTTCAGAAAGATAAGAAGGCCATTAGTGTCAAGTGGATATATATATATATTTATATATATATATAAGACAAGAAGTATACAAGAGAAGTGGTTAAATGACTCAACTCAAGATTGGTGAATGCAAAATACAGTGAAATTGAAAAGGATTCAATATTATATCTCGTTGCCCAATGAGAGATTATTCACTTGATTATATGTGAAATGAGCCATTTGGAATAGTTCTTTTGATAAAAAAAAGTTTATGATGATCAACCATTAGGGTTTGTGAGAAAAAACATAAAATAAAATTTATAAGGCTCAAGAGAAGACATTCTAAGACTTGATACAAACACCTAGTGTATAGAATGATAGATATAATAGTTACTTTTAATAAAATATATTTTTTAAGTGTTCTTCTAAACATGCTATTTATGTGAAGTTGAATACAACTAGAGATATCTTGTTTGCTTGCTTGTATGTGAATGACTTGATTTTTATTGAAAACAATCAATAAATATCTAAATAATTCATGGGGAGGATTATTAAATTATTTTAAATGATTGATAATAGGAATATGTCTTACTTCTTTGGGATTGAGACGAAAAAAGTTATTAAAAGTTTATCTTTTGCAAAAACGAATTATTCATAAAAAGTTAAAGGTGCAATATTCAAGATTGCGAATCTATCAACATTCTCATAGAAAAGCGATATCAAATTACCAAAATATAAAGATGGCTAAGAGGTTGATTCTACTTTCATCCAAAGTTTAATTGAAACTCATAGATGCTTAAGTTGGGAAACATATCAAATGTTCTTTATGATATTATTCTAGTAAGTTGATATATAGGAGAACTAAAGTTTTCATATTTCAAAAATACTAAAAGGATTCTTTACCATATATCAGAAGTACATTGATGATGTTTAATAGATTCTAGAATGAAAATTTATGTAATAGGTATCAATGTCATTGGTTATGAGGCATTTTGTAACCACCCCTAATTATAATAAGGCATTTTAAAGAGTTTCACGCACTATAGGAAAAGTGGTTACTAGGGACGGATTAATGGCAACAACTTCCAAAAGCCATCCCCAATAACATTAGTCACAACTTCTTTGGTCATCCCTAATAAAACTATAGCCAGATGCTCAATTATTGTGACGGATCATAAAATAAGCCATTGTCAGTAAGCTGACTAACGATGACTTAAGCCATCACATAAGCATATTAAAATTTCAAAACCCACTCGACAGGGGTCAGTAGTGATGGCTTCAATAAGTCGTTGCAACTGACAATTACTAGCAATGGCTAAAGTCGTCGCTAGTGCCCACACCCGACCATTGAATGGTCGGATAGAAGTGGTGATGGTTGTTCAAATGTACCAATGTTGTAAGAGTTTTTTTTTTTTTAATCCGAGACCCCCTTGCCCTCTCTCTTTCAATCTCTCTCGAGCTCCTCCCCAAGTGGTTGTTGTCACCACTGCCTGCATTGCTGCCACTTGTGCTACTAGCCATCCCCGCTGTCAGCCATCTTCATAAACTATCTCATGTGCCTAGGCTTGCACCATTGCTGTCGCCACCAGATCTCCTCCTATAGGTACCAACTAACCTAAACAAGTTAGTTTATGAGTTTTTACGTATAGTTTTATGATATTCGGGTTCTTTGTGTGGGGATTTACCTTTTATAGATAATTTATTACGTTTATAGATGGTTGGTTGAATGTCATGTTTTCTCTAAATTGGATAGTTATAGAAACCAAATATATCAATTCTATATCCATTTTTTATTTTAAAAATTATTTAGACATATATTACAAATTAATACTATACTAATAAATTATGAAAATGTTGTCATATAAGTGATAAAAATAAATTTTTTAAAAAGATTAGACCATTTTTAGTAGTTATATAAGATTTATGAGTTCATTTTTAAATAAAAATAATAAATATTTTAAAATTTATATTTAAGAAATTATCAAATTCAATCCCACTTCCAATAATAAAATCAAAAACAATAAATTTTAAATAATTACTTTTTATGTTTAATAGGGCAATACTACTATTTATTTAGATATGCCTTAACTGATAGAAGGATTTTAATAACTAGAATCTCTTAAAAAGAAAAGGTATATGTAAATGATAAACTAGATGCATCTGGTTTTTAGCCAAATAAAGAATTTCATGTAGAAGAGTGGAAGACAAAAAAAACTTTCTCTCCTTCCTATAATTAAAAAGGAGGACGATGAGTTAGTAAAATAATTTTTTTATAATGATTTGAGATTTGATATTACTCATATTTTACAAGAAATATTTACCTATAAATATAATTACACTAGAATTTGCAAGAAGTACTTGATACCATGATTATTACACCAACAATAAATATATAGCCCGAGGATCCTCTAAAATGTTTTCTTTCACAAAATGAAGTTTGAAATGTTTTGAACTCTTAGATATTTGCTTTAATCAATAATTTATGATATATGTATAGAATGAATTTTTTATCATCAATTCTATATGAATTTTCTAGAAAATGTTTAAATTACTTCATTTCTATAGAAATTTTATTTTCTAAAAATGCAAATTTAATATATGATAAAAAAGATTAACCTTAGTTCTATTTTATCTTTGCAATAAGCTAGTGAAAAAAAATGTATACCCTACAAGTTAATATGTGATATGGTTTCACATTCTTTGTATCATCTTATTCAATATTAATGGCATTGTCTTCATTACTTGTACTATCTACCATAGAAAAAGCACCTTATCTGTCCATTAAACTGGAATTGAGAGAGTCAGATTCTGAAGACGAAGTGGCTTAGGCTTAGTAAGACTAAGGGAAGAAGTGGTTAGTTGAACATAGTGAGACTAAGGGACAGGCTTCCTTCTTCTATGAGTCGAAGACAGCCTCGAAGCGCCAAACAAACCAATAGACTGACCCTACCCAAGCCTTTTCCAGGCTGCAAGATCTCAGCCAAATGAGCCTAATCATAACAATTCAAATCAGTGGCGGTCATGAACCGCAAACAAGACTCTTTCGAAGCAAAAAGTTGCCTGTCCACTACGTCCGTTTTCTTGCTTGCGCCCTTTGTCACACTGGTCTTGATGTTTTCGGGAGGAAGGGGGCAAACACTCTTTATTAAGGAAACAAGTCCTCCTGGTAATCACTGGACGATTGACAATAGTTGACAAGTTTAGTTGTCACTCGGAGCCACTCTGTCAACAAAACAAGCCCTACTCTTGTTCATCATGCGCCTTGTGTGCTTTGTATTCTCTATCGCTTGGGAATAAACGATCATGATGTAGCAAGGTTGTGATAACTTTCTTCAAGCGGATCAACAAAGGCGAGATCCGCTCACTTGCCCACCAACTCGTCTCTTATACGATGAAACTAAGTCCATCAACTATATAAGAAGAGAAGATAGAGAGGTAGAGGACAATGGGTCTTGAACAGTTGGCGTGGATTGATGGTTTGGCAGAGGACTCTGCACTATGCCCAGGTCCTTAGAGGCGGCAGGATGATTAAGGCCAGCAATCGCCACTAACCCTTCTCTCTCAATAGCAGCTAGATTGCTCAGTGGCTAGCCTTGGGCAGCATAATCATAGACCTCGTCGTGGCCACTTTTCTCTTTGTCACACCACGTATACAATGATGATTGAATCATTATAAGATCATGATAATGAGATCAATCATAAAGGTTCCTAGTCGTAGGATCCTCGAGACAGGACATCAAGGATCCGGTAAGACTAGTATATATGATATCTTCTCATATGAAGAGGATGACCGATCTCATTAGTCATCAGTGTGGGGACACTAAGATACATGTATAGGTGCTCAATAGAGAAATGAGTTCACTGAACTGACCAGTATAGAATCCATGAATAGTATCTTACCGAACTATTGATCGGGGTATTCTATCATCACGATTACACGGTTGAATCGTTGACTTGAGTTGCCAAAGATGTCTTATCGGACGTACCATGTACTTTGACTATTGATTTATGGATCACTTAGTATTGTGGTTATATATATTTAATGGATTGGGTATATGGGAATCTCGGTGGAGGCAATTGAGCGGACAATAGGGGATCATCCACTCTCAATAGGAGAGAGAGAGAATGTCTTATGGATAGTACTCTAAATCATTGGTCAAGGTAGATAGGATAATTGGAAAAAAAAATTTAATTGATTCAATTACGAGTACAAGATTCTATAGGGTTAGTATATTTAGGAGTTGACAATCAATGCCATACTCCTATCCAACCGGGACATTGAATAGATAAAGATTTATATCCGTGTGGTAACCGATGATGGAAAGGCTCTTTGTAGAGGAGATCATCTCCGAAGCCATTTGGGATCATAGGATGTGAATTGTACCCTTTATGGTCGGTAGGCCGTTAAATCTATTATAAGATAATAAATTTAATTTAAAAGAAGTTGTTTCTTTAATTAGGCCTCAATCAAATGGGCTCTCGGGCCTAGAAGGTCACACATATAAGGACTAATTCGTAAGTTTGGGGCTTGAGTTAATTTATAGGACAAGGAGGGTTTTTTGTAAAAAATTCTTAGTTCTATAAATAATGGCGATGAGAGCATAAACACTATCAAGCCAAGGGAGCTCTCTGCGCTCCAGCCACCCTCCTTCGTCGTCTCCCACCCTAGCAGCAACCATTCGATGGTGGAGTTCCGTTCAGGACGAGTGGTCGACGTCAGCGCAGAGGAGAACCCACCTTCAGAGGTGGTTTGTATGAATACGACTAGAGACCGCACGCTTAAGCAGCTTGGAGTGCGTGAGAACGCTCAATTTTTTCTGATCAATAGAGATTATTTGAATCCCACAAAGGTACGAATTCGAAATTGTTTCGAATACCGATTTTGGTGACATCGTTAGGTTCTGATCCAAACCAATATATTGATATACAAAGAATCAGAAATTTTCTATTGCACCAATCTGAATGGACCGATTCCTTACAACTAGTTTGTTAATGAGCAAAGTAATCCTATTGGTGGAGAGAAACTTATAGTTTCTAAAAAGTACAACACCTAAAACTCACTTAACAGAGGTTTGCAACTCACTATCATCACTCTTATGGCCACAAAATTTAAAATAAAGTACTTAGTAAATTAGCTCTATCATCCTCTTAACATAAAAGTAAAATATTTTGTTATAACCAATTTCATTTGGCCATAATAGTTTTAGAAACCAATTCAAATCAATTTTTGGTTTTAATTAATTTGTAAAGGCCATAAATTAAGAAAATCAGGTTAAATTGTCCAAAATGGCTTTGAAAACCAACTCAAATTGGCTTATAGTTTTAATCAGTTTGTAATAGCCATATATCTCGACAATCGGTTTGAATTGGCCAAAATGGCTTTGAAAACTAATTCAAATGGGCTTTCAGTTTAGTTTAGCCCAAAATGGCATTAATGTACCAATTAAAACCAAAAACCAATATTGATTGACCATAATGGTTTTAGAAACCAATTCAAACCAAGCTCCATATTTAATCATTGTTACAACCTTAAATTAAGGAAATCAGTTTGAATTGACCAAAATGTCCTTGAAAACAAATTTAAATCAGTTTCCTATTTGGTTTGGCCCAAAATAGTGTCAATGTACCATTAAAACCAGAAACCACTTTGATTGCCCTTAGAAACCAATTAAAATCGGTTTCTGATTTTAATGGTTTCTAACGGCCTTATATTAAGGAAACCAATTTGGATAGGCCAAAATGGTTTTGCAAACCAATTCAAACTAGATTTCAGGTTGGTTTGGCCCTAATGTGGTGTTAAAAACCAATTAAAACTAGAAATTGATTTGAACTGATCATTTTGGTCGTTTGACTGCAAAAATATGCCGTGAAGCCAAACTGGAACTGGTTAGGTCAATCCTAACTAGTTTCTAGTTTGTATTAGCTTAAATGGTCAGAAAACCCCAAAAATGAAGTAAGAACCCAAAACCAATCAAATGACAATCGATATTTGATCTTTTAGGGCTTTCAATGCCAACTTGATTGAATGTTTATCTCATGTTGGCTCTCTTTTTTTATTTCCAGGTAATTTCAGAGGACATTTTTGTTTGAGTCTTACTTCTTTCATATGAGATTTTGTTTTGTACAATTCATTTTTGTTTTATATAATTGTTCATTATTCCATATATCTTTTTTTATATTTCTAAGTGAAAAATTAGTCTAGATGAGTAGCTTAGACAAGTTTTGGATACATTTCACCAACATATTCAATCCTATATCTCTTCAAGGAATAGAGGAATTTTTAAGTTATGTTTGTTTTTAATGAATGTAGGACCCGATTTAGACATGGGCATGACAAAAGTTTAATTCAATATCCTGAAAAATGGTGTTCTAACACTTTTATTTTTAAAAAATATATAGTTAAATAACATTTAATATGTGATAACATATGGTCACATTATCGAATGTGAAAAAGTCACAATGAAATAGAACTTAGTTTAAGCAACGAATATGAAATTCAATTAAATGAATCACAAGATGAAAATGTTAATGATGAAGTGATACAAATGTTTGAAAATATTCAAAATATTCAATAAACATCTAAACATAATGAGGATGAATCAAGTTTAGAAGCACATAAATATTTTCAATTATTAAAAAAAGTCAAAACACCTTTATATGAACATTGCACAAAAATATTTAAGTTAAAACTTATTTTAAAGTTGATTTAGTTGAAGTTAGTAAATGGTCTGATTGAAAAATGTATAAATAATATATTATCTTTATTTATGCAAAGGTTTCTAACACTTGATATGAACTTAAAAAACTTGTTAAGAATGTATGACTTAGAACAAAATAGATGCATCTAAAAATGATTGTGTTCTCTTTTGAATTTGGGCCTAAATGGCCTTGAAAGCCCAAAATTGGGTTTGAACCCCCTTCCATGGTTGTTTAGGCTAATACAAGTAAGAAATTAGTTTGGACTGGCCGAAATGGCCATGGAAGCCCAAAATTGGGTTTGAACCCATTCCATGGCCGTTTAGGCAAATGCAAGCCAAAAATCGATTTAGATTGACCAAAATGGCCATGGAAGACCAAAATTGGGTTTGTACCCATTCCATGGCTGTTTAGGCCATTCCAAGCCGAAAATCTTTTTGGATTTGTCTTAAATAGCCATCGAATGCGTTTAAGACTAATCTAAGCCGGGAATCTGTTTGGATTGGGCCTATACGGCCATGGAAACCCAAAATTAGGTATGAACCCATTCTATGGCCATTTAGGCCAATCTAAGCCAAAAATTGGTTTGGATTTGGCCTAGAAAGACATGGAAGCCTGAAATTATGTTAGAACCTATTCCATGACTGTTTAGGCCAATCCAAGATGAAAATTGGCTTGGATTGGACCTAAACAACCATGGAAGCCCAAACTTGGGTTTAAACTCATTCTACGACCTTTTAGGCCAATTTTAGTTGGCAATCGGTTTGGATTGGCCTAACTTGCCACAGAAGTCCAAAATTGACATAAAACTTATTGGATGTGTATGCTTTCAAAACATATCGCTATGGCAATTAATCATGGGTATTCTAGTTGTTGCTCGATATAAATGAACATCGGATATTCACACTAACCAACAGAGAGGGGTCAAAAATGAATTTTCACAAAATTTGAACCTCGATTCTATTAATTTTACAATATCACCAAACTATCTAGTATTATTATGGGATATCACCTAGTTTACTAAAAAATTTGAACATCGATCTTTCAAACTTAAAAACAAGGTTTCCATAGTTTGTTTCTATCAAGGCCTCTATAAGTCTCGATCTATGGAGTATTCCTATCCATCGATCGAGTGAGTTGTACCTTTATCCCAAAACCCAAAATACCCAAGTAACACAACATGTGGTGACTTTGTGATAACCTTAGGTAATTGGAGATTGGAGTAAAAAGAAGCGATCCTACAAGTGTTGAGTAGACAATTTTAACAATCCATTAATGTAAGGGTTGAACAAAATCATTGTTTAATCATTCAACCTTTGCATAACTTGTTTGTTACACCAAAATTGAAAACAACAAAAAAAATTAAAAACACTCAAAAAAATTAAATTTTTACTTAACTTGTTTGTCAACAAAAATTGAAAACAACAAAAAAAATGAAAACACCCAAAAATAACAAAAAAAAATCCCATGCTTACATTGAAAAATAGCATGACTATGAGACCCATATTAGGAAGCGCCATTGGCATGGCAAGTCACTACACTGAACAAAAATGGGAGATGCAACTGACATATTTGACGAGCACAATCAATCAAGCCCATGCCACATGTGGGCCCACATCCCAGCCAACTGAAGATCTTAATTCTATCAAGAGGCCCCTTGCCTCCTATATCACTCCTGATACACTCCTAACTGTTTGTGCCCTCATGAAGATTGACTATGCTCCCAATGAATATGGTCAACATGTTTTCATTCCTCAATCAATAGCCCATCAAGCCAATGCACTCCTAGTCAATCATTCTTATACCAGGCATGTTTCTCCTCTTCATCCTCATTCAAGTCTAAGCCCAATCAACCTGACCTTGGTCCATACTAGTCCCCCTCAGCCTTAGACCTATGCACACATTCTCTCCCTCTTTTCTTCACATTTGGGGACAAGCTCACATTACATGGACTTAGCCTATTCAAGTCCCTTTGAGTTTGCAACACACATTTCTGGTTCTACTCATTCAAGGTCAGATCATGCTCACTTTGTTTCACTAACCTACCTCTCATTCGAGTGTCTTCTACACCCCTTATAGTGCAACTTTTTTCTCCGAGCACTCGACAACCTTTGACCAATCAGGCCCTACTCGACAAGATCAATCAAGTAGAGAAAAAAAATAAGGAGCTCAAATGCCTATTGGATTCGATAGCAACTCCTAATGTCACCATCCCTTACCTTCCTACCATCCATCTCCCTCCCTAAGAGATGTCAATATTTCATCGCTATGATGGTACACGCAACCACTCATTCATGTTAAGAACTTCATGTATGAATTATCAGTGTGGAAACATGATCATAAGACCCTTGCTTTACTCTTTAAATGATCATTAGATGGGTCAGCATTGAAATGGTTCTATTCACTTGAATTGTTGTGGTCAAGTCAACATTCTTATAATGGTACATGGACCAGTTGGCCCAACCTATTCGATTACTAATTTCATTGTTGAGAAAATGAAAGATGATGAGGATTACATGCAATATGATGATAAATGGAGATCAATGGCCGACAAACTAAAAAATACAATCTAAGAGACCGAATAAGTCAAGATGATCATTGCCAACACCACACCAGCTCTGAGAAATAATTTAGTTTTGCATTATCCTAAAATCATGCATGTTTTATATAATGGGTGAGATACATTCAAGCTCAAGTCAAGGATGCACCCAAAATTAGGTATGAACCCATTCTATGGCCATTTAGGCCAATCTAAGCCATAAATTGGTTTAGATTTGGCCTAGATAGACATGGAAGCCTGGAATTAGGTTTGAACCTTTTCCATGACTGTTTATGCCAACCCAAGAAGAAAATTGGCTTGGGTTGGACCTAAATGACCATGGAAGCCCGAACTTGGGTTTGAACCCATTCTATGACCTTTTAGGCCAATTTGAGTTGGAAATTGGTTTGGGTTGGCCTAACCTGCCACAGAAGTCCAAAATTGACATAAAACCTATTTGATGGCCATCGAGCCCAATCCAAGTTGGAAATCGGTTTGGATTGGCTTAACTAGCCATGAAAGTTGAAAATTGGCATAAAACCCATTTTATGGCAATTTAGGCCAATCCAAGCCGAAAATTGATTTGGATTGGCTTAATCAGTCATTTAACTCAAAAAAATCAACCAAGCCATTGTAACCACTTTGATTATGTTGTAGATAAAAAACTTTAGTAAGAGTTGTCATACATATAAGAATGGTATGGCTGGTGGATCCACCGATATGTTAAGTGAATCTCATTCACAGAGAGACCCACCTTCCAATACATCTCATCTGACACTAGCCTCACTTTTATCGCCTGGACCATCTTGGGCGATGGTCTCTCACCCTACTCCATCGACACCTGCATTTACAAAGAGTCTCTTTTCCATTACCTCTAGTATATTTTTTATTAACTTTTGTGTAGTCATTATAGATGACACTCTCTAATATGCCCTATTTTTTTTTTAATTAGCTACAACTACGAGATGTGGGAGAGGTCCAGCCCAACCACATAATGTGAGAACATTAATGCTTAGAGAGACCTTGAACATTTGACTGGTGGGAGGATTGGGTGTAGGCCTAAATGGCCAAGAATTTGTCTCCTACCTTAGAATCTGCAACATGGTGCTTTGCAACTTATGAAAAAAAAAAACAACATCACCCTTGAAAATGACAAAAAAGAAGCCATTTTTAAATATCTTAAGGTAAACACAATTTTTTATATATATGACATTTTTAAATTAGTATTAATCCTTAAATATTATGAAACAACATTTTACCTTTGAGTGGTCTCCATCTATAGATGTAGAAATTTTAAGACATATAAGAGAGATGTAAAAAACAAAAAAAAAATCATTTAAAGAAAAAGGTAATAAGTCATATTTATTTCTTTATCTCATTATTGTCTATTATACCATTTAAAATTTTTGTATGTAGTATTTTACAGGATGCTTACTGGAGAAGGCATGTGAGCTTGTGCCTTCACAATACAACTTGGAGCAATAGCACCATAGGTGTGAAATATGGGCCAAAGATGAGAGTGAGGTAAAAAAAATTCATTTGACTTTTTTCATTTCAACATGACATTTTTAACAATAATTAACACCTTCTAATTTTTTTAGGCGCTTAGTCAGAAAAATAAAAGCAATAGGGCTTATTTAACTCTGCCTTGTAGAAGAGAAAGAACAAACATTCATCAACTCAAGATAGACTTTGTAAGTATTTTAATCTAGTATTATTTATTCTTGAGTACCACATAGTCAATGTATTTTAATACTTTTAATCTAAACATACACAAAAGGAAGGATGCCACCCTACCTGTCCAGAGGTCTTCGAGATAACCCAGACACATAAAGAGGTGGATGAATCTATTGTTTGGAGTAATAATGAAAGTCATGCCATAATGATAAATATTTAAATTATAGATATTTAATATCACCTTTGATTTCAAATAACACCTGACAATGAACTTACACTTTTAAGATAATATGTGCCAATTGATGAATGTCCCCCAATCAAAGGAATTGGATGTTGGGATTTCCAAGCATCCATTATTTGCTTGGGATGCATTTCTCGCCATCTTTGGCAAAGATAGGCTGGGGAAAATTCGATGTGAGGGAGAGGACATACCCAAAACATATGGTATGGTGTAAGCAGTGGAGGTGCGAGTACCTCCACAAGTCTAGTTGTCAAGGAGTTATGCAGAAAGTGAAGAAGTAAAGTAGTCTATTCGATAATCAAGTAAGCTAAATTGAGAAGCAAAACTTGGTGATTGTCCCTTTGCGAAAAAAACTGAACGACTAAGAAAAGAACTTCCAGAATACAATGGAACAGCTAACACAACAAATGTTAGTCAAGATTAATTAGAAACTTCTCCCACTAGTGATCCATCGAGCTAGAGGTCACCTCCAAGACCAAGAGAGAAAAAAGATGGTTCATATGATGCCGATGGTAGTGATGAGAACAAGGACGAGGAGTGATCATTTGTAGATGATGAATAAGAGACTTCCCTTCTCTATGTTATTTTTATTGCATGTATATATATATATTTGAATTTTAAACATTACAATTTATAGTTGTGTGAATGTGACTATGAGTTGGATATAAATTGATTAAATAGATTATTTTATTTGAATTGTAAACATTGTACAAGAAATACAAGTTTTGTATATTCATGCAAGATTGTAGCCCTATATAAATTATTTTATTTATTAATAAAAAATTACTTTTTTTGTTTAAATAGATTATTGGCGATAGTTTGAAGTCATCGCCAATAGTTATTCCTTATCTGAATAGATTCTGGCAACAACTGGCAAGCGTCCCCAAAAAAGTTACTAGTAATGACTTACTAGCTGTCATCATTAATCTGATTGTAGACGGCTTGTAAGCTGTCACTAATAAATATATTTGCGACAACTTAAAACCATTGCCAGTTACTTTTGTGGCAATGGTTGAACATAAATAGTCATTAATATCATTGGTGATGATTTTATTTGTGATGGCCTTGTGATAGCTCTAAGTCATTGTCAATATGTATTGGTAACAATTTTTGCCTTGTTAGCGACAAATTTCAACCACCACCAATAGCTCATTTTTTTGTAGTGCACGCATAAAGGTTATACCCAATATATGTATATATATATAGACACACACATGCATGTGGCTACTTGTTCATTGCTAGAGTCTTGTAAAAAGAATTTGAATTTATGCTTTGTGTTGTTTACTTCCTTTTCTATTATCCTTAGTTTATTTCGCTTGAGAGAATAAGATCACTTCGACTTCCAACACACAATATGCTTCTGTTTTACCTATAATAGAAGTAACATTTTATGAGATGGAATGACATTAATTACGTTGTTGAGAAATTTTGTTTCTTACTCAAAATAATATATGTTGGATCTACACATATATATACAAGTCACCCAGATGAAACATATTAAATAAATAAGAGCCTCATAATATATACTTGTGTCTGCATGGAAAAATTAAACTATCTTCACAAGACAATTAAAGTGATCCCAACTTTTATTCATTGGTGTTGAAGGTTAGGCAACATCAACTGCAATGAAGTCTACCCTCTCAGGAGCGACATTCAGATTTGTGTAATTGATGCCATCCATGACACTTCCACATGAGCACTAATTCTTCAGATAGGAACAATCCTATATTTTACTATTTCTCAATTGTCTTAGTTAGATATATGTGGCCAAACAAAGATGGTTACTTTTGTAGTCTAAATCCTCTCAGTCTCCTTGTGAAGGGTATTCCTTTCCCCAGACAAAAAAATCATGACATCTGACTACATAAAACACATTGTAGATGGGATATAAATGTGAAGATTTTACACTAATTGATTGTCAAGGATAGCAGAATTTCTTCGACAAGAGAAGAAGGGATCCAAACTCTTAACTTTTGGAGTGTTTGAACTCATACCCCGTGGAAGTCAATGTACCTGAGAAGTGATTCTCACTCCTTGGTGGATATCTAATCTCGTTATGTTGCATCCTCCTCAACTTCTACGTACCCTCATCTTATAAAATATACAATTGGATACATTTGTAACTGATATTGTTTTTACTGGTTTACATGTAATTGTTACAGTTTCCCGCCATTGCTTCGGGAACCTTCTGTAAACACTTATATATTGAAATGTCTTTGAACACTGCATCGATACGATGCAGCTTGCCTATTTCCAGTCTTCCTCTGTTTGTTCTCTGGTTCTCTTCCGCTCGTCTATTGCCTATTTCCAGCTTGCCTATTGCTTCGGGAACCTTCTGTAAACACTTATATATTGAAATGTCTTTGAACACTTCATCGATACGATGCAGCTTGCCTATTTCCAGTCTTCCTCTGTTTGTTCTCTGGTTCTCTTCCGCTCGTCAATCCTGGTTTCCAGTTGCTATTCTTGGAGCTGACGATCAGCTCCATCTTCAAGTACGCAAGGTACAGAGGAGTTCAAGCTGCGTAATCGTCTCATCTTACTTGGTATCAGAGCAGGTTCTTTCCTGATTCATGGAAGAATTTACTCGTAACCTAGGTACACCAAGTGATCTTACTGGTTTTAATCGGGAAATAGAAAATCCTTTTAATCTTACTTCCTCGGATAATCCGGGAACTGTCCTAGTGTCAGATCCACTGATTGGGGACAATTATATCTCCTGTCAGAGATCCATGACTGTGGCGCTCTCTGCCAAGAACAAGCTAGGTTTCATAAATGGAACCATTATCAAGCCGTTAGCTACTGATCCAACTTATTTCTGTTGGGAACGAGATAATATGGTTCTATGTTGGTTATTGAATTCCGTACATAGAGATTTAGTATCTTCTGTGATCTATTGTGATACTGCATATGAAGTTTGGAGTGATCTGAAACAAAGGTTTTCTCCGGCTAACGGACCAAGAATTTTAAGTTTAGAGAGGTCAATTGCTACTTTAAAACAAGGCAACGATTCTGTGGTTAAATACTTCAATACGTTGAAGGGTTTTTGGGATGAACTTGGACAATTGAATGGCTGCTCTGATGAGAGTGCTAGTGATCAAAGAAAATTGATGCAATTTCTGATGGGTCTTAATGATATATATGCTGGAGTACGAAGTCAAATCTTACTCATGGAACCCATGCCACATGTTTTCAAAGCATATTCTCTTGTTTTGCAAGATGAATCTCAACGTTTAATTCATACTAGTGAAAGTAATGAGGTTTCTGCCATGCTGAGTAAGAGTTTTCAGTTAAAGCAAGAAGATAAGAAAAATTGGTGTTCTCATTGTAATATACATGGGCATGTGAAGGAAAAATGCTTTAAAATCAATTCTCCAAGATGTACATTATGTAATATTATTGGGCATACATGTGAAGCATGTTATCTCTTGAATGGTTTTCCTGAAGGTTATAAGAAAAAGAATTTCAAGAAGGGGTCACAATTCAATTTGACAGAGAATCAATTTGTCAATTTAGTTAAACTTATGGATGCAGCAGAGTCCAAAGTTCTTCCTCAAGTTAATGTTGTTCAAAATGAAAGCAATCATAAAACAGTTCCCTGGGTTTTAGATTCTGGTGCCACAACACACATAGTGTCTTCATCTGCTGGAAAATTGTTCCAAGAAATTGGGAATTCGCCCAATCAGCCATCAGGTATCTGTCTTCCAGATGGTTCGTGCATTCTAATCACAGGTTCTGGTATTGTGAAGATAAATGATAATTTTAGTCTATCTACATGCTATTTAGCACCAGCTTTTATGAACAACTTGATATCTGTCAGTCAATTAACTAAGGAAATGGGTTGTTCTATTACATTCTTTCAAAATTATTTCACAATTCAGGATATGTCCAACAAGGAGATTGGGCGGGGCCTTGAACGAGAAGGTTTGTACTACATGACCAAGATGGAACCAGCAGCCTTTACTGTTCAGACTGATAATCAAGAAGTTTGGCATCTTCGGCTTGGTCATATCTCAAATGGGAAGATTAAACATTTAGCTAATCAGTTGAATTTTTTTTTTTCCAGAATAAAATGCTAGATATGTCCTATGGCAAAACAGACAAGGTTACCTTTTGATGTTAGTGAAACTAGTTCTTTAGCACCTTTTTCTCTAATACATTGTGATGTATGGGGACCATATCACATTGAATCCAAAACAGGAGCAAAGTATTTTATTACTATTGTGGATGATTTTTCACGTTTTACTTGGACTTATATGATGAAATTTAAGTCTGAAACTTCTCATATTCTGAAAGAGTTTATTAACTATGTTCAGACTTTTTTTGCTACCTGTATAAAGATCCTCCGGATTGATAATGGTACAGAATTTATGAACAATGAATTGCAAACTGTGTTGAAAGAAATGAGAATTATTCATCAACAAACTTGTGTATATACCTCTCAACAAAATGGTATTGTTGAAAGGAAACATAGACATCTTTTAGATGTAGCAAGAGGACTTAGAACTCAGTCTTCACTTCCAAAGATTTTTTGGAGTGATTGTATTTTGACAGCTACATACCTTATTAATAGACATCCTATGAAGAAATTGGAGTATAAAACACCATTTCAAGCATTGTTTGGAAAGGCACCTGATTACAGTAGGCTGAAGGTTTTTGGTTGTTTATGTTATGCATCAACTTCGCATTTACAGTCGGATAAGTTTGATGATAGAGCAAAGGCATGTATCTTTGTGGGATATCCGCCACATAAAAAAGGATACAAACTATTTTATTTAAAGACAAAAAAATATTTTGTTAACAGAGATGTGAAATTCTGGGAAGATGTTTTTCCTTATAAGCATTACAAAAAAGAGAATAGAGCTGTTTCTATTCCACTGTCTATTGAGGATTCAGATATATTCAATGTTTCCAACACTGGTTTTACTTCAAATACTCTTAAGTCTTCAAGTACAAACAATACAAATGATAACTTACAACATGTGGATGCAACTGATAGTTACATGCCAGAATCGATTATGCCAAACAAAGAAGTCCGAACAAGAAGAAGACCTTCTTATCTGAATGATTATATTACAAGTCTTAATGTACCTGGGAAAAGTGTATACTCTATTGACAAGTTCTTGGCATATGACAAATTTAATTTAGGTCATAGAGTTTTCTTGGCAAATATTACAAAATAAATTGAGCCTCGTTCTTACAATGAAGCTAGTCTTGATCCAAATTGGAGGATTGCTATGAAGCAAGAATTGGATGCTTTAGAAAAAAACAAAACATAAGAAATTGTTGATTTACCCAAAGGAAGAAGAACAGTTGGCTGCAAATGGGTCTATAAGATCAAATATCACTCTAATGGGGAAATTGCTAGGTATAAAGCTCGCCTAGTTGCTAAAGGCTATTCTCAACTTGAAGGGTTGGATTATCATGATACATTTGCGCCGGTTGCTAAACTAGTGACTGTAAGGATGATGCTTTCTATTGCTTCCATTAAGGGATGGTCATTGAATCAACTTGATGTGAACAATGTTTTTTTGCATGGAGATCTTGATGAAGAAGTATACATGGCAATTCCACCAGGTTATTCAAGACAGGGGGAGAATATGGCATGCAAATTAAAAAAATCTCTTTATGGTCTGAAACAGGCTTCAAGGAATTGGCATGCAAAACTCACTTCAATTCTTATTAGTTTGGGTTTTAAGCAATCAAAGGCTGATTATTCTCTTTTTAGTTATATTGAAGAGAATGTTCAGATTTTTATACTGGTATATGTCGATGATATTTTGCTTACAGGTAACTGTCAAAAACAAATTGATTTGTTCAAAGTAAAACTGCACAGTCTTATTGATTTGAAAGACCTAGGCAATCCAAAGTATTTTCTTGGAATTGAACTAGCTAGAAATCAACATGGTATATATTTGAATCAAAGGAAGTATGCTCTTGATTTAATCACTGATTGTGGTTTGTTAGAGAGTAAACCAAGTATTCTTCCACTTGAAGTGAAACATAGAATGTTCGAAGAAGGTAAAATCATGTCAGATCTGGGAAAATATAGAAGATTGGTTGGTAGATTAATGTATCTTACAGTAACCAGGCCAGATATAGTTTTTACAGTAAATTTGCTTACTCAATTTATGACAAATCCAATGGAAATTCATATGGAGTATGCCTTGCAACTTGTGAGATATTTGAATTCATGTCCAGGAGCTGGTATTTTTCTGGATGCACAGTCCGAGTTGAAAATGACAGGTTATGTTGATGCAGATTGGGCTTCTTGTCCTGTTACAAGGAAGTCTACAAGTGGATATGTAATTCTTTTAGGCAACAGTCCTATTTCTTGGAGGACAAAAAAACAGCATACTATATCCAAATCTTCTGCTGAGTCAGAATATAGAGCCATGGCTATGGCAGTTTCCGAAATTCAGTGGTTAAAATATCTATTGGAAGATTTTGGAATTCAGCCCAAAACCACTACTTTATTTTGTGATAGTCAGGCTGCTATTCATATTGCTGCCAACCCGGTCTATCATGAGAGGACAAAACACATAGAGATAGATTGTCACTTCATTAGAGAAAGGATACAAAATGGGCTTGTTTCCACAGTTCATGTTAAATCTGAAGATCAAGTTGCAGATATGATGACAAAGGCGTTGACAAAGGAACCGTTCATGACACATAGGGGCAAGTTGATTCGGGATCTCCACTCATCAACTTGAGGGGGAGTGTAAAATATACAATTGGATACATTTGTAATTGATATTGTTTTTACTGGTTTACATGTAATTGTTACAGTCTCCCGCCATTGCTTCGGGAACCTTCTGTAAACACTTATATATTGAAATGTCTTTGAACACTGCATCGATACGATGCAGCTTGCCTATTTCCAGTCTTCCTCTGTTCGTTCTCTGGTTCTCTTCCGCTCGTCAATCCTGGTTTCCAGTTGCTGTTCTTGGAGCTGACGATCAGCTCCATCTTCAAGTACGCAAGGTACAGAGGAGTTCAAGCTGCGTAATCGTCTCATCTTACTCATCTGCATGATGATGACCAACGCTCCTACCACCCACTCTTTGGGGAGCCATTCTATATTTTCAGAGTTACTCCAGATGTAACGAACAAATTAAATCTTTTCATGCCAATCATTTTTGGATAATTTAATGTTGGGTTTTGTTCATCCCAAGATTCTGGTTTACCCGGTATCCAAGGGCCTCGTTGGCTAGAATGTTAGTCACAAATATCAAATTATTTCTTCTGAGATATCAGCTAGATATATATGATGGATGCTGTTGTTTCCGCTCAAAATGTCAAAAGTCATATAATAAGATTCAATACTCTAACAAGAGTGGTCCTAAAACAGTTAAAGTACATGTAAAAATTGAAGACAAGATCCGCTAAATTTCTAAATGAGCATTAATGACAACCGATGTCTTGCAGACCATTCCTCTTCTGAAGACCAGAAGCTGAGAAAACTAGATGCTGAAAGCTTCTACATGATCATTGTAAATGGGTGAATCACAAAACTTATGAACGTTTATCAGATCCTTTATTTTCTGATCAATAGGTCGATTGTCAAGAAAAGTGTCTGGTTTTAAGATAAAATAATAGGGGGCAGTTTAATTTGAGAATAAACCTGATTTATCTTCAAAATATGGTGCCAAACAGGCTCTAGAAGAATAGTTGTGAACCATATGTAGGTGAAGTTTGGAAGAGCAAATATTTGAGATTGATAAACATGCTTTTCCTTGTATTCAATTACTAACCTAAGACTTCATTGATAAATGTATATAAAATGGGTATTGACCAACCAAAGAAGTGTGTTATCTAACAATAGTACAAAATGGCAAATTTCTGTGACAGAAAGGAACAGACCACATTCACTCAAAAGAAAACAAGCCAGAACGTCTCTCAGTTTTGTGCTTCGGGTGACGTTTCACGACGGGTGCCTTCATGCCTATCTTTTTGTTATTAGCTTATGTTCTTTCCAAATATACATAATAGACATATAACCTACATATCCTATAAAAAAATCAAAATGTCTCAGTTCAAGCAGGGCAAAAAATGGGAAGATATGAATATATCCATATTCACATTAAAATATCTTAGATTCACACATGTTAAATCTATGTTTAAACAAGAAATGTAGTTAAATTTCTCTATTTCCAATAGGTGCCTATAAAGGTAAGTTCAAACTTATTTGACATGTGGGTTTATAGTCACATAGATGCTAATAACGACATTCTCTTCACCAGGGAAAATATCGGTACCCATTTATATATATATATTTATTTATTTATTTGATTTTGAGAGAAGTGAGTTTACCAAACGCATTTTGCACAACGATATGTTACGTTGTATACATGGAATGTGGAATAAAGAGGAGTCAGATTAATGAACTCTACGCCGAGAACCAAAGAAAATGATTGACGAAGTAATAAGTTCATGTTGTATGTATATAGAAGCTTTTCTTGTGTTCCTACAAACTGAAAAGTAGCTTTTTCTCTCTGTAATAAGTAGATAACAAAGTACGAGAGAAAATACTGTGTCTTTAGACCTGTTCGGAAATTACTAATTTTAAATAGTTTCCAACCACCAATGTATGAGTACTTTCTCTTAGTGATGAAAAACATATAAATTGAATAAAGTATCAATTGTGTACTTCTACTTATTTATCCTTCATCCCTGTTCTTTTCCTTTAGCCGAAGTGGAACTATCGACGATGACAGCTTACTGTATGTATTCGTGGAACATTAAAGTAGTTGTACTCTTTTTTTTGGCATCATATGTTGAACCCTTGTTTTGTTGTCTTTTAAGGATAAAGTAAGAGCAAACGAGGTAAGCTTATGGTAAACGAGAATACGAGATATCGATCTTTACCACACTATATGAAGATATGTAGAATTATCGTCCTCAAAACAATTTACTAGTTCTGTTTTAATTATGATTAACTACCAGCATGCTAAAAATTGTTTTGCTTATGTTAAAGCAATTGATTCACGAAGGGGTGATAATCACGTCCATTGATATGCTGTTTTAAGCTTGTTTTACATGGTGATTTCTGTCTTTCAATTAGTTATCGTAGCAATTTATTGCGCACACAGTTCGCTAAGTAAAACTCAACATGGAAGAACTTCACTCTTCTGTTTGATCTGTGTTCTTAATTTTGTCTGTGATCATCTGCCTGGATATTCATGCTTATTTAAAGTGTAATGCTAATTCAGCAAGACCCATGATCTTTTGACAATCTTGATTTATTTCCCAAATGAACAAAATCTGCATTATTCCTAAAAAAATTTGTTTTCTGGCTAGATATTATTTATATTGGGTTTGCTAAGCTCTTCATACAAACATTCAAGTTGACCAGGTTCAAGATTGCTTGAACGTCGTTGGTACTGCTACCAAAAGCGATTTTCTTTTTTCTTTTTCTTTTTTTTTTGTAATCAAGTTGAATGGTACATCAAGTTTGCGCTCCATTATCTGACAATATTTTTAATTAAGTTATACGGTTTTTGGTCACTGCTTATAAGTCGTATGACTTGCTATATGTTACCGAACACTTACTCTTTATTGTGGAGCAAGTATAAGTGTATAACTTCATTGGATAAAGAGAGAAAAAAAACTAATGCAAAATAATGTTTTTAACCATGCGATGACTCATGCGCTTGTTCCCCAAACGTGTAAATTTTCACACTGAATGAAAAATAAGATGGCATACCGTGGAAATTTTCCAGAGAATGTGAGAGATTACATCATTGAGAGAAAATTCACACTTGAACAACATTGGACAACATTGACATGGCATATGGACACGCAAATACAATGAATTTCAAGTTTCTAACTTGACTATATGTGTTCGGGCACCCATGCTAACCTGATAGATTGGATGAGATGTTAACCGAACATAAATAAAAAAGATAAAAAAATCTGAAAATACAATTTGAAAAGTTCATCGAAACAGGTCAATAAACTTGGAAAATGCAACAAAAATCAGAACTTAATGCAATCTAAAATTTCAAATAGAAGACATTCAATTTTGTGGAATTCAAGTTCCTAAATAAGTGAAAACTAAATAAATCAAAGTCAGTGAAATAAAACACATCACAAAACATCAAAATCCATCTCAAAACATAAAAAAATCAGATTACCTAACAATCTAAAACTTAAACTTAATCAAGTCAAACAACAATCCGAAAATGTTTAAAACATACCAAAAACATTCAAATCGGTACAAAAAATACTAACCAACATGAAAAACAACAAAACATCTCAATCCAAATGTTAACCAAACCTAAACAAATCAGATTGTTCAATACATCTATAGTTCATCAAAATTCAAATAAAATAAAATAATTTCAATCAATTGAAATAAAAGTAACCGAAACAAAATTCAAACCAAACCAACATCAAACAACATAAAATTCAAAATTAAAAAATTTGAAATCAACATTTCATACCAAATAAAAATCAACCCTCAACCAAACTTAAACAAATATTCGCATCTCATCAGGCCCGAAAGGCCACAGCTCTTTGCCTTTATTTCACGTTATGGATGTGTACACTCTCAAAACAAATCACTGTCGTAGTTAATCAAGGGTATTCGAGTCATTATTCAATATAAATGAATGTCGGATATTTGCACCATCCAACAGAGACATCAAAAATAAATTTTCACAAAACTTAAACCTCGGTTCTAATAATTTTATAATATCATCGGACTATTTAGTATTGTTATGGGATATCACCTATTTTATTAGAAAATCAAAGCATTGATATTTTCACAATTTGTTTCCATCAAGACCTCTGTAAGTCCTGATATATGGAGTATTCCTCTCCATTCATCAGGTGAGTTGTACCTTCTTCCCAAAGCCCGAAGTACCCAAGTAAACTAACATGTGGTGACTTTGTGATATCTTTAAGTCATTGGAGATTGGAGTAATAGGAAGCGATCCTACAAGTGTTGAGTGGACAATTTTAACAATTCTTTAATCTAAGTTTCGAACAAAATCATTGTGTAATCATTCAATCTTTGCATAACTTGTTTGTTAAACCAAAATTAAAAACAACAAAAAAAATTGAAAACACCAAAATAACAAAAAAATTTAAATTTATACTCAACTTGTTTGTCAACAAAAATTGAAAGTAACAAAAAAAATGAAAACACCCAAAAATAACAAAAAATGTTCCATGCTCACATTAGAAAATAGCATGTCTATAAGACCCAAGCTAGGAAGCACCATTGGCATGGCAAGTCACTACACCGAACAACAACGGGAAATCCAACCGACATATTTGAGGTGCATGATCAATCAAGCCCATGTCACATGTGGGCCCACATCCCAACCAACTAAAGATCTTAATTCTATCATGAGACTTCTTGCCTCCTATATCACTCTTGATACACTCCAAACAATTTATGCCCTCATGAAGATTGACTATGCTCCCACTGAACATGGTCGATAGGTTTACATTCTTCAATTAGTAGCCCATCAATCCAATGCACTCGTAGTCAGTCACTCTTATACCAAGCATGCTTCTCTTCTTCATTCTCATTCAAGGATAAGCCCAATCTGCCCGACCTTGGTCCATACTACCCCCTTGGCCTTTGACCTATGCACCCATTGTCTCCCTCTCTCCTTCACATTTGGGGACAAGCTCACCTAACTCAGACATAGACCATTCTAGGCCCTTTGAGTCTACATCACACATTTCTGGTCCTACTCATTCAATGTCAAATCATGCTCACTTTGTTGCACTAGCCCACGTCTCATTCGAGTGTCTTCTACACCCCTTATAGGGTAACCTTCTCCTCTGAGCACTCGAGAGCCTTTGATCAATTAGGCCCTACTCAACAAGATCAATCAAGTGGAGATAAAAAAATAATAAGCTCAAATGCCTATTAGATTCAATAGCAACTCTTGAAGTCACCATCCCCTGCCTTCCTACCATCCATCTCCTTTCTTAAGAGATGTCGATCTTTCATCGCTATGATGGTATAGGCAGCCCACTCATTCATGTTAAGGACTTCATGTATGAATTATCAGTGTGGCAACATGATCAAAAGACCTCACTTTTCTCTTTAAGCGATCATTAGATGGGTTGGCATTGAAATGGATATATTCACTCAAATTGATGTGGTTAAATCAACATTCTTACAAAAGTACAGGGACCAGTTGGCCCGGTCTATTCAATTAGTAATTTCATCGCTAAGAAAATGAAAGATGATGAGGATTACATGCAATATGGTGATAAATGGAGATCAATGGCCGACAAATTAAAAGATGCAATCTCAGAGGCTGAACAAGTTAAGATGATGATTGTCAACACCACACTAGCTCCCAGAAATATTTTGGTTTTGCATTATCCTAAAACCATGCATGATTTACATGATGGGGTGAAATACATTCAAGCTCAAGTCAAGGATGCACCAATCATGGATTAAAGATATAAAGCTAAGGATGTGAATGTTGTAGGAAACCTTGTAAGGAACTATTGGTACCATCCTAGGAATCCTTCACAGCATAGGGCTGCCCCTTAACAGATCAATTAGTTTCAAACTTACAGTCAGCCAAGCCATCTTCCTCATCCAATTGTTCAACTTAGGGCTCCTCAGCCGGTTGCATAATTCATGGCTTCTCAACCAGTTATTCAACTCATGGCTCCTTAGCAACCTCCACAACCGGTTGTACATAATCAAGTTGTTCCAATCATTTATACAACTACCCTAATACCAGAACCGATCCCTCCTATCCATCACCATCTCATGTCATTATCAACAATTAAGTCAACCGATCATGAACAAGATTAGCTAATGAAGGAATCCAAAATCCAAATCAATGAGGATCCTTCCACATCTGACTCTTAACGGACCCCTCAAGAATCACCTAAACTAGGCACACCCTTAGTCCTTGAGCAACCTTAGGAATAGCCTAAGCTAGGCAACACCAGGTTGGAGAATCTTGATAAAGGGTTAGGCAAAGATTTGCAAGGGATAGTTCAGCTCGTGCAATTACTAGAATTAGTCCTTGAAGCAGGAATTGGTTTTCAAGAACCAACCCCTAAATTGAAGAATGATGAGATCGTATTGGTTAATGAAATAGGGAACAAATCACTATCTCAGGGCCTTCATGATCATGTCTCACAATTGACCCATAAATCTTTAAAAGAATTAGGGTCATCTCCAAGACATACAATTAAAAAGCTTGTTAGAAAAGAAGAGAGAAAAGAGGAACCCATCCATAAACTAGGCAAGGTCATACCAATTGATGATCATGAAAGAAGCTTGAACATTTACAAAGGGATATTGAGACCTCTAGCAAGGCAACCAACTTTCCATCATCAATTCTTAGGCCATAACTCAAACTTCACCACCCTCTATCAAGCTCACATGCCCATGGTTTCCTTCATATAGGCCCACCAACCCATAAATTCTTTCAACCAGGCCATCATGCATGTGCTTATCAGTTGGGTCTACATGCTCACAATCATCAATTGGGCTCATGCACCCATGATTCTTCAAAAGAGGGCCCTCATTCCCATCAACTAGGCCCTCATGGCCCTTTCCATAACCATGTCCACATGCCCATTTTCATCAATTGGACCCCAAGGTCCATCTCAATCAATCAGGCCTATGTGTTGATCTTTCTCAAAAGTTGGGTCCATCTTCCCATCGAACTCCAAAAATGGGCTCACATGCCCACATGTCTTTACAATTGGACTGTGTGCCTACATTCCTTCACAAACGAGCATATGTGCTCACATTCCTTCAAATTTTGGCTCACATGCCAACATTCCTTTTGAATCGGGCCCATGTACCCTCATTCCTTACAAATCAGGCCCATACACCCACAACCCTTTGGAATCGGGCCCGCATGCCCATGCTCTTCAATGGCACCCTCAAGTCCACCTTTAACATTCGGGCTCGTGAGCCCATCAACTTCAAAAATCAAGACCCAAAGTCCATCACTCTTCTCAATCAAACCCACAAACCCATCATCAATCATCAGGCCCACAAGCCCATCATCAATCATCAGGCCTATAGACATGCCAAATCGGCTTGATTTGGAGTTAAGACTCTTATTCTGTAGGTGATATCTTTTATTGACTTGAATTAACTTTTTGAGAGGAGATGAGGGTCCTAGGGACGAATCAGGAGCCTATTGGGTCACTCGAGGACAACTTACAAACTTCAAAACAAAGTCATGTCCATTGAGCGGGGCCATTGTATCATGTACTACCATGATCGTCATCCGATCAATTTCGGTCTCTTGTTTACCATTAGGGTTTTCTAATTGCTGTCAGGTCACTTCAATAAAAATTGGGGACATTAGATCATATCACATTTTTTTGTTCATTTCAGGATCAATCGATTAGCTTGGACAATCACTGGGTGCCTCTGGGTCACTTAGCCATTGATTTTGGTCTTTTTGGTCACCATTGCACTTTCCCAAGTTTTCTGAGTTACTCTCATCTTTTCTAGTTGTCAATCTGAGTCGCACGGGTTGCCACCAACTTTTCTGGTCATTCCGGGTTACACCTAGCTCTTTCGATCATCATTCCGAGTTTTACGGGCCACTCCATATTTTTTTGATTGGCAATCCAAGTTGTACAAGTTGCTACCAACTTATATGATCCTTCCGGGTCTTCCAGGTCACCCCCAGCTTTTTTGATCATCATTACAAATTTTTCGAGTTATTCCCAACTTTTATAGTCTTCAATCCAAATTAAATGGGTTACCAACATATTTTCTAGTCATTCCAAGTTTTTTGACCTTTTATGACGATCATTCCAAGTTTTTAAGGTTATTCCCATCTTTTCAGTCATCTCGGGTCTTCCAGATTGTCTCCGTACATATGGTCGACATTCCGAGTTGATTCCAATCATAAGTGACAATCATGCCCTCTCATTCTTCTCCTGGCAAGAGCGCACTCAGGGCACGTTGAGCACAGCCCCCACTTGTTCTTAGTTTGGGGGCCTGGTCAATGCACCCCCCATTTGTTCTTAGTCTAAGGGTGCAATGGTTTGCCCTCCACATTTTGCAACGATTTTGTTCTCCTATAAATTCATGGCATTAGTAGATGACCTAAAGTTAGAATACTCATCCTCCAACCACCCTAGGCTCATCCCAATCTTCTCCAATCATCCTCCTCTCATCTCAGTGCAAGGAAATCAGTCCAAAGATAGAAAGAAGTCAATATGCGCTCCATCGGGCTGTTTTCTATTTCTCGACTTCCATAGACTTTTATGGGTACATTCCGGTTAGGAATCTTTAATAAGAAATATTCCCTTTCTAGTCATCTTCAATATCCAACAAACATAGCTCAATTTTGATTTCTTCTCTACTCGTGATAATTTTTGCACCGATATTGTGCTGATAGATCCAAATTCTACACTTTCTAATACAAATTTCTTAGCAAATTATCATCCTTTCTCTGGTAGATTCAACCAAAACACTCTTCATATAAAATTTTCCCTAGTAAGTTTTATTTTATTTCTAGTAAGAAGAAGTCAATTCTGATACTTGTGGTGCTTGTAGTACTGTCTGCATCAACATCGTGCCTGCAACCCTTAGATTTGCACTTTTTGCCACCAAAGTTCTTAGATAATTTTATACCTTTTACAAGAGGATTCAAGCCAACTTATATACACATAAAATCACTCCCGGTGAGTTATAATTCTTTTAAAATAAACATAAGTCTATTTTGACTTTTGTAATACTTGTGGCGGCTTCTGCATCAATGTCGCACCAGTAAACCCTAAATCTATCCGACCTAGTTATAGCCTTGTCCGGGTCGTGTTATCTTAACTCATATCTATTTTATTAGCTTTCCATTCTCATAAAATTTAGAATCATTTTTCAACATCATTTTTATTTATTTGTATCATCATATTTATTCTAAAAAACTAAAAAAGGGAGTTAGAGCTAACCCCAAAATCGGTGAGTTCTAATCCGATTGCCATTTTCATGTTATTCTCTTTACATTTAATACACTTCACTCATTTATAATCTTTATTTCACTTGTTATATTGTCTTCTAGTTGCACAGGTACATCAAGCAAGTGATATTTAAAGACTCTTCTTCATCAGTCGGCCAGAAAATAATAAGGTTGAACCCACATACACTTCTCATTTTCGAAGTGATATTTAAAGACTCTTCTTCAACTAAAGAATCCCCTCTTTTAGTTTTCTGAGGTGTCGACCTAGACACAACTCATTTTCAAAGTCGACAGGGCCCACAAGCCCATCATCGATCTTAGAGCCCACAAGCCCACTCCCAATCTTCTAGATTGGACTAGCAAGCCCACTCCTTTCACTAGGTCCCTCAAGCCCACCTTGAACCATCAAGGTACATAGGCCCCTCATCAACTGTTAGGGATGCATGGACATCTCCTTCAATCGGGCCCTCATGCCCATCTCCAACATTGGGCCATTGAGCCCACCTCCAACTCTGGGTCTTGATCATCCATTTTCTCCAACCACTCATAGGTCTTCAACCTCACTCTCAACTATCAAGCCCATGAGCCCATTTTGACCATTCATTCACCTTGGGCTCTCAATTCCATCAATAATTTTTAGTGCATAATTCATTTTTTTTGCTTCCAACTCAAAAAAATCAAAGGTAGAGAACTTCTAAGGTGATATCCTAAACCCTACTTAACCACATCATTCATGTCAACTTTGTAATGTTAAATCAACTTATCTACATCTTTCCTGCTCTATGTTAACTCCAAATTTTAGAAGTAGAGCAATCATGCAAGCCAAGGCATCGACATGTGCAAGTAACTAGGGCCACAGCTATGCCATCACCAACAAGGAACATTGTCTTCTCTTAGGTATTTCATAAAAATACATGCATCATTACCATGTCATTTTTAAGGCAATATTCTTGAAATTTTTATGAGTCTCACATTTTGATTCAAGCATGCAAAAAATATAACTAGGAGAAAATTTATGATTGGTGCTATTTACAGTTATTTTTGAAAATCAAAGAGAGTTTGAGTAATGCAAGGTAGATAATAAACAAATGAATCACCCATGGAATGTAATATACCTAAAAATGGAAAGAACTATCGTATGACTTAAGTCCATATGTATTATGTTGTTCTCTAGGAGTCAAGGGTAAATAGCATCTTGCACACACAACACATCCCAATCCTAGATTCCGGGTGATCCAACACTTAAGAAAAGCTAGGCAAGGGCTCAAAGGTGGAACACAGCTGTGGCACATCTTTAACCAACCAGACATATGAGTATTTGATGGAACATGTCAGCAATCTTGAATGCTCAGAGAGATTTGCCTTGCCAAACTAAGTTGACAAGCGTGTCGACATCTACACTTGAGATTACCTTTTGGACTATTTTACTACTCTACATTCCATTACAATCCATTTTGTTTCACTGCATTCATCTACAATTCACTTCACTTAATAACATGCCATTTCCTTGGAAAGTCAATGTCAAGGTGAGGCAAGCTGTAAATGCACAAAATTGGCCTAATATGGAGCCTAAAACTCTACTTTTACAGGTGGTATGCGCGATCACACTACTTAAAATCATGCTGAGTCACTTTTGAGACAAGTCGAGGATTTTTCAAATTGAGCCAAAAGTTTTTGAGCTAAACCATACCCTTTGAGTGACAGCCGCACATTAACACAAAATTGGCTCAAGGACCTGAAACATTCTGCCTTATTCATTTTGGATTTTTCTGGTTCCCATCAGAGTTTTTCAGTTGCTATCGGGTTAGTTCAGTTGACACTAGGGCTCTCCAATCATACTAAGTTTTAAAGATCATTTTGAGTTTATTATTTTAAATCTTATGAATTCCTCCATACTATGTTCATACGATTGTCATTCTTGGTATTTTTTTGTTGCCATCAGGGTTACTTGTTTGCCATCGAGTTATCCAATCAACACTAGGAATTTTTTACCATACCAAGTTTGTCAAGTCATTTAAAGTCTATACGGTCATTTCAGATCCCTGTGGGTGCTTCCGTGTCCTCCCAGTCATTGTTCGGGGTCATTCTGATCAACACTAAGAATTTACAATTAGACTGGCTCTGCTATGTCTTTCAAGTCCATTCAGTCATTCTGGATCCTTCTAAACGCTTTTGTGTTTTTTTGATTGTCAACCTAAGCATTTCTAGTCATCGCCACTACTTTCTAGTTGTTGCGTGCCCATTCATACCCCTTAAGAAAACATGGTAACTACACTCTCTTAAGGGGACATGCTATGTGTGTCCCCCTATTGTTCATGGAGCAAGGGCGTGGTCACATGCTTTCCACGCCCCCATCTGCCCCATTTGGATGAAATGCTTCCTTCTACTAGAAGCTTCCATTTTTTTTTTTGATTTTGGACCACACCTTTATGAGGGGGTGCAGTCACCTAAGGTTTTTCATTTTTAGAATGCTTTTTCACATCAACAATGCCAATAGAGAAAGGTTGATTGACCTAGCCCCCTTACTATACTTGGGGTGCGGGCACAATTGTCTAGTTTCACAGTTTTGAACATCTCTCCTTCTCCTATAAATTGAGACCTTCTTTACATGAACTAGGGTTACCAAGATTCATCACCATCTTCCCAGATAGAAATGTATACCTTACAAGCCTATCATATATGATATGATTTGACATTTTTAGAAATATCTCATTCAAATAATTAGGTAAATCTTTATTACTAGCTCTCATTAAATGTGCACATCGTAATGAAGTCCTTGATCATATGCAATGATGATTGAATTATGATAAGATCATAATAATGAGATCAATCATCTAGAAGTTTGTGATCTAAATATTCCGAGTCCAAAGATCCTTAAGATGGGACATCAAGGATCAGGATAGATTGGTGTATGTGATGTCTTCTCATTAATCATTAGTGTGAAGACACTAAGATACACATACAAGTGCTCGTTAGATGAATGAGTTCACTAAAATGACCAAAATTAGAAACCATAAATGGTATCTTATCGAACTGTCAATCTAGGTTTTCTATCATCACAAAATCATGGTTGAACCATTGACATGAGTTGTCAAAGTTGCCTTATTGGGTGAAACTTGTATTTTGACCGCTGACTTATGGATCACCATTTATATAGTCTAATATAACGATGGATTCAGTACAAGAAAACCCTGATGGAGACAATTGAACAGACAACAAGGGATCATCCACTCTAGGTAAGTGAGAGTGAATGTCCAATGGAATAGTAGTCTAATTCTCTAGCCAAGGTAGAAAGGATAAATGAAAAAAAGAGTTTTTCAATTTATCCGAATTCGAGTACAAGATCATATAGAGACGGTATACCAAGGAGTTGACAGTATATGCCATACTCCTTTCCAACTGGGACATTGGATGGACGAGGGTTTATATCTATGTGGTAACTGATGATGGAAAGGTTCAATGAAGATAAGATTGTCCTCATAGCCATTTGAGATCATAGGATGTGGCTTGTACCCTTCATGATCGAAAGATCAATTAATTTGATATCAGATAACAGATTTAATTAAATTAAATAGAATTATTCTATTTTAATTAGGCTTCAACAAAATAGGTTATTGGGCTTAGTGGGTCACATACATTGAGACTTATCCATTAGTATAGGGGTAAGAGTGCAATTTATAGAGATTTTGGATTTTTATGAAAAATTCAAAAATTCACTATAAAAACTAATGGTTGCAGCCAAACACAATCAATTCAATGGTGAAAACCCCATTCTCAGCCTCCTCCCTACCTCCTCCTCCTCCTCTCTCTAGATGGTGTCTATGGGCGATGGAGCTCCATTCGAGAAGAGTTCTTGAAGTCGACGCAAAGGGAGAACCTGCTATAGATAAAGTTTGTGTAGATACAACTAGAGACCAGACATTTGAATAGTTTGAAGAACTTTAAAAGCTCATATTCTTTCTCTCCAATGGATTAGATGAATCCTAATCAGGTATATCCGAACCCATTTTGATCGATTTTCAATTTTCGTCATCCTGTTTTGATTGAGACAAGGTCTAAATGAACTCATAGGAATCGTCTCTTTCACTACACCAAATTCAAAAAGATGATTTCCTATAGTGGTGCTAGAGTTAGGTTCAAGTCTCGGTCAAAACCAATGTCGAATCAATGTTATCTCATGTAGTTTGTGTTCCTAAATCTATGAAAATGTCTATTTTATTGTGGCCACCATAATATGTTTGTGATTTAGATAAAGATTGGTTGGTACAGGTACAATCGCATGACATAGGGCTTTCCAACACCAAAAAACTTTTCAATTTTTAAGTTCTATAGTGTCTAGGAGACATCCCAAAAGTTGGTGCTTCTGTCATGCCCAAACTGTCACCCAGATTTAAGACTTTTATGAAATCTTTGTCCATGAAAGAACTTGAAGCTTGAAAAAGGCTTTATAACATGGTTAATGACATAACCAAACCTTTCCTCATGATTTTCTACTATGAACAGTGGCAGAGGAAGAGAATTTGATACTTTTCCTGCGAACTAGGGTTCTACTGGGTTTGGCAGTGCACCCCAATTTCTCCCTAATTTTCCATCAACATAAAATTTTTAATGAAGTGATATATACATATTTAAAAACTCCATTTAATGAGAATTCCATATTGTATTTTTGGAGAATTTTTTGTTTTTAGGATAAGGGGTTATCTTCGTTGCAAGATGGTGACTTCTGCTACGTAGTCCGATCGACCACCACCTCTTCTTCCTTCTTTTCTAGTAGAATGAGACTTTTTTTCTAAGACAAGGCTGACTTTTTAGAAATCCACATTTTATGAGTATTCTAACGCATATTATATTGGATTTTTCTGAGCACAGGATAAGGAGATAAGTTTAATTTAATGGAGAGCTAATCCTCCCAATGAACAATGCATTAGGGGAGGAAGACCTCCGGCGCACCGGGGGCAGCGCAGCACTAGTGGTTGGCCGATGCACCAAGTGACTCAAATGGGCACATAGTGTCATGGCCTATTACACTGCCACGTAAGGTGCAATGCACCTATCATATTTTATATGATTTTAAATTGTTTAAAATTATAGAAAACATGAAAAATTGACATAAAAATTCTAAAAAATCTAGATAGGTTTATCTAGATTTTTTATCATACTTTATTTGATAAAAAATCATAAAAATTCTAAAAAAATCTAGATAGGTTTACATTGTGCGCCTATCTTATTTTATCGTATTTTATTTGATAGGTTTTAAAATGTTTAATAGTCTGTTAGATGACATTAAACCCTATTTATATAAATTCACTTATAGTTAAACCTTAAAATTATTTTAAAGGTTTAACTTAATTAATTAATGTCTTAATTAATTATGTAAAATGAGATTTTACATAATATAAATTATGACATTAATTAAAAACTTTGCATAGTATTTGAAATGCATAAATGTTTTAAATAGTTTATATATGTATGTTTATTTTATATAAATTGTTTATAGGTTGTTTTCATATTATTTTCTTGCTATTTATTTCATGAAAATTCGACATGCATGAAATTGAAATTTTCAAATTTACATTATATAATTTTATGCTGGTATATATAATATATCTCATATAATTATCACATTTGTGCTCTATGTTCATGTGATGACTGTTAGTGTGTATGGAGGTGAACATGGACTTAATTGTGTTTGACTTGTGATTACTTTTTAATTATGTCAGTTATGTTATTAAATAGGGCCTACATATGCCTCATCTCTCATTATACAATCTGATTGTACATTCTACCTCTCTTCATTAATGTGCTCCCCTTGCTTAAAACCAAAGTTTCTTATAAAGTTATGTACATTTGCAGGTCTACATCATGGTATACTAGGTCGGCGACCCGGTCGGCCGGGTCACTCAACCCGGTTGGTTTCCGGGCAAATCGGCCCTAAAACGGTCTAGCCGGGCCGACTACAAGCCTGCCCGGCTTCGGGTCGCGCGACCTGGTGACCCGGCCGACTAGGTCGCTGGTGGCCAAAAGGCCGCCCCCCCACTAAGTGCTTAGTGGGTGGCTTTTTCTCCCACTTAAGGGGGTTAGTGGGGGAGACTCCCCCCCCACTTAACACTAAGTGGGGTGGGTGAGTCACCCCACTCACCCACCCCACTTATTTACTAAAATGCCCCCCTCATTGGGGGCTATAAATAGTGATCACTCTTAAACACCAACCCCCTTAAACATCTCCTCCCCCCCTCCATTGATCACTCTTTAGGTCTCCCCCTCCCACTGATCACTCTTTCGGTCTCCCCCCCCCCTCACTGATCACTCTTTCGGTCCTCACCGATTAACAGCTCGTCCCTCCACTCAGTTCTCACCCCTCAACGGCTCACCCCTCTACGAACTTCGAATTGTTTTCTCTAGCAGTGTGTATGACACTCTCAAAGCCTTGATACTTCTCGCTGCTCTCGGATACTTTCCGCTCCACCTAGTGTCGTTCACACTCTCAAAGTGTTGTTTTTGACACTCTCAAAGCGGTGTTTTTGCCACACTCAATTTAACTTCGTGTTATTTATATTGTGGATTACTTTTTAGCATGTCTTCTCCAAGTCGTGAAACTTCCCGCTCCACCCGGAATGACCCAACTTGGCTCCATTGCACGGTCGTGTCAATGGAGCAAAGAAAACTAAGATGCAAGTATTGTGACAAAGTTCTATATAGTGGAACTTACCGGTTAAAGCATCATCTTGCCTGTATCAAGGGAGATGTTGCACCGTGCACACGGACTCTGCCTGAGGTAAGAGCCCAGTTTAGACAGCATCTTCAAGCTTATGGAAAGATCCAAAGGAGCTTCAAAGAGGCATTAGGACATTGTGCATGAAGAAATTGCGGAAGCCACAAGACGTTCGCTACACATATACGGCACTGGACAAGAGCGACCAGAAAGAAGTCAATACCAAGAATTTGATGAAGGTATGTAATAATCAATATTTGATATTTTACAATAATGTATGTATTTAACATAGCAAACAAATGACTTAACAAGAACTATGGAGGCAAGCCGAAGGTCATTTGCCGACGAAGACATTTATCGACGTACCGAGCAGTTTATGGGTCAAGGTTATGGCAGTGGGAGCGGGCGTGGAAGCGAAAGCGGGAGAGGATCAAATCCTGACCCTGAACAATATATCCACGATCTCACCCGAAATGACAACCCGACAGTTGGTCCTATAGATCCGGTCATCACACTGTAGACATGCCAAATTGGCCTGATTCGGAGCCCTAGACTCTTATTCCATAGGCGATATCTTTATCTGACCGTTATCTGATCCGGACTACCTCGTGGAGATGAGCTAAGGACATTGGTGGAGCCCCTTGTAAGTTGAGAATGGACCGGAGATTTCCGGAATAATGCCGTAACCTTCAAGCGAGAGCCGCACGTAAACTGTAAAAATATAAAGCTTGCTTGATGACCGACCTTGAATGGTCCATAATTGAAGGTCTCGGGAGTCCCGCATGTGTTCCGTAACATTCAGGGTTTCCGAGAAGTCATTTCGGTAGGCGTCGGTCAATGACGGCTTTCGTTACGGCTTTTTCGATTTGTGCTGACACGGCTATGCCGGACCACATGTTAGGCCTTTCCGGTCATCACCGGGTCTTTTCAGGTCATCCGGGTCGATTCTAGCCATATATTTTATCAACCGGGGCTATAAGGCCGGTTCGGACAATTTTAGGGTTTCGCGGCTTTTACGGCTTTCGATTCACGTTTACCGGGTTAATCTCAGATTTTTTCGATGACTTCGGATTGTCCGATCGTACCGGACTTGTTCGGTCATCATTTCAAGTCATCCCGAGTTGACCCGAGATTTCTCGACTGGAACCGTGCTCTATCGGATCTTCGACCTGGGTTTCGGCTTTCCGCGAGAGGGTAAACCGGTAGAAAGCCCCGTACGAACATCTCGGGAGTCATGCGGCTGGTTTACCGACTTGAGGAGGTGCGGTTGAAGGCCCTCTTTCCAACGCGACAAACGGGAGCCGAATCGGACATCCGGTTTGCAAGATACGGCTTCCGGAACACACGCGCAGGAGAGAGAGTGTACCGCTCCCCCGCCTCCTTTGAAACAGGAGGGCGCGCCCTGCGCGCCCTCATACTGGGGGCGCCCCCTGCGCGCCCTCAAACTGGGGGCGCGCCCTGCGCGCCCCCGTTCCCTTTGAAAGGCGGGGGCGCGGTCAGTTGCTTTAAATCGGAAATTACCCCGATTAGCACCTTCTAAACCGGGTTTTTGGAAGGTTTCCGGGTGAGGATTTTCACTTATTTGTACCGCGCCCCCGGTTTGGGGGCGCGTTACGTATATCAAGTCGATTTTTAGCAATTTCCGGAAGTTTCCGTCGATTTTTAGCAGTGAGACGCCGAACGCTTCCCCGCTCCCTTTGAAACAGGGGGGCGCGCAGACCGCGCCCCCCTGCGCGCCCTTGGTTTGAGGGCGCGCGCTGCGCGCCCTCGTCTCCTTTGAAACGCGGGGGCACGGTACATCCAGTTTCTAAATTTTGCACCGTCTCCCTTCCCCTATAAATTGAGAGACATTCTCAACGACCCAAGGTTGAATCCCCCTTTCCTAGCTCGTCCAAAGGTCGTCCAAGCTCTTCTCCAAAGCCGTCCCGATGTCCAAAGGCGATCCGAAGTCAAGAAATCGATCCCGAGGTGAAGGAGAAGGCTCGATCTGGGCGTTCTGCATCCACCATATTCATCGACTTCTGCAGAAAATCCGAGGCTTCTTCTGCAAACGTCTTCAACATAGAAGATGTTCATCTCTTCGTCCTCTTTCATCTCCAACTGACGGCACTCAATTCTGACTTGCCGTTTGTTCGTGGCGGTTGCTACACTGAGGGCGCGCATCCAGGTTCTGCTTTTGATATCCGCCCACTTTCATAATTTTTACTGACTTATACAGGAGGATTTCGGAGAAGTCATCAACATAGAAACTCTTCCCCTCTGAGTCCTCCGTCTACTCAAACCAACGGAACTTGATTCTGACATCGGGGTCGTCCGTAGCATCCTCTGCACCGAAGTCGCGCCAGAAGGGTGCAAAGCTACCCGAACCGGCCTTTTCTCAACCAATTCGGCTTCAACTCAAGCCGATCCATTCTATAAGCTTTCTCAACTCCATTAACTCTGTTTATTCATTGTTTTAAAGCATCTTTTAGTTTATTTACATCATTTTTACCTAATCAAAAATACAAAAAAAGGGGTTAGGACTCACCCCAATCCGGTGAGTTCGATTCCAATTGCTTCTCTCTCATATTCTCTCTACAGTTACTACACTTCACAAGTCTAACCAAAATCTTCACTTGGTTTATTGTTCTAGTTGCACAGGTTGATCAAGCTAGCATTGGATTGGAGACTCTTCTTCATCAGCCGGCCGAAGAAGAAGAAGGTTGAACTCACATCCCTTTCTCCCACGCTAAGGTACACACGGTCAACTTCTTTCTATTTCCATTACATAAAGCGGAGCCCGCGGCTCCTGGCGACCACACTTTATTTTTATTCATGTTTTAATTTCATCTCCTCCTCACTCTCCTCCCTCATGACCCGAACCATCTCCGGTGCTCGAGCGACGCCGTGAGATGAAAGTTCGGGGATCAATGTGAGTGTGGGACCGAGGTGAGGATCTTTTACTTTTCCGAGTGTCTTCCGATTCACTCCCCTTTTTCCCCAATTACATCTTTCACCTTCTTATCTTGAGGTGCCGATCCGGAACCCGTTTTCCGGAGTCGACTTTTTTGGCGACCACGGTGGGACAACCAATGTCTTCAACCGTGCTAGCTTGATTGATCCGTGCAACTAGTTGTTTTCCGACTTGGTTCCCGCGTGAACCGGCTTGTCCTTTACCCTTTTCCATGTCCATTTACCTTTAAAAACTCGCTGATTACTCTTCCTTTAATATTGTCCCCCATGTGGACTTGATTTCTTGTCTTTAATTTCAGCCCGGTTCCCGCGTGAACCACTTTTCTTCTTATAAACCGGTTCCCGCGTGAACCACCTTTCTTTTCCAACTCGGTTCCCGCGTGAACCAACTTACTTTCAGATCGGTCCCCGCGTGGACCACCCAGTTACAGCACCTTTAGATTGGCCCCACGTGGCTCTCTTTTCATTTTGTCAACTCTTACACCGGTTCCCGCGTGAACCACCCCTTTTCCTTCAAAAACCGGTTCCCGCGTGAACCACCTTTCTTTTCCAACTCGGTTCCCGCGTGAACCAACTTACCTTCAGATCGGTCCCCGCGTGGACCGCCCCTTTGCACCAATTAGATTGGCCCCACGTGGCCCTCCTTTCCTTTTTCCAATCAAACAAACCGGTTCCCGCGTGAACCACCCATTTTCCTTCAAAACCGGTTCCCGCGTGAACCACCTACTTTTTCAAAACTTGGCTCCCGCGTGAGCTACTTTATTTTCAAATCGGTCCCCGCGTGGACCATCCTTTTACCTTCATTTCAGATTTGTCCCCAATTGGACACTCCAACACAAGCCGGTTCCCGCGCGAACCACCTTTTAGTTGCTAGTTTCTAGTTACTTGTTTTACTTTCTCATTGCTTGTCTTGATTGCATTCACTTGTTTGATTTATTTAATAGCTTTCATTCTTGTTTGCATATTGATTGCTTCTTCTCCTTCTACCCTCCATTTTTCATTTTTTTGCATTAGCTTTGCATCGGGTACCGGACTTGTTTCGATCCGTAGGGCATTCGAGGCAGGGGCTCTCTCTCCCAACACACCCTCACCCTCCAAACACCTTCTTGGTGGATTCTTACCTCTCTTCTGGGATATTCCTTCCTAGTTGATTTGGTGGTTTCCATCAAGACCTCCGTAAGTCCCCATCCGTGGAGTATTCCTCTCCGCACGATTGGGCCGGTTGTACCACTTTCCCAAAACCCGAAGAACCCAAGTACCTACTCGTGGTGATTGAGTGATAACCTTAGGTCTTGAAGATTGAAGCAATAGGAATCATACCTACTTGAGTGAACAATTGCTAACAATCTATCTAATCTAAGGTTTCAACCCAATAATTGTCGAGTAGTCATTTTAAAACTTTGTTTGCATAACTTGCTTGCTCATAACAATTGAAAACAACCAAAAAAATTCTCTCCTTTCAAAACACCTAAAACAAAAAAAAAAAATCCCTTTAAATTTTGTGTTCAACTTGCTTGCCAAACAACCAAATTGAAACCAAATCAAATCAAACAAACAACCATAACCAAACAAAAAAAAAAAACTCTATTTGCATTTACACCCTTCATTTGCTTTCTTTCAACCATTTTGTAAGGAAATTTGACAGGATGCCCACTCTAAGGTCCGGAAGACACATCGGGATGTCGGACTACTGCGGCCAAGAAGAGGAGTACGAGACGGGCCACTACGAGCTGCAACAACCCATGGCTCAACCAGAGGGCCATGTCAACGCCGTCAGGGAGCCAGAAATTCAAAATCCTACTCATCAACCCGCTTCACTTAGCGTGGAGCAACTCCTCCAGGGTCTATCTCTTCATCTAGACCCCGAATCTTTTTCGCTTGTGCAATCCTTGACAAAGGGCAAGATGCCCGCCACTCAAGATCCGGTCGAGGGAAATCAAGCCCCCTCACCACCTCAGTCAGCAGTCAGGCACCAAATCATCTCTTCTCCCGGACAACCCTGTCGTGTCTCCACTCACCCTATTATGGGGCATTCACATAACTCTGTTCCAATTCCTGTTTCCAACCTACCTCCTCCAACTCGGCCGCCTAAACACTTTGCTCCCGTGGCTCAGGAATCCAGCCTCACCCAGGCATTAATGAACAAACTCAACCAGATGGATGAGCGTTTCGAAGAGATGAGGCATCGCCTCGATTCTAAAGCCATCCCTGAAATCTCTGTCCCATCTTTCCCAGTTCTACACCTTCCTCCTTCAGAGATACCAGTCTTCCAACGTTACAACGGGACTGGTAATCCTTTCAACCATTTGAAAAGCTTTCTCTATGACTCCGCATTCTGGAAAAATGACCGCAAAGCCCTTGCCTTCCTATTCCGTCGGTCATTGGATGGATCCGCCCTTGACTGGTTCTATTCTCTTGATTCCATTGAGGCGGCGGATTTCGACATTGTCAAGACGAAGTTTCTACAGAGGTACAAGGATAGGGTGGGGCCGGCCTGCTCGATAACTGACTTAATTGCCGAAAAGATGAGGCCGGATGAGGACTTTGCCGCATTTGCCGATCGGTGGAGGGGAATGGCCGAGAGGCTTGTGGATACCATCTCGTAGGGGGAGCAGGTGAGGATGCTCATAGGGAACACCACGCCCAACCTTCGCAACCTCCTGATCATGCACCGTCCAACAACCATGAGTGAGTTGTGTGATAGCGCCCGCTACCTCCAAGCCCACTTTAAGGATGCATCCATGATCAACCCGTTCGACACCAAGCCCCGTAATACTAGAAAGCCTACACCTGTAGGACCCACCACCGAAGGGGTAGTAAATAATGAGAGCATCACTGCCCTGGGTAACCAGGGTGGGAACCGACAAAACCAATACCGTAACCCACCACCCAAACAACAATACCGCCCAGCCACTCAACCAGCACCTCAGTCGCAACAACAACTTGCATGCAACCAAGCACCACCACAACAACCCACCTACAACCGAGCGCCCAAAGCAACCAAATGCCTACAACCGAGCGCCCCCGCCACCAAATGCCTACAACCAAGTGCCTCAACAACAACATATCTACAACCGACCCCAACCACAACAACAAGCCTACAACCAAGTGCCACCACCAGCCAACCGACTTAGGAGGGGGGGACCCAAGAGAGAGTATTACCCTCAACTGCCATTCCCCCTCACCGATATTTTCAATGCATTGATGGCTGAACAAAGCCTAGAGCTTCCAAAGGAGAGAGAAGGATGGCCGGCAAATGTTGACATGACAAAGTACTGTGCTTATCATCGGTATCCTGGGCACATGGTGGATGTCTATTTTCAGTTTAAAGACTACATTCATGACCTCAACGATCAGGGGAACATCGACTGGGGACAGATGGGGGAGTCTATTCAAGCAATGAAGGCACGTCAGAATCAACCACGGCGACAACAAGCACAACAGCAGCCCGGCCTGGGCATAGTTCAAGATCCACTCCCGGTACATGCACCCATACAAGCACCGGCACCAGCACCACCAAACCAACGACTCGGCCTCGTCCACTCCGCCATCGAGGAGTCAACCCACCATTCCTGTGGTTGGCAGTCGAGGATCGGATCACCTCCATGCCCGCCATACCAACCCCACCTACAAACCGCACCATACTCTCCATACCGAGAGCTGCCCCCACCCCACAAACTTTCCAAACACCACTACCCTCACCAACCATTAACCCTCCACGACGCTTAATCATTAGACCTCCACCAGCCTCCCAACCAGCACCCCAACCTAACCCACCAACCACCATTAATCCTCCACGGCGTCTAATCATTAGACCGCCACCAACACCCCAGACATCACCTAACCTGCCAGTCACTGCCACCCCACGACCCCTCATCATTAGACCATCACCACCAACACCCCAACCATCACCCAACATACCGGCCTCCACCAATCCACGACCCCTCATCATCCGATCCTCACCACCCCTACCTACCATGGGCTCCTCAACCTACCAACCAACCCTACCATCACCATCATCACCACTTTCCCCTACCACGCTGGCGCCGGTACTTCGTAGCGGGAGGATGTTCCAAAGGGTCTTCCCCTGTGGTCGGGATACAACCACAGGAACAGGCAGAAGAGGAGGTGGTAGAAGAACCGTTGCCCGGCACGGTATATGACCTGTTGAAGCACTTGGACAAAATGCCGGCACGGATTTCAATTCTGGAGCTGATAAAGAGGTCGAAGAACCATCAGGACATCCTACAACAATATCTGCAGCGGGTCATGGTCAATGAGGACCTCCCGCCTGAGAAGATCATTGTTGTCCTGACCCCGAGGAGTGAACATCCGGCACTCACCTTTACACAGGAGGAGTTGGCACGGCCAGAGATCAGAAAGTATGCCTTGCGCGTTGCAGTAGTCATCCGAGGCGTGGAGATCAAGTCCTGCTTGATTGACACCGGAGCATCCATAAATGTCATGCCGCCAGAAACATTGCAACTCTGCGGCATCTCCGATGAAGAAATCGAGCCTTCTACCGTCACGGTGACCGCATATGACAACTCCCGGAAGCCGGCACGAGGGGTGGTTACATTGAAAGTAGGGCTCGGGCCGTGTGCTGTCACCGCCGAGTTTCACGTTCTAGAACTGGACCCTACATTCAAAGCTATTTTGGGACTCCCGTACCTTGAGGCCATAGGAGCTGTTGCCTCCACTAATCATCAGTGTCTGAAGTTCCCATACAAGGGTCGAGTGATCAAAGTAACCAACATCCCCATTCCGAATGACGTGGATGACCCCTCTTCGCACTACCAATATCAAAATCTGTCCGGCCGGTGGTTTCAACTACGAGCTACCCGAGGTCATGGTATTGACGACGCCTCCGTATTCGGTTGCGTTGCGGATGATGAAAGGGATGGGCTATCAGCCCAGAAAGGGGCCGGGAAAGGAGCCGCAGGGGGTTGTGCACCCCATTGAAGCCGTACGAAGACCAAAGAGACACGGGCTTGGCTATGAGCCCAGTTTCACTCCGCGGATGGTCTACCGGCCAAAAAATGCCATGGGACTCCAAAAATTCTTTATTAAAGGGAAGACCATGATGATGGCCGGGGACAAAGAAGAAGAACCAGTCCAAGAGGAAGAAGGCACCAGAGCAAGAGGAGGAGGTGGACAACCCGAGTTCATCTTTAGCTCGGTTGTTCATAGAGGAGGAAGAACCGCCAAGGGCAAGTCCATCTCTAAACAACTTGTCCACTCGAACCCACCTCCAAACAACATCCCGCGTGAACCGTATCCTACGGTCACGTATTTCAAAATCCTCACTCTCTCCCTCTTAGATTCACTTGATGGGCTATCTAGCCCAATTCCCACTTATGGGCCAAAATGGCCACCTGAACTGATCAATGGGCCTGAGAGCCCATTCAATGCTTCTTACTCCACTGGGCTTCTATGCCCATCCAACAAACTTGGGCCCGCGTGCCCACCAGTCGGGCCCACGTGCCCTTTAGATTTATTTTCTTGCTTTGGGCCCGCGTGCCCACCATTTGGGCCCACGTGCCCCTTAGATCTTTTCACTAGCTTTGGGCCTATCTGCCTATTTCTTGTCATCATCGGGCCCGCGAGCCCATTTTTCTTCCATTTGCTTAAGCTTTCTATTTCTGCTCGAGCCCCATCGGTTCATTCTTTTGTTATTGAAAATACCCAAAATACCCAAAAAAAACGTCTTCTCGCAAACTCAATTTTCCATCGAGGAGACGTCGCTACTTGTCTCGGAGGGTGCTCCCAACCAGGGACCCCTCCTCTCCAACTCACTAATCGATCTGTTCGATCCTTCACCCATTGTTAATACCACCTTTTCAATTCCGTCTTCTTTAGGAGTAGTTAGGGTAGGAAAGAAGAAAATTCGAGGTAAACGTGTGCCAGAGATATCTCCAACAAATAGCTCAAAAATGCAAGGAATGTGCAAGGTCGCCAAGGTTTTTGGAAAATGCTATCCAGCTTAATGAAATCCAATATGAGGATGAATTCAACGTAGATCATACACTGGGAGTTTACGAGGTCTTATCAGAAAAAGATCCTGATTTCGAGGATGGAATTGAGGATTTGGCTGATGCATATGCATCTGGACTTAAAAGGTTTGAAGAACCATTAGCCACGGTGGATGAACCGACAAAAGAATTGAATCTCGGAACACCGGAAGATCCCAAGACAATCCTCCTAAGCGCAAACCTCACTCCCACTGAGGAACAGAGTTTGATTAAGATTTTGGAAGAATATAAGGACACGTTCGCATGGACATACGAAGACATGCTGGGGTTAGACAACTCGTTAGTTGAACATCGTCTAACTTTGAAACCTGGAGTTACCCCGGTCAAGCAAAAATTAAGGAGATTCCACCCTGATGCTGCACTTAAGATGAAAGAGGAGGTCGACAAGTTACATCAAGCAAGATTCATTAAGGTCGTCCTTTATCCGCAATGGGTGGCAAACATAGTCCCTGTCATGAAGAAGGATGGCCGAGTTCGGATCCGTATAGACTTCGGGGACTTAAACCGAGCGTGTCCTAAAGATGACTTTCCTCTACCTCATATTGACGTACCGGTTGATAACACCGCTGGATTCGAAATGTTGTCATTCATGGATGGCTATTCCGGATATAATCAAATCCGGTTGGCCGAAGAGGACCAGGAGAAGACCTCGTTCACCACACCTTGGGGAACCTATCGCTATGTCGTCATGCCCTTTGGACTGAAGAATGCCGGTGCTACCTATCAGAGGGCAATGATGGCTATCTTCCATGACATGATGCATACCCTTGTAGAGGTGTACGTGGATGACCTGGTCGTTAAGTCCAAAAGCCGAGAAGATCACCCGGAAGTGTTAAGAAAGGTCTTGCAAAGGGCTAGGGAATACAAATTGAAAATGAACCCAAAGAAATGCACGTTTGGAGTATCCTCAGGAAAACTGTTGGGGTTCATAGTGAGCAAAAGAGGCATAGAGATCGACCCAAACAAGGCCAAGGCAATCATTGGTATGCCTCCTCCGAGAAATATGAAAGAACTTCGAGGATTAATCGGGAGGTTACAGTTTGTCCGCCGGTTCATCTCACAACACTCCCAAAGGTGTAAACCTTTCTATGAGTTGACCAAGGCGGGGGCCGAGTTCAAATGGGATTCGAAGTGCCAGGATGCATTCGATGGTTTGAAAAGATACCTGGCTAGTCCCCCGTGCTTAGACCACTACCCCTCGGCAAGCCCTTAGTTTTATATATCTCGGTTTTGGAGAATTCTCTTGGAGCAGTCCTTGCACAAGTTGATGAAGAAGGGAAAGAGAGGGCAACTTACTATTTGTCAAAGATCTTTGATCCATGTGAGCAGAAGTATACTGTAGTGGAGAAGACCTGTGCTGCACTAGTCTGGGTAGTTCAGAAGCTTAAACACTATTTCTTAGCTCATGAGGTCAACCTTATTGCCCGCATCAATACCATTAAATTCCTTCGGAGAAAACTGTTCTAACCGATCGGTTAGGTCGTTGGCAGAGCTTCCTCTCCCAGTTTGATATCACCTATGTCCCCCAGAAGGCGATTAAGGGCTATGCCATTGCCGAACATCTAGCCCATCACCCTATACCCCTCTTTGACCCGGTCCAATCGGAGCTCCCGGATGACGAACTAATCCGATCTTCCCACCTTTGGACATTATATTTTGACGGGGCTCTGAATTCACACGGTAAGGGAATAGGAATTGTCCTTCTATCACCCGAGGGTGTCACCATTCCACAGGCATTTCGGCTTGACTTCCCAAAGAACCAACAATATAGCTGAATATGAAGCCTTGCTGGCCGGGCTGGAGGCCGCTCATTTCTATGGTGCCACGGAATTAAGGGTGATAGGTGATAGCCAACTAATTCTTCGCCAAGTCCTAACCAAATACCGAACTTCTCATCCAAACCTCAAACCTTACCAAGAACTCACCTCTTGCTACATCAAGCTCTTTTCCAAACTCACTTTCGTCCATGTTCCTCGAGCTCAGAACATCCTTGCTGATGCCCTTGCCTCCTTAGCTTCATCTCTATCAGTCCCGCTAGGTAGACAGGTGCGGACTATTCATGTCCGTAGAAGGTCGATGCCAGCGATTAAGGATGGGCGATTTCTGAAAGTTAAGGAGAGATTTGGCAGGAAGGAGTATCTAGAGCAGAAAGAGGAAGTTTCTCTAGTCGAGTTGGAAGAGTTAGATGAGGGTGAGAGGCCTTGGTTTGATGAGATTGCAAGGTATTGTCAAGATCAAACATATCCACCTGGATCGAATACAAAAGAAAAGAAGGCCATCAGGAGAGTATCCCAGAGGTATACCATCCTAGGAGGGGTGCTCTACAAGAGGAGCCTAAGCGGAATTTTATTGAGATGCGTTGATGAAGAAGAGGCAGAATTGGTGCTTAAGGAAGCACATTCCGGGGTCTGTGGGGGCCATGTCAATGCTCAAGCTCTTGCCAAGAAAATCATCAGGCAGGGGTATTATTGGCCAACCCTAGAAGAGGATTGCTCCATCTTTGTCCGGCACTGTCATTCTTGCCAACTTCATGCCGACAAGATCCATTCTCCCGCATCTTCCCTTCATCCGATTCATGCCCCATGGCCCTTCGCCATGTGGGCTTTCGATATCATTGGCCCTCTAAGTGATCTTAACTCGAAACTGTTCCAAATCGTTCATCCCGACGGCAACAGAGTACTTCACCAAGTGGGCGTGCGGAAGCGTTCGTGGAGATCAAGGCATCAACACTGTGCTCCTTCATCAAACGCAACATCATCGCCAGGTTTGGGATACCCAGCGACATCGTCACCGACAACGGACCGCAATTTCTCTCTCAAGATCTGCGCGATCTTTGCAACAGGTACCGCATTACATTGCATCATTCATCTCCTTATTACCTGCAAGGCAATGGTCAAGCAGAAGCCACCAATAAAACTTTGATTAAGATCATCAAGAAAACCTGTAAGTCTAACAAGTTCGCAGACCGGCCGATAAGCTCGTAGATGCCCTATGGGCTTATCGTACTTCTGTACGGACCCCCACTGGTCAAACCCCGTATGCTCTTGCATATGGGATGGAAGCGGTGGTCCCGTACGAAGTACTCCTTCCATCACTCCGAGTTCAACTCGATAGGGACGTCCCCGTCGATGAGAGGCGAGACTCTCTCCTTTCACAACTTGAACTCCTAGATGAAAGAAGGTTGGCCGCCTCTCGAGCATGCCCGGACTTATCGAACCGATTGAAAAGATTTTATCAAAAGAGGGTGGTAGAGAGAAAGTTCGAAATCGGTGAGATGGTAGTTAAACGTATATTCGTTAAGCCGGGTGGTCCCCGCTCCAAGTTGCAACCTAACTCGGGAAGGGCCTTTTGTTATAACCGAAAAATATCCAGGCAATGCATATGAGCTAACCAACGCCGATGGAGAAAAATTGAACCATCCATGGAACGGTGTTTGCCTCAAAAAATATTTTCCTTAGAAAAGAAAATGGAGAATTTACGGTATGATATCAAGTCATCGATCCAAGGGTGTTAGCTAGAAGTCAAGGGTAGACATCACCTTGCACACACAACACCTCCCGATCCCGTAATCTAGATAGCCCAACACTCAAGAGAGGCAAGGCGTAACCCCGAAGGCGGAAAGGAAACCTTACCCTATTCTCTTCTATTCGGTCCAAGATAGGTGAAGGGGACTAGAGGAGGATAGTATCGAAAATGCCCACCACCTTAGTAGGAGGCCGTCTCATAGGGTGCAAAAGGGTGCCAAAAGATGGGCAATGAACCCCACAGGTTTAAACAAATATGGGCCTGTCTGAATGAGTACCCGAAAGAATAGAAAATGAAAAGAAGGCACCAAAAGATGGGCAATGACCCCACGGGTCAAAGACTTGTCTAAATAAGTGCCATATGTAGAAAAGACCCGAAGAGGCCGAACCCCAACGGGCAATTTGGGCATGAGTAGAGAAACCCTCCTCAACACCCCCAAATCCTATCAAAGACTTCCCTTATTATTCTTCCATCTTAAAACCCCTAGGGTAGGGTAAACTGTCCAAACTCAGGGGGAATCCAAACCAATCAAGAGAAGAGGGCAAGAAAGATTCTGGGTAAGGAACCTTATTCACACGTGGTGCTTATTGCTTGAATCTTGATCAACACTCAAAGATCGATGAATGGTCTCAATACTGGCACATTCTCCACAAAAATCCAAAAAAAAAAAAAATATAAATAGAATATTTTCAAAAATCCCCAAAAAAAAATCAAATATTTAAAAAAAAAATCAAATATTTTCAAAAAAATAAAAAATCAAATATTTTCAAAAAATAAAAAAATCAAATATTTTCAAAAATTTTAAAAAATTGAATATTTTCAAAAATCCAAAAAAAAAAAAAGAGTTGAATGCATCATCTAGCTTGGCATAACCTTGATTTTTTTGCCTTTGCTAGCATTCATGTTTATTTTTATGTCTTGCATGTTTCATTTCTGCATCGCATATTTACCTTCATTATCACCCCATTAAGAGGGCTCCTCCCTTTGACCTAAGTCAAAGTTGGCCATGATAGGCAAAGGGATGAGTCATTGTGAAGATCTGATCCTCTTTTATCAAGTGCTTTCAGGGACTTTAAAATAAGAGGAGAATGTTCTCTCAACGACAGGTAAGTTCTCTTAACTATTTCATTTCAGTCAATTAGGTTATTACACCTTGTTAAGAAGGCTCCTCTCTTTGACCTAGTCAAGGCGTAAAGCAATAGGCAAAGAGATAAGCCATGGTGAAGATTTAATCCCCTTCATTAAGTGTTTCGGGATTCCGAGATCAAAAGGGAGTGACTCTCACCATAACGGGTAAGCTATCTTAACTTTTTACCTTAATTGCCATTTTGTACATTCTACGGTTAATAAGGCTACACCCCTTGACATATAAGCAAGGCAAGACAACAATAGGCAAGGGGGTAAGCCATAGAGCAGATTTAACCCTTCTATTAAGTATTTCAGAAAAGAAACACAAGTCAAGGAGGGGTGAGAATCTCGCCAACAGGGCAAACAACACTGAAGCAAGAGGTACTACAACAAAGAAGAAAAGCGACTACAACATCGAAAAGCTAAGCCTACTACGTAAATCGGTGCTCGTCGCTACCCTCCAGAGAATGACCATGTGGAGGAGCCATGGTAGCCATGCCCGCCAAAGTTGCTGCAGCCGCCTCATTGCGGCGACGCTCTGAAGAAGTGGCCAGGAACGCAGAAGCACCGTGCTCGTGGCTCTGGCTCTGGCCACTCTGCCCTAGCTGGCTCCGCCCGTGGTGACCCCGACTACGAGCAGCGCCGCCACTCCGGTGCGTGCCACTCCGATGGGAGCTGCTCTGATGGGTGAAACTCTGGCTCGGATGTGGAGGGATGCCCTGGCGGTAAACCTGCAATGTCGCCTCTGCTGCCGACAAACGAACCTGTGCCTGCAGGTGCATCTGCTCCAGAGATCGCATGGCCTGGCTATGCTGGCGCTCCACCTCCCGCATGGCTCTCTCGTGCTGAAGGCGGAGATCAGAGACGATCATCTGGGAACGAAGATCGGCTGGGGCAGACCGCAATGTCTCCACCTCGTACTCCAAGGACCGGATACGGGAGGACAAGCTACTACGAAGCTCGACAACCCGGAAGAAGAGGAAGTATATGAACCAAGAAAAATCAACAACCATAATAGACAACAATGAAAGATACCTCTGCCTCCTTGGTCGTCAGGGCCTCTCTCGCCTCACTAAGACGCTGGCGGAGCTCAGCCACCTCTTCCCTCGACAGAGAAGGAGGTGAACCCTCAGCACGAGCCTTCCGCTGTGAACAGAATGAAAACACATCAAAGCAATCATATGTTGAGGATACAAATGAAGGTCAAAGGCAGTGTCTACCTCAGTCTCCAGCATGCCGCGAAGAGTGGCCACCTCCTGCCGAAGGTCAACGATCTCCAGCTGTTGGCGTAGCAATAGAGCCCGAGCCTCCTGAAATGACATGGAGGTCAGAAGAGAACAATAACACAGAATCAAAAGAAAGAAAGAAGCATTTACCTGACCCTCTGGAACAAACAAGTGGCCGTATGCCTCCGCGTATCGGCGAAGGTAGTCTCGGCTATCCTCTGCCCAGCCAAAAATTACCTCGCCACCTTCATTCCACAAAGTGATCGAGGCATGGTACCTCTCCACCCAGGCCACGAGGAGGAAAAGGCGCCTGGGACGAGCACCAACTTGGGGAAGAGGAGGAGGAGGCTCCAACCAGTCCTGCTCCAGACCGAGGGCGCGTGCCGAGAACCGAAGCCACAGTGGCGCCAGCTCATTAACGCACAGAAGATGAAGATCGCGGCCAAAGACACGACCAGCGTGGGCAATCCAAGGCTGGAGATGGTCATCAGTCACGAGATATGGCCTCCAACACACCTGTGAGAAGAAAAATCATGATTATTATTTCAACAGGGGATATTGATACACAAATTAAAGACATACCTCAAAGGTGTGGGAAACGGAGAATACGTGAGCGAATCGAAGCCAGCTGGCTACGATGGCCCCCAGGAGGGCGGAGGGGCTCCCAACGAGCCATCAAGGGGCAGAGGTCGGGGTAGGACTGCTGTACCCGACCGAGGGGGAAGTAGAGGGAGCTCCAGACCTGTAAAAGGGACAACTCGTCAAAACAAAGCGAGCAATACAAGTGTACAAGAAAAAAAAGTCGCTAAAAGTCACCCGAAGAAAAGGAGAGAAGCCGGCAACCGAAACAGAACCCGCCTCAGGCTGGAGGCCACAGAACAAATGGGCGAGCATCGCTGCCCCCCACGCGTACGTACCAACCTGCTCCAGGTCAGCAAGCAAAGGGAGGAATCGCAGATGGATGCGATCCGTCTTCGAGCCCAACAGAAGACGCCCGAAGAAGAAAAGGAGGAAGCGGCGCAGGTCTACATCCGCCTCCAAAGAGCCAGGTAACCCGGTAAATGCCGCTGCAGCCGGCCGACCATGCGGCGAGAAAAAGTCGTCCCGGCTCTCGCCACGGACACGCTCGGCATCCACCAAGCCTACCATCTCACCAGCCTCTAGTCCGGCGATGGTGCGTAGGCCATCCTCTCGGGTCGAACTCGGGCTCATATGCGAAGAGGGCCCGGAACTCCCGCGAATAGTCGGAAGAGGTAGCACACACCACCGGCCTACCGTAAACACGAAGACCGGTGATGTGTGCAACATCCTCTAAGGAGGGCACCATGTGCCCCCATGGGAACAAACACGAAGGAGTCCGGGTCCCAGGACTCGCGAAGGACCTGCACTGGTGGTAGGTCCTCCCAAAAGGAGTCACCCGGAGGATGGGCCCAAACCCCATCTCCTCTAACCGAACCTCGCCGGAAGTCCGGTAGGCCTGTAGGCAGCATGCACCAGGTCCCACGAAATCCGAGATTTTATCCGGGCCTGCAATAAAATCATTTCATTAGTTCACTCAATTATTATTGTCAAAATGCAAAGGAGCTAATCATTAAGTGCAGGAAAAGAAAATGTCCCTCTCGGACTGCCGGAAGCTCGGGCTCCTCGGAATCGGAGTCGTGGCGGCGAACATGTCTCGGCATCTGTGCCAAAGGGGAAGTTGACATAAAACATTGTTACATACTATTATTATTTATTTTTCAAAAAAAAAAAAAAAAAATCCTCAGCCGAACGCGCCCTCCTCTCCTTTGGAGAGGGAGGGCGCGCTCAGAGCGCCCTCCATTTGAGGGCGCGCTGAGCGCGCCCTCATTGTAGGGGCGCGCTCTGCGCGCCCCTTCCCAGAGAGGAGAGAGAGGGCGCGCAGACCGCGCCCTTCTCTTGGGGGCGCGGTCTGCGCGTCCCTGAACCGGGGGCGCTCTCAGCGCGCCCCCGGTCCGAGGGCGCGGTCAACGTTTTGCGTTGACCGCACCCTCTCATCTGCTCGATCTCTGTTTTCGCGATAACTTCGTCAAATTAACTCCGAATCGCGTGAAACTTGAACCAAATCGAAGAGCATAAGCCGATCTACATTTTTTGTAACAGGGGCACTAACCTTTGACGGCGTCTCGGACTCCGGATCTGAGTTGGAACTCTGGAGCTTCTGGCGCGAGGAGAGATGGTGTGTAGGTGGAAATGAGATATTCTTACCTCCACGGGGTATTTATAGAGAATAAAAATGTGAAAATGGGAGAAATTTGGAAATATCACCCAAGATTCACAAAATCGAGCTGATCGCAACGCCACCGAAAGAATTCTGATCTGATGCACGGTTTGCTCAAAATAATTTTGTGAAGAAAAATTCTTTTAAAATTCTCATCAAAAATCTCTCTTTTCACATAACTTTGAATGTCTCAATTCCTAAATTAGTTGGACATATTTATGTTTTTTATCATCACTAGCTAACATTTTTCAGGAGTCAGGAGAAAATTCTATATATTTACTAGTCAGAAATGGCTGAAAATGTATTTTTCAGGAGCAAAATTGATAAAAATGGCGAAAATTTCAGAAAGCACCAAGCTGTTCAGAAAATCGAGCCGATCAAGGAGTCACCGAAATAAAATTCATCAGACTCACGATTTGCTCTGAAAAATTACCTAAAGAAAAAAGGCATGTTAAAACCTTTCAAAAATATCTTGTTTCATGTTAAAAAATATTCAAGGTGTTGAAAAATAACAAGGCATATTCATCATAATTGTCAACATTTGTCTTGCATTTTTCCGAAACAAGGTAAATTTATTTTGAATTTTCGCTCAAACTTACTATAAATAATTCATTGTTTATTCAAAATAAAAAAACAACATGGCTGACAAGTTAAAGCAGGAAAAGAAGACTCTCAGGCAAGTAGAAGCTTCAACGCGGAGATGTAGCGGCGCTTCCGGTCAGGGTCCTCCTCAATCAGGAGGCCTGGGCGGCACACCCGACTCGTCTCCCACAAGGCAACGACTGAGATCGCCTCCTCCTCGTCATCCGCAGAGCCAAGCTGCCTGCCCTTGATAGGTGGCAGGTGGGACAGCTTGGGCAACTCATACCGAGGCAAGCTGATCTGGGAGTGGCAACGGTGAGCGTTGTACAACACAAAGGCCGAACCTGTAACCAGGCGGAGATCAACGCCGGGCACAAAGCACACTGAAGTCCTTCTCGCATCAAGGAAGCGAGAAGAGTGCAAGAAGCTAGAACGGTTCATGGAGACAAAGTGAGCACGCCGGTCCGGCCTTTTCTTCACCGATGCACACCTATTGGCGACTCTCTCGCCAAAGCCAAGCGCATCGGCATACGGAAACAAGGGGCTACGGCGGAAGAGCCGCGACACGGTGGCCACCTCACCGGCTGGATCGAACTTAAAGTGAAGATCGGCCCAGCAAGCAAGTAAAAGCGCATTGCCGAAGGGAGGACGACCCACGCAAGCTGCGGACAGTCCGCAGTACAAGTAGCCCAAAACTGAAGGCCCCAACCGCGCACCGGTCCAGATGCCGCGGATGCACGAGAGTTGATCAACCTCTAGGAAACCATCCTCCGCAGGAAACAAGAACACCGCGGCAAGGCAAGCCGCGAAACTCTTTGCACCGCGCAGAATCCGGTCCTCGTCCAGACCAGGAGCCGTCAGAAGAGAGATCGTCCAAGCCACCAACTTGGGAACGCTGATTCGTTTGCCGGCCAACAAGGTGCTGATCTGCCGAGCCTCGACAAAATCCTGCAAGAATTCCAAGCAAGAGAAAGGTCCTAAAGGGATGAACATACCTTCAGTTTCTCCCTTCTTAGTCCGAGGGAGGCCGAGGAGGAGCTCTGCTTCTTCAAGAAGAACTGTACACTCAAAGCTGCCAAACACGAACGTGTGAGTGTCGGGATGCCACAACTCAACAAGAGCTCCCATCAAACCGAAGTCAAGGGAGTAGCCTGAATATTGCTTGGCATGGATCAAGAGCCCGGTTAAGCCCCAATCTCGAAGAATTGCTCTGACCGACAAGCCGAGGACGTCAAGCAAGCCGGAAAGCCAGGGAGGAGAGCAATACCGGCGAGGCCCAGGGAAGTTTGGGTAATCCTACACCCAAACAGGAGGTAAGAGAAAATTTTTTTAAGGAAAAGAAGAAGAAAATGGTTGAAAGCTAAAATTGGCAGCGAACTTACCAAGTCGGCGCCGATTCTGGCCTTCAGATGACCCGGGATGCTTGAAATACCTCGAACCGAGCCAACACGCTGCTTTTTCAAAGGAGGAGCCATCCTGGGTGTTGTTAGGACGATTTGGTTGTCCTAAGAGGAGTTTATATAGAGAAAATCGGTCCCGATTTGAATCGGATTCGGATCCGATCAAAACAAGAAACTGGGATCGAACGCGCCCCCAAGGTGGGGGCGCGCAGGCCGCGCCCCCCAACCTAGGGCGCGCTGGCCGCGCCCCCAAACTGAGGGCGCGCCCCCGGTTCGGGGGCACGTTCGGTCAAATTTTTGAAAATTTCTCAAAAAAATTCAGAAAAATTCCAGAAAAATTTGTAAAATCAAATACATTTATGTTTGATCTTTATTAAGGATGAGTGAACATTATTGTTCATTCGGAACTAACATTTTGATGAAAGACAGGAATTGCTCGCGGAAACGAAGGAATGGACATGGGAAACCCCCATAACTTGTCGACTAGCATATATGTCGCTAGTCGTGTATTATTATCTTATGCATTAGTTGTTGAAGACCATGAGCATAGAGAAGACTTGACCCGAGATCCCCTTCATCAAAATCTACGACGGTCGGGTCGTCTCTAATGCTCACGGATAAGCCAAAGTTGTGCTGTGAGGGACGATAGTTCCCGAATGGGTATCTTGACCTCATAGACAATCTATATCTTCAACTATTTGATGTACAAGTTTTGTTTTATTTTCTTGAGCCCAACATGCATCATGTAGCATTAATTGCATTACATTTTGTTTTGTCAATGCATGCATCATTTCATAATCTTCACCTTATCACCCTCTCGATCATTCTAAATCCCACCGTGTCATTCACCATATTCTCTAGTCCCACTAACCTCTCTAATATCCCACCGTGTCTATTAATCCCACCGTGTTCGGTAATCACTTTGTCCCCCGAAATCTTTTCACCACAGAGGCCATTGCAACTTCTTTTGCTACTTATCCCACCGTGGCAGCCATTTCGTCCTGCCAAGGACCTTCAATTTTGATCAGAACTTGCACTGTCATTATCTTCACGGTCTATGCTTAAACATTTGCCTTTCGGAATTTGAGATCATTCCATTCTGAATTGAATCTTGTCTCTTGAAAGACTTAAATGAATCTGAGAGCCTGAATGTGCTCGATTGGTATTCTTTTACTTTTTCAAAACAAATCTCTTTAAATTTTAGCCCATCACAGTACAGGAACACCGCAAAGATCGGGTTACCGGCTGATAATGAACCTACGAACCCATGTTTCGGGGACTCCCCACCGCGTTGGGGGTTGGCTATTCTTCTCTCGTGCCAATGGCACATCTCTTACCAATCGAACATAGGAAGACTTGATGAAACATGGCGGTTAACCAAGAGACTTGAGGGGATTCATCTTGCCGAATCTGGTCGTTGAGCGTGTCTATATCTACACCTTGATGCCACCTTTTCAGTCCATCGCCATTTCACTCCACTACATTCCGCTACGATCTATCTCGCTTCGCTACACTTTCTCTACGTTTCACTCCGCTCCGCTACATGCCATTCCCTTGCAAAGCCGACATCAAGGCGAGACAAGCTGTAGACACGCCAAATTGGCCTGATTCGGAGCCCTAGACTCTTATTCCATAGGCGATATCTTTATCTGACCGTTATCTGATCCGGACTACCTCGTGGAGATGAGCTAAGGACATTGGTGGAGCCCCTTGTAAGTTGAGAATGGACCGGAGATTTCCGGAATAATGCCGTAACCTTCAAGCGAGAGCCGCACGTAAACTGTAAAAATATAAAGCTTGCTTGATGACCGACCTTGAATGGTCCACAATTGAAGGTCTCGGGAGTCCCGCATGTGTTCCGTAACATTCAGGGTTTCCGAGAAGTCATTTCGGTAGGCGTCGGTCAATGACGGCTTTCGTTACGGCTTTTTCGATTTGTGCTGACACGGCTATGCCGGACCACATGTTAGGCCTTTCCGGTCATCACCGGGTCTTTTCAGGTCATCCGGGTCGATTCTAGCCATATATTTTATCAACCGGGGCTATAAGGCCGGTTCGGACAATTTTAGGGTTTCGCGGCTTTTACGGCTTTCGATTCACGTTTACCGGGTTAATCTCAGATTTTTTTCGATGACTTCGGATTGTCCGATCGTACCGGACTTGTTCAGTCATCATTTCAAGTCATCCCGAGTTGACCCGAGATTTCTCGACTGGAACCGTGCTCTTTCGGATCTTCGACCTGGGTTTCGGCTTTCCGCGAGAGGGTAAACCGGTAGAAAGCCCCGTACGAACATCTCGGGAGTCATGCGGCTGGTTTACCGACTTGAGGAGGTGCGGTTGAAGGCCCTCTTTCCAACGCGACAAACGGGAGCCGAATCGGACATCCGGTTTGCAAGATACGGCTTCCGGAACACACGTGCAGGAGAGAGAGTGTACCGCGCCCCCGCCTCCTTTGAAACAGGAGGGCGCGCCCTGCGCGCCCTCAAACTGGGGGCGCGCCCTGCGCGCCCCCGTTCCCTTTGAAAGGCGGGGGCGCGGTCAGTTGCTTTAAATCGGAAATTACCCCGATTAGCACCTTCTAAACCGGGTTTTTGGAAGGTTTCCGGGTGAGGATTTTCACTTATTTGTACCGCGCCCCCGGTTTGGGGGCGCGTTACGTATATCAAGTCGATTTTTAGCAATTTCCGGAAGTTTCCGTCGATTTTTAGCAGTGAGACGCCGAACGCGCCCCCGCTCCCTTTGAAACAGGGGGGCGCGCAGACCGCGCCCCCTAACTGGGGGCGCGCCCTGCGCGCCCTTGGTTTGAGGGCGCGCGCTGCGCGCCCTCGTCTCCTTTGAAACGCGGGGGCACGGTACATCCAGTTTCTAAATTTTGCACCGTCTCCCTTCCCCTATAAATTGAGAGACATTCTCAACGACCCAAGGTTGAATCCCCCTTTCCTAGCTCGTCCAAAGGTCGTCCAAGCTCTTCTCCAAAGCCGTCCCGACGTCCAAAGGCGATCCGAAGTCAAGAAATCGATCCCGAGGTGAAGGAGAAGGCTCGATCTGGGCGTTCTGCATCCACCATCTTCATCGACTTCTGAAGAAAATCCGAGGCTTCTTATGCAAACGTCTTCAACATAGAAGATGTTCATCTCTTCGTCCTCTTTCATCTCCAACTGACGGCACTCAATTCTGACTTGCCGTTTGTTCGTGGCGGTTGCTACACTGAGGGCGCGCATCCAGGTTCTGCTTTTGATATCCGCCCACTTTCATAATTTTTACTGACTTATACAGGAGGATTTCGGAGAAGTCATCAACATAGAAACTCTTCCCCTCTGAGTCCTCCGTCTACTCAAACCAACGGAACTTGATTCTGACATCGGGGTCGTCCGTAGCATCCTCTGCACCGAAGTCGCGCCAGAAGGGTGCAAAGCTACTCGAACCGGCCTTTTCTCAACCAATTCGGCTTCAACTCAAGCCGATCCATTCTATAAGCTTTCTCAACTCCATTAACTCTGTTTATTCATTGTTTTAAAGCATCTTTTAGTTTATTTACATCATTTTTACCTAATCAAAAATACAAAAAAAAGGGGTTAGGACTCACCCCAATCCGGTGAGTTCGATTCCAATTGCTTCTCTCTCATATTCTCTCTACAGTTACTACACTTCACAAGTCTAACCAAAATCTTCACTTGGTTTATTGTTCTAGTTGCACAGGTTGATCAAGCTAGCATTGGATTGGAGACTCTTCTTCATCGGCCGGCCGAAGAAGAAGAAGGTTGAACTCACATCCCTTTCTCCCACGCTAAGGTACACACGGTCAACTTCTTTCTATTTCCATTACATAAAGCGGAGCCCGCGGCTCCTGGCGACCACACTTTATTTTTATTCATGTTTTAATTTCATCTCCTCCTCACTCTCCTCCCTCATGACCCGAACCATCTCCGGTGCTCGAGCGACGCCGTGAGATGAAAGTTCGGGGATCAATGTGAGTGTGGGACCGAGGTGAGGATCTTTTACAGCTTTCCGAGTGTCTTCCGATTCACTCCCCTTTTTCCCCAATTCCATCTTTCACCTTCTTATCTTGAGGTGCCGATCCGGAACCCGTTTTCTGGAGTCGACACACATGACCGTGCCAAAAGCAAACCACCATCAACATAGCATTAAATAACTTGAAATTGTGCAAGGAGAAGATCGAGCGGGCAACTTCCAGATGGTTCTTTCATAGTAGTATACCACCTAACGCTGCAAAGGGGCCTTACTATGAGTCCATGATTGACACAATAGTAGACGTCGATCGGGGGGTACCAAGACCAACTCCAAGGGAGATCTACAACACATATCTTCCATTGGAGGTAGCTGACATTAAAAATATGTCAAGACATTCGAACGTATATGGGACAAACGTGGATGCACACTGATGAGCGACGGTTGGACAAGTTAGTCCTTTTGAGCATAACATTGTGATACAAATCTTTATGAATCTTAAATTTAGATATAACATTTTATCTTCTTAATAAGTATTACTAAGAAGACAATGATCAACTTTATCATTTACTATCAAGCTGGGACCATCTTTTGGAAGTCGGTGGATGCATCTGGATAGGTAAAGAATGCAACTTACTTGTTTGATTTAATTGATGGTGTTGTCGAGGACATTGATACGGATCGAGTTGTCCAAGTAGTGATGGACAACGCAGCTGCCGACCAAATGTTGATGGCCAAGAGACGGAAGTTATATTGGGCACCATGCTCCACCCATTCCATAGATTTAATGCTAGAGGATATTTGCAAAGATCCTCAAATTGATCGAGTTGTCAAGGCCGCCCAATATATTGCATCATTCATCTATAACCATAATTTCATCATGACCCTGATGAGAGAGCACACAAAGGGTTGAGAGTTCCTACAACCTGGGTGTCGACTCTGAAAATTCAACGAGCCCTCTCCTTTTCAGGGAAGTTCGTGAATCTGGATCGTCACCTCAAGAGGGGATGAGAAAGGAAGAAGAAAACACGGAAAAAGTATAGAGAGACAACTCCCTAAAGAGTTGTTCGATATCACGAGGAGCAGATGGTTGAGGGACCTCTTGCGCTTCTGACTCAAACAATGGATTAACAAGACTGTCTGATGGAATTGGTTGGTGACCCATCTCGCGCTCTCGAAGTTCAGCTTGTTCTTCCATTCCAACGTGCCTTCCAGACCATAGTTGCATTGAACTTCAAGAAACAAACAAGTTGACAAAGTAAACAAAGAATTTTTTTTTTTGGTTTTTAGTATTTTGCAAAAAGTTAGAGGTTTGAATTTTCGTTTGACAAGTAAGTGATGCAAAGACTTGAAAGCAAGATTACGCAATGATTTTGATTAAACCTTAGGTTTATGGATTTGTTAAGAATTGTTCTCTCAACAAATGGGTTAGGATCCTAACTCCAATCTCCAATGACCTAGGTTTCACACAATCTCACCACGTGTAGGTAACGTAGGATGCTTCGGGTTTTGGGGAGTGGTACAACCAACCCGATCGTGAAGAGGAATTCTCCACGTATGAGGAATTTTGGAGGCCTTGCTGAAAGCCAACCAAGTCAACTAGGAAGGAATATCCCAGAAGAGAGGTCAGAATCCACCAAGAGGGTGTTTTGGATGGGAGGGATAAATGGGAGAGTGAGCTCCCGCCTCAAAAAAGTGTAAAAGAAGGAGGTAGAGAGAAGGAGCAGAGAATGCAATCAAGTAATAAAACAAGTAATGAGCAAAACATAAACTTAAATAAATATGCAATCAACACCAGACAAGTAATTAGAAACTAGACAAGCAACTAGAAACTAGAATCTAGACTTGTTTCTTATGTGAGCCAAATGGAGATAGTGAAAAGTGATGGAAAGAAGAGGGTTCAGATCTGATAGCCAAGCAAAAATGGTGGTCCACGTGGGGACCGATGTAAGAATAAGCTGGTTCACGTGGGAACCGGGGTAAAAAGTAATGGTGGTTCACGTGGGAACCGGTTTTGGGTAAAAAGGGGTGGTTCACGTGGGAACCGGTTTGAATGGTCAAAAGAGGGCCACGTGGGGCTAATTAAAAGTGAATAAAGATCTGATCCAAGTGGGGATAGATCTGAAGGAAAGTGGTTTGGTTCACGTGGGAACCGAAGTAAAGAAAGAGATTGGTTCACGTGGGAACCGGTTTAAATAAAATGACAGAAGTTAAATGGCATACTTGGCACTTCAGATCTGATGAAAGATGGGTGAAATAAAAAATTTTGAGATGGCATGAAATTACGAAAGGTGGAAAGAAGGAAAGGCTCACGTGGGAACCGGTCTTGAACTAGAACTAGTTGCAAACAAAACACTTAGCACCCAGGGTTAAAGACATTGTTTGTCCCACCGTGGTTGCCACAAAGTTGTCGACTTTGAAAATTCGACGGGGTCCTCTCCTTTTCAGGGAAGTCCGTGAATCCAGATCGTCACCTCAAGAGGGGATGAGAAAAGAAAGGAATAAAGCATCGGAAAGCAACTCTCACCTCGGTCCCACACTCACATTGATCCCCGAACTTTCATCCCTTGGCATCGCTCGATCACCAAAGAGACAGTTCGGGTCATGTGGGAGGAGTATGAAAAGAAAGAAATGTGGTTGCCAGGAACCGCGGGTTCCGATTTATGAAATTAAAATGACCGTGTGTACCTTAGCGTGAAGAATGTGGGTTAAAGTTTCTCCTTCTTCGGCCGACCGATGAAGAAGAGTCCTCAACGTGTGGGTGCTTGATATTCTGTGCAACTAGACAAAAAAAAACAAGTGAAATAGACAATTAGAACTAAACAAAGTGGAGTATATGTAAAGAGAATGACATGAAATACACAACTGACTAGAAACTGATCGGCTTCGGGTTATCTCTAACCCTTTTTTTATATTTTCGGATTAACAGAGTAAAAGTAATGCAAAAAAATGTAAAAAAATAATGGGAGGATGGAGAATCAGGAAACAAAGAGATAGGAAAAAAACAGAAAGATTCTGAGTTGAATAGATAAAGATATGGCCAAATCTGTGTTGTCGAAAAAGCCGAGCAGCAGTCCAGGATCTACCAGGTGCGACTTTGCTTCTGTGCTCGTCACGACCAGCCCCGATCTCGGAATCAAGTGCCGTCGATTTAAAACTCAAGAAGACTTGGAGAGGAAGAACTTTGATGAACAGAGCTCGGGAAGAAGACATCTACACACTGCTGTAGAGGCTGAATAAGAAATACCTGACTGATCACCTGCAGAACAGCCTTCCTCTCTCTTGAACCGACTTTTCACTCTCTAAAAACTCGAAATTCTTTCTCTAAAAATCACAAAATCAATGCTGGAGGGTGGTTGGACGTCTTGAGATGCCTGGGGGGTCGTGCCCATGCCTTTGGAACGACCAGAATCAGAGTTAATTTATAGGAGAACGAACAGTCTCATCCGGGCTAAAAAAAGGCCACCTTGCGCCCTACCCCAGGTCGCATGCGCCCTGGTGCAGGGCGCATGGCACTGTTCCCGAAAAAGTTGTCCTTATCCGGTCAATCAGTTCAGTGGTAGAGTCCCGGTGAAAAACTGGTTCTCTCGTGCCTCAAGGGTAGGGCGCATGTGCCCTAAGTGAGGGCACGAGGTCACGTGCCTCACTGGTAGGGCACATGGGCACGTGCCCTGGGTTCCAGGCGCATGTGACCAGGGACCCGGGCGCATGGGACTGTTTTTGCGCGTCCTTCTTCCGGAAGCCATTGCGAACACTCCCGAACTCGGAATTCGACGCCGTTTGTTGCGTTGGAAAGATAACAGGCCGAAGAAGATTCCTAAAGCATCATATCAGCCATCACAACTTACAAAACTTCATAATTTTGTCTGGAAATTAGGGCAGTGAACAGAAGATCCGATACTCGTCAAAATGACTCCGACGGCAAACCGGAAAGGTACGGTATGCAACAAAACTTGTCCGGGGTGTGAATATGACCATAAACTTCAATGCATGATCATTAGGCATTGGTCATTCAACCAACTTCCGTGTTTACACGATTTGCGTGTGGCTTTCGCTTGGAAATTATGGCTTTTTGCAGAAAACCTCGGAAAGCATCCGATTTCGTTCTGAGAAGCTCCAAATCAACTTTAAAAGACTCGGCATCATTTTAAGGTCAATCAAACATGTTACCCTATAAAACATGAGTTTTATGCTCTGAATTAGGTGAATTTGGCGTGTCTACAATCTCCACATATGCTTCCGCTTCCGCCCACTTGGTGAAGTACTTCGTTGCTGTTAGGATGAAAGATTTGGTTTTGTTTGTAGAGTTTGGGTCACCAAGGGGTCTGATAACATCAAAAGCCTACATAGCGAAAGGCCACGGGGCATGAATCGGGTGAAGGGAAGATGCAGGAGAGTGAATTTTGTCGGTGTGAAGTTGACATTGATGACAGTACCGAACAAAGATCGAGCAATCTTCTTCCAGAGTAGGCCAATAATACCCTTGCCTGATGATCTTTTTGGCGAGGGCTTGGGCATTTACATGGCCTCCACATACTTCGGAATGTGCTTCTTTAAGCACCAATTTAGCCTCTTCTTCATCTACGCATCTTAATAGAACACCAGCCAAGCTCCTTTTATAAAGTACTCCACCTAAGATGGTGTATCTCTGGGAGACTCTTCTTATGGCTTTCTTCTCTTCGGCAGTTGATCCTAGTGGATATGTCTGATCCTGACAGTAATTCGCAATCTCATGATACCAAGGTTTCTCACCTTCTTCTAATTCTTCCAACTCAACCAAAGATACTTCCTCCTTTTGTTCAATGTACTCTTTCCTTTCAAATTTTTCTTTGACTCTCAAGAATCGTGCATCTTCCACTGCCGGAATGGTTCGTCGGCAGACATAGATCGTCCTAACCTGCCTACCTAGCGGGACAGATAGTGAAGATGCCAGGCAAGCGAGGGCATCGGCAAGAATATTTTGAGCACGAGGGACATGAATGAATTCGAGTTTGGAGAATAGCTTGATGTAGCAGGTGGTGAGTTCTTGGTACGGCCTGAGCCAAGGATGAGATGTGCGATATTTGGCCAGCACTTGGCGAAGAATCAACTGACTATCACCGATCACCCTTAGTTCAGTGACACCATAGAAGTGAGCGGCCTCCAGTCCGGCCAATAAGGCTTCATACTCAGCTATATTGTTTGTTGCTGGAAAATGGAGCTGAAAAGCTCGTGGAATGGTGACACCTTCGGGTGACAGAAGAACAATCCCTATCCCTCTACCCCGGAGTTTAATGCCCCGTCAAAATATAAAGTCCATAAATTGGAAGATCGAATGGACATCAATTCTTCATCGGGGAATTCGATTGGATAGGGTCAAAGATTGGGATAGAATGATGGGCAAGGTGTTCAAAGAATTGCATAGCCCTTAATTGCCTTCTATTGGGTGTAAGTGATGTCAAATTGGGAGAGAAAGCTCTGCCAGCGTGCCAAATGGTCAGTCAGGATAGATTTTTCAAGAAGAAATTTGATGGGATTCATGCGAGCAATGAGATTAACCTCGTGGGCCAGAAAGTAGTGTTTAAGCTTCTGGACCACCCAAACCAGGGCGGCACAGGTTTTTCCCATGGTTGTATATTTATGCTCACAAGGGTCAAAGATTTTGGAGAGATAGTATGATGCTCGCTCTTTCCCTTCATTATCTAATTGTGCCAATACTTCTCCTAGAGATCCTTCCAAAACTGAGATGTATAAGATCAAGGGTTTACCGGGAACTGGAGGTTTGAGCACAGGTGGGCTTGACAAATATTTCTTTAAACCATCGAATGCCTCTTGACATCTCGAATCCCATCTAAATTCGGCCTTTGCCTTGGTTAACTCATAAAAAGGTTTGCACCTTTGGGAGTGTTGTGAGATAAACCAGCGAACAAACTGTAGCCTACCAATCAACCCTCTCAGCTCTTTTAGGTTCTTTGGTGGAGGCATATCAATAATGGCTTTGGCCTTGTTTGAATCGATTTCGATGCCTCTTTTGCTAACGATGAACCCAAGTAACTTTCCAGATGATACTTCAAACACACACTTCTTGGGGTTCATTTTAAGCTTATATTCCCTGGCTCGTTGCAAAACCCTTTTCAACACCTCAGCATGTTCATCTCGGGTTCAAGATTTGACCACTAGATCATCCACATACACCTCTATAAATTTATGCATCATATAATGAAATATCGCCACCATGGCCCTTTGATAAGTTGCTCCGGCATTCTTTAATCCGAAGGGCATGATGACATAGCAATAAGTTCCCCAAGGTGTAGTGAATGAGGTCTTCTCTTGATCCTTTTCTGCTAACTGGATTTGATTGTACCCTGAGTATCCATCCATGAATGATAGGGTTTCATATCCAGCTGTGTTATCAACAAGAACATCGATATGAGGAAGGGGGAAATCATCTTTCGGACACGCTCGGTTTAAGTCCCTGAAGTCAATGCAAATTCGAAGCTTTCCATCCTTCTTCATGACTAGGACTATATTTTCCACCCATTGTGGATAGAGGACAACTCTAATGAATTTTGCTTGGTATAACTTATCAACCTCTTCCTTCATCTTTAATGCTATGTCTAGGTGGAACCTCCTTAACTTTTCCTTGACCGGGGTAGCTTCAGGTTTTAAAGTCAGTCGATGCTCTACCAATGACTTGTCTAACCCCGGCATATCTTCGTATGTACAAGCGAACGTGTCTTTGTATTCTTGTAACACCCCCATTAGATTATGTTCTTCTAAAGGGGCGAGGTTGGCACTGATGAGGATATTCTTAGGATCTTCCGGTGTTCCAAGATTAAGTTCCTTAGTCGGTTCATCCACCGTGGCTGATGGTTCTTCAAACCTTCTTAAACCGGATGCATAAGCATCAGCCAAATCCTCCTCTTCATCCTCAGTATTAGGATCCTTTTCTGATACAACCTCGTAGACCCCTAAAGTCGGATCAATATTGTCTTTCTCCTCATATCGAATTTCTCCCAACTGGATTGTATTTTCTAGATACTCCGGTAGCTTGGCACATTCTAAGACTTTTTGAGCTAACCGATGCAGGTATCTTTCTGGAACTCTCCTACCTCTGATTTTTGTTTTGCTTTTATTAGAAACTAAACCTAAAGAAGAAGAAGGTAAATAAGGAGAGGAAGAGGAGGTGGAGGGAGTAGAATTATTGATGAAGGGCAAAGGAGATCGATTAGAGACCGGGTGGCCTCCCGGTTTGGATCATCCTTCGGAGCGAGTTGGGATGTTTCTTCAATCGAAACTTGGGTTGAGAATAGGACGTTTTTTTTGATCTTTTTGAGAAGTACTAAACATAAACACAGAATGAGTTTGGTTGGTTGTAGTTTCCAGTGTGGGTTGAGATATTGACAGAGAAGGGAACAAATCAAGCAAAGATGGGTAAAGAGAGCATCCATCTTTGCTACCTGGTGAATCTGATGGTGAACTTATTAGGCATGAGTCTGTTAGATCCATGGAGATGACATGGGGTGAATGCCCCTGATTCTGATCGCTGTGGGGCTCTTTGTGGAATAATTCTTCACTTGACCCTTCTTCAGTGAATAACCATGATACGTTGAGATATGGCTCATCCTCTAGGCTGTCCACTTTCTTCCTCTTTGCTTGTTCTTGCGGTTCTTGTTCTTCAATCATCTGTATTGTTTCTCTATTATCGAAGAACTTGTGTAGACACCCCTGGAAGTATTTTTGACCGATCTTCTGGCCATTATCACATGTCCCATCATACCCTATCCCGTTCCTTGATGTTGTCTTTACCAACTGGATGGGTTCTATGATACCCTGCAGTTCTCTCCCCAGCCCTCGGCCTTCTTGATATCCCATATTTTCCATCATACGCCACCCAAGGGTTTTGGTATCATCCTTCTTCCTTCTCCAAACTTGCCTGGGTTGCCTTCCATCCCTCGGCAGATCGAGGATTGTGAAGACCGGTTGATTTGGCAAGCCAAGAGGGAGAGTAACCAGACCATCCATAGGCATACTTACTACCATAACGACTTGTCCCTTGAAGGGAAATTTAATGCACTGGTGATTTGTTGAAGCTACGGCCTCTAATGCCTCAAGGTAAGGCCTTCCCAAGATAGCTTTGTAAGTTGGGTCCATATCCAAGATGTGGAAGTCGACAGTAACAACCCGGGGTCCGAGTTTGACTTCAAGTGTAACCATGCCATGGGCGAGCCTCTTGGAATTGTCATACGCCGTTACGGTGATTTGTGATGGCCAAAATCCTCTTCTGAGATTCCACACAATTGTAGCATTTCTGGTGGCAAGACATTGATGGATGCACCGGTATCAACTAGACAAGACTCGACATCTGTTTCATTAATACTAACAGTGATACAAAGTGCATATTTTCCTGCTTCTGGTTCCGCCAACTCCTCTTTGGTGAAAGTGAGGATGGGGTGTTCACTTTTCGGGGTCAAGACTGATGCAATCTTCTCAGGGGGAAGGGTTTCACTGACCATTACTTGTTGTAGATATTGTTGAAGAACTTTCTAATAAACTTTGGATCTTTTGATCAGCTATAGAATGGAAATCCGTGCAGGGGTTTTGTCAAGGTGCTTCAGCAAATCATAAGATGTCCCTGGCACTGGTTCTTCTGGGTGTTCTTCTTTTTCTTCTTGTGATCGTCCTGGTTGACCGGTCTGGGGGAAAATTCTTTGAAACATGCGCCCGCTTCTAAGCACCGTGGCGAGCTGAGGGGCTACAGTTGGTGTAGCGGAGGTGGCTGGAGGGTTAGGTCGGATGATGGGAGGCCTAGATAGGTGTAGTGATGATAGTCCGGGTTGTAGGGATGCGGGTAGGTTGTGGTGGCATGGTTGTATGAGGTGGTACGATGATGGGTCCTAATGGTGATGGTATTCGCGGAGGCTCGACCAGGCAGATCAAGGTCCTACCCGGTTGGAGTTGTATGGCTGGTGGCGTTACAGTTGGTCGTGACAGAGTGCGGATGATTGGTGGTTGGCTTCTTCTGGTGGGTATAGCTCGTGGTATGGAATGAACGGTTCGGTTAACGTGGTTTGGAGGGTTAATGTTCATGAAGGAAGCTGGTCCCTCGATTTGCCAATTTTGGCCTCTATCGCGGGGTTCATCGGTGGAGGTTAGAATAGGATTAATACTCTGATTTTCTGGTGCTGTCGCGGGTGCGTGAGCGGGTAGCGGGTTCTGAATGATCCCCAGACCGGGTTCCTGTTGTTGTTGTTGGACTGGTGCCTGCTGCTGCTGCTGAGGACCCTGGCACGAAATCAAATCGACTCGACCAGCTGATTTGACCCCTCGCAGTGACTCATCTTGTTGATCTGACAGACCTCATGATGCTGGCGCCCTATATATAGGGCGCTATGCCGCGTGGCACTGCTTTTCAAAAATGGCCAAAGTACCTTCTTTTGAGCTATAAATAGACCCCCATTTGGAACTGAGAGGAGGTTCCAAGTCCGTACCACCTTAGAGCCTATCCAATACTACGTTTTCAAGCCACTTTTACCTCCCATAACCTTTCAAACCGATCCAAAATCATCCACCAAAAGTCCCAAAAATCTGTTGTTTCTGCCATCCAGAAATAGAATTTTTCCTCCACCTTGAGAGCTTCTATCCATCTCTCCTCTTGCATCCAGCGTCCAAACCTTCATTTGCATATTGTCTACAAGGAGGAGGCCCTACTTCGTCCCGGAAGCCGCCCAGCACTCCGGAGCGGCGTCGCGAAGAGGGGAAGAAAATCTGTTCGAGCCAGACTTAGTGCCCCATATACAGGGCGCTTTGACCTTGGTCAACACGCCCTACAAGGGGGGCACCTGCAGCTAGCGCCCTATATATAGGGCACCAGCAGGGGCAAAAGCTTGTTTTGCAATTTTCGGAGTCCGATCGCCCGTTTAATCGAGTTTTTATCTTCTGTTTTCATCTTAGAACTTTTCATCATGATATTTGGCATGCATTAGATCATTTTGCACCTCATATATGTTTAAAAACCTACCAAAAATAGGGGTTGGGATTCCGTCCCGATCCGGTTAGTTCATTCCCTTTTGCATGATTCAGAGTCTATACCAAGCATGATGCTATACTCACGCCAGAGCTAATGATCTTCATTTGTTTCCTTTATGTTTTTATGCCAAACATTCTTAGGTGAACCGATCGGGGTGAAGCTTCAACCCGATCGTAGGTGAAAGAACTCTTTAAAGCTCTTCCCTTTCGGCCGGCCAAGAGAGGAGAAGTTAGAACTTAACAATCTCCCCCTTTTTACATCCCCAAAGGTACGACGGTCAAACTCTTTCTTATTCTAGTTCATTTGCTTCATACTTAATCACACTTTGTAGTCTTCGGCTCCTGGCAACCACACACTCATCATCACACCTTCCAATTCAAACGGACACGCTCTCTCCACCACGAACCAAACCGGCTCATCCGGGTGCCTACACCTTTTGGTGACCACGGTGGGACCACTCTTGCTTAAGTAAGTTCTTTTCACCTCTTTAAAAGAATGTCCAACATGCTCATCCTTGCTTTGGCTCTTGCTTGAGTTATTACATCCTCTTAGCATTCCTATTCACTTGCTTGCTTGTTTACTTGCTTCCCTTGAGCATCACTTAGTTTCTTACGGTTTACTTGCTTTCTGCGAGTCCTCTTTTAAAAGAAAAGCACAATCTAATTTTTAGGCTTGCTTTATTGACTTACTTTGACTTTGCACCTTAAAGATTATCTTGCTAAGCATCTTTGCTTATTTTCTTTTAAAAGTCTAATTTCTCCTCTAAAGCATCTTTAGTTGAATTAGTGCTTGCTTTCACCCTTGTTTGACTTTACATCATTGCCTTGTTTACTTGTTTTCCAATACTCTCTTGATCGTTGCATGCTTTTACTTTCTTCTTGTTTGCTTCTCACTCTTTGATATCTCACTTGAATTTAGTTTGCATTGGGGTTCTTTTGACTCCTTTAGGTCATCCGAGAAGGGAGGCTCTCTCCTCCCAAAGCCCTACACACCCAAACACCCCTCTTGGTGGTTGCCGACTCCTTCTCCGGGGATTCCCTCTCGGAGACCTTCGTAAGTGCCCAGACATGAAGGATTCCCTCTTCACTGATCAGGCTGGTTGTACCTTTTATCCCAAAACCCGGAGTACCTATCACCTATCGTTGTGAAAAGAGTGACAACCTTAGATTGCTCGGCGTTGTGAGAGCATAGAGTCCTACCCATTTATTTGAGTGGACATTATTTCTCTTAACAAGCCACTAATTTAAGGTTGAAACACAAAAAAAAAATTGCAGTAATCATTTAAAGTCTGTGCCATCACTTGTTTGCAAATCAAAATTGAAAACCAAAACCAAAAATTTAAAAATATTTAAAAAAAACTAAAATAAATCTTTGCTTTAGGTTAATTTGCTTGATAACTCGTTTGTTCAAACAAAAATCAAAGACCAAAAAAAGAGGGAAAATTTTAAAAAACTAAAAAAGGGGCTCTTGTGTTTTTTGTCACCTTTCCTTTGTGTTTATGAACTTAAGATCAAGACGAGTCGTCGAGATGACGGACCAAGGATACGAGCCGTTGCAGTTGGAGTATAACCAATCCTACCTCCACCCGGATGCCGTATGTGCCGTTAACGAACCCGAAATACTCCCTGAAACTAGTTCACCCCGACCCCACCCGGATTCTCTGTGGGAGGCATTCGCTCATGCCGACCCAACTCAACTACAAGCCATTGAGGCCATCTTGAAGGGAAAATCTCCTGTCAATCACACCCATGTCGAGGGTAGCCACCACACTTCTACCCCCCAATTAGCAACTGACCAACCCGGTGCACCAATACCGGGTCATTCTCACAATGGACCCTTGATTCCAAACTCACCCCATCCGGTGGCCATCTTGAACCACCTGGACCCAAATAACATCACACCACTTAGGCCACCGGTATACTCTTCTGCACATTTTAATCAAGCCCGTCCACAAGTGCACCACCCGATATACCCTCCTTGCCCGGCAACTTCAACCTATCCGATGGCCATGCCGGTGAATCAAGCGTCCGTCCTCCCCCCCCCCTCCTCTTGTCCGAGAAGCCTTTGTTGATCAAACTGTGCTTAACAAAATCAATAGGATGGATGAACAATATCGGGAGCTCAAGCGATTGATCGACACACAAGCTCTCCCCGAGATATCTTTTCCCTCTCTCCCCGTATTCCATCTTTCTCCTTCTGAAATGCCCATTCACCGTCGATATAACGGAAATGGGAATCCTTTCATTCACATCAAAGATTTTTTTTTATGAGTCTGTCATGTGGCAAAACGATCCAAAGGCCCTTGCATACCTATTTAGGAGATCATTAGAGGGCTCCGCGTTGGAATGGTTCTATTCACTTGACCCTTTGGAAGCCAGCAACTTTGATACCGTCAAAGCAAAGTTCTTGCAAAGATACCAAGATCGAGTCGGTCCTACCTATTCAATCACAGATCTTATGGCCGAAAAGATGAGAAATGATGAGGATTTTATAAGATATGCTGATAGATGGAGGGCAATGGCAGAAAGGCTGACGAATGCACTGTCAGAATCAGAACAAGTCAAGATGATCATCACCAATGCCACTCCAGCCCTGAAAATTGTATTGGCATTGCATCACCCTGTCACCATGAGCGAACTCTATGAGAGAGCACGGTACATCCAAACCCAACTCCGAGACTCTCCCATCATGAAAGTCTTCGACCCTAGACCCCGAGTTACCAAAAAGACAACTACCACCACCACTGGACCCGTGACTGAAGGTGTGGTGACCAACGAACATGTCAACATCATAGGAAACCCGCCCAACAACCACCAACAGCAGTACAGAAACCCCCAGTACAAAAACCCCCGCCAAACCCAACTGGCACCTTGCCCTCAGATACAACCCCAACCTTTTCGCCACCAAACACCAAACCTGTATCCCCAACAACCAATGCAGACACCAGTCCCCCAGCAACCCCAGCAATTGGCCATACAAACCTTTGCACCTCAACCACCCCGCCAACCAACAACTTATAACCAGGCACCTCCTTCCACCACCTATGTGCCACGAAGAGCGGGGCCTAGAAGGAACCATTACCCACCATTACCGTACTCTCTCACAGACATTTTTAATGCTCTTATGGCGGCAGGGCAGATTTCATTGCCAAGAGAAAAGCTGGAGTGGCCACAAAATGCCAATACAGACAAATATTGTTTATACCACAGATACCCGGGGCATACAGTGGAGAATTACTTTCAATTTAAAGATTATATCCATGACCTCCACGAGCAGGGGAGTATTGATTGGGGTTAAATGGGCGAGTACATCAAGGCAGTAAAAAACCAGCCTCAGCAGCAGCAGCAGGCACCAGTCCAACAACAACAACAGGAACCCGGTTGGGGATCATTCAGAACCCGCTACCCGCTCACGCACCCGCGACAGCACCAGAAAATCAGAGGATTAACCTTATTCTAACCTCCACCGATGAACCCCGCGATAGAGGCCAAAATTGGCAAATCGAGGGACCAGCTTCCTTCATGAACATTAACCCTCCAAACCACGTTAACCGAACCGTTCATTCCATACCACGAGCTATACCCACCAGAAGAAGCCAACCACCAATCATCCGCACTCTGTCACGACCAACTGTAACGCCACCAGCCATACAACTCCAACCGGGTAGGACCTTGATCTGCCTGGTCGAGCCTCCGCGAATACCATCACTATTAGGACCCATCATCGTACCACCTCATACAACCATGCCACCACAACCTACCCGCATCCCTACAACCCGGACTATCATCACTACACCTACCTAGGCCTCCCATCATCCGACCTAACCCTCCAGCCACCTCCGCTACACCAACTGTAGCCCCTCAGCTCGCCACGGTGCTTAGAAGCGGGCGCATGTTTCAAAGAATTTTCCCCTAGACCGGTCAACCAGGACGATCACAAGAAGAAGAAGAAGAACACCCAGAAGAACCAGTGTCAGGGACATCTTATGATTTGCTGAAGCACCTTGACAAAACCCCTGAACGGATTTCCATTCTAGAGCTGATCAAAAGGTCCAAAGTTTATTAGAAAGTTCTTCAACAATATCTACAACGAGTAATAGTCAGTGAAACCCTTCCCCCTGAGAAGATTGCATCAGTCTTGACCCCGAAAAGTGAACACCCCATCCTCACTTTCACCAAAGAGGAGTTGGTGGAACCAGAAGCAAGAAAATATGCACTTTGTATCGCTGTTAGTATTAACGAAACAAATGTCAAGTCTTGTCTAGTTGATACCGGTGCATCCATCAATGTCTTGCCACCAGAAATGCTACAATTGTGTGGAATCTCAGAAGAGGATATTCGGCCATCACAAATCACCGTAACGGCGTATGACAATTCCAAGAGGCTCGCCCATGGCATGGTTACACTTGAAGTCAAACTTGGACCCCGGGTTGTTACTGTCGACTTCCACATCTTGGATATGGACCCAACTTACAAAGCTATCTTGGGAAGGCCTTACCTTGAGGCATTAGATGTCGTAGCTTCAACAAATCACCAGTGCATTAAATTTCCCTTCAAGGGACAAGTCGTTAAGGTAGTAAGTATGCCTATGGATGGTCTGGTTACTCTCCCTCCTGGCTTGCCAAATCAACCGGTCTTCACAATCCTCGATCTGCCGAGGGATGGAAGGCAACCCAAGCAAGTTTGGAGAAGGAAGAAGGATGATACTAAAACCCTTGGGTGGTGTATGATGGAAAATATGGGATATCAAGAAGGCCGAGGGCTGGGGAGAGAACTGCAGGGTATCATAGAACCCATCCAGCTGGTAAAGACAACATCAAGGAACGGGATAGGGTATGATGGGACATGTGATAATGGCCAGAAGATCGGTCAAAAATACTTCCAGGGGTGTCTGCACAAGTTCTTCGATAAGAGAGAAACAATACAGATGATTGAAGAACAAGAACCGCAAGAACAAGCAAAGAGGAAGAAAGTGGACAGCCTAGAGGATGAGCCATATCTCAACGTATCATGGTTATTCACTGAAGAAGGGTCAAGTGAAGAATTATTCCACAACGAGCACCCTGGCGATCAGAATCAGGGGCATTCAACCCATGTCATCTCCATGGATCTAACAGACTCATGCCTAATAAGTTCACCATCAGATTCACCAGGTAGCAAAGATGGATGCTCTCTTTACCCATCTTTGCTTGATTTGTTCCCTTCTCTGTCAATATCTCAACCCACACTGGAAACTACAACCAACCAAACTCATTCTCGTGTTTATGTTTAGTACTTCTCAAAAAGATCAAAAACGTCCTATTCTCAACCCAAGTTTCGATTGAAGAAACATCCCAACTCGCTCCGAAGGATGATCCAAACCGGGAGGCCACCCGGTCTCTAATCGATCTCCTTTGCCCTTCATCAATAATTCTACTCCCTCCACCTCCTCTTCCTCTCCTTATTTACCTTCTTCTTCTTTAGGTTTAGTTTCTAATAAAAGCAAAACAAAAATCAGAGGTAGGAGAGTTCCGTAAAGATACCTGCATCGGTTAGCTCAAAAAGTCTTAGAATGTGCCAAGCTACCGGAGTATCTAGAAAATACAATCCAGTTGGGAGAAATTCGATATGAGGAGAAAGATAATATTGATCCGACTTTAGGGGTCTACGAGGTTGTATCAGAAAAGGATCCTAATACTGAGGATGAAGAGGAGGATTTGGCTGATGCTTATGCATCCGGTTTAAGAAGGTTTGAAGAACCATCAGCCACGGTGGATGAACCGACTAAGGAACTTAATCTTGGAACACCGGAAGATCCTAAGAATATCCTCATCAGTGCCAACCTCGCCCCTTTAGAAGAACATAATCTAATGGGGGTGTTACAAGAATACAAAGACACGTTCTCTTGGACATACGAAGATATGCCGGGGTTAGACAAGTCATTGGTAGTGCATCGACTGACTTTAAAACCTGAAGCTACCTCGGTCAAGCAAAAGTTAAGGAGGTTCCACCCAGACATAGCATTAAAGATGAAGGAAGAGGTTGATAAGTTATACCAAGCAAAATTCATTAGAGTTGTCCTCTATCCACAATGGGTGGAAAATATAGTCCTAGTCATGAAGAAGGATGGAAAGGTTCGAATTTGCATTGACTTCAGGGACTTAAACCGAGCGTGTACGAAAGATGATTTTCCCCTTCCTCATATCGATGTTCTTGTTGATAACACAGCTGGATATGAAACCCTATCATTCATGGATGGATACTCAGGGTGTAATCAAATCCAGTTAGCAGAAGAGGATCAAGAGAAGACCTCATTCACTACACCTTGGGGAACTTATTGCTATGTCATCATGCCCTTCGGATTAAAGAATGCCGGAGCAACTTATCAAAGGGCCATGGTGGCAATATTTCATTATATGATGCATAAATTTGTAGAGGTGTATGTGGATGATCTAGTGGTCAAATCTTGAACCCGATATGAACATGTTGAGGTGTTGAAAAGGGTTTTGCAACGAGCCAGGGAATATAAGCTTAAAATGAACCCCAAGAAGTGTGTGTTTGAAGTATCATCTGGAAAGTTACTTGGGTTCATCGTCAGCAAAAGAGGCATCGAAATCGATCCAAACAAGGCCAAAGCCATTATTGATATGCCTCCACCAAAGAACCTAAAAGAGCTGAGAGGGTTGATTGGTAGGCTACAGTTTGTTCGCCGGTTTATCTCACAACACTCCCAAAGGTGCAAACCTTTCTATGAGTTAACCAAGGCAAAGGCCGAATTTAGATGGTATTCGAGATGTCAAGAGGCATTCGATGGTTTAAAGAAATATTTGTCAAGCCCACCTATGCTCAAACCTCCAGTTCCCGGCAAACCCTTGATCTTATACATCTCAGTTTTGGAAGGATCTCTAGGAGAAGTATTGGCACAATTAGATAATGAAGGGAAAGAGCGAGCAGCATACTATCTCTCCAAAATCTTTGACCCTTGTGAGCATAAATATACAACCATGGAAAAAACCTGTGCCGCCCTGGTTTGGGTGGTCCAGAAGCTTAAACACTACTTTCTGGCCCACGAAGTTAATCTCATTGCTCGCATGAATCCCATCAAATTTCTTCTTGAAAAATCTATCCTGACTGACCGTTTGGCACGCTGGCAGAGCTTTCTCTCCCAATTTGACATCACTTACACCCAATAGAAGGCAATTAAGGGCTATGCAATTGCTGAACACCTTGCCCATCATTCTATCCCAATCTTTGACCCTATCCAATCAGAATTCCCCGATGAAGAATTGATGTCCATTCGATCTTCCAATTTATGGACTTTATATTTTGACGGGGCATTAAACTCCCAGGGTAGAGGGATAGGGATTGTTCTTCTGTCACCCGAAGGTGTCACCATTCCACAGGCTTTTCAGCTCCATTTTCCAGCAACAAACAATATAGCTGAGTATGAAGCCTTGTTGGCCGGACTGGAGGCCGCTCACTTCTATGGTGTCACTGAACTAAGGGTGATCGGTGATAGTCAGTTGATTCTTCGCCAAGTGCTGGCCAAATATCGCACATCTCATCCTTGGCTCAGGCCGTACCAAGAACTCACCACCTGCTACATCAAGCTATTCTCCAAACTCGAATTCATTCATGTCCCTCATGCTTAAAATATTCTTGTCGATGCCCTCGCTTGCCTGGCATCTTCACTATCTTTCCCGCTAGGCAGGAAGATTAGGACGATCTATGTCTGCCGATGAACCATTCCGGCAGTGGAAGATGCACGATTCTTGAGAGTCAAAGAAAAATTTGAAAGGAAAGAGTACATTGAACAAAAGGAGGAAGTATCTTTGGTTGAGTTGGAAGAATTAGAAGAAGGTGAGAAACCTTGGTATCATGAGATTGCGAATTACTGTCAGGATCAGACATATCCACCAGGATCAACTGCCGAAGAGAAGAAAGCCATAAGAAGAGTCTCCCAGAGATACACAATCTTAGGTGGAGTACTTTATAAAAGGAGATTGGCTGGTGTTCTATTAAGATGCGTAGATGAAGAAGAGGCTAAATTGGTGCTTAAAGAAGCACATTCCAGAGTATGTGGAGGCCATGTAAATGCCCAAGCCCTCGCCAAAAATATCATCAGGCAAGGTTATTATTGGCCTACTCTGGAAGAAGATTGCTCGATCTTTGTTCGGTACTGTCATCAATGTCAACTTCACGCCGACAAAATTCACTCTCCTGCATCCTCCCTTCACCAGATTCATGCCCCGTGGCCTTTCGCTATGTAGGCTTTTGATGTTATCAGACCCCTTGGTGACCCAAACTCCACAAACAAAACCAAATCCTTCATCCTAACAGCAACGGAGTACTTCACCAAGTGGACGGAAGCGGAAGCATACGTGGAGATTGTAGACACGCCAAATTCACCTAATTCAGAGCATAAAACTCATGTTTTATAGGGTAACATGTATGATTGACCTTAGAATGATGCCGGGTCTTTTAAAGTTGATTTGGAGCTTCGCAGAACGAAATCGGATGCTTTACGAGGTTTTCTACAAAAAGCCATAATTTCCAAGCGAAAGCCACACGCAAATCGTGTAAACACGGAAGTTGGCTGAATGACCAATGCGCCTGGAACCCAGGGCACGTGCCCATGTGCCCTACCAGTGAGGCACGTGACCTCGTGCCCTCACTTGAGGGCACATGCGCCCTACCCTTGAGGCACGAGAGAACCAGTTTTTCACCGGGACTCTACCACTGAACCGATCGACCGTATAAGGACAACTTTTTCGGGAACAGTGCCATGCGCCCTGCACCAGGGCGCATGCGACCTGGGGTAAGGCGCAAGGTGGCCTTTTTTTAGCCCGGATGAGACTGTTCGTTCTCCTATAAATTAACTCTGATTCTGGTCATTCCAAAGGCATGGGCATGACCCCCCAGGCATCTCAAGACGTCCAACCACCCTCCAGCATTGATTTTGTGATTTTTAGAGAAAGAATTTCGAGTTTTTAGAGAGAGAAAAGTCAGTTCAAGAGAGAGTAAGGCTGTTCTGCAGGTGATTAGTTAGGTATTTCTTCTTCAGCCTCTATAGCAGTGTGTGGATGTTTTCTTCCCGAGCTCTCTTCATCAAAGTTCTTCCTCTCCAAGGCTTATTGAGTTTTAAATTGACGGCACTTGATTCCGAGATCGGGGCTGGTCGTGATGAGCACAGAAGCAAAGTCGCGCCTGGTAGATTCTGGACTGCTGCTCGGCTTTTTCGACAACACAGATTTGGCCATATCTTTCTCTATTCAACTCAGAATCTTTCTGATTTTTTTTCCTATCTCTTTGTTTCCTGATTCTCCATCCTCCCATTATTTTTTTACATTTTTTGCATTACTTTTACTCTGTTAATCCGAAAATATAAAAAAAGGGTTAGAGATAACCTGAATCCGATCAGTTTCTAGTCAGTTGTGTATTTCATGTCATTCTCTTTACATATACTCCACTTTGTTTAGTTCTAATTGTCTATTTCACTTTTTTTTTGTCTAGTTTCACAGAATATCAAGCACCCACACGTTGAGGACTCTTCTTCATCCGCCGGCCGAAGAAGGAGAAGCTTTAACCCACATTCTTCACGCTAAGGTACACACGGTCATTTTAATTTCATAAATCGGAACCTGCGGTTCCTGGCGACAACATTTCTTTCTTCTCATACTCCTCCCACATGACCCGAACCGTCTCTTTGGTGATCGAGCGACGCCAAGGGATGAAAGTTCGGGGATCAATGTGAGTGTGGAACCGAGGTGAGAGTTGCTTTCCGATGCTTTATTCCTTTCTTTTCTCATCCCCTCTTGAGGTGACGATCTGGATTCACGGACTTCTATGAAAAGGAGAGGACCCCGTCGAATTTTCAGAGTCGACAGCTTTGTGGCAACCACGGTGGGACAAGCAATGTCTTTAACCCTGGGTGCTAAGTGTTTTGTTTGCAACTAGTTCTAGTTCTAGACCGGTTCCCACGTGAGCCTTTCCTTCTTTCCACCTTTCTTAATTTCATGCCATCTCAAAAATTTTTATTTCACCCATCTTTCATCACATATGAAGTGCCAAGTATGCCATTTAACTTCTGTCATTTTATTTAAACTGGTTCCCACGTGAACCAATCTCTTTCTTTACTTCGGTTCCCACGTGAACCAAACCACTTTCCTTCAGATCTATCCCCACTTGGATCAGATCTTTATTCACTTTTAATTGGCCCCACGTGGCCCACTTTTGACCATTCAAATCGGTTCCCACGTGAACCACCCCTTTTTACCCAAAACCGGTTCCCACGTGAACCACCTTTACTTTTTACCCCGGTTCCCACGTGAACCAGCTTATTCTTACATCGGTCCCCACGTGGACCACCATTTTTGCTTGGCTATCAGATCTGAACCCTCTTTTTTCCATCACTTTTCACTATCTCCATTTGGCTCACATAAGAAACAAGTCTAGATTCTAGTTTCTAGTTGCTTGTCTAGTTTCTAATTACTTGTCTGGTGTTGATTGCATATTTATTTAAGTTTATGTTTTGCTCATTACTTGTTTTATTACTTGATTGCATTCTCTACTCCTTCTCTCTACCTCCTTCTTTTACACTTTTTTGAGGCGGGAGCTCACTCTCCCATTTATCCCTCCCATCCAAAACACCCTCTTGGTGGATTCTGACCTCTCTTCTAGGATATTCCTTCCTAGTTGACTTGGTTGGCTTTCAGCAAGGCCTCCGAAATTCCTCATACGTGGAGAATTCCTCTTCACGATCGGGTTGGTTGTACCACTCCCCAAAACCCGAAGCATCCTACGTTACCTACACGTGGTGAGATTGTGTGAAACCTAGGTCATTGGAGATTGGAGTTAGGATCCTAACCCATTTGTTGAGAGAACAATTCTTAACAAATCCATAAACCTAAGGTTTAATCAAAATCATTGCGTAATCTTGCTTTCAAGTCTTTGCATCACTTACTTGTCAAATGAAAATTCAAACTTCTAACTTTTTGCAAAATACTAAAAACCAAAAAAAAAGTTCTTTGTTTACTTTGTCAACTTGTTTGTTCCTTGAAGTTCAATGCAACTAAGGTCTGGAAGGCACGTTGGAATGGAAGAACAAGCTGAACATCGAGAGCGCGAGATGGGTCACCAACCAATTCCATCAGACAGTCTTGTTAATCCATTGTTTGAGTCAGAAGCGCAAGAGGTCCCTCAACCATCTGCTCCTCGTGATGTCGAACAACTCTTTAGGGAGTTGTCTCTCTATACCGACCCAGAAACCTATGCCCGCATACAATCCATGGTGAAGGGCAAAATGGCCTCAGATCAAGCTGAAGTTAACCAAGTTGCCTCATCTCCTTGTCCTCTGGTTCGACCACCACTCATTCAATCACCTTTTGTTCAACCACCTATTTTTCAACAATCCGTGATTCAACCATCATTGGCACTAGCACAACCATCTGTAGTTCAACCATCTATAGTTCAACCATCTGTGGTTCAACCCTCGTTTGTTCAGCCATCTTATTTTAACCATGTTGCTCCTCTGACCCATCAAGTCATGGGACAATCTTCAGTAAATTTGCCAAGTCATGCCCCTCAATTCCAAAATCATGTCTCTAACCACATACCCCCGCCAGTAAACCAAGAACCTTCTCTCACCTAGGCAATCATGGATCAGCTCACCCAAATGAATGAACGTTATGAAGAGCTGAGATGTCGCCTGGACTCCAAGTCAGTTCCTGAGATCTCTATTCCTTCTTTTCCAGTTCTCCACCTGCCACCTTCTGAGCTACCAGTTTATCGCCGCTACGATGGTACTGGCAATCATTTTCTCCACTTAAAATATTTTCGCTACGAGTCCTCATTCTAGAAAAATGATCGTAGGGTTCTTTCCTTCTTATTTCGTTGATCACTAGAAGGGTCTGCATTGGAATGGTTCTACTCGCTCGACTCCTTTGAGGCAGGAGACTTCGATATTGTGAAGACCAAATTCTTGCAAAGATACAGAGACCGGGTGGCACCAGCATGCTCCATTACAGACTTGAATGCTGAGAAGATGAAGCCCGAAGAGGACTTCATAAAGTTTGCTGATCGCTAGAGGGGAATGGCTGAAAAATTGATAGATGTGATTTCTGAAGAGGAACAAGTGAAGATGCTTATTGGCAACACTACACCTGCCTTGAGAAATGTCTTGATCATGCACCATCCTACCACCATGAATGAACTCTATGACAGTGCCCGATACTTGCAAGCCCACTTCAAGGATGCCACCATGATAAACCCTTTTGATCCTAAACCTAGAAACTTTAGGAAAACCACCTCTGCACCAGTTGGGCCTACAACCGAAGGAGTGGTCAACAACGAAGCTATAAACACTGTGGGGAACCAGGGAGGGAACCGTCAAAACCAGTTCAGAAACCCACCACAAAACCTTTCCTATTACCCCCCTCAACAACAGGTTAGGCCACCACAACCACGACAACCACAACAATCCCCGCAACCAGTAGCACAACCCCAGCAACCTCTTCAACCTACCTACAATAGGGCACCGCCACCACCCAATCAGGCACCACGAAGGGGAGGTCCTAGGAGAGAGAACTACCAACAACTCTCTTACTCCTTGACCGACATCTTCAATGTACTCATGGCGGAGAAACAGTTGGAATTGCCCAAGGAAAGAGAGGTTTGGCCAACAAATGTAGATATGTCCCGATACTGTGCTTACCACCGTGTCGACTCCAGAAACGGGTTCCGGATCGGAACCTCAAGAGAAGAAGGTGAAAGATGGAATGAGGGAAAAGGAGTGAATCGAGAAACACTCGGAAAGCGATAAAGACTCCTCACCTCGGTCCCACACTCACATTGATCCCCGAACTTTCATCTCACGGCGTCGCTCGAGCACCGGAGATGGTTCGGGTCATGTGGGAGGAGAGTGAGGAGGATATGAATTTAGAACATGAATAAAAAGAAAGTGTGGTCGCCAGGAGCCGCGGGCTCTGCTTTATGTAATGGAAATGGAGTGAAGTTGACCGTGTGTACCTTAGCGTGGGAGAAAGGGATGTGAGTTCAACCTTCTTCTTCTTCGGCCGGCCGATGAAGAAGAGTCTCCAATCCAATGCTAGCTTGATCAACCTGTGCAACTAGAACAATAAACCAAGTGAAGAGTTTGGTTAGACTTGTGAGAAGTGTAGTAACTGTAGTAAGAAGATAAGAAAGAAGCAATTGGAGTTGGACTCACCGGCTTCGGGGTGAGCCTTAACCCCTTTTTTGTGTTTTTGATTATGTAAAAATGATGTAAATGAACTAAAATATGCTTTAAAACATTAAATAAACATATTTAATGGAGTTGAGAAAGCTTATAGAATGATTTGGCTTGAGTTGAAGCCGAGTTGGTTGAAGACAGCCGGTTCGGGTAGCTTGGTACCCTTCTGGCGCGACTTTGGTGCAGAGGATGTTACGGACAACCCCGATGTCAGAATCGAGTTCCGTTTGTTGGAGTGGACAGAAAACTCAGAGAGGAATAATTACTATGTTGATGAATTCTCCGAAATCCTCCTGTAAAAGTCAGTAAAAATTATGAAAGGGGCGGATGTGGAAAACAGAACCTGGATGCGCGCCCTGGGTGTAACAATTGCCACGAACAAACGGCAAGTCGGAATTGAGTGCCGTCAGTTGGAGATGAAAGAGGACGAAGGGATGAACATCTTATATGTTGAAGACTTTTGCAGAAGAAGCCTCGGATTTTCTGCAGAAGTCGATGAAGATGGTTGATGCAGAACGCCCGGATCGAGCCTTCTCCTTCACCTCGGGATCGATTTCTTGACTTCGGATCGCCTTTGGATGTCGGGACGGCTTTGGAGAAGAGCTTGGACGACCTCTGGACGAGCAAGGCACGGGGCATTCAACCTTGGGTCATTGAGAATGACTTTCAATTTATAGGGGAAGAGAGCCGGTGCAAAATTTAGAAACTGGATGTACCGCGCCCCCGCGTTTCAAAGGAGACGAGGGCGCGCAGGGCGCGCCCCCAGTTCGGGGGCGCGGTCTGCGCGCCCCCCTGTTTCAAAGGGGGCGGGGGCGCGTTCGGCGTCTCACTGCTAAAAATCGATGGAAACTTCCGGAAATTGCTAAAAATCGACTTGATATACGTAACACGCCCCCGAACCGGGGGCGCGGTACAAATAAGTGAAAATCCTCCGTCGAATCCTTCCAAAAATCCGGTTTAGAAGGTGCTAATCCGGGTAATTTCCGATTTAAAGCAACTGACCGCGCCCCCTCCTTTCAAAGGAACCGGGGGCACGCAGGGCGCGCCCCCATTTTGAGGGCGCGCAGGGCGCGCCCCCTGGTTGAGGGTGCGCAGGGCGCGCCCTCCCCTTTCAAGCAAAGAGGGGGCGCGGTACACTCTCTCTCCTGCGCGCGTGTTCCGCTAGCCGTATCTTGCAAACCGGATGTCCGATTCGGCTCCCTTTTGTCACGTTGGAAAGAGGGCCTTTAACCGCACCTTCTCAAGTCGGTAAACCAGCCGCATGACTCCCGAGATGTTCGCATGGGGCTTTCTACCGGTTTACCCTCTCGCGGAAAGCCGAAACCCGGGTCGAAGATCCGAAAGAGCACGGTTCCGGTCGAGAAATCTCGGGTCAACTCGGGACGACTTGAAATGATGACCGAACAAGTCCGGTACGATCGGACAATCCGAAGTCATCGAAAAATTTGAGATTAACCCGGTAAACGTGAATCGAAAGCCGTAAAAGCCGCGAAACCCTAAAATTGACCGAACCGGCCTTATAGCCCCGGTTGATAAAATATACGGCTAGAATCGACCCGGATGACCTGAAAAGACCCGGTGATGACCGGAAAGGCCTAACATGTGGTCCGGGATAGCCGTGTCAGCACAGATCGAAAAAGCCGTAACGAAAGCCGTCATTGACCGACGCCTACCGAAATGACTTCTCGGAAACCCTGAATGTTACGGAACACATGCGGGACTCCCGAGACCTTCAATTATAGACCATTCAAGGTCGGTCATCGAGCAGGCTTCGTGTTTTTACAGTTCACGTGCGGCTCTCGCTTGAAGGTTACGGCAATATTCCGGAAATCATTGGTCCATTCTCACCTAACAAGGGGGGCTCCACCACTGTCATCTCCACGAGGTAGTCCGGATCAGATAACAGTCAAATAAAGGATATCGCCTATGAAATAAGAGTCTAGGGCTCCGAATCTAGCCAATTTGGCGTGTCTACAGCTTGCCTCGCCTTAATGTCGGCTTTGCAAGGGAATGGCATGTAGCGGAGCGAAGTGAAACGTAGAGAAAGCGTAGCGAAGCGAGATGAATCGTAGTGGAATGTAGTGGAGTGAAATGGCAATGGACTGAAAAGGTGGCATCAAGGTGTAAATATAGACACGCTCAACGACCAGATTCGGCAAGACGAATCTCCTCAAGTCTCTTGGTTAACCGCCATGTTTCATCAAGTCCTCCTATGTTCGATTGGTAAAAGATGTGCCATTGGCACGAGAGAAGGATAGCCAACCCCCAACGCGGTGGGGAGTCCCCGAAACATGGGTTCATAGGTTCATCATCAGTCGGTAACCCGATCTTTGCGGTGTTCCTGTACTATGATGGGCTAAAATTTAAAAAGAGATTTGTTTTGAAAAAGTAAAAGAATACCAATCGAGCACATTCGGGCTCTCTGATTCATTTAAGTCTTCCATGAGACAAGATTCAATTCGGAATGGAATGATCTCAAATTCCGAAAGGCAAATGTTAAAGCACAGACCGTGAAGATAATGACGGTGCAAGTTCTGATCAAATAGAAGGTCCTTGGCGGGACGAAATGGCTGCCATGGTGGGACGAATAGCAAAGAAGTTGCAATGGCCACAGTGGTGAAAAGAATTGAAAGATTTGAGGGCAAAAAGTGATTACCGAACACGGTGGGATTAATAGACACGGTGGGATATTAGAGAGGTTAGTGGGACTAGAGAATATGGTGAATGACACGGTGGGATTTAGAATGATCGAGAGGGTGAGAAGGTGAAGATTAGGAAATGATGTATGCAATGACAAAACAAAATGTAATGCAATTAATACTACATGATGCATGTTGGGCTCAAGAAAATAAAACAAAACTTGTATAACAAATAGTTGAAGATATAGATTGTCTATGAGGTCAAGATACCCATTCGGGAACTATCGTCCCTCACAAAGACAACTTTGGCTTATCCGTGAGCATTAGAGATGACCCGACCGTCGTAGATTTTGATGAAGGGGATCTCGGGTCAAGTCTTCTCTATGCTCATGGTCTTCAACAAATAATGCATAAGATAATAATACACGACTAGCGACATATATGCTAGTCGGCAAGTTATGGGGGTTTCCCATGTCCATTCCTCCGTTTCCGCGAGCAATTCCTGTCTTTCATCAAAATGTTAGTTCCGAATGAACAATAACGTTCACTCGTCCTTATTAAAGATCAAACATAAATGTATTTGATTTTACAAATTTTTCTGAAATTTTTTCTGTATTTTTTTGAATTATTCTGAATTTTTTTAGAAATTTTCAAAAATTTGACCGAACGTGCCCTCGAACCGAGGGCGCGGCATAAGCGCCCTCAGTTCGGGGGCGCGGCCAGCGCGGCCTGCGCGCCACCACCTTGGGGGCGCGTTCGATCCCAGTTTCCTGTTTTGATCGGATCCGAATCTAATTCAAATCGGGACCGATTTTCCCTATATAAACTCCTCTTAGGACGACCAAATCGTCCTACCAACACCCAGGATGAAGGCCAGAATCGGCGCCGACTTGGTAAGTTCGCTGCCAATTTTAGCTTTCAACCACTCTCTTCTTCTTTTCCTTAAAAAAAATTTTTCTCTTACCTCCTGTTTGGGTGTAGGATTACCCAAACTTCCCTGGGCCTCGCCGGCATTGCTCTCCTCCCCGGCTTTCCGGCTTGCTTGACGTCCTCGGCTTGTCGGTCGAGCAATTCTTCGAGATTGGGGCTTAACCGGGCTCTTGATCCATGCCAAGCAATATTCGTGCTACTCCCTTGACTTCGGTTTGATGGGAGCTCTTGTTGAGTTGTGGCATCCCGACACTCACACGTTCGTGTTCGGCAGCTTTGAGTGTACAGTTCTTCTTGAAGAAGCAGAGCTCCTTCTCGGCCTCCCTCAGACTAAGAAGGGAGAAACTGAAGGTATGTTCATCCCTTCAGGATCCCTCTCTTGCTTGGAATTCTTGCAAGATTTTGTCGAGGCTCGGCAGATCAGCACCTTGTTGGCCGGCAAGCGAATCAGTGTTCCCAAGTTGGTGGCTTGGATAATCTCTCTTCTGACGGCTCCTGGTCTGGACGAGGACCGGATTCTGCGCGGTGCAAAGGGTTTCGCGGCTTGCCTTGCCGCGGTGTTCTTGTTTCCTGCGGAGGATGGTTTCCGGAGGTTGATCAACTCTCGTGTATCCGCGGCATCTGGAGCGGTGCGCGGTTGGGGCCTTCAGTTCTGGGCTTCTTGTACTGCGGACTGTCCGCAGCTTGCGTGGGCCGTCCTCCCTTCGGCAGTGCGCTTTTACTTGCTTGCTGGTCCGATCTTCACTTTAAGTTCGATCCAGCCGGTGAGGTGGCCACCAGGTCGCAGCTCTTCCGCCGTAGCCCCTTGTTCCCATATGCCGATGCGCTTGGCTTCGGCGAGAGAGTCGCCAATAGGTGTGCATCAGTGAAGAAAAGACCGGACTGGCGTGCTCACTTTGCCTCCATGAATCGTTCTAGCTTCTTGCACTCTTCTGCTTCTTTGATGCAGAAGGACTTCCAGGTGTGCTTTGTGCCCGGCGTTGATCTCCGCCTGGTTACAGGTTCGGCCTTTGTGTTGTACAACGCTCACCGTTGCCACTCCCAGATCGGCTTGCCTCGGTACGAGTTGCCCAAGCTGTCCCACCTGTCACCTATCAAGAATAGACAGCTTGGCTCCGCGGATGACGAGGAGGAGGCGATCTCAGTCATTGCCTTGTGGGAGACGAGTCGGGTGTGCCGCCCAAGCCTCCTGATTGAGGAGGACCCTGACCGGAAGCGCCACTACATCTCTGCATTGAAGCTTCTACTTGCCTGAGAGTCTTCTTTTCCTGCTTTAACTTGTCAGCCATGTTGTTTTTATTTTGAATAAACAATGAATTATTTATAGCAAGTTTGAGTGAAAATTCAAAAGAAATTTACCTTGTTTCGAAAAAATGCAAGACAAATGTTGATAATTATGATGAATATGCCTTGTTATTTTTCAACAACTTGCATATTTTTTAACATGAAACAAGATATTTTTGAAAGGTTTTAACATGCCTTTTTTCTTTAAGTAATTTTTCAGAGCAAACCATGAGTCTGATGAATTTTCTTTCGGTGACTCCTTGATCGGCTTGATTTTCTGAACAGCTTGGCGCTTTCTGAAATTTTCGCCATTTTTATCAATTTTGCTCCTGAAAAATACATTTTCAGCCATTTCTGACTAGTAAATGTATAGAATTTTCTCCTGACCCCTGAAAAATGTTACCTAGTGATGATAAAAAATATGAATATGTTTAGCTAATTTAGGAATTGAGACATTCAAAGTTATGTGAAAAGAGGGATTTTTGGTGAGAATTTAAAGAGAATTTTTTTTCACAAAATTATTTTGAGCAAACCATGCATCAGATCGGAATTCTTTCGGTGGCGTTGCGATAAGCTCGATTTTGTAAACCTTGAGTGATATTTTCAAATTTCTCCCATTTTCACATTTTTACTCTCTATAAATACCCCCTTGGGGTAAGAATATCTCATTTCCACCCATTCACCATCTCTCCTCGCGCTAGAAGCTCCAGAGTTCCAACTCAGATCCGGAGTCCGAGACGCCGTCAAAGGTTAGTGCCCCTGTTACAAAAAATGTAGATCAGGTTATGCTCTTCGATTTTGTTCAAGTTTTACACGATTTCGAGTTGATTTGACGAAGTTATCGCGAAAACAGAGATCGAGCAGATGAGAGGGTACGGTCAACGCAAAACGTTGACCGCGCCCTCTAACCAGGGGCGCGCAGACCGCGCCCCCGGTTTGGGGACGCGCAGACCGCGCCCCCAAGAGGAGGGCGCGGTCTGCGCGCCCTCTCTTTCCTCTCTGGGAAGGGGCGCGCTCTGCGCGCCCCTATAATGAGGGCGCGCTCTGCGCGCCCCTATAATGAGGGTGCGCTCAGCGCGCCCTCAAGTGGAGGGCGCTCTGAGCGCTCCCTCCCTCTCCAAAGGAGAGGAGGGCGCGTTCGGCTGAGATTTTTTTTTTTATGAATAAAAAAAAATATATGTAACAATGTTTAATGTCAACTTCCCTTTTGGCACAGATGCCGAGACATGTTCGCCGCCACGATTCCGATTCCGAGGAGCCCGAGCTTCCGGCAGTCCGAGAGGTACATTTTCTTTTCCTGCACTTAATGATTAGCTCATTTGCATTTTGGCAATAAAAATTGAGTGAACTAATGAAATGAATCTATTGCAGGCCCGGATAAAATCTCGGATCTCGTGGGACCTGGTGCATGCTGCCTACCTAGGCTTACCGGACTTCCAGCAGGTTCGATTAGAGGAGATGGGGTTTGGGCCCATCCTCCGGGTGACTCCTTTTTGGGAGGACCTACCACTGGTGCAGGTCCTCCGTGAGTCCTGGGACCCAGACTCCTTTGTGTTTCTGTTCCCATGGGGGCACATGGTGCCCTCATTAGAGGATGTTGCACACATCACCGGTCTTCGTGTTTACGGTAGGCCGGTGGTGTGTGCCACCTCTTCTGACTATTCGCGGGAGTTCCGGGCCCTCTTCGCATATGAGCCCGAGTTCGACCCGGAGGATGGCCTACGCACCATCGCCAGACTAGAGGCTGGTGAGATGGTCGGCTTGGTGGATGCCGAGCGTGTCCGTGGCGAGAGCCAGGACAGCTTTTTCTGCCGCATGGTCGGCCAGGCTGCAGCGGCATTTACCGGGTTACCTTCTCTGTCGAGGGAAGAGGTGGCTGAGCTCCGCCAGCGTCTTAGTGAGGCGAGAGAGGCCCTGACGACCAAGGAGGCAGAGGTATCTTTTATTGTTGTCTATTCTGGTTGTTGATTTTTCTTGGTTCATATACTTTCTCTTCTTCCAGGTTGCCGAGCTTCAGAGTAGCTTGTTCTCCCGTATCCAGTCCTTGGAGTCTGAGGTGGAGACATTGCGGTCTGCCCCAGGCGATCTTCGTTCCCAGATGATCGTCTCGGATCTCCGCCTTCAGCACGAGAGAGTCATGCGCGAGATGGAGCACCAGCATAGCCAGGCCATGCGATCTCTGGAGCAGATGCACCTGCAGGCACAGGTTCGTTTGTCGGCAGCAGAGGCGACATTGCAGGTTTACCGCCAGGGCATCCCTCCACAGCCGAGCCAGAGTTTCACCCATCAGAGCAGCTCCCATCAGAGTGGCACGCATCGGAGTGGTGGCGCTGCTCGTAGTCGAGGTCACCACGGGCGGAGCCAGCAGGGGCGAGTGGCCGAGCCGCAGCCACGAGCACGGTGCTTCGCGTTCCCGGCCACTTCTTCGGAGCGTCGCCGCAATGAGGCGGCTGCAGCAGCTTTGGCGGACACGGCTACCATGCCTCCTCCACATGGTCATTCTCCTGGAGGGGGTAGCAGCAGGCACTGATTTCTGTAGCAGGCTTAGCTTTTCTGATGTTGTAGCTGCTTTTCTTCTTTGTTGTAGCACTTAATGGCATAATCAGATCTTCACTTGTTTGCTTCAGTGTTTATTTGATCTGCTTGACATCGCTCAAAAGGGTAGTTAGTATCACATTTCGGCTTAACCCCTTGCAAGTTTGTCAAGGGGCGAAGCCTTCTAAGGGATAGCAAATAATAAAAATAAGTAATGGATGTAGGGTTAAGAGACATACCTGTTGGCGAGATTCTCACCCCTCCTTGACTTGTGTTTCTTTTCTGAAATACTCAATAGAAGGGTTAAATCTGTTCTATGGCTTACCCCCTTGCCTATTGTTGTCTTGCCTTGCTTATATGTTAAGGGGGGTAGCCTTATTAACAAGGTAATATGAACAAAATGACTGAAAATGAATAAGATAAGGGTTAAGAAAGCTTACCTGCTATGGTGAGAGTCACACCCTTCTTGATCTTATCATCCTGAAACACTTGATAAAAGGGGATTAAATCTTCACCATGGCTCATCTCTTTGCCTATTGTCGTCCGCCTTGACTTAGGTCAAAGAGAGGAGCCTTCTTAACAAGGTGTAATAACCTAAATGACCGAAATGAAATAGTTAAGAGAACTTACCTCGTCGTTGAGAGAACCTTTTCCTCTTATTTTAAAGTCCCTGAAAACACTTGATAAAAGAGAATTAGATCTTCACAACGACTCATCCCTTTGCCTATTATGGCCAACTTTGACTCAGGTCAAAGGGAGGAGCCCTCTTAATGGGGTGATAATGAAGGAAAATATGCAATGCGGAAATAAAACATGCAAGACATAAAGATAAACATGAATGCCAGCAAAGGCAAAAAAGCAAGGTTATGCCAAGTTAGATGATGCATTTTTTTTTAGATTTTCGGAAAGTATTCAATTTTTTATTTTTGAAGATATTCAAATTTTTTTCGGATTTTTTTTTTTTTGAAAATATTCATTTTTTTTATTTTTTTTGAAAATATTTGTGTTTTTTGTATTTTTTGAAAATATTCATTTCTTTTGGGTTTTGTGGAGAATGTGCCAGTATTGAGACTATTCATCGATCTTTGAGTGTTAATCAAGATTTAAGTGATAAACACCACGTGAAAATAAGGTTCCATACCCAGAATCTTTCTTGCCCTCTTCTCTTGATCGGTTTGGATTCCCCCTGAGTTTGGACAGTCTACCCTACCCTAGGGGTTTTAAGATGGAAGAATAATAAAGGAAGTCTTTGATAGGATTTGGGGGTGTTGAGGAGGGTTTCTCTACTCATGCCCAAATTGCCCGTTGGGGTTCGACCTCTTCGGGTCTTTTCTACATGTGGCACTTACTTAGACAAGTCTTTGACCTGTGGGGTCATTGCCCATCTTTTGGTGCCCTTTTTCATTTTCTATTCTTTCGGGTACTCATTCAGACAGGCCCATATTTGTTTAAACCTGTGGGGTTCATTGCCCATCTTTTGGCACCCTTTTGCACCCTATGAGATGGCCTCCTACTAAGGCGGCGGGCATTTTCGATACTGTCCTCCTCTAGTCCCCTTCACCTATCTTGGACTGAATAGAAGAGAATAGGGTAAGGTTTCCTTTCCGCCTTCAGGGTTCTGCCTTGCCTCTCTTGAGTGTTGGGCTATCTAGATTCTGGGATTGGGAGGTGTTGTGTGTGCAAGGTGATGTCTACCCTTGACTTCTAGCTAACACCCTTGGATCGATGACTTAATATCATACTAGAAATTCTCCATTTTCTTTTCTAAGGAAAATATTTTTTGAGGTAAACGCCGTTCCATGGATGATTCAATTTTTCTCCATCGGCGTTGGTTAGCTCATATGCATTGCCTGGATAGTTTTCTGTTATAACCAAAGGCCCTTCCCGTTAGGTTGCAACTTGGAGCGGGGACCACCCGGCTTAACGAAAATGCGTTTTACTACCATCTCACCGATTTCGAACTTTCTCTCTACCACCCTCTTTTGATAAAACCTTTTCAATCGGTTCTGATAAGTCCGGGCATGCTCGGAGGCAGCCAACCTTCTTTCATCTAGGAGTTCAAGTTGTGCAAGGAGAGATTCTCGTCTCTCATCGACAGGGATGTCCCTATCGAGTTGAACTCGGAGTGATGGAAGGAGTACTTCGTATGGGACCACCGCTTCCATCCCATATGCGAGAGCATACGGGGTTTGACTAGTGGGGGTCCGTACAGAAGTACGATAAGCCCATAGGGCATCTACAAGCTTATCTCGGGGTCTACGAACTTGCTAGACTTACAGGTTTTCTTGATGATTTTAATCAAAGTTTTGTTGGTGGCTTCTGCTTGACCATTGCCTTGCGGGTAATAAGGAGATGAATGATGCAATGCAATGCGGTACCTGTTGCAAAGATCATGCAGATCTTGAGAGAGAAATTGCGGTCCATTGTCGGTGATAATGTCGCTGGGTATCCCGAACCTGGCGATGATGTTGCGTTTGATGAAGGAGCACAGTGTTGATGCCTTGATCTCCACGAACGCTTCCGCTTCTGCCCACTTGGTGAAGTACTCTGTTGCCGTCAGGATGAACGATTTGGAACGGATTTCAGAGTTAAGATCACTTAGAGGGCCAATGATATCAAAAGCCCACATGGCGAAGGGCCATGGGGCATGAATCGGATGAAGGGAAGATGCGGGAGAATGGATCTTGTCGGCATGGAGTCGGCAAGAATGACAGTGCCGGACAAAGATGGAGCAATCCTCTTCTAGGGTTGGCCAATAATACCCCTGCCTGATGATTTTCTTGGCAAGAGCTTGAGCATTGACATGGCCCCCACAGACCCCGGAATGTGCTTCCTTAAGCACCAATTCTGCCTCTTCTTCATCAACGTATCTCAATAAAATTCCGCTTAGGCTCCTCTTGTAGAGCACCCCTCCTAGGATGGTATACCTCTGGGATACTCTCCTGATGGCCTTCTTTTCTTTTGCATTTGATCCAGGTGGATATGTCTGATCTTGACAATACCTTGCGATCTCATCAAACCAAGGCCTCTCACCCTCATCTAACTCTTCCAACTCGACTAGAGAAACTTCCTCTTTCTCCTCTAGATATTCCTTCCCGCCAAATCTCTCCTTAACTTTCAGAAATCGCCCATCCTTAATCGCTGGCATCGACCTTCTACGGACATGAATAGTCCGCACCTGTCTACCTAGCGGGACTGATAGAGATGAAGCTAAGGAGGCAAGGGCATCAGCAAGGATGTTATGAGCTCGAGGAACATGGACGAAAGTGAGTTTGGAAAAGAGCTTGATGTAGCAAGAGGTGAGTTCTTGGTAAGGTTTGAGGTTTGGATGAGAAGTTCGGTATTTGGTTAGGACTTGGCGAAGAATTAGTTGGCTATCACCTATCACCCTTAATTCCGTGGCACCATAGAAATGAGCGGCCTCCAGCCCGGCCAGCAAGGCTTCATATTCAGCTATATTGTTGGTTGTTGGGAAGTCAAGCTGAAATGCCTGTGGAATGGTGACACCCTCGGGTGATAGAAGGACAATTCCTATTCCCTTACCGTGTGAATTCAGAGCCCCGTCAAAATATAATGTCCAAAGGTGGGAAGATCGGATTAGTTCGTCATCCGGGAGCTCCGATTGGACCGGGTCAAAGAGGGGTATAGGGTGATGGGCTAGATGTTCGGCAATGGCATAGCCCTTAATCGCCTTCTGGGGGACATAGGTGATATCAAACTGGGAGAGGAAGCTCTGCCAACGACCTAACCGATCAGTTAGAACAGTTTTCTCCAGAAGGAATTTGATGGGATTGATGCGGGCAATAAGGTTGACCTCATGAGCTAAGAAATAGTGTTTAAGCTTCTGAACTACCCAGACTAGTGCAGCACAGGTCTTCTCCACTACAGTATACTTCAGCTCACATGGATCAAAGATCTTTGACAAATAGTAAGTTGCCCTCTCTTTCCCTTCTTCATCAACTTGTGCAAGGACTGCCCCAAGAGAATTCTCCAAAACCGAGATATATAAAACTAAGGGCTTGCCAGGGACTGGTGGTCTAAGCACAGGGGGACTAGCCAGGTATCTTTTCAAACCATCGAATGCATCCTGGCACTTCGAATCCCATTTGAACTCGGCCCCCGCCTTGGTCAACTCATAGAAAGGTTTACACCTTTGGGAGTGTTGTGAGATGAACCGGCGGACAAACTGTAACCTCCCGATTAATCCTCGAAGTTCTTTCATATTCCTTGGAGGAGGCATACCAATGATTGCCTTGGCCTTGTTTGGGTCGATCTCTATGCCCCTTTTGCTCACTATGAACCCCAACAGTTTTCCTGAGGATACTCCAAACATGCATTTCTTTGGGTTCATTTTCAATTTATATTCCCTAGCCCTTTGCAAGACCTTTCTTAACACTTCCGGGTGATCTTCTCGGCTTCTGGACTTAACGACCAGGTCATCCACGTACACCTCTACAAGGGTATGCATCATGTCATGGAAGATAGCCATCATTGCCCTCTGATAGGTAGCACCGGCATTCTTCAGTCCAAAGGGCATGACGACATAGCAGTAGGTTCCCCAAGGTGTGGTGAACGAGGTCTTCTCCTGGTCCTCTTCGGCCAACCGGATTTGATTATATCCAGAATAGCCATCCATGAATGACAACATTTCGAATCCAGCAGTGTTATCAACCAGTACGTCAATATGAGGTAGAGGAAAGTCATCTTTAGGACACGCTCGGTTCAAGTCCCTGAAGTCTATACAGATCCGAACTCGGCCATCCTTCTTCATGACAGGGACTATGTTTGCCACCCATTGCGGATAAAGGACGACCTTAATGAATCTTGCTTGATGTAACTTGTCGACCTCTTCTTTCATTTTAAGTGCAACATCAGGGTGGAATCTCCTTAATTTTTGTTTGACCGGGGTAGCTCCAGGTTTCAAAGTTAGACGATGTTCAACTAACGAGTTGTCTAACCCCGGCATGTCCTCGTTTGTCCATGCGAACGTGTCCTTATATTCTTCCAGAATTTTAATTAAACTCTGTTCCTCAGTGGGAGTGAGGTTTGCGCTTAGGAGGATTGTCTTGGGATCTTCTGGTGTTCCAAGATTCAGTTCTTTTGTCGGTTCATCCACCGTGGCTAATGGTTCTTCAAATCTTTTAAGTCCAGATGCATACGCATCAGCCAAGTCCTCAATTCCATCCTCGAAATCAGGATCTTTTTCTGATAAGACCTCGTAAACTCCCAGTGTATGATCTACATTGAATTCATCCTCATATTGGATTTCATTAAGCTGGATAGCATTTTCCAAAAAACTTGGCAGCCTTGCACATTCCTTGCATTTTTTAGCTATTTGTTGGATATATCTTTCCGGCACACGTTTACCTCGAATTTTCTTCTTTCCTACCCTAACTACTCCTAAAGAAGACGGAATTGAAAAGGTGGTATTAACAATGGGTGAAGGATCGAGCAGATCGATCAGTGAGTTGGAGAAGAGGGGTCCCTGGTTGGGAGCACCCTCCGAGACAAGTAGCGACGTCTCCTCAATGGAAAACTGAGTTTGTGAGAGGACGTTTTTTTTTGGGTATTTTGGGTAATAACAAAAAGAGAATGAGCCGATGGGGCTTGAGCAGAAATAGAAAGCTTAAGTAAATGGAAGAAAAATGGGCTCGCGGGCCCGATGATGACAAGAAATGGGCAGATAGGCCCAAAGGTGGTGAAAAGATCTAAGGGGCACGCGGGCCCAAATGGTGGGCACGCGGGCCCAAAGCAGGAAAATAAATCTAAAGGGCGCGTGGGCCCGACTGGTGGGCACGCGGGCCCAAGTTTGTTGGATTGGAATGGGCATAGAAGCCCAGTGGAGTGAGAAGATTTGAATGGGCTCTCAGGCCCATTGATCAGTTCAGGTGGCCATTTTGGCCCATAAGTGGGAATTGGGCTAGATAGCCCATCAAGCGAATCCAAGAGGGATAGAGTGAGGATTTTGAAATACGTGACCGTAGGATACGGTTCACGCGGGATGTTGTTTGGAGGTGGGTTCGAGTGGACAAGTTGTTTAGAGATGGACTTTCCCTTGACTGGTTCTACCTCCTCTATGAACAACCGAGCCAAAGATGAACTCAGGTTGTCCACCTCCTCCTCTTGCTCTGGTGCCTTCTTCCTCTTGACTGGTTCTTCTTCTATGTCCCCGGCTATCATCATAGTCTCCCCTTTGATAAAGAATTTTTGGAGTCCCATGGCATTTTTTGGCCGGTAGACCATCCGCGGAGTGAAACTGGGCTCATAGCCAAGCCCGTGTCTCTTTGGTCTTTGTACGGCTTCAATGGGGTGCACAACCCCTCAGCCTCCTTTCCCGGCCCCTTTCCTCGGCTGATAGCCCATCCCTTTCATCATCCGCCACGCAACCGAATACGAAGGCGTCGTCAATACCATGACCTCGGGTAGCTGCGTAGTTGAAACCAACGGCCGGACAGATTTTGATATTGGTAGTGCGTAAGAGGGGTCGAATGGGGATGTTCGTTACTTTGATCACTCCGGCCCTTGTATGGGAACTTCAGACACTGATGATTAGTGGAGGCAACAGCTCCTATTGCCTCAAGGTACGGGCGTCCCAAGATAGCTTTGAATGTAGGGTCCAATTCTAGAACGTGAAACTCGGCGGTGACAGCACACGGCCCGAGCCCTACTTTCAATGTAACCACCCCTCGTGCCGGCTTCCGGGAGTTGTCATATGCGGTCACCGTGACGGCAGAAGGCTCGATCTCTTCATCGGAGATGCCGCAAAGTTGCAATGTTTCTGGCGGCATGACATTTATGGATGCTCCGGTGTCAATTAAGCAGGACTTGATCTCCACGCCTCGGATGACTACTGCAACGCGCAAGGCGTACTTTCTTATCTCTGGCCGTGCCAACTCCTCCTGCGTAAAGGTGAGTGCCGGATGTTCACTCCTCGGGGTCAGGACGGTAATGATCTTCTCAGGCGGGAGGTCCTCATTGACCATGACCCGCTGCAAATATTGTTGCAAGATGTCCTGATGATTCTTCGACCTCTTTATCAGCTCCAGAATTGAAATCCGTGCCGGCATTTTGTCCAAGTGCTTCAACAGGTCATATGCCGTGCCGGGCAACGGTTCTTCTACCACCTCCTCTTCTCGCTCGTTCTCGTGGTTGTATCCCGACCTGGGGGAAGACCCTTTGGAACATCCTCCCGCTACGAAGTACCGGTGCCAGCGTGGTAGGGGGAAGTGGGGATGATGGTGATGGTAGGGTTGGTTGGTAGGTTGAGGAGCCCATGGTAGGTAGGGGTGGTGAGGATCGGATGATGAGGGGTCGTGGATTGGTGGAGGCCGGTATGTTGGATGATGGTTGGGGTGTTGGTGGTGATGGTCTAATGATGAGGGGTCGTGGGGTGGCAGTGACTGGTAGGTTAGGTGATGTCTGGGGTGTTGGTGGCGGTCTAATGATTAGACGCCATGGAGGATTAATGGTGGTTGGTGGGTTAGGTTGGGGTGATGGTTGGGAGGCTGGTGGTGGTCTAATGATTAAACGTCGTGGAGGGTTAATGGTTGGTGAGGGTAGTGGTGTTTGGATAGTTTGTGGGCTGGGGGCAGCTCTCGGTATGGAGAGTATGGTGCGGTTTGTAGGTGGGGTTGGTATGCCGGGCATGGAGGTGATTTGATCCTCGACACCGCCAACCCTGGGAATGGTGGGTTGACTCCTCGATGGCGGAGTGGACGAGGCCGAGTCGTTGGTTTGGTGGTGCTGGTGCCGGTGCTTGTACGGGTGCATGTACCGGGAGAGGATCTTGGACTATGCCCAGGCCGGGCTGCTGTTGTACTTGCTGTCGCCGAGGTTGATTCTGCCGTGCCTTCATGGCTTGTATAGACTCTCCCATCTGTGCCCAGGATACCGATGGTAAGCGCAGTATTTTGTCATGTCAACATTTGCTGGCCATCCTTCTCTCTCCTTTGGAAGCTCTAGCTGTTGTTCAGCCATCAATGCATTGAAGATATCGGTGAGGGGGAATGGCAGTTGAGGGTAGTATTCTCTCTTGGGTCCCCCCTCCTAGGTCGGTTGGCTGGTGGTGGCACTTGGTTGTAGGCTTGTTGTGGTGGTGGTGGTCGGTTGTAGACATGTTGTTGTTGAGGTGCTCGGTTGTAGGCATTTGGTTGCTGGGGCGCTCGGTTGTAGGTGGGTTGCTGTGGTGGTGCTCGGTTGTATGCAAGTTGTTGCTGTGGCCGAGGAGCCGGTTGAGGGGCCGGGCGGTATTGTTGATTGGGTGGTGGGTTACGGTATTGGTTTTGACGGTACCCACCCTGGTTACCCATGGCATTGATGCTCTCATTATTTACTACCCCTTCGGTGGTGGGTCCTACAGGTGTAGGCTTTCTAGTATTACGGGGCTTGGTGTCGAACGGGTTGATCATGGATGCATCCTTAAAGTGGGCTTGGAGGTAGCGGGCGCTATCACACAACTCACTCATAGTTGTTGGACGGTGCATGATCAGAAGGTTGCGAAGGTTAGGCGTGGTGTTCCCAATGAGCATCCTTACCTGCTCCCCCTCTGAGATGGTATCCGCAAGCCTCTCAACCATTCCCCTCCACCGATCAGCAAATCTGGCAAAGTCCTCATCCGGCCTCATCTTTTCAGCAATTAAGTCAGTTATCGAGCAGGCTGGCCCCACCCTATCCTTGTACCTCTGTAGAAACTTCGTCTTGACAATGTCAAAATCCGCCGCCTCAATGGAATCAAGAGAATAGAACCAGTCAAGGGCGGATCCATCCAATGACCGACGGAATAGGAAGGCAAGGGCTTTGCGGTCATTTTTCAGAATGAGGAGTCATAGAGAAAGCTCTTTAGATGGTTGAAAGGATTACCAGTCCCGTTGTAACGTTTGAAGACTGGTATCTCTGAAGGAGGAAGGTGTAGAACTAGGAAGGATGGGACAGAGATTTCAGGGATGGCTTTAGAATCGAGGCGGTGCCTCATCTCTTCGAAGCGCTCATCCATCTGGTTGATTTTGTTCATTAACACCTGGGTGAGGCTGGATTCCTGAGCCGCGGGAGCAAAGTGTTTACTTGATTGGGTTGGAAGAGGTGGGTTGGAACCAGAACCGGGTGCGTAATTGTGTGAATGCCCCACAACGGGGTGAGTAGAGACACGGCAAGGTTGCCCAGGAGAAGAGATGATCAAGGGCCTGACTGCCGGTTGGGGTGGTGAGGAGGCTTGATTTCCCTCGATCGGAGCTTGATTGGTGGGCATCTTGCCCTTAGTGGCATATTGAACAATTGCAAAGGCCTCGAGATCAAGGTGAAGAGATAGATCCTTGAGAGCTTGTTCTATAATATGTGAAGTGGATCGGTGAGCAGGATCTTGGACCTCAGGTTCCATCACGGCATTAACATGGCCATCTGGTTGGACCATGGGTTGCTGAAGCTCGTAGTGACCCGTCTCGTACTCCTCTTCTTGGCCGCAGTAGTCCGACATCCCGATGTGTCTTCCGGACCTTAGAGTGGGCATCTGTCAAATTTCCTTACAAAATGGTTGAAAGAAAGCAAATGAAGGGTGTAAATGCAAAGAGAGTTTTTGTTTGGTTATGGTTGTTTGTTTGATTTGATTTGGTTTCAATTTGGTTGTTTGGCAAGCAAGTTGAACATAAAAATTAAAGGGATTTTTTTTTTTTAGGTGTTTTGAAAGAGAATTTTTTTTTTCTTTTCAATTGTTGTGAGCAAGCAAGTTATGCAAACAAGGATTTAAAATGACTACTCGACAATTATTGGGTTGAAACCTTAGATTAGATAGATTGTTAGCAATTGTTCACTCAAATTGGGTATGGTTCCTATTGCTTCAATCTTCAAGACCTAAGGTTATCACTCATTCACCACGAGTAGGTACTTGGGTTCTTCGGGTTTTGGGAAAGTGGTACAACCGGCCCAATCGTGCGGAGAGGAATACTCCACGGATGGGGACTTACGGAGGTCTTGATGGAAACCACCAAATCAACTAGGAAGGAATATCCCAGAAGAGAGGTAAGAATCCACCAAGAAGGTGTTTGGAGGGTGAGGGTGTGTTGGGAGAGAGAGCCCTCGCCTCGAATGCCCTACGGATCGGAACAAGTCCGGTACCCGATGCAAAGCTAATGCAAAAAATGAAAAATGGAGGGTAGAAGGAGAAGAAGCAATCAATATGCAAACATGAATGAAAGCTATTAAATAAATCAAACAAGTGAATGCAAGCAAGACAAGCAATGATAGAGTAAACAAGTAACTAGCAACTAACAACTAAAAGGTGGTTCGCGCGGGAACCGGCTTGTGTTGGAGTGTTCAAGCGGGGACAAATCTGAAGTAAAGGTAAAAGGATGGTCCACGCGGGGACCGAATTGAAAATAAAGTGGCTCACGCGGGAGCCGAGTTTTGGAAAAGTAGGTGGTTCACGCGGGAACCGGTTTTTGAAGGAAAAGGGGTGGTTCACGCGGGAACCGGTTTGTTTGATTGAAAAAGGAAAGGGGGGGCACGTGGGGCCAATCTAATTGGTGCAAAGGGGTGGTCCACGCGGGGACCGATCTGAAGGTAAGTTGGTTCACGCGGGAACCGAGTTGGAAAAGAAAGGTGGTTCACGCGGGAACCGGTTTTTGAAGGAAAAGGGGTGGTTCACGCGGGAACCGGTTTTTGTGAAGAAAAGGGTGGTTCACGCGGGAACCGGTGTAAGAGTTGACAAAATGAAAAGAGAGCCACGTGGGGCCAATCTAAAGGTGCTGCAAATGGGTGGTCCACGCGGGGACCGATCTGAAAGTAAGTTGGTTCACGCGGGAACCGAGTTGGAAAAGAAAGGTGGTTCACGCGGGAACCGGTTTATAAGAAGAAAAGTGGTTCACGCGGGAACCGGGCTGAAATTAAAGACAAGAAATCAAGTCCACATGGGGGACAATCTTAAAGGAAGAGTAATCAGCAAGTTTTTAAAGGTAAATTGACATGGAAAAGGGTAAAGGACAAGCCGGTTCACGCGGGAACCAAGTCGGAAAACAACTAGTTGCACGGATCAATCAAGCTAGCACGGTTGAAGACATTGGTGGTCCCACCGTGGTCGCCAAAAAGTTGTCGACTCCAGAAACGGGTTCCGGATCGGCACCTCAAGAGAAGAAGGTGAAAGATGGAATGAGGGAAAAGGAGTGAATCGAGAAACACTCGGAAAGCGATAAAGACTCCTCACCTCGGTCCCACACTCACATTGATCCCCGAACTTTCATCTCACGGCATCGCTCGAGCACCGGAGATGGTTCGGGTCATGTGGGAGGAGAGTGAGGAGGATATGAATTTAGAACATGAATAAAAAGAAAGTGTGGTCGCCAGGAGCCGCGGGCTCCGCTTTATGTAATGGAAATGGAGTGAAGTTGACCGTGTGTACCTTAGCGTGGGAGAAAGGGATGTGAGTTCAACCTTCTTCTTCTTCGGCCGGCCGATGAAGAAGAGTCTCCAATCCAATGCTAGCTTGATCAACCTGTGCAACTAGAACAATAAACCAAGTGAAGAGTTTGATTAGACTTGTGAGAAGTGTAGTAACTGTAGTAAGAAGATAAGAAAGAAGCAATTGGAGTTGGACTCACCGGCTTCGGGGTGAGCCTTAACCCCTTTTTTTGTGTTTTTGATTATGTAAAAATGATGTAAATGAACTAAAATATGCTTTAAAACATTAAATAAACATATTTAATGGAGTTGAGAAAGCTTATAGAATGATTTGGCTTGAGTTGAAGCCGAGTTGGTTGAAGACAGCCGGTTCGGGTAGCTTGGTACCCTTCTGGCGCGACTTTGGTGCAGAGGATGTTACGGACGACCCCGATGTCAGAATCGAGTTACGTTTGTTGGAGTGGACAGAAAACTCAGAGAGGAATAATTACTATGTTGATGACTTCTCCGAAATCCTCCTGTAAAAGTCAGTAAAAATTATGAAAGGGGCGGATGTGGAAAACAGAACCTGGATGCGCGCCCTGGGTGTAGCAATTGCTACGAACAAACGGCAAGTCGGAATTGAGTGTCGTCAGTTGGAGATGAAAGAGGACGAAGATATGAACATCTTCTATGTTGAAGACTTTTGCAGAAGAAGCCTCGGATTTTCTGCAGAAGTCGATGAAAATGGTTGATGCAGAACGCCCGGATCGAGCCTTCTCCTTCACCTCGGGATCGATTTCTTGACTTCGGATCGCCTTTGGACGTCGGGACGGCTTTGGAGAAGAGCTTGGACGACCTCTGGACGAGCAAGGCACGGGGCATTCAACCTTGGGTCGTTGAGAATGACCCTCAATTTATAGGGGAAGAGAGCCGGTGCAAAATTTAGAAACTGGATGTACCGCGCCCCCGCGTTTCAAAGGAGACGAGGGCGCGCAGGGCGCGCCCTCAAAACAAGGGCGCGCAGGGCGCGCCCCCAGTTCGGGGGCGCGGTCTGCGCGCCCCCTGTTTCAAAGGGGCGGGGGCGCGTTCGGCGTCTTACTGCTAAAAATCGACGGAAACTTCCGGAAATTGCTAAAAATCGACTTGATATACGTAACACGCCCCCGAACCGGGGGCGCGGTACAAATAAGTGAAAATCCTCCATCGAATCCTTCCAAAAATCCGGTTTAGAAGGTGCTAATCCGGGTAATTTCCGATTTAAAGCAACTGACCGCGCCCCCTCCTTTCAAAGGAACCGGGGGCACGCAGGGCGCGCCCCCATTTTGAGGGCGCGCAGGGCGCGCCCCCTGGTTGAGGGCACGCAGGGCGCACCCTCCCCTTTCAAGCAAAGCGGGGGCGCGGTACACTCTCTCTCCTGCGCGCGTGTTCCGCAAGCCGTATCTTGCAAACCGGATGTCCGATTCGGCTCCCGTTTGTCACGTTGGAAAGAGGGCCTTCAACCGCACCTTCTCAAGTCGGTAAACCAGCCGCATGACTGCAGAGATGTTCGCATGGGGCTTTCTACCGGTTTACCTTCTCGCGGAAAGCCGAAACCCGGGTCGAAGATCCGAAAGAGCACGGTTCCGGTCGAGAAATCTCGGGTCAACTCGGGACGACTTGAAATGATGACCAAACAAGTCCGGTACGATCGGACAATCCGAAGTCATCGAAAAATCTGAGATTAACCCGGTAAACGTGAATCGAAAGCCGTAAAAGCCGCGAAACCCTAAAATTGACCGAACCGGCCTTATAGCCCCGGTTGATAAAATATACGGCTAGAATCGACCCGGATGACCTGAAAAGACCCGGTGATGACCGGAAAGGCCTAACATGTGGTCCGGGATAGCCGTGTCAGCACAGATCGAAAAAGCCGTAACGAAAGCCGTCATTGACCGACGCCTACCGAAATGACTTCTTGGAAACCCTGAATGTTACGGAACACATGCGGGACTCCCGAGACCTTCAATTATAGACCATTCAAGGTCGGTCATCAAGCAGGCTTCGTGTTTTTACAGTTCACGTGCGGCTCTCGCTTGAAGGTTACGGCAATATTCCGGAAATCATTGGTCCATTCTCACCTAACAAGGGGGGCTCCACCACTGTCCTTAGCTCATCTCCACGAGGTAGTCCGGATCAGATAACAGTCAAATAAAGGATATCGCCTATGAAATAAGAGTCTAGGGCTCCGAATCTAGCCAATTTGGCGTGTCTACACACCTGTGTCCTGGTCACACTGTTGAAGTGTGTTTTCAATTCAAGGATTACATCCACGATCTGAATGACCAAGGCAGCATTGATTGGGCTCAAATGGGGGAATGCATACAGGCAATGAAGGCTAGGCAGCAGCAGCGGCAGCGTCCACCGGCTCAACCTCAACAACAACCTGGCTTGGGGATTGTTCAGAATCCGCTCCCATTACATGCTCCTGCTCCAGCACCAGTACCAGCACATCCAAACCCAGGAATTGGTCTAGTACACTCCATTGTCCAGGGAGATGCCAGCCGTGCTCAAGGTTGGCAACTAGAAAACCAAAATGCAACCATGCCTATAAACTCAGCTAGACCTCCTGCTAGGAACCCTCCTAGACAAATAATTCGTGCACCTGCTACTCCACAACCACCACCTAGTTCAATAACCCAACCATTGGCCTCTACTTCTTCTCGCCGACCCATCATTAGGCCAGCCCCCTCCTTAACTACACCTCCTTCAACCATTGCTACACACCGACCCTTGCTCATCCGACCACCACAATCACCACCAAACCTAAACCCCCAGCCTATGAACTCTGTCACTACAAAACCCCAATCTATCATACCACCAACACCACAACCTACCACATTATCAACACCTTCATTAAACCCATCAACCACTCCTACACCCCGGCCTCTTCTTATCAGGTCACCAGCATCACCATCACTACCACCTCCAAATCCTACCCCTCTACCCATAAACACAATCATCCTAGAACCATCAATCTCATTGCCTACCATACCTGCACCTACACCACCTGTTCTCACCCCAGTTAACCCATCACCTCTACCCAACCGCCAAATAGCCCCGGTGCTTCGGAGTGGGAGGATGTTCCAGCGGCTCTTTCCCCAAGCCAGTACTCAACCACAGGATCCAGTGGAGGAGGAACAAGTGGAAGAACCATTGCCAGGCACAGCCTATGATCTGTTAAAACATTTGGATAAAACACCGACCCGTATTTCTATACTTGAGTTGATCAAAAGATCAAAGGTGCACCAGGAGATTTTACAGCAGTATTTGCAAAGGGTCATGGTGAGTGAAGATCTCCCACCTGAGAAGATCACTACAGTGTTAGCCCCTAGAAGTGAGCACCCAACACTCACTTTCTCTCAGGAGGAATTAGCAGATCCAGAGGTTTTGAGATATGCTCTACATGTGGCTGTTATCATCTGCAATGTCGAAGTAAAATCATGTTTGGTTGACACTGGAGCTTCTATCAACGTTATGCCGCCAAAAACGTTGCAGTTGTGTGGCATTTTTTAGCAAGAAATCAAGCCATCCTGTGCCATGGTGATGGCCTACGACAACTCCAAGAATTCTACACGTGGGGTGGTCACTCTAGAAGTTAAACTTGGACCATGTACAGTCACAACGGATTTTCATGTTCTAGAATTAGATCCAACTTTTCGGGCTATACTTGGGAGGCCATACTTGGAGGCAATAGGAGTTGTGGCTTCAACAAACCACCAGTGCATAAAATTTCTCTTTAAAGGACAAGTGGTCAAGGTTACTAGCATGCCTATAAGGGATGAGATGAATGATGCTTTTACATCACCCCTAGGTCTGTCAATACAGCCCCAGATCTTAGTGGGAGAATTACCGAAAGTCAGATGCATGACCGCCTCTCTACCCGACACAGTGGGATGGCGAATGATGATGAAACTAGGCTATCAGCCTGGAAGAGGTTTAGGCAAGGATCTTCAAGGAATCACTCAACCGATTCAAACTGTGAAAAGGCTACGCAGGTAGGGGTTGGGATACGAAGAGGATTCCATCCCAAGGAGGATCTTCCAGCCAGGATATGCCATGGGACTCCACAACTTCTTTATCAAAGGGGAGACCATGATGATGGCTGAAGATGACAAGAGTTTCATTACAGTTGTCAAGAGAAGGAAGGCTCCAGATGAAGAAGAAGACTTAGAAGATATATGCTTACCTTTGACTCGTCTGTTCTCAAGTGGGGAAGAGCACCAAGAACCACCCAAGGGCAGACCAATCTTGGATCATCTGGTTAAACATGTTACCCAAGTCAAAACCATTCCACGAGGCCCAAATACAACAATCCCATGCTTGAACCTCATACCTTTGTTTCTAGATCTTCTGGATGGGCTTCCGGGCCTACTTACCCACTTTGGGCCCATGTGCCCTCTTCAACCTTCCACTCTTATTGGGCCACTTGCCCATTTACTTCCCTCATCAACTTCAGAACTGAGGGTTCTTTCCAACATGGGCTCACATGCCCATCCATTTCTGAGATCGGGTCCACATACCCGTTTACGTTTTTCATCAGTTTTGGACCCATGTGTCCACTTTCTGTTACCATTGGGCCCATGAGCCCCTTTTTCCCCTTTATCCTTAAGTTTTTCTTTCTATTAATTCAGTCAGTTTCCAGCAAACCTCGAGTCATGCTGACTCATTCTATCTTTTTACTTGAAATTTCCAAAAAAAAACGTCTTCTCTGAAACTCACATTTCCATCGAGGAGACGTCTCTACTCATCCCAGAGGGTGCTCCCAATCAGGGATCCCTCTTTTCTGAATCATTGATCAATTTACTTGATCCTCCCTCCACTGTAGAAACCACCTTTCCAGCTTTGTCTTCAGTAGGTCAAGTTAGGTTAGGAAATAGGAAAGTTAGGGGTAAACGAGTTCCAAATAGGTATCTGCAACAATTGGCACAGAAATGTGTAGAGTGTGCAAGGCTGCCAAACTTTTTAGAGAATACCATCCAGCTAGATGAAATCAGATATGAGGATGAGCATAACATAGATCATACTTTGGGAGTATATGAGGTGGTATCAGAGAAGTATCCCAAATCCGAGGATGAAATCGAGGACTTGGCTGATGCATATGCATTTGGACTTAGAAGATTTGAAGAACCATCAGCTACAAGGAATGAACCGACCAAGGAACTGAATTTAGGAACCCTGGAAGATCCTAAGACTATCCTCATTAGTGCAAACCTCACTCCCTCAGAAGAACAACATTTGATCAAAGTTTTGGAAGAATATAAGGACACGTTCGCATGGACATATGAAGATATGCCGGGATTAGATAATTCATTGGTTGAACATAGATTAACCTTGAAACCTAGAACTACCCCGGTTAAACAAAAGCTCAGGAGGTTCCACCCTGATATTGCACTCAAAATGAAAGAAGAGGTCGACAAACTACATCAAGCAAAATTTATTAAGGTTGTCTTATATCCACAATGGGTGGCTAACATAGTCCCTGTTATGAAGAAGGATGGACAAATTCGGATTTGTATAGACTTCAGGGACTTGAACCGAGCATGTCCTAAGGATGATTTTCCTTTACCTCATATCGATGTTTTGGTTGATAACACAGCTGGATTTGAAATGCTTTCATTCATGGATGGCTATTCGGGATACAATCAAATCCGGTTAGCTGAGGAGGACCAAGAGAAGACCTCATTCACTACACCTTGGGGAACATATTGCTATGTTGTCATGCCCTTTGGGTTAAAGAATGTTGGTGCTACATATCAAAGGGATATGATGGCTATCTTTCACGACATGATGCACACCCTTGTAGAGGTGTATGTGGATGATTTGGTTATCAAGTCCAAGAGTCGGGAAGATCATTCTGAAGTGCTAAGGAAAGTTTTGCAATGAGCTAGAGAATATAAGCTAAAAATGAACCCTAAGAAATGTACATTTGGAGTTTCATCAGGAAAGCTACTTGGGTTCATAGTAAGCAAAAGGGGCATAGAGATCGACCCAAACAAGGCCAAGGCAATTATTGGTATGCCTCCCCCGAAGAATATGAAAGAGCTTCGAGGATTGATTGGGAGGCTACAATTTGTCCGTCGGTTTATCTCACAACATTCTCAAAGGTGTAAACCTTTCTATGAGTTAACCAAGGCGGGGGCCGAGTTTAAATGGGATTCGAAGTGCCAGGAGGCGTTTGATGGGTTGAAAACATACCTGGCAAGTCCCCCTGTACTTAGACCACCAATTCCCGACAAGCCCTTGGTCCTCTACATTTCAGTTCTTGAGAACTCCCTTGGGGCAGTCCTTGCACAAGTTGATGAAGAAGGGAAAGAACGAGCTACTTACTACTTATCAAAGATGTTTGATGCTTGTGAGCTGAAGTACACTGTGGTAGAAAAGACCTGTGCTGCTCTTGTTTGGGTGGTTCAGAAACTCAAACATTATTTCCTTGCTCACCGAGTCAAGCTCATTGCTCGTATCAATCCCATTAAGTTTCTGTTAGAGAAGACAGTCTTGACTGATTGGTTAGGGCGATGGCAGAGTTTCTTATCCCAATTTGATATCACTTATGTCCCACAAAAGGCAATCAAGAGCTATGCTATTGCTGAACACCTTGCCCATCATCCCATACCCATCTTTGACCTAGTCCGGTCAGAGTTCCCGGATGACGAACTAATGTCAGTCCGATCTTCCAATCTTTGGACATTATATTTTGACGGGGCTCTGAACTCTCATGGTAGAGGGATATGTATTGTCCTTCTGTCACCTGAAGGTGTCACCATTCCACAGGCTTTTCAGCTTAAATTTCCAGCAACCAACAACATAGCTGAGTATGAAGCCTTGCTTGGCCGGGAGGAGGCCGCTCATTTCCATGGTGCCACCGAACTGAGGGTGATAGGTGATAGTCAATTGATCCTACGCCAAGTCCTATCCAAGTACCGAACTTCTCATCCAAACCTCAAACCCTACCAGGAGCTCACCACCTGCTACATCAAGCTATTCTTCAAACTCACCTTTGTCCATGTTCCCCGTTCTCAGAATATCCTCGCCGATGCCTTAGCTTCACTAGCTTCATCTCTATCTGTCCCGCTAGGCAGGCAAGTGCAAACTATCCACATTTGTAAGAGGACAATTCCAGCAATTGAGGATGGACATTTTTTGAAGGTTAAGGAGAGGTTCAACAGAAATGAATACTTAGAACATAAAGAAGAAATCTCCTTGATTGAGTTGGAAGAATTAAAAGAAGGTGAGAGACCTTGGTATGACGAGATTGTGAGGTATTGCCAAGATCAGTCATACCCACCTGGATCAACCATCAAAGAAAAGAAGGCAATCAGAAGAGTACCCCAGAGGTATACAATCCTAGGAGGAGTGCTCTATAAGAGAAACCTAAGTGGAATCTTACTCAGATGTCTTGATGAAGAAGAAGCTAAGTTGGTGCTGAAGGAAGCACATTCTGGAGTTTGTGGTGGTCATGTGAATGCCCAAGCCCTTGCTAAGAAAATCATCCGACAAGGGTATTATTGGCCAACTCTAGAAGAAGACTGCTCCATCTTTGTCCGGCATTGTCATTCATGTCAACTCCATGCCGACAAGATTCACTCTCCCGCATCTTCCCTTCATCCAATTCATGCCCCATGGCCTTTCGCCATGTGGGCTTTTGATATCATTGGCCCCTTGAGTGACCTCAACTCTGAAATGTGCTCAAAATCATTCATTCTGACGGCAACGGAGTACTTCACAAAGTGGGCTTAAGCGGAAGCATTCGTGGAGATTAAAGCGTCAACAGTCTGCTCCTTCATCAAGCGCAACATCCTGGCAAGGTTCGGGATCCCCAGCGACATCGTCACCGATAATGGGCCACAATTTCTTTTTCAAGATCTGCGTGATCTTTGCAACAGGTATTGCATTTCATTGCATCATTCATCACCATACTATCCTCAAGGCAATGGTCAAGCAGAAGCCACCAACAAAACCTTAATCAAAATCATCAAGAAATCTTGTAAGTCTAGCAAATTTGCCGACCGGCACGATAAGCTTGTAGATGCTCTATGGGCTTATCGTACTTCTGTAAGGACTCCCACTGGACAAACCTCGTATGCTTTGGCATATGGGATGGAAGCAGTGGTCCCTTACGAAGTATTACTTCCATCTCTCCGAGTTCAGCTCGACAAGGATATTCCTGTTGATGAGAGAAGAGAATCTCTCCTTGCACAGCTTGAACTCTTGGATGAAAGAAGGCTAGCCGCCGCCGAGCATGCCCGGACTTATCAGAATAGACTCAAAAGGTTTTATCAAAAGAGGGTGGTCGAGAGAAAATTTGAGATCGGTGAGATGGTAGTCAAATGCATATTCGTTAAGCCAGGGGATCCCCGCTCCAAGTTGCAACCTAACTGGGAAGGACCTTTTGTAATCACTGAAAAGTATCCAGGTAATGCATATGAATTGACTAATACAGATGGATAAAAATTGAATCATCCTTGGAATGGAGTTTACCTCAAAAAGTACTTTCCATAAAAATGGAGAAACCACTGGTATAATCTCAAGTCATCGATCCTAGGCTGTTCGTGAGAAGTCAAGGGTAGGTACCATCCCACACACACAACACTTCCCAATCCTAGACTCCAGACAACCCTGTAGACATGCCAAATTGGCTTGATTCGGAGCCCTAGACTCTTATTCCATAGGCGATATCTTTTATCTGACCGTTATCTGATCTGGATTATCTCATGAACATGAGCTAAGGACATTGGAGGAGCCCCTTGTAAGTTGAGAATGGACCAATGATTTCCGGAATATTGCCGTAACCTTCAAGCGAGAGCCGCACGTGAACTGTAAAAACACGGAGCCTGCTCGATGACCGACCTTGAATGGTCCATAATTGAAGGTCTCGGGAGTCCCGCATGTGTTTCGTAACATTCAGGGTTTCCGAGAAGTCATTTCGGTTGGCGTCGGTCAATGACGGCTTTCGTTACGGCTTTTTCGATCTGTGCTGACACGGCTATCCCGGACCACATGTTAGGCCTTCCCGGTCATCACCAGGTCTTTTCAGGTCATCTGGGTCGATTCTAGCCGTATATTTTATCAACCGGGGCTATACGGCCATTTCGGTCAATTTTAGGGTTTCGCGGCTTTTACGGCTTTCGATTCATATTTACCGGGTTAATCTCAGATTTTTCGATGACTTCGGGTTGACCGATCAGACCGGACTTGTTCGGTCATCATTTCAAGTCATCCCGAGTTGACCCGAGATTTCTCGACCGGAACCGTGCTCTTTCGGATCTTCGCTCCGGGTTTCGGCTTTCCGCGAGATGGTAAACCGGTAGAAAGCCCCGTACGAACATATCGGGAGTCATACGGCTGGTTTACCGACTTTAGGAGGTGCGGTTGAAGGCCCTCTTTCCAACGCGACAAACGGGAGCCGAATCGGACATCCGGTTTGCAAGATACGGCTCGCGGAACACGCGCGCAGGAGAGAGAGTGTACCGCGCCCCCGCTCCTCTTGAAAGGGGAGGGCGCGCCCTGCGCGCCCTCAACCCGAGGGCGCGCCCTGCGCGCCCTCAAATGGGGGGCGCGCCCTGCGCGCCCCCGGTTCCTTTGAAAGGCGAGGGCGCGGTCAGTTGCTTTAAATCGGAAATTACCCCGATTAGCACCTTCTAAACCGGGTTTTTGGAAGGTTTCCGGGCGAGAATTTTCACTTATTTGTACCGCGCCCCCGGTTCGGGGGCGCGTTACGTATGTCAAGTCGATTTTTAGCAATTTCCGGAAGTTTCCGTCGATTTTTAGCAGTGAGACGCCGAACGCGCCCCCGCCCCCTTTGAAACAGGGGGGCGCGGTCTGCGCGCCCTTGGGTTGAGGGCGCGCCCTGCGCGCCCTCGTCTCCTTTGAAACGCGGGGGCGCGGTACACCCAGTTTCTAAATTTTGCACCGTCTCCCTTCCCCTATAAATTGAGGGCCATTCTCAATGAACCGAGGTTGAACCCCGGTGCCTAGCTCGTCCCAAGGTCGTCCAAACTCTTCTCCAAAGCCATCCCGACGTCCAAAGGCGATCCGAAGTCAAGAAACCGATCCCGAGGTGAAGGAGAAGGCTCGATCCGGGTGTTCTTCATCAACCATCTTCATCGACTTCTGGAGAAAATCCGAGGCTTCTGCTGCAAAAGTCTTCAACATAAAAATTGTTCCTCTCTTCGTCCTCTTTCGTCCCCAACTGACGGCACTCCATTCCGACTTGCCGTTTGTTCGTGGCGGTTGCTACACTGAGGGCGCGCATCCAGGTTCTGTTTTTGATATCCGCCCACTTTCATAATTTTTACTGACTTCTACAGGAGGATTTCGGAGAAGTCATCAACATAGGAACTCTTCTTCTCTGAGTCCTCCGTCTACTCCAACAAACGGCACTCAATTCCGACATCGGGGTCGTCCGTAACATCCTCTGCACCAAAGTCGCGCCAGAAGGGTACCAAGCTACCCGAACCGGCTGTTTTCAACCAACTCGGCTTCAACTGAAGCCAAATCATTCCATAAGCTTTCTAAACTCCATTAATTCTGTTTATTTACTGTTTTAAAGCATATTTTAGTTCATTTACATCATTTTTACATCATCAAAAACACAAAAAAAGGGGTTAGGACTCACCCCAATCCGGTGAGTTCGATTCCAATTGCTTCTCTTTCATATTCTCTCTACGGTTACTACACTTCACAAGTCTAACCAAACTCTTCACTTGGTTCATTGTTCTAGTTGCACAGGTTGATCAAGCTAGCATTGGATTGGAGACTCTTCTTCATCGGCCGGCCGAAGAAGAAGAAGGTTGAACTCACATCCCTTTCTCCCACGCTAAGGTACACACGGTCAACTTCTTTCTCTTTCCATTACATAAATCGGAGCCCGCGGCTCCTGGCGACCACACTTTATTTTTATTCATGTTCTAAATTCATATCCTCCTCACTCTCCTCCCACATGACCCGAACCATCTCCGGTGCTCGAGCGACGCCGTGAGATGAAAGTTCGGGGATCAATGTGAGTGTGGGACCGAGGTGAGGAGTTTTTACCGCTTTCCGAGTGTTTCTCGATTCACTCCCCCTTTTTTTTTTTTTCCCCAATTCCATCTTTCATCACCCACCTTATCTTGAGGTGCCGATCCGGAACCCGTTTTCGGAGTCGACAGCTTTTGGCGACCACGGTGGGACAACCAATGTCTTCAACCGTGCTAGCTTGATTGATCCGTGCAACTAGTTGTTTTCCGACTTGGTTCCCGCGTGAACCGGCTTGTCCTTTACCCTTTTCCATGTCAATTTACTTTTAAAAACTTGCTGATTACTCTTCCTTTAAGATTGTCCCCCATGTGGACTTGATTTCTTGTCTTTAATTTCAGCCCGGTTCCCGCGTGAACCACTTTTCTTCTTATAAACCGGTTCCCGCGTGAACCACCTTTCTTTTCCAACTCGGTTCCCGCGTGAACCAACTTACTTTCAGATCGGTCCCCGCGTGGACCACCCCTTTGCACCAATTAGATTGGCCCCACGTGGCCCTCCTTTCCTTTTTCCAATCAAACAAACCGGTTCCCGCGTGAACCACCCCTTTTCCTTCAAAAACCGGTTCCCACGTGAACCACCTACTTTTCCAAAACTCGGCTCCCGCGTGAGCCACTTTATTTTCAATTCGGTCCCCGCGTGGACCATCCTTTTACTTTTACTTCAGATTTCTCCACACTTGAACACTCCAACACAAGCCGGTTCCCGCGCGAACCACATTTTTAGTTGCTAGTTTCTAGTTACTTGTTTTACTTTCTCATTGCTTATCTTGTTTGCATTCACTTGCTTGACTTATTTAATAGCTTTCATTCATGTTTGCATATTGATTGCTTCTTCTCCTTCTACCCTCCATTTTTCATTTTTGCATTAGCTTTGCATCGGGTACCGGACTCGTTCCGATCCGTAGGGCATTCGAGGCGGGGGCTCTCTCTCCCAACACACCCTCACCCTCCAAACACCTTCTTGGTGGATTCTTACCTCTCTTCTGGGATATTCCTTCCTAGTTGATTTGGTGGTTTCCATCAAGACCTCCGTAAGTCCCCATCCGTGGAGTATTCCTCTCCGCACGATTGGGCCGGTTGTACCACTTCCCCAAAACCCGAAGAACCCAAGTACCTACTCGTGGTGAATGAGTGATAACCTTAGGTCTTGAAGATTGAAGCAATAGGAACCATACCCAATTTGAGTGAACAATTGCTAACAATCTATCTAATTTAAGGTTTCAACCCAATAATTGTCGAGTAGTCATTTTAAAACCTCGTTTGCATAACTTGCTTGCTCACAACAATTGAAAACAACCAAAAAAAAAAAAAAAATTCTCTCCTTTCAAAACACCTAAAACAAAAAAACAAAAAAATCCCTTTAAATTTTGTGTTCAACTTGCTTGCCAAACAACCAAATTGAAACCAAATCAAATCAAACAAACAACCATAACCAAACAAAAAAAACTCTCTTTGCGTTTACACCTTTCATTTGCTTTCTTTCAACCATTTTGTAAGGGAATTTGACAGGATGCCCACTCTAAGGTCCGGAAGACACATCGGGATGTCGGACTACTGCGGCCAAGAAGAGGAGTACGAGATGGGTCACTACGAGCTTCAGCAACCCGTGGTCCAACCAGATGGCCATGTTAATGCCGTGATGGAACATGAGGTCCAAGATCCCGCTCACCGATCCACTTCACATATTATAGAACAAGCTCTCAAGGATCTATCTCTTCACCTTGATCCCGAGGCCTTTGCAATTGTCCAATATGCCACTAAGGGCAAGATGCCCACCAATCAAGCTCCGATCGAGGGAAATCAAGCCCCCTCACCACCCCAACCGGCGATCGGGCCCTTGATCATCTCTTCTCTGGGCAACCTTGCCGTGTCTCTACTCACCCCGTTGTAGGGCATTCACACAATTACGCACCGGTTCTGTTTCCAACCCACCTCTTCCAACCCAATCAAGTAAACACTTTGCTCCCGCGGCTCAGGAATCCAGCCTCACCCAGGTGTTAATGAACAAAATCAACCAGATGGATGAGCGCTTCGAAGAGATGAGGCACCGCCTCGATTCTAAAGCCATCCCTGAAATCTCTGTCCCCTCTTTCCCAGTTCTACACCTTCCTCCTTCAGAGATACCAGTCTTCCAACGTTACAACGGGACTGGTAATCCTTTTAACCATCTAAAGAGCTTTCTCTATGACTCCTCATTCTGGAAAAATGACCGCAAAGCCCTTGCCTTCCTATTCCGTCGGTCATTGGATGGATCCGCCCTTGACTGGTTCTATTCTCTTGATTCCATTGAGGCGGCGGATTTCGACATTGTTAAGACGAAGTTTCTACAGAGGTACAAGGATAGGGTGGGACCGGCTGCTCGATAGCGACTTAATTGCCGAAAAGATGAGGCCGGATGAGGACTTTGCCCGATTTGCTGATCGGTGGAGGGGAATGGCCGAGAGGCTTGTGGATACCATCTCGGAAGGGGGAGCGGTGAGGATGCTCATTGGGAACACAACGCCTAACCTTCGCAACCTTCGATCATGCACCGTCCAACAACCATGAGTGAGCTGTGTGATAGCGCCCGCTACCTCCAAACCCACTTTAAGGATGCATCCATGATCAACCCGTTCGACACCAAGCCCCGTAATACTAGAAAGCCTACACCGGTAGGACCCACCACCGAAGGGGTAGTAAATAATGAGAGCATCAATGCCATGGGTAACCGGGGTGGGTACCGTCAAAGCCAATACCGTAACCCACCACCCAATCAACAATACCGCCCGGCCCCTCAACCGGCTCCTCGGCCACGGCAACAACTTGCATACAACCGAGCACCACCACCGCACCCCACCTGCGACCGGGCGCCCCGGCACCCAAAAGCCGACAACCGAGCGCCTCAACAACAACAGGTCTCCAACCGCCCACCACCACCACAAGAAGCCTACACCCAAGTGCCACCACCAGCCAACCGACTTAGGAGGGGGGACCCAAGAGAGAATACTACCCTCAGCCGCCATTCCCCCTCGTCGACATTTTCAATGCATTGATGGCTGAACGGCGGTTAGAGCTTCCAAAGGAGAGAGAAGGGTGGCCGGCAAATGTTGACATGACAAAATCTTGCGCTTACCATCGGTATCCCGGGCACACGGTGGATGTACGTTTCCGGTTTAAAGATTACATTCATGACCTCAACGATCGGGGAAACATTGGTGGGCACGGATGGGAGAGTCTATACAAGCCATGAAGGCACGGCGAGAATCAACCACGGCGACAACAAGCACAACGGCAGCCCGGCACGGGCATAGTCCAAGATCCGCTACCAGTACATGCACCCGTACAAGCACCGGCACCAGCACCACCAAACCAACGACTCGGCCTCGTCCACTCCGCCATCGAGGAGTCAACCCACCATTCCCAGGGTTGGCAGGGCGAGGATCAAATCACCTCCATGCCCGCCATACCGACCCCACCTACAAACCGCACCATACTCTCCATACCGAGAGTTGCCCCCAGCCCACAAACTATCCAAACACCACTACCCTCACCAACCATTAACCCTCCACGACGCTTAATCATTAGACCGCCACCCGTCTCCCAACCAGCACCCCAACCATCACCCCAACCTAACCCACCAACCACCATTAATCCTCCACGGCGTCTAATCATTAGACCGCCACCAACACCCCAGACATCACCTAATCTACCAATCACTGCCACCCCACGACCCCTCATCATTAGACCATCACCACCAACACCCCAACCATCACCCAACATACCGGCCTCCACCAATCCACGACCCCTCATCATCCGATCCTCACCACCCCTACCTACCATGGGCTCCTCAACCTACCAACCAACCCTACCATCACCATCATCACCACTCCCCCCTACCACGCTGGCGCCGGTACTTCGTAGCGGGAGGATGTTCCAAAGGGTCTTCCCCCAGGTCGGGATACAACCACAGGAGCAAGCAGAAGAGGAGGTAGTGGAAGAACCATTGCCCAGCACGGCATATGATCTATTAAAACATTTGGACAAAATGCCGGCACGGATTTCAATTCTGGAGCTGATAAAGAGGTCAAAGAATCATCAGGACATCTTGCAACAATACTTGCAGCGGGTCATGGTCAATGAGGACCTCCCGCCTGAGAAGATCATTGCTGTCCTGACCCCGAGGAGTGAACATCCGGCACTCACCTTTACACAGGAGGAGTTGGCACGGCCAGAGATCAGAAAGTACGCCTTGCGCGTTGCAGTAGTCATCCGAGGCGTGGAGATCAAGTCTTGCTTGATTGACACCGGAGCATCCATAAATGTCATGCCGCTAAAAACATTGCAACTTTGCGGCATCTCCGATGAAGAAATCGAGCCTTCTGCCGTCACGGTGACCGCATATGACAACTCCCGGAAGCCGGCACGAGGGGTGGTTACATTGAAAGTAGGGCTCGGGCCATGTGCCGTCACCACCGAGTTTCACGTTCTAGGCTGGACCCTACATTCAAAGCTATTTTGGGACGCCCGTACCTTGAGGCAATAGGAGCTGTTGCCTCCACTAATCATCGATGTACGAAGTTCCCATACAAGGGCCAGGTGATCAAAGTAACCAACATCCCCATTACGAGTGACGTGGATGACCCCTCTTCTGCACTACCAATATCAAAATCTGTCCGGCCGTTGGTTTCAACTACGAGCTACACGAGGTCATGGTGTTAACGACGCCTCCAGATTCGGTTGCGTTGCGGATGATGAAAGGGATGGGCTATCAGCCGGGGAAAGGGGCTGGGAAAGGAGGCTGCGGGGGTTGTGCACCCCATTGAAGCCGTACGAAGACCAAAGAGACACGGGCTTGGCTATGAGCCCGGTTTCACTCCGCGGATGGTCTACCGGCCAAAAAATGCCATGGGACTCCAAAAATTCTTTATTAAAGGGGAGACCATGATGATGGCCGGGGACAAAGAAGAAGAACCGGTCAAGAGGAAGAAGGCACCGAGCAAGAGGAGGAGGTGGACAACCCGAGTTCATCTTTAGCTCGGTTGTTCATAGAGGAGGAAGAACCGATCAAGGGCAAGTCCATCTCTAAACAACTTGTCCACTCGAACCCACCTCCAAACAACATCCCGCGTGAACCGTATCCTACGGTCACGTATTTCAAAATCCTCACTCTATCCCTCTTGGATTCGCTTGATGGGCTATCTAGCCCAATTCCCACATTTGGGCCAAAATGGCCACTGAATCGATCAATGGGCCTGAGAGCCCTTTTTACTCTTCCCATTCCATTGGGCTTCTATGCCCATTCCAATCCAACAACCTTGGGCCCACATGCCCACCAGTCGGGCCCACGTGCCCTTTAGATTCATTTTCCTGCTTTGGGCCCGCGTGCCCACCATTTGGGCCCACGTGCCCCTTAGATCTTTTCACTAGCTTTGGGCCTATCTGCCCATTTCTTGTCGTCATCGGGCCCGCGAGCCCATTTTTCTTCCATTTACTTAAGCTTTCGATTTACGCTCGAGCCCCATCGGCTCATTCCCTTTTGTTATTGAAAATACCCAAAATACCCAAAAAAAAACGTCCTCTCGCAAACTCGGTTTTCCATCGAGGAGACGTCTCTACTTGTCTCGGAGGGTGCTCCCAACCAGGGACCCCTCTTCTCCAACTCACTGATCGATTTGCTCGATCCTTCACCCACTGTTAATACCACCTTTTCAATTCCGTCTTCTTTAGGAGTAGTTAGGATAGGAAAGAAGAAAATTCGAGGTAAACGTGTGCCAGAAAGATATCTCCAACAAATAGCTCAAAAATGCAAGGAATGTGCAAGGCTGCCAATGTTTTTGGAAAATGCTATCCAGCTTAATGAGATCCAATATGAGGATGAATTCAATGTAGATCATACACTGGGAGTTTACGAGGTCTTATCAGAAAAAGATCCTGATTTCGAGGATGGAATTGAGGACTTGGCTGATGCGTATGCATATGGACTTAAAAGATTTGAAGAACCATTAGCCACGGTGGATGAACCGACAAAAGAATTGAATCTCGGAACACCGGAAGATCCCAAGACAATCCTCCTAAGTGCAAACCTCACTCCCATTGAGGAACAGAGTTTAATTGAAATTCTGGAAGAATATAAGGACACGTTCGCATGGACATACGAAGACATGCCGGGGTTAGACAACTCATTAGTTGAACATCGTCTAACTTTGAAACATGGAGTTACCCCGGTCAAGCAAAAATTAAGGAGATTCCACCACGATGCCGCACTTAAGATGAAAGAAGAGGTCGACAAGTTACATCAAGCAAGATTCATTAAGGTCGTCCTTTATCCGCAATGGGTGGCAAACATAGTCCCTGTCATGAAGAAGGATGGCCGAGTTCGGATACGTATAGACTTCGGGGACTTGAACCGAGCGTGTCCTAAAGATGACTTTCCTTTACCTCATATTGACGTCTTGGTTGATAACAACTGCTGGATTCGAGATGTTGTCGTTCATGGATGGCTATTACGGATATAATCAAATCCGGTTGGCCGAAGAGGACCAGGAGAAGACCTCGTTCACCACACCTTGGGGAACCTCTTGCTATGTCGTCATGCCCTTTGGGTGAAGAATGCCGGTGCTACCTATGAGAGGGCAATGATGGCTATCTTCCATGACATGATGCATACCCTTGTAGAGGTGTACGTGGACGACCTGGTCGTTAAGTCCAGAAGCCGAGAAGATCACCCGGAAGTGTTAAGAAAGGTCTTGCAAAGGGCTAGGGAATATAAATTGAAGATGAACCCAAAGAAATGCACGTTTGGAGTATCCTCAGGAAAACTGTTGGGGTTCATAGTGAGCAAAAGGGGCATAGAGATCGACCCAAACAAGGCCAAGGCAATCATTGGTATGCCTCCTCCGAGAAATATGAAAGAACTTCGAGGATTAATCGGAAGGCTACAGTTTGTCCGCCGGTTCATCTCACAACACTCCCAAAGGTGTAAACCTTTCTATGAGTTGACCAAGGCGGGGGCCGAGTTCAAGTGGGATTCGAAGTGCCAGGATGCATTCGATGGTTTGAAAAGATACCTGGCTAGTCCCCCTGCCCTTAGACCACCGGTCCCTGGCAAGCCCTTAGTTTTATATATCTCGGTTTTGGAGAATTCTCTTGGGGCAGTCCTTGCACAAGTTGATGAAGAAGGGAAAGAGAGGGCAACTTACTATTTGTCAAAGATCTTTGATCCATGCGAGCGAAGTATCTTGTAGTGGAGAAGACTGTGCTGCACTAGTCCGGGTAGTTCGAAGCTTAAACACTATTTCTTAGCTCATGAGGTCAATCTTATTGCCCGCATCAATCCCATCAAATTCCTTCTGGAGAAAACTGTTCTAGCGATCGGTTAGGTCGTTGGCGAGCTTCCTTTCTCGGTTTGATATCACCTATGTCCCCCGAGAAGGCGATTAAGGGCTATGCCATTGCCGAACATCTAGCTCATCACCCTATACCCCTCTTTGACCCGGTCCAATCGGAGCTCCCGGATGACGAACTAATGTTGATCCGATCTTCCCACCTTTGGACATTATATTTTGACGGGGCTCGAATTCACACGGTAAGGGAATAGGAATCGTCCTTCTATCACCCGAGGGTGTCACCATTCCACAGGCATTTCGGCTTGACTTCCCGGCAACCAACAATATAGGCGAATATGAAGCCTTGTTGGCCGGGCCGGAGGCCGCTCATTTCTATGGTGCCACGGAATTAAGGGTGATAGGTGATAGCCAACTAATCCTTCGCCAAGTCCTAACCAAATACCGAACTTCTCATCCAAACCTCAAACCTTACCAAGAACTCACCTCTTGCTACATCAAGCTCTTTTCCAAACTAACTTTCGTCCATGTTCCTCGAGCTCAGAACATCCTTGCTGATGCCCTTGCCTCCTTAGCTTCATCTCTATCGGTCCCGCTAGGTAGACAGTGCGGACTATTCATGTCCGTAGAAGGTCGATGCCGGCGATTAAGGATGGGCGATTTACGAAAGTTAAGGAGAGATTTGGCAGGAAGGAGTATCTAGAGCGAGAAGGAGGAAGTTTCTCTAGTCGAGTTGGAAGAGTTAGATGAGGGTGAGAGGCCTTGGTTTGATGAGATCGCAAGGTATTGTCAAGATCAGACATATCCACCTGGATCAAATGCAAAAGAAAAGAAGGCCATCAGGAGAGTATCCCAGAGATATACCATCCTTGGAGGGGTGCTCTACAAGAGGAGCCTGAGCGGAATTTTATTGAGATGCGTTGATGAAGAAGAGGCAGAATTGGTGCTTAAGGAAGCACATTCCGGGGTCTGTGGGGGCCATGTCAATGCTCAAGCTCTTGCCAAGAAAATCATCAGGCAGGGGTATTATTGGCCAACCCTAGAAGAGGATAGCTCCATCTTTGTCCGGCCCTGTCATTCTTGCCAACTTCATGCCGACAAGATCCATTCTCCCGCATCTTCCCTTCATCCTATTCATGCCCCATGGCCCTTCGCCATGTGGGCTTTCGATATCATTGGCCCTCTAAGTGATCTTAACTCTGAAATCCGTTCCAAATCGTTCATCCTGACGGCAACAGAGTACTTCACCAAGTGGGCAGAAGCGGAAGCGTTCGTGGAGATCAAGGCATCAACACTGTGCTCCTTCATCAAACGCAACATCATCGCCAGATTTGGGATACCCAGCGACATCGTCACCGACAACGGACCGCAATTTCTCTCTCAAGATCTGCGTGATCTTTGCAACAGGTACCGCATTGCATTGCATCATTCATCTCCTTATTACCCGCAAGGCAATGGTCAAGCAGAAGCCACCAACAAAACTTTGATTAAAATCATCAAGAAAACCCGTAAGTCTAGCAAGTTCGCAGACTGGCCAGATAAGCTTGTAGATGCCCTATGGGCTTATCGTACTTCTGTACGGACCCCCACTGGTCAAACCCCGTATGCTCTCGCATATGGGATGGAAGCAGTGGTCCCGTACGAAGTACTCCTTCCATCACTCCGAGTTCAACTCGATAGGGACATCCCTGTCGATGAGAGGCGAGAATCTCTCCTTGCACAACTTGAACTCCTAGATGAAAGAAGGTTGGCCGCCTCCGAGCATGCCCGGACTTATCAGAACCGATTGAAAAGGTTTTATCAAAAGAGGGTGGTAGAGAGAAAGTTCGAAATCGGTGAGATGGTAGTTAAACGTATATTCGTTAAGCCGGGTGGTCCCCGCTCCAAGTTGCAACCTAACTGGGAAGGGCCTTTTGTTATAACTGAAAATATCCAGGTAATGCATATGAGCTAACCAATGCCGATGGAGAAAAATTGAACCATCCATGGAACGGCGTTTACCTCAAAAAATATTTTCCTTAGAAAAGAAAATGGAGAATTTCTAGTATGATATCAAGTCATCGATCCAAGGGTGTTAGCTAGAAGTCAAGGGTAGACATCACCTTGCACACACAACACCTCCCGATCCCAGAATCTAGATAGCCCAACACTCAAGAGAGGCAAGGCGGAGACACGAAGGCGGAAAGAAAACCTTACCCTATTCTCTTCTATTCGGTCCAAGATAGGTGAAGGGGACTAGAGGAGGATAGTATCGAAAATGCCCGCCGCCTTAGTAGGAGGCCGTCTCATAGGGTGAAAAAGGGTGCCAAAAGATGGGCAATGAACCCCACAGGTTTAAACAAATATGGGCCTGTCTGAATGAGTACCTGAAAGAATAGAAAATGAAGAGAAGGCACCAAAAGATGGGCAATGACCCCACAGGTCAAAGACTTGTCTAAGTAAGTGCCGCATGTAGAAAAGACCCGAAGAGGCCGAACCCCAACGGGCAATTTGGGCATGAGTAGAGAAACCCTCCTCAACACCCCCAAATCCTATCAAAGACTTCCTTTATTATTCTTCCATCTTAAAACCCCTAGGGTATGGTAGGCTTGTCCAAACTCGGGGGAATCCAAACCGATCAAGAGAAGAGGGCAAGAAAGATTAAGGTAAGGAACCTTATTCACACGTGGTGTTTATCACTTAAATCTTGATTAACACTCAAAGATCGATGAATGGTCTCAATACCGGCACATTCTCCACAAAAATCCAAAAAACATCAAATATTTTCAAAAAAAAAAAAAAAAACAAAAAATCAAATATTTTCAAAAAAAAAAAAAAAACAAATATTTTCAAAAAAAAAATAAAAAAAAAATTAAAAAAAAAATTAAATTAAATACTTTTCAAAAAAATCTAAAAAAATATGCATCATCTAACTTGGCATAACCTTGCTTTTTGCCTTTGCTAGCATTCATGTTTACCTTTATGTCTTGCATGTTTCATTTCCGCATTGCATATTTACCTTCATTATCACCCCATTAAGAGGGCTCCTCCCTTTGACCTAAGTCAAAGTTGGCCATAATAGGCAAAGGGATGAGTCGTTGTGAAGATCTAATCCTCTTTTATCAAGTGTTTTCGGGGACTTTAGAATAAGAGGAGAAGGTTTTCTCAACGACAGTAAGTTCTCTTAACTATTTCATTTCGGTCATTTAGGTTATTACACCTTGTTAAGAAGGCTCCTCTCTTTGACCTAAGTCAAGGCGGACGCAATAGGCAAAGAGATGAGCCATGGTGAAGATTTAATCCCCTTTTATCAAGTGTTTCGGGATGCTAAGATCAAGAAGGGTGTGACTCTCACCATAGCGAGGTAAGCTTTCTTAACCCTTATCTTATTCATTTTGTCATTTTTGTTCATCTTACCTTGTTAATAAGGCTACCCCCTTGACATATAAGCAAGGCAAGATGACAATAGGCAAGGGGGTAAGCCATAGAACAGATTTAACCCTTCTATTGAGCATTTCAGAAAAGAAACACAAGTCAAGGAGGGGTGAGAATCTCGCTAACAGGTATGTCTCTTAACCCTACATCTATTACTTATTTTTATTTGCTATCCCTTAGAAGGCTTCGCCCCTTGACAAACTTGCAAGGGGCTAAGCCAAAATGTGATATTAACTACCCTTTTGAGCGATGTCAAGCAGATCAAATAAACACTGAAGCAAACAAGTGAAGATCTGATTATGTCACTAAGTGCTACAACAAAGAAGAAAAGCAGCTACAACATCAGAAAAGCTAAAGCCTGCTACAGAAATCAGAGCCTGCTGCTACCCCCTCCCGGAGAGTGACCAGGTGGAGGAGGCATGGTAGCCGTGTCCGCCAAAGGCTGCTGCAGCCGCCTCATTGCGGCGACGCTGCGAAGAAGTGGCCAAGAACGCGAAGCACCGTGCTCGTGGCTCGGCTCGGCCACTCGCCCTCGCTGGCTCCGCCCGTGGTGACCTCGACTACGAGCAGCGCCGCCACTCCGGTGCGTGCCACTCCGATGGGAGTTGCTCTGATGGGTGAAACTCTGGCTCGGATGTGGAGGGATGCCCTGGCGGTAAACCTGCAATGTCGCCTCTGCTGCCAACAAACGAACCTGTGCCTGCAGGTGCATCTGCTCCAGAGATCGCATGGCACGGCTATCTTTGGCGCTCCACCTCCCGCATGGCTCTCTCGTGCTGAAGGCGGAGATCGAGAGACGATCATGCGGGAACGAAGGTCGGTGGGGGCGGACCGCAATGTCTCCACCTCGGACTCCAAGGAATGGATACGGGAGGACAAGCTACTACGAAGCTCGACAACCCGGAAGAAGAGGAAGTATATGAACCAAGAAAATCAACAACCGAGAATAGACAACAATAAAAGATACCTCTGCCTCCTTGGTCGTCGGGGCCTCTCTCGCCTCACTAAGACGGCGGCGGAGCTCGGCCACCTCTTCCCTCGACGAGAGAAGGAGGTGAACCCTCGGCACGAGCCTTCCGCCGTGAACGAGAAGAAAAACACATCAAGGAAATCATATGTTGAGAACACAAATGAAGGTCAAAGGCGGTGTCTACCTCGGTCTCCGGCATGCCACGAAGAGTGGCCACCTCTGCCGAAGGTCAACAATCTCCGGTTGTTGGCGTAGCAATAGAGCCCGAGCCTCCCGAAATGACATGAAGGTCGAAGAGAACAATAACACGAGAATCAAAAGAAAGAAAGAAGCATTTACACGACCCTGCGGAACAAACAAGTGGCCGTACGCCTCCGCGTATCGGCGAAGGTAGTCTCGACTATCCTCTGGCCTGCCAAAAATTACCTCGCCGCCTTCATGCCACAAAGTGATCGAGGCGTGGTACCTCTCCACCCAGTCCACGGGGAGGAGAAGGCGTCTAGGACGAGCACCAACTAGGGGAAGAGGAGGAGGAGGCTCCAACCAGTCCTGCTCCAGACCGAGGGCGCGTGCCGAGAACCGAAGCCACAGTGGCGCCAGCTCATTGACGCACAGAAGATGAAGATCGCGGCCGAAGACACGACCAGCGTGGGCAATCCAAGGCTGGAGATGGTCATCGGTCACGAGATATGGCCTCCAACACACCTGTGGGAAGCAAAATCATGATTATTATTTCAACGGAGAATATTGATACACAAATTAAGACACATACCTCAGTGTGTGGGAAACGGAGAATCTGTGAACGAATCGAAGCCAGCTGGCTACGATGGCCCCCAGTAGGGCGGAGGGGCTCCCAACGAGCCATCAGGGGAAGGAGGTCGGGGTAGGACTGCTGTGCCCGACCCAGGGGGAAGTAGAGGTAGCTCCAGACCTGTAAAAGGCACAACTCGTCAGAGCAAAGCAGAGCAATACAAGTGTACAAGAAAGGAAAGCTGCTAAAAGTCACCTGGAGAAAAGGAGAGAAGCCGGCAACCGAAACAGAACCCGCCTCAGGCTGGAGGCCACAGAACAAATGGGCGAGCATCGCTGCCCCCCACGCGTACGTGCCAACCTGCTCCAGGTCAGCAAGCAAAGGGAGGAACCGCGGATGGATGCGGTCCGTCCTCGGGCCCAACGAAGGCGCCCGAAGAAGAAGAGGAGGAAGCGGCGCAAGGTCTACGTCCGCCTCCAAGGAGCCGGGTAACCCGGTAAATGCCGCTGCAGCGTGGCCGACCATGCGGCAAAAAAATTTGTCCTGGTTCTCACCACGGACACGCTCGGCATCCACCAAGCCTACCATCTCACCAGCCTCTAGTCCGGCGATGGTGCGTAGGCCATCCTCCGGGTCGAACTCAGGCTCATATGCGAAGAGTGCCCGGAACTCCCGCGAATAGTCGGAAGAGGTGGCACACACCACCGGCCTACCGTAAACACGAAGACCGGTGATGTGTGCAACATCCTCTAAGGAGGGCACCATGTGCCCCCATGGAAACAGAAACACGAAGGAGTCCGAGTCCCAAGACTCACGGAGGACTGCACCGGTGGTAGGTCCTCCCAAAAGGAGTCACCCGGAGGATGGGCCCAAACCCCATTTCCTCTAACCGAACCTCGCTCGAAAGTCCGGTAGGCCTAGGTAGGCGGCATGCACCAGGTCCCACGAGATCCGAGATTTTATCCGGGCCTGCAATAAAATCATTTCATTAGTTCACTCAATTATTATTGCCAAGATGCAAATCAGCTAATCATTAAGTGCAGGAAAAGAAAATGTACCTCTCGGACTGCCGGAAGCTCGGGCTCCTCGGAATCGGAGTCGTGGCGGCGAACATGTCTCGGCATCTGTGCCAAAGGGGAAGTTGACATTAAACATTGTTACATACTTCTTTTTTTGTTTTATTTTAAAGAAAAAAAAAAAAAATTCTCAGCCGAACGCGCCCTCCTCTCCTTCGGAGAGGGAGGGCGCGCTCAGAGCGCCCTCCATTTGAGGGCGCGCTGAGCGCGCCCTCATTATAGGGGCGCGCTGCGCGCCCCTACGCAGAGAAGAGAGAGAGGCTGCCCAGCCCGCGCCCTCCTATAGGGGGCGCGGGCTGCGCGACCCCTAACCGGGGGCGCGGTCTGCGCGCCCCTGGTTAGAGGGCGCGGTCAACGGTTTTCGTTGACCGGACCCTCTCATCTGCTCGATTCTTATTTCGCATGATAACTTCGTCAAATCAACTCGGAATCGCGTAAAACTTGAACCAAATCAAAGAGCATAACCTGATCTACATTTTTTGTAACAGGGGCACTAACCTTTGACGACGTCTCGGACTCCGGATCTGAGTTGGAACTCTGGAGCTTCTGGCGCGAGGAGAGATGGTGTGCGAGTGGAAATGAGATATTCTTACCCCACGGGGTATTTATAGAAAGTAAAAATGTGAAAATGAGAGAAATTTGGAAATATCACCCAAGGTTTACAAAATCGAGCTGATCGCAACGCCACCAAAAGAATTCTGATCTGATGCGCGGTTTGCTCAAAATAATTTTGTGAAGAAAAATTCTCTTTAAATTCTCACCAAAAATCCCTCTTTTCACATAACTTTGAATGTCTCAATTCCTAAATTAGCTAGACATATTCATATTTTTTATCATCACTAGCTAACATTTTTCTGGGGCCAGGAGAAAATTCTATACATTTACTAGTCAGAAATGGCTGAAAATGTATTTTTCAGGAGCAAAATTGATAAAAGTGGCGAAAATTTCAGAAAGCGCCAAAATTTGTTCAGAAAATCGAGCCGATCAAGGAGTCACCGAAAGAAAATTCATCAGACTCACGGTTTGCTCTGAAAAATTACCTAAAGAAAAAAGGCATGTTAAAACCTTTCAAAAATATCTTGTTTCATGTTAAAAAATATTCAAGGTGTTGAAAAATAACGAGGCATATTCATCATAATTGTCAACATTTGTCTTGCATTTTTCCGAAACAAGGTAAATTTATTTTGAATTTTCGCTCAAACTTGCTATAAATAATTCATTGTTTATTCAAAATAAGAACAACATGACTGACAAGATAAAGCAGGAAAAGAAGACTCTCAGGCAAGTAGAAGCTTCAACGCGGAGATGTAGCGGCGCTTCCGGTCAGGGTCCTCCTCAATCAGGAGGCCTGGGCGGCACACCCGACTCGTCTCCCACAAGGCAACGGCTGAGATCGCCTCCTCCTCGTCATCCGCAGAGCCAAGCTGCCTGCCCTTGATAGGTGGCAGGTGGGACAGCTTGGGCAACTCGTACCGAGGCAAGCCGATCTGGGAGTGGCAACGGTGAGCGTTGTACAACACAAAGGCCGAACCTGTAACCAGGCGGAGATCAACGCCGGGCACAAAGCACACCTGGAAGTCCTTCTGCATCAAGGAAGCAGAAGAGTGCAAGAAGCTAGAACGGTTCATGGAGGCAAAGTAAGCACGCCAGTCCGGCCTTTTCTTCACTGATGCACACCTATTGGCGACTCTCTCGCCAAAGCCAAGCGCATCGGCATATGGAAACAAGGGGCTACGGCGGAAGAGCTGCGACCTGGTGGCCACCTCACCGGCTGGATCGAACTTAAAGTGAAGATCGGCCCAGCAAGCAAGTAAAAGCGCACTGCCGAAGGGAGGACGGCCCACGCAAGCTGCGGACAGTCCGCAGTACAAGTAGCCCAGAACTGAAGGCCCCAACCGCGCACCGCTCCAGATGCCGCGGATGCACGAGAGTTGATCAACCTCCAGGAAACCATCCTCCGCAGGAAACAAGAACACCGCGGCAAGGCAAGCCGCGAAACCCTTTGCACCACGCAGAATCCGGTCCTCGTCTAGACCAGGAGCCGTCAGAAGAGAGATTGTCCAAGCCACCAACTTGGGAACACTGATTCGCTTGCCGGCCAACAAGGTGCTGATCTGCCGAGCCTCGACAAAATCCTGCAAGAATTCCAAGCAAGAGAAAGGACCTAAAGGGATGAACATACCTTCAGTTTCTCCCTTCTTAGTCCGAGGGAGGCCGAGGAGGAGCTCTGCTTCTTCAAGAAGAACTGTACACTCAAAGCTGCCAAACACGAACGTGTGAGTGTCGGGATGCCACAACTCAACAAGAGCTCCCATCAAACCGAAGTCAAGGGAGTAGCCTGAATATTGCTTGGCATGGATCAAGAGCCCGGTTAAGCCCCAATCTCGAAGAATTGCTCTAACTGACAAGCCGATGGACGTCAAGCAAGCCGGAAAGCCGGGGAGGAGAGCAATACCGGCGAGGCCCGGGGAAGTTTGGGTAATCCTACACCCAAACGGGAAGGTAAGAGAAAATCTTTTTTAAGAAAAGAAGAAGAAAATGGTTGAAAGCTAAAATTGGCAGCGAACTTACCAAGTCGGCGCCGATTCGGCCTTCGGATGACCCGGAACGCTTGAAATACCTCGAACCGAGCCAACACGCTGCTTTTTCAAAGGAGGAGCCATCTGGGTGTTGTTAGGAACGATTTGGTCGTCCTAAGAGGAGTTTATATAGAGAAAATCGGTCCCGATTTGAATCGGATTCGGATCCGATCAAAACAGGAAACTGGGATCGAACGCGCCCCCAAGGTGGGGGCGCGCAGGCCGCGCCCCCCAACCTAGGGCGCGCTGGCCGCGCCCCCAAACTGAGGGCGCGCAGGCCGCGCCCCCGGTTCGGGGGCACGTTCGGTCAAATTTTTGAAAATTTCTCGAAAAATTCAGAAAAAATTCAGAAAAATTTGTAAAATCAAATACATTTATGTTTGATCTTTATTAAGGACGAGTGAACATTATTGTTCATTCGGAACTAACATTTTGATGAAAGACAGGAATTGCTCGCGGAACCGAAGGAATGGACATGGGAAACCCCCATAACTTGCCGACTAGCATATATGTCGCTAGTCGTGTATTATTATCTTATGCATTAGTTGTTGAAGACCGTGAGTATAGAGAAGACTTGACCCGAGATCCCCTTCATCAAAATCTACGACGGTCGGGTCGTCTCTAATGCTCACGGATAAGCCAAAGTTGTGCTGTGAGGGACGATAGTTCCCGAATGGGTATCTTGACCTCATAGACAATCTATATCTTCAACTATTTGTTATACAAGTTTTGTTTTATTTTTTTGGAGCCCAACATGCATCATGTAGTATTAATTGCATTACATTTTGTTTTACATCATTTCCTAATCTTCACCTTCTCACCCTCTCGATCATTCTAAATCCCACCGTGTCATTCACCATATTCTCTAGTCCCACCAACCTCTCTAATATCCCACCGTGTCTATTAATCCCACCGTGTTCGGTAACCACTTTTGCCCTCAAATCTTTCAATTCTTTTCACCACAGAGGTCATTGCAACTTCTTTTGCTACTTATCCCACCGTGGCAGCCATTTCGTCCCGCCAAGGGCCTTCAATTTTGATCAAGAACTTGCACCGTCATATCTTCGCGGTCTATGCTTAAACATTTGCCTTTCGGAATCTGAGATCATTCCATTCCGAATTGAATCTTGTCTCTTGAAAGACTTAAATGAATCAGAGAGCCTGAATGTGCTCGATTGGTATTCTTTTACTTTTTCAAAACAAATCTCTTTTAAAACTTTAGCCCATCACAGTACAGGAACACCGCAAAGATCGGGTTACCGGCTGATGATGAACCTACGAACCCATGTTTCGGGGACTCCCCACCGCGTTGGGGGTTGGCTATTCTTCTCTCGTGCCAATGGCACATCTTTTACCAATCGAACATAGGAAGACTTGATGAAACATGGCGGTTAACCAGGAGACTTGAGGAGATTCGTCTTGCCGAAGGTGGTCGTTGAGCGTGTCTATATCTACACCTTGATGCCACCTTTTCAGTCCATCGCCATTTCACTCCACTACATTCCACTACGATCCATCTCGTTTCACTACGCTTTCCTTACGTTTCACTCCGTTCCGCTACATGCCATTCCCTTGCAAAGCCGACATCAAGGCGACGCAAGGCTGTAGACACGCCAAATTGGCTTGATTCGGAGCCCTAGACTCTTATTCCATAGGCGATATCTTTTATTTGACCGTTATACCGATCCGGATTATCTCATGAACATGAGCTAAGGACATTGGAGGAGCCCCTTGTAAGTTGAGAATGGACCACTGATTTCCGAAATATTGCCGTAACCTTCAAGCGAGAGCCGCACGTGAACTGTAAAAACACGGAGCCTGCTCGATGACCGACCTTGAATGGTCCATAATTGAAGGTCTCGGGAGTCCCGCATGTGTTTCGTAACATTCAGGGTTTCTGAGAAGTCATTTCGGTAGACGTCGGTCAATGACAGCTTTCGTTACGGCTTTTTCGATCTGTGCTGACACGGCTATCCCGGACCACATGTTAGGCCTTTCCGGTCATCACCGGGTCTTTTCAGGTCATCCGGGTCGATTCTAGCCGTATATTTTATCAACCGGGGCTATAAGGCCATTTCGGTCAATTTTAGGGTTTCGCGGCTTTTACGGCTTTCGATTCACGTTTACCAGGTTAATCTCAGATTTTTCGATGACTTCGGGTTGACCGATCAGACCGGACTTGCTCGGTCATCATTTCAAGTCATCCCGAGTTGACCCGAGATTTCTCGACCGGAACCGTGCTCTTTCGGATCTTCGCTCCGGGTTTCGGCTTTCCGCGAGAGGGTAAACCGGTAGAAAGCCCCGTACGAACATCTCGGGAGTCATGCGGCTGATTTACCGACTTTAGGAGGTGCGGTTGAAGGCCCTCTTTCCAACACGACAAACGGGAGCCGAATCGGACATCCCGTTTGCAAAATACGGCTCGCGGAACACGCGCGCAGGAGAGAGAGTGTACCGCGCCCCCGCTCCGCTTGAAAGAGAAGGGCGCGCCCTGCGTGCCCTCAACCCGCGCCCTCAAACTGGGGGCGCGCCCTGCGCGCCCCCGGTTCCTTTGAAAGGCGAGGGCGCGGTCAGTTGCTTTAAATCGGAAATTACCCCGATTAGCACCTTCTAAACCGGGTTTTTGGAAGGTTTCCGGGCGAGGATTTTCACTTATTTGTACCGCGCCCCCGGTTCGGGGGCGCGTTACGTATGTCAAGTCGATTTTTAGCAATTTCCGGAAGTTTCCGTCGATTTTTAGCAGTGAGACGCCGAACGCGCCCCCGCCCCCTTTGAAACAGGGGGGCGCGCAGACCGCGCCCCCGGGCGGGGCGCGCCTGCGCGCCCTTGGTTTGAGGGCGCGCCTGCGCGCCCTCGTCTCCTTTGAAACGCGGGGGCGCGGTACATCCCGGTTCTAAATTTTGCACCGCCTCTCTTCCCCTATAAATTGAGGGCCATTCTCAACGAACCAAGGTTGAACCCCGGTGCCTAGCTCGTCCCAAGGTCGTCCAAGCTCTTCTCCAAAGCCATCCCGACGTCCAAAGGCGATCCGAAGTCAAGAAACCGATCCCGAGGTGAAGGAGAAGGCTCGATCCGGGTGTTCTTCATCAACCATCTTCATCGACTTCTGGAGAAAATCCGAGGCTTCTGCTGCAAAAGTCTTCAACATAAAAATTGTTCCTCTCTTCGTCCTCTTTCGTCCCCAACTGACGGCACTCCATTCCGACTTGCCGTTTGTTCGTGGCGGTTGCTACACTGAGGGCGCGCATCCAGGTTCTGTTTTTGATATCCGCCCACTTTCATAATTTTTACTGACTTCTACAGGAGGATTTCGGAGAAGTCATCAACATAGGAACTCTTCTTCTCTGAGTCCTCCGTCTACTCCAACAAACGGCACTCAATTCCGACATCGGGGTCGTCCGTAACATCCTCTGCACCAAAGTCGCGCCAGAAGGGTACCAAGCTACCCGAACCGGCTGTTTTCAACCAACTCGGCTTCAACTGAAGCCAAATCATTCCATAAGCTTTCTAAACTCCATTAATTCTGTTTATTTACTGTTTTAAAGCATATTTTAGTTCATTTACATCATTTTTACATCATCAAAAACACAAAAAAAGGGGTTAGGACTCACCCCAATCCGGTGAGTTCGATTCCAATTGCTTCTCTTTCATATTCTCTCTACGGTTACTACACTTCACAAGTCTAACCAAACTCTTCACTTGGTTCATTGTTCTAGTTGCACAGGTTGATCAAGCTAGCATTGGATTGGAGACTCTTCTTCATCGGCCGGCCGAAGAAGAAGAAGGTTGAACTCACATCCCTTTCTCCCACGCTAAGGTACACACGGTCAACTTCTTTCTCTTTCCATTACATAAATCGGAGCCCGCGGCTCCTGGCGACCACACTTTATTTTTATTCATGTTCTAAATTCATATCCTCCTCACTCTCCTCCCACATGACCCGAACCATCTCCGGTGCTCGAGCGACGCCGTGAGATGAAAGTTCGGGGATCAATGTGAGTGTGGGACCGAGGTGAGGAGTTTTTACCGCTTTCCGAGTGTTTCTCGATTCACTCCCCTTTTTTTTTTTTTTCCCCAATTCCATCTTTCATCACCCACCTTATCTTGAGGTGCCGATCCGGAACCCGTTTTCGGAGTCGACAGCTTTTTGGCGACCACGGTGGGACAACCAATGTCTTCAACCGTGCTAGCTTGATTGATCCGTGCAACTAGTTGTTTTCCGACTTGGTTCCCGCGTGAACCGGCTTGTCCTTTACCCTTTTCCATGTCAATTTACTTTTAAAAACTTGCTGATTACTCTTCCTTTAAGATTGTCCCCCATGTGGACTTGATTTCTTGTCTTTAATTTCAGCCCGGTTCCCGCGTGAACCACTTTTCTTCTTATAAACCGGTTCCCGCGTGAACCACCTTTCTTTTCCAACTCGGTTCCCGCGTGAACCAACTTACTTTCAGATCGGTCCCCGCGTGGACCACCCCTTTGCAGCACCTTTAGATTGGCCCCACGTGGCCCTCCTTTCCTTTTTCCAATCAAACAAACCGGTTCCCGCGTGAACCACCCATTTTCCTTCAAAAACCGGTTCCCGCGTGAACCACCTTTCTTTTCCAACTCGGTTCCCGCGTGAACCAACTCACTTTCAGATCGGTCCCCGCTTGGACCACCCCTTTGCACCAATTAGATTGGCCCCACGTGGCCCTCCTTTCCTTTTTCCAATCAAACAAACCGGTTCCCGCGTGAACCACCCCTTTTCCTTCAAAAACCGGTTCCCACGTGAACCACCTACTTTTCCAAAACTCGGCTCCCGCGTGAGCCACTTTATTTTCAATTCGGTCCCCGCGTGGACCATCCTTTTACTTTTACTTCAGATTTCTCCACACTTGAACACTCCAACACAAGCCGGTTCCCGCGCGAACCACATTTTTAGTTGCTAGTTTCTAGTTACTTGTTTTACTTTCTCATTGCTTATCTTGTTTGCATTCACTTGCTTGACTTATTTAATAGCTTTCATTCATGTTTGCATATTGATTGCTTCTTCTCCTTCTACCCTCCATTTTTCATTTTTTGCATTAGCTTTGCATCGGGTACCGGACTCGTTCCGATCCGTAGGGCATTCGAGGCGGGGGCTCTCTCTCCCAACACACCCTCACCCTCCAAACACCTTCTTGGTGGATTCTTACCTCTCTTCTGGGATATTCCTTCCTAGTTGATTTGGTGGTTTCCATCAAGACCTCCGTAAGTCCCCATCCGTGGAGTATTCCTCTCCGCACGATTGGGCCGGTTGTACCACTTCCCCAAAACCCGAAGAACCCAAGTACCTACTCGTGGTGAATGAGTGATAACCTTAGGTCTTGAAGATTGAAGCAATAGGAACCATACCCAATTTGAGTGAACAATTGCTAACAATCTATCTAATCTAAGGTTTCAACCCAATAATTGTCGAGTAGTCATTTTAAAACCTCGTTTGCATAACTTGCTTGCTCACAACAATTGAAAACAACCAAAAATTTCTTCTTGCAAAACACCTAAAACAAAAAAACAAAAAAATCCCTTTAATTTTTATGTTCAACTTGCTTGCCAAACAACAAAATTGAAACCAAATCAAATCAAACAAACAACCATAACCAACAAAAAAAAACCTCTCTTTGCGTTTACACCTTTCATTTGCTTTCTTTCAACCATTTTGTAAGGGAATTTGACAGGATGCCCACTCTAAGGTCCGGAAGACACATCGGGATGTCGGACTACTGCGGCCAAGAAGAGGAGTACGAGATGGGTCACTACGAGCTTCAGCAACCCGTGGTCCAACCAGATGGCCATGTTAATGCCGTGATGGAACCTGAGGTCCAAGATCCCGCTCACCGATCCACTTCACATATTATAGAACAAGCTCTCAAGGATCTATCTCTTCACCTTGATCCCGAGGCCTTTGCAATTGTCCAATATGCCACTAAGGGCAAGATGCCCACCAATCAAGCTCCGATCGAGGGAAATCAAGCCCCCTCACCACCCCAACCGGCAGTCAGGCCCTTAATCATCTCTTCTCCTGGGCAACCTTGCCGTGTCTCTACTCACCCCGTTGTGGGGCATTCACACAATCCTGCACCAGTTCCTGTTTCCAACCCACCTCTTCCAACCCAATCAAGTAAACACTTTGCTCCCGCGGCTCAGGAATCCAGCCTCACCCAGGTGTTAATGAACAAAATCAACCAGATGGATGAGCGCTTCGAAGAGATGAGGCACCGCCTCGATTCTAAAGCCATCCCTGAAATCTCTGTCCCCTCTTTCCCAGTTCTACACCTTCCTCCTTCAGAGATACCGGTCTTCCAACGTTACAACGGGACCGGTAATCCTTTTAACCATCTAAAGAGCTTTCTCTATGACTCCTCATTACGGAAAAATGACCGCAAAGCCCTTGCCTTCCTATTCCGTCGGTCATTGGATGGATCCGCCCTTGATCGGTTCTATTCTCTTGATTCCATTGAGGCGGCGGATTTCGACATTGTTAAGACGAAGTTTCTACAGAGGTACAAGGATAGGGTGGGGCCAGCCTGCTCGATAACTGACTTAATTGCTGAAAAGATGAGGCCGGATGAGGACTTTGCCCGATTTGCTGATCGGTGGAGGGGAATGGCTGAGAGGCTTGTGGATACCATCTCAGAGGGGGAGCAGGTGAGGATGCTCATTGGGAACACAACGCCTAACCTTCGCAACCTTCTGATCATGCACCGTCCAACAACCATGAGTGAACTGTGTGATAGCGCCCGCTACCTCCAAACCCACTTTAAGGATGCATCCATGATCAACCCGTTCGACACCAAGCCCCGTAATACTAGAAAGCCTACACCGGTAGGACCCACCACCGAAGGGGTAGTAAATAATGAGAGCATCAATGCCATGGGTAACCAGGGTGGGTACCGTCAAAGCCAATACCGTAACCCACCACCCAATCAACAATACCGCCCGGCCCCTCAACCGGCTCCTCGGCCACGGCAACAACTTGCATACAACCGAGCACCACCACGGCAACCCACCTACAACCGGGCGCCCCAGCAACCAAATGCCTACAACCGAGCGCCTCAACAACAACATGTCTACAACCGACCACCACCACCACAACAAGCCTACAACCAAGTGCCACCACCAGCCAACCGACTTAGGAGGGGGGGACCCAAGAGAGAATACTACCCTCAACTGCCATTCCCCCTCGTCGACATTTTCAATGCATTGATGGTTGAACAGCAGTTAGAGCTTCCAAAGGAGAGAGAAGGGTGGCCGGCAAATGTTGACATGACAAAATACTGCGCTTACCATCGGTATCCTGGGCACACGGTGGATGTCTGTTTCCAGTTTAAAGATTACATTCATGACCTCAACGATCAGGGAAACATTGACTGGGCACAGATGGGAGAGTCTATACAAGCCATGAAGGCACGGCAGAATCAACCACGGCGACAACAAGCACAACAGCAGCCCGGCCTGGGCATAGTCCAAGATCCGCTACCGGTACATGCACCCGTACAAGCACCGGCACCAGCACCACCAAACCAACGACTCGGCCTCGTCCACTCCGCCATCGAGGAGTCAACCCACCATTCCCAGGGTTGGCAGGTCGAGGATCAAATCACCTCCATGCCCGCCATACCGACCCCACCTACAAACCGCACCATACTCTCCATACCGAGAGTTGCCCCCAGCCCACAAACTATCCAAACACCACTACCCTCACCAACCATTAACCCTCCACGACGCTTAATCATTAGACCGCCACCCGTCTCCCAACCAGCACCCCAACCATCACCCCAACCTAACCCACCAACCACCATTAATCCTCCACGGCGTCTAATCATTAGACCGCCACCAACACCCCAGACATCACCTAATCTACCAATCACTGCCACCCCACGACCCCTCATCATTAGACCATCACCACCAACACCCCAACCATCACCCAACATACCGGCCTCCACCAATCCACGACCCCTCATCATCCGATCCTCACCACCCCTACCTACCATGGGCTCCTCAACCTACCAACCAACCCTACCATCACCATCATCACCACTTCCCCCTACCACGCTGGCGCCAGTACTTCGTAGCGGGAGGATGTTCCAAAGGGTCTTCCCCCAGGCCGGGATACAACCACAGGAGCAAGCAGAAGAGGAGGTAGTGGAAGAACCGTTGCCCGGCACGGCATATGATCTATTAAAACATTTGGACAAAATGCCGGCACGGATTTCAATTCTGGAGCTGATAAAGAGGTCAAAGAATCATCAGGACATCTTGCAACAATACTTACAGCGGGTCATGGTCAATGAGGACCTCCCGCCTGAGAAGATCATTGCTGTCCTGACCCCGAGGAGTGAACATCCGGCACTCACCTTTACACGGGAGGAGTTGGCACGGCCAGAGATCAGAAAGTACGCCTTGCGCGTTGCAGTAGTCATCCGAGGCGTGGAGATCAAGTCTTGCTTGATTGACACCGGAGCATCCATAAATGTCATGCCGCCGTAAACATTGCAACTTTGCGGCATCTCCGATGAAGAAATCGAGCCTTCGCCGTCACGGTGACCGCATATGACAACTCCCGGAAGCCGGCACGAGGGGTGGTTACATTGAAAGTAGGGCTCGGGCCGTGTGCCGTCACCACCGAGTTTCACGTTCTAGAACCGGACCCTACATTCAAAGCTATTTTGGGACGCCCGTACCTTGAGGCAATAGGAGCCGTTGCCTCCACTAATCATCGTTGTCCGAAGTTCCCATACAAGGGCCAGGTGATCAAAGTAACCAACATCCCCATTCCGAGTGACGTGGATGACCCCTCTTCGCACTACCAATATCAAAATCTGTCCGGCCGTTGGTTTCAACTACGAGCTACCCGAGGTCATGGTGTTAACGACGCCTCCAGATTCAGTTGCGTTGCGGATGATGAAAGGGATGGGCTATCAGCCAAGAAAGGGGCTGGGAAAGGAGCTGCAGGGGGTTGTGCACCCCATTGAAGCCGTACGAAGACCAAAGAGACACGGGCTTGGCTATGAGCCCAGTTTCACTCCGCGGATGGTCTACCGGCCAAAAAATGCCATGGGACTCCAAAAATTCTTTATTAAAGGGGAGACCATGATGATGGCCGGGGACAAAGAAGAAGAACCAATCAAGAGGAAGAAGGCACCAGAGCAAGAGGAGGAGGTGGACAACCTGAGTTCATCTTTAGCTCGGTTGTTCATAGAGGAGGAAGAACCAGTCAAGGGCAAGTCCATCTCTAAACAACTTGTCCACTCGAACCCACCTCCAAACAACATCCCGCGTGAACCGTATCCTACGGTCACGTATTTCAAAATCCTCACTCTATCCCTCTTGGATTCGCTTGATGGGCTATCTAGCCCAATTCCCACATTTGGGCCAAAATGGCCACCTGAACTGATCAATGGGCCTGAGAGCCCATTTAAATCTTCTCACTCCACTGGGCTTCTATGCCCATTCCAATCCAACAACCTTGGGCCCACATGCCCACCAGTCGGGCCCACGTGCCCTTTAGATTCATTTTCCTGCTTTGGGCCCGCGTGCCCACCATTTGGGCCCACGTGCCCCTTAGATCTTTTCACTAGCTTTGGGCCTATCTGCCCATTTCTTGTCGTCATCGGGCCCGCGAGCCCATTTTTCTCCCATTTACTTAAGCTTTCGATTTACGCTCGAGCCCCATCGGCTCATTCCCTTTTTGTTATTGAAAATACCCAAAATACCCAAAAAACGTCCTCTCGCAAACTCGGTTTTCCATCGAGGAGACGTCGCTACTTGTCTCGGAGGGTGCTCCCAACCGGGGACCCCTCTTCTCCAACTCACCGATCGATTTGCTCGATCCTTCACCCATTCGTTAATACCACCTTTTCAATTCCGTCTTCTTTAGGAGTAGTTAGGATAGGAAAGAAGAAAATTCGAGGTAAACGTGTGCCGAAAGATATCTCCAACAAATAGCTCAAAAATGCAAGGAATGTGCAAGGTCGCCAATGTTTTTGGAAAATGCTATCCGGCTTAATGAGATCCAATATGAGGATGAATTCAATGTAGATCATACATCGGGAGTTTACGAGGTCTTATCGTAAAAAGATCCCGATTTCGAGGATGGAATTGAGGACTTGGCTGATGCGTATGCATCTGGACTTAAAAGATTTGAAGAACCATTAGCCACGGTGGATGAACCGACAAAAGAATTGAATCTTGGAACACCGGAAGATCCCAAGACAGTCCTCCTAAGTGCAAACCTCACTCCCATTGAGGAACAGAGTTTAATTGAAATCTTGGAAGAATATAAGGACACGTTCGCATGGACATACGAAGACATGCCGGGGTTAGACAACTCGTTAGTTGAACATCGTCTAACTTTGAAACCTGGAGTTACCCCGGTCAAGCAAAAATTAAGGAGATTCCACCATGATGCTGCCCTTAAGATGAAAGAAGAGGTAGACAAGTTACATCAAGCAAGATTCATTAAGGTCGTCCTTTATCCGCAATGGGTGGCAAACATAGTCCCCGTCATGAAGAAGGATGGCCGAGTTCGGATCCGTATAGACTTCGGGGACTTGAACCGAGCGTGTCCTAAAGATGACTTTCCTTTACCTCATATTGACGTCTTGGTTGATAACACCGCTGGATTCGAGATGTTGTCGTTCATGGATGGCTATTACGGATATAATCAAATCCGGTTGGCCGAAGAGGACCAGGAGAAGACCTCGTTCACCACACCTTGGGGAACCTATCGCTATGTCGTCATGCCCTTTGGATCGAAGAATGCCGGTGCTACCTATCAGAGGGCAATGATGGCTATCTTCCATGACATGATGCATACCCTTGTAGAGGTGTACGTGGACGACCTGGTCGTTAAGTCCAGAAGCCGAGAAGATCACCCGGAAGTGTTAAGAAAGGTCTTGCAAAGGGCTAGGGAATATAAATTGAAGATGAACCCAAAGAAATGCACGTTTGGAGTATCCTCAGAAAACCGTTGGGGTTCATAGTGAGCAAAAGGGGCATAGAGATCGACCCAAACAAGGCCAAGGCAATCATTGGTATGCCTCCTCCGAGAAATATGAAAGAACTTCGAGGATTAATCGGAAGGCTACGGTTGTCCGCCGGTTCATCTCACAACACTCCCAAAGGTGTAAACCTTTCTATGAGTTGACCAAGGCGGGGGCCGAGTTCAAATGGGATTCGAAGTGCCGGGATGCATTCGATGGTTTGAAAAGATACACGGCTAGTCCCCCGTGCTTAGACCACCGGTCCTCGGCAAGCCCTTAGTTTTATATATCTCGGTTTTGGAGAATTCTCTTGGGGTCCTTGCACAAGTTGATGAAGAAGGGAAAGAGAGGGCAACTTACTATTTGTCAAAGATCTTTGATCCATGCGAGCGAAGTATACCGTAGTGGAGAAGACCCGTGCCGCACTAGTCCGGGTAGTTCGAAGCTTAAACACTATTTCTTAGCTCATGAGGTCAATCTTATTGCCCGCATCAATCCCATCAAATTCCTTCCGGAGAAAACTGTTCTAACCGATCGGTTAGGTCGTTGGCGAGCTTCCTTTCTCGGTTTGATATCACCTATGTCCCCCGAGAAGGCGATTAAGGGCTATGCCATTGCCGAACATCTAGCTCATCACCCTATACCCCTCTTTGACCCGGTCCAATCGGAGCTCCCGGATGACGAACTAATGTTGATCCGATCTTCCCACCTTTGGACATTATATTTTGACGGGGCTCGAATTCACACGGTAAGGGAATAGGAATCGTCCTTCTATCACCCGAGGGTGTCACCATTCCACGGGCATTTCGGCTTGACTTCCCAAAGAACCAACAATATAGCTGAATATGAAGCCTTGTTGGCCGGGCTGGAGGCCGCTCATTTCTATGGTGCCACGGAATTAAGGGTGATAGGTGATAGCCAACTAATCCTTCGCCAAGTCCTAACCAAATACCGAACTTCTCATCCAAACCTCAAACCTTACCAAGAACTCACCTCTTGCTACATCAAGCTCTTTTCCAAACTAACTTTCGTCCATGTTCCTCGAGCTCAGAACATCCTTGCTGATGCCCTTGCCTCCTTAGCTTCATCTCTATCGGTCCCGCTAGGTAGACAGTGCGGACTATTCATGTCCGTAGAAGGTCGATGCCAGCGATTAAGGATGGGCGATTTCTGAAAGTTAAGGAGAGATTTGGCAGGAAGGAGTATCTAGAGCAGAAGGAGGAAGTTTCTCTAGTCGAGTTGGAAGAGTTAGATGAGGGTGAGAGGCCTTGGTTTGATGAGATCGCAAGGTATTGTCAAGATCAGACATATCCACCTCGATCAAATGCAAAAGAAAAGAAGGCCATCAGGAGAGTATCCCAGAGATATACCATCCTTGGAGGGGTGCTCTACAAGAGGAGCCCGAGCGGAATTTTATTGAGATGCGTTGATGAAGAAGAGGCAGAATTGGTGCTTAAGGAAGCACATTCCGGGTCCGTGGGGGCCATGTCAATGCTCAAGCTCTTGCCAAGAAAATCATCGAGTGGGGGTATTATTGGCCAACCCTAGAAGAGGATTGCTCCATCTTTGTCCGGCCTCGTCATTCTTGCCAACTTCATGCCGACAAGATCCATTCTCCCGCATCTTCCCTTCATCCTATTCATGCCCCATGGCCCTTCGCCATGTGGGCTTTCGATATCATTGGCCCTCTAAGTGATCTTAACTCTGAAATCCGTTCCAAATCGTTCATCCTGACGGCAACAGAGTACTTCACCAAGTGGGCGGAAGCGGAAGCGTTCGTGGAGATCAAGGCATCAACACTGTGCTCCTTCATCAAACGCAACATCATCGCCGTGTTCGGGATACCCGGCGACATCGTCACTGACAACGGACCGCAATTTCTCTCTCAAGATCTGCGTGATCTTTGCAACAGGTACCGCATTGCATTGCATCATTCATCTCCTTATTACCCGCAAGGCAATGGTCAAGCAGAAGCCACGAACAAAACTTTGATTAAAATCATCAAGAAAACCTGTAAGTCTAGCAAGTTTGCAGACTGGCCAGATAAGCTTCTAGATGCCCTATGGGCTTATCGTACTTCTGTACGGACCCACACTGGTCAAACCCCGTATGCTCTCGCATATGGGATGGAAGCGGTGGTCCCGTACGAAGTACTCCTTCCATCACTCTGAGTTCAACTCGATAGGGACATCCCTGTCGATGAGAGGCGAGAATCTCTCCTTGCACAACTTGAACTCCTAGATGAAAGAAGGTTGGCCGCTTCCGAGCATGCCCGGACTTATCAGAACCGATTGAAAAGGTTTTATCAAAAGAGGGTGGTAGAGAGAAAGTTCGAAATCGGTGAGATGGTGGTTAAACGTATATTCGTTAAGCCGGGTGGTCCCCGCTCCAAGTTGCAACCTAACTGGGAAGGGCCTTTTGTTATAACTGAAAAATATCCAGGCAATGCATATGAGCTAACCAATGCCGATGGAGAAAAATTGAACCATCCATGGAACGGCGTTTACCTCAAAAAATATTTTCCTTAGAAAAGAAAATGGAGAATTTCTAGTATGATATCAAGTCATCGATCTAAGGGTGTTAGCTAGAAGTCAAGGGTAGACATCACCTTGCACACACAACACCTCCCGATCCCAGAATCTAGATAGCCCAACACTCAAGAGAGGCAAGGCAGAACCCTGAAGGCGGAAAGAAAACCTTACCCTATTCTCTTCTATTCGGTCCAAGATAGGTGAAGGGGACTAGAGGAGGATAGTATCGAAAATGCCCGCCGCCTTAGTAGGAGGCCGTCTCATAGGGTGAAAAAGGGTGCCAAAAGATGGGCAATGAACCCCACGAGTTTAAACAAATATGGGCCTGTTCGAATGAGTACCTGAAAGAATAGAAAATGAAGAGAAGGCACCAAAAGATGGGCAATGACCCCGCAGGTCAAAGACTTGTCTAAGTAAGTGCCGCATGTAGAAAAGACCCGAAGAGGCCGAACCCCAACGGGCAATTTGGGCATGAGTAGAGAAACCCTCCTCAACACCCCCAAATCCTATCAAAGACTTCCTTTATTATTCTTCCATCTTAAAACCCCTAGGGTATGGTAGACTGTCCAAACTCAGGGGGAATCCAAACCGACCAAGAGAAGAGGGCAAGAAAGATTAGGGTAAGGAACCTTATTCACACGTGGTGCTTATTGCTTGAATCTTGATCAACACTCAAAGATCGATGAATGGTCTCAATACTGGCATTCTCCACAAAAATCCAAAAAAACATCAAATATTTTCAAAAAAAAACAAAAAAACAAAAAATCAAATATTTTCAAAAATTCAAAAAAAAATATAATAAAATAAATAAAAAATCCAATATCTTCAAAAAAAAAAATTAAATTAAATACTTTTCAAAAAAATCTAAAAAAATATGCATCATCTAACTTGGCATAACCTTGCTTTTTGCCTTTGCTAGCATTCATGTTTACCTTTATGTCTTGCATGTTTCATTTCCGCATTGCATATTTACCTTCATTATCACCCCATTAAGAGGGCTCCTCCCTTTGACCTAAGTCAAAGTTGGCCATAATAGGCAAAGGGATGAGTCGTTGTGAAGATCTAATCCTCTTTTATCAAGTGTTTTCAGGGACTTTAGAATAAGAGGAGAAGGTTTTCTCAACAACAGGATGCTAAGAAGGGTGTGACTCTCACCATAGCAGGTAAGCTTTCTTAACCCTTATCTTATTCATTTTCTGTCATTTTGTTCATCTTACCTGGTTAATAAGGCTACCCCCCTTGACATATAAGCAAGGCAAGATGACAATAGGCAAGGGGGTAAGCCATAGAACAGATTTAACCCTTCTATTGAGCATTTCAGAAAAGAAACACAAGTCAAGGAGGGGTGAGAATCTCGCTAACAGGTATGTCTCTTAACCCTTCATCTATTACTTATTTTTATTTGCTATCCCTTAGAAGGCTTCGCCCCTTGACAAACTTGCAAGGGGCTAAGCCAAAATGTGATATTAACTACCCTTTTGAGCTATGTCAAGCACATCCAATAACCAATGAAGCAAGCAAGTGAAGATCTGATTATGTCACTAAGTGCTACAACAAAGAAGAAAAGCGACTACAACATCGAAAAGCTAAAGCCTCGCTACGAAATCGGTGCTCGTCGCTACCCCCTCCAGGAGAATGACCATGTGGAGGAGGCATGGTAGCCGTGTCCGCCAAAGCTGCTGCAGCCGCCTCATTGCGGCGACGCTCTGAAGAAGTGGCCAAGAACGCAGAAGCACCGTGCTCGTGGCTCTGGCTCTGGCCACTCTGCCCCCGCCGGCTCCGCCCGTGGTGACCTCGACTACGAGCAGCGCCGCCACTCCGGTGCGTGCCACTCCGATGGGAGTTGCTCGATGGGTGAAACTCGGCTCGGATGTGGAGGGATGCCTGGCGGTAAACCCGCAATGTCGCCTCGCCGCCAACAAACGAACACCGTGCTCGCAGTGCATCCGCTCCAGAGATCGCATGGCCTCGGCTATGCCGGCGCTCCACCTCCCGCATGGCTCTCTCGTGCTGAAGGCGGAGATCGAGACGATCATCCGGGAACGAAGGTCACCGGGGCGGACCGCAATGTCTCCACCTCGGACTCCAAGGACCGGATACGGGAGGACAAGCTACTGCGAAGCTCGACAACCCGGAAGAAGAGGAAGTATATGAACCAAGAAAATCAACAACCAGAATAGACAACAATAAAAGATACCTCTCGCCTCCTTGGTCGTCGTGGCCTCTCTCGCCTCACTAAGACGGCGGCGGAGCTCAGCCACCTCTTCCCTCGACAGAGAAGGAGGTGAACCCTCAGCACGAGCCTTCCGCTGTGAACAGAAGAAAAACACATCAAGGAAATCATATAAAAATGAAGGTCAAAGGCAGTGTCTACCTCAGTCTCCAGCATGCCACGAAGAGTGGCCACCTCCTGCCGAAGGTCAACAATCTCCAGCTGTTGGCGTAGCAGTAGAGCCCGAGCCTCCTGAAATGACATGAAGGTCGAAGAGAACAATAACACGAGAATCAAAAGAAAGAAAGAAGCATTTACCCGACCCTGCGGAACAAACAAGTGGCCGTACGCCTCCGCGTATCGGCGAAGGTAGTCTCGACTATCCTCTCGCCCAGCCCAAAAATTACCTCGCCGCCTTCATGCCACAAAGTGATCGAGGCGTGGTACCTCTCCACCCGGTCCACGGGGAGGAGAAGGCGTCTAGGACGAGCACCAACTAGGGGAAGAGGAGGAGGAGGCTCCACCCGATCTGCTCCGGACCGAGGGCACGTGCCGAGAACCGAAGCCACAGTGGCGCCAGCTCATTGACGCACAGAAGATGAAGATCGCGGCCGAAGACACGACCAGCATGGGCAACCCAGGGCTGGAGATGGTCATCGGTCATGAGATATGGCCTCCAACACACCTGTGGGAAGCAAAATCATGATTATTATTTCAACAGGAGAATATTGATACACAAATTAAGACACATACCTCAGTGTGTGGGAAACGGAGAATCTGTGAACGAATCGAACCCAGCTGGCTACGATGGCCCCCGGTAGGGCGGAGGGGCTCCCAACGAGCCATCAGGGGAAGGAGGTCGGGGTAGGACTGCTGTGCCCGACCCAGGGGGAAGTAGAGGTAGCTCCAGACCTGTAAAAGGCACAACTCGTCAGAGCAAAGCAGAGCAATACAAGTGTACAAGAAAGGAAAGCTGCTAAAAGTCACCTGGAGAAAAGGAGAGAAACCGGCAACCGAAACAGAACCCGCCTCAGGCTGGAGGCCACAGAACAAATGGGCGAGCATCCCCGCCCCCCACGCGTACGTGCCAACTTTGCTCCGGGTCAGCAAGCAAGGGAGGAACCGCAGATGGATGCGGTCCGTCTTCGAGCCCAACAGAAGGCGCCCGAAGAAGAAGAGGAGGAAGCGGCGCAGGTCTACGTCCGCCTCTAAAGAGCCAGGTAACCCGGTAAATGCCGCTGCAGCCTGGCCGAACATGCGGCAGAAAAAGCTGTCCTGGCTCTCGCCACGGACACGCTCGGCATCCACCAAGCCTACCATCTCACCAGCCTCTAGTCTGGCGATAGTGCGTAGGCCATCCTCCGGGTCGAACTCAGGCTCATATGCGAAGAGAGCCCGGAACTCCCGCGAATAGTCAGAAGAGGTGGCACACACCACCGGCCTACCGTAAACACGAAGACCGGTGATGTGTGCAACATCCTCTAAGGAGGGCACCATGTGCCCCCATGGAAACAGAAACACGAAGGAGTCCGAGTCCCAAGACTCACGGAGGACCTGCACCAGTGGCAGGTCCTCCCAAAAGGGAGTCACCCGGAGGATGGGCCCAAACCCCATTTCCTCTAACCGAACCTGCTGGAAGTCCGGTAGGCCTAGGTAGGCAGCATGCACCAGGTCCCACGAGATCCGAGATTTTACCCGGGCCTGCAATAAAATCATTTCATTAGTTCACTCAATTTTTATTGCCAAGATACAAATGAGCTAATCATTAAGTGCAGGAAAAGAAAGTGTACCTCTCGGACTGCCGGAAGCTCGGGTTCCTCGGAATCGGAATCGTGGCGGCGAACATGTCTCGGCATCTGTGTCAAAAGGGAGTTGACATTAAACATTGTTACATACTTTTTTATTTTTTCTTCATAAAAAAAAAAAAAAAAAAAAAACAACTCAGCCTGAGCGCGCCCTCCGAGAGGGAGGGCGCGCCGCGGAGGGCGCGCCGCGCCCTCATAGGGGCGCGCTGCGCGCGCGCCCTTCCCGCAGAAGAGAGAGGGCGCGCAGCCCGCGCCCTCCTCTGGGGGGCGCGGTCTGGTCGCCCCCTAACCGGGGGCGCGGTCTGAGCGCCCCTGGTTAGAGGGCGCGGGCAACGGTTTTCGTTGACCGGACCCTCACATCTGCTCGATCTCTGTTTTCGCGATAACTTCGTCAAATCAACTCAGAATCGCGTAAAACTTGAACTAAATCAAAGAGCATAACCTGATCTACATTTTTTGTAACAGGGGCACTAACCTTTGACGACGTCTCGGACTCCGGATCTGAGTTGGAACTCTGGAGCTTCTGGCACGAGGAGAGATGGTGTGCAGGTGGAAATGAGATATTCTTACCCCAAGGGGGTATTTATAGAAAGTAAAAATGTGAAAATGAGAGAAATTTGGAAATATCACCCAAGGTTTACAAAATCGAGCTGATCGCAACGCCACCAAAAGAATTCTGATCTGATGCGCGGTTTGCTCAAAATAATTTTGTGAAGAAAAATTCTCTTTAAATTCTCACCAAAAATCCCTCTTTTCACATAACTTTGAATGTCTCAATTCCTAAATTAGCTAGACATATTCATATTTTTTATCATCACTAGCTAACATTTTTCGGGGGCCGGAGAAAATTCTATACATTTACTAGTCAGAAATGGCTGAAAATGTATTTTTCAGGAGCAAAATTGATAAAAGTGGCGAAAATTTCAGAAAGCGCCAAGCTGTTCAGAAAATCGAGCCGATCAAGGAGTCACCGAAAGAAAATTCATCAGACTCACGGTTTGCTCTGAAAAATTACCTAAAGAAAAAAGGCATGTTAAAACCTTTCAAAAATATCTTGTTTCATGTTAAAAAATATTCAAGGTGTTGAAAAATAACGAGGCATATTCATCATAATTGTCAACATTTGTCTTGCATTTTTCCGAAACAAGGTAAATTTATTTTGAATTTTCGCTCAAACTTGCTATAAATAATTCATTGTTTATTCAAAATAAGAACAACATGACTGACAAGATAAAGCAGGAAAAGAAGACTCTCAGGCAAGTAGAAGCTTCAACGCGGAGATGTAGCGGCGCTTCCGGTCAGGGTCCTCCTCAATCAGGAGGCCTGGGCGGCACACCCGACTCGTCTCCCACAAGGCAACGACTGAGATCGCCTCCTCCTCGTCATCCGCAGAGCCAAGCTGCCTGCCCTTGATAGGTGGCAGGTGGGACAGCTTGGGCAACTCATACCGAGGCAAGCCGATCTGGGAGTGGCAACGGTGAGCGTTGTACAACACAAAGGCCGAACCTGTAACCAGGCGGAGATCAACGCCGGGCACAAAGCACACCTGGAAGTCCTTCTGCATCAAGGAAGCAGAAGAGTGCAAGAAGCTAGAACGGTTCATGGAGACAAAGTGAGCACGCCAGTCCGGCCTTTTCTTCACTGATGCACACCTATTGGCGACTCTCTCGCCAAAGCCAAGCGCATCGGCATATGGAAACAAGGGGCTACGGCGGAAGAGCTGCGACCTGGTGGCCACCTCACCGGCTGGATCGAACTTAAAGTGAAGATCGGCCCAGCAAGCAAGTAAAAGCGCATTGCCGAAGGGAGGACGACCCACGCAAGCTGCGGACAGTCCGCAGTACAAGTAGCCCAAAACTGAAGGCCCCAACCGCGCACCGGTCCAGATGCCGCGGATGCACGAGAGTTGATCAACCTCTAGGAAACCATCCTCCGCAGGAAACAAGAACACCGCGGCAAGGCAAGCCGCGAAACTCTTTGCACCGCGCAGAATCCGGTCCTCGTCCAGACCAGGAGCCGTCAGAAGAGAGATCGTCCAAGCCACCAACTTGGGAACGCTGATTCGTTTGCCGGCCAACAAGGTGCTGATCTGCCGAGCCTCGACAAAATCCTGCAAGAATTCCAAGCAAGAGAAAGGTCCTAAAGGGATGAACATACCTTCAGTTTCTCCCTTCTTAGTCCGAGGGAGGCCGAGGAGGAGCTCTGCTTCTTCAAGAAGAACTGTACACTCAAAGCTGCCAAACACGAACGTGTGAGTGTCGGGATGCCACAACTCAACAAGAGCTCCCATCAAACCGAAGTCAAGGTGGGGGCGCGCAAGCCGCGCCCCTCAACCTAGGGCGCGCTGGCCGCGCCCCCAAACTGAGGGCGCGCAGGCCACGCCCCCGGTTAGGGGGCACGTTCGGTCAAATTTTTGAAAATTTCTCGAAAAATTCAGAAAAAATTCAGAAAAATTTGTAAAATCAAATACATTTATGTTTGATCTTTATTAAGGACGAGTGAACATTATTGTTCATTCGGAACTAACATTTTGATGAAAGACAGGAATTGCTCGCGGAACCGAAGGAATGGACATGGGAAACCCCCATAACTTGCCGACTAGCATATATGTCGCTAGTCGTGTATTATTATCTTATGCATTAGTTGTTGAAGACCGTGAGTATAGAGAAGACTTGACCCGAGATCCCCTTCATCAAAATCTACGACGGTCGGGTCGTCTCTAATGCTCACGGATAAGCCAAAGTTGTCTTTGTGAGGGACGATAGTTCCCGAATGGGTATCTTGACCTCATAGACAATCTATATCTTCAACTATTTGTTATACAAGTTTTGTTTTATTTTTTTGAGCCCAACATGCATCATGTAGTATTAATTGCATTACATTTTGTTTTACATCATTTCCTAATCTTCACCTTCTCACCCTCTCGATCATTCTAAATCCCACCGTGTCATTCACCATATTCTCTAGTCCCACCAACCTCTCTAATATCCCACCGTGTCTATTAATCCCACCGTGTTCGGTAACCACTTTTTGCCCTCAAATCTTTCAATTCTTTTCACCACAGAGGTCATTGCAACTTCTTTTGCTACTTATCCCACCGTGGCAGCCATTTCGTCCCGCCAAGGGCCTTCAATTTTGATCAAGAACTTGCACCGTCATATCTTCGCGGTCTATGCTTAAACATTTGCCTTTCGGAATCTGAGATCATTCCATTCCGAATTGAATCTTGTCTCTTGAAAGACTTAAATGAATCAAAGAGCCCGAATGTGCTCGATTGGTATTCTTTTACTTTTTCAAAACAAATCTCCTTAAATTTTAGCCCATCACAAGACGGGAACACCGCAAAGATCGGGTTACCGGCTGATGATGAACCTACGAACCCATGTTTCGGGGACTCCCCACCGCGTTGGGGGTTGGCTATTCTTCTCTCGTGCCAATGGCACATCTTTTACCAATCGAACATAGGAAGACTTGATGAAACATGGCGGTTAACCAGGAGACTTGAGGAGATTCGTCTTGCCGAATACGGTCGTTGAGCGTGTCTATATCTACACCTTGATGCCACCTTTTCAGTCCATCGCCATTTCACTCCACTACATTCCACTACGATCCATCTCGTTTCACTACGCTTTCCTTACGTTTCACTCCGTTCCGCTACATGCCATTCCCTTGCAAAGCCGACATCAAGGCGAGGCAAGCTGTAGACACGCCAAATTGGCTTGATTCGGAGCCCTAGACTCTTATTCCATAGGCGATATCTTTTATCTGACCGTTATCTGATCTGGATTATCTCATGAACATGAGCTAAGGACATTGGAGGAGCCCCTTGTAAGTTGAGAATGGACCAATGATTTCCGGAATATTGCCGTAACCTTCAAGCGAGAGCCGCACGTGAACCATAAAAACACGAAGCCTTCTCGATGACCGACCTTGAAAGGTCCATAATTGAAGGTCTCGGGAGTCCCGCATGTGTTTCGTAACATTCAGGGTTTCCGAGAAGTCATTTCGGTTGGCGTCGGTCAATGACGGCTTTCGTTACGGCTTTTTCGATCTGTGCTGACACGGCTATCCCGGACCACATGTTAGGCCTTCCCTGTCATCACCAGGTCTTTTCAGGTCATCTGGGTCAATTCTAGCCGTATATTTTATCAACCGGGGCTATACGGCCATTTCGGTCAATTTTAGGGTTTCGCGGCTTTTACGGCTTTCGATTCATATTTACCGGGTTAATCTCAGATTTTTCGATGACTTCGGGTTGACCGATCAGACCGGACTTGTTCGGTCATCATTTCAAGTCATCCCGAGTTGACCCGAGATTTCTCGACCGGAACCGTGCTCTTTCGGATCTTCGCTCCGGGTTTCGGCTTTCCGCGAGATGGTAAACCGGTAGAAAGCCCCGTACGAACATATCGGGAGTCATACGGCTGGTTTACCGACTTTAGGAGGTGCGGTTGAAGGCCCTCTTTCCAACGCGACAAACGGGAGCCGAATCGGACATCCGGTTTGCAAGATACGGCTCGCGGAACACGCGCGCGGAGAGAGAGTGTACCGCGCCCCCGCTCCTCTTGAAAGGGGAGGGCGCGCCTGCGCGCCCTCAACCCGAGGGCGCGCCCGCGCGCCCTCAAATGGGGGCGCGCGCCTGCGCCCCCGGTTCCTTTGAAAGGCGAGGGCGCGGTCAGTTGCTTTAAATCGGAAATTACCCCGATTAGCACCTTCTAAACCGGGTTTTTGGAAGGTTTCCGGGCGAGAATTTTCACTTATTTGTACCGCGCCCCCGGTTCGGGGGCGCGTTACGTATGTCAAGTCGATTTTTAGCAATTTCCGGAAGTTTCCGTCGATTTTTAGCAGTGAGACGCCGAACGCGCCCCCGCCCCCTTTGAAACAGGGGGGCGCGCAGACCGCGCCCCCGAACTGGGGGCGCGCCCTGCGCGCCCTTGGGTTGAGGGCGCGCCCTGCGCGCCCTCGTCTCCTTTGAAACGCGGGGGCGCGGTACACCCAGTTTCTAAATTTTGCACCGTCTCCCTTCCCCTATAAATTGAGGGCCATTCTCAACGAACCGAGGTTGAACCCCGGTGCCTAGCTCGTCCCAAGGTCGTCCAAACTCTTCTCCAAAGCCATCCCGACGTCCAAAGGCGATCCGAAGTCAAGAAACCGATCCCGAGGTGAAGGAGAAGGCTCGATCCGGGTGTTCTTCATCAACCATCTTCATCGACTTCTGGAGAAAATCCGAGGCTTCTGCTGCAAAAGTCTTCAACATAAAAATTGTTCCTCTCTTCGTCCTCTTTCGTCCCCAACTGACGGCACTCCATTCCGACTTGCCGTTTGTTCGTGGCGGTTGCTACACTGAGGGCGCGCATCCAGGTTCTGTTTTTGATATCCGCCCACTTTCATAATTTTTACTGACTTCTACAGGAGGATTTCGGAGAAGTCATCAACATAGGAACTCTTCTTCTCTGAGTCCTCCGTCTACTCCAACAAACGGCACTCAATTCCGACATCGGGGTCGTCCGTAACATCCTCTGCACCAAAGTCGCGCCAGAAGGGTACCAAGCTACCCGAACCGGCTGTTTTCAACCAACTCGGCTTCAACTGAAGCCAAATCATTCCATAAGCTTTCTAAACTCCATTAATTCTGTTTATTTACTGTTTTAAAGCATATTTTAGTTCATTTACATCATTTTTACATCATCAAAAACACAAAAAAAGGGGTTAGGACTCACCCCAATCCGGTGAGTTCGATTCCAATTGCTTCTCTTTCATATTCTCTCTACGGTTACTACACTTCACAAGTCTAACCAAACTCTTCACTTGGTTCATTGTTCTAGTTGCACAGGTTGATCAAGCTAGCATTGGATTGGAGACTCTTCTTCATCGGCCGGCCGAAGAAGAAGAAGGTTGAACTCACATCCCTTTCTCCCACGCTAAGGTACACACGGTCAACTTCTTTCTCTTTCCATTACATAAATCGGAGCCCGCGGCTCCTGGCGACCACACTTTATTTTTATTCATGTTCTAAATTCATATCCTCCTCACTCTCCTCCCACATGACCCGAACCATCTCCGGTGCTCGAGCGACGCCGTGAGATGAAAGTTCGGGGATCAATGTGAGTGTGGGACCGAGGTGAGGAGTTTTTACCGCTTTCCGAGTGTTTCTCGATTCACTCCCCTTTTTTTTTTTTTCCCCCAATTCCATCTTTCATCACCCACCTTATCTTGAGGTGCCGATCCGGAACCCGTTTTCGGAGTCGACAAACCCGACACTTGTGAAAGGCAAGGCAGAAATCTAGAAATGGAAGGAGTACCCTTACCCTATTCTCTTCTAATCGGTCCAAGATAGGGAGAGAAGATTAGAGAGGGGTAGTATCGAAAACACTCCCACCCTAGTAGGAGGCCGTCTCAGAGGGTACAAAAGGGTGCCAAAAGATGGGCAATGAACCCCTCAGGTTAGAAAAAAAATGATCAACCTGTCTGAATGAGTACCTAGAATGATAGTCAAGGCAAAAGGCACTAAAAGATGGGCAATGTCCCCACGGGTCAAAAACCTGTCCAAATATGTGCCACATAGAAAAGAGCAAAAAAATAGGAAAAACCCAAAGAGGCCGAACCCCAATGGGTAATTTGAGTGAGAGTAGAGAAATCCCTCTCAACATCTTCAGACCCTATCAAGGACTTCCTCTATACTCTTCCTCCTTAAATCCCTAGGGAAGGGTAAATCGACCAAATCCAGGTGCAATCCAAGCCGATCAAAGGAAGAAGGTTAGAAGGATTCTAGGTAGGGAACTTTATTTTTGCACGTGGCATCTACCACTTGAGTCTTGACAAACCCCAAAGACCGATTAATTGTCTCAAATACCAGCATTTTCTCCACAAAAAATATGAATATTTCAAAAATTACAAAAAAGTGAATACATATTTCAAAAACCCAAAAAATGCATATTTCAAAAACCCAAAAAAATGCATATTTCAAAAGTCCAAAAAAATTGCATATTTCAAAAATCCAAAAAAATTGAATACTTTTCAAAAATCCAAAAAAATGAATATTTCAAGGAAATCCAAAAAAAATGCTCAGTCATGATCATTGCCTTAGTTGCATCCATGTTTATTTGAGTGTCATGCATATTTCCATTTCTGCATTGCATATCCATTTTTTACTTTAATTACCTTGTTAAGAAGGTTCTTCCCTCTGACCTAAGTCAAAACTGACCATAATGGGCAAAGGGATGAGTCGTGGTGAAGATCTATTCCCCTTTCTATCAAGTGTTTCAGGCTTTTCAATGTAGGAGAGGAGAGGATTCACACCACGGCAAGTAAGTTCTCTCAACCCTTTCCCCCATTTCATTTCAATCATTTGTTTTATTCTACCTTGTTAAGAAGGCTCCTCTCTTTGACTCAAAATCAAGACAAACGATATACAGGCAAAGGGATGAGTCATAATGAAGATTTAATCATCTTTGTTAAGTGTTTTCAAGAGCTGAATAAGCAAAAGAGAAGGGCCATCAGGCAACCTTTGAAGACCAAAAGGTGAATTGGTGAGATCGGTGTTCCCCAAGGAAGGTCATGCCAACCTTGTGGCGAGAAGAGAGGAAGTGCCACCCAACTGAACATTATCGTGGTGTTGTATTCCATCAGAAGGCAAGACAAGGATGGACTAGAGGTGTTGATGAATCAGGCAGTCGATGCAAGTTGATAGATCACGCCTGAAGACTTCACTCAAATCCTCAGTTTCTCATCAATCTCACATCATCACCATCACTTCATTTTGCACTTCACCTCACTCTTATCATTTGCCATTTAGTTATGTTAGGTCCATTTGATACGTATTATAAGCATTATTGTTGAAGACCTTGAGAGTGAAAATGACTGGGCCCGAGATCCCCTTCAACAAAATTTACGACGGCTTGGTCATTTCTTCACACTCACGGATAAGCCAAAATTGAACATTGGAGGGACGATGGTTCCTAATCAGGTGTCTTGACCTCCAATAGACAATCTATATCTTCAACTATTTTATACATAATTTTTTTATGTTTTCACATCCATCTCCTTTTCATTTTTCATCATTACTAATTTTATCCCTTCATCTTTTACTCTTAATTTTATCTCATCATGTTTTATTCTTTCCTTTATTTTTATCCCACCGTGTTTTTATTTTATCCCACCGTGTCTTTTATTTTATCTCACCGTGTCATGGCAATTGTCATGCCATTGTTTCTTCTTTCCCATCATTCTGTGTTAGTCTCATCATTATCTTTCAATCCCACTATGGCTTAAGTCTGTTTTGTCGTTTTTCGAATACCGGGTTATCATTAAGTCTGTTAGTCTCAACATTATCTTTCAATCCCACTATGGCAATTGTCATGCCATTGATTCATGGTTTTCACAATACCCGAGCAATTTTGTTATGCTTAAACGAACCCTTTTAGAATTTGAGATTATTCCACTCAGAATTAAACTGAGTATTTTGGTGAAACTTGAATGAACTTGAGATTCCAAATATGATGGATTGGTATTCTTTTTATTTTAAGATCAGATTCTCTTTTAAACTTTAGCCCATCACAGTACAAGAACATCGCAAAGTTCGGGTTGCTGGCTGATGATGAACCTACGAATTCGAGGACTCCTCACCACGCTGAGGGTTGGCTACATCCTTTATCCTTTATCCTTTAATTTTTATCTCTCGTGCCAAGGGCATGTCTTTTACCAGTCAATTATATGAGGTTTTGATAGAACATGAAAGCGATCTAGAATGCTCAGCTAGATTCATTTTGCTAGATCGGGTAGATAAGCGTGTCTATATATACACCTTGATGCCACCTTTTCAGTCCATCACCATTCCATTTCGCTACGTTCATCTACTTTCACTTGCATTCCATTACAGTTCACTTCGAATCACTCCGCTTCATTACATGCCACTCCCTTACAAAATTGACATCAAGGCGAGGCAAGCTGTAGACACGCCAAATTTGCCTAATTCAGAGCATAAAACTCATGTTTTATAGGGTAACATGTATGATTGACCTTAGAATGATGCCGGGTCTTTTAAAGTTGATTTGGAGCTTCGCCGAACGAAATCGGATGCTTTCCGAGGTTTTCCGCAAAAAGCCATAATTTCCAAGCGAAAGCCACACGTAAATCGTGTAAACACGGAAGTTGGCTGAATGACCAATGCATAATGATCACGCGTTTAAGGTTATGGTCATATTCACACCCCGGACAAGTTTTGTTGCATACCGTACCTTTCCGGTTTGCCGTCGGAGTCATTTTGATGAGTATCGGATCTTATGTTCACTTCCCTAACTTCCAGACAAAATTCTGAAGTTTTGTATGGTGAGATGGCTTATCCGATACTATAGAAAGCTTCTTCGGCCTGTTATCTTTCCAACGCAACAAACGGCGTCGAATTCTGAGTTCGGGAGTGTTCGCAATGGCTTCCGGAAGAAGGACGCGCAAAAATAGTCCCATGCGCCCGGGTCCCTGGTCACATGCGCTCGGGACCCATGGCACGTGCTCATGCACCCTACCAGTGAGGCACGTGACCTCGTGCCCTCACTTGAGGGCACATGCACCCTACCCTTGAGGCACGAGGGAACCAATTTTTTACCGGGACTCTACCACTGAACCGATCGACCGAATAAGGACAACTTTTTCGGGAACAGTGCCATGTGCCCCCACTAGGGGGCACATGCGCCCCTCAGTGGGGCACATGCGCCCTGGGGTAGGGCGCAAGGTGGCCTTTTTTTTAGCCGTATGAGACTGTTCGTTCTCCTATAAATTAACTCTGATTCTGGTCGTTCCAAAGGCATGGGCACGACCCCCCAGGCATCTCAAGACATCCAACCACCCTCCAGCATTGATTTTGTGATTTTTAGAGAAAGAATTTCAAGTTTTTAGAGAGAGAAAAGTCGGTTCAAGAGAGAGGAAGGCTGTTCTACAGGTGATCAGTCAGGTCTTTCTTCTTCGGCCTCTACAGCAGTGTGTGGACATCTTCTGCCCGAGCTCTCTTCATCAAAGTTCTTCCTCTCCAAGTCTTCTTAAGTTTTAAATCGACAGCACTTGATTCCGAGATCGGGGCTAGTAGTGATGAGCACAGAAGCAAAGTCGCGCCTGGTAGATCCTGGACTGCTGCTCGGCTTTTTCGACAACACAGATTTGGCCATATCTTTCTCTATTCAAATCAGAATCTTTCTGTTTTTTTTTTCCTATCTCTTTGTTTCCTGATTCTCCATCCTCCCATTATTTTTTTACATTTTTTTCATTACTTTTACTCTTTTAATCCGAAAATAGAAAAAAAGGGGTTAGAGATAACCCGAATCCGATCAGTTTCTAGTTAGTTGTGTATTTCATGTCATTCTCTTTACATATACTCCACTTTGTTTAGTTCTAATTGTCTATTTCACTTGTTTTTTTGTCTAGTTGCACAGAATATCAAACACCCACACGTTGAGGACTCTTCTTCATCGGCCGGCCGAAGAAGGAGAAGCTTTAACCCACATTCTTCACGCTAAGGTACACACGGTCATTTTAATTTCATAAATCGGAACCCGCGGTTCCTGGCGACCACATTTATTTCTTCTCATACTCCTCCCACATTATCCGAACCGTCTCTTTGGTGATCGAGCGACGCCAAGGGATGAAAGTTCGGGGATCGATGTGAGTGTGGGACCGAGGTGAGAGTTGCTTTCCGATGCTTTATTCCTTTCTTTTCTCATCCCTTTTGAGGTGACGATCTGGATTCACGAACTTCCTTGAAAAGGAGAGGACCCCTTCGAATTTTCAGAGTCGACAGAGATCAAGGCATAAACAGTCTGCACCTTCATCAAACCAACATCATTGCCAGGTTCAGGATCCCAGGCGACATCATCACCGACAATGGACCGCAATTCATCTCCCAGGAGCTGCGTGACCTTTGCAACAGGTAATGCATCAAATTGCATCATTCATCTCCATATTATCCTCAAGGCAATGGTCAAGCAGAAGCCACCAATAAAACTCTGATCAAAATCATTAAGAAGACATGTAAGTCTAGCAAATTCGCGGACTGGCCGGATAAGTTAGTTGATGCTCTATGGGCCTACCGCACTTCTATTCGAACCCCAATGGGTCAACCTCCCTATACCTTGGCATTTGGGATGGAGGCGGTAGTCCCATATGAAGTACTCGTTCCTTCCCTCCGAGTCCAGATCGATCGAGACATCCCAATGGAAGAACGCCAAGATTCCCTTCTCGCGCAACTCGAACTCTTGGACGAAAGGAGGCTAGCCGCTGCCGAACATGCTAGATCATATCAGAATAGACTTAAAAGATTTTATCAAAAGAGGGTGGTGGAGAGAAAATTTTAAATTGATGAGGTTGTGCTTAAAAGAATATTCATTAAGCCAGGTAGTCCCCGCTCCAAACTTCAACCTAATTGGGAGTCCGTATGAAATTTCGGCTGTTTATCCCGGTAATTCATATAAGCTAACTAATGCATAAGGAGATGAACTAGCTCATCCCTGGAATGGGGTATACCTCAAAAAATATTTCCCTTAAAACAAAAATCAGAAAAAAAATAAAAAAATCTATAAAATCTAAAGGTGTGAATAATGATGATAACATCTAACGCTTGCTTGCTCGGTGCACCAACTTGTCACTTAGGGAAATAAGGATAGGCATCATACTGCATACACTACACGCCTTGTTTTTGAAATCCGATGATTGAAAGTCAGAGAGAAAGCTAGGCAACGCTTGATAAAAGAAGGTCAACCCTATCCCATTCCCTTCTCGTTTCGGTCCATAATAGATGGAAGGGGTTAGAATGAGGAGTATCGAAAGTGCCCATTGTCTTAGTTGGAAAATGCCTCTGAAGGTCTGACTTCTTAAAAAAGAAGAAAAGGTGCCAAAAGATGGGCAATAACCCCTCAGGTCAGCAAAAGAATAGACCTATCTGAATGTGTACCAACAAAAGCCCATGATAAAATGGCTACAAAAGATGGGCAATGAACCCCTCAGGTCAAAATCAAGCAAAAGGAAAAGACATGTCCGAATGAGGGCCATCAGAAGAAAAGGGCTAGAAGGAAGGACCCAAAGATGTCAAATCCCAAACAGGAAACGCGGGCACTAGTAGAGAAACAAATTTGACACCCCTAAATCTTAGTAAGGACTTACCATCAATCCTCTTCCCTCTTTAACCTTGCGAGCAGGTTTGACCGACTGGATCCAAGAAGAGACATAGTCTATCGAAGGCAGAAGGTCAGAAGATTTCAGACTAGGCACTTTCTTACATGTGATGCCTACTCTTAACCCTTAGGTAACAATAAAGGACACCTATGGCAAGCAAGGTAGAGGATGAGATGGTCGTTTCTTTCACACCAAAACAACAAAAAAATCTAATATTTCAAAAACACCAAACAAATTCATAAAATTAAAAACTCTTAAAAATTAAATATCCAAAACACCAAAAAATCATAAAAATATCAAAATACCAAAAACATTATAAAACCATCAAAACCCAAACAAACCAAAAATTTCTAAAACACTTAAAATTTTGCTTTCTAAATGACTAGTTGCCTTTGCACTCATGTTTAATTTTAGTCTTGCACATACTTATGTTTTCCTTGATAACGCATATGTCCCTTGACAAAAGAGCAAGGCAACTTTTCCCTCTCCTCGCAAGGGACTAAGCCAAAATAAAGTTCTAATACCTTCTCTCAAGTGGATGCAGGAATAGGAGAAGGCATGACAGCTTCATATCCCCAGAAACTTAGAGGAAGCAAGAACAACAAAAAAATCAAAAATTGAAAAACAAAAGTGGACTACCCCGTCCCCTATTAGGACTTGCATTTAGTATTGCATCTATTAAAATGAATAATATTTAATAAGTTGAAGACCTCAAGTTTAGAGGGGGCTGAGCCTGAGAACCCCTTCAACAAAATCAATGAGGGCTCAGTCATTCCCTAGGCTTGCGGATAGGCCAAAGTTGAATATGCAAGGATGACGGTTTCTTTACGGATGTCCTGACCCGTTATGTTCAACCTATATCTTCAACTATTTTCTTATACTTAGTTGTATTTCTTTAAACCCAGCATGCATCATTTCATACATGCATCATCCCACCACAACCATTTCCTGCTTCCTAATCCTACCATAACCTCCTTCTAGTCACATCATAAACCCTTTTAAAGATGGTTTTTTATAGCCCCTAGAGGAGGTCTTGATTTTTCAAAGAATCGGTTTCCACCATGTTTTAACAATGATTTCATCAAAACAAGGAGTTTTTCCATATCGAACTAAACCGGTATTCCTGAGTAAAACCCGATGAATTTGAAGAACCCAACCTTGGTTGATTACTGGTTTCATCTTTACTTTTTCGCAATTTACTTTCTACCGAGTCCAGCACACCATGCAGTTCGGGTCCTGGTCGGTAACAATTCTCCCCTACGTAGGATTTTAGTTATAAGTTCTTCTGCACCACCAATCAACCGAATGGAAGGTTCTGATAAGACAAAAGGCAACCTCGGAGTCTGATAAAGTTTCATTCCACTCAACTAGGCTAAGGAAGGCGTGTCTAAATCTACACCTTGGCATCACCTTTTAAGTCCATTACCACTTCATTCCGCTACACCTCACTACATCCGTGTCATTCCCCTACAAAGCCGACGCCAAGGCGAGGCAAGCTGTAGTCACGCAATTTTGGCCTGGTTGGGAAGTTTAAAATTCTTGTTTTCATGAAGAATATTTAAAGCAAATCATGTTTTCCGGACGGATCAAGTTTTTGGCACATTCCGAAGGGGATCGATAGAACAATCGACCGGGCCAAACACCCTGTATATAGGGCACCTGGCGCCCTATATACAGGGCACCAGGCGCCCTATAAACAGGGCACCTGGCACCCTGTGTATAGGGCACCAGGCGCCCTATATACACAGCGCCTGGCACCAAATCAAATCGACTCGACCAGCTGATTTGACCCCTCGCAGTGACTCGTCTTGTTGATCTGACAGACCTCATGATGTTGGCGCCCTATATATAGGGCGCTATGCCGCGTGGCACTGCTTTTCGAAAATGGCCAAAGTACCCTCTTTTGAGCTATAAATAGACCCCCATTTGGAACTGAGAGGTGGTTCCAAGTCCGTACCACCTTAGAGCCTATCCAAGACTACGTTTTCAAGCCACTTTCACCTCCCATAACCTTTCAAACCGATCCAAAATCATCCACCAAAAGTCCCAAAAATCTGTTGTTTCTGCCATCCAGAAATAGAATTTTTCCTCCACTTTGAGAGCTTCTATCCGTCTCTCCTCTTGCATCCAGCGTCCAAACCACCCTTTATTAGCTTCATTTGCATATTGTCTACAAGGAGGAGGCCCTACTTCGTCCCGGAAGCCGCCCAGCACTCCGGAGCGGCGTCGCGAAGAGGGGAAAAAAATATGTTCGAGCCAGACTTAATGCCCCATATACAGGGCGCTTTGACCTTGGTCAACGCACCCTACAAGGGGGGCACCTGTAGCTAGTGCCCTATATATAGGGCACCAGCAGGGGAAAAAGCTTCTTTTGCAATTTTTGGAGTTCGATCGCCCGTTTAATCGAGTTTTTGTCTTCCGTTTTCATCTTAGAACTTTTCATCATGATATTTCGCATGCATTAGATCATTTTGCACCTCATATATGTTTAAAAACCTACCAAAAATAGGGGTTGGGATTCCGTCCCGATCCGGTTAGTTCATTCCCTTTTGCATGATTCAGAGTCTATACCAAGCATGATGCTATACTCACGCCAGAGCTAATGATCTTCATTTGTTTCCTTTATGTTTTTATGCCGGACATTCTTAGGTGAACCGATCAGGGTGAAGCTTCAATCCGATCGTAGGTGAAAGAACTCTTTAAAGCTCTCCCCTTTCGGCCGGCCGAGAGAGGAGAAGTTAGAACCTAACAATCTCCCCCTTTTTACATCCCCAAAGGTACGACGGTCAAACTCTTTCTTCTTCTAGTTCATTTGCTTCATACTTAATCACACTTTGGAGTCTTCGGCTCCTGGCGACCACACACTCATCATCACACCTTCCAATCCAAACGGACACGCTCTCCCTACCACGAACCAAACCGGCTCATCCGGGTGCCTACACTTATGAAGTAAAGATTTGAACCTATAGGGGTGCCTTAGGTGCATGCTTAAGGTTAAGTCCATGATCACCCGTTTTTATGCATATTTGATATGTAGATATGTGCTATCTTTTATACCTTAGATAGATGATATTCCAAAGGTATTATTTATACTTAGCACTTATACTGATGAGACTAAAAAATAATAAAATATTTTCTCATTTTAATTAGGTCGATAAATGTAAGACACTAAGAATGACTCGTGTAGCTTTCTGTTGTTATGGTCTTGATATGCCAATCTTGATTGGATGGTTTGTTGTGCTACCACAAGGTCCATTCAGCAAGAATTTGTGATCATGGCTAAGGCAGTTTTAGAACTTTGGGGTGGACCATTTGTATGGCTTTGTTGTACTAGCACAAGGGCTGTGTGAAGAACCCACTTTCATAACGTAACAAGCGAGTTTGACCTAACTAGAGTATATGACTTGTTATGCTACCACAAGGACACAACTCTATAGGCTAAATAACTAAGTGTTGCAAGAGTTTCAACTGGTAATAGTTGCCTACCTATTATGTATAGGGTGATTTGTTATACTACCATAAAAATATCACCATAAAGTTAATAGGGTCTTAATCCCCACCAGGATTTCATCATGATATCCCATCTTTGTATAATGAAGGTTATGCAAATTCGTCAAAAATTAGTGAGAGTATAAATTAGGATGAAATACCATATCTTAATTTTAATGAATGTCTGTATTGTTATATTAATAAAGCTATATATCAGTTGTAGAATACGATGATAAACCACCATTAGTAAGGCATACTAGATGCCAAGTAGCTTAATGACTCACACTTCTTGGACCGGTTTAGAACTAAAAGAATTGTTCTAATGGTTGACTAATTAACTATCCTACTTGAGAAGTAGGTGTCTCCTAGAATATCTAATGTTGTGAGAGAAAGATAAAATCTTATCTCATAAAAAAGATGCATTATTTGCCTTATACTAGATGTTAGTCTCTATGAGATAAAAATTATAGAGGCAACATTGATAGATGGATATAAGATCTATCATGGCTCATAGTGATGAGCTAATTAAGGGCAGGTTAAAACAACAATACATCTTAAATACTTCTTGTTGGTGAGACCTATAGAAAGAAGTAAGATCATTAGATAGAAAAAGAAGCGATAGTTAAAAGTCAAAGAAGGTGGTCAAGATAATAAAAGTCTAAATAAGACATAGAATTCTTACACTATCATGATGATGGTAAGTGAAAGAAAAATCATAAAGTGTATTGCACATAATACAAAGGTGGAGCTTGAGAAGCTTCATGCATCCAAGTCATTGACATTTACTTATCTTAAATATACACTTCATAGTATTAGATACTATATGTGTATATTATAGTATTAGATACTAGGGATGCATCTAATGGTATGAGATACCAGATATGCATTCTTTAACTATAAGGAGTTGTAAATGATGAAAAGTAAATGAAGGCTTAACAAAGAAGATATTCACCTACATATGAAACGGTACAAAAGTTGCATCATTACTAATGAGAGATACAATTCTTTAATAGCCTTGTAGAGATGTCATAATATTTAAGATTGCTATTACATCCTTCAACAAGAACATTGTCTGATTTCCTGCTTAAGATTGTTGATTTATTTTGAGTTATGGAAACGATAGATGTTCTAAAACATTAAAAGGGAAAGTGTTTACTAGTGGGAGTATAATAAATTGTTTAATCATCTTAGATATGTTAGCTCTTATGTTATGTGTGAATACTCCTATTCAGAGGAAATGGGTTGATTTATATCAATCTACCCTACAGCTTAATGTAAATATGGAGAATGGGTTAATGAGTTGTCAGAACTCATACATCTAAGTGTATGTTAACCCATATCTATTAAAGCTAAAGGAGAATATTTATACTTCATTGTTTTCAAAGATGATGTCTCTAGGTATGGATATATATATACATACTTTATGAAGTATAAATCTGAGACTTTTGAAAATTTATTTGAGATTAAGAATGAAGTAGTCATCATGATAAAAAGAGTATTAAAACTCTTTGATAAGATCAAAGAGGGGAATACTCTAGTACGTAATTCACACAGTTGAATGATAATAGAATATAATTTTAAAGGACACCTCTTTACAAGTTTTAGCTTAATAGAGTAGCTAAAGTAAGAAGTCGTATTATGTAGGACATATTATGGACAATGACAACATTTGCAAAATTCTTTATTGTCTATTTAAGACTAAGTACTCAATATAACCACTTGATATTAATTGGTACCTTGTAAGTCTATTACAATCATTCTGTATAGGATAGATAAAAGGTTAAAGCTTTACCTTAAGCAAGTTAAGATTTTAGAATGTCTGGCATAGTGAAGTAGTATAACCCTAACTAATTGGAATATACGACTATGAAATACTAGTTTGTGAGACATTCTAAGAAAACTTATGGATATTAAATATATCACCCTTATGGAGAAAGGAATATGTTACTCAACTCACCATATTTCTAAAGAAAGAGTTCCTCCTTAAGAAACAAAGTAGAAGAAAAGTATATATATGGAAAATGCTCTAGTCCCACAACCCAATGCCACTTCTATTAAGGTAATTTATAGGTTTTTACTTGTGTCCATTCAACATAAAGATATATGGGACATATCTCTTATGAAAGAAATGAGACATAAAATAGATAAGGTATTGATCCTAGATCTTTATAGAAGCAATACAAGATATTAATTCTAAAATAGGAAGATAATAAAATCTGATATAAACTCTATCTATTCTAATCAAGTCTAAATTTTGATAGATCCACTTGAGGATGTAATATCCATAAGGTATAAATGGATCCATAAAGAATAGATTGGAGTGGATTACAAGGTAGCGACCTTCAATGAGAGAATAGTTGAAAAGGATATCATCTAAGTTAAATAGTTGAGTATGATGAGATCTTTTACCTATTCTATAGATTAATGCATTCAGATTTTGATTATTACTCAATGTGGTTATGAGATATGTTAACTGGTTGTTAAGATAGTGTTCCTCTGAGGTATTTTGAAGAACATGTGTATATGATACAACTATAGAGAATCAAGTCTTAATAACATCCAAATAGAGTTTATATTAGATCCATTTAAGGACAGAAATAAAACTTCTCATAAATCGTATATAAGGTTTAACGAGATTAAATATTATGACTTCATTAAGAATGAAGAGAAGCCTTGTGTATTCAAGTGGATAAGTGAGAGTAATATTACTTTCTTGACACGTTATGTGAATGACATATTAATCATTAAGAATGATGTAGATATGTTATCATAAGTGAGTCTAACTATCAAATTAATTCTCCAAACATAATCTGGGTTTTAAGATCTATGGAGATAGATCTGAAATATTTCTTGGCTTTACCCAGTTAATGTACGTAGTCACCATAGTCAAAAAGTTTGACATGGTAAACTTCAAGATAGGTTTCTTACCTATATAGTGTGGAGTTGATCTCTTTAAAGAGACGTCTATATAGACTTCTTGAGAGATAAAGAGAGAACATGAGTAGAGTTCTTATGCTTTTGCCATAACGTCTATCATATAGGTGATGCTACGTACATGACATGATTAATGCTCTAAGTGGGATGAGCATTGATCAGGTAGATCCATGTGAGAGTCATTGTATAGTTTAGAGATGTATCCTTGAGTACTTGAGAAGCACTAAGGATGTATCTCTAAAGTATGGACGACATGACTTATGGGGTGTTTGGTTGCATGATAATTGATTTTTTTATTTTAATTTTTAAAAATTGTAAGAAAACTTGTTAAAAGAGGTGTTTGACAACCATGGCAATCTTATGTTTTGAAAGTGATTTTCTTCTTAAACAAAAAAGAAGGTCTCACCTCTTTCTTTTTTATTGTGGTCCCCCCACTTTATTTGGTCATGTGCGATGGGTACTCTCTTTTGTAATCACATCCCTCCAAACATGATAATTTTATGTCATGAGTTGGTTCACTTTTTATTTTAATACAATTTTTTATCATGAAAGTGTACAAATAATTATCATGCAACCAAACACCCCATTAAAGTTTTATAGTTTTACAAACACAAGCTTCTAATCAATTAAATTTGATAATAAGTCAATATTATGGTGGTGGAGTGAGCTGGAAAGGTTCCATGCAATAGAACACTGCTAATTCTACAATTGATGTAAATAAGATTACATAATAGTTGTACACTACTTTAAAAGTAGTTTATATGAAGATGTTCTTCTAAGATACGAGATTTTTTCAATTTTCTCTGAAAGTGTACCATTATCTTGAGAAAATAATGGAGGTAAGCCAATGTCTCATCAGAAGTTTAAAACTTCTTTGAAAATACCATAGAATTAAAGAGATTGCAATTTATAAAGATATAATTAAAGATAGAGTATCTACTGCTAATAACATTACAGATCCACCAACTGACTTATAGATCACCGTTTACATGGTTCAATATAGCGATAGATTGAGTACAAGGAAACCCTGATGGAGACAATTGAATAGACAACAAGGGATCATCCACTCTCGGTAAGTGAGAGTGAAGGTCTTATGGGATAGTAGTCTAATTCCCTAGCCAAGGTAGAAAAGATAATTATAAAAAAAGAGTTTTTCAATTGATTCGAATTCAAGTATAAGATCATATAAAGTCGGCATACCAAGGAGTTGATAGTAGATGCTATACTCCTTTCCAACTAGCACATTAAATGGACGAGGGTTTATATCTATGTGATAACTGATGATGAAAAGGTTCAATAAAGATAACAAGGTATCCAGTATAACGATCGATTAGGTATAAGAAAAACCTGATGGAGACAATTGAGCAGACAACAAGGGATCGTCCACTCTTGGTAAGTGAAAATGAATGTCCTATGGGATAATACTCTAAATCTATGGCCAATGTAGAGAGGATAATTGGAAAAAGGAGTTTTTCAATTGATCCAATTTCTAGTACATGATCATATAGAGTTAGTACACTAAGAAGTTGACAGTCGATGGTGTACTTCTTTCCGACTGGGACATTGAATGGATGAGGGTTTATATCTATGCAGTAATTGATAATGGAAAGGCTCAATAGAGATAAGATTATCTCCATAACCATTTGATATCATGAGATGTGGCTTGTACCTTCATGATTGGTAGGCAGATTAATCTGTTATTAGACAACAAATTTAATTAAATTAAATTATTTTAATTTAATTTAATTAGGCTTAAATCAAATAGGTTATTGGGCCTAGTGGGTCACACATATAAAGACTTATCCATAAGTATAGGGGCAAGGGCATAATTTATAGAGATTTTGGTTTTTTATAAAAAAATTCAATATTTCATTATAAAAACTAATGGTTGCAGTCAATCACAATCAATTCAATGGTGAAAATCGCATTCTCAGCCTCCTCCCTACATCCTCCTCTCTCTAGATGGTGTCCATGGGCGATAGAGCTCCGTTCGGGAAGAGTTCTCGAAGGCGCCGCAAAGGGAGAACCTACTGTAGATGAAGTTTGTGTAGATACCGCTGGAGACCAGATATTTGAACAGTTTGAAGAGCTTTAAAAGCTCATATTAATTCTCTCCAATGGATTAGATGAATCCTAATTAGACATATCTAAAACTGTTTTGATCGATTTTCAATTTTTATCGTTCTATTTTGATTAAGACAAGTTCTAAATAAACCCATAGGAATCGTCTCTTCAACTGCACCAAATTTTGTAAGACGATTCCTTACAATCCCAAGCACGTTTAAAGGCCTTCTTCAATATCCTCTTAACTTCTCCTTAAGAAAAAATGGTCCAAGAAGAAGGAAGAAAGCTTTGTTCATGCTCGCCACAACTCGCTGCTCTTCATAGGCTTTTCATACAATTCTCGGGACACATGACAAACAATTTGCAATAAATAAAAGTTTCCTCTCTGAGTTCTCTTTCATCTACAACAAATGGCATTTAATTCTGATGTCCTATTCATCCATGGCCATCTCTGCACCAAAGTCAAGCCAAAATACTTAACTATGCCCCCCTTCACTTGGCACAGCAACCGCACCCCCTTAGGAGGACGCATACCACATGCCCCCACCTGATTGTAGAGCAAGTTGATTCATCATAACTTCTCCATTTTAGCTATGATTTAACCTATTTCAATTCTTACTTCTTTCTTATTCACTAAACATCATTTCTACATCATTTTTTACTAAGTTTGTACATCATTTTATATATTCAAAATACCAAAAATGGCTTAGGGTTAGCCTTAAATCCGATTAGTTCTAACCCAATTGCCATTTTTATGTCATCTTATTTGCATTTACTACACATCATTTAATTATAATCAATTCTTTCACTCATTATGTTGTCTCTTAGTTGCATAGGAACACAATAAAACTGGTTAAGGACTCTTCTTCCTTGGCTAGCCGAAGAAGGAAAAGGTTAAACCTGCATACACGTCTCCCCACACTATGGTACACATAGTCATCTCTAAAGCACTCTACATTTCATTTATTTAATTTCAGAGCCCGCTACTCTTGGCGACCACGTTATCCACATTTCCATATTATTTTTAATCATTTATCCATCTCTTGTATTTTCTCTCTTTGATTTCCTCCCACATGACCCGAACCATCTCTCTGGCGACCAAGTGACGCCAAAGGTTGAATGTTTGGAGATCAATGTAAGTGTGGGGTGGATCCCTTTTAACATTTGTGGTGCCAACCCAGTCTCAGTGTTGACACTGACATGTGCAAATGAAGGCTCAAAATCAAGGAAAGATGCTCACCATAGCATAGAGAAGGGAGTTAGCCACTAGTGGCCAACTTTCGAGCTCCATCACTCAGGCCTAAAATCAAGAAATATTCAATAAAAAGTTTCAAGAAAAGAAGGGCTAGCTGAAATAGAAACATAGTACAAAGCACTACTCATCTCTATTTAGAGACCCTACTCAGTCTCACTAAAACTGTATTGAGAATAGATAATTCCATGACCCTCTTCTAGAGCTCCTTATGTTGTAGAATAAAAAAGTTAGAACAAGATCATAAGCAGCAACATAGAAATAAAAAGAAATAGGTAAATATCTCTAAACAAAGTTGGACCTCCACCATAGAAGAACTAGTTGGTGGTTGCACAACTACCATCATAGCCAAGGAGGGTGGATTAACTAGTGGTTGCAGCTTAGTTGTCTCGACTAGTGGCTCAGCATCTACAGTGGTGAGCTGCACCTCAACCTCCATTGGCAAAAGTTGCAACTTTGACTGATGATCGGCCTCCAACTCCTTCTGCCTTAGTTTGGCAATCTAAAAGAGACGAGATAGAAAAAACATACAAAATAGCTTAAAATGATAAAAAAATAATTCACTTTTTTCAAAATTATTTTCTAATAAGGTAGATTGCACCTTCTTAAGGTGATGCTTGTAATGTGAAAGAGCAGAAGAAAAAAGGAAGGCACTAGCAGTTTTACCAAATCATGGGGAAAGCAAAGTGTCTGATGTCGTAGGTCCTCCACTTGCTACTGGCATGTGGTCGTTGGGTGATTGACAAGCCAATGGAATAATAAAGTACAACCAATACTGAAATGAAAGGTACAACATGTTAGGAATAAAGATACATCAATCAAAGTTGCCTCAAGAATGCAACATTCACAACTTTCTCAAGTACTGGACCCTCAACCCCTCATTCCCATAAGCAAGCAAGCTAGAATTAGACACTCTATATGTCTGCCACAATGCGATGATGCTCAAGCACTCTTTTGCATCCTACGGAATGTCAAACTACCTATCCTTAATAGTGGACAAGATGAGAAAGATATAGTACCATGTTGCAACATAGACCAAGCTAAGGGAAGCACCTATGCAAGTTACAAGTGACAAAAAAAGAGCTAGTGATAAGCCAGAGGTCCACCCCAAGAGCAAAGAAGAAATGGTTGTCCTTCTTAGACATCGACAACGGACATAGAAAACCATCTAAAGGCATGGTATAGAAGTACACATGCCATTTGTGATGCATCTTCAGAAATGGGCACTTGTTGATTACCCTCTTCTCCATACCCAACATAGAAGAGATAGAACAAAGAGACTATAGAGAAGGAGCCTAGAGGTTGACATGTTATGGCAAGCAATGTCAAACTAAAAGTGCAAGCTTGCCCAGGCACCCAACAGAAGAAAGCTACCAAATGTGAGCCTACCAATGCATGCGGAAGACAAACCATCATAAAAATAGCCTGAACCAATTGTGCCAAATGCTTCCCCTACAAGATCCCCCCAATGCAAGAAAGAGGTCGAAGGTGGATCCAACTATGCTTAGAAGGATAAAAGAATGTAGAAGAAAGGCATGTAGCCATCCTCTTTAGCCTAGGAAGCAAAAGATCAATGTCCTCGCTAGCACTCTCTATCACATCAAGGGACCATTTCAATAAACCCATCCAGATGATCTTCCTACCTAGAATCATAGACCAAGTATCATTAAGGCACATAAATTCTTTCAAGAACTCTCGGGTGAAAAGATGGTCTGCAAGGATGAACATGGTCATTTCCTAACCCATGGATGAAGATGGGAGACCATGGAAGAGCCCAACCCCCTCTAATATAATATTACATTAAAAAATATTGAAGAAAAAAGTATGGGTCTCAAGGTGACAGCACGCCACGAAAGCCCCTGTCAAAGAAAAATCCCAATGGTATTTCCCTACCTGCCTCACATGAGTAAGGATGACAAGCATGCCCCAATCACGAAGAAAGGCATGGGGTTGAGGTCTAAGCAATGGCACAAGGTGAGCCATCCAGTCAATAAAGCCTTAGCAATGAAGGCCAAGAAAAGCTAGAGCATCCTACATCAATAGAAATCAAAATGAGAAAGTAAGAACAAAATGTCAAAGTAAGGTTCTACCTATCATAACATCCAATCGAGGGGTGTTTTACCAACATCTTGTTCTTATGACATTTTGATAATGCCTTGAAAGTGCAACATTAGGCACTTCGGCAATCAGGGCATTTTCTTATCTAGCAAACAAAACCTGTAGAAAAGTAGAGAAAATAGGAAATGTCGATCTCCAGAGAGAAAAGAAAAGCCAAAAATCAAGAAAGGCGCATCCTTGGATCTAGGAGGAATGAAAAACCTACCACTCCTACAGCAATCCTATTCCGAATATGACCATGCACTTCGGAGAACCTTTTGACCTTCCCTAGATAGACATCTACATAAGATAATGAAGACATGGCATAGATTGCAAGGCTTTGAGAAGCAAAAGAGAGCAATGGGAAGAGTTTTCTTGCAAGTGGAAAGGTGGAAAACATTTTTGCAAAGGAGAAAGATGAGGTTCAAAAAACCTCTAAAAGAGCAAAGAGGATGGTACTAAAGCTATGGTCTAATTAACAAGCATGTGCTAAGAACTTAGGTGCCCCATCAATGGTGGCATTTGGCACGCTTTTTGCCGAGGTGTTTTAATTAAAGAAAATCTTAAAAAAATAAAAAAATAAAAAATCATAAAAATGAATATTTAAAAAATAAGGATTGACTTTTTTTAACATGTCATAATAGAATTTGCATTAGAATATTACATTTATTAATAATTAACATAAATGATATTGAAGACCATAAGTTTAAATGAAACTAGGCCTGAGAACCTCATCAACAAAATTAGTGATGACTAAGTCAAATTTTAAACTTGAGAATAAGCCAAACTATGGTTAGCAGAGACGATGGCTCCCATTTAGGGATCTTGACCCATTCAACATAGTTTATACCTTCAATTATATTCTTATTATATCTTGATTTTTTTAACCCAATATGCATAGTTCCATGCATCTTCTACATCATTTTGATGCATTATTTTATACATCACTCATATGTGTCACCCATGCCATCACACATCTCACTTCATTCCATCATAACCTCCTGTCTTTATTTCACCTTAGCATATTCAAGGATCAATGCCTCTTGGATTGCTTAAACAATGGTTTATTCAACTCCAAACTAAACTAGAGTTCCCAAAAGAACCAAATATAATTGAAGGACCTAACGGGTCAATTGGAGATTCTACTTAGTTATAATATTTTTTTTCTATTTAGTTTTCAGTATAGCCCTTCTTGGTACGTACAAACACACCACAAAGTTGGACAATTAACCGAGATAAACTCACAAGCCAAGACTCAAAGACTCCCCACACGAGGGGGCAGCCTTTCTTTTTATTTCTTCTCTCTTACCTATGGCACACCTTTTCTCTAATTGACCAAGAGAAATGGTTCAAATTAGATAATAGGGTAATTTATTGGTAATCATAAGGCATTTTCACATGTATTATAGTTGAGGGAATTCATCTTAGTGCTTACTGTTGTAAATTCTATATCCAAACCCTTGAGACATTATTATAATAATTTCTTTACAGTGTTCTTCTCCAATTACTGTAAGTCAACTATTGCTAATGGGCACATTGACATAAAGTACCCTTTTGTATAAGAAAGGATAAACAATTATCTTATATCAATTAGTTTTGTTAATGATGTTAAAATGGTTACTAATCCTATGACTATGGCCCTTGCACCTAAGGTCTTTTTAAGTCATGTAAAAAATATGGGTCATGCTGTTTAGAATTAATGACTAGTATAATTGATACATTAAAGATCTTTGTATTGTGACGATAAATGTGTTCTCTTCTATTTTGTATGGTATTTGTTAACATTTATGGTGGAAATAAAAGAACTTGTTTGTATGACATTAAAGTAGGCTCAGCTAAGTAAATTTGTTGATATTATGGTGCATGGAAAGAAGTTTATTATTGATTATGTAAAACTGTCATAATCTATATCAACAAGTTCTCTTAGCTTATGCCCCATTTGGTAACACTATTAGGTACCTCTATCAATATCAATTTTAAAATTGATATTAATAAGAACCATTAAGAAGTGTTTGGTTAATTGTATCAATTTTAAAATTTATAGTGCAAACAAAACATATTATGTAATACAAGTGTTCACTTGTATTACTTTTGATATTGATACTCTAATATTTGAAAATATTAATATCAATATTGATATAGTATCAAAAATAAAATTCTAACCAAACAGGGCATTAGGTATGAAAGGTGAATTATAGATAAACTAATGGGTATCTTTTCAAATGTGTGCACTTATGGAATTATTTTCAAAAATGATAATCTAAAGGCTATTTTAAAATATATATTTATTATTTTTATAGGCCAAATGAGAGAATGTTAGAATTATTGCATAAGGTGGCCTTATTAAAATAAAATCTTTGGTATTAACATTAAGAAGTCCATTAATGTTAAGGATATATCTACAATTCTATTAACTTAAAGACTGAGCCACGATGAGCGAACTCAATATAAAGATGAGGTTGAGTTTTGGTCTCTTTCGTATACTCACGGAAAAGGGTTTACAAGTTCCTCGTCGACTATGTGACTATACGGAGAGACATGAGAAGAGAAGATCTTGCACTTGCTTAGTCCAATACGAACGAGATATTGTTTCGTACGATTTATCTTGATGGATTCAAATATGGTTTCGCAAATCAAACAATGAGACCTACGGATAGGTAACCACCCTTCTCTCTGGTCGGCACATTTCTTAAAAGAGTTTTGTGAATTCGATTTTGCATCGGTCGGTTGAAGAAGAAAGGAGAAACCTAGGAAAGAGTACTCAATTAGTCCACCTAAAACAACTCAGGCATAACGTGTTCATAAAAAGAAAATAAGAAATGTTCAAGGGGGCGAAACTGTGTCCCAAATGGGGAAGAAACCTGTTGTGGAAGTCGTCCTATAGGTGAGAGTGAAAAATGCTACAATCAAACACTACAGGAATTAAAGTCATTAGCGACGGCTTACCGTCGTCGCTAAAAATACAAAAGCCGTCGCCATAAGGCAATAGCGACGGCTCTTCCGCCGTCGCAATACTGTCGCAAATAAGCCCGTCGCCAATTTTAATGGCGACGGCTCATGATAAGCCGTCGCTTTTAGTATTATTTGCGACCACCAAAGCCGTCGCAATTAAGTTATTAGCGACGGCTGAAACCGTCCCTCATAAAGTTTTTCGCGACGGCAGTGAGCCGTCGCAAATAAATTTAAACCCGTAATAGACATTAGCGACGGCTTAGCGCCGTCGCTAATACTTAATTCTGACCCCGGCGACACTCGCGGGGGTGCATTTTTTTTGCGACGGCTTAGGGCCGTCGCGTACCCCCGAGCGGGGGTGATTTTACGGTTTTGCGACGGCTTATAGCCGTCGCTAATACCCAATTTACGCCCCGGCGACACCCGCGGGGTGCATTTTCAGTTTTGCGACGGCTTGGGGGCCGTCGCGAATACCCGCGGGGTGCATTTTTCGGTTTTGCGACGGCCGAGAGCCGTCGCTAATACCCTAATTTACAGCCCCGGCGACACCCGCGGGGCAAGTGCATTTTCGGGTTTGCGACGGCTAAGAGCCGTCGCAATTACATTAATAGCCGTCGCTTAAAATAAGTTTAGGGACGGCCGTTAGGGAGCCGTCGCAAATAACTTACGGTTTTTAAAAAAAAAAAATTTCATTGCAATCAATTGTATTCTCGTAGCAAGACTCCGTATACACAAATAATTTGTCGGTTTGCCCTTGATCAAAGCCATTAACATTCATTCATACATAATAAACAACGACATTCTTTAATAAGAAAAATTCATATTTATAAAACGTATCATTACACAACAACTATCTCGAAATACAAAGAAATAATAAAATAGAGAGTAAACTCTCTCACTCATCCTCCCCAAAGAACGCTCATCGTCTTCTGCGTCCTCGTCATCGTCCTCCTCCTCCTCGTCCCCCCGTGCGCCTCTATAGCCTTGGGTTGGCCTCGAACTAGACGGATCTGCAGGTGGGAGCCTACTGTTTAATTGGGCTAACATTTCTTGTGTTAGCCGTGTCATCGACTCTTGGCGGTGACGTTGGGCGTCCGATTGTTGTTGGAGCGAGTCGATCATCGAGTTTTGTTTCTCGATTTGTGTAGCTTGAGCATCGACTTTGTCCACCAGCTTCGGGTAGCCCGGACCCGCGAGAGGTACTCGCACCTCCCTTTGCGCATACACCATACCAAGTGTTGCGGGTCCTGTCCTCTCCCCACATCGGATCCGTCCCGGCCCGTCTGCCGAACACGGTGATAAATGCATCCTCGGCGAGAGAATGGTACACTCGGAATTCCGAGCATCCGATTCTCTCGGGGGGCATTCATCAGTTGGCGCATCTCATCCTATATAATGTAAATATAAAGTCGAGTTGTTATATGAAATAAAAATTGTCTAATGTTGATACAAACAAACATATTGCGTACCATAACTTGATGACTTTCCTCGTTGCACCATACGAGGGATCCATCCTCTTGCCTCTTTCGTTTGGGTCATCTCGAAGACCTACGGGCCAGGTAGGATGACGCCCTTCTTTGTTTGCATTAAGAGAAAACATTATGAACACATTAGTACTATTATCGAGATATACAATAGTGAATAATAAAAAAATTATAAACTTACAAAATCAATCTGCAGTGATGAATGTTGGTTCTACCTCGCATATAAGGCATGCTCAAATTAGCCATTTCGTTTGTTTTATTCCTTTGGCTAAGTGCCTACAAACAAGTTCATAACACATTAATTTTGTTAAGACAAGCTAATAAAATGAGTTATCAAATGTGGATTACTTTTAAATTAAATAAATTATTTACCTTATTGTCGTCCCTCTCGCCATATCTCACACATATGACGCCACGCGGTCCGGATCGCATTGTGGAGGCACAACGACAAGTGCCTCCTCAGTGAGCGTCCTGTAAAATACTGTACGCCAAAATTGTATTAGTTAAAGTACATAATCGTTTACTAAAAAAATAAATATGAAATTTTTACCTTCTTCTTAAGATGACCCCTTTGTTTTCTTTGCATCTCTCCCATATGCCTTAAAATTTCCGCATCTATGGATGGTGACCGCTCAAATGTAAAATGTTGCTACAGGAAAAATACATAGATTAGTAATTTTAAAGTGAAAAAAAAACAAATAAGCTCAAGTACTTTTATTTACCTCGAGGTCTCTAAATATCGCCTCCTTCTTGTCATCTGGAAGGGTCATGTAATCATGTTGCCATAAGTTGCAATGTACCTTGTTGCAAACTCCAAGATATGAGGTGAACTCCTGGCCATTCGGGCCTACACCCGATCCTCCAATGACCCGGACGTTCAATGTCTCCCCAGGCGCTAATGTCCGCACATTATACGCCTTTGCAGGACCTCTCCCACGTCTAGCAGCTTGTGCATGCCAAAAATTTTAACACATTTAAAAATTGATATTTATAAATCTACAAAATATAAAAAATTGATATTTACCGAAGGAGGAAGAAGATGGACAGTCTGTAGGGGGCGTCGCCGTAGTAGGGCGAGTGTCAACCGCCCGGGATGGTCCACGATGGCATCGCATCTGGGAAGGTTGAGATGGGCCACGAGAACCACCGGCCTGATCGGTGGATCCACCGGCTGTCCCACTCCTCGATGTACGTCGACTCTTGCTAAATTTCTTTATCTGCAATATAATCTTTAAAATTGCGATCCGGCCTCGGGGTGGGGTGTTATGCAATTTTTCCAAGCTAACCGGCCGGTTTGCCCGATCCAAGCCGGAATCCGGCTTCGATCGGGCAAGCCGGCCTCGGGGTGGGGTGTTATGCATTTTTCCAAGCTAACCGGCCGGTTTGCCCGATCCAAGCCGGAATCCGGCTTCGATCGGGCAAACCGACCTCGAGTGGTGTTATGCATTTTCCAAGCTAACCGGCGGTTTTGCCCGATCGAAGCCGGAATCCGGCCGATCGCAAGCCGGCCTCGGGTGGGGTGTTATGCATTTTTCCAAGCTAACGGCCGGTTGCCCGATCAGCCGGAATCAACCGATCGGGCAAACCGGCGCGGGGTGGGGTGTTATGCATTTTCCAAGCTAACGCGGCAGGTTTGCCCGAGCGGAATAAACCCGGCCGTCGAGCAAACTGCCGGTGGGTGGGGTGTTATGCATTTTTCCAAGCTAACCGGCCGGTTTGCCCGATCCAAGCCGGAATCCTGCTTCGATCGGGCAAACCGGCCTCGGGGTGGGGTGTTATGCATTTTTCCAAGCTAACCGGCCGGTTTGCCCGATCCAAGCCGGAATCCGGCTTCGATCGGGCAAACCGGCCTCGAATGGGTGTTATGCATTTTCAAGCTAACCGGCCGGTTTGCCCGATCCAAGCCGGAATCCGGCGTCGAGCAAACCGCCTCGAATGGGGTGTTATGCATTTTTCCAAGCACACGGTTGCCCTGATCAAGCGGAATCCGGGCCGATCAGGCAACCGGCCTCGAAATGGGGTGTTATGCATTTTTCCAAGCTAACCGTGGTTTGCCATCCGGCAATCCGGCCGATCGAGCAAACGAGCCTCGAATGGGAAGTGTTATGCTATTTTTCCAAGCTAGCCGGCGGGTTTGCCGATCTGCCGGAATCCGCTTCGATCGGGCAAACCGGCCTCGGGTGGGTGTTATGCTATTTTTTCCAGCTAACCGGCGGTTTGCCCGATCAAGCCGGAATCCGGCTTCGATCGGGCAAACCGGCCTCGGGGTGGGGTGTTATGCATTTTTCCAAGCTAACAAGCCGGTTTGCCCGATCCAAGCTTGAATCGGCCGATCGGGCAAAGGCCGGCCTGGTGTGGTGTGTTATGCATTTTTCCAAGCTAACCGGCCGGTTTGCCCGATCGAAGCGGAATCCGGCTTCGATCGGGCAAACCGGCCTCGAAATGGGGTGTTATGCATTTTCCAAGCTAACCGGCCGGTTTGCCGATCCAAAGCGGAATCCGGCTGATCCGGGCAAGCCGGCCTCAGGGTGGGGTGTTATGCTATTTTTCCAAGCTAACCGGCCGGTTTGCCCGATCCAAGCCGGAATCCGGCTTCGATCGGGCAAACCGGCCTCGGGGTGGGGTGTTATGCATTTTTCCAAGCTAACCGGCCGGTTTGCCCGATCCAAGCCCACACCCATCAAATGATTAGTAATCAGTCTCATTGAGAGAGATAAACTAGGATTATCCCTTCGCTATTCCAAATTCTAGATATGGTGAGACCAAGCAGATATGGTGAGACCAAACTAGGATTAATCACCGAAGACGACGATTAAGGGTTTGCTTATCTCTCATATTATATAGTCGTGATTGTAAAATGGGGAAAATAATTTATGGTCTATTTAAGAAAACCAACTAAATTATTAGTGATCGATGGGCTGACGGACCTATTGCTTTAGACACTAGAGAGGGGTTCCTTTGAACTAGATCGGGAGTCATTTTCCTCTTGTATTATTTTTTGTAAGATAGTTCACTTAATGTTCTATGTTTGGTGGACAAAATGATGGGTTGGGGGGCACGCAACTTTAATCACTAAATCTGTGCTGTCATGACTATGTTGATACCAGGCAATAATATAACATCTCTCGCCTATCCTAGTCAGTTCTGCAGCCCCCCCCCCCAATCCAATACCAGAGATCATGTAAGAAATTAAGATCCACGGTCTTCACTAACTCCGGTGGATACAATATTACTTACAACTTTTTATGTCAGAATGTCATAATCAATCTTTCCTTACATGTAAGAGATTCTCAACTCAAAGCACTTGCAGAAAAACATACATATCGAGTTCTATTTATCCTCGAATTTTGGAGGCGAAACAATTTTTGAATTTTGTTCCCAAGAGTTCTTCGACCTTTGGCCATGTTTGGTAGAGAACGATGCTTTACCAATGGTGAATAATGCCATCAGGAATGAAGAACTAGATATCTGAAAAGCACATGTGTTCATCGATCATCCGTTGCCGAAGATGAATGACCTCTTCACCTCCCTCCCTTGTATTCATTCAGCCCTAGGTGCGCGAATGAAGTTGCTCACCTGTTTGCGTGGTGGGCTCCGAGGATGAATAGGGCGGCGGCGGCGGCGGCGGCGGCAGCGCGGCGGGAGGAAGCGGGGGGAGGGGGGGGGAAGAGGGAAGGTGCCGACGGGGTTTTGTAAACCCTTAATGTATTGCCGACGGCTGAAGCCGTCGCATTTGGTACGTTTAAGTACCACGGCGACGGCTCAGGCCGTCGCAAAAATTAGTCGACCGTTGAACGGGCGAAAAATATTATTGCGACGGCCCCGAGCCGTCGCTAATAACTAAGTTAGCGACGGCTATCGGTAGCCGTCGCCATTAACCCGGACCGATGGGTGTTCCGGGTGCATTTTCTAGTTTAGCGACGGCTTAGGCCGTCTCTAATAAGCGATATTGCGACGGTCTCATAGAGCCGTCGCTTATATCTTTGTATTTGTCGACGGCTTTAATAGGGACGGCTTTAGCCGTCGCAATTAACTCTTATAGAGATGGCTTAATAAAGCCGTCGCCATTAAACCGTCCCTAATAACTCTATTTCTTGTAGTGAAACAAGGTTTGACTTACTTTACCTACAGCTTCGCTTTTAACGTCTTATACACGATCTGTATGGCCGAATCCAGAGATAAACTGCGAATAAGCTAGCTACGAAATACAAAGTATCCAACAGTTGAACAAAGAAGTACTTGGTCCATGGCGCTTGAAATCAGGATGGCAATTACATCACAGAGCAACCAGTCGCATTTTCTTCACTGAAGTAGTCAGATTTGAGCGGACAGTACGGCCCGTATTCCTGGGGACAGTACGCTCCGTAGGGATAGGCGACGATGCAATGTACAGCATTTGGACATTTCTCGTCTTTTTTGTCATCTTTCTTCTCCTTTTTCTCTTCTTTCTCCTTTTTCTCTTCCTTCGGGGGAACGATCTCCGCTGATTTGAACAGCTTCCGGCGGATGAGCTTGACAACCTTATCAGGGTCGATGATGCCTTCCACTGTGCAGGTCTGGGCCTTCAGGTCCGTCTTCACGCTGTAGACGCCTGAAAGAAAGAGGGATATATCACTGTTCTTTTTTATTTTTTTTGGGTTATGCCTTAACGGTTTTACCAAATTGCCACCGTGTCCGCGAAAGCGCCCAACAAGATACCACTTTTAGGTCCATAACTAGGGGGTGTAAACCGGTTTGATTAGGCAGCGAAATCATCAGGATTCAATTTTGAATTCGAAAAGAGTAAAGGATGTTTCAATTTTGATTTTGATAATTTTAAAATTATTATATTTTAATTTTGATTCGATTTCAATTTCGTTATCGAAATCAAAATAGAATATGATAATTTTTATTCTGTTATTAAATAATAATTTTTATTTAAAAAATAAGTTAGTAATTTACATAAAATTACTAGAATTTAATATAGTATTTTAAATTATTTTTTATTATTTTATTAATTTATAGATCATAAATTATAATTTATTTGACTTTATTTTAATGACTTTTATTTATATATACTTATTTTTTATTAAAATCGGATAAAGATTCACCTGATTCCCATTCTAATTTTGGTAAGTTATCGAAATATTCGATTCTGATTCCAATAGTTTATAGGATACAAAAATAGTTTACAAACTCAATAATTTTTATTGAAATCGAATCAAATTTTAGAATATTGAATTTTGTTTACACCCTTATCTACAATCAAGGATTGGATTTGTTTGTTTAAAATATTAAAAATGCTCATGGTTTGATTTGATTTAATTTTTGAATATTTTTTAAACTAAATAAAATTAAATTAATTCAGTTTGAATAGATTTGATCCTATTGAAATCGAATTTTATTAATATATATATAATAGATAAGTCAATATATAATTTCACTCTATTTGTTTAAAATCATATTTTATTAAAATTTAGTATATATGTTTATACATTTCATTAATTTTGTTATAAAAACTCTTAAAAAATTATTTTTATAAAAAAGTATATAGATATTACATAGAACCTAAAATAAAATATTTAATTCAATTTAATTTATTCAATTTATAACTTTGGTTTGATTCGAAGAGTCCCATAAATCTAAATAAATTAATTGGTAGTTCAAATCAAACTAAATTGAAGCAAAATATTTGATTTGATTTTTTGGGTTGCACCGAACAGTGAACCGTGGTAAAAAATAGTGTAGTTTTTGTATTTTGTAGTACACTTGTTTGGGAAGTAAAACATTCTATTTTGAAAAAATGATTGTCGCAGATAGATTGCATGAGGGGAAATGGAAATCAAAACCAAAATATATTATAATTGTAAGATAATCTTAATCATTTGAGATTCTACTTTGTTTTTTTGTTTTCATGACTGTTATGAAGTTAAAACAAACAAAAACTTGTGTTTTAGAATATGAAAAACTTTATTTTTAAATAAGTGATTTTAAACACAGGAGAAAACAACTAAATCCGCAAGAAAGTTTTGTCATGATTAGAGGTGTTCATGGTCTGGTTGATTTGGTTTATGAGTATTTTTTTCTCAAATCAAACCAAACCAAACTATCTCCCAAACTAAACCAAACCGAACCAAATTAATTTGATTTGGTTTCATCCGGTTCAAGCCATATTTTATTAAGGTAAAGTTAATATGTCAATATGTAATTTCATTTTATTTGTTTTAAATCACATTCTATTAAAATTTAGTGTATTTGTTTATATATTTTATTAATTTGTCTTAAAAATTCTTAAAACAAGTTTATTTTTATAAGAAAAGACACATACATATTGTATTATATATAACTTAAAATAAAATATTTAATCTAATTCGAATTATTCGATTTAGCAGTCTAATTTGATTTGAAAGACTCTAGAAATCAAATCAAATCGATCGGTAATTCAAACCAAACTAAACCGAATCAAACTCCTAATTTAATTTGATTTTTCGAGTTGAATCAAATAGTGAACAACCCTAGTCATGACTGTGCGATCAAGTAGTGTCATGTAAAAAAAGAAAGCGCAAAACATTTTGCACGGAGTATATTTTCCAAAGAAATTTAATGGGGTGTTTTGTTGCACAATGAATTTGGTTTTATTATAATTTTATATTTATTATAATGAAATTTGTCAAAAAAATTGTTTGACCGTCGTTACAATTTTATGTTTTGAAAAAAAAATCTTCTTAAATAACCATTCACCTTTTCTATCTCGTGATTCCTCCTTTCACCTTTTTTCGTCATATATGGCACACTGTCTTTTGTTAGTACATCTATCTCTTCCAAACAAGAAGATTTTATGTCATGGATTAATTCATACTTTATTTTAAATTAAATTTTTAACATAAAAGAGTATAAAATTTATTGTGCAACCAAACACCCCCATAAAACATAGTCTACATTTTGGTTATATATATGTAAATATGTAATTTGTTTTCCTTGAAAACATAATTCATTCTTTAAGTATTCATAAATAATTTTCTTGAAATAATTTTACTTATTTAAATAGCTGTGAATTATACTACAAAATTATATCTTATAAATGTAAAAAAATATATATTAAAAAGCTATTTTTTACGGTTATTAGTTATACATCATTTTAAATTAATTGTACAATAGCATCAAACTATCAAGAATAAGTGAATTATTTTGAATTAATATAATAATTTATAAAAATATTTTTACTATAAAAATATTAAAACTAATTATCAAAATATATACGAAGTTATTCATTGTATTTGTCAAATGGTCCATTTGGATCTATGTAAGAAGTAAAATATGACTAAAGCTACTACATTCGATGTGATTTTCAAAGGACGTGAAAATAAGGCCTTTATTCAATTTCTATAAAAATATTTTTTAATTCATTTTACTTATTTTGTTGTATAAAAATATTTTTGAAATACTGGTCATACTATTTTTAACGTTTTTCCCCTGTAAAATATGTTTTAGTAGATTACATTGTATTCAATGAAATTAGGTATCAGTATTTATGAGCTTTATTTTTTAAATAAATTTTATAGAAGTGGAATAAGTGATTTACATATTTTATAAAAATATTTATTTGGTTTCATTGGTGGCATGTAAATGGAAACACATGTAAGACGTATTTACACGGTATATAATTCAATTAAACATAAAATGTAATCTATTATTTAAGTTATGTAAAAATTATTTTATTAAAAAATCTTTCAAGGTACCATATAAGTTGAAATGCCTATGTTAGCAAATATAAAAATTTATTAAAAATTTAATAAAATAAATTTTTATCTATATTTATAAATATTAATTAAATTGTTTTAAATTAATAATCTTATAAAAATAAATAATAGTTATTTTAAATAAAAAATAATTTATTTGTTAAAATAAATATTCATATATAATATTATAATAAAAGACCTTTATAGACCTGTCCCTAAAAACAGCGTCAACAGCATTTTCACGGATGCAAAAATGAGGACGTGTAATTTATTTAACGATGATTGTTTTTTATATGTAACCAAATGGGATCATTGCACACATTTCTCGGAAAACTTGAGCATGCAGCATGTTTTCGGTGGAAACAAACGGAGTCCCGATTACCTTGGTCCTACGGTGAAGGAGACACTTACCGCTTACGGCCTGTTTGACATCATAACAAAAATTGAAAACGACGATGGTCGTTTAGTTAACTTTTCTGAAAAAGTTTAGCAATAATTTAGTAACACTTTTTGAACAATTATTAACTTCTTAATGAAATGTTACTGAAATCAGTATAAGTTATTATTGAATAAAGTGTAATTCATTATTGAACCAGTTTGTATTCAGTTACAATTTAGTAAAAATACAATAATAATAATAGAATCAGTTGTGTTAGTGAACTGTCGCTCAAGTGGTATGAAGTTGTGATAGGTTCTACTTAAAAGTTAAGGGGGTGTTTGGTTGCATGATAATTTTTTGAACATTTTCATGACAAAAAAATGTATTAAAATAAAAAGTGAACCAACTCATGACATAAAATTATCATGTTTGGAGGGATGTAATTACAAAAAAGAGTAATTACCACACAAGACCAAACAAAGTGGAGGACCACAAGAAAAAAAAAAGGTGAGACCCTATTTTTTTGTTTAAGAAGAAAATTACTTTCAAAACATAAAATTGTCATGGTTACCAAACACCTCTTTTAACAAGTTTTCTTACAATTTTTTAAAAATTAAAATAAAAACCTTCATTATCATGTAACCAAACACCCCCATAAGAGTGTTTCTTTCATCCTGAGATTGAGATGATCCAATCTCAAACAAATGGACTTACCTTCAAGCCTCAACAATCGCTTCTTAACCTGTTCTTCACACTCCTTGCAATGCAAGCTGACCTTTATCACTGTCTTCTTCACCTCTGGCTGGTGGAGAGAAAGAACCCAATAATGTCAGAGAAGAAAAGAACTAGAGGGACGCAATAAGCTTGTATCCAAAAGGTCTTCCACTTTTAATTTACCTCTTTTTTCTTCTCTACCTTCTTTTCTTCCTTTTTCTCTTCTTTCTTGGGGAGTGGGGATATGAGCTCGACCTTTCTATGACTCTTCTTCTCCAGTATCTTCAGCATCTTCGCGGGATCAAAGACACCTTTGATCGTCACCTTCCCCCCTCCCACGTTGGCGTCCACCTTGTGCACACCTGCCGAGCACATCATTAAACAGTGTTAAGCCTTAACCTACAGCAGATATATATGTACGTACCATGAAGTTCTGGCACATTTGCAGGCCTGCGATGCTGGTGATCTGTTTCTTGATCATCCTGGCGCATTCCGGGCAGTGCAGGAAGAGCTTGTACTCGCCGGTGATAACTTCGTCCTTCTTGTCGTCTGCCCCCATGCCGGCCGGAGCAATGAGAAGACGATGAACCCCGAAAGGGAAGTGCGGGAGAAGAGAGCGCAGCAGGACAGATGAATGAAAATGACGCTAACCTTCTTCGGAGGCGAGCAGTCCAATCTTGTAAAACAGCTGCTGGTAGGTGGGGTTTGTTGAGGGTTGTTCGTCGCTGTCCATGGTGGCTAATCTGCAGCGCACGCACCTGCTGAACGAGTCTTCTACATTATCCTCGAGAGTCGAATTAATGAAGTCATCTCTTTTCTCGGTGCAAGCAAGTCTGCGCTGCAATATGGAGGTGGTTAACTTGCGCTTGCGCAGGCCGCTTCCAAGCACGTTTTGATCTATAACGCTGGTCAATGGAGGGAGACCTTGTGAAGGTTCAAATCTTGGGTCCCCGCCGCTCTGTCGAATGATGAGACTTGCTAGAATTGGGTCTGATCGAGCAGCAGCGGAAGCCCAGGATACCAGTTAAGGGCTCATTTGGATCCCTCTAAAGGTAAAATCACTAAAAACCGCTTGCATTTCATATGATTTTCAAATTTAAATCTTGATGACCTCATTTGGTTGCTCTGATTTTTTTAAAAAATTTATTTCTCTTATTGAATTATTTTTAAATTATTTTACTGAAATACTGTATTATAATATTTTAATTACATAATTTGTAAAAATATTATTTTGGTCTATAAAACATGCTCCTGATATTTACCAACCTAAATTCTAATCAATATAATAATTAAATATAAATTATTTTTTGATAAAATAATTAATTTATTTGATAGCATATAAAAGTAGATCATGTTAAAAGGGATTACAGGTGATAACGTTTTTATAATATATTAAAATATGATATATTATTTAATTTATATGAAAATACAACTTGAAATGCTTACGTCAGATACAAGTATATATCAAAAATATTTTTATTTAAAAAATAAGTTTTATCTAAAAATATGAATTTAAATAAAAATATTTTAAAGTAATTTAAATTTAATAAAATCAATAATATTTATTTAAAATAAAAATATTTTGTTTAAAAATATTAAAATTAAAATTAAATTTTACCAACTGTTACGAAGACGGCATCCGCTGCTTAGTAATGGATGCCGAAATCCCGATTTCGTTTATTCTCGCGTAGTTCATTTACTTTGAGTTACATTTTACCTGTAACCAAATATGACCGTGAGAATGCTTTCCGGCAAAGTATCTGCGTGCAGCCAGAATTTCGAGATAAGCAGACAGACCCTATCTTCAAGATAGAATTTCAAGATGGTCTTGGAGTTGTTACTGACATGAGCATAGCAAATTGAGACCGAATCCGCTCGGGAGACCTTTCGACTCCCAAGGGAATCCGGTCAATCTATGTCGCTGTTATTATGGGTCACCTTTCGACTCTGCCTTTGAACACCGCTAAGGTCAGCTACCTTGACCAGGATATTCAAATATCTAGGCGATGATGGGCTACGTGAGTAATTGTACGTAATGTCTTGATCTGGCATACTTGAACCGTCTGTAGTTAAGTAGTGATCGGAAAATAAATTGTGCGTAGTTTGCTGTTCTTTTAAAAAAACATTAAATATCATTAACCAAGCTGGCCAGCTAATGGGGTGTTTGGTTGCATGATAATAGAGACTTTTATTTTAATTTTTAAAAATTGTAAGAAAATTTGTTAAAAGAGGTGTTTGGCAATCTTGTCAATTTTATGTTTTGAAAGTGATTTTCTTCTTGAACAAAAAAAGAGGGTCTCACCTCCTTTTTACTTGTGGTCCCCCGCTTTGTTTGGTCATGAATGTTATGGGGTGTTTGGTTGCATGATAAATTTTTGTACACTTTCATGATAAAAAATTGTATTAAAATAAAAAGTAAACCAACTCATGACATAAAATTATCATGTTTGGAGGGATGTGATTACAAAAAAGAGTAACCACCGCACATGACCAAATAAAGTGGGAGACCACAAGAAAAAAGAAAGAGGTGAGACCCTCTTTTTTTGTTTAAGAAGAAAACCACTTTCAAAACATAAAATTGTCATGGTTGTCAAACACCTCTTTTAACAAGTTTTCTTACAATTTTTAAAAATTAAAATAAAAACCTCAATTATCATGCAACCAAACACCCCATTAGTTACTTTTTTTGTTATCACATCCCTCCAAACATGATAATTTTTTGTCATGAGTTGGTTCACTTTTTCTTTTAATATAATTTTTTATCATGAAAGTGTACAAAAAATTATCATGCAACCAAACACCCCATAAATGTTACACGTCAAAAGTAGCACACTTTTGCAAAGTATGATTGCTTGAATCTCCTTACGGGGTGTTTGGTTGCATGATAATGTGAGTTTTTATTTTAATTTTTAAAAATTGTAAGAAAATTTGTTAAAAGAGGTGTTTGACAACCTTGACAATTTTATGTTTTGAAAGTGATTTTCTTCTTAAACAAAAAAGAGGATCTCACCTCTTTCTTTTTTCTTGTGGTCCCTCACTTTATTTGGTCATGTGTGGTAGTTACTCTTTTTTGTAATCACATCCCTCCAAACATGATAATTTTATGTCATGAGTTGGTTCACTTTTTATTTTAATATAATTTTTTATCATGAAAGTGTATAAAAAATTATCATGCAACCAAACACCCCGTTAAATCCCACTTCAATAAACAAAAATACTAGGTTGTTGGGCATTACCTCAGGTGTCTAGCTTCTACGCGAGGGCCTTCGCAGCCGCGACAAATTGCTAGTTCTCCAACCAAAGAGGGATGCTCCCAGGGGTGTCAATGGGCCGGGCTTGAGTTGACCCGGCCCAGACCCACTTCAACCCATATATATGGAGCCCAAGTTCAAAACCCATGTACAAAGTCCAATAGGCTTAAAATTGTGTGAATGGGCTTTAGCCTGTTATAGCCCATTAGCCCACTTAAATTTTGTTAAACAAAAGAAAATTAAAAATTCTGTAAAAATAAAAAAATATTTGAAAATTTAAAAATAACATAGATTATAAAATCATTCATAAATTTCATAATTCGGCTTAATTTTAAATATAATAAACAAAATAAAAAACAAAAAATCTATCAATTTGTGAATTGCCATAATTTGAGAAATAAAAGATGCAATCTGAAAATTTTTGAAAAAATAAGAATTCTAAAAAATACATAAATCTGATAATTACATTGCGATGTCATCGAACCAGCAAGTGAGAACTCAAAACAAGACAAATAGGTCTTGAATAGTACCCTAAACATGTCATAAATAAATATGCAAATGAAACATTCATTTTATCATGCAACTAAACACCTGATTCTCTCTTGTTTTGTATATAAGAATAATTTATCTATAAAATATAAATAATCGTTAGAGACTTTCTTTATAAAAAAACATACTTTTCAAACATTTGATTAAGCTTGAAATCCCAATCATGAGAGAAGATGGGATGAGAACACATGCAAGAAAGAAAAAGTACGATGATTCGCGGAATTGGTCAAGAGTGTCAACTGGGCGAGTTTGGGCTTGCCCAACCCAAGCCCAGTCCAGCCCAATGCTAATAAAGCCCAGCTCAAGCCCTGAGTATCGTTGGTGGGCTTTTATGGGTTCATGATCAACAAATCTTATTAAAAGCCCATTAACCCATTGTCGGTCCGTTCCCATTAGGGTTGTAAACGGAGCAGATACGGAGCGAATATGACATTTTTGTGTCCGCTCTGTTTAGCTAGTCGAAAAATCCGTATTCGGTTCAAGTCAAATACAAATAAGGATTGAATATTATAAGTCAGATAATCTTCGGATTCGGAGCCGATACTAATAATATGAGCTTCAGAATGTTAATTAAATTTTATTTGGCTAATATATTTAACAATATACAAATACATAGAAATAAAAGTATAAAATTTAAAAATTATCATATATTTATTAAAATTAATTTAGTATACTAATATATATACAAGAATATTTAATCATATTTTTAAATATAATAATTTTAAATATATAATCATATATCATGTATATATTATCAAAGATTGATTCGGGATAGATCTTAAACGGAGCAAAGTGGACATTTCTGTGTCCGCTTCGATTAACATTCGGATAATATCCATATATGGATATCCACTCCAAAGGATATCTTAAATTGGATATTATCCACCTAAATGGATACAAATTTGGAATGAATTTGAATTTTATCCATATCTATTTATAGCCCTAGTTGCCAATGTGCCTTCTATTAAAGATAATTTGTTGGCATGGAGGTTTGTCATTGTCGACAACGACTGCGATGACACACGTCCTCATTTTATTAATTAACAATGTTTCAAAATATATATTAAAACTTAAAAGTTTTTGTTTATGCAACTTCTTAAATTTTTTTAAAATTATACATAAATTTTTAATAAAAATAAAAAGTTATTATTATTATTAATTTGTTGATATACTATGTTTTAATTTTTTATGTTTTTAAATTACGTATCACATTTTAAAAATTTATATTTTAATAAATAGTAATATTAATTTTTAAATATATATTCATTTGTATAGGAATGAGATAAAATACCTAAAAACTTATTTTATGGTGAAATCAACTTTGTTTGCAATAAGGATTCACGGCCCCCACAAATATACTACGATGATAATTTTTATTTTTATTATTTTTAATATGTTATATTTATAATAAATTTATAAATTTAAATTTTATCTATTATTTTATATTATATAAATATTAAATATTTAAAAAACATTAATAAACTAAATATTTTTATATTTAATGTACTCTAATTAATATAATGTTTGATTAAAGTTTATATTTATATTATTTTTATTTTTTAACATTTTTATAAATTTTATTATTAAAAAATATAACTAGATTCTATATTGGTTGATTCAGATCAATCAAATTTGCCAATCTTAGTCGATTTGAATTGGTCTATATAGAACTGACGAAATTTGCCAATCTTGTGAGTGATGAAATAAAATTTTATTACAGTATGCAACTAAAATGTTTTTATAAATTTTACGTTTAATATTAACACACCATTGTGAGACTCCCGATCCAGACCCGGTTCTCTCTTCCTGGGCTAGAACGGCAAACGCCACTCCTCCTTTCGGTTTCGTCGGTGGTGTAGAGTTGTGGTTGCCGAGAGCCGCGGACTCCGAGAGTAAAAGACAAGAAACGATGTAAGTATTAAAGAAAATGACCAAACGTACCTAAGCGGGGAGATCGTGTTGGGAGATTATGGGTTCCGTCTTCTTCCTTTTCGGCTGGCCGAGAAGAAAGAGCTTGAAGCACTTTTATGTCCCTACAAAAACAAGTAAGCCACGAAAACAAGTGAAAGTGGATTAGAACTAAGACGATGAAGCATCTTGCAAAAGAAATGAACTAAAAATCACAAATGGAGATGGACTAACCGGATTGGGAATAACTCCCAACCCCCCTTTTATGTGTTTTTGGATGATAATAGATGATATAACTAAGCTAAATATGCATGCAAGCATGATGATCCATGATATGAAATATAGAAACAAAGTAATATTAAGAGATAAGGAAAGAAAAAGGGGTTTCGGCTCCAAAAACGGCAATCTGGAGCCCCAGGCGACCCGGCAGGGGGGTCGTTTGGGCGACCCGGCAAACGGGTCACCTGGGCGACCCCGCAGGTGGGTCACTTCCTGCACCAGGATTCGGTTTACTCCCGGATGCTCCCACGATGCTTTCGGATGGCTTTGAAAGCTTGATGACGACTCCCGGAAGCTCCTAGGACGTGGATGATGATCCTCCTTTGGATGTAGGAGCTTGAGAAGCTTCAAAATGGATGCCGCTGAAGAAACGGGATGAAGAACGTCGATTTACGGAGGTGGATGGAAGTGGGAAGCTCTCAATCTCTTGGGCAATGAAGATTGGGGGATGGAGGTAGCTTGAAACTCTCTAAAGCTCTCTCTTGGGAGTTTGGGACGTTCTCCCCCTTCTAACACTCCTCCAACCCTTGAAAAGGTGGTTAGGGGGTCCCTTTTTATAGGCAAAAGGGTCACAGGGGCATTTTCAGACATAAAAAGCACTTTTCGGAACAGCAAACAACCCGTCTACCAGGTCGCCTGGGTGACCCATCTGACGGGTCACTTGCGGAACCATAAATGCCATTAAATGCGCGTGCACCAAAAGTTGGTTGGCCGCCGTCCGGGGCCTGCTACAGTGGCAGGCGACCCGTCTCGCCTGCGTCCAATCGATTCCCATCGTCCGGACGGGCGTGCGCCGTTCGCGGGTCACTTCGTTCAGTACGTACACTGTTCTGGCGGGCGACCCATCGACCGGGTCGCTTCCCGTACCTGACAGGATTTGACGTCTCACGTACCATCATCAGAACGGACGAATTAGGAAATGACCTGGCAGACGGGTCGCCTGGGCGACCCATCAGACGGGTCATCTCCTCCCCAGAATTCGTTTTTTGGGCCATTTTCTTGGAGATCCGATTTGTTTATAGGAAAACTCGAGTACCTTCTAAGAAAACATGGATCCTAAGTTCCTCAAACAGGCAAAATTTGCGTGTCTACAACCATCACCATACATAAAGAGACTGCACAATATGCATAATTTTCTTTGTTTAAAAAGGTATATTATATCAATTTGTCTCATTCAAAAATATCAGAATTAAAATTAATACTCTAGCTAAATATATTAAATGGGCCACGATGTGCTGGCCCTGTCCAGGCCCGTTCCAACCCACCTTAGACACGGCTTTCTTGGCGGGCTCTAAAGAAAGTTCATTGGCTGTTGAAGTGAGCCCACGTCTGTTTTAGGCTGGCTACCCAACGGGCTAATGAGCCGGCCCGGCTCACTTGAAACACCTAGATGCTCCACTATCAAGAATAGAACTGGTAAAGAAGAAGGAGGAATCAATTTGGATTCGAGAGTGGACACAAAAGCATTAGATTTGCATACCTCCTTACTCCAAGGCCGCTTGCACGATGCCGGCCTTTTCTTCCAAACTAATAATATGTGATAAAAATATATGTTTTATAAGTCAATAATATATATGTTCTGACATTCTTTAAAATATTTCATTCAATTAAGTAAGTAAATTTTTATTATTATCTCTTATTAGAAACGAACATTGTAATGAAACTTTTGATTATAGGAAGTAATGATTGAATCATGATGAGATCATGATAATAAGATCAATCATTTAAAGATATGTGATCTAAATATTCCTAATCATAAGATTTTTGTGATAGAAAATCAAGGATTCAAATAGACTAATGTGTGTGATGTTTCTTATATGATGAGAATGACTAATCTCATTGTTTATTAGTGTGAAGACACTTAAATACATATACAAAAGCTCATTAATCGAATAGGTTCACTAAACTGATCGAATTATAAATCCTAAATAGTATCTTATCAAACTATCAATTGGGATTTTCTATCATCATGGTTGCATAGTTAGATCTTTGACCTGAGTCACCAAAGATACCTTATTGAGTGAAATTTGTGTTTTAATCATTGAGTTAGATCACCGTTTAGATGATTTAGTACAGTGACGAATTAGGTACAAGAAAAACCTAATGAATGTAATTGAGCAAATATCAAAGGACCGTCCACTATCAATAAGTGAGAGTAATGTCATATGAGATAGTACTCTAAATTTCTATTCAAGATAAAGAAGATAATTAGAAAAAGAATTTTTTAATTAATCTGATTCTGAGTACAAAATTTTAGAGAGTTGAGTTGGTATACTAAGGAGTTGACAGTTGATGCCTTACTCCTTTTCAACTAGAAAATTGAATGGACGATGGTTTATATTAATGCGGTAATTGATGATGGAAAAAGTCAATAGAGATAAAATTATCTCCATAACTGTTTGAAATCATGAGATGTGATATGTACCCTTCATAATCGTCAGGCTAATTAATTGATTATTAGATAAAATATTTAATTTAATTAAATAGAATTATTCTATTTTAGTTAGGCATTAACCAAATAAACTATTGGGCCTAATAAGTCTCATACATAAGGACTTATCCATAAATATAATGACAATAGAGAAATGTATGGAGATTTTAGATTTTTATAAAAAAATTTAAATTCTCTATAAATATTAATGGTTTCAACCAAAGTCTATCGAACCAATGGTGAAAGCCATGTTCTCAGCCTTCTTCCTATCTTCTCCTCTTTCTAGAAGGCTTCCATGACTGATGGAGCTCAATTTGGGAAGACTTCTCAAACTTGAAGCGAAGAGAACATGTTGTGGATGAAGTTTATGTAGATACTGTTGGATATCGGACCTTTGAACGATTTGAAGAGCTTCAGAAGTTCTTTTTCTTTCTCTCTAAGAGATTAAATGAATCTCTATCTAGTATATTAGAACTCGTACATATCAATTTTTAACTTTTGTTATTCAGATCCAATTGAGACAAGATCAACTTGAATTCATAGGAACCGTCGTTTTCGTTGCACAAAATTTTATATTACAATTCCTTACAATATGGAGATGCAAAGTCAGCTATTAGGGCCTGCTAATATTGAAAGATAACTAAGTGAAATGCCAGAAACACAGTCATGGTCTTATGAAAGAAATGTTTACATTTGCATTTGGCTCTAAAAAGTGTCTATGAGCAACTGGCAATCGACACACATAGTCCATGCTACTTATCACTCAAGAAATGATTGGCCAACCACCAAAACTCAAGCAATAAAAGGAAAGTTGACCTCAAAACTCTGAGTCAATTGTTTAGTTCAAACTATGGGTGCTCCTCCCTACTTGCGACATAGAAGGAAGCTCTAATACCCACTCTTGTTGGAGACCCCTATCCACATGACCAACCTTTTTCATAGTGGTTTAATTTCATTAATACAATGAAAAAATATATTGTAAAGAATCACACCATAGTAGTGGAAATGTAAGTTTTGGTTGGTTTTCAATTTTCGTCGTTCGATTATCATTAAGACAAGTTCTAAATGAACCCATAAGAATCGTCGCTTTTGCTACATCAAATTTTGTAGGATGATTCCTTACAGGAGGCAATGTAAATGCATGATGGGATGTTATGTAAATGAGATTAAAAATCACAATGGGATGCTATGCAAATGTAATAAGTTATGTGTTACATGCTGATGTAAAGAAACACAACTGTATTTAAGGAAATAGTCGAAGATATAAATTACATGTTACCTGTCAAGCTATCAAATTTGGGACCATCATCCCATGAATGCACAATTTTGGCTGATTAGTAATTCTTGTTATTGACCAAGCCATTATTTATTTTATTGAAGGGATTATGGAACTTGGCTTCCTTCTAAATTTATGATCTTCAACGTAACATAAGATACATATACATATACATGCATTTTTTTTATTTTATATTTTATGTGTTGTTTCCTAACTGGGCCATTAACTTATACCAATATTTGATCCAGTCCAATTAGATCTTCCATATGAGGAACTAATATCCATCTGATCTTTCAATATTTGTATATTATATTTTGATCATGCTTCAAAATCTCTAAATAGAAAAACATGAATCTTTTTATCACATAAAGGTGTTGCCATTATATAAGATTTTTAGCTCAACCTTATAGTAACAAATAATATAGGTAAGTATAAAGTCTTATTGATCAGGCTAGATGTTGATAGAAATGTATACCCTTCAAGCCAATCATATATGATATGATTCGACATTTATAGAAATATCTCATTCAATTAATTAGGCAAATCTTCATTATAAGCTCTTATTAGATGCGAATATCATAATGACGCCATTGATCAAATGCAATGATGATTAAATCATGATGAAAAATCATGATAATGAGATTGATCATCTAGAGGTAATTGATCTAAATGTTCCTAGTCATAGGATACTTGAGACGGGACATCAAGGATCTGGATAGACTAGTGTATGTGATATCTTCTCATGTGATGAGGATGACCGATCTCATTGGTCATTAGTGTGGAGACACTGAGATACACATATAGGTGCTCATTAGTTGAATGAGTTCACCGAATTGACCGAATTAGAAACCCTAACTGGTATCTTACTGAACTGTCAATCAGGGGATTCTATCATCACAGTTGCATGGTTGGACCTTCTTTGACCTGAGTCGCCAAAGATGCCTTGTTGGGTGGAACTTGTGCTTTGACCATTGTCTTATGGATCACCGTATAGATAGTCCAGTATAGCGATGGATCGGGTACAAGAAAAACCCGATGGAGGCAATTGAGCGGACAACAAAGGATCATCCACTCTTGGTAAGTGGAGTGAATGTCCTATGGGATAGTACTCTAAATCCCTGGCCATGGTAGATAGGATGATTGGAAAATAAGTTTTCCAATTGATCCAATTCTGAGTACATGATCCTATAGAGTCGGTACACTAAGGAGTTGATAGTCGATGCCGTACTCCTTTTCGATCAGGACATTGAATGGATGAGGGTTTATATCCATCCGGTAACTAATGATGGAAATGCTCAATAGAGATGAGATAATCCCCATAGCTATTTGGGATCATGGAATGTGATTTGTACCCTTCATGATCGGTAGGCCGATTAATGTGTTATCAGATAATAGATTTAATTAAATTAAATAGAATTGTTCTATTTTATTTAAGTCTCAACCAAATAGGCTATTAGACCTAGTGGGTCACACACAAAAGGACTTATCCACAAGTATAGGGGCAAGGGCATAATTTATGGAGATTTTGGATTTTTATGAAAAATTTTAAATTTCTCTATAAATACTAATGGTTTCAGCCAAACCCCCATCAAACTAAAGGTGAAAACCAGGTCCCTAGCCTCCTCCATACCTCCTCCTCTCTCTATAAGGTGTCCATGGTCGATGGAGCTCTGTTTGGGAAGAGTTCTCGAGGCCGGCACGAAGGGAGAACCTGCTGTGGATGAAGTTCGTGTGGATACTGCTGGAGACCAGACATTTGAATGGTTTGAAGAGCTTAAGAAGCTCATCTCCTTCCTCTCCATGAGATTATATGAATCCGTATCAGGTATATTCGAACTCGATTTGATCGATTTTCGATTTTCGTCGTTCAATTCTGATTGAGATAGATTCTAAAGAAATTCATAAGAATCGTCGCTTCCGCTGCACCAAATTTTTATGGACGATTTCTTACAGATACCACTGACTTCTATGGCATTTTCAAACTTAAGATGATAGGTGATATGTGATAGTCAAATAATTCTACGTAAGATGCTAGTCAAATATCTAATGTCACATCACAAATTCAAATCATATCAAGAACTCACTTACAAGCTACATCAAACTATCCTCTAAAATTATGTTTGTTCATGTCTCTCGAGTATAGAATAACTTTATTGAAGTTCTAACCTCTTTGACATCATTTGTAATGTTACGAGATATTTTAATATTAAATAATTATTATTATTAGTAACATGTGGTTAATAATATTTATTATTACATTTATCTTTTCTCTCTCTGTCTCTCTCCTTCCATTTCCTTCTTCTCCCCGAGCTAGGGCTGTAAACGGGTCGGATTCGGTAGCGGATTCACCAGAATCCGATTCCGATTCCGATAAGGGTTAAGGGGTTCCGATTCCGATTCCGATAATTTCGGAATCACTATGTTCCGATTTCGATCCGATTCCGATTCCGTTATCGAAATCAGAACTGAATCAGATAAAATCCGAAATGTATATTAAATATTAATTTTTATTCAAAAGTGAGTCAATAATTTACATATAATTAATAAATTTCGATATAATCTTATTAAAATTTTATTTTTATTATTTTATCAATTTATATATTGTATTTTATAATTTATTTAAATTTTTTATTTAATTTTATTTATATATAATTATTTTTTTATCGAAATCGGATTAACGGAAACGGAACCAACTGATTCCGATTCCGATTCCGATAAGCTACCGGAATATCCGATTCCGATTCCGATAGCTTATAGGATACAAAAACAAGTTCCAAACCCGTTAATTTTTATCGAAATCGAATCGGAATATCGAAATATCGGATTCCGTTTACACCCCTACCCCGAGCCCTAATTCTCTCCCCGGCCGCCTCTCTTTTCTTCCTCCCTCGTCTGTCGATTTTCCCCTCAGTTTATGCATTTTCTTTTCTCTCCCTGGGCGCCTATTTTCTCCCGTCATTCACTGTCTGTGCGAGAACATGGTTGCTGCTGCGTGACCTTTGCTGCCTCGGTCGTGCGCGAGTGCATTGCCTGTGCGTCACCGCCTTCGACATTGACCACCTCCATGGCCACTGTCCCCCAAAACCTAGTTATCCCGCCGCCCGCGGCCTCACGAGTGCCCACCTCGTGATCACTTTGCCATTGACTATCGTGCCCACCGACATCGCCGAAGGGGTCAACCCCTGCGCGACACGTGCCGCCCGACTGCCTACGTCACCCCATTGCGCAGCCTCACGTGTCATCCCATGGCCCCTGTCCGGCTGTCCCTTGCCTCCAAGGGTGTCACTAGGTCGGCTGGCCTACGGGCCCTCGGGCCGGGCTAACCTTGAATCGATTTATGAACTGCAGAAATAGACCTGCGGCCTAACATGGATTGTTGCTCGGGCTAAGAGTGAAGTCCATTGCCCCGTTGAAATCTTCTTACTGTAATAAATGAAAAAGATAAAAATATATGAGACCTAATTAGCTGGATATTTGTTGAGCGATGACTTTTTGATGCGAAACTTTTAGTATTTTATATCCTGTCCAAAATAATTTTGATTAATATATTTAATATTATGAAATTATATAGAATAAGATATATTTACTTTGCTTATGTTAGTATATTTATCTAAAGAGTTGACAAATTTAAATTTTGATTCTCATTACACCTTTTTTCGTAAGAATGTCTGTGCACTTAATTATGATTAAATCAAATATATAATTTTATAATTTTATCTTAACTTCTATTCAGACAAAAAAATAGGATTGTTTTTAAAATATTCATTAAAAATTATATATATGTTAAATTATACGTAAAAAAAGTATACATAGTTCATCTAATAAATTTAGAATCTTATTTCTATCTAATTTTCTCATTCAATATGTCATAAATTTCATGATTTTTTTGTTTTTATTTTTTATTATATTAATTTGTATATACTTATGTTTTATTGTATTTTAAAATTTTAAAAATGAAAATAAAATTATTTTATTTTAATTCTGATTTATTAATAAATTATGCATTTATTGATTTTTATCTAAATAAAATCAATATTTATTATATCTTCGGTCATTCAGTTGTTGTAATAATTAAATAATTTAATTAATCTTACATTTTTAGTTGGTAATATTTTTATCGCAAATACGGAGACCACCATTCATAAAAGACACATCATTAATAAGATCACTAGAAGTTATCAAATTCTTCCAGTTTGATGTTTAAGAAATTAAAAAACATATGATATATACCTTATAATATGTTAAAAAGATCGAGCCGGGCCGGGTCAGGTCAGGCCAAACTTATATATTTTTTGGGCTAGATTGCGTCAGGTTGAAACATAATACGGGCTGGGCCAGGCCGGGCCGGGCCAACCCATTATATTTTAGTCCGGGCCTTGATTGGGCCAAATTTAAACCCGGCCTGACTCGGCCCATTGACAACCCTACTTGCCTCGGCCTCCTCACAACCGCCTACCGGATGGCCGTCTGCGGCCGCCCTGGCACCGTCACCGCTGTGCGCCCGTGCACGAGTACGCACCCACTCTTTGTCGACTCCCTATCAGCAACACCTCCCCCTGTTGACCGCGCAAGTAGCGCGCAACTGCCACTTGACCGTGCCAATACCCCCTTCTCTTTATATATCTCTCTCTCTTGTATCACTTCCTATTCTTTATATTTCTTCCCTCTCATTCTATTATCTCCTCCTTATACCAACAGCTTGTTAAGAAGACCTCTCACCTCGGTTTTTCACCATCATCGCAATTGGCACATGTACATCGTCCAGTCGAATCTTTCTTAGAATTCTATGTGCCGTTCGTCATTACCATTAAGGTAGGTATCTTGACTATTCTTAGCTCTCTTATATATTTAATTAAACTGTAAAAACATTATCACGTCCCTAATTTTAACATACATAGCGAAATAATCCAACGACACGACTGGGAAAAAATTAACCCCGTAAAAACATCAGTTTAGGAAAAATGAAGACAAACTACGTCCCAGTTCATCGATTACACATTCCAAATAAATACATCACTAATGATACAATCTAAACAAAGTTAAATACCATCTAGACACAATGATCATCTAATTGCTTCTCAAAAATTGATCCAACACGTTTCTGCTGCGTTAAACCTAATTACCAAAAAATTGATAAGAGGATTAAAATAAGTATGACGACTCAGTAGACACCCCATCATCCGCCAAATCGGATAGCCAAAAGGACCTAGATGTTAATGATAGAAATGTATACCCTACAAGCCAATCATATATGATATGATTTGACATTTCTAGATATATCTTATTCAATTAATTAGGCAAATCTTCATTATAAGCTCTTATTAGATGCGAATATCATAATGAAGTCCTTGATCAAATACAATGATGATTAAATCATGACGAGATCATGATAATGAGATTGATCATCTAGAGGTATTTGATCTAAATGTTCCTAGTCATAGGATACTTGAGACGGGACATCAAGGATCCGGAAAGACTAGTTTTTGTGATGTCTTCTCATGTGATAAGGACGACCGATCTCATTGGTCATTAGTGTGGAGACACTGAGATATACATACAGGTGCTCATTAGTTGAATGAATTCACCGAATTGACCAAATTAGAAACCCTAACTAGTATCTTACCGAACTTTCTAACAGGGTCTTCTATCATCACGGTTGCATGGTTGGACCTTTAACCTGAGTCGCCAAAGATGCCTTGTTGGGTGGAACTTGTGCTTTGACCATTGACTTATGAATCAATATTTAGATGGTTCAGTATAGCAATGGATCGGGTACAAGGAAAATCCGATGGAGGCAATTGAGCGGACAACAAGGGATCGTCCACTCTCGGTAAGTGAGAGTGAATGTCCTATGGGATAGTACTCTAAATCCCTGGCCAGGGTAGATAGGATAATTGGAAAAGGAGTTTTCCAATTGATCCAATTCCGAGTACATGATCTTATAGAGTCGGTACACTAAGGAGTTGATAGTCGATGCCGTACTCCTTTCCGACCGGGACATTGGATGGATGAGGGTTTATATCCATGCGGTAACTGATGATGGAAAGGCTCAATGGAGATGAGATTATCCCCATAGTCATTTGGGATCATGGGATGTGGTTTGTACCCTTCATGATCAGTAGGCAGATTAATCTGTTATCGGATAACGGATTTAATTAAATTAAATAAAATTGTTCTATTTTATTTAGGCCTCAACCAAATAGGCTATTGGGCCTAGTGGGTCACACACAAAAGGACTTATCCACAAGTACAAGGGCAAGGACGTAATTTATGGAGATTTTGGGTTTTTATGAAAAATTCCATAATTCTCTATAAATACTAATGGTTTCAGCCAAACCTCATCAAGCCAAGGGTGAAAACCATGTACTAAGCCTCCTCCCTACCTTTTCCTCTCTTTAGAAGGTGTCCATGGTCGATGGAGCACTGTTCGGGAAGAGTTCTGGAGGCCGGCGCGAAGGGAGAACCTGCTGTGGATGAAGCTCATGTGGATACTGCTGGAGACCGGACGCTTGAACGGTTTAAAGAGCTTGAGAAGCTTATCTCCTTACTCTCCATGGGATTATATGAATCCCTATCAGGTATATTCAAACCCGAATTGATCGGTTTTCGATTTTCGTCGTTCGGTTCTGATTGAGACGGATTCTAAAGGAACCCATAGGAATCGTCGCTTCCGCTGCACCAAATTTTAATGGACGATTCCTTACAGTTAATTAAATAGGTACCCCGACCTACAACCATTATATGTCAATATAGATTAGTCAATACATTAAATATTTGACTTAATCCACATGTTTTACACCCCAACTAACACCTATAATCACACCGACCAGCACCTATATGCACCATAACATGACCTAAAAAGATGGTATGAACATATGCATAGACACCTACTATATGCTCCATAAGATGATATACTATAAGTGGGACATTTCATACATACACCCTGCAACTTCACATGGAAAAGACAAAATAAAGTACATCGCTAGACCACCTATACCATACCATGCAATAATGCACCTATCCTCTAATAAGAATCACATTCACACAAATGCACCTATCCTCTAATAGATGCACCTATCCTCTACTGTCACATCCCGGATTTAAACCTGTACAGTAGAACAAAATTTGGCGACGTAACTAGGGAAATAACCCCTAAAAAGTATATCAGTTTGGAACAAGATAAAACTAATATCATAATTCCAATGATTCTTTCTAAAATATCTTGTTAACAATACAATCTAATAAAACATATACCAATTTAAGAAATAAAGATCATAGTCATATGTCAATTGGGCTCGAAACAAATCTTGATTCCTCGCCCATCGAGTTGTCTTGGTGGACGGAACCGTTGATCAGTTGTCCCACTTTAAATGATGGGTCGAGGGTTAATCTCTCACCTGGAAAATAGCATTCAAAGAATCAATCCACCACACTTCCGTTGCACTAACCTGATTACCTGAAAATTGATAAGAGGATTAGAATGAGTACGACGACTCAGTAGACATCACATCATCCACCAAATCAGATAGCCAAACGGCACTACATGATACTTATATAGGTACCCAAACCTCCACCCATTATATATAAATATAGAACTAAACAATATATTAAATATTGTACTTAACCACATGTTTTAAAACACACCGACCAGCACCTATAAGTCGACCAACCAACTCCTATAGGCACCTAAAAATAACCTAAAATGGTGAGATAAACACATGCATAAACACTACTATATGCTCCATATGATGGTACCACTACAAATAAGACATAACATGCATACACCATGCAACACGACCTGATAAATGACAATACAAACCACACTACTAGATCACATTTACAATACCATGCAAAATGCACCTATCCACTAATGAAAGACCATATTCACAATATCATGCACTAAATGCACCTATTCTCTAATAAGATACCACATCTTTCTTATTGGCAAGGAATGCATCATCTTGCCATCTCACCTAGCTAACACTAGATCTACCATATATAGCAGTACCATATAGCTAAACGAAATCCCATAGTGCACCTAGGCAGTGGTGACACTTAGGATGCCCATGGGATCTAGGATCGAAGGATACACCAAATAGTTCTAACCTCTTCTGCCCTCGGGTCACGACTAACTACTTTGATGTAGCTCAGTCTTCTATTTACATTTAATGTATCCTACATTCAAACAACATATGTCATGTCATGAACAAACATATGCAAGATTTATGAATATAAAGTGAACCTATACACATCTGATGCATTCAATATCTATGAAAGAGATACACCTAAACATGACATATCTGTAAGCACCCGAAACGGGACACCCGCGGATCTCCCCCTTCCGGCGACTACGCTTGCTTTGGGGACTTGGTGGATGAGATGTTAGTGGTTGTGGTCGCCAGGAGCCAAAGGCTCCAAAATATGGTAGAATGAAAAGAAGTGAAATGGAGAAGTGACCGTCGTACCTTTGGAAGCGGGGAGATTGTTGAGTTCCGACTTCTCCTCTCTCGGCCGGCCGAAAGAAGAGAGCTTAGTGAGTCCTTCATCTTCGATCCGGTTGAAGCTCCGCCTCAATCGGATTTACCTAAGAATGTCCATAAGAAAACATAGAAACAAGTGAAAGGTTCATTAGTTCTAATGAAAGCATGGTATCGTGCTCAAATTTGAATTCGAACATGCAAATGAAAGGAGACTAACCGGATTGGGACGGAATCCCAACCCCTATTTTTGGTAGGTTTTTAAACATATACGAGATGCAAAATGTTCTAAGACATGCCAAATAACATGATGATCAATGCTAGGATGAAAGAGGAAGACGAAAACTCGATTAAACGGGCGATCAGAATTCGAAAATGATAAAAATGAGCTTCTGCCCTTCCTGGTGCCCTATATATAGGGCGCAAGGAGCAGGTGCCCCCTTTATGGGGCGCGTTGACCAAGTCAAAGCGCCCTGTATACGGGGCACTAAGTCTGGCCCGAACAGATTTTCTTCCCCTCTTCGCAATGCCGCTCCGGAGTGCTGGGCGACTTCCGGGACGAAGTAAGGGCTTCTCCTTGTAGACAATATGTAAATGAGGCTAATGAAAGGTGGTTTGGATGCTGGATGTAAGAGGAGAGATGGATAGAAGCTCTCAAAGTTGGAGAAAAATCATGTTTTTGGGTGACAGAAACAGGAGGTTTTTAGGGTTTTTGGTGAACGGATTTGGATCGGTTTGGAGGCTTGTGGGGGGTAAAATTGGCTTAGAGACGTGTTGTTGGATGAGCTCTAGGGTGGCACGAAGTTTGAACCCCCTCCAAGCTCCAAATGGAGCTCTATTTATAGCCCAAAAGAGGGTACTTTGGCCATTTTCGAAAAACAGTGCCACGCGGCATGGCGCCCTATATATAGGGCGCCAGCATCATTAGGTCTGTCAGGTCGACAAGATGAGTCACTGTGAGGGGTCAAATCAGCCTGTCAAATCGATTTGATACGGTGCCAGGCGCCCTGTATATAGGGCGCCTGGCGCCCTGTAAATAGAGCGCCAGGTGCCCTATATATAGGGTGCCTGGAGCCCTATAAACAGGGCGCCAGGTACCCTATACACGGGGTGTTTGGCGCGGCTGATCGCTCCATTGACCTCCCTTCGGAACGTGCCAGAAACTTGATCCGTCCGAAAAACACGATCCGCCTTGAATATTCTCTATGAAAACAAGAATTTAAACTCTCCAACTGGGCCAAAATTGCGTGTCTATAGCTTGCCTCACCTTGGCGTCGGCTTTGTAGGGGAATGATACGAATGAAGTGTAGGTGAATATAGCGAAGCGTAATGAGGCGTAGCGGAATGAAGTGGTGATGGACTGAAAAGGTGACGTCAAGGTGTAGATTTAGACACGCCCTCATTGGCCTAGTTGAGTGGAATAAAACTTTACCGGTCTCCGAGATTACCCTTTGTCTTATTGAAACCTTCCCTTTGGCTGATTGGTTAAAGAGAAGAACAGTAGTGAAAGTAAATAACTAAAATCCCACGTGGGGGAGAATTGTTACCGGCCAGGACCCGAATTGCATGGTGTGCTGGACTTGGTAGAAATGCAGTAAATTGCGGAAAGTAAAGAGGAGACAGCCAATCAACCAAGGTTGGGTTCTTCAAATTCATAAGGTTTCACTCAACAATACCGGTTCAGTTCGGCATGGAAAAACTTCTTGTTTTGATGAAATCATCGAGACACGGTTAAAATTGGGTCTTCCGGGCAGGCCAAAACCTCCTTGAAAAGTCATGGAAAAGACGGTGACGGAAAGATGATGCATGAGATTATGTGTGATGATGCATGATGTATGTTGGGTTTTAAAGAAATACAAATAAATATAGGAAAATAGTTGAAGATATAGGTCAAATGTAACGGGTCAGGATATCCGTGAAGACACCGTCGTCCCCGTTTATTTGACTTTGGCTTATCCGCGGTCCTAAAAGGTGTTTGAATCCTTCATTGATTTTGTTGAAGGTGTTCTCCGACTCAGCCCTTTCAGACCCGAGGTCTTCAACGATATATATATATGCAAGATTATGATAGAAAAATGGTTCACGCAATGATCCAGGCGCCCTGTTTATAGGGCGCCTGACGCCTTATAAGTTGGGCACCTGCACAGAATTCAAGTTTGCTCCTTCCCGAGGCAGCCTTTTGAGCTCTATAAGAAGGGGGGTCCTCCCCTTCTTTCCCCCACACCAGCTACAGTGCTCTTTGCTCTCCCTTTGCTCCGATGGCTTCCTCCTCCTCCCGTCCAACCGGCTTGACCGAGATGAAAAGTTTTTCCAAAGTGCCGTGCCATATTCGGAACCGAGTGTCCATGGGAGTGGTAGTGACTTTATTAGGCACCCCTCTTTGTTTTGTTTAAAAACCTTTTTCTGATCGAGCGGTTATTTTGCAGGACCATCCAAATTTTCCCGGTGCTCGCCGTTACGGTCAGGTGCTGTGGATAGCCCGCTTAATGGCTGCTATTAATATCCATGTGCGGACTATCCTGAGCGGGTGGGGCTTCACCGGCATTCTACTTCATGCCAATCATCTTCTCAAATATTTCTGGGACTTCTCCCTGGCGGGCGCACTTCTCGAGATGTGGCATCCCGACACTCACACTTTTGTCTTTGACTCTTTTGAATGCACTGTTCTTTTAGAGGAGGTGGAGCTATTCCTGGGGCTTCGCGCCATGCCTGGGTACGGCCAGGCCATGTTCATTCCCGTTGGACCGGTCACCGGTTTGGACTTCCTCCGTGGCTTCATGACCACCGGAGAGGCCCGGTCCATTATGGTAGGTGGCCGTATTTACACCGAGGCACTGGTGGATTGGTCCATTGGCGTGATTCAAGGCGCCGGTGACAATGAGTACCTATTGTTGCCCGGTGCCAAAGGTGTTGCTGCTTGCCTTGCCTCGATGCTCCTTTACCCGTGTGAGGACGGGTGGCTTGATCCTACATGTCTTCCTTGTATCTAGGGTATCTGGTTCAACGAGTGCATAGCCCACTCGGTGTTGGGCTACCTTTATGACGGCCTGACTTCTGCTAGCGTTGGTAGGCCCATGTACGGCAGCTTCCTTCTGTTCATGTGCTGGGCTGACTGGCACTTCAAGTTTGACGTGTGCTTCGGACCGGCCACGGCTTCCCGGCTTTTCGCTCGGAGCCCCCTCCAGCCTCTCACCCACCGTCTCTGCATGGAATACAAGGTGATGAACAAGTGCCCTTCAGTGAAGACCCGCGCTGACTGGCGCTTGTACTTTTCAACTATGAGCAGCGGCGGCTTTGTCTGTCCCACAGAGGCGGTTATGTGCCAGAATGTCCGTGCCTCTCCCACCCCAGGGGTGGATCTTCGGTTGATTACCGGTACCTCCTTCATTATCTACAACCCACATCGATGTCCTCTCCAGTTGGGCCAACCGCGGCTCAAAGTCCCTCGTCTTTCTCATATTCCGTCCGTCAAAGATCGTCAGACGGGCACGGCGGCTGATGTTGAGGAATGCCAGAGCATCCTTGCCATCTGGGGAATCTGCAAGAGTTTCTCGCCAAGTGCCTACATGGACAAAGACGAGGTTTGGAAGAGCCGGTACGTGGCGAAGCTGAGGAAACTGCGCGGTTGGTGACTTGTATCTGCCTTTGATTGTGTCCAATTGTAATCTGTTTGCTTTTGTTGTGTCCAGTTGTATTTTGTTTGCTTTTGTTGTGTCCAGGACTTGATCAGTGTAGGTCTAGGGTTTGCTTGATGTAGTTTCTTTTCAGTTGTGTCATTGTCCTGTCAGTGTCAGAAAAAAACCAAAAATATGCAAAAGGGAATTGAATATCAATGTTTTGCTGATAAATTTGTGTTTTTCATGAAGAATATTGCTTGCAGACACGTTCTAAAAATTTTGAAAATTTTGACCATGGCACTTTATATTTCCACCCTTGCACCGTTCTTCATTTCACCATCAACTTTTTCTAGGTTTCTACTGAGCGGAACCTTCTCGGGGAGTGTAGCGCATCATGCGGATTCCACAGTAAGTTTCTTCCAACTGTAAACTTGTAATTTACTTCATTATCTTCATTTTCGCAGAAGGGACCGAACCGATCCGGAGTCGTTCCAGATCAAAACGGGAAGAGAGAAGGGGGCCAAGCCCCTTCGCGCCCCCTTGATGTCTGCCTGGCGCCCCATCAATGGGGCGCCAGGCGCCCTATCAAGGGGGCGCCTGGTCCAGGCGCCCCATAAATGGGGCACCTGGTCACCAGGCCCCCGTCTTCCTTGTTTTGCCATTTTTGACCTGTTCTAATATTTTAAAATGATGCAGATGACGAAGAGATCTCGCATCGAGCGTGGCGGCGCCTCAGATGCCGCCGGAGCCTCTTCCTCCGCCGATGCTTCTTCTTCTGCTGATCCCGGCCCATCGGAGTTTCCTTCTCTCCATCCTCCTCCGACCGTCTCGGTAACCGAATCTTGACTTCTTCCCTATTTGAATTATTCATGATTGTTTGTTTCTAACATGATCGTTTGTTTGTGCAGGGAAGATCAAGTCCCGGATATCCTGGGAAATGGTCTTCCATGTCTACAAGGGGTTGAAGGATTTCCAGAAGGTACGGTTGGATGCGATGGGTTTCGGCCCATTGCTCCGCTGCTCCGCCTTCTGGGAAGACCTCCCCCTGATCCAGGCTTTGAGGGAGAGATGGGATTCCACTACCCATTCCTTCCTCTTCCCCTGGGGGCATATGGTCCCTACCTTGGAGGATGTTTCCCGGATCACGGGTCTTCGTGTCCATGGTCGTGCCATCACCGGCAAGACCTACCGCGATTACTCAGCCATGGTTTGGGACTTTCTGGGCCATCCGGTCCCACACTGCCCCGGTGGACTGCGCGTTATGAAGCGCACAGTCGTCGGGAACTTGCTCGGTCTGGGCAACGCCAGTGTGGGTAAGGATGACCTGGTGGCGGATGTACTCGACACATTGACGAAACGCGTCGAGCGCTACTTGGTCGGTGAGGAGGGCACCGTCGAGGCCGACCAGGATCTCCGCCGGTTCCTTCTCTTCTTCCTCACCCGCCTTCTTCTGGCCTCGAAGACGGACAAGGTGCACTTGCGGTTCCTCCCCTTTCTTGCTGACCTGTCGAAGGTCGGTGAGTATGCGTGGGGTGCCGCCATGTTGGCCCATATGTTCTCCTCGCTGGCGATGGAGAGCGGTCCGGTTTCAGTAGCCGGCTTCACTATGTTCCTTCAGGTATGCCTTGCTCCTTTGTCCATCATTAAATTTGCCTTATCTTTTGGTGACTAACTGAGCTTTCATTGACAGGTATGGAGTTACTACCACATCCCCCTGGGTCGTGCCTTGCTGAAGGCTGACCCTGAGTACCCTCTTATTGGCAGCTGGATTGCCACTCGGTCTGCTTCTTCCCATCCTTACCAGGTGGAGAACCTGAGGAGGCAACTGCTCTGCTTCCCTCACCATGAGGTATTCTGTTACTTTTCTCCTTCTTAGCTTTTGGTTCTTCTTGTTTACTGTCTTGCCTTGCTTTTTCAGGTGGTCTGGTGCCCATATTCAGACCTTCACTTGGATCGGCAGCCGTGGGTATCAGGGGGTCGTCCGGCTTTTGGTCGTGACACCTTCTTGATCTGCCAGAACGAGATGGAGCCACTGTGGGTTCGCCTCACGATGCGCTCATTGGGGCTTCACCAGGAGTGGGTGGATCTCCCACCTTACCCACGACTGGGTCGTTCTACCCGCGGTCTGATCCAGGAGATCGACTAGAAGAAGGAGGGCCAATTTCCTGTTCGGATCTGGAAGAGGGGTGGCACTCCAGTGACTTCCAGTGCTTCTGACAGTGACGACTATCTGCGTCGCTACATGGCGACATTTGCCCACCTTTTCACTGAGGGTGGAGATGTACGTACTTGTTGTTTTCACCACTGTTCTTCCTTTGCTTTGATGTCTAACTGTATGTTGCTTTCAGAGTATTCAAGCGGAGCTGTCTCGCTTGAGGGCGGGGACAGCATCTTTGGAGGCCGAGTTGGAGCGACAGGTACTTTCTTTGCTTTGTACACCTCTATTGCTTGTCAACTGATCTTTCTCTTTTCTTTCTTTCAGCGACGTCGCTACCGAGGTGCCCGTCGAGCTGCGCGGGCGTGATGATGAGGTAACACTCTTTATTTTTCTTTAATTCCTTGAGTGAATGTTGTTAATCGTTTCCTCTCGCTTCTTTTCGGATCTCTCGGCTCCGCGAGCGCGTGGCCAAGCCGGAGTTGGGTTCCCATCCGGCGGCCCCCGAGCCGACGATTTTTGACGAGCCTTCAGAGCCTCCCTTTGAGCCGTTCGACTTCGGCCAGCCCACGGGTCCCGAGCTACCTCCTCACCACTTGCCGGTCGACCCTCCTTCCTTCATTCCTACCGATCCCGGGAGAAGTTCTTCAGAGACGGGCTTTCTTCTTGAGGTGATTACTGTTTCTTCCTTATGCTGTCTTCCTCCTTTATTTGTCTTGCTAATCTTCTTTTCTTTTCTTGCAGATTGCCCAGCTGAAGGAACGGGTGGAGGCCCTTACTACTGAGGTGAATTTCCTTGATTTTATTCTATTTCATTTTGCTTGATTCTAACATTTTTCTTTTGTAGAACAAGGATCTTTGGGCGAGGATCTCCGACCTTTCTGCAGGGGGTGTTCCGCCTTCTACTGGTGATCCCTCAGGTTTTCAGGACAAGGTATATAACTTTCTGCTTTGCTTGTCATCATTTTCTTTCTTTCCTGACATTTTTCCGGTAGGTGATGGAGCTACAGAGGGAGCTCGGGCTCGATCCCCTCGTAGGCATTCCGGATCCTGGTCCTTCTACTTCCGAGGTGCGATGTTTTTATTGTGATTTTAAACCGGGAATTCTTGGACTGACGCTTCTTTTGGCTTTTACAGACTGCTCAGAGGATAGAGGAGTTGACACAGGAGGTACTTGTTTGATTCTTTTCCTTAAACTGCTTTTTTGTGTAGCTGATGCATTTCTTTGTCACCTTGTAGGTCGGGAGACTGGAGGCCCGCGTGGTCGAGTTGTCACGACCAGAGTCCGAGCAGCTTCTTCTTCTTCGCCTTGAGCACTCCAGAGAGCTCAATCGGGTAGAGGCAGAGCATTGTCAGCTGATGATGCAGGCGTTGCAGTCTTGATCTCGGAGCCACTCCCACCGCTCCGACTCTCGTGGGACCACGCTGAGGGGACCTACACACTCGGGTTCCTCACAGACCAGTAGTCATAGGAGGAGAGGTGAGGAGAGACTTGCCATGCCACCTCCGGGTGATCAGGCTCCAGCAGAGGGAGGCGGCGATTTGTGATGTGCCGGCCCCTTCTATCTTTGATGTACTTTCCTTTTCATAGTGATAGTTGTTGACTTCTTTTCCTGACTCCCTGTGTTTACTCAAAAGGCGATTAGAACTTTATTTAGGCTTAGTCCCTTGCGAGAAAAGAGCGAAACTGCCTTAATCTTTTGTCAAGGGACATAGGCCTTATCAAGGTAAAATAACGGAAAAATATAAGTATGCACAAAAGGAAACATGAAAGACTGAAATTAAATATGAATGCAAAGGCAACTAGTCAATTAGGAAGCAAATTTTTTTAGGTGTTTTGGAATTTTTGATTTGTTTGGGTTTTGATAGTTTTATAATGTTTTTGATGTTTTTGGATTTTTTATGATTTTTTGGTGTTTTGCATATTCTCTTTTTAGGATTTTTGACTTCATAGATTTGTTTGGTATTTTTTGAAATATTTGATTTTTTTGTTTGGTGTGGGGGACACGATTATCTCATCCTTTGCTTTGCTTGTTATAGGTGCCTCTCATTGTTACCTAAGGGTTAAGAGTAGGCATCACGTGTAAGAGAGTGCCTAGTCCGAGTTCTTCTGACCTTCTGCCTTCGATAGGCTATGGCTCTTCTTGGCCCTAGTCAGTCAACCCTATCCTTTGAGGTTAAAAAAGGAAGATGATTGGCGGTAAGTCCTTAGTAGAATTCAGGGATGTCGAACTTGTTTCTCTACTAATACCCACATTACCCGTTCGGGTTTTGGCCTCTTTGGGTCTTTCCTTCTAGCCCATTTTCTTTGATGGCCCACATTCAGACAGGTCTTTCTTCTTTTTTGCTTGATTTTGACCTGAGGGGTCATTGCCCATCTTTTGGAGCCTTTTTCTTTTTGGACTTTTGTGGGTACTCATTCAGACAGGTCTATTCTTTTGCTGACCTGAGGGGTCATTGCCCATCTCTTGGCACCTTTTCTTTTAAGAAGTCAGACCTTCAGAGGCATTTTCCAACTAAGGCAATGGGCATTTTCGATACTCCTCATTCTAACCCCTTTTATCTATTCTGGACCGAAACAAAAAGAGAATGAGATTAGGTTGACCTTCCTTTGCCAAGCGTTGCCTAACTTTCTCTTTGACTTCCGATCATCGGATCTCAAGACTAGACGTGTAGTGTGTGCAGTATGATGCCTATCCTTATTTCCCTAAGTGACAAGTTGGTGCACCGAACAAGCAAGCGTTAGATGTTATCATTATCCTTCACACCTTTGGATTTTACAGATTTTTTTTGTGACTTTTGTTTTTAAGGGAAATATTTTTTGAGGTATACACCATTCCAGGGATGAGTTAGTTCTTCTCCTTCGGCATTAGTCAGCTTATATGAATTACCGGGATAAACAGCCGAAATTACATATGGACCCTCCCAATTAGGTTGAAGTTTGGAGCGGGGACTGCTCGGCTTAACGAATATTCTTTTAAGCACAACCTCACCGATTTCAAATTTTCTCTCCACCACCCTCTTCTGATAAAATCTTTTAAGTCGATTCTGGTAAGATCTAGCATGTTCGGCAGCGGCCAGCCTCCTTTCATCCAAGAGTTCGAGTTGCGCGAGAAGCGAATCTCGGCGTTCATCCATCGGGATATCTCGATCGATCTGGACTCGGAGGGATGGAATGATTACTTCGTATGGAACTACCGCCTCCATCCCAAATGCCAAGGCATAGGGGTCTGACCCATTGGGGTTCGAATAGAAGTGCGGTAGGCCCATAGAGCATCAACTAACTTATCTGGCCAGTCTGCGAACTTGCTAGACTCACAGGTCTTCTTAATGATTTTTATCAGGGTTTTATTGGTGGCTTCTGCTTGACCATTGCCTTGAGGATAATATGGAGATGAATGATGCAATCTGATGCAATACCTGTTGCAAAGGTCACGCAGTTCCTGGGAGATGAATTGCGGTCCATTGTCGGTGATGATGTCGCCTGGGATCCCGAATCTGGCAATGATGTTGCGCTTGATGAAGGTGCAGACTGTTGATGCCTTGATCTCCACGTATGCTTCCACTTCCGCCCACTTGGTAAAGTACTCCGTTGCAGTTAGGATGAAGGATTTGGTTTTGTTTGTGGAGTTTGGGTCACCAAGGGGTCCGATGACATCAAAAGCCCACATAGCGAAAGGCCATGGGGCGTGAATCGGGTGAAGGGAAGATGTGGGAGAGTGAATCTTGTCGGCGTGAAGTTGACATTGATGACAGTGCCGGACAAAGATCGAGCAATCTTCTTCTAGAGTAGGCCAGTAATACCCTTGCCTGATGATTTTCTTGGCGAGGGCTTGAGCATTTACATGGCCTCCACATACTCTGGAGTGTGCTTCTTTAAGCACCAATTCGGCCTCTTCTTCATCTACGCATCTTAACAGAACACCGGACAAGCTCCTTTTGTAAAGTACTCCACCTAAAATGGTGTATCTCTGGGAGACCCTTCTTATGGCTTTCTTCTCTTCGGCAGTCGATCCCGGTGGATATGTCTGATCCTGACAGTAATTTGCAATCTCATGATTCCATGGTTTCTCACCCTCTTCTAATTCCTCCAACTCAATCAGAGATACTTCCTCCTTTTGCTCAATGTACTCTTTCCTTTCAAACTCTTCTTTAACCTTCAAGAATCGTGCATCTTCTACTGCCGGAATGGTACGTCGGCGGACATAGATCGTCCTAACTTGTCTACCTAGCGGGACAGATAGTGAAGATGCCAGGGAAGCGAGAGCATCGGCAAGAATATTTTGAGCACGAGGGACATGAATGAATTCGAGTTTGGAGAATAGCTTGATGTAACAGGTGGTGAGTTCTTGATATGGTCTGAGCCCGGGATGAGATGTGCGGTATTTGGCCAGCACTTGGCGGAGAATCAACTGACTATCACCGATCACCCTTAGTTTAGTGACACCATAGAAGTGAACGGCCTCCAGTCTGGCCAGCAAGGCTTCATACTCAGCTATATTGTTTGTTGCTGGAAAATGGAGCTGAAAAGCCTGTGGAATGGTGACACCTTCGGGTGACAGAAGAACAATCCCTATCCCTCTACCCTAGGAGTTTAATGCCCCGTCAAAATATAAAGTCCATAGATTGTAAGATCGAATGGACATCAATTCTTCATCGGGAAAATCCGATTGGATAGGGTCAAAGATTGGGATAGAATGATGGGCAAGATGTTCAGCGATCGCGTAGCCTTTGATTGCCTTCTGTTGGATGTAGGTGATGTCAAATTGGGAGAGAAAGCTTTGCCAGCGTGCCAAACGGTCAGTCAGGACAGATTTTTCAAGAAGAAATTTGATGGGATTCATGCGAGCAATGAGAAAAACCTTGTGGGCCAGAAAGTAGTGTTTAAGCTTCTGGACCACCCAAACCAGGGCGGCACAGGTTTTCTCCATGGTTGTATACTTCTGTTCACAAGGATCAAAGATTTTGGACAGATAGTATGTTGCTCGCTCTTTCCCTTCATCATCTATTTGTGCCAATACTGCTCCCAAGGATCCTTCCAAGACTGAGATGTATAAGATCAAGGGTTTACCGGGAACCGGAGGTTTGAGTACAAGTGGGCTTGACAAATATTTCTTTAAACCATCGAATGCCTCTTGACATCTCGAATCCCATCTAAATTCGGCCTTCGCCTTGGTTAACTCATAGAAAGGTTTGCACCTTTGGGAGTGTTGTGAGATAAACCAGCGAACAAACTGTAACCTACCAATCAACCCTCTCAGCTCTTTTAGGTTCTTTGGTGGAGGCATGTCAATAATGGCTTTGGCCTTGTTGGGATCGATTTCGATGCCCCTTTTACTGACAATGAACCCAAGTAACTTTCCAGATGATACTCCAAACACACACTTCTTGGGGTTCATTTTGAGCTTGTATTCCCTGGCTCGTTGCAAAACCCTTTTCAAAACCTCAGCATGCTCATCTTGGGTTCGAGATTTGACCACTAAATCATCCACGTACACCTCTACAAATTTATGCATCATATCATGAAATATTGCCACCATGGCCCTTTGATAAGTTGCTCCGGCATTCTTTAATCCAAAGGGCATGACGACGTAGCAGTAGGTTCCCCAAGGTGTAGTGAACAAGGTCTTCTCTTGATCCTCTTCTGCTAACCGGATTTGATTATACCCCGAGTATCCGTCCATAAATGATAGGGTTTCGTATCCAGCTGTGTTGTCAACAAGAACATCGATATGAGGAAGGGGGAAATCATCCTTTGGACACGCTCGGTTTAAGTCCCTGAAGTCAATGCAAATTCGAACATTTCCATCTTTCTTCATGACTGGGACTATATTTGCCACCCATTGCGGATAGAGGACAACTCTAATGAATTTTGCTTGGTGTAACTTATCGACCTCTTCCTTCATCTTTAGTGCTATGTCCGGGTGGAATCTCCTTAACTTTTGCTTGACCGGGGTAGCCTCAGGTTTTAAAGTCAGTCGATGCTCTACCAATGACTTATCTAACCCCGGCATATCTTCGTATGTCCAAGCGAACGTGTCTTTGTATTCTTGTAACACCCCCATTAGATTTTGCTCTTCTAAAGGGGCGAGGTTGGCACTGATGAGGATATTCTTAGGATCTTCCGGTGTTCCAAGATTAAGTTCCTTAGTCGGTTCATCCACCGTGGTTGATGGTTCTTCGAATCTTCTCAAACCGGACGCATAAGCATCAGCCAAATCCTCCTCTTCATCCTCAGTATCAGGATCTTTTTCCGATACAACCTCGTAGACCCCTAAAGTCGGATCAATATTGTCTCTCTCCTCATATCGAATTTCTTCTATCTGGATTGCATTTTCTAGATACTCCGGTAGCTTGGCACATTCTAAGCCTTTTTGAGCTAATCGATGCGTATATCTTCCCGGAACTCTCCTACCTCTTTTGTTTTGCTTTTACTGGAAACTAAACCTAAAGAAGAAGAAGGTAAATAAGGAGAGGAAGAGGAGGTGGATGGAGTGGAATTTATTGATGAAGGGCAAAGGAGATCGATTAGAGACCGGGTGGCCTCCTGATTCTAGTCATCCTTCGGAGCGAGTTGGGATGTTTCTTCGAGCGAAATTTGAGTTGAGAAGAGGACATTTTTTTTGATCTTTTTGAGAAGTACTAAACATGAATACAGAGGGGGTTTGGTTGGTTGTAGTTTCCAACGCGGGTTGAGATATTGACAGAGAGGGGAATAAATCAAGCAAAGATGGGTATCCGTCTTTGTTATCTGGTGGATCTGATGGTGAACTTATTGGAAACGGGTTTAAAGAGACGACATGGTGTGAATGCCCTGGATTCTGACTGCCAGAAGGCTCGTTGCGGAATGATTCATCACTTGACCCTTCTTCAGAAAATAACCATGACACGTCGAGATATGGCTCATCCTCCAGGTTGTCCACCTTCTTCCTCTTTGCTTGTTCTTGCGGCTGCTCTTCAATCATTTGTATTGTTTCTCTCTTGTCGAAGAACTTGTGTAAACACCCCTGGAAGTATTTTTGGCTGGTCTTTTGGCCATTATCACGTGTCCCATCGTATCCTATCCCGTTCCTTAATGTTGTCTTTACTAGCTGGATGGGTTCTGTGATACCCTGCAGTTCTTTCCCCAGCCCTCGGCCTTCCTGATATCCCAAATTCTCCATCATACGCCACCCAAGGGTTTTGGTGTCATCCTTCTTCTTTCTCCAAACTTGCCTGTGCTGCCTTCCATCCCTTGGCAGATCGAGGATTGTGAAGACCAGTTGATTTGGCAAGCCAGGAGGGAGAGTAACCAGACAATCCACGGGCATACTTACCACCTTGACAACTTGTCCCTTGAAGGGAAACTTAATGCATTGGTGGTTGGTCGAAGCTACGGCCTCCAATGCCTCAAGGTAAGGCCTTCCCAAGATAGCTTTGTAAGTTGGGTCCATATCCAAGATGTGGAAGTCAACAGTAACAACCCGGGGTCCGAGTTTGACTTCAAGCGTGACCATGCCATGGGCGGGCCTCTTGAAATTGTCATATACTGTTACAGTAATCTGTGATGGCCGAACATCCTCTTCCAGGATTCCACATAATTGTAGTGTCTCTGGTGGCAAGATATTGATGGATGCACCGGTATCGACTAGACAAGACTCAACATCTGTTTTGTTAATACTGACAGTGATACAAAGTGCATATTTTCTTGCTTCTGGTTCGGCCAATTCTTCTTTGGTGAAAGTGAGAGCGGGGTGTTCACTTTTTGGGGTTAAGACCGATGCAATCTTCTCGGGGGGAAGAGTTTCATTGACCATTACTCTTTGTAGATACTGTTGAAGAACTTCCTGATGAACTTTGGATCTTTTAATTAGCTCCAGAATGGAAATCCGTGCAGGGGTTTTGTCAAGGTGCTTCAGCAAATCATAGGATGTCCCTGGCACTGGTTCTTCTGGGTGCTTTTCTTCTTCTTCTTGTGACCGTCCTGGTTGACCGGTGTGGGGGAAAATTCTTTGAAACATGCGCCCGCTTCTAAGCACCGTGGCGAGCTGAGGGGCTATGGTCGGTGTAGCGGAGGTAGACGGAGGACTAGGTCGGATGATGGGAGGCCTAGGTAAGGGTGTGGTGATGATAGTTCGGGTTGTAGGGATGCGGGTAGGTTGTGGTGGCATGGTTGTATGAGGTGGTACGATGATGGGTCCTAATGGCGATGGTATTTGCGGAGGTTCGACCGGGCGGATCAAGGTCCTACCCGGTTGGAGTTGTACGGCTGGTGGCGTTATGGTTGGTTGTGATAGGGTGCGGATAATCGGTGGTTGGCTTCTTCTGGCGGGGATAACTCGTGGTATGGAGTGAACGGTTCGGTTATTGTGGTTTGGAGGGTTAATGCTCATGAAGGAAGCTGGTCCCTCAATTTGCCAATTCTGGCCTCTATTGCGGGGTTCATCGGTGGAGGTTAGAATAGGGTTAACCCTCTGGTTTTCTGGTGCTGTTGCGGGTGCGTGCGCGGGTAGCGGGTTCTGAATAATCCCTAGACCGGATTCTTGTTGTTGTTGTCGGATGGGTGCTCGCCGCCGCCGCCGAGGTTGGTTCTTTACCGCCTTGATGTACTCGCCCATTTGACCCCAGTCAATACTTCCCTGCTTGTGGAGATCATGGATATAATCTTTAAACTGAAAGCAATTCTCCACTGTATGCCCCGGGTATCTGTGGTACAAACAATACTTGTCCGTGTTGGCATTTTGCGGCCACTCCAGCTTTTCTCTCGGCAATGAAATCTGCCCTGCCGCCATAAGAGCATTAAAAATGTCTATGAGAGAGTATGGTAAAGGCGGGTAGTGGTTTCTTCTAGGCCCTGGTCTTCGTGGCACGTAGGTGGCGGGGGGAGGTGCCTGGTTATAGGTGGTCGGTTGGCGGGGTGGTTGAGGTGCAAAGTTTTGTACGGCCAATTGCCGGGGTTGCTGGGGGACTGGTGTTTGCACTGGTTGTTGGGGATACTGGTTTGGTGTTTGGTGGCGAAAAGGTTGGGGCTGAATCTGAGGGCGAGGTACCGGTTGGGTTTGGCGGGGATTACTGTACTGGGGGATTCTGTACTGCTGTTGGTGATTGTTGGGCGGGTTCCCTATGATATTGACATGTTCATTAGTTACCATGCCTTCAGTTACGGGCCCAGCGGTGGTGGTGGTTGTCTTTTTGGTGGTTCGGGGCCTAGGGTCGAAGAGGTTCATGATGGGAGAATCTCGGAGTTGGGTCTGGATGTACCGTGCTCTCTCATAGAGTTCGCTCATCGTGGCAGGGTGATGTAATGCCAATACATTTTTCAGAGCCGGAGTGGCGTTGGTGATGATCATCTTGACTTGTTCTGATTCTGACAGTGCATTTGTCAATCTTTCTGCCATTTCCCTCCATCTATCGGCATATCTTATAAAGTCCTCATCGTTCCTCATTTTTTCAGCCATAAGATCTGTGATTGAATAGGTAGGACCGACTCGATCTTGATATCTTTGCAGGAATTTTGCTTTGACGGTATCAAAATTGCTAGCTTCTAGGGGGTCAAGTGAATAAAACCATTCCAACGCAGAGCCCTCTAGTGATCTCCTAAATAGGTATGCCAGGGCCTTCGGATCGTTTTGCCACATGACATACTCGTAGAGAAAGTCTTTGATGTGGATGAAAGGGTTCCCATTTCCATTATATCGGCGGTAAATGGGCATTTCAGAAGGAGGAAGATGAAACATGGGGAGAGAGGGAAGGGATATTTCGGGGAGAGCTCGTGTATCAATCAATCGTTTGAGCTCCCGATATTGTTCATCCATCCTATTGATTCTGTTGAGCACAGCTTGATCAACGGAGGATTCTCGGACAAGAGGAGGGGGGAGGACAGATGCTTGATTTGCCGGCATGGCCGTCGGATAGGCTGAAGCGGCCGGGCAAGGAGGGTATATCGGGTGGTGCACTTGAGGACGTGCTTGATTGAAATGTGCGGAAGAATAGACCGGTGGCCTAAGTGGTGTGGTGTTGTTTGGGTCCGGGGGGTTCAAGATGGCCACCGGATGGGGTGAGTTTGGAATCAAGGGGCCGTTGTGAGACTGGCCCGCATCGGTGCACCGGGTTGGTCAGTTGCTAACTGGGGGGTAGAAGTATGGTGACCACCCTCGGCATGGGTGTGACTAACAGGAGATTTCCCTTTCAGGATGGCCTCAATGGCTTGTAATTGAATTGGGTCGGCACGAGCGAATGCCTCCCACAGAGCATCTGGGTGGGGTCGAGGTGAACTGGTTTCAGGGAGTATCTCGGGTTCATTAACGGCACATACGGCATCCGGCTGGAGGTAGGATTGGTCATACTCCAACTGCAACGGCTCGTACCCTTGGTCCGTCATCCCGATGACTCGCCCTGATCTCAAGTTCATAAATAGAAGGGAAAGGTGACGAAAAACACAAGAATCCCTTTTTTTAGTTTTAAAATTTTTCTCCTTTTTTCAGCTTTTGATTTTTTTTTTGAACAAACATGTTATCAAGCAAATTAACCTCAAACAAAGATTTCTTTTGGGTTTTTGTTAAGTGTTTTCAAAAAAAAAATTTGGTTTTTGGTTTTCAATTTTGATCTGCAAACAAGTGACGGCACAGACTTAGAATGATTACCGCGATTTTTTGTGTTTCAACCTTGAATTAGTGGCTTGTTAAGAGAAATAATGTCCACTCAAATAAATGGGTAGGACCTTATGCTCTCACAACGCCGAGCACTCTAAGGTTGTCACTCTTTTCACAACGATAGGTAGTAGGTACTCCGGGTTTTGGGATAAAATGGTACAACCAGCCCGGTCAGTGAAGAGGGAATCCTTCACGTCTGGGGACTTACGGAGGTCTTGATGGAAGCTACCCGGTCCTTCCGAGAGGGAATCCCCGGAGGAGGAGTTGGCAACCACCAAGAGGGGTGTTTTGGGTGTGTAGGGCTTTGAGAGGAGAGAGCCTCCCTTCTCGGATGTCCTAAGGAGACGGGCGAACCCGAAACTCCAATGCAAACTAAATGCAAGTGAAATGTCAAGGAATAAGAAGCGACCAAGAAGAAAATAAAAGCATACAATAATTAATGAGATGTTGTAGGAAGCAAGTAAACAAGACAATGATATGATATAAAATAAAATGAAAAGGAACACTTAACCTTGACTAGAAATGCTTAGCAAATTTACTAGAACGGAATTAGACATGGAAGGAAATAGGCAAGCATATTTGTTAAGGCATGAAATAAGATGATCTTCAAGATACTAAATTGAGATAAGATGATAAACAAAGCTAAAAATCAGATTGCCATGCTTTTTTTAAAAAAAGATAAAGGGAGGGCAAGTAAACTTGAAGAAAAGTAGATGATACTTCAAGGAAAGTAGTAAGCAACGTAAACAAGCAACAATGTAAGGAAATGGAAATGACTCACGTGGAAATGAAAGTAAACATGCTTTTCAAATGGACATTCTTAGGAAAGAAAATAGGATCTCACTAAAGCAAAGTCGGTCCCACCGTGGTCGCCAAAAGGTGTAAGCACCCGAAACGGGACACCCGCGGATCTCCCCCTTCCGGCGACTATGCTTGCTTTGGGGACTTGGTGGATGAGATGTTAGTGGTTGTGGTCGCCAGGAGCCAAAGGCTCCAAAATATGGTAGAATGAAAAGAAGTGAAATGGAGAAGTGACCGTCGTACCTTTGGAAGCGGGGAGATTGTTGAGTTCCGATTTCTCCTCTCTCGGCCGGCCGAAAGAAGAGAGCTTAGTGAGTCCTTCGTCTTCGATCCGGTTGAAGCTCCACCTCAATCGGATTTACCTAAGAATGTTCATAAGAAAACATAGAAACAAGTGAAAGGTTCATTAGTTCTAATGAAAGCATGGTATCGTGCTCAAATTTGAATTCGAACATGCAAATGAAAGGAGACTAATCGGATTGGGACGGAATCCCAACCCCTATTTTTGGTAGGTTTTTAAACATATACGAGATGCAAAATGTTCTAAGACATGCCAAATAACATGATGATCAATGCTAGGATGAAAGAGGAAGACGAAAACTCGATTAAACGGGCGATCGGAATTCGAAAATAATAAAAACGAGCTTCTGCCCTTCCTGGTGCCCTATATATAGGGCGCTAGGAGCAGGTGCCCCCTTTATGGGGTGCATTGACCAAGTCAAAGCGCCCTGTATACGGGGCACTAAGTCTGGCCCGAACAGATTTTCTTCCCCTCTTCGCAACGCCGCTCCGGAGTGCTGGGCGACTTCCGGGACGAAGTAAGGGCTTCTCCTTGTAGACAAAATGTAAATGAGGCTAATGAAAGGTGGTTTGGATGCTGGATGTAAGAGGAGAGACGGATAGAAGCTCTCAAAGTTGGAGAAAAATCATGTTTCTGGGTGACAGAAACAGGAGATTTTTAGGGTTTTTGGTGAACGGATTTGGATCGGTTTGGAGGCTTGTGGGGGGTGAAAATGGCTTAGAGACGTGGTGTTGGATGAGCTCTAGGGTGGCACGAAGTTTGAACCCCCTCCAAGCTCCAAATGGAGCTCTATTTATAGCCCAAAAGAGGGTACTTTGGCCATTTTCGAAAAACAGTGCCACGCGGCATGGCGCCCTATATATAGGGCGCCAGCATCATTAGGTCTGTCAGGTCGACAAGACGAGTCACTGTGAGGGGTCAAATCAGCCTGTCAAATCGATTTGATACGGTGCCAGGCGCCCTGTATATAGGGCGCCTGGTGCCCTATAAACAGGGCGCCAGGTACCCTATACACGGGGTGTTTGGCGCGGCTGATCGCTCCATTGACCTCCCTTCGGAACGTGCCAGAAACTTGATCCGTCCGGAAAACACGATCCGCTTTGAATATTCTCTATGAAAACAAGAATTTAAACTCTCCAACTGGGCCAAAATTGCGTGTCTACAATATCCATACTCATAACACTCTAAGTATGATGCTTAAACAAATGACAACATACACATATATGCACATGATATGACGACATAAAACACAATCACCTAAGTCGGGTCACGACTAATCTAGAACTCTATCTAATATGATTAACTTGCAACCATAAATATATAACATGGACTCAATCAAATTAAACATAAACTAGCAAGTCACACATACATCTAGGATATAATCGGAATAATCAATTACTATGATCACCAATTATGTTGTATGCATCTACAATGCTAATCAAATATATACAACTACAAATAATCACCACATCTAATATCAAACCGATACATATAAATAAACATTTACAAGTGGTTGATAATTAATAAATATCAAAATTAGTGATACTAGACATATTTGGGATGCCTACCTCAAAGATGACGATTAAGTAACCAAAGTTTAAAAAGATCCGGCTGGAAATGTGGACGTGGAACGGCAATGACGACGAAGAGATTGGAAAGATATTAACCTCTCGTAAAATCTGCAAATAGAGTAGGATGAGAGGGTTAGAGAAAAATATGAGAGAGAGAGAGAACGGTGGTGGGCGCACCAGAAGGGCACAATACAGGCGCGCGACAGCGGGTGCTTGCCTGGTGCACAGGTGAAGACGGCGGGGGCCGGTCGATGGCAGCCAACGCACTGCACAGAGCTGACGTGGGGCGGACAGTGGCGATGCGGTGTCTGCGGGAGGCGCGGAGGCGAACGGCTGGGTGGCCACGCGCGTTGATGCGCATGGCGTCCGCAGCTCGCGGGCGAGTGGGCGCGCAGGGGGGCTGACGGCGTCCGTGTGTGGACGACAACAGGTGCGCGATGGCGCTGCTTGGCTGGGGCCGCGAGGGCTTCATGCGGTACGGCAGCGACGTCCGGGGGGGTGACGTCGCGGCTAGCCAAGGACGACAGACAATAGGTCTCGTGGACGACGTCCGGCGGCTACATGGCACTGGCGTGGCGGCCATGCAGCGGGCTTCAACAAAGGGGATGACATCTTCAACGAGATGGCAACAAGGAGAAAAAGAGAGGGAGTGGCAGCTTCGAGTGACAGAGAGGAAAAGAGGGAGGATGTGGCGGTTAGGGTAAAAATAAGGGAAAGATTCTTATCGAGTATAAACAAGGGAAGAGAAAGAGAGAGTAAGAAAAAAATAATCTCTTCTGATTATTAAAAAAACTCAAATATTACAATTTATTCTTCTTATAATAAATTTCGTCCTCGAAATTTCAAAATCTTTCTAAAGTATCTAAGGTGATGTCATTCTTCCAAACTCATTATTCTGATTCCTTAAATTTATTATATCCACAGGATTCAAGTGTCTTATGATCTCATTCCATTTCCCATATCGAGGTTTAGAACCATTTACAATGACTAGATCATTTTCATGCAGTGATATTTCAAATCTTCAATCTGTATTATATATCAAACAAAACCTAAATTCCCATGAAACTTTACATACATCAAATGTGTCAGAATTATCATCAGATGCATTCATATTAAGATTTTAGTCCTCCTTGAAACTAGCTCATAGTGAGGCATTCAAATTTCATCTTTCATATACCAATTATACTTTGAATCCCCAAGATTATTCTCATTTCATTCTCTAATATCAATCTTATTCCAACTAAAATGGCTATAATGGCATCATGTATGCCACAATTCTCTCTGCTTTCTAATACCATTCATTTTCCAAATTCTAAATCATCTAAAGTATAATCTAGCTATCCAAACATTACAAGAAAAATTGAAATATGATTTCCCTTCATCTAATAATCATCACTCTAATTCCATTATAAAAGAGTTGTCATTATGGAGTTAAATCTCTCATCCTAATGCATACATCCAGAACATACAATTTCCAATAAAAATAAACTTTTATTAAAAGATCATTTCTAAAAAAATGCAGTCTAGCTAGTTCTTCTCCTCTTACCAACCACAATTAGAAATTCAATCCATCATCATCTAATCAACTCTAATTTTGAATTTGCAAAGTCTACTCCTAGCTAAATTATAGAACAAGATTTGAAGAGAGAATGAGTACTCAATCAAATAATCTAAACTTGGATCAGATAGAAAGAATAATTCTAGAGTTCTACATCGACAGATAATAGATGATAATCTAGATGATATATGGTCATACTCTAAATTGGATTGCCAAAAACATAAACTAAAAATAGGCATGTCTAGATAATTGTCTAACCTCTAAGATTTATACCTATTCTTCTAAGCATCTTATCTTCAATATCAAATGATTACAACCTTATGATAATATTTATATTTTCATAAATCTATTCCAAAATTTATATTGGTAATTCATTCTCTAAATTTGATATCTTCTCATCTTTCTCATACAAAGCTATAACAATTTCATTCAATTCAACACAATTTAATATTAATGTCATGTTCCCATTTAATCTCATAACTAAGCTTCACAAAATAATGATGCCATAAGATGAAGTATATCTAAAGATTATTGTAATCCACTCATCCAATCAATGTAATTATTCTTAGCCTCTATGTCATTCATATATATATATATATATATATATATATATATATATATATATATATATATATATATTCTCAAATATAATCACCTCATACCAACTATATTATATAAGTCCTCAAGATAATCAAATCTCTAACTTCCAAAATATATCTAATGAATTTACTACTTCTCACATTATTAACATCACCTAAATCATAAAGACTCAAACTATAATCAAGTATATCAACCGTAATATATTTTGTCTAAAGTTGTTTCTATCAAATCATAGCAAAGAATTTATCTCTAACCTTCATCATAAGAATAATATTTATTTGTAATCACACATAATTAGCAAATGATTCTCACTCTCAATGAGTTCTCAACCCTCCTATTTTACCAATCTATTTCTATATCTACCACTCTCACACAATACATTCTCATTTCTTCCTTAAAATAAGTTTATATTCATATTCTAATTGCTTCCAAACAATTAACAAGATATATCTCATTATCATTTTATCTCTATATAATCTAAAAGATCACCTCCAATAGACCAAGGTCCGAACTCCACATAAGATCAACCTATGAATGGTCACAACATATAATTAAGATGATCTAGAGTCAAGATTTGGCTAGATTGATCAAATAAGATATAGCAGAATGAAGAGTTCAAAAAAAAAAATTTGAGCATAAAGATGAAAGAACATGATTGAAGAGTATATAACTATAATATTAATCAATTGATAGCACCTGACCAACCCTTACTATAATCATACTCAAACCATCTTTTAATTCTCAAACTTGTACAAGCACATGAATATCTCTCCTCAAAACTTGCACTTGATCAATATTTCAACCTTAATAGCAAGAAAAAAAATCACTTATTCAAAGCAAGGTAAAATTCTCTTAATCTTACTTTAAAATTCCAAATTGATAATCTCATTCCTATGTCTCATTTTTTTCCAATCAAAACTATATAGTAGAAGCAATACTTCAATCATCATTTCACTTCAAATTTGATAAATCTAATACCAAAATCACATGTCATCCTATCCTCATACCACACATTGATATTCCATCAAAATAACATACAATGATAAATCAGATTAATCCTAGATAGACAAAATAAATCATTATCATCATCTCATATAGATTATCCAATTAGATCAATTTGAAGATTCACTAATCTATCATTTATCTATTAGTCAAATGATATCATCATGATTCTAACCATTGAATTTACCATCAATCCAAATCACTAACCATGTTAAATATGAAAATTCAAACTTAAAGTATAAACCAACCTAATAATGATCAAGCATCATATATCAATCATTCGATAATTTGATATATATATATATGTAAATCAAGAATCTTGCCTTAAGATTGATAAAAAAATTCTTAATCAAGCCAAACCACAAGATTGGCCAAACTTGAAAATCAATCATCACATATTAATTATTCAATCTAAGCTTCTAATGACTCGATCACCCTGAAATATTAAAATCGAACAAATTAAATTTGATAATCTTATCCTATAAACATAAATCCAAACTCCAAGATCCATTAAATCTGAAAATTAAATCATCATAAAATGATATCAATATTTATCCAATGTAAACCTCTAATAATCCAACATCAAACTTCTATATCATTCAATATAATAGACAACCTAAATTATTTAGTCTGCCCAAGATCAATTTCTTTCAAACATCAATTCCATCTAATCCAAACTAATATTATAAACTCGGGCTAGTCAAAAATAAACCTTAAGGCCGAGTTAATGCTCTGATACCAAGCTGTCACATCTCGAATTTAAACCTATACAGTGGAACAAAATCCAGCGACGTAACTAAGGAAATAACCCCTAAAAATTATATTGGTTTGGAACAAGATAAAACTAATATCTTAGTTCCAATGATTCTTTCTAAAATATCTTGTTCGAAATACAATCTAATAAAACATATACCAATTTAAGACATAAAGATCATCTAATTGTCTTCTCAAGAATCGATCCACCATGCTTCCGTTGCGCTAACCTGATTACCTAAAAATTGATAAGAGGATTAAAATGAGTACGATGACTCAGTAGATATCACATCATCCACCAAATCGGATAGCCAAACGGCACTACATGATACTTATATAGGTACCCAAACCTCCACCCATTATATACAAATATAGAACTAAACAATATATTAAATATTGTACTTAACCACATGTTTTAAAACACACCGACCAGCACCTATAAGTCAACCAACCAACTCCTATAGGCACCTAAAAATAACCTGAAATGGTGGGATAAACACATGCATAAACACTACTATATGCTCCATATGATGGTACCACTACAAATAAGACATAACATGCATACACCATGCAACACGACCTGATAAATGACAATATAAACCACACTACTAGATCACATTTACAATACCATGCAAAATGCACCTATCCTCTAATGAAAGACCATATTCATAATATCATGCACTAAATGCACCTATCCTTTGATAAGAGACCACATCTTTCTTATTGGCAAGGAATGCATCGTCTTGCCATCTCACCTAGCTAACACTAGATCTATCATATATAGCAGTACCATATAGCTAAACGAAATCCCATAGTGCACCTAGGTAGTGGTGGCACTTAGGATGTCCACGGGATCTGGGATCGAAGGATACACCAGACGGTTCTAACCTACGCTGCCTTTGGGTCACGACTAACTAATTTGGTGTAGCTCAGTCTTCTATTTACATTTAATGTATCATACATTCAAACAACATATGCCATGCCATGACCAAACATATGCAAGATTTATGAATATGAAGTGAACCTATACACATCTGATGCATTCAATATCTATGAAAGAGATACAACTAAACATGACATATCCATACTCATAACACTCTAATTATGATGCTTAAACAAATGACAACATACACATATATGCATATGATATGATAACATAAAACACAACCACCTAAGTCGGGTCACGACTAATCTAGAACTCTATCTAATCTGATTAACCTGCAACCATAAATATATAAAATGGACACAATCGAATTAAACATAAACTAGCAAGTCACACATACATCTAGGATATAATCGGAATAATCAATTACTAAGATCACCAATTATGTTGTATGCATCTACAAGACTAATCAAATATATACAAATACAAATAATCACCACATCTAATATCAAACCGATACATATAAATAAACATCTATGAGTGGTTGATAATTAATAAATATCAAATTTAGTGATACTAGACATGTTCGAGATGCCTACCTCAAAGATGACGATTAAGTAACCCAAGTCTAAGAAGATCTGGCTGGAAATGTGGATGTGGAACGGAAATGACGACGAAGGTATTGGAAAGATATTAACCTCCCGTAAAATATGCAAATTGAGTAGGATGAGAGAGAGAGAGAGAGAGCGGTGGAGGGCGCACCAGAAGGGCACAAAGCAGGCGCGCAAGGGCGGGCACTTGCCTGGCGCACAGGTGAAGATGGCGGGGGCCGGTCGATGGCAGCCAACGCACTGCACAGAGCTGACATGGGGCGGACGGTGGTGACACGGTGTCTGCGGGTGGCGCGGAGGCGAACGGCTAGGTGGCCACGCGCGTTGATGCGCATGGCATCCTTGGCTCTCGGGCGAGTGGGCGCACAGGGGGGCTGACGGTGTGCATGTGGACGATGACAGACGCGTGACGACACTGCATGGCGGCGACCATGAGCGCTTCATGCGGTAGGGCAGCGACATCCGGGGGGGCGACGTCGTGGCTGGCTAAGGACGGCAGACAACGGGTATCGCGGATGACGTATGATGGCTACATGGCGGCCATGCAGCAGGCTTCAACGTAGGGGACGACGTCTTCAACGAGATGGCAACGAGGAGAAAAGAGAGGGGGGCGGCGGCTTCGAGCAACAGAGAGGAAAAAAGAGAGGATGCGGCAGTTAGGGTAAAAATAAGGGAAGGATTCTTATCGGGTATAAATAAGGGAAGAGAAAGAGAGAGTAAGAAAAAATAATAATCTCTTATGATTATTAAAAACACTCAAATATTACATCTACAAAGTTTTTCATTAGCAAGGAATGCGTCGTCTTGCCACCTCAACTAGCTACCACTTGATCTATCATATATAGTTGTACCATATAGCTAAACGAAATCTCATAGTTACACCAGACTAGTTAGTCATGACCCAAGGGTAGCGGAGGTTTGTCCATATGCCACCACTGCCTAACTGGACTGTTCTAACCTCCGCTACCCTTGGGTCATGACTAACTAGTCTGGTGTAACTGTTTCTATTTAGATTTTTAATGCATCATGCATCCACATAATTATGCCATGCCATAACCAAAATATGTAAGAGATGAGATAAACCATACCATGCTATGACCAACATGCCACCAATGCAATTACCATGAGTAACCACATCTAAATAACCTATTTATGCTGCTAGAACCATAAAATGACAAGCCTAATTGAAGACTAACATGATACCACATCAAACACTCAACCAAACATAATATAAACAACCCAATCAAACTCTATCTCCAAGTTAGACCTAACATAGCCATAATCAAATTTAATATTGCTAGCTAAGATATTACTTAATCTTGTTAACCTATCACCACACCTATACAATGGGATTAACTTAGAAAGGGTAACAAAGATTAGCTAATTACATGCTAAACTGAAAAGGGATATGATCAACTAAAATCTACCAATCAACATGCTATAGACAACAAAATTAACACCCTAACACGATCTTTATTACGTACAAAAGAGAATAAGAACACTAATCATGATAATAAACCACAGCATGCAATGCTAACCCGACTAATCTGATAGAAATGTATGCCCTACAAGCCAATCATATATGATATGATTCGACATTTCTAGAAATATCTCATTCAATTAATTAAGCAAATCTTCATTATAAGCTCTTATTAGATGTGAATATCATAATGAAGTCCTTGATCAAATACAAAGATGATTAAATCATGATGAGATCATGATAATGAGATTGATCATCTAGAGGTATTTGATCTAAATATTTCTAGTCATAGGATACTTGAGACGGAACATCAATGATCCGGATAGACTAGTGTATGTGATATCTTCTCATGTGATGAGGACGACCGATCTCATTGGTTATTAGTGTGGAGACACTGAGATATACATACAGATGCTCATTAGTTGAATGAGTTCACTGAACTGACCGAATTAAAAACCCTGAATGGTATCTTACCGAACTGTCTATCAGGGTTTTCTATCATCACGGTTGCATAGTTGGACCTTTGACTTGAGTCGCCAAAGATGCCTTATTGGGTGGAACTTGTGCTTTGACCATTGACTTATGGATCACAATTTAGATGGTCCTGTATAGCGATGGATCGGGTACAAGGAAAAATCCGATGGAGGCAATTGAGCGGACAACAAAGGATCGTCCACTCTCGGTAAGTGAGAGTTAATGTCCTATGGGATAGTACTCTAAATCCCTGGCCAGGGTAGATAGGATAATTAGAAAAGGAGTTTTCCAATTGATCCAATTCCGAGTACATGATCCTATAGAGTCGGTACACTAAGGAGTTGATAGTCGATGCCGTACTCCTTTCTGACCAGGACATTGGATGGATGAGGGTTTATATCCATGTGGTAATTGATGATGGAAAGGCTCAATGGAGATGAGATTATCCCCATAGCCATTTGGGATCATGGGATGTGGCTTGTACCCTTCATGATCGGTAGGCCGATTAATCTGTTATCGAATAATGGATTTAATTAAACTAAATAGAATTGTTCTATTTTATTTAAGCCTCAACCAAATAGGCTATTGGGCCTAGTGGGTCACACATAAAAGGACTTATCCACAAGTACAGGGGCAAGGACGTAATTTATGGAGATTTTAGGTTTTATGAAAAATTCCATAATTCTCTATAAATACTAATAGTTTCAGCCAAACCCAATCAAGCCAATGGTGAAAACCACGTCCCTAGCCTCCTCCCTACCTCCTCCTCTCTCTAGAAGGTGTCCATGGTCGATGGAGCTCCATTTAGGAAGAGTTCTCGAGGCCGGCGCAAAGGGAGAACCTGCTGTGGATGAAGTTCGTGTGGATACTGCTGGAGACCGGATGCTTGAACGGTTTGTAGAGCTTAAGAAGCTCATCTCCTTCCTCTCCATGGGATTATATGAATCCCTATCAGGTATATTCGAACCTGATTTGATTGATTTTCGATTTTCGTCGTTCGGTTCTGATTGAGACGGATTCTAAAGGAACCCATAGGAATCGTCGCTTCCGCTGCACCAAACTTTTATAGACGATTTCTTACATAATCAACTCATTAAAAACTATTACAAGTCATGGGGGGTTTAAATATAGGAATTTAATGATAATAGGCACGTCAAGGATGCCTACCAGATCAATGTTAGAGAAATCAAGAACCGGTGACTGAAAAGGATACCGAACATCGACGACGCGATGCACAAATTAAACCAACTAAATGAGTTGATCCACACCACCAAAAGTGCTGGAAAGAGCGACCTGAAATTGTGGAGGATGCCATCAGATCAAGATAAAAATAAGAGAAAACATATCATCAATAAATAGGAGAGAGAGAAGAAGCATATAGGATAGAGAAAGAGAGGCTCACGGTGGATAGGGGGTGCCCAGGCGCACGTCGGCACAAGGTGGAGTGGCGCACAATAGGGAGGCCGGCTGGCCACCTAGGTGGTTGACGTCGATGGCGAGGGCGGCGTTGGCTGTTGGACGCGGGCACAACGCTGGGGCAGCATCGCGCGAGGAGGCGCATGGCAGGCGGAGGTGGCTTCTGTCGTGACGATGCAGGACGGTAGGCAGGACCGCGTGGGCAGGTGCTGGCGGTCGCACGTGGGGGCGATCGACGACGGCCGCAGGCACGGCGGTTGACTGACCGAAGGGGGGCTTCACGTGGACGTGCGGTGGCGTCAACTGGGCGGCGACAGCGCGGCTGGCAGCACACTCTCGCACAGGTGGACGTCGACGAGGCGGAAAGTGCTGGGCCGCGATGAGGAGAGCAAGACGAGGCCAACGATGGAGGACAGAGAGATGCTGACAACGAGGCCAAGGTGGCATGGGTGAAAGCGGAGGCTCTCGCGGCGCTCGGAGGAGAGAAAAAAAAAAGAAGTGGCTGCTGTTTCTGGAGGAGGAAACAGTGGAGGCGTAACGGGGAGGTGGAAAAAGAGGCAATAGTGGAGAGTAATTAGGAAGAGGTTAATTAGGATAGTAACACTTAAAGTTTAATTTAAAAAAACTATTAACTTAAATAAAAAATGATATATTACAAATATGTTAGATCATCATGATTAATAGAATATAATTAGTAGATCATTTTTATTTAATAGTATGTTTAGATAGAGTTAGATTAGCTTGTTCAACTATGTATATTTAGTTTAATTCAATTATTCATATATGTTAATTGGCATGTTAGGTTTTCTTATGATTGAACCTAGTTAATTTAGCATGTTTGTATTGCGGTGATCTTTAATATATATATATATATATATATATTGATTTGTTAAAAAGTCGATGTAAGGAGTTAAGCATTGTGATGATATCATTTAGTTTTATTTTATATAAATTATAAATAGCAAAGATTTAAAAATATTTAAACTGATATTTAAGTATGTCAAAAAATAAAAATTTATTTAATATCAAGTGATTCATTATAATTTTTTATTTTTTAAGATAACTAAGTAAAATTTTGTGTTTCACGATCTAAGAGATTAGAAATGAAATTAAGAGTTTAAATTTTTATATTAAATTAAAACAAAAGACATCTTAATACGATATATTGTTATTTTTGATATTGACATTAATTAGAAACATAATTGTGAGTATATATAAATATTAAAAATAATAGTGACGTGAAGGGATAGCTCATTCGATCTCTGCAAACTCGCGTAACACCACCACTTCATCGCGCCGGAAGGTTCCGGGCGACAGGCAACGTATGAGTGATGAGTCACCCCAAAGCCAGAAATCCCAATTCTAATTTGAAGCGCTCGTCGTTCTCTCCTGCGCTCTCCACCAAAACAAGGCAGCCGAGGTCACCGCGCCGTGGTATTGTCCAGCGGCAGCTTGACGGGTTTTCGGGGTACGTATTTATTTGACCCGTTGCGGCGCGGAAGGGGAAGAGAGGAGCCGTCCCTCTCGTCCCGCCACTTGCTCTGGGCCATGCTGCAAGTTGCGACGGCGTCGGCGTCACGACTGGAAAAGTATGACAGCGAATTTACGGCGACGGCAGAGTGCTTTAGGTCCGGTTACCTCGCCGCATCGTCACTTTCCTCTCGGGCCTCCGCTGCCGTACGAGGGCGTGGCGGGACACCTCGTACGGGTGAAGTAGGATGACGCTGCAGTCTCCAATCGGAGGATGCCGCGGCACCTTCCACTTAAGGTCCTCACGACCTTCTGTGACAAAAAAACTAAAAACATCACTCCGACGTCTTTGTGATCAATTTGATTAGAATTTTAAAATTGATGCTATGTTGATATTAATATTGATATTTTTATAAAATAAAGTATCAATTTCAAAATTGATACAAGTTGGTATTTATATTATATAATGTGTTTTATTTTTGCTATCGATTTTAAAATTAATATAATTAACTTAACATCTCTTTGTGAATATTATGAATATCAATTTTAAAATTATTACAATAGAGATGTCTACTAATATTATCAAACAGGACTTACGTGGAATACGGTGTGTAATATTGGATGTTGCGGCGTCTGACCCGATATGCCTAGTTTGCATTATAGGGTGTTTGGCAGCGTTTTTAATTTTAAGATAACCTCATTTTTGAAATCAAAATTATTTGACTTCTCAATTTTATTTTTAAAATCAAAATAGTCTAATTATTTGGTGTTTGGTAAAATCATCATAAATTTTAAAAATTAGACAGTAATGTTTGGTTATGATCAGCGACTATACGAAACTCTCTCCGACTCCTTTCGTAGAGAGAATTTGCAACTCCACGAAGACTCCCATGCAGTGTCGTCCGCCTCCCTCCCCCCGCAGTGCTCTCCCCCAGCAGCGAAGGGCCTCCCCCCCCCCCCCGCACCGTCCGCTCCCCCACCGGCGGTGCCCCCGCCGGCCCTCCCCGCCGCCGAAGCCCCCCACCGCGCTGTCCGCTCCCCCGCCGGCGGCCCTCCCACCTGCGGCGGCGTCAGCCGCATTGCCCCCCCTCCCGTAGCGGCATCGACGCCGCGGTGCTCCCCCCCCCCGCTGGCGCTGTCCGCTCCCCCCGCCGGCGCCCTTCGCATCTATTTCAAAAACAAAACAAAACTTGCCTTGGTTTTATTTTAGAAGAGATTATGTACAGAGAGTATCCCAATTTAAAAAAATGAGACAATACTTTTATGTTTAATTTTTAAAAATTGTAAGAAAACTTGTTAAAAGAGGTGTTTGATAATCATGACAATTTTATGTTTTAAAAGTACTTTTCTTCTTAAACAAAAAAAGAGGGTCTCACCTCTTTCTTTTTTCTTGTGGTCCCCCAATTTTGTTTGGTCATGTGTGGTAGTTACTCTTTTTTGTAATCACATCCCTCCAAACATGATAATTTTATGTCATAAGTTGGTTCACTATTTATTTTAATACAATCTTTTATCATGAAAGTGTACAAAAAAATATCATGCAACCAAACACCCCATTATCTCTTTTATTTTTAAAATTTAGATCAAAAAGAAAGAAAAAAATGTAGCCAAACACTCTATTAATGCCTTGTGCTGAGTTGCGTGCTGAGTTGAGTAAATTTTCGGTTATGAGATTACTTAAATCTTTAAGGCGTCGCTTGGTATCGGGATAAAATTGATGGGGATAGAGATAAATCAATCTTTGTGATTAACCCTATCTCCATTACGTTTGGTTTAATTTAGGATAAGTTTAGGGATAATCCTATCTTATGTTTGGTATGTTAACAATAAATTTGAAGATAATCTTAAAATTTTTTATTTTTATTTTTATTTTTTATATTATCTTATTTTATTACTCATAATATATTCATAAACATCTTAACCAACTTATTTGGCGCACTGATGGGGATTGGGTGGTGAGGTGGAAGAGAGAACCCTGATTCTCAAGTATTGGCGAGCGGCAAGCCGTCGGCCATGTCGCCGGATGCGGCCAAGGAGACGGCGGAGTCGGAGACCTCCGGCTTGGACTTGGAGGCCACAGAGCTGAAGCTCGCGCCGCCTGGGAGGGTGGGACGAGGCCCTTTGGGCACCATAGCCATATCCATCGCGGAGAGCGAGAGGAAGTGGGGTTTCTCCGATACCGTCTGTCTGACTTTCGGCGGCTAAGTGAGCTCGGGGGAAAATCCTTTCTCTTCCCGGCAGTTGCCGCGATGGGTTCTAAATTCTACTACTCCCGATCATGTTCATATGTTCGTCTCGTGTTTTGGTTGGGGGATTCCAGGGCATAGGTGGTGGGATGGCCGCCAGTTAGGTCGTTCCGGAAGAACGCGCTAAAGAGTTGCACCTTCGTCAAGGTGGTAGTCGATGGCGCGTCGTACCTTAGGAAGGTGGACCTCGAGAGCTACGGCGGCTACCGACAGCTGCTGACTACCCTGGGGTCGATGTTCTCCTGCTTTCGCCATCAGTGCGTGCCCTCTCCCCACCCCCCATCCTGCTTCGCCATCAGATTGCCGCCGTGGGGGAGGGAGCTCGATTGGAAGAGAGCGGGGAGAGCTCGGGGCGTCGTATCCCCTAAACATTATTTTAGGATCAAGTTAGCCCGAGTAATAAGAGGGATGAGTTATCCCCACACTTATCCCTAATTTTGTGAATAACATGTATTAAGTTAATCTAGGTTAAACTCATTTTTAAGTGTGCACCAAACAGGGGATTGGGGATAAACCGGATCTATCTTAGGTTATTCCCATACCAAACAGGGCCAAAGGGGCTGTTTGGTATCGGGATAAGTTGAGGATAAACTTGGTTTATTCTCAAAATTTTAGGGATTTATCACCAAAATTTTTTGATACAAACAAGCACTAATTGTGTTTTTTAGTTTGACGGTCGTCAATGAAATAAGTAGAATAAGAAAAAAAATACGTCACTTTTTCTTAAGGTGTTTGTTTCACTTATTCATAAAAATAACTCTTGTAAAATTATTAAGTTTCTCTTTTATAAAAATAAAATATACACAATATTAAATTTTAAACTTTCAATAAACTACAAATAAAAGTATATAAAATTTAAAATATAAAATAAAATTAATGGATAAGTAAATATTATAAAATTACATTGTAACATAAAACTATCAGATAAAATCAAAAGTCAACCAAATATGTAAATATAAACAAATAGAATTATAAATAAAGTGAGTTAAATTACTCTAAAAAATAAAGATAGAACACACATGATGTAAAATAAAATTTAATATAAAATATACACAATTCGTAGTCTATTAAAATTTTAATTAAAAATAAAATATAATTATAAAAAATTAAAAATATGATACATACTAAATTTATTATAAATACAAATTATAAAATAGTTAATATTTAGATGATTAATAATATTATTTATATATTATATTTAATATAATATCTTAGATAAAATTTGCAATAGGTTTTGGTGACAACATACTCTTTTCTTTTTACTCTCTCTCTCTCTCTCTCTCTCTCTCTCGTTTCTTTTACCTTTCACCCCACTGGGATTCGTTGATGAATGATGATGTTATGGTATGGATCTTGTTCATATGGTCTCAACAAGAGAATTCTTACAAAAAGTAAATTTTTTATTATACACCAAACTCAAATAAAATACAAACTAATGGAGTGTTTGGTTGCATGATAATTTTTTGTACACTTTCATGATAAAAAATTGTATTAAAATAAAAAGTGAACCAACTCATGACATAAAATTATCATGTTTGGAGGGATGTGATTACAAAAAAGAGTAACTACCACACATGACCAAAAAAAGTGGGGGACCACAAGAAAAAAGAAAGAGGTGAGACCCTCTTTTTTTGTTTAAGAAGAAAATCACTTTCAAAACATAAAATTATCATGGTTGTCAAACACCTCTTTTAACAAGTTTTCTTATAATTTTTAAAAATTAAAACATAAACCTTCATTATCATGCAACCAAACACCCCATAAGTAGGGAACATAACAAAATTCAAAACACTACTAATGGTCAATATAAAAAAAAGATGGAAGTGCTAACTTGGTATATTTTGGCGTTATCATCTTAAAGAATATATTTCATATTTATATTTTTCGATCCTCACGGTAAATTAGATCAAGTGACTTAAAGAATTTCAAAATTTATGAGTGGATAAAAAACAAGAATGTGAAAGGGAGAAAATAGAATTAGTATTTCTAGTTTAAAGGTTGATAGAGATAAATATTTTCATTATAAAAATGAAAACTAACGATATATTGACAAATGATACCGTCCCGCAGAGGGCGGGTGTTCCTACGTTCTAACCTGGCGTGAACTATCATCCCCTGTCGTGGACGGTCACTTTACGTGTAATCACAGCACCAGTTGTACAAGATGATGGAGACATTTTTGAGAGATAGAATATCACGACCCGGATTTTTAACGTGCACAGCGGAAGATAATCCGGCGACGTAACGGGGAAGGATATCAGTTCGAAACCAAATAAGACTAAAAATCATAATCCAAATGCATAATTCCAAACTTTACAACTTAATAACATAATAATCAAACATCTATCTAACAAATTAAATAACAACATTGAATGAGTACTCCACTAGCTCATCGGACTCAAAAACACCACTACGCTTCTGCTGCGCTAAACCTGCACTCCTGAAAATATTAACAACGGAAGGGGTGAGTCACCACAGACTCAGTAGGTCTTACACCCGAACTACCCTACTATACTAATGATTTCTATTGATATTAAATATATATTAAGCCTAAAAATCAGATTATAATACATAGAGCTTAAACTAATTATATATCTTCAATTAAGTTATTACAATGTCATTCAACTACCCCATATGATAACCAATCTCTATATGCACTGCAATCAACATATCATGCACAATAGGCTACACTAGGTATGCTCATAACACACATACACCTGACATAGAACCAAAGACACAACTAGAACACTAATATCTATTCCAAAATGCACAACTAAACACCTGTCTGAGTAAATATCATGCTCCATTTGAATAATGTAGCCACATCTCAAAACTAACACCAGATTTACCATATAGTAGGAAGTAACATATAGTAAGCTAAATCCCATAGTACCCCATAGGCAGGGGAGTACTTAGGATAAACCGCGGTATCCGGGATCGACGGATGCTCCGGATTGTTTTAATTCATCTGCTACCCACAAGACCGAATTATAGTCTGGTGAAGTACATTTCCATCACAATGCAGCTCACTGCATTAACCATATTTCACACAATGCAAGCATATAAATAACTCAGACAGTAACCACGAACATGAAATTGGCAACCCAAACATGAAATACATAGATGAACACCCATGGTTCTATGCACCACATATTTGCATACCACACCACAATCTAGCACAAACTAGATGCATATAAATAGGATCATGCAAGTTACAACCTAAACATATCAATCACATGCTTAGACAGAACTATCTATTACATAAAAGAAAATAAACTAAACTCTACCAACACTGTGCCTAATCCTTACATCGGCTTTTTATCAAATCGGGATATACATGTTTAAGGTTTATCGTGATGCAAACCTGCTAAACTAGCTAGATTTAAACATATACAAACTTATCATGATGACCAACATACATGAATAACTAATTTAATCTAAACATGCACGGTTTAAACAGATTAATCTAACTCTATCTAAACATGCTAATAACTCCAAATTGCCCAATAATTACAATCTTCTAATCCTGGTGATCTAAACATGATTCTTACGGTTTAATCAAGTATATTAGAGTGCTAAGAATAGCCGAGACGCCTACCTTAATGGCGACGACGAACGGCGCACGGAATTCCAACGGAGTCGATCCGGGTGAAGAATATGCTGCGGTCACGACGGCGATGAAAAACCAAACCGAACGGTATCTTGATAATCTGTTGGAAAAAGAGAATAATATTGAATGAAAGAGAATAATAGAGAGAATAGAAGAGAAAGAGAGAGGCGATATGAGAGAGAGGGAGGGAGGGGGAGCGATAGGAGAGAGGAGAGAGAGGGGGGATATGGGAGAGGAGAGAGAGAGGGCTACCGCGGAGAGAGGGGGGAATAGCCGAGGTCGCGGCGCGGCGGCGGCCGGGCCGCGAGGGGGGGCCGGCGCCGGTGGGCGCGCGGTCAACGCGGAAGGCGGCGGCGACGCGTGGGCCGACGCGCGGTGGGCGGAAGGCGGCGGCGACGCGCGGCGGGCGGCGGGCGGCCGCGGACGGCGGCGGCTCGCGCGGCCGCCGCCGGCGGGCGTCGGCGACGGCCGCCGTGTGCGGCAGGCAGACGGCGGCGGCGGTTGCCACGGCCGGGCGGCGGGCTGGCGGCGTCGCGGGGGCGGCACCGGCGAGTGACGCGGCGACGCCGCTGGTGCAGGCAGGGCGGCGACGATTGCCGCGGCTGGTGGCGTGGGGGAGACGAAGGTGGCAGAAGCCGGGGGAGGGTGTCGACGGGGCTGGCGGCGGACGAGGTAGGCGGGCTACGAGGGCAACGGGGGGGGCAGGCCAGGGGCGGCACTGCCGCGAGCGGGCGCGATGACGGGGAGGGCGGCAGGCGGCCGAGGCGGCTAAGGCACGCGGTTGCGCGGCAACGCCCGGGGGGGGCAACGGGATGGCGGTGCGGCGGTTGGCCGCAGGTGCGCACTGGCGCAGAGGGTGGCGGGATAGCGGCCTGAACGGGGCGGAGGCGCGCGGCGACGCCGGGGAGGGGGGTGGGTTGACGGGGCTCACGGCTGGGCGGGAGCGCACGACGGCGCACATGTTAGCAGGGGGGAAGACGAGCGGCAACGGATGTACGGAGAAAAGAAATAGTAGATGGGAAGAGGAGGGAGCGGCGACAGTTTAGGAGGATTATTAGGATGACTCGGAGGAGAGAAAACGGAAAGGAGTAAAAATAGGAATAGATAGGTGAAAGTGATAACTATACAATAAATAAATATAATAACTATTTTTAATTAAAATAAATACCCTAACTATTACATCGAACATATTATTTTTGTAATACCCCGATTATTTATTAAAAAAAAATAGTTAATAGATAATTATTTATTGTTATTTTATCCCCTTTCCTCCTTTATCCTTCCCAATTTCTCTCCCTCCGGATAATATCCCTTAACTGCCGCCTCCTCCTCCGAATCTAACTCTACCCTCCCCCTCTTCCCACTCCCGATTGGACTCTCCCCCCCCCCCTCTATTTTTATCCGGCGTGTAGCGGCACCCTCGCCTCCCCCTTCTCCTCTCCCGCGAGCGCAACCGGCCCCCGCCCTCCTTCTTCTTCTTCTTCTTCTCTCCTGTTTGCACCCACCGGGAGCCGCCGGCGCCACCCGGCCACCTGCACCATCGGCCTCCGCGCAACGTCGCCGCCGTCGGCGGCCATGCCTCCTGCGGACCGCTCGCCGTCCGGTCGTCGCGCGCGACAGCGACGCCGCCGGCCGCCCCGCCGAGCGCCGCGCGCCTCCGCATGCATGCGGGCGCACCGCCCCCCAGCGCCTCTCTCTCTCTCGCGCGGTCTCTCTCTCTCCCGTCCTCACCTCCTCGTTCGCCCCCTCTCCGCATGGCCGCCGGACCTCCCTCGCGGCCGCCGCCGTCCGGCGTTCCCTCCGCCGTCGTCGCGGTTGCGGCGCCGCCCGGCCGGCGCCTCCTCGCACCCGCCGCCGGCATCGGCCGCTGCCGCCGCGCGCGCGCCGCCAACGTCATCGCCGCCGCCGCCGGCCAGCCGGCCTCTCCACGCCACCGCCGGTCGCCGCCCTGCATAGCCGGCGCCGGCACCACCGCGCCGCAACCGCCGCCATCACCTCCGCCGGCCTCCGCGCGACAACACCGCGCGCCACCTCCCTCCCCGCGCCGCGCGGCCGCCCGCCGGCCACCCTCCTCGGCCGCCGTCCCCGCCCGCCGCTGCCCTCGCCTTGACCCCCACCCCCGGCCGTCCCCGCTAGCACCAGCCGCGCCGCCCCCGCGCGCGCCGGCCCGCCGCCGCGGCCTGCGCGCCGCCGCCATCGCTGAGCCCCCCCTCCCGGTCGCTCCTTCCTCGCGCGGCCGCGCGCGCCGCCGGCCGACGCCGGCCTTGCCGCCCTCCTCCTTCCTTCTCCTTCCCTCTTCGTCCCTCGCGCGGGTGCAACACCCCGGACACCCCCCTCCCCGCGGTTACCGTCCCGCGAGTGCACCCTCCCTTCGGCTGCGCCGTCGCCGCCGCCGGCGCCTAAGCGCCGCCGCCATCTCCCCACCGACGTCCGCCGGCCGTGCGAGCCACCGCCGCGCATGGTCCACGCGTGCGCCCCCGTGCGCGGGCCGCGCGCGCCAACCTGCACCCCCCGGGCGGTATCCCCTCTCTCTCCTCTCTCTCCTATCGCTCTCTCTCTCTTATTATCTTCTATCAAAATCCCTAATTTATTATTCTTCTTCCTCCGGCAGTTTTGAAAACACCTACCTGGCTCGATTTTCCGTCGCCGACGCAACCGCGGCAGTTTCGTCGCCTGATTCAATCTCCTTGGATTTCCGTGCGCCGTTCGCCGTTGCCGTCAAGGTAGGCGTCTCGGCTATCCTTAGCACTCTAATATATTTGTTTAAACCTTAAGAATCATGTTAGATCATCAGGATTAGAATATTGTAATTATTGGGCAGTTTTGGATTTATTTGCATATTTAGATTAATTTGTTTGATTCAAGCATGTTTAGAGTAATCTAGTGATTCATTTATGCTAGTCATCAAGATAGGTTTTGTTATGTTTAATCTAGTTAGTCTAGCATGGTTGCATTGCGATAATCTTTAATGTATATCTCGATTTGATAAAAAGCCGATGTAAGGTTTAGACTCATGTTGTTAGAAATTAGTTTATTTTCTTTTATGTGATAGGTAGTCCTGTTTAAGCATGTGATTAATGTGTTTAGGTTGTAAATTGCATAATCCCATGTATATGCATTAGTTCATGTTAGATTGTGGTATGGTATGCAAATATGTGGTGCATAGAACCATTGGTGTTCATCTATGTATTTCATATTTGATTGCCTATTAAATGTTCTGTTCTTAATGTCCGAGTTAATTATATGCTTGCATGGTGTGGAATGTGGTTAGTGCGGTGGTGCATTGTGATGGAAATGTACTTCACCGGAATTACGTTAGTGTCCCGTGGGCGGCGGAGGTTAGTTGAATCTGGTGCATCCTTCGATCCCAGATACCGCGGTTCATCCCTAAGTACTCACCCTAGGGGTACTATGGGATTTAGTTACTATATGTTACTTCCTACTATATGGTAATCTGGTGCTAGTTTTTGTGATGTGACCGTATTTATCCGATGGAGCATGTTATTTACTCGCAGGTGTCTAGTTGTGTAGATTGGCATAGATGGTATGTTATAGATGTGTCATTGGTTTTATGTCGGGTCTATGTGTTGGGCATACCTAGAGTGGTTTAATGTGTAGGTTATGTTGGTCTAATGCATTTAAGTCTAGTTATCATATGGGGTAGTTGATTGATTTTGTAATCAATTAATTAAAGATATATAACTAGTTTACACCCTATGTAATAAATACGATTTGTAGGTTTATGTATAGTATACCACTAGAATTGTTATTATAATGGGGTAGTTCGGGTGTAAGTCCCTCGCTGCATTGTGACCACTCGCCTTCCGTTGTTAATATTTTCGAGTGCAAGTTTAGCGCGACGAAGCGTAGTGGTGTTTTGGAATTCGAGGAGCTAGTGTATTTTCTCATTCAAAGTCGGTACTTAGAATTGTTAGATAGATGTTTGATTCTATGTTATTATGTTGTAAAGTTTGGAATTGATTAATTGGATTGTGATTTTAGTCTTATTTGGCTCAGGACCGATATCCTTTCCCGTTACGTCGCGGATTATCTTCTGTGCATGTTAAAAATCCGGTCGTGACTTGGTATCGAGAGCATTAACTCGGCACGAATGTCTATTTTGACATGCCGAGTTCTTGATATCGGTTTGGATTAGATGGAATTGATGATTGGAAGATCCTGATCTTAGATAGAGGAGTAATTTAGATTGTCTATTAGACTGAGAATTTTGATGGCATTGGAGTTTGATATTAGATGGGTATTTTAGATAGATTAGAATGAGCTAGATGGATAGAGATTAGGTAGATAGATTGATGTAAGAGTGAATAGTTAGTTAGTTAGATTGATAGGTAGATATGTTGGATAGATTGATGATAGATAGTTATCTAGTTGGATAGTTAGATAGGTAGTTAAATAGATAGTTTGATAGATAGATTTGTTTAGGGTGAGTGTTAGATATTGAGTAGATTAGAAGGAGAGAATAGTCAGATTAATTGAAGGATGCCATTGTTCGATGAGTCCGGTTGAATTTTCGAGGACGAAAATTTTTGTTAGGAGGGTAGATTGTAATACCCCGATTATTTATTAAAAAAAAATAGTTAATAGATAATTATTTATTGTTATTTTATCCCCTTTCCTCCTTTATCCTTCCCAATTTCTCTCCCTCCGGATAATATCCCTTAACTGCCGCCTCCTCCTCCGAATCTAACTCTACCCTCCCCTCTTCCCACTCCCGATTGGACTCTCCCCCCCCCCCCTCTATTTTTATCCCGGCGTGTAGCAGCACCCTCGCCTCCCCCTTCTCCTCTCCCGCGAGCGCATGTGACCCCCGCCCTCCTTCTTCTTCTTCTTCTTCTCTCGTTTGCACCCACCCGGGAGCCGCCGGCGCCACCCGGCCACCTGCACCATCGGCCTCCGCGCAACGTCGCCGCCGTCGGCCATGCCTCCGCGGCCGCTCGCCCGTCCGGTCGTCGCGCGCGGCCGGGCCGACGCCGCCGGCCGCTGCCCGCCGAGCGCCGCGCGCCTCCGCATGCGCAGCGCACACGCCCCCCCCAGCGCCTCTCTCTCTCTCTCGCGGTCTCTCTCTCTCCCGTCCTCACCCTCCTCGTTCGCCCCCTCTCTTCTCGCATGGCCGCCGGACCTCCTCGCCGCCGTGCGCCGTCCGGCGTTCCCTCCCGCCGTCGTCGCCGGGTTGCGGCGCCGCCGGCGGCGCCTCCCTCGCACCCGCCGCCGGCATCGGCCGCTGCCGCCGCGCGCGGCGCCGCCAACGTCATCGCTGCCGCCGCCCGGCCGGCCTCTCCACGCCACCGCCGGTCGCCGCCCGCATAGCCGGCGCCGGCCTGCCGCCCGCCGCCATCACCTCCCGCCGGCCTCCGCGCGACAACACCGCGCGCCACCTCCCTCCCGCCCGCCGCGCGCGAACCGCCGCCGGCCACCCTCCTCGGCCGCCGTCCCCGCCGCTGCGCCTTCTCGCCTTGACCCCCACCCCCGGCCGTCCCTCGCAAGCACCAGCCGGCCGCCGCCCCGCGCGCGCCGGCCCGCCGCCCGCGGCCGCGCCGCCGCCGCCATCGCGCGAGCCCCCCTCCCGGTGCGCGCCTTCCTCCGCGCGAGCGCGCGCAGCGCCGCCGGCCGACGCCGGCCTTGCCGCCCTCCTCCTTCCTTCTCCTTCCCTCTTCGTCCCTCCCGCGCGGGTGCAACACCCGGACACCCCCCTCCCGCCGGTTCCCCGTCCCGCGAGTGCACCCTCCCTTCGGCCGCCGTCGGCCGCCGGCGCCTAAGCCGCCGCCGCCATCTCCCCACCGACGTCCGCCGGCCGTGCGAGCCACCGCCGCGCATGGTCCGCGCGTGCGCCCCCGTGCGCGGGCCGCGCGCGCCAACCTGCACCCCCCGGGCGGTATCCCCTCTCTCTCCTCTCTCTCCTATCGCTCTCTCTCTCTTATTATCTTCTATCAAAATCCCTAATTTATTATTCTTCTTCCTCCGGCAGTTTTGAAAACACCTACCTGGCTCGATTTTCCGTCGCCGACGCAACCGCGGCAGTTTCGTCGCCTGATTCAATCTCCTTGGTTTCCGTGCGCGTTCGGCCGTTCGCGTCCAAGGTAGGCGTCTCGGCTATCCTTAGCACTCTAATATATTTGTTTAAACCTTAAGAATCATGTTAGATCATCGGGATTAGAATATTGTAATTATTGGGCGAGTTTTGGATTTATTTGCATATTTAGATTAATTTGTTTGATTCAAGCATGTTTTAGAGTAATCTAGTGATTCATTTTATGCTAGTCATCAAGATAGGTTTTGTTATGTTTAATCTAGTTAGTCTAGCATGGTTGCATTGCGATAATCTTTAATGTATATCTCGATTTGATAAAAAGCCGATGTAAGGTTTAGACTCGTATGTTGTTAGAAATTAGTTTATTTTCTTTTATGTGATAGGTAGTCTGTTTAAGCATGTGATTAATGTGTTTAGGTTGTAAATTGCATAATCCCATGTATATGCATTAGTTCATGTTAGATTGTGGTATGGTATGCAAATATGTGGTGCATAGGAACCATTGGTGTTCATCTATGTATTTCATATTTGATTGCCAATTAAATGTTCTTTGTTTTTCGAGTTAATTATATGCTTGCATGGTGTGGAATGTGGTTAGTGCGGTGGTGCATTGTGATGGAAATGTACTTCACCGGACTACGTTAGTGTCCCGTGGGCGACGGAGGTTAGTTGAATGCGTGCATCCTTCGATCCCAGAGATACCGCGGTTCATCCTAAGTACTCCTGCCTAGGGGGTACTATGGGATTTAGTTACTATATGTTACTTCCTACTATATGGTAAATACGGTGCTAGTTTTGTGATGTATTGCATTTATACGATGGAGCATGTTATTTACTCGAACGGGTGTCTAGTTGTGTAGATTGGCATAGATGGTATGTTATAGATGTGTCATTGGTTTTATGTCAGGTCTATGTGTTCTGGGCATACCTAGAGTGGTTTAATGTGTAGGTTATGTTGGTCTAATGCATTTAGAGTCTAGTTATCATATGGGGTAGTTGATTGATTTTGTAATCAATTAATTAAAGATATATAACTAGTTTACACCCTATGTAATAAATCTGATTTGTAGGTTTATGTATAGTATACCACTAGAATTGTTATTATAATGGGGTAGTTCGGGTGTAAGTCCTACTGGGTCTGTTGTGACTCACCCCTTCCGTTGTTAATATTTTCAGGAGTGCAAGTTTAGCGCAGCAGAAGCGTAGTGGTGTTTTGGAATTCGAGGAGCTAGTGTATTTTCTCATTCAAAGTCGGTACTTAGAATTGTTAGATAGATGTTTGATTCTATGTTATTATGTTGTAAAGTTTGGAATTGATTAATTGGATTGTGATTTTAGTCTTATTTGGCTCCAGACCGATATCCTTTCCCGTTACGTCGCCGGATTATCTTCCGCTGTGCATGTTAAAAATCCGGGTCGTGACAGCTTGGTATCAGAGCATTAACTCGGCCTGAATGTCTATTTTGACATGCCCGAGTTCTTGATATCGGTTTGGATTAGATGGAATTGATGATTGGAAGATCCTGATCTTAGATAGAGGAGTAATTTAGATTGTCTATTAGACTGAGAATTTTGATGGCATTGGAGTTTGATATTAGATGGGTATTTTAGATAGATTAGAATGAGCTAGATGGATAGAGATTAGGTAGATAGATTGATGTAAGAGTGAATAGTTAGTTAGTTAGATTGATAGGTAGATATGTTGGATAGATTGATGATAGATAGTTATCTAGTTGGATAGTTAGATAGGTAGTTAAATAGATAGTTTGATAGATAGATTTGTTTAGGGTGAGTGTTAGATATTGAGTAGATTAGAAGGAGAGAATAGTCGATTAATTGAAGGATGCCATTGTTCGAGTCGGTTGAATTTTCGAAGACGAAAATTTTTGTTAGGAGGGTAGATTGTAATACCGATTATTTATTAAAAAAAATAGTTAATAGATAATTATTTATTGTTATTTTATCCCCTTTCCTCCTTTATCCTTCCCAATTTCTCTCCCTCCGGATAATATCCCTTAACCGCCGCCTCCTCCTCGAATCTAACTCTACCCTCCCCTCTTCCCACTCCCGATTGGACTCTCCCCCCCCCTCTATTTTTATCCCGGCGTGTAGCGGCACCCTCGCCTCCCCCTTCTCCTCTCCCGCGAGCGCAACAGCCCCCGCCCTCCTTCTTCTTCTTCTTCTTCTCTCCGTTTGCACCCACCGGGAGCCGCCGGCGCCTGCCCGGCCCACACGCACCATCGGCCCCCCGCGCAACGTCGCCGCCGTCGGCCATGCCTCCGGCGCGCCGCTCGCCGTCGGTGGGTCGCGCGCGCGCGGCGCGCCCGGCCGGCTGCCGCCGCCCGAGCGCCGCGCGCCTCCGCATGCATGCGAGCAGCGCACACGCCCCCCGGCGCCTCTCTCTCTCTCTCGCGCGGTCTCTCTCTCTCCCGTCCTCACCTCCTCGTTCGCCCCCTCTCTTCTACGCGGCCGCCGGACCTCCCTCGCGCGCCGCCGTCCCGGCGTTCCCTCCGCCGTCGTCGCCGGTTGCCGCGCCGCCGGCGGCGCCTCCTGCACCCGCCGCCGGCATCGTGCCGGCCGCGCGCGACGGCCGCCAACGTCACCGCTCGCCGCCGCCGGCCGGCCTCTCCACGCCACCGCCGGTCGCCGCCTGCATAGCCGCGCCGGCACCACCGCGGCGCAATCGTCGCCATCACCTCCCGCCGGCCTCGCGCGACAACACCGCGCGCCACCTCCCTCCCCGCCGCCGCGCGGGCCGCCGCCGGCCACCCTCCTCGGCCGCCGTCCCCGCCGCCTCGCCGCCCGCCTTGACCCCCACCCCCGGCCGTCCTCGCTAGCACCGGCCCGGCGCGCCCCGCGCGCGCCGGCCCGCCGCCCCGCGGCTGCGCCGCCCGCCGCCATCGCTCGGGCCCCCCTCCCGCGTCACCGCCTTCCTCCGCGCGAGCGCGCGCAGCGCGCGCCGGCCGACAGCCGGCCTTGCCGCCCCTCCTCCTTCCTTCTCCTTCCCTCTTCGTCCCTCCCGCGCGGGTGCAACACCCGGACACCCCCTCCCGCGGTTCTCGTCCCGCGAGTGCACCCTCCCTTCGACGCGCCGTGCCGCCGCGCCGCCGGCGCCTAGCCGCCGCCGCCATCTCCCCACCGACGTCCGCCGGCCGTGCGAGCCACCGCCGCGCATGGTCCGCGCGTGCGCCCCGTGCGCGGGCCGCGCGCGCCAACCCGCACCCCCGGGCGTATCCCCTCTCTCTCCTCTCTCTCCTATCGCTCTCTCTCTCTTATTATCTTCTATCAAAATCCCTAATTTATTATTCTTCTTCCTCCGGCGTTTTGAAAACACCTACAGCTCGATTTTCCGTCGCCGACGCAGCGGCGTTCGTCGCGATTCAATCTCCTTGGATTTCCGTGCGCCGTTCGCCGTTGCCGTCAGGTAGGCTATCCTTAGCACTCTAATATATTTGTTTAAACCTTAAGAATCATGTTAGATCATCGGGATTAGAATATTGTAATTATTAGGCGAGTTTTGGATTTATTTGCATATTTAGATTAATTTGTTTGATTCAAGCATGTTTAGAGTAATCTAGTGATTCATATATGCTAGTCATCAAGATAGGTTTTGTTATGTGTAATCTAGTTAGTCTAGCATGGTTGCATTGCGATAATCTTTAATGTATATCTCGATTTGATAAAAAGCCGATGTAAGGTTTAGACTCATGTTGTTAGAAATTAGTTTATTTTCTTTTATGTGATAGGTAGTCCTGTTTAAGCATGTGATTAATGTGTTTAGGTTGTAAATTGCATAATCCCATGTATATGCATTAGTTCATGTTAGATTGTGGTATGGTATGCAAATATGTGGTGCATAGAACCATTGGTGTTCATCTATGTATTTCATATTTGATTGCCAATTAAATGTTCCTGTTTTACTGTCTGAGTTAATTATATGCTTGCATGGTGTGGAATGTGGTTAGTGCAGTGGGCTGCATTGTGATGGAAATGTACTTCACCGGACTACGTTAGTGTCCGTGGGCGACGGAGGTTAGTTGAATCGGTGCATCCTTCGATCCCGGATACCGCGGTTCATCCTAAGTACTCCCTGCCCTAGGGGTACTATGGGATTTAGTTACTATATGTTATACTATATGGTAAATACGGTGCTAGTTTTTGTGATGTGTGCATTTATCGATGGGCATGTTATTTACTCAGACGAGGTGTCTAGTTGTGTGAATTGGCATAGATGGTATGTTATAGATGTGTCATTGGTTTTATGTCGGGTCTATGTGTTACGGCATACCTAGAGTGGTTTAATGTGTAGGTTATGTTGGTCAATGCATTTAAGTCTAGTTATCATATGGGGTAGTTGATTGATTTTGTAATCAATTAATTAAAGATATATAACTAGTTTACACCCTATGTAATAAATCGATTTGTAGGTTTATGTATAGTATACCACTAGAATTGTTATTATAATGGGGTAGTTAGGGTGTAAGTCCCTCTTGAGTTCATTGTGACTCACCCTTCGTTGTTAATATTTTCGGGAAGTCTGGTTAAGCGCTTAGCGTGGTGTTTTGGAATTCGAGGAGCTAGTGTATTTTCTCATTCAAAGTCGGTACTTAGAATTGTTAGATAGATGTTTGATTCTATGTTATTATGTTGTAAAGTTTGGAATTGATTAATTGGATTGTGATTTTAGTCTTATTTGGCTCCAGACCGATATCCTTTCCCGTTACGTCGCCGGATTATCTTCCGCTGTGCATGTTAAAAATCCGGGTCGTGACAATTTTTTATTTAGTTTTAATTAAATACATGTATTTTAACATATATAAACAATCATAATAAGTTTATAATTGAAAAACAAGTTTAAAAGTAATTCCGATCTTTTATCTCAAAGGACAGCATCAGCATCTTCACTGCATTATCGAGGGACAACAAGCAAATCCCTCGGACGCCGGCGGCAGTGACGGTCACGTGCCAGGGAACCCTCACGAGTCACCACTGCGTCTCACTTCCCTGTCGCGCTCACGGGCATGGGCCTTCGCTTGCGGCCCGTTCTGCGTCTCCCGCGTCTCCCGTGTCGTCCGCCGTCCGGTCAAACTGGTAAAGGACGCCTGATGTGTCCGATGCACGAACGAGCGACGGGGGCGCGGGTCGAACCGGGTGCGACTCGTCCGGACTCCAGAGCCATTCAGCCGATGTCGAACTCCACCCGGGGAGAACAGCTTCGCTGTTGTCTGCCTGCCGTGCCGTCCCCTAGCTCGTAGCCTGGTCCTCCCAAGAGCCATTTACTCTTCGCTTGCATCATAACATGTGGCGAAGAGAGAAATAAAATACGGACTACAGACACCCCGAAGGGGGAACAGGAAGCACAGGCGACGCCGCAAATATAGCAGCTGGTGGATAAAGGGGATGCAACGGCGGAGATATTGTGCCGGAATGTGATTTTCTGCGTTTAGTTATGGAAGAGGACTCCGGGGACCTGCAGTTCCGCCGGGGACAGATCTAGGAAGGCTGGAGCCAAGCTTGAGGCTGCGTCGGTACTTTCCCTTCCCCGGCGCGTGGAGGATTCGTGAATACTGCTGCTCTGTGGCTGTCGCGGTACGAGCCCCTTCTTCATCGTTTTGCAAAGCTCTCGCTTCTTTCCGTCAGCTTCCTCGTGTTTTCCCTTAGTTGATCCTGACCGGTGATCACAGTTAGCGAACATGACGCAGTGTTTTTTGGGGTGTTTCGGAACGAGTAATCTTTTCTCTTTTTTCATCCTCACTTGTTTGGTAGGTAAGATAACTAATTTCTTGACTTCTCTCCTGTTGTCTGTGATAATACTTCGAGGAGTTGGTTGCTGCTCCAATCCCTTTCCGTTTCCTCTCTAGTGCACACGAAAGTGTTGTCGTAGGCAATGTTCCTCAGTTGATTCCTTCTTTCCATTGCCGTGTAATGCTCCTCCGACTTCAAGTACACCAGTGCAACTTAAATTTTAAAATTTCTCTTTAGCCTCCATCCCTCTTTTGTTCAAGTTCTTGACCTGTTTTAACTCGGTTCTTCTTATTAATTTCGTGAACCTCGTTGACTCTCCGTATTTGAGAGATGGGGGTACAGTGCAGGCTGGCTATGGTTTTATTCCGGGTAGCTGGATGCCCACGATTGTGCCTTTCTTTACTCGTCTGTTTCTGTTCTTGTTTCCATTTTCTTCTTCGATTACAGAGAAATACACCTGACCTAGGTGCGGTTACCGCCTCCCGCTCTTATTTGTTTCCCCCTCTTTGATGGATTCGATGAACGTTATGCACCCAAATCCCTGCTTCAAACTCATTCTTATGCTCTTATTATCACAAAATATCATTAAAAGATAGTTGTAAATCTTTTTTTTTTATGTTCTTAGAGTATTCTTCACGTCCAGGGAAGGTTTGCTTCACCTCTTCTCATAAGGGCCTAAATTTCAGGAGAAATTTCTTCTTTGAATCACAAATACCATTTATGAACTAGCAATTCTTTTTTTTAACTTCAGGTGAAGGTAGTTAATCAGCTTTTAAATTTGTTGAAGCATTTTCTTACAATCTGTTGGGAAAGAAAGGTAAACATCTGCTGTCCCTTTTGCAGGTTCATCTAAATACGTACATCAGAACATAATTGGAAGCTGTTTTCACATAAATGGAAGGCTGGTTTTTCACATCGCCTGTAGTGTATCCTGTTTCATCTTTGTGCTCTTTCACGAGGACTCTCACTTAGAAGCTTCTCCTTTTCGTAGTCTATGATTACAAATTTACAATATGCAGCTTCTGTTTTGGTGCTTGCCAGCAAAAATAATATATAAGAATTCAGATGGCTGTTAACATTCTTGGTTTCTGAGACATATTTGCACAGATCTTTGGATTCAAATAGGTGCAAAAAGTTCCCAGTTTTGCTAAGCAGGAGCAGCCAATTGTTATTTGCTAGATTAATTTTCAGGACATCTTGACTCGAAGAAGCAGCCCCCTCAAAATGTCTAGCATAGCACCTCAGCATTTTCCATCTCTTGGGTCTGCACTTATGATCTCCATGGGGTATGTTGATTTAGGAAAGTGGTTGGCAGCAATAGAAGGGGGTGCATGCTTTGGCTTCAATCTTCTCCTACTCGTTATTTTTATGAACTTCTGTGCCTTGTTCTGCCAATACCTATCTACGAGCATTGGTGTTGCCACGGGCAGGAATCTTACTCAGGTAGTAATTAGCTTTATTATTCCCGTTACTCTGCTCTGGAATTTTTTCTTAAAATGGTAATTACATTTTGTCTACAGTTTAGATGCTTTTTAACAAAATGAAACTTATTTGAAAGAAAAACAAATGCATGATTGATCAGACTGTACCTAAAAATTTTAAATCATATTTAGGATGACATGATCAGCTTGTAAGTAAAATCTCCATTTAAAGGGAAATCAGTTGTTCTTTTTCTTGGGCAACAAGTTGTGCTTTTAACAATTAAGGTGGCCATTCTTATTGACAAGTGCATATATAATCATTTGTTATTACAAGTAAGTTTTCAACTAGAACTTCTTTTTCTCTTGAAGGTGACAAAACCACAAGTTTATTAAAAACAGTGAAAACAAAAGAAATACAACCAGACAACATAACAGTAAAGGGGTCTGGAGGGGGGGAGCCTTCTATTAGACTACAGTCTACAGGAGAATCTTGATGAAGAAATGCCTTCTAGTCATAAAACCTGGAGGGCAAGAAGGAGCCAGAAGAATAGGCTCCAGCAATGAAAAAAGATGCCAACAACAAGCAAAGTATAAAGAGCAAGAAGGATAGAAGAAAGGTTAGAGAAAGAAGTCTTCGAGTATATGCCTGTTTCTTTCTCTCCAGACTGTCCAAAGCATGGTAGGGAAAATGAGATCCCAAAGAGATTGCTCTCGGCCCCAAGGGTTAAGGTCACTCCAATCTGTAAAGAATCACCAATAACCTGCCAATCTGACTGATTTGTCCCAGCTCATAGATGACACCACTTTGAAGGAAGAGGTTGTTAGCTTTCACCTTACTGTAAATACCAAACATGCATCTATCTAAAGATACAAAGGATAATCCTTGTAGAAAAATCTTTGTTGGAAGTCTATACCTTTGAAATTTCTAAAGGAAAAATTTGATCTTTGTTGAAGGCTTGGATTCCACGCAATGACAAAAGTCTCCACCAATGCACCTCCCTATGACCAAAGTTCAATATCTGACATGTGAACTTCATTAAGAATATTTCAATGCTGCCTTGACTGCTCAACTTTTCAAATGTCTTAGATGGTGATGGCTTAAAGTCTTGGAAACCTCAAGGTTAATGGACAATTACCGTCCCGTCTATTTTTTTTTCAAAAAAATGTTCATTTGCTCTTGCCGATTGTTGGTACCAAATTTTTTTAGAAACAAAAAGAAGAGGGGGGATTCCAATCAAATCCGAACTTCAAAACTCCCTGCTCAGAGGAAGTTATCCAATCCCATTCTATTGGGATTTTGGAACCCAACAAGGGAAATCAAGAAAAGGGAAGACCTGTCCATAGAAACCAAAGGGAAACCGGCTACATTCCTTAAAAGAAAAATTCTGTAAAGGGGACTGTATGCTGAAAATTTGAATAAATGTTGCATGAGAAGGAGAGCAATGGGCAGCCCACACAAAAAAGGAAAGAGGAGTGGAAGCTACTTCTACTCGAAGTCACATCTAATGCCCTGTTTGGTTAGAGTTTCATTTTTGGTACTATATCAATATTGATATTAATATTTTCAAATGTTGGAGTATCAATATCAAAAGTAATACAAGTTGACACTTGTATTACATAATATGCCTTGTTTGCACTATAAATTTTAAAATTGATACAATTAACCAAACACATCTTAATGGTTCTTATCAATATCAATTTTAAAATTGATAGTAATAGAAGTACCTAATAGTGTTACCAAACAGGGTGTAAATTAGGATTCAAATCCTAGTGGTCTGTTTGGTTGGAGTATCAAAATTGATACTATATAAATTTTGATATTGATATTTCAAGAGGATGGAATATCAATATCAAAAGTGATAGTATCAAATTTTTTAGGTGTTTGGTAATACTATATCAATATTAAAATTGATATTATGTGTTTGGTAACACAATATTAATATCAATATTTGTAACACACATCTATTGCATTTCAGGTCTTTGTTAGAATGAAGATCATGACCCATTGAACAACACTTTCTCTTTCGATGACAATCATACATTTGAAAAAAAAAAATCCATCCGCCTGACCTTGGCTAGGTACATCAATGGAATAATTAATCTAAATAATTTTGTATTGTCATAGCATATTGATGTCGTAAAATGAACAAGTATAAATAAACATTTTTAAAATTCTTTGATCTAAACTACATTTCATTAGAAACTCTGATTGGCCAAATGACCAATACAATCCACCATTACATAAATGAAAAATGGGGGAAAAGTAGTAATAAAAATTATTATTTTTTCAACCTGTAGTGTTTTCACCAATAGTTACATAAAAAAGATTGAAGACAAAAGATGCTATCTTGGACCCATTCTGATAAGTGCTATCTTGGACCCATTCTGATAAACCATCTAAAAAGATAAATTCTTTGCGTAAACATTTTATTTATGGACAAAATATGACACAAACAAAACACAACACAAATAAAATTTTGCCATAATTTGTTCATTTATAAGTGGTGTCATGCACTAAGCAACCAGCTCTGCACTTTCTTTCATTGTGCAAAATTGCACTGGTGTATGAACTCTATGTCATAATCAACATATTAAGTCCACGGAGGCCGAAACTGGTTCACTGCAATATCAAGCCATGGCTTCATGTTCCCATTAAAATGAATAACAATTGCATTTCAAAATAATTGCAGTTAAGACAAACACAAAAAGAACAAATTACTGTATTCAAAGACTTGAAAAGAAGAAAAGATTGAGTCCACATGTATAGAAATTCCAAGTCAACCATGAGAAAAAAAGACTAAATTTGGTGCTAGCATGGAATCAAAATTCTTCATTTGCATTCAATCCATGCTAATCACAATTCCAAGAAATATCTTGTATTTCTTAATTGAATTACACTGTCCATACATATTTGTTTGTGGGATATTTCTTAGTTCAAAGGGTGTTCGAACCACTGGGATAACAGAGGATTGTGCCTTAGTTGCAACATAACAAAGCATACATGATTTTATCTCCAAAATCATTTGCGCACGGTATTCATGCAAGCAGATTAATAATCAAGGGACTAGCACACACAGGCAACATAAAAGGCAGATATCTAGGAAGAGCAAAACAAAACCAGATGTAAATCAAGTAGATCAAGGGGAGTTCGTGATTAACTTAGAACGTTTGTTTGTTTTTAATATTCGGACATGAACTAAGAAATATTACTTATTTACCATGTTTATTAGGATTCTCAATGTACGTAATAGATGAAGTGATGGGGACATTTTTAAGCATCTTTTAAAATTGAGTCCTTAAATGGACTAGTCTTTAAATAGTCAGTCTTAGAGGGGTCTTTTCTTAAAATCTGTCCATCCTCTATATAAAGAGGGTCTGATGTACATATTGATTAAGGAATAGAAGAATTTTTGGAGCTTGGGCGTTCTCCCGTGCGCAGGGGCGCTGCCCCGTCCGTCCTCTTCCACCCCGGCCAGTGAGGGCCGCCTTCTTCTTCACCACCGGGAAGATATTCCGGCTTATCTCTTCCACCTCCGACGACTGGCCATCTACCCCTCTTCACCCCCGGTGTCTGCAAGACGGGTTCCATCTTCCTCCCTGGCCTCCGCGCCGTTCTTTCCCCCTTCCCCTTCCCGGTTCCCTCAACATCGATCCTCCGCCATCAACGTCAACGTCCGCGACATCTTCTTGCTCCACCCCAACGGGGATGCCGAGGATGGACGAAGCGAGGGGATAAGAAGAAGAAGACGGCGAAGGAGCTACGGGAGGGGACAAATCCGAGGATCATCCTGGGTGGTTTTCTCCAACGACAACGGCGATCGAGCTCCGCCGGAAGGCGTCGCCTGCCCCAGCTCCACCTCCCCTTGCCTACGGGCGGTCGACGGCTGGACAGCGCCGTGGACGGCTGAAGATGGCGCAGGACAGCCGCTGTGGGCGCGCGCGACTGGCTGGCACCTGCTCCCGCCCCCTGCTACGCCGTCTGTGCGCGTGCGCGGCAGCCAGCCAGACATCGCCGGAGGTGCCGAAGCCGTCGCCTGCCCTGCCCTGCTGCCTGTGCGTGGCTCACCGTCCGGACGGCGACGACGATGCGGTGTCTCCTACCCTCCCTCTTTTTGTCTGGACGCGAGTCTCACACCCGTGAGGAGTGCACCGCGATGCCGCCACGCAGCCCAACAAGGAGCGGCTCTCGCGCGGCCACATGACCTCCCGACGACGAGCAAAGAAGTGCCACGAACTCCCCTTCGCTCGCGTTCGCGGGCGAACCCGGCCGCGACCTCGGTTCGCCGCGGCGGTTCGCACAAGGCCGGTCCGTGGCCAGACTCGTTTCAGCCCGGGTTCGACCCGGTTCAGACCGGTTTAGCTCAGTTCTGGCACTGAATTGGCCGGTTCAGGCCGGGTCATGCCGGTTTTGAGTCTGTTTTGTTCGGTTCAAGTCCGGTCCGCCTCATTTTGGGTTCGTTTAGGTCGTTTAGCGGCGATTAGCGCCAGTCCGTTTTATTTTCGGTCTGTTTAGTCCGGCCTAGCCGGTTTTGTCCCGCATCAATTTGGTATCATAGCCCGGGATCGACCTGTTCTCACAAGTCGAGTCTTGGGTATGTCCGAACTGGTTTTAAAACTCGAGGTCGAGTTTTCTCCCGGTCGGAGAGAATGATGGGGACAATTTTTGAGTAAGTATAGGTCTTTTATATTCTAGTCCATCTTCGGTCATGTCTGTAAATATTTGTTTACTGATTTTTTTTAAAGATAAAATGTCAGCCATTTTTTTATAAGGGGCAGGGCACATGTAATCGACAGTTAAGTGAATAGTGAAGAATTTTTGGAAGCCTCCGCGGTTGGTTCTCCCGTGAGAGAGGCTCTGCCCCATCTCTTCCCCACCCCGGCCAGTGAGGGCCGTCCCTCTCCCACCTCCAGCAGTGAGGCCGGTCACCCCTCTTCACCTTCGGGAAGGAATCCCAGCTTATCTCCTCCAACCTCCGATATCGTGAGACCGGTTCCTCCCTCCCTGGCCTCTGCGCCATTCATCCTCTCTCTTCTTCTTCTCCGGTCATGATCATTCTCCCCATCGGCCATCACCTCCGCCCAACCACAACATCAACCCCGCTGTTCGGCTTCCGTGGTCCACGCAGGCCCCTCCGGCGATCCCCGGAGGTCGTCTTCATCAACTGAAGCCTCCCACACAGCTGTTTACTTGGCTCCCGACGCCCAGTCACCGGCTCGGGAATCTGTAGTCCGCCATTCCCCCTCCCTCAGCGGATGCGGACGCCTCCCCGCCGAGCTCCTGCCATCCAGACGGAAAGACCACCGCCCAGGCTGCTCCCTCCTCCGCCGCGCTCGGACAGGCAGAGTGGCGCGCCTGACGCGAAGACGACGATGCCCCCTTCCCTTTGGCCGAAGCAACAAGAAGAGGGGAGTGGAGAAGGAAGAAGAGGACGCCGCGAAGAGGATGCCGTCGGCGGCCGCTCGAGTCACACGAGGCGTCGCCTGCCCCCCTCCCTCCTGCTCCCCTGCTCCACCGTCTGTGTGCGACAGCGTCCGAACGGAAGCGACGAAGCGGGCGGGCGAAGACGACCCTGCCCTTCCCACGTTTGTCGTGGTCCACGCAGCCACGTGACCACCCGGCTTCAGCACGCGTGGACGACCACGACCCCCCCATCCCCCATTCTGCTCGCGAGCGAAGCCGCGGCGGTTCACGCAGACCGGTTCGCGGCCCAGACCGGCGCCAGCCCCGGTTCGATCGGGTTCAGAGCCGGTTCAATCCGGTTTTGGCCGGTTCAACCCGGTTTAAGCACTGAACCAGCCGGTTCATGGTGTTTTGAGCCGGTTTAGACCGGTTCAGGGTGGGCCGGTTCGGTTCGGGACTGGTGCGGGTTTGTTTCGATCGGTTTGAATGCGGTCCGTCTCATTTTGGGTTCGTTTAGGTCGTTTAGCGACGAGTAACGCCGGTTCGTTCTATTTTCAGTCGTTCAGTCTGGTTTTTGTCGGTTTGTCCTGCATCAATTTGGTATCAAAGCTCGGATCGATTCGTTCTCACGAGTCGAGTCTTGGGTGCATCCGAACCGGTTTAAAAACTCGACGTCGAGTTTTCTCCCGGTCGGAGAGAATGATGGGGACATTTTTAAGCATCTTTTAAAATTGAGTCCTTAAATGGACTAGTCTTTAAATAGTCAGTCTTAGAGGGGTCTTTTCTTAAAATTTGTCCATCCTCTATATAAAGAGGGTCTGATGTACATATTGATTAAGGAATAGAAGAATTTTTGGAGCTTGGGCGTTCTCCCGTGCGCAGGGGCGCTGCCCCGTCCGTCCTCTTCCACCCCGGCCAGTGAGGGCCGCCTTCTTCTTCACCTCCGGGAAGATATTCCGGCTTATCTCTTCCACCTCCGACGACTGGCCATCTACCCCTCTTCACCCCCGGTGTCTGCAAGACGGGTTCCATCTTCCTCCCTGGCCTCCGCGCCGTTCTTTCCCCCTTCCCCTTCCCGGTTCCCTCAACATCGATCCTCCGCCATCAACGTCAACGTCCGCGACATCTTCTTGCTCCACCCCAACGGGAATGCCGAGGATGGACGAGGCGAGGGGATAAGAAGAAGAAGACGGCGAAGGAGCTACGGGAGGGGACAAATCCGAGGATCATCCTGGGTGGTTTTCTCCAACGACAACGGCGATCGAGCTCCGCCGGAAGGCGTCGCCTGCCCCAGCTCTGCCTCCGCTTGCCTACGGGCGGTCGACGGCTGGACAGCGCCGTGGACGGCTGAAGATGGCGCAGGACAGCCGCTGTGGGCGCGCGCGACTGGCTGGCACCTGCTCCCGCCCCCTGCTACGCCGTCTGTGCGCGGCAGCCAGCCAGACATCGCCGGAGGTGCCGAAGCCGTCGCCTGCCCTGCCCTGCTGCCTGTGCGTGGCTCACCGTCCGGACGGCGACGACGATGCGGTGTCTCCTACCCTCCCTCTTTTTGTCTGGACGCGAGTCTCACACCCGTGAGGAGTGCACCGCGATGCCGCCACGCAGCCCAACAAGGAGCGGCTCTCGCGCGGCCACATGACCTCTCGACGACGAGCAAAGAAGTGCCACGAACCCCCCTTCGCTCGCGTTCGCGGGCGAACCCGGCCGCGACCTCGGTTCGCCGCGGCGGTTCGCACAAGGCCGGTCCGCGGCCAGACTCGTTTCAGCCCGGGTTAGACCCGGTTCAGACCGGTTTAGCTCAGTTCTGGCACTGAATTGGCCGGTTCAGGCCGGGTCATGCCGGTTTTGAGTCTGTTTTGATCGGTTCGAGTCCGGTCCGCCTCATTTTGGGTTCGTTTAGGTCTGTTTAGTCCGGTCCGTTTTATTTTCGGTCTGTTTAGTCCGGTCTAGCCGGTTTTGTCCCGCATCATGAAGCCAACACCAAATTGCAACTAGCAATCCAGCATATGGAGGTAGGTTATCCAATCTATGTATGAGTTGGGATTTTCTAACAAAACCAACAGACATGAAATATAAAAAACTTGTGCAGAAGCGAAGAGCCAAGCACAAACAATAATTTGTCACTAAATAAGATGAACAAAAAAGAAGTGTGTATAAAAATAAATAGCATGTGATAGAACATATATAAAAAGAGGTATCTTTGTTTGTCATGTGATCATACACGTGTATAATAGTGGATGCCAATCTATATATGGTGCAAATGTCTTCTCTCATACTCTTACCACATTTTTTTGAGTAATTCTATTTCTAATTTCTTTGTCACATCAATGTTTTTTGGTAGATGAGAACTCAATATTATTATTAGGCATTTCTTGTCTCCTTGCAATAATCCCATTTTCTATTGCTCTTGTAATTTTTCTATCTTATTGATGAAATAATTCATCTTTATCTCCTTTAACACTTTGTATGTAGTTATGTAGAAAACAACCAATCAAGATAATCTTTGTTTGAGTTTGTATTGACTACTCAGTGTGATTGAAAAATATGAAATCTTTCTTTTAAAACATCAAACATCTATTCTATAATATTTCTAAGAGATGCATGGTTGAGATTAAATACTTCTTTATAATTTTGAGGTCTCAAAGTGACTTTTAACAAATTCTATCAAGTGATTTCTCAAATTTCGATATAGTGTAAGGTTGGATAACCAACATCAACAAGATAATACTTACTTGGAAATAAAAGAATGAATATTAAATACAAATATGATTGTTAAGAAAAATATTTAAAAAAAAAACTCAAAAAACTTACCTTTATGAACATAAAATTGATAATTTATTATAGTATGTAATACTAAAGAATCTGGAGTAGAACCTTCTCATGTAGCAAGTACATATAAAAACTGCATATTAATACTACATGTTGCCATCACATTATGTGATACTTGATTTTTTTGTTCATGAAATTGAACAATTTCTATACTTGGAACTTCTACAAGCAAAAAAGTACTAACTATTGCATCAATGCAATCTTGGATGTTTTAGTGAACTAATTGTAAAATTAAAGATAAATAATGAACAATCTTTAGTACCCTGAAAAAATTTTCACCTTTCAAGAATATCTCTTGGAGTGTCTGTTGGAGACAACGTTATATATTCATGTAATAAATATGATAAAGTATTGATTGCTTTATTGACTTTTCTGTTGATTGCCTTTCATGAGTGTTGGAATCTTTCTAATGCTCTTCTATTTGATTTTTTTCCAACCATAATAAAAATAAAAATTATAATAAGATAAGGAAAAAAAAACCTTTTTTGTCTGGAACATACACTTCACGAAAACGAGATTCGGCACCATTCTTGAGTATATGCTTAGCAAAAAGTATTGAAAAAAAGATAGTTTAATTCAGGAACAAATTCATTTTTAAACAAGAATAGTTTAAATCATTTAAAATGAATTATTGAATAACCAATACATGAACCATCTTAGTAATTGATGTTACTATCAATTAAACAAATAGACCTTGGGTAACTATAAACTGTTATTGGAGGGTTTAAGAAGAGTGAAAACTAAAAGAAACAGGGGTTTGAGAATATATAAATAAAATTATATTTTATGTTATAGTCAAGCTGAGATTAGCTTCAAAGTACGACCAAACACGAGCTCACCCTTTCTCTTAAGGGATTTTATGATATGTGCCCTTCTTATGATGACCCCTGAAGTAATAAAAAGTAATCCCGTTTCACTTGGAATGCGACTTGATTTATAGAACTATGACATCAATCACTTAAGATGAAATCTAAACATGTATGAAGTTGCCAGTAGGAGAAGATCAAGGCATTGAAACCTGTGACTCAGGTAATTTTCATCTCCTAATTTCTGCTTGATTTCTTGATGGTTTTTTTGGTTGGTAAAAATACCCTTTAACCTCACTGCTAAAGTTTCTTCTTCAAGGATTGTCATGGATAATTCTGGAGATGTTACTGGTTTTCATGTGCACTGTGCAGGAATTTGTATACCAGTGTTACTAACGTGAGCTGTCTAAACCTCACTCTCGTGGGAGTTAACTAATGGGTAGAGCTTGAGACTTGCAATTGTTGGATTTTAAGTTTCTTTTAATAAATTGCACACGAGTAACTTTTAAAAGTTGCTTTTGAGCATATTGGCTAGTTTGGTTGGTCCATGGTGGGTTCAAACTGCCTATAGGAATATTATATATATTTTTGCTTCCCTCCGTCACTACCTTTGAGGCTACTTCCGTCCGCCTCAGCCACCACCGAGGTCATCCTTGACCTCCCCCACCATCATCGGTGTCATCTACGTGCCCTCCTTTTGTTGTCGGTCTGAAGAGGACTCAATCAAGCCCTCTACTCAGTTCACAGTCACCATTGGGCTCAAAGATCTGTCGAGAGGTGTACAGCAGTGGAACCGCCTACCATCGCTGGTGGACATTGGCAGGTGCTGATAGGTGAAGTCCACTGCACGAGCCTCTTCCCGAACTGATGTGGGCCCCACCTGGCTCTAAAGCTTAGAAAAAGGAAGGGAGGGGAGGGTTTCTTCCACCACATGCTGCTAGTTGAGTACCGATAGAGGACTTTACTCACTTATTCGCCACCTGATGACCATAGTTGTCAAGGCGACAAGGCGCCCAAGGCGTTGAAGGGTACCGATTCCGCTTAGGCGACAAGGCGGCCGCTTAGACGTCGCCTAGGCGGTCAAGACGGTATTCAAGAAAGGCTGAGTCGGGAGGTTGTTATATATATAAAAAAAGCATAAATATAAATATTTTTTATGTTATAATTGAATATGAGTGTTTTATCAATGCACATAAGTAAATATGATGTGTGAAAGAGAAGAAAGTTAAATAAATTTTTATAAAATTTAAGTATATAACTCATTTATGATTATAAAATTTATATATGTGCAATGAGTGATGGTAAAATATTGTTATAATATTATTAAATGGGGGGAGCGCAGAGTAGTCGCAGATCAACCTGCGCGGTCAGGTCGCGGGGGTCAAGAGGGCAGCGCCCCTTGTAGGGGGTGAAGCCCCCCGAACCCAAAAAAGTGTGTAATAGTATAAGTGAGACAGAGAGAGAGAGTGAAGAAAGAGCTGAAAAGAAACTTAATTAAGTATATAATATATGTTTATAATCATAAATCTTAAATATGTATGATAGTATAAGTGATAATACAATATATTAATATATTCAAACTATCATTAAATAAGTGTCCCTTGTGAGGGGGTATTAAGGAGGAAAACTCCTCAAAATTATTTTTTTAATGATGTAAAAATACCCAAAGCGCCTTGTCTGGGCGCCTTGGGCGCCTAGGCTGGTGCCTTGGATGCCTTGGGTGCTTAGGCGGGCGCCTTTGGCGTCTTTTTGGCCCCAGACAAGGTGCCCTGGCAAGGCGCCCTTGGAAAAGTGCCTTGCCGCCTAGGCGGGCGCCTTGACAACTATGCTGATGACCATCAACAGGCCCAATGGGCCCGGACTTGGCTGATGGCCATTAAAACTTTAAAACAAACAGTCAAATGTTGAATATAATGCTAGGGTTGAGAGACACACCTTAGGTCTCAACGGAAAACTAAATTAAATTCACTAATTTAATCAAACAATCAAGGTAAGTTAGGGGTCAGCCTTGTGAATGCTTCTAGGTCTTGGCTTAACTTAAAAAAATCATGATATACGGACAAGTTAGGGGCTGGGGCCGGCCTTGTGTATGCTCCTAGGTTCTTAAGATACAAAGGTCAAATAAAGACCCCAATGTCATATCGTGCTTCGATAGAGTTTTATAGCCATTAAGCCATGGTAACGTTGTACGTGTTTAATATGCCGATGCCAAATTGTGTGCTAATGAGATTCATAAAAAATGGGACGAGTCCCCACATGCCCTATCCAATACTAGGATATACTCGATCCTAAATCGATGGGAAGAATCTCTACATACTTATCAAAGCCCAGGGGTGCATTCTATCTTAAATCATCAGGATAAATTTCTTAAATGCCTACTAAAGGTTAAAAGGAGTTTAATCCCAACTCACCAGAATTCATGGGAATTATGGTCTACGCCTCCCCTCCATGTATATATGATTTTGACTCATGCAATGACAATTTCATGTCCGGTGTGTGTTTGATGGTGTGAATATGAACAGCCTTATGAACTTGGAAGCGTGCAAGCAAAAAAAGTAACAAAACCAAATCATGAAATCTAGAGTTCTGCGGAGCCGGAGAAAAATAAATATCACAAAATGCAAGCCTGAATTAAATCCAAGGATCCTCCCATATAAAATTTAGGGAATTTAAAATCTGCAAAGTCCCATCAAGATAAAAATGATACAATTCAACAATGAAAGGAGGTCAAATCAAAGTCTTAAAATCTGTATGTCATGGGATCAGCAAAAATCCAAGACGTCTACAAAGTCAGAAAAGCTTGAAGGATCGGGAATCTACAGAGGTATGAAATTTCAGATCCTTAGTAAATCTGAAATCTCTTAGGGTTGGTCCCCCACCCGGAAGAAAAGAAAAGAAAAGAAGGAACAGGGGAAATGCTGAAATCTGGAAGCATACCTGGTCAGCCGAAATCTGGAATCTTGAGACCAAAAAATCTGGGACTAAGAGCAGGAATAAAAATGAAACCATTAAATGTGAAACTCCCAAGATCTGGATATAAGAACCAATCCCAAACTTGAGAGACTCAAATCCCAAACCAAAAGTTTATGAAATCTGGAATTTCTTGAGGTCTGACTCAAAACACAAAAAACTCTAAACCCTTTAAGGCACAAACTTAGAAAAAAAAGTAGAAATCAAACATTTGAAACCTCAATACTGGTAAATTCAGAATAAAAAAATTAAACTCAAAACTCCAGAACCGATCTAACTAAGAAAACCAAAATCCCAAATCCTGGGCTCAGCCAAAAACCAAAAAGAACTGTAAAATCCTAAGTGACCAAACCTTGAATAACGAACCTGAAAAACTGAAGTCAGGAAAATTAAATCCAAAAGTAAATCTGAGAACCTCAGATATTAACAACTCAGCTGCACAAAACCCAATTAACTGAGGTAATAAAACAAACAAAAAAAGAATCAAATAAAAATATCAGAACCGCAGTAAAAAATAATAAAATTAGAATATCTGAGGTTAAAAAAATAAAAAAAGAGAGAAAGGAAGAAAATCCTGAAATTCTAAAAAAAATATGAGATCTAAAATTTCAATTTAAAACTTCCATATAAAAATTCAAAATAACCCCAAAGATAAAGGACATCAAATCTTAATACAAGACAAAGACAAATCAAATTTCCAAGACAATCCCAAACCAAATTAAACAAATCAAATTAAATTTAAAACATTAAGTTTGCATTCCATCTAATTCATGGGGCAGTTGCTCTTATGTGTTTATTTTGTGGATGTTTATTTTCTATTCACAAATTGTTATGATGGCTAATCAAGGGTGTTTGAGTTGTTGCTCAATGTTATTAACATTGGTACATCACAAGTCCAATGTGGAGATGTTAAAATAAAGTATTTTTAAGGAACCCAACGATCTCAATACATGTTTTATACATATCATTGAATAGTTAATACTTCTATGGATATGGAATACTATATATATTTCTAGTTGTTCAAAGTTAAATCAAAAATCAATTCTTTAACAAAAAAGAAGGCTAGAAAATCGAGATTACATTAATCTACAATTGGCACTACTACATTTTCTCTAATATGTTCACTCATTATTTTATATAATCTAGTATGATTACTCATTTATTCTAACATCTTCATTTCAACAACACTTATTTTAAAAGTATGTTTTTATTTTGTTGTCCAACATTCATTACCATAGAACATTGTAGGTCTTATACAATAAAATTTTCGATCACATAGAATACCTGTAGCCAATCTCCACTTTATTCAACTTAGTTTAATTCTATGTAGGGGTGCAAATGAACCAATACATTTGGCAAGTAGCTTGAAACTCGGCTCGATAAAAAGTCAACTTAGCTTGTTTATTATGTTAAATATGCAAGCTTGAAAGAAAAATAAAGTTCAATTTATTAAACGAGTCAAGATTAAATAGACTCTTATTCAACTCAAAAAGTTTCTTAGTAGCTCGATTAAATACTCAATTGAATATTTATTTAAAAAAATTAAATTATAAGTATTAATAGTTATATACTATCACTAAAATATATGGAATAAGTCAAAATATTAATTTAGTTTAAACTCAAATCAAGTTTCATAAATGAGTTAATTTTAGAGTTTCATAAACGTCTTTTGATTGATTTTGAGTTTTATAAATGGGTTCACATCGAGTTTGAATTCGAATGTGGATTGAACTTAAGTTGAACTGTTATTTGAGCTTTTGCTTGTGTTCGACTCAATTAATTAATGAATCAAGCTTGAACAAGGGTTCAACGTACTCGTAAAAGCTCTAACTTGAGCTTGAACTCATGTAAAATAAACGAGTCAAGCTTGAACAACATACTACTCAGCTCGGTTTGACTTATTTGAACCCTTAATCCTATGGTTAACATCCTGATCACATTTTTTATTTTTTGAATAATTGATCTAATATATTTGAATTTAGTTCTTTGAGATTATATTACCTTATCGAAACTAACTCCCTTACATTCTTTTCTTTAGTTTTTCAATAAATTTGCAATGCGTGCATTCTGTCTTAGTTCTACTTATGTTGAAACTTTTAGTCTCTTAAGTATTTTTTTACAGTTCTAACTTCCTATTCATGATTTCTTAGGTCCCGCCTATCATTACAATATTATCTGTAAACATCATACACCAAGGTATATTATCTATACTTTGGTACATATTTATTGCAAAAAGGTACCTACTTATTGTGGTACCTTTATCTAAGCTAATTGAAATATAAAAATCTATTGCTTCTCCTCCAATTGTGTATATGCTAGTGGTTACTTTACTATGCATATTTTTTTTTATAATTTACATATATTTAACGGACACCATCTTTGATTCCAACACTCTACAAAACTTCTATTGAAACTGTATCATGAACTTTTCAAGTCAATAAACACCATATGTAAATATGTTTTCAAATCTCGATATTTCTTTAACTTCTAATAAGAAAAATAACTTCAATTATAAATTTGTCAGGCATAAATCTAAATTGATGGGCTGAAATATTTATATAATTATGTAATCATCACTTAAGGACCTTTTTCTATGATTTCATACTATGACTTTTGAGCTTGATCCCTGATAATTTGTACAATATTGTATTTTTTATTTTTTTTTTAAAAATGGGTATGACAATGCTCTTTTTTCTACATTCATTTGACCTTGTTTTAGAACTTAAGATGATGTTAAAAAGTTGAGTTAACCAATATGTCTCTAAATCTTTTAAATATACTTTCTATATTTGGATTATATGTCTTGTTTTCATTATTTGTAATACTTGTTTGACTTTTAAAAATTCAATTCTTTTAATATAATTCAAATTAAATTTTGTTACATCGTCTATCTTTTATGTTTTTTTACCAAAGTTGTCATTAAAAAGAGTATCAAATTAAAGTTTTCACATTTCTTTAATACCATCTTTGATCAATACTTTTCTTCTTTTATTCTTGATAGATCTGATTTAGTTAAGATTTTGAGTCTTTCTCTTTCTCATCTTTGCTAATCTATATGTATATACATATCTTTTTCGCATTCTTTAGTTGCAAGTTTCTCGCACATCTGTTTAAAAGTTTTTCTCTTGTTCATCTACTAGTCTTTTTTGTTTCTCTTTTTATTATATTATGTTGTTCATACACTTCGCTGTTATCACATTTAGACAATCTTTTATACAAGTTTTTCTTATTCTTAATTATCTTTTATACTTCATTCTACCACTAAGTTTTTTTGGGTAGACAGTGTCATTTAGATTCTTCAAATACTTTTTTAGTAATTTTTTCTAATCTTTCTAGCCATGTTCATTCACATTAGCATTTAACTTATACGTCTGACTTTCAATCATTTATCTTGAGAAATTCATTCTTGAATATTTGTTGTTCCATCTATTTTAATTCCTACCATTGTATTTTACGAGAAAATTTTCTTTTAAATGTAATTTTTTATCTTTTGATCTTAACAACTAAAACCACTAACCTATGTAGGTTTATTAAAATTTCACTAAGAATAATTTTATAATTCTTACAAAGAGCACAATTAGATTTTCTAGTGAGAATGAAGTTGAGTTGATTGTTATTTTGTCTATTAAGTTTTAAAACAAACTGAATGCCTTGCAACAATAGGAATCTAAACCCTAAAACTTGAAACTCCACAAATCATAACTTAAAAAAACTTCTCCAAACCATCTCAAATTTAGAGAAAGACAAGTCAAACCCAAGGCATCACTTTTAAATAAAAATTAAATGAATTCAAATCCCAAAGAAACTCAAATCAAATTTAAAAACACAAAAAATTTGTCTTCTAACATGGCCATTGGGCTGTCTCTTGTGTGTTTGATGTGTTTTGTGAATGAATGATTTCTATATATGAATTGTTATGACGGATAATTAAAGGTATTCAGTTATTTGTTTAATATAATTAACAGCGAAATATTGGAAGTTTGGTGAGGAAGTCAAATTTTCAAATAAATCAAATATTCTCAGCAAATACAGAAATGTAGTTGAAATGTTCTAAGTAACAGGGCAGTCCCTATGTTAACACTTAAAATTTTTAGATGCACTATGTGAGTTCATATATATTCATACCACATCAAATTAGCTAATATTTCTATGGATTACCATCTATTTTTATAGCCATAGTGGCCAAATTTAGCAAAAATGATTTTCTTCTCAAAAAAGGGGAAATTTAAAATTGAGGTTCATCATTGATATTCACGGATGAGGATGACTAAAAAAAGCTCCAATTCTAAGAGATGCTTTCCGAATGTTACCTTGTTTGAAAAAGAAGACTCATTAAACTATTGATTTTTGTGATATGTGAGGTATTTTGGCATGACCATATCAGCTCAGCTTTCATTTCCCTCTCTATTCTCAAGGATGACATTGTTGATTTCCTGGAGAGGAAGTAGTCCAATTCCTCATGCCTTTACGTCTTTATAAGCATGTCTCCACAAAACCAAGCCTAGTGCCTTCTTCTTAGGCATAGATTGTTGAATCGCCAGAATTATATTGGTTGATTTCGATCTGATTATTGGTTGAAGGACCGATTCCCCTTGGAATTTCGGAGGAATTGGTCTGAATCAGTCGGAATCGATCTAATCTCAACCGATTCAGACTAGAATGGTCGATCGGACCAACTCCATCAGAAGGATAGGGCTTCCGGTAATGATTTGATACTTGGTCCAAATCGGACCCGATATCAATCCGATTCTGGCTCTAAAAGGTCGGAATTGGCCCCTTCATGGTCAAAACCCTTGCGGGCTCTTGGTTGAAGGCGATTTCCAGTGGCAATTCCGGCGAAAGTTGCTTATTCCAACCCCATGCAGCACAATTCAAGCAGAATCGGTCGATTTTGGCTATTCCGGTGGTCCTTCAGGATTCTGGCAATCCTTCAGGCGATTTTGACTATTCTTCAGCAATTTCGGTGATTCCTTCAGCCGATTCTAGCAATCTAAGCTCGATTCCAGTTTCGTTTAAGTTGTTCTTTCATCATTTGAAAGTTGTTGGTAAGATTTCTTCGCCGGAATCCCTATACGCTTATTTCTGTGTTTTTGACAACTCTGTAATTGGTTAAATATGCTATTCTCTTTCCGAATAGTTTTGTTCAAGCCGTTCCTTCATCGTTTGAATCTTCTTGGTAAGATATATTTATCGGAATCCCCATACGTTGATTTCTACGCGTTTTTGATGACTTCGTAACCCTTTAAACATACCAAACAACCTGTTAAACGAGCTGCTCTTTTCCTGAATTGCTCCGATCAGGTTGTTTCTTTAACGTTAACATTTTCTTGATAACATTTCTGTGCCGAAATGCTTATATGTTAATTGTACGGGTTTCCAACGACTTTGAAGTGATTTTAGCATACCGAAAATCTTGTCTAACGAGCTGTTCTTTTTTCGAATAGCTCCTAAACTAATTGTATACATGTCTAACAGTCGGTATAAATTGTTTACGTATGTTGCATGTCTAAGCATTGGTCGATCATGACAATGATGTAGTGCCGTCACATCTTTCTGATCGGTTGGGAACACGAACACATGATAAACCTATCAAAAAAGAGGGTCAAATATAAGTAGTGTGGAAAGGAGGTGAACGGGGGTGTGTTTTGGTTGAAACAGCACATTGCCAGAGTAGGTGACAACGTCAAGAAATGTGATAAAGTGCATAAGGAGAAGAGCAAAGATATGAGAGGGTACCTTGCAGGAAGTGCCTCTCAACGAAATATTAAGATTGAATAAAGGGAGGAATTGCATGTGAGCTCCTTGAGAGGAGGAAGGGAGAGGTGCCAACTCACAAAGGGCAATGCAAGGGCAAGGCAAGAGCCGAATCGGAGTCGGACAGTGAGAACTCATCCACAGACTCGAGCTCAGGAGAGCTAGGCATGCTAGCAAGGGTGCAACAACAATGGAGGAAGAGAGGATGAGGGGAGCAAGAGGGTCCAGAGCTAACCTTATTTTTGGCCGATCAGCATCGGCTCGACCTACTCGGGAGATTCGGGGAGGGAGACAGGAGCCACTTTGTTGGTCTAGTAGTACGAGATTTACACCAATCGATGGATATCTTTTTAGGAAGTAGAGTGCCTCATAGATGAACATTAAACAAGCTATGAAAGAGGTGAAGACAACATGAACGGTTGCAAAGAGAGTAGTGAGGCCATAGTTGTCAAGGCGCCCGCCTAGGTGGTCCCTAGGCGTCGATTAGGTGGCAAGGCACTTTTCTAATAACGCCTTGCCAGGGCACCTTGCCTAGGGCCAAAAAGCGCCCAAGGGATATGACTTTGCATAGATGGCCGATGGGATATGACTTTGCATCATGATATACATACCGCAAGTTAGTTATTGAATAAATTCTTTGTGGTTATTTATTATCTATTTAGTCAATATTTGGTTTGTTCATAATGTAATATGCTTAAATGACGGCATGATATTTTTTGAACCCCATATATAGAGGATGGGTGTCGAACGATAATGAAATGATGCGGGGTACACTCTCAGTTATTCAGTGCTTGTGTTGATCTCAGTAGGATAGGGAAGAAGTTGAGTTAGAAGTACGTTGGAGTTGCATTAATAATTAGGAGTCAATAATTAATTGAAAACAATTAATCCTTTTTTATTTATCATTTTTCAGATATAGAGAGATAAGATGAGAGTTAGAGTATACTCAGATGTTGATATGAGAGATTCTTGTGACAAAGTCTTTTCTAGTATGTTTATTTAAGATTGTGTTTTTATTTTTTTATTTTATAACTTGTAAGTCCATTAATTCAAGTGAAAGAGGGTTGATTGTTTGTTTGTTTGTTTTTTTGCAACTGAGTGGTAGGTGCATGTCAATACTAGAAGTGGATAGAATTTACTTGCTACAGTTGATATTAGGATTTTGAGCAAGAACACTAGTTCCTCCTATTGTGAGAGGAATTGGAGTACATTCAATGATTCAACCTGATATATACAAAGAGGAGGAACATGTTGACTTATAATAAGTTGGAGAAGTTGGTTTTCTGTCATTACAAGTTGCACATCAAGAACATAAAAGACTGACAGAAGATTTCGGAGGAGAGATTTACACAGTTTGATGTGGTTCATATGAGCAGAGACAACGATCACATACACCACCACTTGCGAATGTTGACATAGACCAGATATTTCAGGAGCATGTGCTTATTTCCTGGATAGAGGAGAGAGCAGTCAAGGATCATCTAGCTGAGTTTGATCCTGATGACCGTGTATGGGCAGAATGAGAGTTGGATGGTGTAGAGGCTGAGGATGTTTCACCTAGTTAGGCTTAGGTAGGCCCATCTTTTGCCCCAGTGCCGTACAACAGCCACCTCTAACCTTAGCCACAACTCCAGCCCTCGTTGTAGCTACCTAGCCCATTCTTAGTCCAAGCAGAACTAAAACAAAAGTGACAACATGAAAAATAGGATGATTGCCATAGTTAAAAATTTTTGTGGGTTATAATGGGACATCAGACATAGCAGAAGAAGTGAAGAGAAGTAAGCTGGATATCAGACGACGTCCTGTGAGCCCAGATGACAGTATACATGCTCTTTCTCACTCTTCAGTCGATGATGATGAAGAGTGCATACTAGCCATGCAACCAGCAGGAGGGGGAGAGGTGCATGGGCCAGATGTAGGTGCAACAGCTCCAGACTTACCTAGTTCACGGCGGGCAAAGTCATATTTTAGCTTAAACTAGTAGCCACCGCAGTATCATTATATAGTGCCAGCTTATTCAGAAGTTTATGATCCCCATCAATCGTGGATTCTTCCACTTGAGCCTACCTATGTGCCATAGCTAGATCCCTAGGATTTGAGTGAGATGGCGAATGCATTATTTTCATAAGGATATGCATCAACATTGACAAGAAGAATGAGGACAACTCAGTTTTGGCAAGAACAATAGGTGGAAGGGGAGGATGAAGGCTAGTATCACGGATATTGGTGAACATGTCATGAAATATATATTTTTACTTTTATGTTTTCATGTGATCATGCTATATTTGATTATACTTTTTACATCTTATCATGTTATTGACATCTTCTCAAGTTTATTAGTATGTTGTCTTGTTATAATGTTACAATTATTAACATCTTATTGTTATTATATTATATCTTATTCTTATCTAAGAGACAAGGTAAAAAACCTTCTCACATGATTATGGAATCAGCTAATTTCAATCCAATTTGGCTAATTTCATGAACCATGACATGTAGATGCATGTGTTGGCGTCCAGTTTTTTCAAAAAAAAAAAGGGAAATCAGGCCAAAGAAAAAGTGGGCTTAAGTGTAGGGCGGACAGCCCATGATTGAGTCAAATCAGGCCCAATTGGGTACTCCAATAGCTGTTCTGGTCAGCCAGCCCATGAGCCCATGCAAATCAAAAAAAAGTCCAGCCCATGTGGAGGCTGACGCACAGCCCAGTAGAAGCTGGACCTGGCTGGGCCGTGGCTGCCCAATGCAGGCCCATGTTTGCTCCTCCCATCTGCCAGCGCACCTGGCCCACCTGCCGCCTCCAGCCGCACCATGTCAAGCCATCAATTGGTCAGGTCATGGGAGAGGGAAGTTGAAGAGGCCAGGAGGAGGCCAAGAGACAGCCGATCAATTATGTGGGTTTAATAGTGTAACCCCCAATGGGAGGGCCAAAAGGCCATCAGTTATTGCGCACCTGCTGGCCCTTCATCTGCCCTCCACTCTCTATAAGAGAAGAGGGGCACGCCAGCTTCAGATGGGGGAAGCTACTAAAGGAGGCCGCCAGGCTGCCGGATTGAACTGCCACCTGCTGCGCTCAGCTGTCCACCTGCAACCTGAAGTCCAGAGAAAGGAGGAGAAGAGAAGAAGAAGACAAGGCAAGAAAGTATAATAGCCTAATAGGTGCCTTACCCTACCATCAAGACCAGCAGCCAATCAATGAACAAAATCTGCCATTTTCAGCAATGGTGGGTATGGGTGGATGTCCCGAACCCTTTCGGAATCCGTACGGCGGGCCGATCATTTGTCCGGGCGGGCCCTTACCCTACCATCAAGACAGTGGAGACACAAGCAAAGTCAGTAGGCCCTTCCGGCCTAAGAAGACCAAGATGGGCCCTCCGAGCCCTACAAATTGAAGCCCGGCTTTGAACGCCGATGGAACATGTACCGACCTGAAGCGGCCTTCAAAAAAATAAAAATAAAAAAATCAGAATGCGAAAGCAATATTTAAATTAAGGAGCTTCACCCCTAGCGGGGAATTTCACCTTGGACGAGGGCGTGGGCATGTTCCCGTAGCTGTCGATCCGGACGAGGGCATGGGCAAGCTCCCGTAGCCATCGATCCTTCCCCCAATTTTGGCTAAGTTATTGGCTAGCCTTGTTGGATGGGTAAACTTCACCGAGTTAGAAACTAGCCGGCATGTCGTTGTAATGTCAAAATTTTCTAAACTGGTGAAGAACCTAAGTTGGGGGAAGGATCATCACTCATTGTACTCCAATGTACTCCATCTTCCAATGAAAATCTGATGTCTACATTGGTGCATGAAACTGGGCACCCAATAGTGGCCCGATGGGTCGGATGCGATGCAAACCACCAAACCAAAATAAACAACATAATCAAATCTGAAAATTCAATCAAAAACAGAATTAAAACAAATCTGAAATTCAACTCAAACTCATCCCGATTTAATCAAGCAACCGAACCTCCAACAAAGAAGGATCCGTTTTGAACCATACAAAATGCAAAAATCAGATTGCAACCAAATTGAAAACATATCAAAATCAGATTTCAATCAAAATCTGTCAAAATAAAAAAATCAGATTTCAATTAAATCTGCAAACACAAAATCAGATTTGAACAATCTACCAAAAACAGATTCTAACCAACTTCAAAAATCTGGTTTTAGCAATATGAAAATTCACTTAAAATTCACCTAATCTTGCTCAAATAAATGCCAAAGATCAACCTTTTCAAAAGGAACCAAACAAACAACATTCCAAACACCCAAAATGGATCAAATCCACCCAAAACAAAAATCCAGAATCTGAAAAATTCATAAAAACAACCAAATCAAAAATCCAAAACATGCTTAAAACTCTTTAAGCACATCAAAACAGAAAACAAAATGACTTAAATCAAACAAATTCAAAACAAAACAAATCAAATCCAAATCCAAAACAAATAAAAAACCAAACAACAAATCAAACAAACTCCAACCCCAAAATCAACAAAACCGACTTTCAAGTCAACCAACAAACAAATAAAACAAACCTGAACCAAATCGGTTTGCATCTCATCGGACCCAAAAGGCTGCTACATCTTTGAGTTCACTTTATTTTGTGGTTGTGTATGTCTTCGAAAAACAGGTTGCCGTGACGGTTAATCAAAGGCGTTCGAGCCGTTGCTCGATGTAAGCTAACGTCGTATACTCGCACCATCCGGCGGAGAAGGGTCAAAAATTAAAATTTTCAAAGAACCCGAACCTCGGTTCTAATATTTTTTTAAACTATCATCGGACTACCTAATATTTTAGGTATCATCTATTTTTCTAGATAAGTCCGGATATGTCTTTCTTTCTAAAGAACAGACACGTAAAAAGAGAGGTTCACACAACATGTTAAATGTTACATTTTTTTTACAATTTTTTCTAGGCCATTTCCTATTTTTCTAGTTTTTTTTTTGAAGAAAAAGAAAAAAAATATTTTAAAATTGATTCTTTTTTCATAAATCGGCTCGGATTTTGATTCCGATTCCGATTCTAGAATCATTGTTCCTAGATGAGTCTTTCCGGAAACAAGTAGCTTGAATACTTTTAAATTTATCACAGATACCTTTTGGGATCTTAAGAATAGAGTAGAATAAAGCGATAAGCTTCGATCACACTTATTGCACAAAACCTAAGAACAAAGTGATAAGTTTTAAATCACACTTTTGCACATGATCTATCTTTCACCTATAATAATAAATTTTTTTCCACCCTGCAATTTCTTTCACATATTGTTGATGAGAGCAGGAATATGCATTAATCCGTTCAACCTGACAAGCCCAATTGAACTATTTTGTTCGGTTTGGTTCAAGTTGAACTATTATTTATGTTCAATTTATTTGAAGGTCTTTCAAATTGAACTATACCAGACCACATCGACTAAACTAATTAAGATACAATACTATAAAATCAATATTATATTATTAATAAAATTGATATTTATATTATTTTTATAATAAATAATTTTTATTTTAAATATTTATAAATAAAAAATAAACATATGTGTATACATAATTAATTATTTTGAATATTTAATTGATTTTTCATTTCAAACCAAAACAAATAGAACCTAACCATAATTGAACCTATTAGGATTGGGTATCTAGTTCAATTTGATATGGTTTGAAAACAATGGTAAAAAATAAGACCAAACCGAACTATGCACACCCCTAGATGAGAGGTAACCATTTCTTACTTTTTATTCCATTGTATGATGGAGACCAAGATATCTAATTGGAAAGGTGTCCCATTCCTTGTTGAAGACCAAGAGGAATAAGGTTCTAGGCAAGGATCGCGGGATCGGAATCGGAATCGGGATCGGTGGGTACCGATCCGATCCGGATCGGATCGGACCGATTCCGACCGATCCAATGGAAGAAAATCGATCCAGAATCGGTAAGAAAAAAAAGCAAAAAAAAACCGATCCAATTCCGATTCCGATCCAATTCCGGACTGATTCCGGCCGATTCAGACCGATTCGGACCGATTCTGGCCGATCTTGGTCGATCCGACTGGAATAGCAAAAAAAGAAAAAAAACGATTCGATTCCGATTCCGATCCCGATCCTGACCGATTCGGCCGATCCGATTCTGATTCCGATTCGATTCCGGACCGATTCCGACCGATCCCGACCGATTCTGCCAGAATTTTTTTCCGGATCGGTTCTTCAGCTTGCCGATCCGATCCAGGAATCGGCCGATTCTGATCCGAATTGGCCGATTCCGTGATCTATAGTTCTAGGTGTATTGAGGCCTAGCATGTCACATTTAATCTAAATGATTTTTGGGTCAATGATTTTCTCAAATAAGAGTATTGGGATGATAAAGTCCATACAAGTGGTTTTCTCACCTAAGAAGAATAGGATGGTGTCATCTACAATTTGAAAGCACATGATAATCTTTCTTTTTCTTTTGACACAAACGCTTCTATGAATTATTCCTTACAAGTTCTGCATTGCATCATATTCAATACTTGGCTTACCAAGCAAACAAGAGAGTTGAAATGGGATCACCCTAGCAAAGGCCTTGGGTACTCTCAAACTAACCAAAGGATTGACCATTGCTTCCAATGGAGAAATGGGATGAATTCTAACAACCAAGAGTTGCTGTCTCGGATCTCGACTTTGTCTCGGGAGGTGAAAGAGAAGAGATCTCAGAGAAATCTCTGAAAAATCTCAGGAGATCGGATCTCGGATCAAAATGTATATATTTGTATAAAACACACATAATATCTTATAAAGATGGAAGTGCATCAATGAATTTACATAAAATATATAACACATTTGTATATCAACTGTGTGAATGAACAATTACAAAACACTCTCAATTCCAAAAAAATGATGTTTGTGTTTCTAAAAGATTTAAATTTGTATATAATCTTATTTAAATATTAATACAATATTAAGAGCATTTTTATATTCTCGTTGATGGTTAAATATTTATGAAATTGTATTGATATAATTTGTTTATTATATAAGATATAATCTTAGTACAATAAATTGATGATTAATATTCAAATCTAAAATCTGAATACATTAAGAACATTATTTGACTTACGTTAATTAAATGTGTATGTTTATGTGAGAGAGAAGAGAGTTAAAATAGTTTGTTATAAAATTTAAGTATGTAACATATATTTATGATTATGAATCTTATATATATGTGATAGTATAACTGATAGTGAAATATATTAATGTGTTTATGTTATCCTAAACGGGGCACAGAGTAGTTGTGGATTGACTTGCATAGTCAGGTTGCGGGGGTCTAGGGGGTAATGCCCCTCCCCAAAGTTTTTTTTATGGACCAGTTCACATAGGATGAGATCTCGATGATCTCGTTTCTCGGCCCCTTGGCAAGATTGAGAATTGATCTTACGAGATCTCGACGAGACGGAAAACCATGCTAACAACAATGAATCCAATTCGTCCAGGTTGGGCCAAAGTCCATAAGTTGAAGTGCTCGGAATAAACATTGCCTATGCACTCTATCGTATCTTTTCAAAATAAAAGTTGAAAACAATACATCATTTTTCTTTCGTGCTGATCATGAAGGCATACCAAAACAGCCATGTAACTGTCCAGTATATATATATATATATTTGCAATGAAGGTGGATTGGTTTTCATAAACGAGTTTCTTAGATGTACACCTTCAACCTGTTAACAAGAGCCTTAATGAATAACTTATAGCTGCATTTCAGAAGGTTGTTAGGTCCAAGTCCTTCATGTTTGAAGCATCCCTCTTCTCTGGAATGAGAACAAGAGAAGTTGCATTTATAAATTAAATCATCCGTGGTTAACTTCAAATTCCCAAATACTAGCCATGAAATCCTTCTTGATGTTGTTCAAAAAATGTTGATAGAAACTTACAGAGAAGCCAACCGAACCTAGGGATTTGTTAAGATCACTTTTGGATAATGCCACTTTCACATCGTGCTCAGAAAATGGTCTAATTAGAAGCTCCCTTCTGTACCTGATAATCTGTTAAAAGAGTTGAATTCAGGAAAGGTTTCCAATGATGGTCTTCCATAAACAAGTTCTTGTAGTAATGGACAATTGTTGCCCAACCTTAGAGGCTTCAGATAAGGTATGCCATCAGTTATTATCATGGAATGCGATCTCCCGAGAATCTCTCGAGATCTCCCGAGAATCTCTTTCTCTCCACGCATCCGAGAAACGAGATCGCTGAAACGAGAACATCTATATAGTACCTCTTGTACCTTGATCCACTCCGCCTATTACTACCCCTAACTTGTTAGATGGTCATGTTAAATTTGCTTCATATACCAATTTTTTTATGGAATTCATCCAAATTATGATCTAGACATTATTATTTATAAAATTTTATAACTTGATATTTTTATGACTATTTATGTACAATTGACCCAAAATGTCACTAATCACCTATCCATATCATTCAAGATGAAACTTGGTGTAACATAAGATTCCTTGTATGTCTCCTGTTAACAATAGTTCATTCTTTCTGTATTAAGCTTTTAATTCTCTCACAACTTATTTTGATGTTTAAAATAAGTTCCCTTATCTTTTTCGAAGAGATTACATGACATTTTACATTTAAATATGCACATTGGTTGGTATCTTCGAGATATAATCTCTTAATATTTTTTCAAGATCTCTTATTTTCAGTCTCCAAAAGATAAAATTTAGATGCGAGATGGCAATCCTCGGGTAAGGTATACCCTACATAAATGAAATCCGAGATCCGATCTCCCGAGATTTTTCGGAGATTTCACGAGATTTCTTCTCTTTCACCTTTCCGAGACGAAGCCTAGATCCGAGATGGCAATCCTTGGTTATTATAGAGTGAACATTGTTGTCTTTGGTAGTTGCAAGCCTGATCATGAAAGATCTTTGGTAATGAGTTATGTTATCAAAGTAGTTGTATTTCTTTCTTTATTTAATAGAATGTAATATGAGTGTTAAGTATAATTTGTATTGTGTGCTTGAGATTGACTGATTGTATGATATCAATGTGTTGATGATTTGATGTATGATATATGTCATTCAGTCAATGTGTTGAAATGTTCAAGATTGAATTATGTTCTTCTTTCTTACAAATTTTCACGTTTTTCTGAATTTTATGTATTTTTTTGATTTTTTGCCATTGTTTCCAAATTTTTCCAGAAAGGAAAAAAAGGTCGATCCAGACCGATTCTTGATTGGTCTGCCTCCCGGCGGATCGCCCTAGATTGGATCGATCTGATCTGATCCAAGAACCGATTCCGATCTTGTGATCCTTGCCTAATGGAGGATCCTTCCTTGGACATTCTCAAGAAAACAACTCCCCTCCTCCAACACAAGTCAACTTCATCTTTTAGCTTCTTGAGTATTTTGAGTAAGAATGTGAGTAAACTTGTCACAGATGGTATTTCTACAAGTTTTTTTTGTTTTAACTTTTCATATGTGACAGAACTAAGAGTGGCAAAAAATAATTATTGATCTTATATGTAGTTTTAGCGAATCATTGTTGTTGATTGCTATTGTCTTTCCTACCTCAGTAAGTTCTTGTTATTATCATTTGCATATATTGGGAATAATATTTTTTTTTGATTTTTAGGGGGGGGTTCAAATGGTTCATATTACTTGCAAAGTCAATTTGACTTATGTTGTATTATCTTTATAGTTTTGTACATGTAATATTTTCTCTTACTTATAAGATTTTTTTAAATTATTATAAAATTAAGGATGATTTTTTGATAATTATCAAAGAATTCGAAGTAAACTTGAGTTACATCAAGCTCTTGGATTCCACCACGGTTCTCTTGCCTAAAAAAGAGAATGTAAAGGATATTAAAAATCTCGAGATTATTAGTCTTTTTAATTATAATTATAAAATTATCCCCAAAGTTAATGTAGTTAGGTTTAGCAGGTATATTCGAATAGCTTGCTAATATTTGCCAGACCGTTTTCATCTCAGGAAGATTCATTGTGGACAATTTCATGGCAGCTCACGAGTGCTTACATGATTAGAGTCTCAGCCGTAGAGTGATCCTTTTGATGTTGGATTTTGAGAAATTTTATGATAGGGTTGGGTGCAATTGTCTTATCATAATCATGCAGCTCATGGTTTTCAAGAATAAATGGATTTGGTGGATCAAGAGTTGTATCACTTCTGCGAAGTTCTCTGCTGAAATGAATGGGAAAACTTTTGGCTTTTTCTCTTCCTTGATAAGTCTCAGGTAGGGTGGCCCCATATCTCATATGTTTTTTGTTCTAGTTAGCTAGGTACTTAGTACTATGTGGGATGAAGCCGAATAAGTGGAACTCATCGAAGGAATTGAAGTAGGAGTTAACAGGGAACAATTTACACATCTTTTGTTGATGACATTACTATTTTTCTCGGGAAGATTCGATTAAATGTCTCTATTTAAGAATTATGCTTTTGTTGTTCCAAGGAGTAACAAGGTTGAAGATGAATAATGAAAAAAGTAAGCTTATTGGCATCAACCTTATCGAGAACATAGAACTCAACTAAATAAGATATTCAACATGTTTTGGTCTTCACTACCCCTTAAGTATTTAGATTTGTCTTTTTCAAACAAGGGTACCAAGAGTAGGACTGACAGATTGTAGTTCGTAAGATGGAAAGGAAATTGCACGATTAGAAAAACAAAGTTCTATCCAATGGTGGCAGATGCCTGTTATGCAAGGCTGTGTTACGAAGCATTTCTTTGTTCTTCTCTATTCTCTATAGATCGCCAAATCTGAATTGTTACCCAGATTGGTGGTGTTGATTAGATTTGGATTGGATTGGATCGGTTGATTCCAACTAATTCTTTGGGAGAAAAGCTAATCTTGAATGGGTCTGTATCGCTATTTTTCTTAAAGTTTTTTTAGTTGTAAAAATACATAAAATCATTAACAATATAAAAAATAGGAATTCCTGTAAAAATTTTTTTAAAAATAAAAATTTAATATCTAACACACTTTCATATCACGTTAAGAGAGTTTAAGACAAGTAGATTTACTTTAATGGTAATTAAACAAAGGTAACATAATATAAATAGAATTTTGATATACAACATAATGTTATATATTTTTTTCATCAATATTTATGGAATTGGCCTTTATTTTTATTCTCTAGATTCTTCTGGATGCTTCATTGAGAGATATCTGTCATGATTGGCCCATTTCTATCTAAGAATATTTAATTGGCTATTTGAGTAAAATCATATATAGTGTCATGCACTAGAGATGTGGTTGGAATATATGGGTGAAAACCCTCAGAGGGTTTTGGATAATTGGCTTTCACATATAAATGTTTAATTTCTATGTTGACTTTTGCCACTCGAATATTATCTCAAGTCTAAATCATCGGTAGCTACCCCACTAGTATGTGCGGTATTGGAAGAACCTACTTCTCCTTATCCATCCCATCTCGACCTCCACCTCCACTCGAACCCCATGCATTTTGTTGTTGAGTATGGCAATGAATTTTTTCTGATCATCATTTGAGGAAGGTGTTTGGGTACTTTTTGTTGGACTGGTAGGTCATCGCCTAATTTTCAACTTTTTTTTGTTGCTTTCTTTGTTTGTGATGAAGAGCTCCTAATCCCCTTGTCATGTTGATGTATCTTTTTCAATTGTGAAAAAAAATGCTTTAATATGCTTGCCATGGTCTTTGTCTTTGTCTTGGTGGGAGTTGGTTGTAAGGTAGGGTTGGGTCTAGGATTGGAGTTGTGGATGGAGTTGGAACTGAGGCTGAAGCTGGGGTTGGAGGTGTAGTAGCAATGGCTTCCTCTTGCATCTCTTGATCTTCAAACTCAACATCAAGTTCTCCTTTAGCTCATGTATAATTCTTAAGATCGAATTTTGATGGTGCTATACTTGCCTACTCCACCCATAAAGCAAGGGAGTGTTCCTCTTGGAAGAAGTAATACATGTCAACACTTTTCGTAGGTGGTTCATGTGCTTATGTTTCAACTCTTTGTTTATATTATCTACATACAAATCTTTGTTCTACAATTTTTGGCAATGCTTAATTTTTTTTATCCTCAGTTGCATGTTGTAATGTCAGAACATAAGTTTCTCCACCTTATCAGATGTTAGCTTATTTTTTCTCTTGATATAGATTAGGTTAAATATGCTCTAGTTTCTCACGTATTGGTGGAACTTATGCTCTAACTCAAAATCCGGATGGTAATTTGCATCCATTTCTTGAGTTCATTTGTACCCACCACTCAGTAGCAAAAAAGAATAATAGAAGATGATATTACTCACACAATAATATGAAATATCTTTATAGAAGAATGTGTTCTTTCAACATATCAAAAGAAACTTTGGCAAATGAATACCTCAGTTATGGATCTGAGTAAACTCTAGCTCTCATTTTATAAGATTGTATTCGTGAAGTAACATAAATACTTAGTGTTGATATGTAAAAGGAAAACTAATTGATGAATAACAATTCTCACTTATTTCCAACTCAATTTTTGTTTGATCTTGCTGAATGCTAAGTTCTTGTTATCTGTTGCATTACAGATAAAGTATCTCTCAATACCTCTTGATCATTGTTCACTTCTCTATATTATATGCGGGGGCTTAAAATATCCTGCATTCATGACATATTACATAAGAACATGCTTATAACGTCAAATGAATAAATGTAAGAAGAATTAACATGCTTAACGTCAAATTGAAGATAAGTAATAAGAAGAATTACTTGCTATATGCAATTCATGGTGTAATATCCTATCCTATCTAACATCTATGATCTTCACCACTTCTTATAACTTTTTCAATACTTCTTGATTTTCAACTTTGTTTTTTCTATGATATCGTAGAGGTATCCCATATGGTTCTTCTCATTATAGTCTACTAATCTCAACACATTTACCAGTGGCTCAATGATTGATAATTAATATATAATTCTCTTTTAAAAATACTTATTCATTATGTAATGCTCAATTTGTGCAAGGTCATGAATTACTTGCTACATGAACTCATGGATTATCTTTTCCAAGATCACTCCCTTGTTGTGTAAGTGGAGAACAAAGATCACCGGATTGGATTCGGGGGTCGGATCGGCTAGTGTCGATCTGGACAGATTGTCTGAGAGGAATCCCAGTTCAGAATCGATTTTATTCGTTTTTTTTATTTTTTTAAAATTAAAAGTATGATAAAATCTAAAGAATATCAGTGCACCTAGAAAAAAATAAGAAAATGGCATTTTACACACTTTCACGTGATTATCAATCTTTATGATACATATTAAGACAACTAGATATAAAATAATACCAATATTTATTTCAATACAGAAAAAATGTTTGCAATTGATATGCATCAAAAAGTGACATCTTTCCATCACCACCATCTACAAATTTGTTTCTCATGGTCTTCATTTTCTCGATTTTCTTGAATACTCTATGGAGACTAGTAAAAGATTGATTGGCCTTACCCATAAGAAAATAATGATATGGTCATCTGACTAAAGTCGTACACACTGTTTGATGCTGAAGCTGGAGGTAAGGATGGATAACATGACTCGAAGTCTGAAACAATTTTGGATAATTTACCGCCTCATGCTCATTAAAAAAACTTATTTGATTTCAACGTTGACTTTTTTCACTTGAGTGTTGTCGTTGACCCAAAAAAATATTCGATTGTACTCAACTCGTATGTGCACTATTGGATCCTGAACCACCTTATTCTCCTTCTTTTCCACCTCTGCCTGAACCACCTTGATTTTGCTATTGTGTAGGTGAAATGAGCGTTTCCGTATTATTTGAGGAGGGTGCCTGTGTACTATGAGACTCACATGTCTTTGCCTGACAATAAGTTTGTTTCTCTTGTCCACTTCCTCTTCTTGTATACTTTGTCCGATACTGTGTTGGTATACCTTCAATAATGATTTGATTCTTTCATTTTTTTTTCTTTTGGGTACTCTTTTGGACGTTAGAATGATCTAGAGATATAGTTGGAGACTCTTGAGTTGGCTCCGGTGCTGTGGTGTGAGCCGTTGTTGAAGCCTTAACTGGAACTCTCAAGTTGGCTCTAGTGCTGTGGTGTGAGCCCCCGTTGAAGCCTTAACTTCTTTTAAGACTTGCTTGTTACTCTTTTAACCTCTTTACTTTGCCTATACATGATTGTGTCTGTTGGCGGCCAAAATGACTACGGTCCATGGAATTCACTCTCTTTGCCTGATTGACTTGTAGGGCCAATGCCTTCTACATTCAATCATTTGGCAGTAGATTCTTCTACCCCCTTCTTTTTTTATTATCTTCACAAGCCTGAGTTCTAATTGCAAGCATTGCTTTTCTTATTTGTGCCTTCTCTTCTTCCTTAGAAGATGATAAAGACACCTCAATGTGTGCATGCGATTTTTCTTTTCCTTTTCTTCTTCCTTCCATGAGATTTTTGTCATGACGCCCAAGTAACTCATCATACAAGTCAGCTCTTAGCTTGATTCGGATCTCCTTTTACGATGCTTTTTTAAATAAGTAGACCATCATTTCTTTTCTGAGCTTCGTCGGTATGTTGTCATATTTTTTTACATTCTCACTCACTCCACTAATGTGTTTTAGGCAATAAACACCTCCGGTCATTTTTTTGCACCATTTACATTTTACATTTCACTCTCTTCTTGTCGACATTTAACGTATGTTTGTGTTGTCATCTAATGTTATGATGTGTAGGGACACATTATTTGTTGTCTGACATTTTTTTACATAAAAAATTAATTCATAATAAAAAATATTTATTTGATAATCGGAGGTCTAAACAATAGGACAATACGAAACAAAAATGAACAAGCCACCAGCCACCCTCATTCTTATCCCTCCATCACCCCTCCTTCGTCTCCCTCTTACTATAAGTACCCCTTCGGGTGACTTTTTAGGGGTAGGTGTACTCCTATGGTCACCACCTAAAGGGTGACTGGTGATTAATTCCCCTCGGAAGGGGGTTCCAATCGACTATGTAGGGGGTTTGGGTGGGTAATTGATTTTCTCCGGGGTTCTAATGGATTGTGCGGGGTTGGGGAGGGATCCTCACTAGTGAACCATTTAGGTGGAGCGTGAAGATGGAAGAGGGGAAAATATGTGAAAACCATACCTTAGGGGGGGCTTCTTGACCTTCGTTGGAGAGGATGCTGGAGGGTATGCCGGAGAGGACGTCGAAGGGGAGGGGAGGGGAACCCTATAATTTGAAGAGAGGGAGGGGAATCGAGGTGGGGAAAGAGAGGAACCGATTCTCCCCTTAATGGGGAAAAATCAGATTGGGATTCAACCTGATTTTGAGAGGATCCATAACTTATGAACTCCCAGAGAATCGGCCCACAATTCGAATATGGAGAATCGGCCAGGTTGATTCCTCAAGAATCAATCCAAGATTGGTTGTTCCAGTGGTGAATCGGATTGACATAGGCCAATCCGATCTAAGAATCGACAGATCCAAATCGACTGATTCTACAAATCATGGTGGAGAAAGTAGGCGAAACACCAATAGAGTTCGATCTTGAGGATTGTACATGGGTAAAAGAGAACTAGTTAACGTTTAGCTTAAAGATTAAGAGAAGCAACAATAAGTTCTTGCCACTTCAGCTCTAGCCCCAACCCCATCGTCACGAAGAAACCCTTAGAGGACATACACCTTAGCATATTGATGGGGTGATTTTTATTATTGAAGAAGTTAAATCTGTGTGACATGGAAATTGAGAGTTCTTCATTACAAACAGAGAAAATAGTAAAGGAAAACAACTTGGAAATTAGGTGAGGATCTATCAATCTAATAGTTAGTACATCGGCATCTTTTTCAAATAATGAGAAAGAGTTTATTCCATCTATATAACATCAAAATATAAGAGATTCAGATAGTGGTGGAGGAGGAGGTTCTTTCAACAATGTACACACCAGTGGGACATAGGCCATTGATTCGAGGCAAAGGATAACATTCAAATGAATGAACTCAACATTAGAATCGAGGGTGTTTTTGATCAGTACACGGCAACCAATTATCCAAAATTCCCGAGAACTTCCAATCATATATTTCAATCACATCTCCGACACATGACGCTGTGTATGATTTTACTCAGATTGGTTTTCATATGGATACAGTCACTCATGACATCATTCTTAATGAAGTTCGGATCGCCTCAGTCCCCTGGTGGAGGGAGTTCCCGCAGTCCCCAACTAGAGCGTGTCACGTCGACGTTGGCGTAATGTGCCCGAATCGGCTGACGGAGCGACTGCCAGATAACGGAAGTACATTGACGGAGAACGGTGTTGAACCGCCGTCAACGGTGGGGAAGCGGCATCAAGCCGTCTTTTCGGTCCCGTAACGTCGTCATTAATGCCTGCTCGCCGGCGAACATGCAAATGATACGCTGAAAGAATAATATTTTTGTTTGGGAACTCGGTGACGGTTGACGAGCACGTGGTAGGGTCTCCCACGACGTTCAGTACAGACCCGATCGGTAGTGGGTCTTCGAATGCTCGGTAGCGAGGGTTCTTGAGAGCGAGGGAGCCGGTCAAGGAGGCTCGGTAGCGGGTCAGTGGAACATCAGTAGCTATTATTTCAACGCTCGGTAGTGGGATAACGACGCCAAGCTACCGCGACTTCAGACAACCGCTCGGTAGCGGTTCGACAAACCACTCGGTAGCGACTATTTCAGGCTTTGGTAGTGTGCCACATGAGGTCGGTAGCGATTTTTTAAATGCTCGGTAGTGAGATAACGAGGACTCGGTAACGAGATAAATCACCCAACACTCGGTAGCGATTAATTTTAAAATTTTAAAAAATGGTAATGACGGGAAAGGAAATGATTCAGGCCTCCGTAGCGGGAGGTCACAGGCTCAGTAGTGAGCTACTCAGGCCACGACGGGTCGACAACGGCTCGTGAACGGGTCGGTAGCGAGTAACGCATGCCTCGGTAGGTTTGTAAGCGGTCTCGGCAACGGTTCGTCAAGGGCTCGACAGCTACGTCGAGTGCTGTCAGCGGCTCGTCGACCGAGATTCCCTAGACGGTAGACGTGCGAAGCTGAATTGACGTCAGGCGATTTTGTCAGACATTTTACATTGTCATTAAACCACGTAATGATGCGTCTCCCTTCCTCCTCCGTCGTAAGACTAAAAAGGAGTTAGAAACTCCCCATTCAAACACACGCAAGAATAAGCTCTCCGCTCTGTGGCGAGTGACTTCTCTGGCGAGTTCGAGGCGAAGGCGACGAACAACATAGCCAGCGAGGCGAGAAGCAGACGAACTGCATCCCCGCTTTCCACCTCAGGCATCTTGTTTTTCCTACTTGGTACGTGTTCTTAACTTGTTTTGGTGCGCGTCTTGAGTGATTCTTATTCGCTTGTTCTTTTTTGTGGCGAACAACACGTTTAACCTTTGCTAGTATCTTCACATGTTTGCTAGTATTAATGCATCGTTTTTTTCCTATCTTTGAAGTTAGTAAGACAACCTTACAGTGCATCTTATCACCTCTTCCCGTGAATCTTGTAGTCTCGATTTGTGTACGCTTCGAAATGTAATCCATTTCATTGTTTGTTAATTGTTGTTAAATGCAAATCTACTTTGTTCGTGCTCTATACCATTGTTTATCTAGGAAGGGACATTTTTCGCTTTGTACGTATTTGGTGGTCATGCGTGAAAACATTATGACACCAGTTGATATGTAGAGAACAAACTGAAAGAGACCTTGTCACCATGTCTAGTGAAAGTCACTCGGGTACTGACCCAATCCACATTCTGTCATCGGCAGTATCCGTGTATAGGGAATCCGTGGAAAGTCCCGAAGGGCATGATGTTACAGGAACAATTACACCGGGATTTGCTCATAAGTCAATGTTTAGGACCGTTGAAGATGCTTATCTTTCATTTGTTGAATATGCCAAACATGTTGGTTTTAGTGTTAGACGAGAAAATTTAAAGAAGGACAAGCAAGGCATTGTAAGGAGAGCACGGTTTGTATGTTCTAAAGAAAGTTGGAGGATGAAAGACCCACGATGTGATACAATTGTAGTTCACCTCCCGGAGACCCGACCGGGTTGTTTAGTTAGGATTACTTTTGTCCTCCACGTTAATGGATTGTATAAAATTACACGATGGGTGACTGAACATAATCATGAGGTGGAAAGTCCTTCGTAGGCACACATGCTTCGGTCCTATAAAAGATTTCCAGAAATTAAAGCTTCCATTATTGGCATTGGTGAGAGCAGTGGTATACGACCTAGGCAGCTTTTTCATCTGATATCTAACCAAGTGAGTGGTAGAAGAAACCTTGGATTCATACACAACGATATGAAGAATTATCTACAAACCAAGAGACAAAAGCAGATGTTAGAATTTGACACTGGAGGATTGCTTCATTATTTCCATCGTAGACAAGCCGAAGATCCTACCTTCACATTTTTTACAAATTGATGAGGATGACCTCACCACCAATGTTTTTTGGGCAGATTCTAGAATGCGCTCGGACTATGAAAAGTTTAGGGATGTATTATGTTTCGACACAACATATAAGACTAACAAGTATGGCCAACCTTTTGCTCCTTTTGTAGGGGTAAATCATCACAAACAATCTGTGATATTTGGTGCAGCTTTACTATATGATGAGACAATTGACACATTCAGATGGCTCTTCAATACGCTTGTAAATGTCATGGGAGGAAAGGAGCCAAGTACTATTTTAACTGACTAGGACAAGGCCATGAGTAATGCCATAGTGCAAGAGTTACCAAGAACTAGTCACAGGATATGCGTGTGGTACATGTATTAAAATACATGCAAACATTTGAGCCATGTATTTAATGCCACAAGCACATTTAAGAAACATTTTCAGAGTATGTATTTATGACTACGAAGAAGGAGTCATTTTTGCAGGCATGGAAAGAGATGTTAATATATCAATTGAATGACAATGTATGGCTTAAAGCTTTGTTTGAGGAGAGAAAAAAATGGGCACTTGTGTTGTGTATGACATAAATATTTTTACTGCTGATATGGTTAGTATACAAAGATGTAAAAGTATTAACAAGTTTCTTAAAGATTATTTAGATATTAGACAAACAATGCATTTGTTCTTTGAGAACTTTGAAAAACTTGTCGAGGACAGGAGGTATAACCAAGACGTTGCTGATCATAAGATGAGATATACGTTTAGGAGACCTGTGGTACAGTCAAGGATACTGGAGCAAGCAATTGGGATATACACACCCGAGGTGTACGAAATCTTTCAAGAACAGTATTTGAAGGCCATTGAGCTACCGTTGCAGACCTCCGATGCCAACACTTTTGTGGTATTTGATGACGACAAGCATTGACATCGTGTGCAGATATTTACAAGTGTAGATGTCAGCGTTGAATGTTCTTGTAAGAAGTTTGAGTTTACTGGTATATTCTGTAGACATGTGTTACGTGTGTTCTTACATGTCCAAATTAGGACTATTCCAGCAAATTACATCTTGACTAGATGGACGAGGAGGGCTTGTAACATTAATATTCGGACTGCCATTGTAAAAGATAATAACATAACCGATGAGAAGACATTATGTCAAATGAGATACATGCATCTGTTGAGAAGTGTAGTGGAGTTACGTGCAACAGCAGCAAAGGGACAAGACAGCTACGAACACTTCCTAACAACTTTAAAGAATGCACAAGAACAGCTGTCTAAATCCCTTCACAAGCAGTTGTGGAGGCTTGTGGAACCTTAAGTTGTCAATCCGATTACCCTACTATAGAAGTAGTACATGAAGGTCAAAATCAATCCACTCTTCAGTTAAAAGGCAGACCTGAGAAGGGTCGGAGGCGCATGATGAAATCATGCCTGGAAAAGAGGAAAAATATAAAACACAAAGATTGGTCCAGTTCACTGCTTCATGTTAAACCACCTAGGTATGAACAAGATGAATTAACTGACCGGTATGTTATCAGTAGTCAATCTTCACATCAGTCCTCACAGGAACTTCTTTTACCGACTCAGGAGTCATTCAACATGATGTCTAATGTAACCCATATGGACATTCTTTGGCTTGTGAGCGGACAATGACTGGTGCATTCCCGTCGGTTTGTCAGCCATGCATGCAGTGTATGTTTCATATGGTCACAGAACTTGAATTTCCACCTGTTATCAGAGCAAGTAGTAGGAAGTACTTGAGGACTTGTTAGGGCATATTATATCTCAGATTTGAAAGGGTTGAAATTGGGCAACAGTTTCGTTCCTAGACATGCTACGACTTATTTTATTCTAGGAAACCTGCGGAGTTTGTTAGTATAAGTTGATTACTTAAATGAGACACTAATAATAGGTTTTGTTCACGATTTTTGATAACGGTTATTAAACGTACTCAGAGAACATCGGACAATGGCTGACTCTTGCCCCATCTAATGTTCTTATGGCCATGGCACCTGCAAGGTGGGTACTGCAATGGAAGGCGAAGACAACGGGCAGAAGTACTACTTCTGCGATGTGAGTATATATCATTACTTTTTTAGAATATCATATATACACTGATCTACTAACTATAGTCCATTCCAATTTATCTTGTACAACATGTACTCTGTGGTTTTTTTCGTTTGGGTTGACGACCTCCCTGCGGATGGTGGCCCAACTCCATGCAAGTGCAACAACGCCTTGTTGGTGGAGCACCTCCAGGAGCGTGTGGCCATCCTGGAGTCAGAGGTGGCATTACCTCAAGCGTCAGGCGAAGGCGGCCAAGAGGAAGCTTGCGGACTGCACGAAAATGCTGGAAGACACGATGGACTTTGACGACATGGAGACAACTTCCAGTAAGACCCAATCGGACGAATCAGAGGATGCCTCACTCTGATTCTGTAATGTTTTAAATTTCCACTTTATGTAATTATGGAGAACGTCGTTTATGTGGACTTGACGTTGGTTATTGACTCATATTTCGGTTTCATTTCATTTTTTAATTCCAAAGATAGTTAAGGAATTCATAATCGCTCAGTAGCGATTTGGTCATGCCTCGGTAGTGGGTTTGGCATGCCCTGATAGTATTTCAGTGAACGCTCGGTAGTGATTTGGTCGTGGTGGGTAGCGATTTGGTCATGCCTCGGTAGTCCTTCAGTCATGCCTTGGTAATGTTTCAGTGAACGCTCGGTAGCGATATGTTAGCGTTAGGTGTTTCAGTCAACGCTCGGTAGCCCGGTGGTGTTTCATTCAATGCTCGGTAGCAGATTTATCATCTCTCGGTAGCGACTACCTCGTCGGTGGATAGCGTCATGGTCGATCGGCATTTAGACATGCCTCAGTGGCGGATTTGTCATTTCTCGGTAGCGACTACCTCGTCGGTGGGTAGCGTCATGGTCGGTAGGCATTTAGACATGCCTCGGTAGCGGATTGGTTATCTCTCGGTAGCGACTATCTCGTCGGTGGGTAGCGTCATGGTCGGTAGGCATTCAAACATGCGTCGGTAGCGGATTGGTCATCCCTCGGTGGCGACTTTCTCGTCGGTGGGTAGGGTCATGGTCGGTAGGTATTCAGACATGCCTCGGTAGCGGATTGGTCATCTCTCGGTAGCGAACGTCGTTTGTCATGACAATGAATATATACATCACAATCAGTGATGTTGTCAATTTTAAAACAAGCATTTTTACATACGAAATAACCTAAAGTACTTAATCAGTTAGAGCATACAGAACTAACTCGTCAGTTCTACATTCATGCACATATATACTTATTAATATTGTCCAATGATCTCATCGGAATTCAGCATCTTCTGATTTCCTTACTCCTTCACCCGTAATAGCCGTTTCCATGACACGATATGCTAGGTCTGCCCTGGCCTTGATGACATCGTCTTTTGTGAACTTCAACTGTGGGTCACCTTTTGCGCTAAGCTCATCAGCAAATAGCATCACGTATACTGCACAGTTAACGCTGACACAAATAGGATGTATGTTCAGTATCCTTCTTACGTACACAGATAGGATGTATATTATCTTGTACATAATATAGAAGCTCCTTTGGATATGTTCTATTTGATGTTGGGAGCAAGAAACAGGAAAACAGGAATGCAATCCATAGCGAGACGGTGGTAGTGACATCCCTTCGAGCATCAGACTTTACAAGGTTTCTGATTAACTTTAAGATGCCAATTCTGCTTGCACTTGACTTATAGGTGAATAGATTGTCCAGTTTTGTTTTCCGTTTGGTGTCGGACTGGATATGTTCACTGCCATTGGCTAACCCCAAAATAAGGGCCACATCTTTCAACCGTATTTTGATCTCTTGCCCATTTATGATAAAAACTTCACCACCTCGGTGAAGTAGAGGATTTCCCTGATCATCGATGTGCTGAACTCATACTGGGGCATATCAATAAAGCTACCGAATGACGTCTGTGGAAGGAGGTCCTGGTGGACCTGTTTGAAACGAATGGCACCAATTTCTCTCCGATAGTAAGCAAAATAACATCTGTGTAATACATGGACCTTGCTTGCCCCAACAGCAGTGGATGCAGTCGATGTTTCCTGCACGGTGTCCATATCTGGGCTGTGAGTCTGCGACACTCAATCCGTGGGATCGGTTGCGTTCGTATGTACATATCGACAACAATACAGAAATCAAAATCAATACAGACCACTTACCGCAAGCGAAGTTCGATGTCTTACCTTGCTTATTTCCTAGAGATGTTACCTACTACTTGAGATGAAGAGTGGGCGACGATTTGTCTAGGTGCTTTAGGAGACAGGACTACGAGTCAGATGAGTGCCGGCAGAGGAAGAGGGCCGCAGCGTAAGCTGCTTCTGGAGCGATGAAGGAGTGCCGGTGGGGAAGAACCCTGGAAAGTTCCTGCGGAGTCGCACAAAGGCACGGAACGCAAAGGCAAGGAGATATCTGAGCTGGACGAAATACGACATGCTCCCTAACTCTTTCAGTTCCCGCCTCTAATACCCTTCAAAATATTATATTCTCTTAGTTGTATTGCCTCTGCCGATGCCACTCGAATTGTTCACCGTCGAGCCCTTGACGCACTGCTACTGAGATGAGGTGAACCGCTGTCGAGGCCTGTCGAACCGGCTGTCGACCCCTTATATACGCTGTCGACAGCACTTTACCCACTGCCAAGGTCACTCGGATCGACCGTAGAGCCCTTGACGAACTGCTACCTCCAGACTCGGTAGCAGGCTTGCCAGCGCTTGGTAGCGGGTCTGTCAGTGCTCGATAGCACGCCTGTCAGCGCTCGGTCGCGGGTTTGTCAAACTGTAGTTTACCTCTAGACTCGGTAGCGGATCTGTCATCTCTCGGTAGCGTGTCTGCCAGCGCTTGGTAGCGACTAGTCTGCAACCTCGGTAGTTGATCTGTTAACGCTCGTTAGCGGATTTGCCATTGCTCGGTAGTGACTAAGAAGGTCGGTAGCTGACCTTTCAACGCTCGGCAGCGGGTCTGCCAGCACTCGGTAGCGGATTTGTCAGTGCTCGGTAGCGCGTTTGTCAGTGCTCGATAGCGACTAGTCTACAACCTCGGTAGTTGCTCTGTCAGCACTCGTTAGCGGGTTTGCCATCGCTCGGTAGCGACTAAGAAGGTCGGTAGCTGATTTGTCAGCGCTCGATAACGGGGCTACCAGCTCTCTGTAGCGGGTTTGTCAAACCACAGTTTACCTCCAAACTCTGTAGCGGGTCTGTCAGTGCTTGGTAGCGCGTCTGTCAGCGCTCAGTAGCGACTAGTCTGCAACCTCGGTAGCTGATCTATCAGCGCTCGTTAGCGAGTTTGCCATCACTCGGTAGCGACTAAGAAGGTCGGTAGTTGATCTATAAGCGCTCGGTAGTGGGTCTGCCAGCGCTCGGTAGCGGGTCTGTCAGTGCTCGGTAGCGGTTTTGTCAGCGTTCGGGAGTGAAATGTGCACAGCCAGACAGCCTTGTCGACCATCGGTAGTGACTTACAGTTACTGATCGATCGATAGCGGTCGGAGCAGTGCTCGGTAGCGACTAGTCATGTGCAAAAAAAAATTGCAATCATTCATTAAATTAAAATGAATGAATGTTTACAACTGACAGTTACAATGTTGACTTCGGTATTGTATCTCTTTGCATCCCTTAGGATATTCCTTGCTCCCTTACCAGTAATAGCCATTTTCAACGTACGTAACGCTAAGTCTGCCCTCACATTTATTACTTTCTCCTCAGTGAACTGTCGCATTGGGCGACCTTTAGCACTAAGCTCCTCAGCAAACAACATCACATATATGGCGCAGTTAACGCTGAGACAGACAGGATTTATGGTCAGTATGCTGCTTTTGTAATTAATTCATCTAAGAACGATGGAACAAAGATTACATATCTCCCAGATGGCTGTTGCGGACAGTCGTGGAATTCCGACCAATCCATAATGCAGTCAAGGTCTAAACTGTTCGAAATATATTCTTCCAATCTGCAACCTACACGATTGGAGGAACTCCATGAAGTGTGTGCCCTAAATCTACTCATAACACTTGGGTTTCATGATATACTCACCGTGACCTTAGTACCACGCGTGTACTTTGCATGACCGTTGATGGAGTTGTACACCGAGAAGCTTTTTTCCTGCACGTCCAATGAGATAAGAAAAAAATGACTCTCGTTGTGGCAGGCTAGGAGGAAGCGTTCTATCTTCATGAATTCATCGGCAGATTTGGTTTCAAACTCATATTTCAGCCATTCTATGTTTTCTCCATTGAAGATGAAGGTGGGCTGTCTAGTGGTAGCAAGGATTGATGATGGCAACAACTTGACTTTCCGATATTCTTCGGGTTGCGCATCAATTTTATTCTTTAACAAATTGAAATACACCTCAACTGACCCCTATGATATAAACTCTTTGACCTTGAACAACTCAATTGTTTCGTTGGCATAGACAAAAATTTTCGATCTGGTGTATGTAACAACATCAGATAAATTCCTGTAAAAAGGAATTCACAGCTAATTAAATACAAATGAACAACTCAATTAGCTTAATTCGACACAGAACGAGTATATGTAAATAAAATAGTTAAATGCAAATAACTTTACGTGACTTCTTAACCTTAGCTGCATTAACCACTACATGCAGGTTTGTCTGTGCTCTTGAGGAATGCGGTCTAGGATGGTTTGAAAAACCTTACATCTAACGACTGAGGCTGCATTCTTTCCTCTACCACCCCTTCCCCTGCCACCCTTTCCTCTACCTCCCCTTGTTTTATTGGGTTCATTGTGGGGAGGTGGGATGGTCTCCACTTCATCTGGTGGCATGGGCGCACTCTCCATTTCATCAGGTTGTATGGGTGCAGTCTCCATCTCTGGAGGTGGCAGGATCCCAAGGGGTTGTGGTTGTGCCTCATATGGTGATTGCAACCATATAGATCTTATTTGTCCAGTCCTCCCCTTCACCCTTTTCGTTATACACATTAATTCATTTACAACTTCAGTGGGCGACTGGGGGACTGTTGGGAGTCTGTAGATTCCAAAGGGATGTCAAACAATTCAGACATTAGATCCCTTGTACACTCCAGCCCCGCAGAAATTATTGAATCAAATTGACGCCTCCGTTTACAATCTTTGGAGGCTGCGGTCTTCATCATCTCGACCTCCTGCTGTACATGACGAAAAATGTCATCATACTTAGACGAGGGCTCAGGTTGATGGTTTTTGACTCTGGCAATATTTTCTTCAACTATTTTCTCCAGGGCTCTTCTCTTTTCTCGCTCCTGTGCCAAGTCTTGATCGAAGTCATCAATCATTTTTTGGAATTGAGCAAATCTTTCTCTAATGAATTGCTTCAATTCTGTCCTCTTTTGTCTCTCAATGACAATTTGTTCGTCAAGTTGTTGACACTTGTACAGTATATCCCCGATGTTCGGGGTAGGTACTTCCATGCGAATTCTTGATCCTCTCGGTACCTCGTCTACAATATCTACAACAACCTGTTTAGGCAACCGTAATAGGAACATTAAGAACAACATACTTAAAATGTATTTCTCATGTATACAAATTCCAACTCACCGTATACTTGCGTCCTGTGATATGTTTTAGTATATTCGCAAATTTCACTTTATTTTTTAAGGGTGCCATGATCCACTTAAAAATGCGTGAAACATTTCTCCCACAAAATTGTGCTAACCTACTGATATGTTCAAATATAAAAGTCTGGAATACAAACAATTGACAGTAAGACTTATGAGTCCAAAGCACAAAATATGATAAGAAGAAAGACTACGTAAATGGTTATGTAAACTTACAGGTATGACAGCTACGCACCCAAGTAGATAGGGTGGGGACTTATGAGCCTTAATTTTCAGTGCAACATCATCTATGCGGTCCAACAAGACACTATGTACATATTTGGCCCAATTGTAACCAACTATGGAAGTAATATCTTGTACATAATATAGAAGTTCCTTCGGACATATTCTATTTGATGTCGGGAGCAAAAAATATGAAAACATGAATGCTATCCACAGTGTCACTGTTGTATTGACATCCTTCGTAACACTGGACTGTATAAGTTTTCCAATTAATTTTAAGAGGCCAGCTCTGCTGGCACTTACTTTAAAAGGGAAGATATCATCTAGTTGTGTTTTCCTTCTGCTGTCCAACTGGATGGGTTCACCACCATTGGGTAACCCCAAAATAAGGTCACATCCTTTGACCGTAGTCTTACCTTTTGCCGATTTATGTTGAAAACTTCACCACCTTGGTGAAGTAGGAGGTTTCCTGGATCATGGATGTGTTGAACTCGTATAGGGGCATATCAAGAAAACTGCCGAATGAAGTCTGTGCAAGGAGGTCTCTGTGGACCTGTTTGAACGGAATGGTAGCAATTTGCGTGAGATAGTAAGTAAATGAACATCTGTGTAGCACATGCACTGCTTTTGCTCCTCCAACAGTGGATGTAGACGCCGTTTCCTGGGCTGCTTCCATGTCTGTAATCCAAGGTGTTTCCAGGCAGTTCGTGTGTAGAGGGCAACAACAACATATAAAGATGTTACTTTAGATGTTAAATATGTTTTCAAAGTAATCTTCGTGCATAGTCCTTCAGGGTATGATAAACACCTTCGATAACTTACCTTGCGTATTTCGTACTAGGTGACGGTGCACGCTTCAGACTTCGTTCAGCGATGAATGACTGCCGGTTGAGATGAACAACGAGTGGCGGCAAGATTCTTCTGGACGACGACTCCAACTTTGAAGAAGCTTTGCCGGTTGAGGAAGAACACGCCGCAAGAAACCTGGTTCTAGATAATGACTGGAAGAAGGCGATGGATGACTGTCGGTGGGAGAAGAAGGCGCTCGGTAGCTAGAGTTCTTGCGAAGGAGTTCCCGGACGGAAAGGGCACCGAGAAATGGATTCGACGAAATATGGACGAGCGCTCTACATCTTTCCTTCCTTCTCACCTTTATTATGCCTGGAAATGGTGATGGAAATTGCTCGTCAACGGAACCTCGGTCGACGAGCCGTTACCGAAGATGGTAGAATCGCTACCGAGCCCCCTCGAACCCGTTACCGAACCCTTCTTGACATGCTACTGAGCTTCTGACAACCCGCTACCGATTTCTGAATCATTTCCTTTCCCGCTTGTCCATTTTTCAAAGTTTTAAATTTTCTTTTACCGACCCGTCAATGAACCATCCTGAGTAGCTCACTACTGAGCCTGCGACCTCCCGCTATGGAGGCCTGAATCATTTTCTTTCCCGCCATTACCATTTTTCAAAATTTTAAAATTAATCGCTACCGAGTGTTGGGTGATTTATCCCGCTACCGAGTCCTCGTTATGTCACTACTAAGCGTTTAAAAAGTTGCTACCGATCTTGTATGGCACACTACTGAGGCCTAAAGTAGTCGCTACCGAGTGGTTTGTCGATCCGCTACCGAGTGGTTGTCTGAAGTTGCGGTAGCTCAGCGTCGTTATCCCACTACCGAGCGTTGAAATAATGGCTACTGACATTTCAATGACCCGCTACCGAGCCTCCTTGACTGGCTCCCTCGCTCTCAAGAACCCTCGCTACCGAGCATTTGAAGACCCACTGCCGACCGGGTCTGTACTGAACGTCGTGGGAGACCCTACCACGTGCTCGTCAACCGTCACCGAGTTCCTAAACAAAAATATTATTCTTTCAGCGTGTCATTCGCATGTTCGCCGGCGAGCAGGCATTAATGATGACGTTACGGGACTAAAAAAGACGGCTTGACGCTGTTTCCCCACCGTCGATGGCCATTCTACGCCGTTGTCCGTCACTGCACTTCCGTTATCTGACAGTCACTCGGTCGGCTGGTTTGGGCACATTATGCCAGCGTCGACGTGGCGCGCTCCAGTTGGGGACTGCGGGAACTCCTTCCACCCGAGGATTGAGGCGATTCGAACTCTTCTTCATGGGGTATCTCGGAGAATCAAGAAAGTGAGGATACTGAGTGTGAAGGTCAATTCCATACGTATTGGTGAAAAAGGAAGGTATAACATTATATTACATTTCAATATATCATTTGTATGGTCACACCATACTACTTGTTACCATTTTTATTACAATAACATTACAATTAAGTCATTATCTTATATCCACTTTGCTTAAAATCTTAACTCTCTTAGAATGACTTAAAGTGTGTTAGATGTTATTTTTGTATTTTTTAAATTTTAACGGACTTCCTTTTTTTTTGATTTTTAGTGATTTTTTACGATTTTTTTAGATTTTAAAAAAAATTAAGAAACCAATATGGAGTTCTAGACTGATTTTGGATCGGGTTTCCTCTAAAAAATTGGTTAGAATTTACCAATCAGATCTGATTCGGATTGGATCAGTACCCACCGATTCGGGTACCAGTTCCAATTCGACAATCATTACAGAGCAGCTATTGAAGCTTCTTTGGCCGAATTCCCCTTACCATAGCATCTTTCTCAGATTTCTTTATTGAACGGACTGACTGGAGAAGGGATTCAAACTTTCTTAAACTAGAACAGCTAATCAATTCTGTTTGTTTATTGAAGCAATTTTTTTTGTACTGGACTTCTTTTTGTATATGGTGACTATAATCACTTAAGACTGTCATTTGTGTTAGCTTTTTTATCCCTGTATACTTATCGTCGTTTTTACTTCATGGTAATAAAAGATCTACAGCAAGGAGTATAGCCGTTCAGTCTGCATATTGTTGGGCTTTCAAGCAGAAGTATCTGCGATTGTATTGGATATTAGCAGTGTATGTGTTATCTCTGGTCTTTATTTAATCTTCTACATGCTTTATTTTCTTTTTATGAAGGAAAAATTTACTTTGAGATAATGTTATGACGTGATCTCTATTTCAGGTTCTGGGCATTTCTTATGGAGTCAGCGCTTTATCTGGGCTCGATAACTTTACATGCATCCTTTATTCTGTAGTCGGTTCTATTATACTTTCTTCTTTTCTTACTTATTCTGTAAGCTTAACTGTTTCTCTTAAATAAGCTAATACATCAACTTATTCAATATCAACATTGGTTCTCTAATATGTTTGTATGTTCCAGGAGAATGACAAGGTAGAAATGTTATATGTGGGCATCTCAAGCTGCACCTTGCTTTTGTATGTGCTTGGGGTTCTGATTAGCCAACCAGAAATTCCATTTACCATTGATAGCTTTCTTCCAAGATTGAATGGGGAAACTGTATATTCATTAATGGCTCTTCTTGGTGCTAATGTTATGGTTCACAATTTTTACACCCATTCTTCCGTAATCCAGGTGAGCTGATTCTAGAATTGTATCGTGTATCCTTAGTCAGTTGATGGTGTTCCCTTTTACTGCACCTGTAAAACATTTATGCATCTCTGCTAAAGTCACTAGCTTCTAATATTGTTATCTTTTATATTTGCTAATATTTGTAGAGAACAATTCTTTATTAAGTCTAAAAATAAACTGTTGTATGCAATGTTAACAGAATCGGCCAATTTGGATTGGGATTAGTTGATTCTTGGATCAGATTAGCCTCTGCCGATCTGATTTCCCTTGGGATTACCGATCCGGAATCGAGTCCCAGGAGAATCAGTTAGGATCGGGAGGATTGCTACCTGATCGACTGATCCTTCCAGATCAGATATAGAATCGACTGATCCCACGGAACTCGTTAAGTTCTAGAATAGGGTCTATCGCACTGATCCTCTCTCCACTCCCCCGATTCACTCTTTCAGTCTCCCCCTCCCCTTGTCTAGGGCTCCTCTCCGGTGAATAAATCTCCCCTCCGATAATCTCCTCCAAGCTTCGGTGAGACCCCCTCCCCAAGTCCGATCCAGGCACCAATCCCCCTCCCTTTCACCCAATCCGCTCTCCCCTTTCCTTCTCCTGTCCCTAGACTCCCCACTCCCGAATCCCACCCGCGAAGGTGGGGGGGGGTTTGCCACCCCTTTGGGGGTAGTTTTTCTTGTCCGCATAGGGGAGTTTTTTTAAGGGTGACCTGCAGTCACCCTAAAAGGGTACTTTGCCTTTATGGCCACCATTTTGGGGTTGACTATTACTCATCCTCGAAGGGGTGAGCACTTTGAGTCTTGAGCAGTTCATTTTATTTTTTTTGAAAGTTTTATTCAGTTTTTTAATTGCTGTATTTGTGTATGTAGACAAAATGTCGGATGATGAGCAAGTTACCCTTGGATAGCCTAGATAAAGGGATGTTGGATGACAACATTGGTACTTGTTTGATGTGAGAAAGAAGGGGGTAAGATGTAAATACTGCCATAAAGATATGAATGAAGGTGTTTTCCACCTTAAGTAACATATAGCTACTGTGAGGGGGATTGTGAAGAAGTGCGACAATCTCGGTTGAGTTGATGGAAGAAATGAGAGATTATCTAATTGGGAGGGCATAGCAGAGAGAGATTAGAATTGAGTACAGAGTTGAGCTGTATGATGAGTTGCTCAGACAGAAAGAAATGATAAGAAAGGAAAAGGACAAGCTCGAGTCTTGTTATCTAGAACTTGTTTTAGATTTTGAGCCTTGTTATCTACTCACACCTCCAGCCTAGGAGCATACAATGTATATGATTTAAGCTAAATGACCCAGTCACTATGTTTACATGAATATGGCTTTATCATGACATCACGATTGATTAGAGTCAGTGGTGCATCTAGAAGGAGTAACATGACAATGATTACGAGCGACAGTTTTGTGGTTGACGGTGAGAAGGTATCTTTTCTTTTGTATTTAATTTGTACTTGCATTATTTTTTCTATTGTATTGAATTTTGATTTCTACTTGTACTATTTTATTTATTTAATATACTGAATGTTAATAGAATGAGAATTGGAAGAGGCTGGTATCATAAGAAACTTGTATGTTTGTTTCACTCACATACATGTCTTTTATGATACAAGTCTTTTCTGACATCATAACATTTTTTAAAGATTTTTATGATTTTTTTTGCATTTTATAACATTTTCTGATTTATTTTATTGAAAAAGAAGTGCAATCCGTTCAGATTCTGGATTGCTTTTTGTTCGGGCGGATTGGTCAAGATTGGACTGATCTAATGATTCATATTGGATCGGTACCCATCTATCCTGACTATGATTTTGATCCCACAATCATTGCTTGTATGTAAACATTATGCTGTGTTGGAACCTTGATTTTTTACCTGTGTAAAAGATATATTTTTTTGTAATATTTATTTTTGAAAATATGTGAGGTTATGATGTAGGTTCATAATTAAGGTTGGATCTCTTTCCACTGGTTACTGAATGGACTAGTGTTAATTATCCTAAGCGGTGACTCGACAATTCTAGACTAATTATCATAGCTTCATATAACATAAGGCAACATTTAGTGTTTGTATCTGAGATACAAAGATGCAAGATGATGAAAATTTTTGTCTTTCAATAATCTCTTGGTTGATGATTTTTATGAGATTTTATGTTTTATGATTTTTTATATTGTTGTTTTTTGATTGTTATTATTTTATTAATTTTATTTTATTTACCCATTGTTTTATTTATATTGATTATCATCATTATTTTATGTTGTGGTGATGAGTTTTATTGATTAGTTATTTTTTTTCTTGTTGATTGAGTGTTTTACCTTTTCTTTTTTCTTATTAGTTATTTTGCTTGATTTTGATTTTTCTCGTTCTTTTTTGGATTACAATTTTTTTATCATTTTGAGATTGGTTATTATTGACATCAAAATTTGCACAAAAAAGAAGAAGTGGAATGAATCCTACCCAAATTTCGATTCTAAATCATACTCCAATTGAGATACCAAATCTTACTGAAATTACAATTCAGAGTTTCAAGTTAAGGTTGCGTTTGGGAACGTGTCACAAGTCTTTCTGATTTGTAGGACACCGTTTGGTAACCTTTATATTTCAACTTCTCCTACTAGAAGGCGGAAGGAGAAATTTTTTCTTTTGACAATAAAAAAGCGCTCTGTGCCTCCTTTCCGTGATACTCGTCGATGTCGCAGCACCCGTCACTGCGACGAGACGACCCTCCCTCCCCACACCTTGCTTGCGAACACCGCCGTCCACACCCCCTGCCCACCGGTGAGCACCGTTTGCACGCCCACCTGATGAATGCCGTCTTCACGCCCCTGCCCTCCGGCGAACACCATCTGCCACCGTCTGTGACCTCCACACGTTGGCACCTCTGCAGTCCCCCGCCCATAGGCTAAGGCCGCCATCCGCACACTCACCCGCCGGAACCTCCGCAGCCCCCCGCCTGCAGGCAAATGCCGCCACCTGCACCCCCTGCCTGCCAGCGGCTCCGCACCCCCAGCCCGCCGACGAGTGCCATCTACCACTGTCTGCGACCTCCAGCACACCCGCACCCGCTGGCATCTCCGCAGCCCCCGCCCGCAGGCGAACGCCACCACCTGCACCCGCCGCCCGTTGGTGGCTCCGCACCCGCAGCCCGCCGGTATACACTATCCTCACACAGTACACCTTGCCGATGCTCGCTGTCCTCACGCCCCCCGCCCACCAGCAAGCACCATCTGCCACTTTTATTATAGGAGTACTTCTCTTATTTAATAAAAAATATAACCAAACATTTTTCACTTTTATAAATGAGAATGCCTTCTAACCAAAGTCACTTCTGAGTTCTGAGTGAAGGTGCTTTTATCAGAAATGCTTCACTTAAATTGCCAAACGGACCCTAAGATTCCAAATCCTACTCTTATTTGGATTCAAAATCCTACTGCAATTGGGATCTCAAACCCCACTCAAACTAAAATTCCAATCCTATTCCTGCTCCGATTAAGGTCTCAGGCCTGATTGCAAAAAAGATGTGTCCACAAGTTTTCAGAACCTGCTGCAGGGAAGCCACAAACAGAAGGAAAGGAGGAGAGGAAGAGAGTCTTTCGGACCTGTTACCAGTTCTGAAAGCCTGCTACAGCTGAGAAGAAGAAGAAAAGGAAATGAGCCGCTAAACCTGTTTCAGCATAAACAAAACAGAAAGTCCAGAAGAAGAAGGGGCGGCCACCAGCTCTGCAAAACAATGGAAAAGAAAAAAAAAGAGTGGACAGGTTTAAAGAACCAGCTAGACCCAATAACAAGAAAAAAAATGTCATACCTATGCAGCCAATGGTTGGAAGAGAAGGAGAGCTATTCTTCTTGTGGCAGGTAATAAAAATAAGAAAGGAAGAGGAAGAGGGCTGCGCAGGGGGAGAGAGAGAGAGAGAGAGTAAAGGAAATATTGGCCAAGTACTATTCCCAGTTGGATGGTAAGTCCAATCCATTGTCAACTTAAGCCTTCAAAGCCCATTGTGACCCCCATTGCATTGACCCATCCTTCTGAAAATTCATTTATTCTACTTAAGTTCTACAATATTTAGGATAAATCTCCAAAATCAAGAGGGTGATAAATCTTTAAAAATACCATGAAAATTCATTAAACCCTATTTCTGGGATTTTTGGATTTTTAGAATTTTATTTCTGGAAATTCCTGAAAATGGGTTTCCTTTATCTAAGAATGAAGACAAATCAAAATAAATACTCATAAATTACCACTTATGACTAAAAGTATGTTTGGAACTCCGTTTTCTTTTGGAAATTTTTATAATTTTTGATTTCTGTAAATTAATATTTTAGTCTTTTTCTTTAAAGAAATTCAAGAAACAGGTAAAATTACAAAAATTCTTTAAAATTTAGAAAGAGGCTAAGAAATTCTTAAAATGCCTGTGATGTATTCATTCCACGTTGGAATTAGTTGGGGCGAGTCCCACCTTCTAAAACATTGGAGGAAAATGATGATAAAATACTAAAAAATAGGAAAATATAGGAAAATATTGTTACTTGATCTCCGACCGATCTGACCTTCTGTTGGAGATTAAATTCTATGCTAACAACAGCCTGCACACCACTCTTCTCCCTTTCTATAAAAGCATCCCAATAGAGCTTGTGCGCAGGTTTTCAGCATCCTATCAAGCCCTAGCCACCATCCACTTGGGAAAGAAGAAAAGAGAGGAAGGAGGTGACGGTTGCCACCCCTTGGAGAGGAGGAGAGGAAGAGGGAGAAATGAAGGGGTAGTGAGTCCTCAGCACTGCCTCGCTGCCGCACCTGGAAGAAGAGACCGAAAAGAAGAGAGGAAGAGAGGAAGAAAAAGTTAGAAAGGGCAACCCTTAGGTGCCCCCTCTTCATCTTTATGTCCTCTATCAATCCCCATCTTCTCATCCCAAATCCACACCCAACTAGGGCTGTGTGCCTCTTTCTATAACCTGTGATCACATCCTTTTTACACTTCCTCAAACCCCATTGAATCCTACCCTAAACAAGGTCAAAATCAACCCAAAATAACCTCCAAAAGCAACCCAAAATGTGCCTACTTAAGGCCTGAGGCTACCACTGTTCAGACCCTAAACCAGTCTCGTATTCAGGCCCAGAACAGACCCTGTGCATGCTGAGTAACCCCTTCTCTCACGTCAGTCCCAAAATTCTTCTAAACCAGACTTGAAATGGCCTTCAAACGTTCCCTAAAACAGCTCAAAAATCAAAACCGCAAAACCTCAAGAAATCCCTAAAAACCAGTCTAGGTAACCCCATAAAAAATACCCCCTCAAATTGGTGGTGAAAACCTACAAAAAAATGTTTGTTTTGAAAATCTTGAGTCATCCATTAATCTTCTTGGTGATACATAGGAAACCAGGAGTTTCGAGATTAATTAGCTTCATAAGACTGCTTGTTGTATATGCTGTTCTTCATCACCTTGCGGTCACACATTATGATTTGTCTTGCATCTATAGATTGCGGAATCGATCGATCTAGATTGGGATCGGTCGATTCTTGTATCGGATCGACTATTGTCGATTTGATTTTCGGCTGAAGGACTGATCCAGAAAAATGTTCTAATAGAATCAGCCAGGATTTGCCATATCGGTCGGGATCGGATTGCGTTTTTTTTGCTATTCCGGCTGGATCGACTAGGATTGGTAGGGATTGAAATCGGGATCGGTGTTTTTTTAACTTATTATTTTTTGATTAGTTTCAATCCGATCTTGATCGGATCGGTACCCATCGATCCCAACTCCGATTCTGATCCCACAATCCTTGCTTGCGTTGCATGTGTGTATTATTTTTATCTGGTAAATTACATCATTGTAGGGTATACATCCTTGGATCCAAGGAAGGATGAGTTGTGGGTCGTGAGACCCCCAGGCCGACCCGGTCGCGACCGCAATTTATTATTATTATTTTTAAACAATTTTAAAAAACAAGAAAAATGTGAGAAATCCAAAATATTTGTGAAAAATCGAAGAAAAATAAATGATATGATTTAAACAAATAATACATTGGTGTGTCCCCTCGTAATTGCAAGGACAAAGTTGCGGTTGTAAATAAAAGAAGAAATAAACCATGTTAGCTTAACTACCCTGTCTATTTGAGGATCCTTACATATATCCTCCAACATCATGTTTAAGGAGTGGGCGGAACAAGGTGTCCAATAGAACTTTGGTCTTTTGACCATAAGCATCTGTCTGGCCGCTTTGTACGTGGTCACATTGCCTGTGACTATTTGAACTACCCACCTCTCTTCTATTTCTTCTATTACTCCATCTATCAATTGGTAAAGATACTCCGCATTCTTTATCTGTCCCGATGCATCGATCGACTTCCAAAAGACCCTGCCAGCTTGACTGTACACTAGGAAATTGATCATTGTCTTTCTAGTTATACCTGTTAAGTATAAGATATTAACTAAGTTATACTAAAAAGAATATTTATACATTTAATATAAATGAGTATAAGAAAATTTACTTACCGGTCCATTCGTCGGTCATTAATGTGCAACCATGCAACCATGTCAATGGGCCGGGCTTGGGCTGGCCTGGCCCAAGTCCACTTCAGCCCATATATATGAAGTCCAAGCCCAAGCCCACGTAGAAAGCCCAATGAATTAGAGTTGTGTAAATGGACTTCAGCCCGCCATAGCCCGTTAGCCGAATGGGCTTGAGTTTTGTAAAACAACAAAAAATATTACAAAATTGTGAAAGTTTTTAGTATTCGTAAAATTTAAAAATTATAAAATTTTAAATCTATAAATTTAATAATTCTGGAAAGATATAATTAGAAAATTAGAAAAATTTACGATTTGAGAATTTCTGAAATTTGAAGTTTTAAAAATAAAAGTGAAATCTGAAAATTTTGGAAAACTATGAATGCTAAAATCTGCATGAGTATAAAAATTGTTAGAAGATTAAATTATAAAATCTGAAAAAATCTAGATATCAGAATATTCAAAGATTTCAAGATCCAAAATCTGCAAATTATGTAATTATGCAAAATATAGAATTTAAAAACAAAAATCAGAAAACCAAAAATCTATGAATTTGTGAATTGCTACAATCTAAGAAATCAAAAAGAAAATAAAATCTGAAAATTTTGAAACCTCAAAAATATTAAAAGTGCATAAATCTGAAAATTGATAGGAAATTCAATCATAAAATCTGAAAAGTTCTACTGAGAATCTAAAAAAAACTAAAAAGGTCTATCAATTTGTGAATTGCCATAGTCTGAGAAGTAAAAAGAAAAAATACAGTCTGAAAATTTTGAAAAACTCAGAATTCTTAAAAGTGCATAAATATAAAATTTATAAAATATTTAATCATAAAATATAAAATTTTCTACGGGTTGGAATATTCAGAGATTCTAAGGTCCAAAATTTGCAAAGTATGTATTTTTTGAAAAATATAAAATCTAAAACACAAAAGTCAGAAAAACCAAAAAATCTTTGAATTTGTAAATTTCTATAATCTGAGAAATAAAAAATAAAATGAAAGCTGAAAAGTTTAAAACTCAAATTTTTTAAAAGTGCATAGATTTGTAAATTGGTAAGAAATTCTATAATAAAACCTACAAATTTTTATAAATCTGAAAAAAAGATTTATATATTCAAAAAATCTTAATTTGGTATGTAAAATCTCAAATTAGCTAAAAACTTTTAAGTAATTTCATATTAGCTTTTTGACTAGTTTTCATCTATTTGGTAGCGTTTGATTTAGTTTGTGAGAAGAAATATTTGAAATGTTAATTTTATCTCTACTCTTTTGATTTTCGAAACAAAAATATTAAATATTCACTCTTGAAAATAAAATAAAAATTATATTAAATCATTTAACTTTTAATATTTTTTTAAGAGATTTCCATCGTATTCAAGTATTTTACTAAATGATAAGAACTATTTAATTTTTAGCTGAATAAAGAAATATATGTTGTATCAAATACTTTAAAAATATTGCACTGTGTAATTATCTTGGCCGAAACATGTATCCGGTCTGTTCAAACGCCAGTCTTACGTATGTCTTGGCGAAGTTTAAAAAAATTGATGGTATATTTTACTTTTTTTCGGTGGTCACAGCTACTTGTAGTAGTGTCACGGTCCCCACGGATGCCCTCGTCTTGCATTCATGCATCATGTGCAGTGTTTTATGCGGGCTCGACGGGCCGAAGAGCATCAGACCTGCCAGGCCCGCCTACCTGACGTAGGCAATAATCTACTTATTTTTTAAGCCCAGTGGCGATCTGTAGGGGGCCTGACCCAAGCTCGTGGCGAGCTTGGCCTGTCCACTTGACATGCTTATGTACAATCTCGTTCTTCTCATATTCGTTCAAATGATGCGACGTACTTCTTTGTTTCTTGCACCTCCATAGGAAGATATACATTGTATATCTTCTTTGGGTTTGAACCAGGCAGTCCCCTCTCGACGTCCGCGATCGTGTCGATCATGTTCTCGTAGTACGGTCCCCTTGAGGCATTTACCGGAATGCTGTGGTGAAAGAACCACCTTGACATTGTCCGACCAATCTTCTCTTTACATAATTTTTGGTTCTTCATCGCCGTTGTGATTGTCGTTTGACGTTGTCGTGGTCTGATGATTACGGGATCTACGGAACCTATTGTTGGGTCGTCGTCTCGGGTGAGATCATGAATCTCATCTTGTGATTGGTTGTTGGATCCTCTTCCACTTTCTTGACCACTCCCACTTCCAGACCCTTGATCCATCATTCGGCCTGTGCGTCTTTGTAACTCTTCGTCGGCGAATGATCTTTGACTTACTTCCATTCCCCGTAAGTGGTCATCTATTTAGGAAATATTCAACTATTTAATTATCTTTTAAAATAGAAGAATGAACTACGTTTATAAGTAAAACAAACATACCCTCGTACTCTTCGTCTTTAAAAATATCTGGCCTCTCATGTCCGGTCTCGTAAATGTGTACATAATGTCTCCTCAGTTGTAGTAATTCTTCTCGGACAGTCTCCTTATGCCATTTGCTAGTTCTCTTCGTTTGCTTCATCGCTTGTAGGTGCTTACGAAATTAAGTTCTGACCTTTGGCAGAGTCCATATGCACGGAAGAATGTTTCTCTCCATGCCTGCAAGATGAAATTTTAAATGATAAATACCATCAAATATTACTTTTTTGCAATATTTTCATTGCACTTTCCTCTCCGCCATGGAGATGTAGCAATGTAACCAAGCCGGATCACTTCGGGTCGCGCCGGTAGTTTGGGTTGTTTTTGGCTTGGAGTAGACTTTTTTACTAAATAACTACTTAAGTAAGTAATTAACTATTTAAAAAAGCTAATGACGTTAATAAGTGACTACTATTTTAAGTAAACTTTTAATTATGTAAAATAAATAACTAACTAATTAGTAATTAACTATACCTTCTAACTAATTATGTACTTAAGTAACTACTAAACTAAATATCTAACTAATCTTCTAGCTAGCTAGCTATCTAAGTAAGTATTAAAAAGAAGAAATTACTTAACTAAATAATCAATGGAACAAGTATTAAATAAATATACTAAATGAATTAATGAAGTACTTATTGAAATAATTAAGTAAATGAAGAAGAAAATGAGAGCAAAATTTTAGAGCAATGGGAGCTTTGAGAGTGAGAGTGAGAGGTGAGGGTAAGGGGAGCTTTGAGAGTGAGAACTTGCAATGGATTTCACTTGCCAAAGATCTCCTATAAATTGATATCGGCATGTTGTACTATCATCATCTCATTTCACTGTCCAGACACTTTCTCTCTACACCTTGTTTTCTCTTTCTAGTTTTTTCTTATCCTTTTCAAATTCTTCGACTTAAATCTCATGTTGTAATGATAATACATTAGCTATTGCTGTCTTCTTGATGTCAACTTATTCTTTCGCTTTATATAAATTAGGTTAAACATTGACCAATTCTTGTCGCATCTTGAAGCTAATGTGGTTTGGCTTGACTCACTATAATGTCCACCAAGTCCTCGTATCCATTGTCTTGCTGTGGTGGATGGGGGACAAACTTTAACTTAACTAGCACTCGCAGTAAAAGGAATCTGACTCCCAAAATTCAGACTCTAGGGTACCAATTTTAGAGTTCTCTAGTCAAGAAATTTCCATTTAGGGTTGCTTTCTCTTTTAATGAATCAGAAGGGGGTAGGAGAATGAGGGAGAACGTAGTTTTGAAAATCTGAATTAGATTTTGAAATCGGTTCTACAACTAACGAATCAAATTTTAGCTTATCTGGAGGGGTGGTTCTCTCTAAAATCCTCGCCATGACCAACAGCAATAAAAAGGTGGCTAGGACCTAATACGCACTTGGCATGGCCTCACGACGAGATAATGAATAAACAAGAAATTTAACCATGTAAGGAAGGGTGAGTCAGAGAGTACCTCCACAACTAGGTGTGGGGAAGACAGTCTTCGGCTGAGAGATAGGTGTCCCCTTTAGTTACAAACGATTTACCAGATAAGTACAAAACCATAAAAATGCCCCACACCTCGCAGGGTGGTAAAGGGTCTACACAAGAGAGTAGGGGACGCCTATCTTCAGGTTGACCAAGATAAAAGCAGCAGCCGTCCTTATCATCGTATTCCCATTGAAACTCAGCCCTGGGAAAATGGTGGATCCTTCTACATTGGAGAATCAGGGACTCATTGGATCAACCTCTCTCTCTAAGATTCAGCTGATTGCCAGACACCGGTAACTAGAAGCTACCAAGATGCTTTAACGGAGAGTCCTCATCATTTTCCTTTCACAAAATGTAGGCCGACCGAACTGTGGTTGCAACCTTTATATAGGCTTTGTCTGTTACGATATAGAAAAATGGGAAGCAGGAACCAAGATAATAGCGTTCATCAGCATCCTTCAGGGATTCCCAAAAACCAACGGACAACTCTAACCAGAGGGCGGACCAGTATCAGACCACTTGATGAACAACCACGACCCAGAGTTCAGATCCGGAAAAATATCAACCAGAATGGCAACCGAACCAGGATTGGATGGGGACCAGTCTTCAGCAATAATAGATATTGCGGTATGAACTCGTATGAAAGCGTCCATGATGGAACGGGACGCCGCTCGCTCAACTGGAGTAGGGACCAGTCTATAAGAGGAACCTAGACGGATAGCAAGGTGAAACGACTGCACTGATCCGGTATATAGACAGGAGCCGGCTGGGGAATACCCTGATCCACAGAGCCTTCAGCGTGAATAAACACGTTCGGAACAAGTCCTTATGACCCAAGAACGCTCCCGTGCGGTAGGGAGGACTGAGACATAAACCACAGGTAGACGTGTGAAGGACCAAACCTCGTCATCGACGTTGGCTCGGAGGAGTGTTGCAACCCGGTCATCAGTAGGGACGTATGAGGCATAAACAGAGTGAGCGTCGGATCCGGCAACGGCGAGAGGAGGAAATGGGAGGTCGTCCCTCCTTCTCGGCTACCAGGAAGCGACCCCTTCCGAGCACCAACCAGGCATACACCAGAGAAGGGAGGACAAGCCCGAGCTAGGCTTCATTGTAGGGGGGGGGAGGGACGAAAGATCCGGCACCAGTGAAGCGACCGGAGAGGGTTCACAGCGGGCTGTTTACCATCGGGAGGAGGAAACAATACCAGAAGAGGAAAATCGGGGGGGGGGGAGGAGCACCGTAGGCTCGTAGACTTGCCGTCGGGAGGAGGAGACGGGAAGACTGCAGCAGAGATCACCGTCGGGAGGAGGAGACGACTCCAGAGGAAGAGACCGGAGAAAGGCCGCAGCAGAGTTCGCCATCGGGAGGAGGGGACGGCTCTGGAGAAGGAGAACAAAGAAGGCCGCAGCAGAGGTCGCCGTCGGGAGGAGGAGACGGCACCGGAAAGGGGGAACTCGGGAGGAAACAGCCCGGCTAGGGCTTCGCCATCACCGGAGAAGGGAGGCGCGCCGAGACGAGCGCCGGGCGACCGGAGAGAGAGAGAGAGAGCTCACCGTCTGAGCCGAACGAGGGGGAAAAGGGGTTTTAGGCAGGTTTGGGTACCCGGGGGTAAAATCAGAAAGCAAGAGGAGAAAACCAACGGGACAAAACGGGGCTCCACTTTTTCATTTCTTCTGTAGCATGCGCAAAAGGGGGGCTCTCGGGTCCTTCTTATAGGACCGAGACCAAGCATATTTACATGTAAACCCAAAAAGGACCAAAATATGCAGAAAAACCTAGAATGCCTAAAATTCTAGAGACATCCTTGTAAAATCAAAAAAATGTGAATGTCTCCCTCAACAAATCAAAGAAATCAAATAACTATATTTCCTAACCAAATGGGACCCAATGACTTTCTATGGCGTCCGCATAGCTGCCTGAATCGAGACCAGTGTCTAGTGTCCTCACTAATTCTCCCCGTCGGAGAAGAATTCGACTGTGTTGAATGAAAAGTTGCGGTACTCTGATGTTTCTCCAGTATGTCCGGATCAGCATGAGGGCGCCCAAACCAGTGAACAAGATACCTCTGAATCGCTCTGTCCTGCGAGGTGATAACCTGTTCATCCATTATCCTATCGATCTGCTCATGCCGTTTAGTTGTAGGATAGAAAGGTGGACTCTCTGGAGGGTCAACTCTCAAGGGAGGGGATAAAGGTCGAGAAAACTCACTAGGAATTGTTGTTGGCTCCTGATATTTGACTACATCGGAGATGTTAAAAGTGGAACTTATTTCAAAATCAGGAGGGAGTTCCAAAACGTAATCGTTCTCCCCAATCCTCTTGAGGATTCTAAAAGGTCCAGCTTCTCTACCTTTCAATTTCTTGACGGTCCCGCTAGGAAGCCGTTCTGGTCGAAACTTGACCATAACCAGATCACCCTCTTGGAATTCCCGTCGCCTTCTATGGGAGTCAGCATAGATCTTGTACTGCGCATTGCTAGACTCAATCTTTTTTTTGACATGATCTTGTAGACCCCTAATGTGTTCAGCTAAAGACTTGACTGATGCTGACACTCTAAATGCAAATGGGACAGGGGTTAGGTCTAGAGGACAACGTGGTCGATAACCTTTCACAATCTTAAAAGGACTTAGACCTGTAGTCCTATTGACTGAGTCGTTATATTTAAATTCAGCAATGGGCAAGATAGAATCCTAAGACCTAGTGTTCTCACCTACCAAGCAACGAAGGAGATTACCCAAACTTCAATTGACCACCTCTGTTTGACCGTCATTCTGAGGGTGATAGGTGGTGGAAAATTTCAATTTAGTTCCCAGAAGGTGCCACAAGGTTTTCCAGAAATAACTAACAAATCTGACATCCCTATATGAAATAATGGTCTTGGGGAGACCATACAACCTAACAACCTCTTTAAGAAAAATCTTAGCTGCCACAGAGGCATCAGAAGTTTTAGCACAAGTTATGAAGTGTGCCATCTTGGAAAATATGTCTACTACTACCAAGATTGAATCAACCCGTCTTTGGGTCCTAGGTAAACCTAGAATGTAGTTCATGCTTAGGTCTTGCCAAGGTATGTCGGGGACTGGAAGGGGGGTATATAACCCTGTGTTCTGCTTCCTCATCTTAGCTGTAGCACAAATTCTACATTGAGCCACAATCTTGCCTACATCTCTCTTGATGCTAAGCCAGTAAAACCTATGTTCCACTAGTTCAATGGTTTTGTTCCTTCCAAAGTGTCCAGCTAGGCCACCGGCTTGTATCTCACACACTAAATAGTCCCTGAGCGAAGACCTAGGAATGCATAACCGCTCCCCAAAGAATAAGAATCCATCTTGAACGACAAATTCAGCAAGTTCTCGACTTGGGCCATGCTGAAGGGAAGAAAAGGTGAGAGAGAAATCCGAAAAGTTCTACCGAGAATCTAAAAAAAATTAAAAAGGTCTATCAATTTGTGAATTGCCATAGTCTGAGAAGTAAAAAGAAAAAATACAGTTTGAAAATTTTGAAAAACTCAGAATTCTTAAAAGTGCATAAATATAAAATTTATAAAATATTTAATCATAAAATCTAAAAATTTCTACGGGTTGGAATATTCAGAGATTCTAAGGTCCAAAATTTGCAAAGTATGTATTTTTTGAAAAATATAAAATCTAAAACACAAAAATCAGAATACCAAAAAAACTTTGAATTTGTAAATTTCTATAATCTAAGAAATAAAAATAAAATGAAAACTGAAAAGTTTAAAACTAAAATTTCTTAAAAGTGCATAGATTTGTAAATTGCTAAGAAATTCAATAATAAAACCTACAAATTTTTACAAATCTGAAAAAAAGATTTATATGATCACAAAATCTTAATTTGGTATGTAAAATCTCAAATTAGCTAAAAACTTTTAAGTGATTTCATATTAGCTCTTTGACTAGTTTTCATCTATTTAGTAGCGTTTGATTTAGTTTGTGAGAAGCAATATTTGAAATGTTAATTTTATCTCTACTCTTTTGATTTTCGAAACAAAAATATTAAATATTCACTCTTGAAAATAAAATAAAAATTATATTAAATCATTTAACTTTCAATAATTTTTTAAGAGATTTCCATCGTATTCAAGTATTTTACTAAATGATAAGAACTATTTAATTTTTAGCTGAATAAAGAAATATATGTTTTATCAAATACTTTAAAAATATTGCACTGTGTAATTATCTTGGCCGAAACATGTATCCGGTCTATTCAAACGCCAGTCTTTCGTATGTCTTGGCGAAGTTTAAAAAAATTGATGGTAGATTTTTTTTTTCAGTGGTCACAACTACTTGCAGTAGTGTCACGGTCCCCACGGATGCCCTCGTCTTGCATTCATGCATCATGTGCAGTGTTTTATGCGGGCTCGACGGGCCGAAGAGCATCAGGCCCACCAGGCCCGCCTACCTAACAAAGACAGTAATTGGTGAGGACACCCGCGGTCGAGACCGGTTCGACCCCGCCCTAGTTTATCGACGGCGTCGACGACCGGTTGTGTCACTTTGGATTGATGATTAGGTGCTATTATTTTTGTTTATTTTGTGTAGCACACTTCATTTTGGGTTTTTTTTGGGACACATTTTGTATGTATTTTGGGGATCTCTACATATTTTGAGTGTACACACACACCTTACACTTAGAGTTGGGGGTATTTGGAAAATAGGTGTTTTTTTTTGGTACACTTGTAATGGGCTTGGGTTATATATTCCTACACTTGTATGTTCATGGCATGATGAAATGAATGGAATGAATAGAACAATGGCATTGTGGTAATTCCCCTCTCTTCTCCCCCTCCCGACCCTCTCTCTCTTGTGCGCAGCGGGAACAGCCCGCTAGGGCACTGTCGCGGCGGCACCCTCTCCTTCCAGCTCCCTCCGGCGGCAGCAGCAGCCCTCCTTGGTGCTCCTCCCTCCCCCTTCTGGTGGAAACGACGCCGCCTGCACCCCCCTTTCACCCCGGTAGGGTCCCCTTCTTCCTCTTCTCCTTCCTCCTCCGCCTGCGCACCAGCCGGAACCCCCTCCTCCCGGATCTTCTTCTGGACCCCCCCCTCGGTCTCTCCCTTACTTCCAGCACCCCTAGCAGGTCCGTCTGGACCTACCCTACCCCCCAGCAGGCCCCACAGCCCCTGCGAACCCCTCCCCTCTCCCCCTTATCCGGTTTCCCCTCTTCCGGCGAACCAGAACCGGAAGCCATGTCCGGCGGTTCCTCCTCCTCCGCCAGCTCCTCCCTTCACCTCAGGCCTTCCAAATAGGTCCGTCCGGACCTGCTCTTGCCCCCCCTCAGCCCTCCTCTGTCCCAGTGGGAACCCAGCCCCGTCCAGCCCCTCTCCTGGCCTGTACGCCCCTGTTTACAGCAACGTCACTCCCGTTTTCCTCCCCTTCCCCTGACCAACCAGCCACCAGTTCCATTTCCCCTTCCTGCAGCCCTCCTTCCCCCCGCCAGCAGTCAGCACTTCCCCAGCCACAGCCCCTTTATTTCGACAGGTTTCCTCGTTGCGCGCGGACAGTCCGGAGACTCGGGCGACTCGGCAAAATAGTCCGTAAAGAGCTACGAGGTGGTGGCAAGATGGATGACATGTGAGCGAGCGACGCGATCAGCTACGTTGAAGATCCGACGGTGGTCGACACCCCACGCTTAGGCGTGGAGGTATGATTTCCTAACCGAAGTTACTTGCTCGTTTATTATACTTTGATTGCCGTGTCGTGAGACGTTAGGTCTCCTAGCTACTTTCATTCGATCGCTGTCCGATGTGAGTGGAGTTCCCGTCCCGAACTACTTAGATCGGTTACATTGATAGCCGGCGATGTCCTATCTCGGTACCCTACTTGGTATCCGATCCTCTCCCTAGTTGGGACCGCTTCTCGGGCTGGATAAACTTGATAATTGTCTACCGAGGTGTCTTCTTAGCTAGTCAATTGCATAGTCAACGTGCTGCTAGGCCTTCATAGCTAGCTATTAGCTTGGTGCCCGGTCGGTCCCGCATCAGTAATCTACTTATTTTTTAAGCCCAGTGGCGATCTTTAGAGGGCCTGACCCAAGCTCGTGGCGAGCTTGGCCTGTCCACTTGACAGGCTTATGTACAACCTCGTTCTTCTTATATTCGTTCAAATGATGCGACGTACTTCTTTGTTTCTTGCACCTCCATAGGAAGATACACATTGTATATCTTCTTTGGGTTTGGACCAGGCACTCCCCTCTCGACGTCTGCGATCGTGTCGATCATGTTCTCGTAGTACGGTCCCCTTGAGGCATTTATCGGAATGCTGTGGTGAAAGAACCACCTTGACATTGCCTGACCAATCTTCTATTTACATAATTTTAGGTTCTTCATCGCCGTTGTGATTGTCGTTTGACGTTGTCGTGGTCTGATGATTACGGGATCTACGGAACCTATTGTTGGGTCGTCGTCTCGGGTGAGATCATGAATCTCATCTTGTGATTGGTTGTTGGATCCTCTTCCACTTTCTCGACCACTCCCATTTCCAGACCCTTCATCCATCATTCGGCCAGCATGTCAAACATGTCATCAAGCTTTGGGATAGGAAAACGATACTTGATTGTAATCCTATTTATGGCTCGACTATCTACACATCCTCCAACTTCCATCCTTTTTGAGAGTGAGTAAGACTGGCACAGCACATGGAGTAAGACTTCCTCTAATGTAGCCTCTGTCTAAGAAATCTTCAACCTGTTTCTTCAACTCCTCATGTGACTTAGGGTCCATGAGGAATGTTGGGTTGGGTGGAACCTGGTACTAAGTCAATTGTATGTTGAACATCTCTCATAGGAGGAAGTTCAGGTGGTAACTCCTCAGGAAAAACATCTTGAAAATCTCCTAAGAGTTTTGAGATGTCAGGATCAACTGATTCTTTATCTTTCTTATCCTCCTTTTCTACTTCCTTGATCGCTACAGCAAAAATTGTGTGGTTCCTACTCTCAATCTCAAACTCATGTTGATTGGAAATGTGAAGACAATGAGGAACGGCTAGGTTCAAAGGTGATTTCTGGGCGGGGTTCTGAGTGCTGGGCTCGAGTTTTTTTGGTGGTTGAAGGTGTCTCAGGTTTCTTAAGTGGCTCAACTTTGGGTTTATTGGTTTGGTTCTCCCTCAAGAATGGGTTAACACGGTGCAAAATGATTCTTTTCCCATCATGAAGGAATTCACAACTATTAGTTCGGCCCAAAAAGGTAGCATCCCTATCGAAGAGTCAAAGTCTACCCAAGATGATACTCCCTACTTCCATGGGAATGATATCACAGCAAACCTGTTCGGAGTAAGGAGGAAAATTTATTGGGACCAAACACCGGGATTGAACCGGGATAGAGGTAGAATCTACCCATGACACTTTGTATGGGTAGGATGATCAATGGGGTTTAGGCCCAACTTTTGGACAGATGAGGTGGATATGGCATTGACACAACTCCCACTATCAATAATGAGTTTACAGACCTTACCATTAGTCCTCAACAATGTGTGAAAAATGGAAGTCCGCCTCCAATCATCACAAGGTATGTGTTGGGTAAAAGTGCACCTAACCACTCCCACATTGACTTCTTCTTGTGGTGCTTCAAGATTGCCCTCTTCTTGGAATTCTTCTACCAGGTTGGGATCTACCTCATAAACAATGTCCTCAACAGTATGATCATGACTCTCTTCTTGTTGCTCCTCAAGGTAAAGGTTTTTGTTTGGACAATGAACTTATAATGCCCTGTTTTACCACACCCATAGCAATGGACCCGACTGAGGTTAGGTTCAGCAACAATTGGTTGCTTTCCTTTATCATCTCTCCTAATGGGTGGTGCAAGGGGTTTAGTAGGGGGTAGGGGTAGGAGAGCTTCTCTCACTACATTCTGTTGAGGGGGATGAGTCCTAACAGGATTTTGACTCTTAAAATTAGGTCAAGAGTAACTCTGCAAATGATTCCTGAAATCAGATGATGGTTGGATAAACCTCTGTTTAGGAGGTAACTCAGAGAGATTTTCAAACTGTTCATAGTCTGAAACTACTTCATAAGCATGTTCTAGGCTAGCAACACCCTGTTTATACAATTCTCTCTGATACTCAGGTCTCAGCCCTTTCCTAAACCTAGAGAGGGTGGCTAACTCTTCTTCCCTAATTCCACATCTAAGGAAGTAGTCATCAAATTCATCAATATAAACCTGCATTGATCTATTTCCTTGGGTGATCTTTTGCCATTTGTCAACCATCCTATGCCTAAAGGAGGAAGGCAAATATTTCTCCCTAAGTTTTGCTTTCATTTCTTCCCAATTTTGAATGGGTTCTTGTTGTCTCTCTCTAAGAAGGTTCTCAATAGTGTTCCAATGAAGCTTGGCCTACCCAAGTAACTTCATTTTGGCAAAACGAACCTTCCCAGCTTCTGAGAGTTCATACCACTCAAAATAATGCTCCATAGCACCTTCCAAGTCAGTGTATATTTTGGGATCCCTAGAGCCTCAAAATTAGGGACATCTACCCTAACATTCCTCATGTCTCTCTCTTTAGCTTCCTGTACCTCCCTACCATTCCCATTTCTATGATGATCCTCATAATCAAAATGAGGTTGGTAAGGGGGGCGACGGTCATCACGCTGGTGATGATGGTCATTTGGGCCAGGATGTCTACGAGAAGCCTGAAAATTTCTGGGCTCAAGTTGAAACCTTGGTGGCTCTACATGCCTTTCCTCATGAAAATAGGGTAACCTATCCTCAAGGTTGACTACCCGGTCAGTGAGATGATTTATGGATTGTTCTAACTGATCTCTCATCTCCTAGATCATTCCCTCTATAGAACTAAATCTATCAGCCATTTGAGTCATCAAATCAGAGGGGTCACTGGTAGAACCTGACATCTGATTGGGTTGGTAGGTAGTACTTAGTACCTCTCCTAGTGGTCATACAGAAAATTGAAACAAATGAATGCAACATGGGACTTAATCTTATAACCAAACTGAGCTAACATAAGCTCTGATACCAAGATTGATGGGGGACAGACTTAAACTTAACTAGCACACGCAGTAAAAGGAATCTGACTCCCAAAATTTAGGCTCTAGGGTACCAATTTTAGAGTTCTCTAGTCAAGAAATTTCCATTTAGAGTTGCTTTCTCTTTTAATGAATCAGAAGGGGGTAGGAGAATGAGGGAGAACGTTGTTTTGAAAATCTGAATTAGATTTTGAAATCAATTCTACAACTAACGAATCAGATTTTAGCTTATTTGGAGGGGTGGTTCTCTCTAAAATCCTCACCAAGACCAACAACAATAAAAAGGTGGCTATGACCTAATACACACTTTGCATGGCATCATGACAAGATAATGAATAAACAGGAAATTTAACCATGCAAGGAAGGGTGAGCCAGAGAGTACCTCCACAACTAGGTGTGGGGAAGATAGTCTTCGACTGGGACATAGTCTTTGGCTGAGAGATAGGTGTCCCCTTTAGTTACAAACAATTTACCAGATAAGTACAAGACCATAGAAATGACCCACACCTCGCAGGGTGGTAAAGGGTCTACACTAAGAGAGTAGGGGACACATATCTTCAGGTTGACCAAGATAAAAGCAGCAGCCATCCTTATCGTCGTATTCCCATTGAAACTTAGCCTTCGGAAAATGGTGGATCCTTCTACACTGGAGAATCAGGGACTCATCGGATCAACCTCTCTCTAAGATTCAGCTGATTGCCAGACACCGGCAACTAGAAGCTACCAAGGTGCTTTAACGGAGAGTCCTTATCATTTTCCTTTCATAAAATGTAGACAGACCGAACTATGGTTGCCACCTTTATATAGGCTCTGTCTGTTATGATATAGAAAAACGGGAAGCAGGAACCAGGATAATAGCGTTCATCAGCATCCTTCAGGGATTCCCAAAAACCAACGGACAACTCTGACTGGAGGGCGGAGGGACCAGTCTCAGACCACTTGATGGACAACCACGACCCAGAGTTTAGATCCGGAAGCAAATATCAACCAGAATAGCAACCGAACCAAGACTGGATGTGGACCAGTCTTCAGCAATAATAGATACGGCGGTATGAACCCGTATGAAAGAGTCCAGGATGGAACGGGACGCCGCTTGCTCAATTGGAGTAGGGACCAATCTACAATAGGAACCCAGACGAATAGCAAGGTGAAACGAAACGACTGCACTGATCCGGAATATAGACAAGAGCCGGCTGGGGAATACCTCGATCCACAGAGCCTTTTGCGGGAAGAAACACGTTCGGAACAAGCCCTCATGGCCTAAGAACGCTCCCGTGCGGTAGGGAGGACTGAGACAAACCACAGGTAGACGTGTGAAGGACCAAACCTTGTCATCGACGTTGCCTCGGAGGAGTGTTGCAACCCGGTCATCAGCAGGGACGTGTAAGGCATAAACAGAGTGAGCATCGGATCCGACAACGGCGAGAGGAGGAAATGGGAGGTCGTCCCTCCTTCTCGGCTACCAGGAAGCGACCCCTTACGAACACCAACCAGGCATACACTAGAGAAGGGAGGACAAGCCCGAGCTAGGCTTCACCGTAGGGGGGGGGAGGGGCGAAAGATCCGGCACCAGTGAAGCGACTAGAGAGGGTTCACAGCGGGCTGTTTATCACCAGGAGGAGGAAACAGTACCAGAAGAGGAAAATTGGGGGGGGGGGGGGGGGCACCGTAGGCTCACAAACTTGCCGTCGGGAGGAGGAGACGGGAAGATTGCTGCAGAGATCACCATCGGGAGGAGGAGACGACTCCGGAGGAAGAGACCAGAGAAAGGCCGTAGCAGAGGTCGCTGTCGAGAGGAGGGGACGGCTCTGGAGAAGGAGAACGGAGAAGGCCGCAGTAGAGGTCGCCGTCGGGAGGAGGAGACGGCACCGGAAAGGGGGAACTCGGGAGGGAACAGCCTGGCTAGGGCTTTGCCATCACCGGATAAGGGAGGCGTGCCAAGACGAGCCCGGGCGACCGAAGAGAGAAAGAGAACTCACCGTCTGAGCCGAGCGAGGGGAAAAAGGGGTTTTAGGCTGGTTCGGGTACCCGGGGGCAAAACCGGAAAGCAAGAGGAGAAAACCAACGGGACAAAACGGGGCTCCACTTTTTCATTTCTTCTGTAGCATGCGCGAAAGGGGGGCTCTCGGGTCCTTCTTATAGGACCGAGACCAGCCATATTTACATGTAAACCCAAAAAGGACCAAAATATGCAGAAAAACCTAGAATGCCTAAAATTCTAGAGACATCCTAGTAAAATCAAAAAAATGTGAATGACTCCCTCAACAAATCAAAGAAATCAAATAACTATATTTCCTAACCAAATGGGACCCAATGACTTTCTATGGCGTCCGTATAGCTGCCTGAATCGAGGCTAGTGTCTACTGTCCTCACTAATTCTCCCCGTCGGAGAAGAATTCACAGAAGCATTTTTAATCTTCCCAGAAGCACCCACCGACTTTAAAAATGTGATACTCTCAGAACTATACATCAAGAAGTTTATCATTTTTCTCTTGGTGATACCTATCCACCCATCACACATAATCATGTAACCGCTCTCCTCCATATCAATCTAAACCCATCCATCCACTTCCTCAACTCCTGCACCTCCTCCTCTAGCCCACCACCATATATTTGTCTGCTGCTCGAGGCTTGCAGACTCGGTCCTACCTCACCCACGGCATCTATCACAATCTGGAAGTAAGAGTTGGTGGCTGCATGTGCTGGAATGCCTACATTAAGTAAAAACATTAGATCGGCAAAAAATAAAGTTAAGTAAATAAAAAAAACATAAAAGCCATTTTAAGAGTGATACTTGCTTGTAAAAATCACTTAATAATGTGTCGAACGACTCTCTTTACAGCCATTCCTGTTGCCTTCATTCCCTTCATGACTTGTTTAATCCCCATCCGTCCAGCGCTTTTTTTCGTAAATAGATACTCATCACTCGGTGTAAATGTACTGACAGAATGGCGGTGTGGCTCCTGTCTCCATCCCTCACTCTCCCGGTCCCGAGTAGGGTGAGCCGATGTTGATCGGCCAAGAACTGGGTCAGCTTTGGACCCTGACCCTCCTGTTGTCTTCCTCTGCAGCAGATGCACGCTTGGTAGCGTGCTTAGCATGTCTAAGCTTAGAGTCCGCGGAGTCATCCTCACTCTTTGGGTTCGGCTTGACTAGTGCCTTCCCCTTGCCTTTCTCTTTGTATGTAGACAAATTTTGGTCCCTCCTCCTCTCAAGTAGCTTATCGTGCAACTCTTCCCTTTAATCAATTCTAATAGACCGTTGAGAGGCTCTACCTGTCATGTAGCCTCTCATCTCCTCACTCTTCTCCCTAGGCACCTTATCGTAATTTTTTAACATTTCCACCTATTCTGGCAGTATGTTGTTTCAGCTTGAAAACACCCCTGTTCATCTCTTTCCTACACCACTTGTATTGCACTCTTTTTCTAACTGCGTCTACCATATGGCCGAGTTCTCAACCCATGTTAGAAGGATGTGCTAGTTCTACATTACCCTGATCAACCATTGCTTATACCTGTAAAAATTGTAAACAATTCATAGAAAATTGTTAGACATCCTATAAATTGCTTTAGGCGTTGCTTGGGAAGCAAACAACCCGTCGAACATACTATTCAGTATGTTTAGAGGGTTACGTCTTTGCCGAAAAGGGTCGTTGATCGACGTATGGGGTTTCTGAAATATTTCCCGTACAAAGAATAACCAATCGATGTTCTTACAACTTGAATGAAGTTGTTCGGTCGGAAATCGACAAGTTTAACCGTACTCGGAGTCGTTGGAAACGTGTCAAAATTGGCGTACAGGGTTCTCGGAGTTTTTTCCGTACAAAAGAACATCCAATCGATGTTCTTACAACTTGAACAGAGTTGTTCGGTTGGGAACCGACGAGTTTAATCGTACTTGGAGTCGTCTAAAACGCGTCAAAATTGGCGTACTAGGTTTCCGAATTTTTTCCGTACAAACAACTTGAACAGGCTGTACAATTGAACATCCAATTGATGTTCTTATAAGTTGAATGAAGTTGTTTAGTCATAAATCATCGAGTTTAACTATGCTCGGAGTTTGTCGAAAATGCGTAAGAAAGGGTGTACGGGGTTTTCGATGATGAAATCTTACCGACAATCAGGTTAGGATCGAAGAAGAGGTTGAATCGAGGTGGGTTCGGATCTTGGATTGGTGGAATCCCTTGAAGGGATCGCTGAAATCCAAGAATCGCTGAAGGATCGTGTTGGAATTTGCTGGAATCGGCACTAGAATCGCTGGAATCACTCCGAAATCGCTTCGGAATGTTGGGATCGAGCGATCCGACCCCGGATCGATCGATTCTGAGGGCAGAATCGCGTTGGGATCGACAAGGGCAGATGGGAGCTCGAGATCAGATCTTGCGTAGGAATTGACCTGCAGGCGTTGATTTTGGCCCTGAAGGGCGGGAATTGGTTCGATTCTCGGTTCAGAACTAGACCGGGAATCGAACCGGACCGGACTAGTCCGGCTTTCGACCAATTCTAGGCTGAATCTCCGATTCTGATTGAACCAGCTGATTCAGGACGATTCCCGGGGAATTCCCCTTGGAACCGATCTGATTCCGGAATCGTCCGATTTCGATCCGTTCCCACTGATTCTGTAATCCATGGTAGAGGGCGATTTCTAAGGCAATTCGTAGGTCGATCCAGTGATTCTCTAGCTATTCCACACCGATTCCGACGATTCTAACATCCCTTCAAGGGATTCCAATGATCTATGCTTCGTTCCACCTCCGTTCAACTTGATCTTTGATTGTTTGAAGATTGTTGGTAAGATTTCTTCACTGAAAACTCCATACGCCCGATCTATGCATTTTTAAGGATTTCAAGCATGGTTAAACTCGTTGATTTCCTTTCGAACAACTTCGTTCAAGTTGTAAGAACATTATTGAATGTTCTTTGTACAGAAAAAATTTCGAAAATCCCGTACACCCATTTCTATGCGTTTCCAACGACTTTGAGTATAGTTAAACTCATTGATTTTCTTCCGAATAACTCTGTTCAAGTTGTAAGAACATCGATTAATTATTTTTTGTACGAGAAAAATTCTAGAATGCCTATACGTTGATTTACGACTCTTTCCGACGTAGACGTAACCCTCTAAACATACTGAACAGTCTGTTCGACGGGCTGTTTGCTTCCCAAATTGGTCCAATTAATTTTTTTATACGTCGTTAACATCTTATTAATAACATTTGACTGCCGTAATGGTGGTGAGTTAGTTTTATACTTTCGCGAAGTCTTCGAAGTGGTTTTTAAATACCGAAAAACTTGAGTAAGGGACGTCACTTCATCCGACGACATTGTCAACAATGAAATGGCAACATCATCCAAATAAAAAGGTAATGTCAATCTTTTCTCATTGTTCTTAGGGCAGTGGCGGTTGATTTCTTTAGCTGCTCTTTGAGCAAACCTTGTCAACATTCTGCTTTGGTGCTTGTAGGTTCAATTTGTTTTCTTTGCAGGAGTTTGTCGAGATTTTGTTATCGTCTCTTGAGAGACTCAATATGGGTTTATCCTTTCGCGATCAAATCTTTATAAAGTCATTGCCTCAACACGCGTGTGAAGATATTGTCTCTTAAGGGACTCAACAAGGGTTTATCCCCTCTAGATTAGGTCTCTAAAAGGTCAATGTCTCGACACATGAGTGAAGAGATTGTTGTCCCTTTAGGAACTCGACAAGGGTTTTCCACCTTAAGGTCATTGCCTCCACTGTGCGAACGGATGGCAAATATATGAATAAATATTTATATATACATATACTTATGTCTATATAAGCATATATACAAGTGATCATATGTATTTTTGGAATACTAAAATAATTGGTTCCACAATGCCATGATGGGACATCATAAAAATCAGACTTCAAAATATTTCTAAGCCTAAGATGCTAAGACCTTGATTGGAAACATGTGAGTTTTGACATACTCTAAATCTGATGTCTAATGCCATGACATATATATAAAAAATGGAATTGAAATGAAACATAGATCTCAATATCAAAACATAAATGCCAACATGACATTTAATCCAAAAATGTCAATGTTAGACCTCCTATCCCATGAATTCTAAGAATTCGAAAAAAGTCTTATGATATGACCTTGAATGAAAATAGTAAAAATATTCAGAGGCCTATGTATAGAGGATGATGGGATGAGGGAATTGGAATAGGAGGTGGTGATGGAGATGGTTTCTTATTTTCTAGGAACCACCATGTGTGTGGGAGATATCCATAACCGCAGCTACCATATTTCTTCTTTCTTTTTGCTTTGAATTTAATGGGATGGGGCCCACCATAACTGAAAGATTTATTTATCGCTACTTTATTTGGTTTTATGGACGAATTTCATGGGCTGGAACCCACTATCTCTTCAGTTATCACCTATTTTTAATGCATTTTATGAGGTCGGACCCACCATGAGAGAAGAGGCAATTATCACCTATTTTTAATGCATTTTATGCCTGAATTTCGTGGGGTGGGACCCACCGTAAAAGAAAATATAATTCTTAGCCATTTTTAATTGTTTTACGACTGATTTTCATGGGATAGAGTCTGCACAAATTAAATTTTAAATTGAGTCATATTTTGGTGCATTTACAACAGAATTTTTGATGTAGAAGAGCTCTATTTGGGATACAACACTTAATTTTGACAATTTGTCAGAAAATTAATCTTTATTTTTATAAAAATATATTTCTATGCTTGTAAATTAAATTCACCATTGTTTTGGAGGCTGAATTATATGAAATTGGCCCGTCGACCTAGATTCCTGATTTTTCGGGAATTTTCACAGTATTGTTATTGAATTTTAATTGGCGGAATTCTCTCTAAATGAAAATCTTTAGGTATTTTAATTTTTAGTTTTGATAGAATTTCGTGGGTGGGGCCCAGTGTACTTAAATTTCTAATGTTTAGGGATTTTTGGGAGGTTTTTGAATGAATTTTGTAAGAGGAATCTCACTACATTGAAAGACCCATTTTTTAGGTATTTGTATCTTTATTTTGACTGAATTTTGTTGCCTGGGGCAAACTGTAATAGAAAGGTATAGTTTCAACTTTTTTTTTTGATTATACTAGATTCTTGAGAGCAACAACCATAACAACTTCTAACCTTTCTTCATGAAAGGAGTGTAGTTGGGAGTGAAACTAGAAGCTTGTGTGCTGTGCCGACTTCGAAAACGGGTCCCAGGTCGGCATTTCAGAAAGGCAAAGCAAGGAGAAACTCTCACCTCAGCCCACATTCACATTGTTCCCCAAATTTTCGGCTCTTGGCGTCACTTGGGTGTTGGAGAGATGATTCGAGTCGTGTGGGGGAGAGTGAGAAAAATAAAATTAAAAGGAACTAGAAATTAGAGAGGGGACGAAGTAGAAGTGAGAAAATGTGGGCGAGGGGCCACGAGCTCCAATTTAAATTAAATAAAATATGGAGTGTGTAAGTGATATGATCATGCGTACCTTAGTGTGGGGAACGGGTATTCGGGTTCAACCTCTTTCTTCGTCGGTTGGCTGATGAAGAAGTGTCCTTAATTGATGCTAGTTTGATATACTTGTGCAACTTGAGATAAAGAATCAAGTGAAAGAAATCGATTAGAACTAGGGAAAATGTAGAAATTGTAAAGGAAAGAGCGGAAAAGACGAAATCGGAATAGAACTCACCGGATTGAGGCAACCTCTACCCTTGTTTTTGGTTTTTTTATGATATAAAAGATGATGCAAACTTAATAAAAATAACTTGGAAACGATACATAGTAAAGAAAAAGAAAATGCAGGAAGTGAAATAGCTCCAATCGTAGCAAAAATCAATGAAGAATGATCGATCTGGTCAGCCTGTAATCTGGTACCCACGGTGCAACTTTGGTGTAGAGATCGCTGTGGATAGCCCCGTTGTCAGAATTGAGTGTCATTTGTTGCAATGGATAGAGGAATTGGAGAGGAAGAGTTATGATGTTGTCAACTTCATGTCCGTACGATCATGTGGAAATTTTAGAACTGCAGGGAAGCTGAAAATAGAACATGGCTGCGCAACCTTGTTGCAACGATCACCATGGACAAACGGTACGTCGGAATTGAGTGTTGTTTGTTGTGAACAAACAAGGACGTGGAGTAGAAGCTTTTCTCTTTTGACATCTTCAGCAACACACATTCAGAGAAATCTGTGGAAGCTGATGAAGATTGTCGATGCTGAAGAGGACAGATCGGACCTTCTTTCTTCATTCGGAATTGATTTTGCACCAACGGGTCGAAACAGAACATGGGAGAGAGCATGGAGAAGCCGACCCTGTGCAAACCAGGGAAAGAGTTGGATGCGTCCCCAAGTTGGGGGTGTGGTGTGCGTGCCCCCGAACTAAGGGCGCACATACTACGCCCTTAGTGAGGGCGTGGTGGCCGTGCCCTCACCTTGAGGGCACATCTAGCGCGTAGTATCCATTTTACGCCTGAAAAATTCTATAAACCTTTCAAAATTTGGATTTTCAAAATGGATGCGCTGCCAACCGGAGAGCGCAGTCAAAATGAGCATTTTTTGAAAAGGAAACCTTCTAAAATTGGTTTGGAAAGTCGAAAATGGGGTAGGAAATTGGGTTTTCGAAATTGGACGTGCCCCCTTTATGAGGGCACGTAGGCCACGTCCCTGGGTTGTGGGCGTGCATACCGTGCCCCCAAGTTGGGGGCGCAGTGGCCACACCAATGATTGCAGAATTGGCCGATCCGGATCGGGATTGGCCGATTCTCGGATCGGATCGGTAGTCACCGATCTGATTCCAGACCAAACTACCGATCTAGCCGGGATTCCCGGCTGGATCGGTCGGAATCGTTCGGATCGGTCGATCCCGGACCGATCCACCCGGATCGATCCGAGAATCGGTCGATCCGGACCGATTCTCCGGAAAACCGGAAGACCCGGAATCGATCCGATTCCGGGATCGATTCCGGACCGTTTTAAGGTCTGATCTTCCCCAATTTGGGGGAGATCGGACCGATCCTTCCCCCCAGCAGGCCTCTTCTTGCTTCCTCTCCTTCCCCCAAGTCCCCTTGGAGATCTAAGGCATTGTTCACCGGCGATCCAGCCTTGAGAGGGCCGATCCAGCTTTGTGAGGGGCCGATCCACCCCTTCAACAAGTTTGTAAGGAGGGGGGACCTTCGATCCCCCCTTCCCCCTGCGGCCCTGCCCCCTTCCCCCCGCCCCCCCAGGCCCTCATTTCCCCTCTCCCAATCCTTGGCATTGCAGGGCGGCCCTGCAGGTTTGGGAATTAAATCCCCCATTGGGGGGATTATTTCACCTCCAATGGGGGTTGAATTGCACCCCCAAAGGGGTGAAATCACCCCTTTGGGGTGTTGAACAGTCACCCCTTCGGGGGTGACTGTTCGGACAGAACCCCCCTTGGGTAGGGGGGGTTTGGGAATTAAATCCCCTATTGGGGGGGATTATTTCACCCCCAATGGGGGTTCAATTGCACCCCCGAAGGGGTGCTAATCACCCTTCGGGGGTGTTGAACAGTCACCCCCGACCCTTGGGGGGGTTGGGAATTAAATCCCCCATTAGGGGGGATTATTTCACCCCCAATGGGGGTTGAATTGCAGCCCCGAAGGGGTGCTAATCACCCCTTCGGGGGTGTTGAACAGTCACCCCTTCGGTGACTGTTCGGACAGAACCCCCCCTCCTTGGGTAGGGGGGGTTTGGGAATTAAATCCCCCATTGGGGGGATTATTTCACCCCCAATGGGGGTTGAATTGCACCCCCGAAGGGGTGCTAATCACCCCTTTGGGGGTGTTGAACAGTCACCCCCGAAGGGGTGACTGTTCGGACAGACCCCCCTTCCCTTGGGTAGGGGATTTGGGAATTAGATCCCCCTTTGGGGGGATTATTTTACCCCCAATGGGGGTTAAATTGCAACCCCCTTGCCCAAGGCCGGGGGTGGATTTAATTAGCCTAATATTGTGTATGGTTTTATGTGTTGTAGATAAGATGTCGGACGAGAAGCATGGCACCAGCCCCGCAGAATTTTGTGACATTAGATGGCAACATGGCCATCTCCTTGATTCAGAGAAGAAGAGAGTTAGATGCAAGTGATGCCAGAAAGATATGAATGGAGGTGTGTATCGGCTAAAGCAACATATAGCCGGGATGGGTGGCATTGTAAAGAAGTGTGATAAAGTACCGGCTGAGCCGGGAATTGCAGCCCCGAAGGGGTGCTAATCACCCCTTCGGGGGTGTTGAACAGTCACCCCTTCGGTGACTGTTCGGACAGACCCCCCCCTCCTTGGGTAGGGGGGGTTTGGGAATTAAATCCCCCATTGGGGGGATTATTTCACCCCCAATGGGGGTTGAATTGCACCCCCGAAGGGGTGCTAATCACCCCTTTGGGGGTGTTGAACAGTCACCCCCGAAGGGGTGACTGTTCGGACAGACCCCCCTTCCCTTGGGTAGGGGATTTGGGAATTAGATCCCCCTTTGGGGGGGATTATTTTACCCCCAATGGGGGTTAAATTGCAACCCCCTTGCCCAAGACCGGGGGTGGATTTAATTAGCCTAATATTGTGTATGGTTTTATGTGTTGTAGATAAGATGTCGGACGAGAAGCATGACACCAGCCCCGCAGAATTTTGTGACATTAGATGGCAACATGGCCATCTCCTTGATTCAGAGAAGAAGAGAGTTAGATGCAAGTGATGCCAGAAAGATATGAATGGAGGTGTGTATCGGCTAAAGCAACATATAGCCGGGATGGGTGGCATTGTAAAGAAGTGTGATAAAGTACCGGCTGAACTTAGGGAGGAGATGAGGGGTTATTTAACTAGAAGGGCATCATAGAGGGAGGTGAGAATTGGTTTGAGACTAGACCTACATGACGGGTTGCTAGGTCGGAGAGACGCCGATCTTATGGCCGGAAAGAGTAAGAAAGGGAAAGGACCAGCACATGAACGGGTCCAAGTTGATTCTTCATCTTCATCAGATGAGGAAGAGGCTCAAGTCAGAAGAGCCGTACGCGAGAGTAGGGCTCAGGTCCATGAGGATGAGGAACGAAGACGAGGAGCAGGAGGTTCGGCTGCTAGACGATCTGATGTGGGGGTGGGTACATGCCCTGTTCGAGAGCCTGAATTCCAGAGGACACATTCTGTTCGGCCGGTGGGAGACACCACCATGTATAGGGAGAGTGGCAGAGGTCAGAGGGGTATAAAACAAGCATTTAAAGGGGTGAAGGCCTCAACTGCGGCAACAAAGAAAGCCCCAAAGCATATGGTTAAGTTCTTTCTACATGCAGGTAAATCTTTGATGAAGTTGTGGTTAGCATTTGCTTGTTGATATGAAGTTATTGTTATACGTTTCTATTAACAACGATCTCTTCTTATCTTGTTTTTAAATTTGTAGGTGTCCCGGCACATGCAGCCACGAGTCCATATTTCCAGACTATGGTTGATGCGATTAGTGAGGCTGGGCCGGGGTTGAAAGCCCCCACATCAAAGTACATATATGAGACAGGTTTGGATGAGGAAGTCGATGAGTTGACCTCATGGATAGATGGATTCAAAACTATCTTGAAGGAGAGGGGGTGCACTGTAATATGCGATGGGTGGACTGGAATCACAAGGAGGTCACTTATAAACTTCCCTTGTGTATTATTCTGAGGGTACCGTATTCCTGAAGTCGGTTGATGCATCAGGTTAGGTGAAAAATGCAGACTACCTATTTGGGTTGATGAACACTGTGGTGGATAAGATAGGGGAAGCCAACATTGTGCAGTTTGTCACAGATAATGAGGCATCATATAAGGCTGCAGGAAAGAAGCTCATGGAGGCTCGACCTCACTTGTTTTGGGTGCCCTGTGCGGCACATTCTATTGACCTGATGTTGGAAGATATTGGTAGGGATCCTAATGTCTAGTCTTTGGTCAACCAATGTCAGCTGATCACCTCATTTATCTATGGCCATCCACGACTTTTACATATCATGAGGCAGTACACCGATGGTCATGATTTGATCAGACCGGGTTCCACCAGATTTGCCACCCATTTTATTGCTTTAGAGAGCCTTTACAGGTACAAGGCTAGTTTGAAAAGGTTCATCCTCTCCACTGCTTATCAGGAGTACATGGATACATACAGGAGCTCCTTGGATCAGTATGAGATACTGCTAAAGATGGAGCAGCTGATAGAAGACAGCAGGTGGTGGGAGAAGGTGCAATACTATTTTTCTAAGGTAGGTACTTAGGTACTTAGGTTGGTGGATTCAAATGACAAAAATCAGATGGGGTACCTGTATGATGCTATGGATAAAGCTAAGTTGAAAATTAAAGAGAAGCATCCCAAGGGTTATAAAAAGTGGTGGAAAGTGATTGACAACAGATGGGACAAGACCCTACACCACAACATTCATGCTGCAGGTGCACTTTAGTAGTGTAATTTGATTGTATTACAACTTATATTCTGTGTATTACCCCCACTGTCTTTATATTAATGGAATATTAATGCCGTTACAGGGTACTTCTTGAACCCGATGATACAGTATGGTGGCCAAGTATGTAATAATGGTGAAGTATTATCAAGGACACTATCTATCATTAAGCGACTCTGTATGACTCAAGAAGACAGAACCTGCGCTGAGATTGAAGTAAGTAATACGTTTAATATCAATTAAACTTAGAACTTTATCTCAAGAAGAGAAGATAACTGATTTATTTTGGATTTTCAGATGACTTCATACAGGCACAAGATTGGGGTGTATGGGGATCTTGATTTGCAGTACTCACATGATAGGGCCCCCTAGTAATCTGCTTACCCGAATTAAAGTCTTTTTTGCTTACCTGAATTTTTTAAATAAGTTACTAATGCATATAATTGTCTTCTTTATGATTACGGCTGAGTGGTGGATTATGGTGACCAACAGAACTGGATGGAATCCACTCGCATCCGTTGCAATTCGGGTGCTAAGTCAGAGCACTTCCTCATCCTAGTGTGAGAGAAATTGGAGCACCTTCAACCTTATTCATACGAAGAGGAGAAATAGGTTGAAGACAGAAAGATTGAAGAAGCTTGTCTACTGTCATTGCAATATGAGGCTGAGGATCAAGAATATCAAAGATAGGCAGAAGACATTGGAGCAAAGATTTGCACAGTTTGCAGGTGGATTGTACCAAGAAAGAGCACAAGTCCAAGCTACTCAGGGCTTGTCCCAGGCAGATGTGGACTTGGAATATCTATTCCAAGAAGAACATTCACTTACAGCATGGGTGGAAGACAATGATGCTGAGGGAGAGCCAGAGTTCGACCCGAATGACAGATCATGGGCCGAAGGAGAGCTTGACAACGTCGTTGGTGAGGATGAAGACATGCAGGAAGGTCAAGAAAGTCAAGTTCCGTGCACAGCTCCACTTCCTGATCCACCCCGGACTACAGCTTCTCCAGAGAGACATCCAGCTCCCACCCGGCCACTACAGCTCCAGCTCGGATTCCAGTTGCGGGTCCATCTATCACCACCACCACCAAGAAGAATGGTGGATTATTCAGGGCTTTAAAGAAAGTTTGCTTACCTTCACAGTAAATTAGTCAAGGAGATCCTACATTGAAGAGGAAGAAGATAAGTATTAAACGGCGACATCATCTCCTTGACACTGAGACCACTCAGCCACCTTCATCAGAATTTGTCCCACCCACACAACAATAGCGTACAAGGGGTGGAGGTGGAGGTGGGGGCGGCGCCTCAGGTGAGGGTGGCTCTACTAGTAGTGCACGCACGAGTGGAGCAGGTCCAGATGATTTGAGTGATAAAAGACACTCATGTTCAAGTGGCAGGGGCAGCGGACGTTGGACGAGGATGAATGTTTTTGATGAGTTTGCATCTTCCGATCCAGAGCCTGCCTCAGACACTGAGCTTAGCTGTCCACCATCTTTTCCAGCTCCACCTCCGACTGATCATGGAGTTTATGAAGTTTAGCGACATGGCCCAGTCTTTATTTTCCTATGGATACGGGCCAATTATGACTGACCCAAATCAATGGAGATTTCAAGACAATCATGATGACCAGGACAGAGATCCAGATCTATCCTACTCAGGACATTACCATAGTTGGTGGTGATGGCATATGTATTTGTTTATTTATTTAACGCAATGTAATATGAGTGTTAAGAAGAACATGTATTGTACTATTGTGTGATTGGATATGATTGATTGTTTGATACAAATATGTGTTCTATTTGATGTATGATGTATCTCTTTTAACAATGTTAAATGTTAAAGTTGTATTAAAAGTTGAAATGTCCAAGGTTGAACAATCTCATTAAGATTTTCTTCCCTACATTATTTTCACTTTTTTTTCTGAGTTGTATGTATTTTTTTTTAATTTTTTGGGCGATTTTTACATATTTTTACAGAAAGCCAAAAAAAAACCTGATCCAGACCGATTCTGGATTGGTCTGGCTCCTAGAGGATCGGTCTGGATTGGACTGATCTGATCCGATCCGGATCGGATCGGACCCTACCGATCCAGGGTCCGATCCCGATCTCGCGATCCTTGGGCTACACCGGCGCACCCGCAGGTTGAGGGCGTGTTCAGTTCTCTTTCTTGCGTGCATCCAATTTGCTAACCGTAACTTGTAAATGGGATGTCCGTTTCGACTTCCGTTTGTTACATTTAAAAGAAGACTTGTAAACACAACTCTCTAAACCAGTAGGTACACATCTCGAGACTTTCGTATGGGATTTTAACTTCCAATTTATTTCTCTTGTGGTGCCGAAGGCCCTGGAAGTTATCTGAAAAGACATGGTATCAATCAAAAAGTCAAGAGACAACTCGAAAAAACTCAGAACAACGAGCGAACAAGCTGGGTGTGACTCAAAAAACTTAGAATAACCAGAAAAGTTGGGAGTGACTCGAAAACTTGGAATGATCATCGGAAAGCCAAAAATAACTGGGAAAACCTTGTATTGGCCGAAATAGCTGGTGACAATCCGTATGGCTCGGGTTGGTGACATGAAAAAGCTGGGGGTGACTCGGAAGACTTGGAAAGGCCCGGTGGTGATCCGAATGACCTGGTGTGATCGGAAAGACATAATGTGTGATCCGGGATGGTTATGAAAACACTGATCGGAAAGCCGTGATAGAAGTCGACATAATCGTGTGACTGCCTAAACGAGCTGATGGGAACTAATATGTTACGGAATTGTCCAGAATACAAGTAACATTATTGTGACTTTCAATTGTGGATCATTAAACGTTGGTCATTGAGTGGGTTTTGTGTTTCAACGGTTAATGCGCGACTTTCACTTGAACGTTACGGCTTTGCTCGAAAATCTTCAGTTCATTCTCAATTCACTCGGTAAGCTCTTGACTCACCTGCTGGGGTCCTCGGCTCATCGTCACAAGGTGTTTTTGATTGGATAATGGCTAAATAGAAGGTATCGCCAATGGAATAAGAGTCTTAAGCTTCAAATTAGGTCAATTTGGCATGTCTACACGCTAGACTATTAAGAGGAGAATCTTTAGAATTTCTAGTGTCTGACAAGGCGTAAAATAGAGGCGGAAGTTGAGAGATTTTTACGCTATTTTCATATCCATTTAATGGACCGGTAAATGACCCTTTCATAGGGCTGGAATTAGGCCGAATTTAGGCTGAAAGATGGCGGGTCATCAATTATCATTATATAATATGGCCAGTTTGATTTCAAGATGGCCCCAAAACGGGCTGAAAGATGGGTTTGAAACAGTTCTCTTTAAAGCAATTCATTTGCTGACTTCATTGGGCTGAAACTTCGTCAGAAATGAGCCTTTGGCTGAGCCTTAACAAGCCATAAAACAGCCTTGAATGTTGCCTTAAAATATGACTCAATCGAGCATGTCAGTCCTCTTTGTTTGGCCTTAATAAAGCTGTAACCTGGTTCCGGAACAGTCCCTGAATGTATTGTTTCCATGCTCAAAAGTTAACTGTTGATGAGCCTTGATGAAATCTGAGAACAAATTTGAAATAGGCCATTTATAAGCTATTTAATTGGCATGTCCTGACTATTATAGGTTAAGCAGAATTTCGGTAAGTGGACTTAAAATGAGCCTATAACACCCCGCTTTACACATGCTTTTGGCAGGACCGATTGGACTGAGGGCTCACCACTGAGCGAGACCTGAAATAGGCCATCAGGTTGCTGAAGACAGGCCCGGGAGCAAGTCATTAATTCATCCACAATTGAACCACCCATAGGCCCAAGAATGTGCTATAAAACAGCTCTGAAAATGGGCCATAGAACTTATTTTAATGAGCATGCAAGATCCCTTTTACAGAGCCGTGAAATACGATTTACCTGGGTTTTTATAGCTCTGTAATGAACCACATTAACAGGTCCCAGGATAGGCCTAAAAATGTTTTTATAGGTCCCAGGATGAACCTGAATTGGGCCTGTAAGGGCCTTCAAAACAGGTTTTAGTTTCTCTTTGAATTGGCTGAGAATAGGCCTAAAGGCAGGCTAGAGAATAGCTTCGAAATGGCTCCTAAATGGGCTGAGAATTAGCTCCTGAGCAATTTGCAAAATTAGGCCATGAATTAGCCCTTGAAAAAGCTAGAAATGGGCAGGACTGCCCCTCGATACACCATTAAATGGGCCAAAATGGCTCTCTAACCTGCCTTAGAAATAAGCCTTGACAAGGCTGTAAATGGGCATTGAAAGCTGAAACAGGCCATATACTTGCTCTTAACGGGCTCAAAGTGGGCCTGGACGTATGTTAGTCCACAGAGGGCTAACATGGACCAAGTCCAGGGTTAACAGACTGGTACACTACTGCTGTGTATTTACTGGGGGTCTACCTATGAATATTCATTTTGATAATCCAATTATTATTTATATTAATGAACTACACACGACTGTCTAGATTGTGGGAAAGAAAACACCATTTTTTTCTACAAATTCAATTTGCTGATTCATTTGCCACCTGCACATGGAAATATTAAATGTCTTGGTTTGATATGCTTGCAACAAGCTTGGCACATTTGACATGTATGCTTCCGCCCGAAAAGTGCCAGTATAACTTTATGTACTTTGCTGTTCTGTTAACAATCATATATTATTTTTCTTGTATTGTACCTAGTGTAAACTACATCTTATAGTATAAGTACTTCCATCCACACAAGTAAAGCAATTCGCGTTCATGTGAAAATGGTGATTTCGTTATGTCATACTTAGCATACAATTATATATCACCAATCAGGTAAAAATATGTTTTATTCATGTAAGGAAAGCTAAAACTCATTATTATTCTAATTCATCAGAACTTTAAGTGATCTACACTGGAAAATGTTCATGTTAAGAAGTATATTGCAAGCTATAGGTTAAAAACATATTCCTGTCTTCTAAAGGAGCCTTCCAACGCTCATGAAGTAACTCATATGTTTCGCTCGGTAACATCTGCAGTTGGGTGACATTATCTTCTGATTTAGTCATTATGAACATGTAGAAAAATTTAGGATATCATTTGATTCTCATTTCTTCAAAAACATCTGATTTATGTTGTGTTTTCTTTTTCTGAACACCAGTCACTTTGCACATAGATTTGTGTTCTTCAATTGTTATTTAGTTATTGTCACCCACATTTCAACAGATTCTCATCTCAGGTTGTGACAAAATATCTTGTTTACTTCTGTCTTTTAAATGTCAGGGCATTTTCATATACTTTCTGAATTATCATGGCTTTCTAAGAGAAAATTGACAATATAATTTTACTTTTATGCAGCAGCAAAGGAGACTGTCAAATGTTTCTGTTGCTTCTTTGTCGCATGACCATTTTTTTGCCATCCTTTTTGTTTTTTCTGGCATTTTTTTGGTGAACTATGTGCTGATGAATTCAGCAGCATCTGTATTTGACAACACTGGTGTTGGGGCGTCAACATTTCAAGATATCTTCTTACTGTTGGACCAGGTTATGATGTTATCTGCTTTTGTGTTTTGTTATCATTTCATACATTACCTTGATTTGTATGGTCATCTTTTTAGTAGTAATTCTTAGTTGAAGTCTCTTAAGGATGAAAGTCGTGTTCTTTTACATGAAATACTTCCAACTAGGGGTGCCAAATTGTCAATCGGCGAGCCGGCCAGGTTAAGGCCAGGTACAAAATAAATTGGGCTGGCTCGATCCACAAAAATTATTAACTTGGCCTGACTTGGCCCAATTTTTATTTCATAATATATTATTACCAAATTTAATTAATTTAATTATTTAAGATAACATTATAAAATTAATAATAACTAAATTAAAAAATATTTTTTGTAAGTAGAAGGGATATTTTTGATTAAGCTATGCCATAAAAGTTGACACCCATTAAACCCATTTTGGCTTGTGTTGGCCGGATTGATGGCTCAGTTAAGGCCTGTGGGCCAAAACTTTTGGCCTATGTATTATCCCGTGGTTGGTCCGGCACGCAAGCTTGCAGGCCAGCCCAACCCATTGCCACTCCTCCATTCAACTATTTAAAGATAAAGCTGCAGTTGTTGCACATCCGAAGTTTATTTGTTTGAACGGAATATGCACACCACAAATTTGTATTTTGACATGTTGAACTAACTTATTTTTGATAGTTGTGCTGTTTTTAGTTTTCTAGATTGTCTCCTACACTTTTCAAAAGTTCCTGATTGCACTCATTAGTTGCAATCTGATGTCTATTGCTAGGTTGCAGTAAACATGGTACAGTAAGATACTCTAAGATGTAAAAATGTTGAACATAAGCCAATTTAAACTGCTAAATATAGTCATTTAAACACTTGTATTCAAGTGAAGTGATGAGATACAATCTCTTTCCCTCCGTCTTTGATAGTATGTCACTATGTCCACCTCTTTTTCTGTTTCTTATTTGGTTATCTTATTGTTGAAACCTCAAATTTCCATAAATCAATAATCATTTTAAAAGATGTGGTATAGAAATACATAGATATGACTTGTGGTTGTATGTATATTTGAACATATAGATGGAGTTCCGAAATTTCTCAAGTGTAAACATAGGTATCTCTTATCTCCCTCTAACTTTCTTAACCACAGTGAAAAGTTTTAGATTATCATGTGGGTATGAAACATAGAACATAGTTGTGAAGGCGACGAGGCACCCAAAGCATTTTGTGTGAAAGTTTTACTTAGGCGACAAAGCAAACACCTAGTCATAAATAATTAAATGTTAATACCATATATACATGAATATGTATACCTATAATATACGTAGAGAGAGCGAGCTAGGAAAAATATAAAGTAAACTTAAAAAAATGTTCAAGCATGAGTTTCACATATGATCCTATACATATTTATATTTTATAATTTAGTATGTATGTGTTCATATATGTTAATGTTTTATGTAGGTAATTATATGTGTGGGTTTATATATCTTTAGAAGAGAGATAATCTTCATAAACTAAGTTAGAGGGTGAGAAAAGGGAGTTACGACATATTTTTATAACTTTTAAGTATATACTTATAATTAAAAATATTAAATTAATTTAATAGTATAAGTGATAGTGAAAAATTTTAATATGATTAAATAGGCAGCCACCAATCGTGGAAGGTGAACACCTTTTGGTCCCAAAGAAAGGTACCCAAGTACCTTGGTACGAGATTAGTGCCTAGGCTGAAGCTTTGACAACTATGTTATGAAGATGAAAACATACTTTATCATCATGAGATGGAAAAAAATTTTAACTCCCATGGCCCTTGATTTGAGATGCTTGAAATGATTTATTTATTTGGTTGGTTGATTATTGATTTTATTCATCATGATTTTTTAATGATGCAATTGAGGTTTTATGATTTTATGAATTATCCAACTTGTTAATGATTTTTATCATTTATTTGTTTTATTTTGTTGTCATTTGATTTTTATATGCTTTGATCGTTTATTGGTTTATTTGTTTTTACTATGCAATTGAGGATTTATAAATTATTTGATTTTTAAATTATAAATTTTATTTGTTTTATCATTTTATGGATTGATTTTATCATTTTCATTGATTTTGTTCATTTTCCTTATTTATATTATTTATATCATTTTATCAATATAATTTTTTATGATTTGGTTGATTTATTTAGCCATATCAAATTATCATATTTATGATATATGCATCAATTTTTATTTTTTTTCATTTTTTAGCATTTTTTATTTGTTTGATTGTGGATAAGATAATTAGGAGGGGTGTATACATTGTGTACTCATAACATGTTAATTTCGATTTAATTTCTCATGATTGATATAATTAGAGTATGGTAGGGCATGAATTAAGTTAGCATAACTCACAATATGAATGAATTTTCAGCCTAATTAGAGTATGTATATTCTAAGGCATTTAACCAGGTTAGCATAACTCACAGTATGAATGTCCTGCTGGTAGTGCCGCGGTTGACAAGAGACCTCCTATGGAGGAGGCTGCCCCCAGTTCGACCCTCGTGGATTTCAGCCTTAACCGATGAGGCATTGTAACCAAAGAAACTCACAATATGAATGATTTTTCAGCCTAAAAGTCTTGCCTTTAAGGCTTGACCCTCGGATTATTTTGGTGCCTTGGGCACGTTTCTTTTTTCTTCTCATAAGATTTTTCAGTGTGACTTGAATACTTAAAGCTTTGTGCTAGAACTTCTCTCTTCCTCTTTGCATGACTTTGCATGTGTTACAAATGAGTCCAAGGGGTCAAGTCCCACCAGTGGACGTGCTCTCTGCCGGTAGGAATGGTCCCACCGGCCAAAACATCCTATTTTTATGTATTTTCGTGAGATGGCCCCACAAACAAGCAAAAACATCATATTTTTATTTGATTTTTGTAGATCCCACTTGTTAACACCAGAAATTTTCAAACAGAAAAAGGGGAAATAAAAAAAATGAAAGCCATTTACAGGGCCAACTCAAGAGCCATTTAATGGATTATTTATTTCCTTTCTTCTATTGGGTTATTTTTCATACAGAATTGAAGCTTATTTACAATCCTATCGAGGTCTTTTTTGGGACTAATGAAAGGTGCACCAAGGCCCATTCCTGTCACTGTTACAGGCTATTGTAGAGCAATCTCGTGGGCCATCTCAGCCTCATTATCAGACCTGTTTTTATGACCTGGCACAGGCCCATTCAAAGCCTCTTTAAAAGCCCTTTCAAGGCTTGCTTTTGGAGCTCAATTTGGTCCATATTTAGGTCTGTTTGACGGCCCAATTCTGAGCCAATTTTGACCTGCTTAAGAACCTATTTTTGGGCTTCAGTTGCAGATATTTTTAAGGCCCATTCAAGGCCTTTTATCTCTGTTGGGTGGCCTCCTGTCAGCACATTTCATCCTCCTAACTCATAGGCTTTTATCGGTTCAACGAAGCCACATCAGATTGCTGTCAACAACCTGGTCATTTCAGCCTAACATTTCTTGAAAATAGGCCTCCTTCGGTCATTAAAATTCTTAAGATATCTCTCTGAAACAGCCACTCTCACTCTCTCTCCCATGCCTCATTAAAACGAAGAAAAGGTGAGAAAAAGAAGGGAAAAGTTAGAAAAAATGGGATGATTAGGGATGATATTATTTATGCAGGACAAGGATAAATTAACAGCCATCAGTATGCGTAGACGGTCTCAAATAAGTCACCCAATACTTGACTGGACTGAAAATGGGCGAACCGGATCTGAACCAGTGCAAAACCTGCTGAACCGGGTGGAACTATCTTGAGCTGGACCTGAATAGGCTTGAACCCAGCTGAACCGACGTGAATAATGCTCAACCGGCCCTGAATGGGGAAGAAGCTGGCCAGACTAGTGTGAACTGGTGACCCGACCTTGGGCCAGTTCTGGCCTACATCCGGTCACCTTCTTCGTGTGCTACTGTAGCATCAGCTTTGCAGAAGTAGGGGAAGGCTGCGGCGAGGCCCGGCATGGTACTTCCAAAGGAGGGGTGGATCCTAGCTTTCAGAAGAATGGGGTTGGCATAGGGCTCCTTGCAAGGATGGAGGCCCAGGAATCGGTCGGAATCTCGGGCGATTTCTGGGAAGCCAGATCGATCTAGATTGTTTTTTTTTTCCTTTCTTCAGAAAAATCTCAAAAATTTTGAAAAAATTCAGAAAAATAGGAAATGACTTAGAAAAATTCCTAAAAATGTAACATTTACCATGCATTTACATATCATGGATGATGGAATCGGTTGAATTAGATCGGAATCAACCGATTCTGTAAAAATGGGTGTACGGGATTTTCGGCAAAAAATCTTATCAACAATCGAAGAACAGGTTGAATAGAGGTGGAACGGAGCTTGGATCACCGGAATCCTTTGAATGGATCGCTGGAAACGCCGGAATCAGTGTGGAATCATTGAAGGACCGCCAGATTGCCCTAGGAATTGCTAGAATTGCCCTAGGAATTGCCAGAATCGCCCCGGAATCTCCATGAACAGTTGGGATTGAGTGATTCTCCGCCGGATCAATTGATTCTTCTTGGAATTGTGAAAGGATCGAGCGCTGCAGCACAGCCTGCGTGCGAATGGACCTGAATGGGTCGACTGGAATCGGTTCGATTCCCGGTCCGGAATCGGACCGGTTTTGAACCGGACCGGAACTTCCGGCTTCAGGCGAAATTGGTCGGAATCGGATTGATTCCGACCGATTCAGCCAATTCCATCCGATTCCTAGGGAATTCCCTCCGGAATCGGTCCTTCCGTAGGGAATCAGATCGAAGTCAACCGATCTGAATCCGGAATCGGCCGATTCCGATCCGATCCGATCCAGCCAATTCTTCCATCTATGGCTCCATGGCTCTCTGAGGACCCTATTGATGGTGTTGGAGAGTCATCGGCATGGATGGCTTCTGGATGTGTCGGAATAGGGGTGGTTCTGGTGAACTGTGGGGGTGCAGAGGAGGCTGGCAGGCAGTCAACTGGGAGTTGCAAAGGTAGTAAGATGCTGATGGTAATGGTGCTGTAGCTGAAGCATGAGGGAGGATGACGGGGAATCGATCCACGAGGATCAAGATCGGATGCTGGGGAAGGAACGGGAGATGGAGAAGCCGATGGGTGTTGGAGGGGGAGCACCAGACATGTTTCAGAATTACTATGCATTCGATATACTAGAAGAAGAACCAAGATCAGGATGGAATAACAACCGGAAGCCAGAGAGGGAGAAGAGTAGCCCAACGATTCCAGTGATGGAGATGGACATCAGACTTGCTTTGGGGGTGAAGGATATAGACTGAACTCAATAAGAGGTGAAGAGAGAGTCGGGTAGTCCCAGAGGTGAAGATGAAAGTTAGGAGCACCCAGGGGTAAATAAAAGAGGCCGGCTGGTGGCATGGTGCCAAAGTTAAAGACTTACCTATTGGAAGAAGGGGATGGGGGGGGGGTCGGGTCATCAGGCCTTGTTTGGAGACCACCAGATTTGGTGGGATCTTCCATTGGGCATCAGTGTTGGAGATGACCGCAAGAGAATGGGCAGGAGCCACTCCGGATATTTCAGTTTTTTTTTATTTATATCATGTGTAATTTTGCTACAGTAAATGCTCTTATTTGATCCCCATGCAACTTTACCAATAAGACCCTAAAGATGACGTACTCATCAATTAGCCCCTGAGTATAAACGAAGACAAACTTTACAGAAAAATAAACCTAATTCTACTTATCATCTAATACAAATATGTCGATGCCTCCAAACTCGAACGGTGACTTGTCCACATCAATTATCCGTTTAAAATTTCATAAATAAGGGTAATTATTTCTAAAAGTTAGGAGTTATTCCACATTTGAACTCCTTTCACGAAAATGCACTAAAATATTTTCTCTTAAATTTCAGAAATTTTGGAATTTTTTTTTGAACTTTATGAAAAATGGGATTTTTTTTAAAAATGGTGAAAAATCAAAATAATTAGTCGTAAATTACCCAATTATGAGTAAAATTACTTTTATCATATACTGTAATTTCACTGAAAATTTCAGTTTTTTGGGCTCCAAAAATCTTTTGTTGTTTTCTTAAAAAAATTAGGAAAGTAGGATATAAATCCATAAAAAGTTTCTTAAAAATACAAAAAGGGTTTTAAAATTTATAAAATGTTTTTGAACACCTCCTTTAATGTGGAATAAGTTAAGGTAGATCCCACCACCTAAAAAATAGCAAACATCCCGAGGAAAAATCTTGGAAAATTGGGAAACCGCTTATTTTTCTTCCAACAGCTTCTATCCTTTGTTGGTGACCAATATCATCCCAACAGCCTGGTGCACCACCCTCCTTATGAGGGGTGTTCGCTATTCAGTTGCCTGAGAAACCAAACCAAAGCAATAGTTTGGTTTGGTTCGATTTGTTGAATTATCAATCAGCTTTTTTTTGTTTCCAAGACAAATATTATACCAAACCGATAAGCCAGATAACCCAAATTCAATTAAATATTTATTTTAATATTTTTTAAGATGAAACCAATGAAATGCATAGATACATACACTGAATATTTATTTCTTAGTAAGATTTCTTCGTTGGAATCCCAATACACTCATTTCGACACATTTTTAACGACTTTGTAATTGTTTAAACATACCGAACAACACGTCTCTTTTCCCAAACAGCTCCAATCAAGCTGTTTCTTCAACGTTTTCATCTTCTTAGTAAGATTTTAGTGCTAGAATGCCTATACGTTCATTTTTATGGGTTTTTGTTGATTCTAAAATGGTTTAAACATACGAAAAATCCTGTCAAACAGGTTATTCTCTTCTTAAACAACTCCTAAATTAACTTTATGCATATCTAACAATTGCGATAAATTGATTACGTATGTTGTAGGTGTAAGCATTGACCGATCACGATGAAAAGTAGTACTTGCATGTCCATCTGACGTCAGTTGGGATCATAGACATATGGTAGATATGTCCAAAAAGAGGGTTAAATGCAAGTGGTGTGGAAATGAAATGAATGGGGTGTATTTCAGTTGAAACAACACATTGTTGGAGTATGTGGCAATATTAAGAAATGTAATAAGGTGTCTAAGGAGATGAGCGAAGAGATGAGAGGTTACCTTACAGGAAGAGCCTCCTAACGTGAGATTAGGATTGAATAAAAAGAAGAATTGGATGATGAGCTCCTTGAGAGGAGGGGAGAGGTGCCAACCCACAAAGGGAAAGGGAAAGGCAATGCAAGAGCCAAACCGGAGCCGGAGAGTAAGGATTTATCTGAAGATTCTGAACCCAGTAGAGCTAGGCATGCAAGCAACTGTGCAACAGCAGTGGAGGAAGAGAGGAGGGGAGTTGGAGGGTTAGAGTTGACCCTATTTTTGGCCGATCAGCGTCGGCTCAACCTATCCACATTGAGGGAGGAAGACAGGGCCACTTCGTCGCTCTGATAGTACGAGATCTCCACCGACAAATGAGTATCCTTTTAGGAAGCAGAGTGTCTCGCAAATGAACATCAAACAACCTATGAAAGTGGTAAAGACAACGGGAATAGCTACAAAGAGAGCAATGAGGCGCATTGTAAATTGGTTTTTACATACATGCATAAGTTTTAAAATGTGATGTATGTAGGTTTTATTTACTTAACATTGTTTCTAGCTGATATATTTTTCTTACTTTAATGTAGGCATCTTAGCACATGTAGCCACTAGCCCTTACTTCCAGACAATGATTGATGCAGTTGTTGAGGTTGAACCAGGTATGCAAGTCCCTACCAACAGACATATATTTGTTGATGGGTTGGATGAGGAGGTTTAGGAGTTAAGACAGTAGATATAGGGTTTCAAATTAATATGGAAGAAGAGAGGCTGCATAGTTATGTGTGATGGGTGAATAGGTATCACTAAGAGTATGATAATTTTTTTGTGTATTGTTCAGAGTGCACAACATTTTTGAAGTCAGTTGATGCTTCAGGTCAGATAAAGAACGCTGCCTATATTTTTCATTGATGGATGCCGTAGTGGAGGAGATTGGTGAGGACAATGTGGTTTGACTAACAATGAACTCTCCTACGAGGCGGCAGGGAAGAAATTGATGGAGAAGAGGCAACATCTCTTTTGGGTACTTTGCACAACGAACTCCATTGACTTTATGTTAGAGGATATAAGTAGGGAGGTTGTAGTTTCCACACTTGTTAGGTAGGCATAGACTATCACTTTTTCATTTATTCACATCTCTGTTTGCTACACATCATGAGGGAGCACGAGAGGGCATGATCTTGTCAGGCTAGGTTCTACTAGGTTTGTCACGAACTTTATTGCACTAAAGAGTTTGTATGGCACAGGCATGCACTGGTCAGGTTCACCCTGTTTGAGGAGTACTATTAGTATATGGTGGACCATCTGCATAAGAAGGGGGACTAGTTGGAGATTTTTGTCAAAGTTGAAAGACAAATCACAAACAAGAGATTCTGAGAGGATTGTCTACTACTTGGCAATCATTGAGTCATTGGTAGTTGTCTTGAGGTTGGTAGACTCGGATGAAATGAATTAGATTGGCATCTTGTATGATGCATTGAACTGTGCAAAGTTGAAAATTAAAGAGAAGAATCCCAGAGGATACAAGAAATGGTGGAAGATTATTGATAATCGATGGGATTGGACATTGCATCATGATGTACATGCTGCAGGTTAGTTATTGAATATTTTTGTGATTGTGTTTATTTATTTTGTACTTAGTCAATATTTAGTTTGTTCTTAATGTAATATGTTTAAATGATTACAAGATATTTTTTGAACCCCCGCATCTAATATAGAGGACAAGTGTCCAACGACAATGAGATGTTGCGAGGTATACTTATAGTTATTCAGCATTTGTTTCGTTCTCAGTAGGATATAACAAAAGTTGAGTTAGAAGTAAGACATAATTAATAATCATGTTTAGTTAATAAATAATTGAAAATAACTAATAATTTTGTATCTATCAATTTTCAGATGTATCATTATCAGATGAGAGTTGTGGTATACTCAGATGATAATTTGTGATATTTTGTGACAAAGTTTCTCCTGATATGTTTATTTACATTTTAAGAATATATTTTTATTACTTTTTTATAACTTATAATAAATCCATTAATTGCCTATAGTGGCTGATTGTTTGTGTTTTTTTTGTAACTGAGTAGTGGGTGTAGATAATGGATGGAATCCACTAGTTACAGTTGCTATCATGATATTGAGTCATAGCACTAGTTTCTCTGATTATAAGAGGAATTGCAGTACATTCAACCTGTTACATACAAAGAGGAGGAACATGTTGACCTTTGATATGCTGGAGAAGCTTGTCTTCTGCCATTATAACATAAGACTACCTATAAAGAACATTAAAGATTGACAAAAGATCTCGGATGAGTGATTTACACCGTTTGTATGCGATCCATATGAGTAGAGACAGAGAGCACAGCCATCACCACCTGAGGAGGTTGACATGGACCAGATCTTTCATGAGGAGCATCACTTGCTTCTTGGATAGAGGAGAGGGCAACAAGGGTTCTTCCAGCTGAGTTTGATCCTGATGACCGTGTATGGGCAGAGGGAGAGTTAGATGATGTAGATGTTGAGGATATTCCACCTACTCCCCAAGCTTAGGCAAGTCCATCTTTTGCCCCAACAGTCGTACAACAGCTGCCTCCAGCCTTAGCCCTAGCCCCATCTACCCAGCCTATTCACATTCTAAGGAGGACAAAAACAAAGTACATCATGAAAAATGGGATAGTTTGCACAGTTGAAAGAAATTGTTTGTTGTGGGTCAATTGAAAGAAACTGAGTTGTGGGTCATCACATGATGTAGCACAAGAAGCGAAGAGAAGGAAGCTGGATATTAGGCGACGTCTTGTCTGTCCAGAAGACAGCACACAAGCTTTTTCACACTCCTCAATTGATGATGACGAGGAGTACATACCGGCTACCCAGCCAACAGGAGGGGGAGAGGTGTATTGACCAGATGCATGTGCAGTAGCTCCAGACTCACCTACTTCACAGCGGCCGAAGTCATATTTCTACTTGGAGAAGTAGTCACCGCAGTCTCATTATGTAGAGCAACTTTATCTAGAGTTTGATGATCCCAAGCGGCTGTGGATTCCTCCTTTTGATCCTACTTGCATGCCAATGTCTGTTGGTTATGACTTGACTAACATGGCAGATGCATTATTTTCATATAGATATGCGTCTGCATTGACAAGAAGACTAGGGACAACTCAGTCATGGCAAGAGCAGGAGGAAGAGGATGAAGGCCAATATCATAGATATTGATGAACATTGAGTCCATGCATATTTTTTCTATCATCTTATCGTGTGATCATGTTATATCTTATTATACTTTTTGCATCTTATCATGTTATTAGCATCTTCTCATGTTTATTTGCATGTTGTCATGTTATCATATAACAATCATTAGCATCTTATTCTTATCATATATAGATAACACTTTATGCTTGCTTAATGTTACATTTCATTTTTTTTACAAATTTTCTAGTTCATTTCCTATTTTTATTGATTTTTTTTGTTTTTTTTTGAAATTTTCTGAAGGGAAAAAAAGAAAACCCAGGAATCAGCCAATTCCAGCCGATCCGATTCAAATAGGATCGGATCAGTATGAACTGATTCCAAAATCCTTGCCCGATACCCTATTTTTTAGTTGGAAATAGATCCAACATCCTCCAAATCAGGTCACTTAAGTGACTGGATCTGACCCAATGCGATGGTCTTCCCCTACCTGTCAGGTCGGAAGTTGCAGGGTGCCACTAGTTTTGGTGCCGAACTGACCTTATCAGGGTCTGTTTGTTGCTGGAATTGAACCAGCTTTTGTCCGATGTAAAAATGTATTTTTTTTACCTTTTTCTATTTTTGGAAGAGTCAATCTAGGACAATTTGAGTTTAGTTTTTCTCTCCTGGAATTGATTGATCAGATCAGAATTGGCACCAGCCAATCCGAAGCTCAATGCAGCTTTCCTTGCTGTCAATCCATGTTTGAGATTAATCTAAATGAGGTTGTTACATGGTGCGGGGGTGTGTTATAGACCTCGTAAAAATAAAAAATTTTAAAGAAAGAAATTTTTTTTTACAAGTAACTGCACAGACCAAAGTAAACATGTTTTACATACATGCTCTTACTTTTACAAAAGTTCCTAACCCATAAAAAAATAAAACATAATAAGACAAAAGGGAGTTTGAGGCATGCTGACTGCGTAGACACGTTAGGTCGAACTGGACTTGAGCATAGGTGTCGTCACCAATATGGGCACTAATTTGCTGAGTTATACCCATAGTTTTATTTTTATGTCTTGTCCATCAATATGGAGGAAAATATATTACTAGTAAAGTTATTAATTGTGAAACTAAGAAAATATGTTAACATTAACTGAACTAGATATCACGACTCAATACTAGTGGAGGCATAGACTAATGGAAGAATACTGAAAGTTTGACATTTCACAAACAAGTGTTCCGTATCTTGCTCTCTGTAGTCTGTAGAACCTTAAATTTTCGTTTTATGTGGTTCACATGTGACATCTTTCTCATCCTCAATCTTTTCACCCTCAACCTTGCTGCAAAAGGAGAATGCTAGACAACCTTATACACATTACACACACAAGCAATGTGCCCACCCCCTTTATGACTGTTCAAATGGGGATTAAGTTATGATTCTATAGGACCTGGAGAATTTCATGTTTGTATCAGCTGATATTTCAGAAGTTGAACCTCTTTTTCCAGAATTTTTTTGACATTCAGTTATCAGTTGTCTTTTGTTAGTATTGTTCATTATTGTCATTATTAATTCATTGCATCATGCACGCTAGCCCATTTACCGAATCTTTGACAGGATAATAAAGGTTTAAGGCATTATTACTCTCCACCTTGTTTGTCTTTTCTTTAGCCCCATTTCCAGAATTTACCTGAATAATCTATCCTGAAATTTTAGTTTCTGTTTCCAATCAACATCTTACTCTTGGAAGCATGGTTCCCAGCAGATCCAGATTGGCACAAGCCATAGGGGGGAATCTGATCCACTCCAGATTCCTGCCCTAATTGGCCTGTTACTGGTGGTGGCAGCAGTGCCTGCAGTGCAGCTGCGTCTAAACCTGATAGGAGCAGGATATCTGGAACAGGATCCTGAGATATCCAGTCCCCAGTCATTAAATAACTGATCTCAGGTCCGGGGGACCTGAGTATCCTGGTCATATCAGGTCCAGAGGAGCCCGATTTGCCTTCCCTACCTTATAGGGTGGGGAAGACACAGCGTGGCACCCCTGTGGCACTGCAGCCGTCGGTGCCGATTCGATCCAAAATGGTCAGATCATACCAGAATCCCATGGAGAACCTGTCTGCTGTTTTTTTTCTGGTGATTGAAATCCAATCCAGGCTGATTTAAGATTTACTTTTTTTTCTCTATAATCACCAATTGGCCTTTTTCTGCTGACCCGATTCAGCTCAGATCGGAATCGGCACTAGACTATTTGGACTATAATTTTGATTCTGTAATTCTTGCTTGGAAGAGCATGAAAGGTTGTTATTTATGGCAATTAGGTGCAGCTAAGTTGGTTTTTGTTTCTTCTGTACTGCAGGTATTTAAGACTCCAATTCCACCTATCGCCTTTCTTTTGGTCCTCCTATTTTCAGGTCTGGTGAAATCACTATCGTGGAACATTGGTGGGCTAGATGTCTTGCGTGATCTGTTCCAGCTTGATTTCTCTACTTTGGTTCATCAAATGGTCTTGAGAATCCTTGCTGCCATGATAGCACTTTATTGTGCAAAGACAGGCGATGCTGAAGGCATCTATCAATTACTTATTTCCTGTCAAGTTGTATCAGCAATGCTACTTCCATCTTCTATCATTCCCCTTTTACGTGTGGCATCATCAGGATCTCTAATGGGTGGCTTTAAAATTGCTTGGTATCTTGAAGTATTGGCACTGCTTGTATTTGTTGGGATTTTTGCAGCAAATATCATCTTTATCTGGGAACTAGCATTTGGGAATAGTAGCTGGATAGTTACTCTAAGAGGATTTGGAGGTGGCAGTTTGTCTCTCCACTTTCTTGTCACCTTTTCTATTTCTCTCATGTCGATGTTGTTGACACTCTATTTGGCAGTTACTCCATTAAGATCTGCTAGTTATGGAGCAGATACTCAAACATGTAAAGTACATTTGCTGATGAATCCGCAAGAGCTAGATGATGATGGTGGAGAAGTTGACATGGGAAAGAATCGTTGTGAAGAATTGTCCACAATAGAGCTTGCAGAATCACCATTGCAAAATCCTTTGGATAGTCATTCTGAGCACTCAATTTCTGAACTAAGCTTTGATGGGCCAGATATAACTGCTGTTTTGAGTGATAATTCTCAGCTATCAGCTCATGACATGGATTCATCCTTTGTTCCTGTATCAGAATTTAATTTTAAAAATTCAAAATATGAACCTCAAATCTTGCCAATAGATATTACAGATAAGTTACCCTCTACGAGCATTTTGGAGAGAGATGATATGCATGGTGCTGTATCTAGCAGTTGTATTGACCAGAATTTGCAGCCAACAGTAAATAGAAACATTGAGGAACAAAAGGGAGTTGTCTATGAGCACGAGTCATCGACTAGTGTAATCCCCCCATCACAATCTCGTAACACAGTATCTTCAAGGATCTCCAAGGTGAAAACTGAAGAATTGTCAGGCTGCATAGGAAGCATCTCAAAACTGTCTGGATTGGGTCGTGCAACACGCCGTCAGTTTGCTGCCATCTTGGATGAATTTTGGGGTCTTCTATTTGACTTCCATGGCAAAGTAACTCAGGAAGCAATTACAAAAAGGTTTAACGTCTTATTGGGGTTGGATCCAAAGCATTTGCGAGAAACACAGAGATCAGGATCCATGGCAAACGCAAGAGACTACAGCTCATCCAGTCCAAAAAATGGCAGCACAGAATCAATGTTTCTTACTCAAATGGGGTCCACATCTTGGTCATCTAATATTGAATCACTGAATCCACTTGCGCAGAGTTCTTGGCTACGCCTTTCAGAGACTAGTGGAAAGCGATACTCTAGTTTGTGCCTGCCACAGAATTCTGACAATTGGGGTTATCAGCCTGCAACAATACATGGATGCCAGTATCCTTCCAGTCTAAGGGGATTTGGTACTAATAGATATGTTGAACCCACGAGTATCCCATTTGATTCTTTGTCTTCTAAATGTTCTGAAGCTTTTAGTCGAAGACTGGAACAAGGCAGTCTTAATTCTTTGCCTTCCTCTGATCTGCGAAGCCTAGTGCTTTCAAGAACCAATATTCCAGCTGAGAGACCAGATTCTGGAACTTCGTTTTTTGGCACTGATATTTCGACTTCTGTTTACAACAAAAAGTACCATAGTTTGCCTGATATTTCCGGCCTTGCTGTTTCTAGTAGGCATACAATTTCAAATGACCAAAATATTCAGTGGGAGGATCATGTCAGCTCTCGGGTGCCTATTGGTAGAATCAGTCGTCGGTACCCACAGTATTCAAAGCAAATATCTGGAACAGGATGCTCCTTAACATTTGATGAACTTTCTGGGTCTGGGACGTATGGGAATGTTTTAACTATGCAATCAACAACAATGCCAGATACAAAATCCCTTTGGTCCAAAGAACCATTTCAGCTGTTTGGGATGGAAAATAAAGCACCAAACCATGAAGTGCAATCTGCTAACAGGATAAGTTCTGCACTAGAGCAAACCTTTTCTTATGCAGAATCAGAAACTATGATTCTTCAGTCTCTGAGACTCTGCATCCTGAAGCTCTTGAAATTGGAAGGCTCAGATTGGTTATTTAGGCAGGATGGTGGAGCCGAAGAGGAGCTAGTCGATATGCTTGCTGCAAAGGAGTGGTTCCTTAGTGAGTTGGACACTAATGAGGTGAATCCGAGTCACTGCAATGGATCATTTCATTCATGCACCAGTCAGAAGTTAACCTCTTCTATGAGTTATGAAGAGGTTGATGTTTCCAATCTGTACCCCTTGCCCAACTGTGGAGAAGGTTGCATCTGGTGTATGAGCTTGATTGTAAACTTTGGGGTGTGGTGTATTCTCCGGGTCTTAGAGTTGTCACTTGTGGAGAGTAGGCCTGAACTATGGGGCAAGTACACTTATGTTCTGAATCGTCTTCAGGTGAACTTTTTTCCAGAATTTCGTTTTTAATGATAATACGAACTTGGCTTTTAGATAGAATCAGAAATGAATATATTAGAGAAATATAGAAGTAACGACAACTATAGATAAATTGAAAGAAGGGAAAATGAAATGGTTTGGACATATCAAACGTAGACATAAGGAGGTTCTTGTAAGAAAAGTGAAAAATATTAAAATAATAAGGACATAGACCTAGGTTAACTTGGAGAAGGGTAATTCAATATGATTTAAATGATTTAACAATCTTTAAAGAAGTAACTCAAAATTGACATGAGTGGAGAAAGAGAATCTATATGGCCGACCCTAAGTAACTAAGTCTTAAGTTGGGTTGAATAAGAACCAGTGAGATGCAAGTCTTTGCATGCAAAATCTGTGTTTGAAAGCTGAAGGTTGATGTTGTCATTTATTTCTCAGAGAAGTTTTCTTTTATATGCATTTGGTGATTAAATGTAGTGCATTCCACATGGTTATTAACAGTTTGTAGTGTATTTTGTTGCAGGTGTTTTCGGCTTTCTGTGCATGTTGCAGACTTAGGCTAATTACTGCTCAACAAACAATTCCAAGAGCAATCAGTTAAAATAAGGATGGCAATAAGTAATTAAAATGTTGGATGACTTACAAAAAGTTCACGAGCTTGATAATAGTAAAGAGAAAAAGATTACTATTGTTTGAAGTCAAGCGACTTAATGTGTAGAAGAGAAAAGTGGTAACATAAGTTATAAATGTGTTTTACACTTGAAAGTAGTTAAATAAGATAGAATTCGCATTCGCATTGTTATTGACAAAAATTAAATGTTGCAGTTATAGAACTGAAGATGGTTAAGGTTAAAAATTAATCATAGAGGGAATACATTTGAAGACAGATTTTGAAAAGATGTGGATGACCGATGACCTTATGCGAAAGATGCCAGATGCATATATTGGGATGTTTTAGTGGCAAGTAGTAAATGAATGCACAGACATAATAAGGTTCATGAATATTTTCTTTTTGATGCTAGACATGTGGATGATGTTTATTAGCCTTGTATGGAGTTTGTGCCAACATAATTTTCTTTTATCGGAGTTCAATGTCGTTGGGCCGAGTTTATGACATTTTTGGACCCATTAGCTGGATAAGGCATTGTAGTCATATTAAAGTTAGAATATATTATTTTCTATTATTTTAATTTTTTTCTTTCTATAATTTACAAGACAAAATGGCTTTCTGGAGATTTCAAAATTTGTGCGAAGACCCCAAAATTGAGGGACAGGCTGTAAATTGGCGACCACCTTTTTTGTCATTTTTCTTTGCTGGCATCCTATTGCCCTTGTTACATACAACCTCTGGTATTAGAGCTAGCTCGTGCATGCTCCTGCCATCGTGAGTTACTGGTTGTCCTTAAACGTGCATCATGTCCAAGCCCACCCCGCCTCACAAGACCTTACAACCTCTGTGCAACCCTTGTTCGCACTGGATGCCCCATTTGTCTTCTCCTCCAATGCATGTGGGGCCAAGGCCATCCTGCAGTTGTGCCATGTGTGCTTGTGCAATAAATGGGAAGTTGACGCAGGAAGTATGTGTTCCACAACCTTTAGGCTACTGGAAAAGATGTCACATCTCCCAGTCATGCCACACCCTACCTTTGTTTCATGCCCTCACCATCATCCTTCTTCGCCGCCATCCAGCACACTTGCAGAACTTGAGCCCTGAGGTCAAGGTTAGACAGCATATCTCTGCAGGCATCTCCTCACATGCACGTTGTTAACGTGCACCTCATCTTCTTACCACTCCCTTTGACTGCATGCATACTTCCATCACACTCACAAGCGTGCAATCTGTGTGAACCTTCTGTCTTCTTTTGCAAACATCTCCTCCATATGCTTTTCCCTTGTACTGGCTCCAGCAATTTTTGATCTCTTACCCACACCCCTGCAGCCTCTATGTGAACCCTGCTGCACACAGCCTCTGTGTTTTATCCTATCTCAGGGACATTGTGGATCCTTGATGGGAATCAATTTCAATGGATTTTAGTTTCCTTTAGCATTTCAGTTTTTAAAAGGACTTTATTACTGGCTCCTCTTTATAGGGTGATTGATGTACTTCCGAGAAGAATAGTTGAGTGGAATAGAATTTTGGAGGGTTCTTGGTTCCCATAGGAGGCATGACCCCACTTCTTCTTTGTCACCCTCCCCTCGTTCTGGTAGAGGCCATTCAGTTTTCCATCTTGGCCAACGAGCCCTTCTTTCTCCTCTTCTCATCCTCCAGTCTTCGTGCCATTCATCCTACTCTCTTCTTCACAGGTATGCTAGTGTCACCTCCTACAGTTTTCTTCTTAATCGCCTACATCTGGCCCATAATCCAGATCCAACACCTTCTCTTCGTCGGCAGATTCCTCACAAGAATCACAGCAGTTCGGCATTCAGACTGGCATCCTTCGGCATCGATGAGGATGCAGTATGCAGTCTGGCTATTCCCGACATCTTCTTCAAAGTCTTGGTGCTTGCTGGAGTCTCGAGCAACCTTTCCGATATCTATTTCTTCCTGATGAGGCAACAAGACTCCATTCTTCTCCGGCAACTCTTCTGCCCTCTAGCTCCGTCTCCTGCTCCTGTCTCAGACGTTGCTACTCTTCTTCCCATCGACCTCTTGTTATCATCGTCTGACGTTGTTCTACCCCTTCTTCTGTCTTCGTCATGAGCTCATTTCCCTGGCGCATCCCTTCCACCGGATCTAGAACTGAGACGGGTGATGCGACAGCAACCAAAGACGAACATGAACGGGCACTTCTTCTGTCTTCATTGCGTACTCCTTCCTTTGACGCTGATGGGGGACAAGGACCTAGACCTAAGGGATTTACTATGAAATCAATGCACAATTAAAGAATTATAACAATTTCAATTCAGAAAATCAGAATTGACAGAAACAGGAATCTATACTCGGTTATAACTAGAAATTGGACCAGCAAACGATCACAAATTAAAGTAATTCAGGAATTTGGCAATAAGCAGATGTAATCAAAATAGTCCACACTAACATGATGAATTCCAATCAATTAATAACCAGACCATGCAGCAAACAGGAAGACTACTCTATTTCAACGATATATGCCAACAACATATGTAAAAAATGGCTAGAGATCCTACCACTCAAGAGCATGGCAAAATTGATATGGCATAATAGAGAAACAAAATCAAATATGAAAGAAAAAGGACAGATTCAAGAAATACCTTGACACCTTAGGAATAGCAATATTCTGCCCTTTTATAATGTCCGAAATGTACAGATTATACCACCTGTCAGGATTGAAGAAAAAGATACCACAATCCAGAAAATCCAACACAAGAACCAGACCAGCAGTGTGAATACCAATTAGGCACAAGGCCTGGAATCAGTCCTTCCCTATTCTCTTCAAATAAGGTCAGTTGAATGACCAATCAATAGAGAATTTTGATTTAAACAGGTTCCGGCATCTTGTATAGGATATACAAGTCGCCTGGGTAACGTAGAGGGAAAATGGTCATCACTTTCAGTGAAGCAGCAACCAACCGAATACCAACAATTTCTAGACAGATTTACTTCTGTTATAATCACAAATAAATGTCCTTCTATCTCATATAGAGCTGTTTTCAGTCAATCAGAATTTGAGATAAACGAAATTCGGCAACAACATTAAAAGCCAGCAAAACCAACAGCAGACCAATTGGCAATAAGCAAGCAGATCGACAGATCTCAATGAGATGAACTCATTTCCAAGCCAAAATGAACAAAAAGACTGGAGGCCGGACCAGTTTTGATATCAGATTTACTCATCATCATGTGACTTGTCGGAACAGGAAAACGGAATCCACCAGTTACTGAAATAACCGGATCAAATGACTGGAAGAGGACCAGTCTTCAATGATGTTTCATCATTCGATAAATGCAAGAAGATGAGTTTAACTGTAAGCTCCTTCAACAGTGTTCGAAAATATAATATCCATGGAAGAGGAACTCAGAGGCTACCAAACGGAACACAAATCCGGGCAACACTCCGTAGGAGCTGTCATACTTCAACCGAATATTGATTTGAACTCACGAACAGTAGCCGAATATCTCGGTTCAGATCTCAGATCCACAGATCTATTGTAACAGGACTGAACATAGCATCGTAGGGATAGGGTTTACCGATTTGAAGTTGAGAAATCATTCAAACCAGCTGAAGAATCCTTCATACGAGCAGATCGAAACCTCTATTGAACAGAAGCAGCGTCGGAAACAACGAAGAAGAAGTTCCGCTTCAGATCACCCATCGGGGAGGACATATTCGAGACAGTACCTTCAGATGTAGGGATTTCCATCATCTAATCCAACCTCAGCTAGAGATGAGCTGAAGAGGAAGAAAATCCAGCTCGGAGGACGAAATAACAGCATCTACGGATGCTCGGAATCCCTTCAATCTTGCTCGAACAGGGGGTTTAAGAGAGGGAAAATGTAGATCAGGAGGAGGGGAACGTTTTTCTCCAAAGAAGCTATCGGGTTCGAGCACTGGGGAAGGAGATCGGAGCTGTAGAGTAGGAGCTAGTGTTTCGCCATCGCCGGAGAGAGGGAGGAGCTCAGCTCGAAACGGCGTCGAATGTCGCGAGAGAGAGAGAGAGTGAACCGCGGGATTAAGTGAACAGAGGGGCAGAATCGAGAGAAGGGAAGGTTCGCGAAGACCGTCCGAGGAGGTAGCAGGGGCAAACTTGGAAAACGGAATATCAAGTCAAATTTTCATTGCATCATACCTCCGATTTACAATGTATGCTCCAATTTATAGGAGTAAAAACAACAAATGGGGTAAAATTACCCAAAAAATGGAAAAAACATCAGGATATGCCGTAAAATGCCAAAATACAGGAATTGCATCAGAAAATTAAAAGAAAATTGCCAAGACATCAGTAATTACTAAAAAAAATTACTAAAGTCTCTAAAATTCCAAAAAATTCCCAAGATGCTTCTGAAAATTATTTTGTTCATCGTATAGTCTTAGAAAATTATTCTCCCAGCCAAATGGACTCCAGTCGGCGTCTTCTACGCCGATAAGTCTTTTCAAATCGGTCTTTATTTCTGGTGTCCTCACCAATTCTCCCGGGTTGGAGAGAATACGACATTGTCGAATCAGGTCTTGAACCAGCATAATACTTTTCTAAGCAATTTGGGTCTGTCCTCAGCAGTTCATCCTTGGACAACCATGTGTCATCAGTATGTGGTCTACCCCGTCAGTGAACTAGATACTTCTGAATTATCCCATCCTTGCTAATGCTGACCTGTTCATCCATTATGCACTCAACCTGCTCACGCTCATAAAATTTTGGCTGTTTTGGTGGACTCTCAGCATTTTCACTCCAAAGAGGGGTTTGTGAGCTAGTAAACTCACTAGGTAATGTTGTTGGTTCCTAATATGCTACCAAATCTGAAATATTAAAAGTTGGACTCATTCCAAAATCATGTGGCATTTCTAAAACATAAGCATTACTACCTATCCTTTTCATCACCTTAAAAGGACCAGCTCCCCAGTTATGCAATTTCTTAACAGTTCCTGAGGGAAACCGTTCAGGGCGGACACCCTTATCATAACTGAGTCTCCTACTTGAAATTATTTTTTTTTCTTTTATGAAGGTCTGCATAATTCTTATATTGTGCATTGTGTGACTCAATATGCTGCCTAATCTGACCATGCAAACTTTTGATATGTTCAACAAAAGACTCAGCTGGTGCTGAAACACGATGAATGCTGGAAGTAGGAATTAAATTCATAGGCCGTCTAGGTCTGAATCCGGTGACAATTTCAAAGGGAGTATGACCTGTTGACCTATTTACCGAGTCATTGTATGCAAATTCAGCCAATGGTAGGATAGAATCCCAAGTCCGAACATGGTCCTTGACCAGGCACCTAAGCAAATCCCCAAGGCTCCTGTTTACTACCTCAGTCTGTCCATCGGTTTGGGGATGATAGGCAGTAGAAAACTTCAATTTGGTCCCTAACATGTGCCAGAGGGTTTTCCAAAAGTAACTCACAAATCTAACATCCCGGTCAGAAATTATGGTTTTTGGAAGACCATGAAATCGGACCACTTCTTTCAAAAAAATACATGCCATGATAGAAGCATCTGAAGTTTTGGCACATGGTATGAAATGAGCCATCTTGGAGAACCTATCCACCACCACAAAGATAGAATCTGATTTCCTAATGGTACGAGGTAATCCTAGGACAAAGTCCATGCTGATGTCCTGCCAAGAGCAATAAACCAGTGTTTTGTTTCTTCATTTTGGCTGTAGCACAGGTTTGGCATTGGGCCACTATCTTAGCAACATCCCTTTTTATGCTTGGCCAAAAAAATCTATACTCCACTAGATCAATGGTCTTATTTCTGCTAAAATGTCCTGCTAAACCCCCTGAGTGTAATTCCCAGACTAGAAAATCTCTAACTGAAGTCCTAGGTATACACAACATGGATTACAGAATCGGTCGATCCGGATCGGGATCGACCGATTCTTGGATCGGATCGGTACCTACCGATCCGATTCCTATCGGAATTAGCGATCCAGCCGGGAGTCCCGGCTGGATCGGCCGGAATCGATAGGATCGGTCGATCCCGGACCGATCCCAAAATCGGTCGATCCGGACCGATTCGCCGGAAAACCGGAAGACCCGGAATAGAACCGATTCCGGGATCGATCCGGTACTGTTTTAAAGTCCGATCACCCCCTATTTGGGGTCGATCCGGACCGATTCTCCCCCCCACTCGCCCCTTCGGCTTCTTCTCCTTCCCCCAAGGCGCCTTGGAGATCTAGGGCTTCGGCATCCGGCGATCCGGCATTTGGAGGGGCGATCCAGCCTATTCAAGGCTTGGGGAGGGGCGATCCACCTTGGGGAGGGCGATCCACCCTAAACGGCGAGAAGGTTTGTAAGGGGGGGAGGTTTTCGATCTCCTTTCCCCTCCCCCCCGGGGCCTTGGCCCCGGCCGGCTGCAGCATGGGATCCCCCGTTGGGGGGATTATTTCACCCCGATGGGGGTGGAATTGCACCCCCGAAGGGGTGATTAGCACCCCTTCGGGGGTGTTCGACGATCACCCCCTCGGGGGTGAGCCCTTCTGATCCCCCCCAGGTGGGGGGGGCTGCAAAGATAAAATCCCCCCGTTGGGGGGATTATTTCACCCCGATGGGGGTGGAATTGCACCCGAATGGGTGATTAGCACCCCTTCGGGGGTGTTCGACGATCACCCCGAAGGGGTGATCGTTTTACCCCCCCCCCCACAGGTGGGGGGGGGCTGCAGCATAAAATCCCCCATTGGGGGGATTATTTCACCCCGATGGGGGTGGAATTGCACCCCGAAGGGGTGATTAGCACCCCTTCGGGGGTGTTCGACGATCACCCCCGAAGGGGGGTGGCTGGCCCCTACGATCCCCACTAGGTGGGGGGGGGCTGCAAGCATAAAATCCCCCGTTGGGGGGGATTATTTCACCCCCGATGGGGGTGGAATTGCACCCCGAAGGGGTGATTAGCACCCCTTCGGGGGTGTTCGACGATCACCCCGAAGGGGTGATCGGCCCCCCCCCAGGTGGGGGGGGGGGCTGCAGCATAAAAACCCCCCCTTGGGGGGGATTATTTCACCCCGATGGGGGTGGAATTGCACCCCGAAGGGGTGATTAGCACCCGCCGGGGTGTTCGACGATCACCCCGAAGGGGTGATCGTTTTTCTGATCCCCCCAGGTGGGGGGGGGGCTGGAATTGCTTGGGCTAATATTGGTATGGTTTTGTGTTGTAGATAAGATGTCGGACGAGGAGCATGGCACCGGACCCGCGAGAATTTCGTGACATTGGATGGCAACATGGCCATCTCCTCGATTCGGATAAGAAGAGAGTCGGATGCAAGTGGTGCCAAAAAGAGATGAATGGAGGTGTGTATCGGCTCGAAGCAACATATAGCCGGGACGGGTGGCAATGTAAAGAAGTGTGATAAAGTACCGGTGAGGGTGAGGGAGGAGATGAGGGCTTATATAGCGGAAGGGCATCGCGAGAGGGAGGTGAGAATTGGTCGAGAGACAAGACCTACATGAGGAGTTGCTAGGTCGGAGAGACGCCGATCTTATGGCCGGAAAGGGCAAGAAAGGGAAAGGGCCAGCACATGAAAGGGTCCAAGTTGATTCTCCGTCTTCATCAGATGAGGAAGATGCCCAGGTTAGGAGAGTCGTTCGTGAGAGTAGGGCTCGGGCCCGTGAGGATGAGGAACGAAGACGAGGAGCGGGGAGGTTCGGCCACAGACGATCGATGTGGGTGCGGGGACAAGGCACGTTCGAGAGCACGAAATTCGGAGGACACATTACGTTCGACCGATGCCGACAGGAGACAACGCCATGTATAGGGAGAGTGGTAGAGGTCGAGAGGGGTATAAGACAAGCATTTAAAGGGGTGAAGGCATCGGCGGGGCGAAGAAAGCCCTTAAGCATATGGTCAAGTTCTTTCTACGTACGAGGTAAAGATTTGTTGAAGTTGTGGTTAGCATTTGCTTGTCGATATGAATTTCTTATTAGGTTAGCTATTATTAACAACCCTCTCTTTTCCCTTATCTTGTTGTTGAATTTGTAGGTGTCCCGGCACGTACGCACCACCAATCCATATTTCCGGACTATGGTTGATGCGATTGGTGAGGCCGGGCCGGGGTTGAAAGCCCTACATCAAAGTATATATATGAAACAAGCTTGGATGAGGAGGTCGATGAGTTGACCTCGTGGATAGATGGATTCAAAACCATGCGGAAGGAGAGGGGTGCACCGTAATGTGCGATGGATGGACGGAATCACAAGGAGGTCACTTATAAACTTCCTTGTGTATTGTTACGAGGGCACCGTATTTACGAAGTCGGTTGATGCATCGGGCCGGAGTGAAAAATGCAGATTACCTATTTGGCTTGATGAACAATGTGGTGGATGAGATAGGGGAGGCCAACATTGTGCGGTTTGTCACAGAACAATGAGGCCTCGTATAAGGCGGGAAAGAAGCTAATGGAGGCTCGACCTCGCTTATTTTGGGTGCCTGTGCGGCACATTCTATTGACACGATGTTAGAAGATATTGGTAGGGATCTAATGTCAAGTCCTTGGTCAACCAAGGACAACTTATCACCTCGTTTATCTATGGCCATCCACGACTTTTACATATCGTAGGCAAAGACACCGATGGTCATGATTTGATCGGACCGGGTCCCACAAGATTTGCCACCCATTTTATTGCATTAGAGAGCCTATACGGGTACAAGGCTAGTTTAAAAAGGTTCATTCTCTCCTTCGCTTATCGGGAGTACATGGATACGTACGGGAGCTACTTGGATCGGTATGAGATGCTGCTTAAAGATGGAGCGATTGATAGAAGATAACGAGGTGGTGGGAGAAGGTGCGGTACTATTTGTACGTCATAGAACCTTTGGTGCGGTACTTAGGTTGGTGGATTCGAATGACAAAAATCGGATGGGGTACTGTATGATGCTATGGATAAAGCTAAGTTGAAAATTAAAGAGAAGCATCCCAAGGGTTACGAAAAGTGGTGGAAGGTGATTGACAACGGATGGGACAAAACCCTACACCACGACATTCAATCCGCGGTATAATTTAGTAGTGTAATATCCTAATGATTACAAGTTATATTTTGTGTATTACCCCCACTGTCTTTAAACTAATGGAGTAATAATGTTGTTACAGGGTACTTCTTCAACCCAAGGATACAGTATGGTGGCCAAGTATGTAATGATGGTGAAGTATTATCAGGTACACTATCTGTAATTAAACAACTATGTAAGACCCAAGAAGACAGAACGTGCGCAGAGGTTGAAGTAAGTAATACGTTTCATATTAATTAAACTTTTAACTTTATCTCATGACCGATCCAGATAATTGTTTTAGTTTGTGTTTTCAGATGACTTCATACAGGCACAAGATTGGGGTGTACGGGGATCCAGATTTGCAGTACTCACATGATAGGGCCCCCCCTAGTAATATGCTTACCCGAATTAATGACTCTTTCGTTAATTGTTTTTTTTTTTACATAACGTTGCGATGCATGTAATTGTCTTCTTTACAATTACGGTGAGTGGTGGATTATGGTGACAAACGGAAGCTGGATGGAATCCACTCGGCTGCCGATTGCAATTCGGGTGCTAAGTCGAGCACATCGTCATCCCAGGTGCGAGAGAAATTGGAGCACCTTCAACCTTATTCATACGAAGATGAGAAATAGGTTGAAGACGAGAAAGATTGGAGAAGCTTGTCTCTTGCCATTACAATATGAGGCCGAGGATAAAGAATATCGAAGATAGGCGAGAAGACATCGGAGCGAGAGATTTGCACGGTTGCGAGGTGGATTGTACCAAGAAAGAGCACGAGGCCCAAGCTACTCGGGGTTTGTCCCCGGGCGGATGTGGACTTGGAATATCTATTCCAAGAAGAACATCCACTTGCGGCATGGGTGGAAGACAAGGATGCGAGGAGAGCCGAGTTCGACCCGAACGACGGATCGTGGGCCGAAGGAGAGCTTGACGAGCGTTGTTGGTGAGGATGAAGACATGCGGGAAGTTGAAGAAAGTCAAGTTCCGTGCACGGCTCCACTTCGATCCACCCGGACTACGGCTTCTCGAGAGAGACATCCGGCTCCGCCCCGGCCGCTACGGCTCTGCTCGGATTCCGGTTTCGGGTCCTTCTACCACCACCACCACCAAGAAAGTGGTGGATTATTTAGGGCTTTAAAGAAAGCATGCTTACCTTCGCGGCAGAAGCAAGTCAAGGAGATCCTACATTGAAGAGGAAGAAGATAAGTATCGAACGGCGACATCATCTCCTTGACACCGAGACCACTCGGCCACCTTCATCGGATGAGGATGAAGAAGAATTTGTGCCACCCACACAACAACGGCCTACGGGGGTGGAGGTGGAGGTGGGGGTGGCGGAGGTGAGGGTGGCTCTACTAGTAGTGCTCGGACGAGTGGAGCGAGTCCGGATGATTTGAGTGATAAAATACACTCGTGTTCGAGTGGCGAGGGCGGCGGACGGTGGACGAGGTTGAATGCTTTTGACGAGTTTGCATCTTCCTATCCAGAGCCTGCCTCAGTCAGTGAGCCTGGCTATCCACCTCCACCATCTTTTTTACCTCCACCTCCGACTGATCAGGGAGTTTATGAGTTTACCGACATGGCCCAGTCTTTATTTTCTTATGGATACGGGCCAATTATGATTGACCCTAATCAATGGAGATTTGCAGAAAATCAGAATGATCAGGACAGAGATCCAGATCCAGATCCATCCTACTCCGGACGTTACCATAGTTGGTGGTGATGCATATGTATAATGTATTTCTTTGTTTATTTCACGCAATGTAATATGAGTGGTAAGAAGAATGTGTTGTACAATTTGTGGAGTTGGGTATGATTGTTTGTTTGGTAAAAACATGTATCTTATTTGATGCATGATGTGTTCTATTGTGTGATTGGGGCTGATATGTGTTCTATATGATTGATTGTTAATTTGTTATATGAATGAGTGTTCCCTATATTTTTTTCACATTTTTCCTGAGTCATATGTATTTTTATTGATTTTTTGGCGTTTTTTCCATATTTTTTCGAAAAGCAAAAAAAAAAAAAAAAACCGATCCAGACCGATTCTGGATCGGTCTGGCTCCATTGGAATCGGCCTGGATCGGTCCGATCCGATCCGATCCGGATCGGATCGGACCCCACCGATCCAGGATCCGATCCCGATCCGGCGATCCTTGATGAAAACTCCTAACATCATGAATGTTTTTGGGTATGGGCCAATCTAGGATGGCTTTGATCTTCTCTGGGTCTGCTGAAACCCCATTTTCAGTCACAATAAACCCAAGGAAGGTGACGGATGAAGTGAGAAAAACACACTTCTTCATGTTGCCATAAAGTTGTTCCTTCCTTAAAGCCATACAAACTTCACTAAGATGGACTAGATGTTCACCTTTGGTCTTGCTATAAATGAGAATGTCATCAAAATAGACAACCACAAATTGTCCAATGAATGATCTAAGGACTTGGTGCATGAGTCTCATAAAGGTACTAGGTGCATTTGATAAGCCAAAAGGCATTACTAACCATTCATACAACCCATCCTTAGTTTTAAAGGCCGTCTTCCACTCATCTCCTGGTCTCATTTTCACTTGATGGTACCCACTTTTCAAGTCAATTTTTGAAAAGATGATTGCCCCGACCAGCATATCAAACATGTCATCCAATCGGGGTATGGGAAACCTATACTTGACAGTGATTTTGTTGATAGCCCTACTATCCACACACATGCGCCAAGTCCCATCTTTTTTTGGAGCAAGGAGAGCTGGGACAGCACAAGGACTTAGGCTTTCTTTGATATAACCCCTGTCAAGGAGTTCTTCCACTTGTCTTCTAAGTTCCTCATGGGATTTTGGGTCCATCCTATAATGGGGCAGATTGGGAAGTGTAGATCCAGGTACCAAATCAATGGCATGCTGGACATCCCTCATTGGTGGTAATTCAGGAGGTAACTCTTCAGGGAAGACATCTGAAAATTCCTGTAGAACTTTTTCCACTTCAGGATCAAGTTCTTTTTTGGGCTGTTCTGGCTCTACTTCCTTTGCTACAACAGCAAACAATGGCCCTTTCCTACTCTCTTGCTCAAATTCATGTTTTCCAGATATATGCAAGAATCTAGGGGAACAATCAGTAGGTACAGTTGGGCTGTTGTTTTTCAGTTCATTGACTGAAGTAGCAGGGTTTTGAGAGGTCTGTAACTTAGAACCAAACTTCTGGTTGCTGGAAGGAGTTGGTTTACCCTCTGTTTTGGAGGAACCAGCACTCTTGGGCTTAGTTGGAGGGGAAGGATTAAGCTTGACCTGTCGGCCATCATGGGTGAACTCACATATGTTGGTCTTGCCATGCAATGTGGCATCCACACATAGTTGTCAAGGCGCCCGCCTAGGTGGCGCCTAGGCACCGCCTAGGCGGCAAGGCGCCTTTCCAAGGGCGCCTTGCCAGGGCGCCTTGTCTGGGGCCAAAAAGGCGCCCAAGGCGCCCAAGCAAGGCGCCTTGGGTATTTTTACATCGTTAAAAAAAGTTTTTGAGGAGTTTTTCTCCCTTGATACCCCTCACAAGGGACACTTATTTAATGATAGTTTGAATATATTAATATATTGTATTATCACTTATACTATCATACATATTTAAGATTTATGATTATAAACATATATTATATACTTAATTAAGTTCTTTTAACAATATTTTATCATCACTTATACTATTGCACATATATAAATTTTATAATCATAAATAAGTTATATACTTAAATTTTATAAAAATTTATTTAACTTTCTTCTCTTTCACACACACATCATATTTACTTATGTGCATTGATAAAACACTCATATTCAATTATAACATAACAAATATAATTATATTTATGTTTTGTTTATATATAACAACCTCCCGACTCAGCTTTCCTTGAATACCGCCTTGACCGCCTAGGCGACGCCTAAGCGGCCGCCTTGTCGCCTAAGCGGAATCGGTACCCTTCAACGCCTTGTCGCCTTGACAACTATGCATCCACATCAAAGAGCCATGACCTCCCAAGAATGATACTTCCCACTTCCATAGAAAGTACATCACACCAAATACTTTCCTCTTAAGGAGGAAGATGGATTAGGACAAGACACCTGCTGTGGACCGGTATGGAAGTGGAATCTACCCAAGAAACCTTGTATGGATTGGGGTGCACATCAGGTACTAAACCTAACTTTTGGATAGAATTACTGGAAGGGGAGCCGCACGGGGGGGGGGGGGTTTCTGTTTAAAGCGCGTGTGTGCGTGCGGAAGGTGAGGGGAAGGGGGCGGAAAAGGAACCCGGGGGGGGAGGTCTGGCTAGCTTCCAGTAAGGGGGGGTGCCGTAGGGGTCTGGGGAAGGTGAGGGGCCAAGGTGGAAGGTCCGGACGGACCTAGGGCAGCGTCGACGGAGATATCGACGTAGGTCGGAAATAGGACAGGATAGGGGAAGGAGCCGGATTTAGCTCCGGAGGTGAGGAGGAACACCAGGAAGGGAAGGGGAGAACCGGGAGCACCCGGAGGTGAGGGAACGACGCCGACGTCGGAGGGGAAAAGGGGAAACGGGTGGAGCTTCTCCTTGGCTTCAAACATCCATCTCTATCCTTCATTCAAAGACATGGGCTCTTTAAATAGAGCTGTACATTACAAGATGGACCTCTAAAAACCCTAATTACATATATGTCCTCTAAAGGACTAAAATAAAAAGAAAGACTCAAAGGATTCTAACTATTCAAATAAAATGCATAAAAATAAAATCCTAACACTACGAAATAAAAGAAATAACTACGTCGTTTCCTGAGGACCCGGAAGACGCTATCTCCGAACAAACGGACGATCCGGTCCCCATCATTCTCCCCCGGTTGCGAAAAACTCATCCTCGAGTTTTGTAGTGCCGTATGATCAACATGGTCACTACTGAAACTGAGGACGGCGGTAGTGCAGCTCGGGTGATGATGAAGCGGGCTGGGAAGCTCCAAGGTGACCGCGAAGGTGACACAACGGTGTCGTAAGTCTTTGTCGAAGCTCCGGGTCTAGGTACTCTGTCGAGTCAACCGTACGCGGATCCTCTGAAGCAGGCGTCTCTGGTACAACGTCGATGGTCAACTCTGTCAGCAGCTCCATAAACTGTGCTGTCAACTCGGTCAGGATGGCTCGATCGGTCTCAGCCTCGACAAGGTGTCGCTGCTCTGTCGTCAGCTCAAACAGTAACACTGTAAGTTGCTCAGTCAGCTTAACCTCGATGGCTCTGTCTGCCTCGGCATCGATGGTGCACTATTGCTCGTACTCTGCGGCAAGCTTTGGACTGGCCTTATAAGCTACATCGATAAGCGTGTCAGGCTGCTCCTCAGGCACAGGCCACTGGGCATAAGTGTTGCTGATACAGATCGGCTCTCTCAGTGCTCTGTACTCCTTGGGCCACAAGGTAAGCTCTCGAGCGAGTGTGTCCAAATCTGCTTGTCGATCAGCTACCCACTCGGAACCCAGGATGAGACAGTGTCCGTAGGGAACTATCTCGCACCAGGCATCTTCTACGTACCGCACTGTCCATGGTCTAAGTCGGCCTCTGACAATACGAGCAAATTGGATATAAGCTTGACCATCCTCGACCACCTGATAAAATCTGGAGCGATCAACTCGAAAAGGGACTGCGAGATGACACTGCGTGAAGAGTTGGACAGAAATGTCGTGGTGTGCACCTCCAACGGTAATGTGATGTCAAAACTGAAGTGCCGATGTCCCGCGCAATGTAAGGATCCCGACTCGTGGAAACAAGTCGGCGTCGGCTCTGATACCAAACTGATGCGGGACGGGAGAGGAGGTGCCGCCATTCCCGTGCACGTTGGCGGGCCCGAGGAGGCTGTACCGAGCTGATGGGGTGCTGAACCGGATCGAACCAAGCTGAACCGACCCGGGACAGCGCTGAACCGCGTCGAACCGGGCTGGAAACTGCTTAACCGGGCCTGAAATCCACCGAACCGGACCCTTGGCTGCTGAACCGGGCTCACAAGTGCTGAACCGGTCCAAAACGGCCCTGAACCGGCCTTGGAACAGCTGAACCGGGTCAAAACCCATTGAACCAGGCTTGAACCGGCCTCTGTATGGGTGAACCGGGCCTGAACAGGCCTCTGGAGCGTCGAACCGGCCTTGAACCGGCGGTCGGACCCGGTCTGGGCACTAAACCGGCCGCTTGGCCCGTTGGCGAGCGAACCGGCGCGCGGACCGGCCGGCGAAGACGAACCGAGCCGGCGCCACTTAACTCGGCGGGCCGCGGGGGATCGTGGCCGCCCAGGGCGGCGCCGCGCGACCGTGCGACTAATCACCGAGGGGGGTCGTGGCGTGCCACCGGGAGCCCGATCGAGAGGAGAGAGAGAGCGCCAGTGGCCGCGGGGTCGTGGCGGCTCCTCGGCGCCGCACGACGGCTGAACGGGGACGGGGCTGTCTTCGTCCCCGAGCGTGGCGGGGGTCCGGCGGTCGTGGCAGTCCTTTTTACATCATTTTAATTATTCTCATAAAATTATTCTCCCAGCCAAATGGACTCTAGTCAGCGTCTTCTACGCCGATAAGTCTTTTCAAATCGGTCTTTATTTCTGGTGTCCTCACCAGACGCTGCTTGTCTCCAGCTCATCTTCAAGATGGTGTGGGAGAGAAGCCACCGTCCGATGCCATTGTTGGTTCTGCCGGGGACTTCTCATACGCCATCAATGCGCCTTAAAGCATCCATGATCCCCCCCCCCATTGGTGCTCTGATCTGAAGACATCGCAGCCCACCCATCCGGGCCCTGCCAGAGCTCTCTATGATCTTCATCTGGTTGAGTTGGCACCAGTTCAGCCGGCTCAGTCAGCCCACCCAAGCTGGTCCGCTGGTCCTCACGGCCCCTTTTTACATCATTTTAATTTCTGATTGACTTCATTTCGGCTCAATATAGTCGTCTACAGCAATTTAGTTCAGTTTTTCTATTTTGGTCCTGCGTCACTCCTGTATTGCAGCACCTGTATTTTGGAGTACGGGTGTGCATTAAACCACCCAAACGGAAACCACCTGTTTGTTTCAACTGGTTTGGGAGTCTCCCAAACTGAACGAAACCGGACCAAGCTGATTAAACCGGTTTAATATTTATTGAAGTTGTAAGAAAATCAGTTTTGTGAGGAAGCAAGTATTGGGCAATCACGGGTCTACATGCTTTAGAAGCAAGTACTGCTGAGATAAAATTATATTTATTGAAGTTGTAAGAAAATCAGTTTTGTGTGGCAGCAACTATTGGGCAATCATGGGTCTACATGCTTTAGAAGCAAAGAAGCAAGTACTGCTGAGATAAAATTTTGAGGAAGTATACTAGACATTAAGTGTATGAGAAAGTAAGAACATTGTCAATTGAGGGCATTTGAATTGTGGTTTAGATGTTTGAACATATTAGACAGATTTAGAGAACTCTAATTAGAAAAGTGCAGCGTATTAAGATGTAATGGGTAGTGAGGATGAATAATGCCTAGATGATAGTAAGGACTTGCCTATCATATCTTTCAATACAGGATCAGCTGATTAGGATTCATGTATTTTTATTTGATGTGGGTAAAAGAAGCTGAATCGTTTTCCTGTATAGAAAAATACCACAGGCATCTTCAGCATAGATGACTAAATTTGTCAACACCTGGCTTATTATGTTTTCCCTTGTTGGTTGGGTTGATATTATCTGATTCAAAAAACTTGTTACACTGCATCAAAAGAAATCTTTGATGTCTGTTGCTCAGATACTTTTGTTGCTACATCTTTCACACTTATCGTCATGTCTTTATTTTACTAACTGATTCTAGAGCAAAAGCAAGTGATGCCAACTTAATCTTGGTTTTACCATGTGTAAGTGGAAAAGGGATCTTAAGAGATCTAAACTATTCAGGAATTCAATGTAACATCTTGAATGCATATCTACGCATGCGGTAAGAAGTAAAATAGAATTAAGTATATAGGGAAAAGAAGGTGATAATCGACAAAAAGGGCCAAGATCGCACTAAACTTGAGAAGTATGTATATATTTTTTAAATAGGAATGTAGATGGTGCATGCATAAAACATAAAATCTTTGCCATGCAATGTAAATATTGGACTCTGGGGTTGCAAAGTATCTGTGTGCAAATATATTGGATATTAATAGCACAGGGCGATTGAGATGGAATCAGAGGGCTCATATTTTAGAGGCCTTGGGAGAGGGAGGATTCTCAGGTCTTGAGATATTTTTGAAAGATGACGTGTGCAGATCCAAGGATTCGAAGGTAGGATTATGTTGGGGGGGGGACAAGAAATGTCTCGAGTTATTAATGGACACAGTTTTGTTAGTCAGCTAAAATGTCATTAATTTTTCTCAATTCCAGAGCAGGCAACTTTTATTTTTCAAGTCCACACTTAAATTTTATATTTCATTAACAAATAGGTAAGCTTGAAATTCTTAGCAATGAATATCCTATTTAAGTGTATGTTTTATATGAAAAGTACCAATATGACTACATAAGATCTCAAAAATCATAGAGGTCTATGTGCAAGGGAAGTGTGGATTCTTCGTATTTCAATGTCGTTGTCTCGATCGGTATTGAAAAGCGTAATTGAAAGTCAGATTTGAACAAAATCGAATATACCTTCGTGAGATTCAACTAATCTCTTAAGACTTAAGATGAACAAGTGTATCCACACTCTCCGAGTTGTCCAAGGGTATGGCTTTTAACGGTATCTGTGTACTTTCTCTGTAAACGAGTTCTATTGTATGTTGGACTTTCTACTTGTCCTAAGGATCGTAGGATTGGAATTGAGATCAGAGGGTACCAATCCAATCCAGATTGGATCTGATTGGTCCAATCCTGTCCAATCCTGACCAATCCTTCAAAACGAAGATCGATCCAGAATTAGTCTGGATTAGTCTTTTTTATTTCTTCTTCTTTCAAAAAAATAAAAAAATCGGGAAAATTGTAAAAAATGTATAAACATGAGAAAAATTATTAAAATTAAGAACAAAAGAAATTTTGTCTAATCTGCCACATTTTCTCGTAAGTTTGAGTTTAGGAGAGATTTTAACACAAGTGGATACAAAGTAACATTAATATTTATTCCACTAAATAAAGAAAATAGTACAAGTCATAAAAATTTATCTCCCAATGATGAATGATCCAATTACCACAAACTATGAAATTGCCCTGAATCTTTATCCTACTCGTCCTCATTTTCTTAAATTCTCCACTGACTCTGATCACTCATGATTGGCCCACACCTATAAGAAAATAATGACTGGGCCATGTGGCTAAAATCATAAACTCCAGCTTTGGCCGGAGTTGGAGGAGAGGGTGGATGACAAGGCTTAATGTCTAAAGCAGGATCTAGATATGAAGATGCGACCTCATTGAAGACATTTGTCTTCGTCCAACATCCGCTACTCTTTCCACTTGAAAATAAATGTTCTCTCACTCAAATCATTTACACCTGCTCCACTCGTACGTGCACTGCTATTAGAGTCACCCTCACCCTTATGTCCACCTCCACCACTACCCGCCATATGTTATTGTTGTGCGGGTGGAATTAATTTTTCCTCATCTTCATCGGATGAAGGTGCCTTAGTGGTGTGTTAGTATCAAAGAGATGTCGGCGTTTGATACTTAACTTCTTCCTCTCCAAACTTTCTTGTCCTTGACTACTTTGGTGCGTTGGCATGCAAACTTTCTTTTAAAGTATTGAATAAGTCACCATCCTTCTTGGTGGCGGTAGATGGTCCTGCACCTATAACTCAAGCTGAAGCTAGAGCTATGGCGGGAGTTGGAACTCAAGCTAGAGCTAAGGCGGGAGCCGGAACTTGCTTTAGAGAAGTTGTAGTTCGGGGTGGATCAGGAATTAGAGCTATGCATGGAACTTGAGTTTCTTCTCTTTTCTACATTTTGTTGTCCTCATCAAGAATGTTGTCAAGTTCACCTTTGGCCCATAATTTGTCATTTGGGTCGAACTTTTACTCTCCCTCAGTACCCTTGTCTTCCATTCATGTTGTAAGTGGATGTTTTTCATAGAATAGATATTCCAAGTCAACATCATTCTGTGTCAAGCCTTGAGTGGCTTGAGCTTGAGCTCTCTCTTGATATAATTCACCTACAAATTGTGCAAATCTTTGTTCAGATGTCTTCTGTCTATCTTTGATATTTTTTATTCTTAGTCTCATATTATAATAGCAGTGGACTAACTTCTTCAATCTTGCACTCTTCAACCTATTCTTTCTCTTCGTGTGTATGAGGTTGAACATGCTCAATTTCCTCTCACATTGGGATGAAGTGGTGCTCTGACTTAGCACCCAACTTGCGATAAATGCTAGTGGATTCTATTTAGTCCTATTGGTCACTTTAATTCACTACTCAGCTATAAAAACACAAGTATTGTAGGAATTAAAAGTGTGTAATATTCTTATAACAATGTTTACTAAGTCTTAAATGTTGAGGTAACTTACTAGGAGAAATTTTATCATGTTAAAAATATAAATCTAGATCTCTATCAACTCCAATCCTATGTTTGTATGAAGCCATCTGAAATGCCAAAAGAAACACTGTTATGTCGATTGCTTATGTTAAAGTTTAATGGTTACTAAGTAAGTAGTACTCACTTCAGCCTTAGCGGATGTTTTATCTTTTGGAGTCTTACACAAACGTTTGATCATTGATAGTGTGCCTGATAGTTCTTCACCATCGTTGCACACTTGCCCACTATATTATACCTTAGGTTCAAGAAATATGTTGTCAAATTGTAACACAATCCAACATTTAAGGTATTAAATCATTAACACATCAGTATGAGAATAAACCAAGGCACAATTAATTAAATTATACCTACAGCATGAATATCGTGGTGAAGTGTCTTGTCTCACCTGTTTTCTATCACCTTCCACCACTTCTTTTAACCCTTAGAATGCTTCTCTTTAATTTTTATTTTGGCTTTGTCCATAGCATCGTACAGGTATCCCATTTGATTTTTATCATTTGAGTTCACCAACCTAAGCACCTGTACTAGGGATTCTATGACAGACAGGTAGTATTGTACCTTTTCCCACCATCTGTTGCCCTTAATCAGATACTTCCTATTTAAGAAGAGATCATACTATTCCATTGAGCTTTTGTAGGTATCCATGTATTGTTGATATGCAGTGGATAGCATGAACTTATTCAAATCAACCTTATATCTATAAAGGCTCTCCAACACAATGAAATGCGTGGCAAATTTGGTGGGATTCGGTCTTATGAGATCATGACCATCAATGTGCTCCCTCATAATATGTAATAGTCTGGGATGCCCATAAATGAATGGCATGATAAATTGTCCTTGACTCACCAATGACTTGACACTTGGATTCTTCCCAATGTCCTCCAACATCAAATCAATAGAATGTGTTGCATAAGACACCTAAAATAAGTGTGGTTTAGTCTCTATGAGCTTCTTTCTTACAACCTTATATGTTGCCTCATTTTCAGTCGTAGACTGCACAAAATTATCTTTCCCAATCTCATTCACCACGCTGTTCATCAAACCAAATAGGTAATATGCATTCTTCACCTGACCTGATGCGTCAACAAATTTCAAGAATATGGTACCTTCGGAACAATACAAAAGAAAGTTGATAAGTGACCTCCTTGTGATTTTCGTCTACCCATCGCACATTATGGTGCACCCCTTCTTCTTTTAGATAGATTTGAATCCATCTATCTATGAAGTCAACTCATCAACCTTCTCATCCAAACTAGTCTCATATATATACTTGGAGGTGAGAGCTTTTAATCCTATCCCAGCCTCACCAATGACATCTATCATTATCTGGAAATAAGGACTGGTGGTTGCATGTGTCGGGACACCTACATGAATAAAAACAAGACATTGTTGTTAACAAAAATCTTAAAAACATCTAGCACATATAAGTAATAAAACTTAACATCTTCCGAATTTGTATACCCGCATATATAAATAATTTAACCATGTGTTTCAGGATTTTCTTTGTAGCCCTTGTCATAGCCATGACTCCTTTGAAGGCTTGTTTTATTCTCCTTTGGCCTCTGACACTCTCCTTATATATGGCATTGTCTGTCGTTGGCCGAATTGAATGTGTGCGATGGAATTCGGTTTCTCGAATAGGGCGTGTGCCTTCTCCCACATCAAAACATTTAGCATAGGGACCCGAACCTCCTACCCCTCTTCTTCTTTCTTCATCTTCACGAAATTAAGTCCTACTATCATCTATGGCTCTCCTTACCTAAGCTTCTTCTTCTTGTTTTGAAGATGATGAATCAACTTGGACATGTGCTTGCCCTTTCCCTTCTTACCCTTCTTCGACATAAGATTGGTGTCTCTCTTACCTAGGAAGTCATCATGAAATTCTTGCCTTTACCTAATTCTAACATTCTTTTATGATGCTCTTCCAGTTAAATATGCTCTCATTTCTCTCATTTCTTTTCAAAGTTCAGTCGAGACCTTATCACACTTCTTCACATTACCACCCATATTGGCTATGCGCATAGTTGTCAAGGCGACAAGGTGCCCAAGGTGTTGAAGGGTACCAATTCTGCTTAGGCGACAAAGCGGTCGCTTAAGTGTCGCCTAGGCGGTCGAAGCGGTATTCAAGGAAGGTTAGGTGGGGGTTGGTATACAAAAAAATATGTATAAATATAATTACATTTTTATGTTATAATTGAATATGAGTGTTTTATTTATGTATATAACTAAACATGATGTGTGTGTGAAAGAGAAGAGAGTTAAAATAGATTTTTATAAAATTTATATATGTGCGATACTATAAGTGATAGTGAAATATTGTTATAATATTATTAAATGGGGGGTGCAGAGTAGTTGCTAATCGATAAATTTTATAAATTAAGTGTGGGTATTTATTTTTGGATAAGGAGTTATTTTTGATAAATTAAGTGAGAGAGAGAGAGAGGGAGAAGAGAGCTAAAAGAGAACTTTATAAATTTTTAATATATAATATATGTTTATAATCATAAATTTTAAATATATATGATAGCATAAGTGATAGTGAAATATATTAATATGTTCAAACTATCATTAAATAGATGTCTCTTGTGGGGGATATTAAAGGAAAAACCCTCTAAAATTATTTTTTTAATCATGTAAAAATACCTAGGATGCCTTGCCTAGGCACCTAGGCGGGCACTTTGGCGTCTTGGGCACCTAGGCAGATGCCTTAAGCGCCTTTTTGGGCTCCCCAAAAGGCTGGCAAGGCACTCGAGTAAAGGTACCTTGGTGCCTAGGCGTCCGCCTTGACAACTATGACTATACGTTGCTTTAGGTGATATACACCTTTATTCATGTTTTTTTGACACTATTTACATCTCGCTCTCTTCTTCTCAACATCTAGTAAATGACCATACTGCTATCCAATGCCACGATATGTAATGACACCTTAACCTTGCTCCTCGTTCGACATTTTATCTACATCCACATACAACAAATTAAAAATTTCAAACATTATGATCACCCTATTTAGAGTTAAAAATTAGAAAATCATTCCCGAAGGGGTGGTTGATCACAGCCACCCCTTTGGAGGTGACTGTTTAACACCCTAGATGGGCCGAAGGGGTGATCACCCCTGAAGGGTGACCTACTAGTGGGTGTCTAGGGCCAAGGGAGACCCAATTGGGGCTAGGGGTTATGGGGGGTAAGGGGGGAAGGGGAGATTGGTGAGGGGGAGGGGGATTGGGAAGGGGGGAGGGAGAAATCTCATCTTCAAGGGTTGGGATTGTTGGGCCAAAGGGGGGGATCTCGTCGGAGGGGGAGATCCAGTTGTTGGAGGGGAGCCCTAAGGGGTGAGGGGAGAGAGAATTGGGGTTGGGGGTTGGGGGAGAATCGGTCTGATCTCCCCTTTATTGGGGGGATCGGACCAAAATCAGTCTGGAATAGGGTCTTGAATCAACCCGATTTTGGACCTTTCCGGAATTGGTTGGAATTGGTTGATCGATTCCCGATTCGAATTGGTAGGATCGATAGGATTGGTTGACCAATTCCTATCGATTCGGCCGAAAGTCTAGGCTAGATTAGTAGTTTAGGTTAGAATTGGATCAATCATGGCCGATTCGATCTGAGAATCGGCCAATCTCGATCTGATCGGCTGATTCTACAAACCATGACTTGTCCCACAAGAAGCTCCACCACGTATTGGTGACCTTTGGGGTGGGTAGGATGCTAGAGAAGTCTAACCATGAAATTGACACCTTTAGCTTTAAAGGACTTGTTAATTACTATTATTTATAAAAAACAAAAAATTTTACAGAACCCTTCAATTTTTATGAGTTACGCTCATTCCCCGTATTAATGGATCAATTCTATTGTGTGACCTAATAGATTCAATAGGCTAATTAAAAACTTCACTTAAGTTAAATCTATTATAAGACAACATATTTGATAACTTTTCAATCACTTAAGGTACAAAATATGTCTCATGATTTCAAATGACTTTGGTAATGATCTTATCTCTATTAAGTTTTCTCATTATCAATTACCGTACGAAGATAAACCCGCATCCATCTAATGCTTTATATCAGATAGGGGTACAATACTGATTGACAACTCCTTAGTATACTGACTCTTTAAGATCATGTACTCAGAATCAGATCAATTGATTTTTTTTTTCAATTATCTTCATTACCTTGGACAGTGATATAGAGTACCATCTCATAAGATCATGGAATACTGGGTCGGCGACCCGGTCGCTTTTTGGGCCGACCGACCCTGACTCGGCTCTGCCCCCCCCGACCCGGTTATTATTTTAAAATGAAATTTTTAATTTTTTTTTCTCGACCCCGACCCGACCCAGGTCACGACTCCAACCGACCCGGGTCGATTTTGGGGCCGACCAACCCGAGGCCGACCCCCGAGTTTTCCTTCCTTGCATAAGATATTCTCTCTCACTTACCGAAAGTGAATGGTCACTTATTGTCAACTCAATTGTCTCCACTGAGTTTTTATTATGCTTGATATATTAATTATATTCGGTCATTGTATCGTTGATCCATAATCTATAAGTCGATAGCTAGAGTAAAAGATACATTTAATAAGACATCTTTGATGACTTAAGTCAAATGTTTAACCATGCAATCGTGATGATAGAAAATCATGATTGACATTTGGATAAGATATCATTAAGAATTAATAAATAAATCAACATTTAGATGCATTAGAGTCAAGGAATATTCTATATATAAAAAGACTTTAGAATTGTTTAAATTACATGTTCAAGGGTACTCTAGTTACACTTAAAACTAGTTGCACTTTAAGTAAGACTTAATATCCTTATAGTCATTCTTTGTATTGAGTAACTCTACTCCAATCTATCCACCAATTTACTGCAAGGTAAAAAGTTATTATTTTTAAAAGCACTTGTCATATGTCAAATGTAGAATTAAAAAAACATTATTGGCTTTAAGAAACACATCTGGAGTGGATGTTTTCGTTATTTAATTGTTCTCTACCAAAGAGCATCTGAGATTGCCTATATGTAGTTAGTTGCTTCGTAATTGAATCTTTCTCCTCGGGGGTTTCAATAAGTTTCTCAATACAATCATATAATCTTGCATTATTTTACCATCACTCAATAGTAAGATTTGAATAATGAAATTGGGAACTAAGATAATATCTAGATGCATGTAATGGACAATGGAGTTGATTGTCGCAATGCCTGTTAATGATATATTATATCAGTCCATATTTTTTAACTTGTCTTAAAGTCATTCTTGATGTCTTCCTTTGCATAATCCATTGCTTCATAGTTATTGCATATAGCAGGATTTTCACTGTCAACTAAGCAAAGGCTTGAAAATAGGTAAAGCATATATTACACCTTTCCATAAAGTAGGTTTTAAAGTGATTTCACATGATTTATTTCTCTCAATTTGTTTATCCCATATGTTGTTGTAAGTTGTTCAATCTTCAGAGGTAAACATTTTTCTGAACTCATTTTTACGGTTGTTAATACTCTTTTAAGTTTAAATAATGTGCTACAAATCTTGTGACAATTGCCCTACATAAATTCCTACCATTTTTGAACGTTCTCATCTTCGCATGCATCGTTGTATGACCATAAAGAAATGTAATGACATTTTGTATGTCTAATTGTAAACTTGAACCCTGGCAACATAGAAATGACCTTTGATATCAAGTCAATATAATGGACAGTACATGGTGTCCAAAATAAACATTGTGTATGGACATTAATAGTCTTCCTATTGCTATGCAACTAATTTTATTATCAGTCATAATTTGGATGACATTTTTTAGACCAACTTCTACCACAATTTTATCTAGTGCATCTTTAACTTGTGAAGATGCATCTATAGATTTTAAAGACTCTGCATGTAGGTCTATTTACTAAAAAGTTTATTAATGTTCTCTCCATTCTATCTATCCAAGCATCAGATATGATAATATATCCATATTTCACCCAACTTGTATGTTCTTTTTCAACCAATTCACAAGTTTAAATCTCTTTTACAAATAAGTTTTTACTAATTTCATGATATGTGAGACTTTTCAAACCCAGGTCAAATTGTCCAACTGTTTCTAACATAATTTGAAAGCTATTCAAACATATAGTGTTGAAATGAATGCCTTCTTGGTACATTCATCGAGCAATGTAATACACAACTTTGTCTCTCTTTTTCTTCAAATGCTCCATGTTCTTCACACTTTTCTTTTTGGAAACTTCTGACTTATGTCTAATAATTAGTCTATAGGACCTCTCATATGGGAAGACATAAATGCTGCATCACAAGCAATTTGTGTTTACGCCTTCCGTGCTTGCATTCGAAGGATTAGATGAAATACCAAAGATATTATTTCTTTCGTCTATCCTCTTTATCATTGGTGCCTTCTTAAACCAAGCTTGTTCAGCTTGTTCCCTATGTTGTTTAATCTCTTCATTTACCTCTAGTGTAGCATTCTTACAAGTGGTTACCTTTGTAGATAATTGGCTATACGTTACTTCAATCTATATATTTCACTATTACAATCTTTGTTACAAATGATACATCTAACTAGATCCTTATTATTTAGATCCATCAATATCTTGTATTCTCATCCATTATTCTTCGATTTAAGAGTTTGTTTAACTAGATCCTTATTATTTAAATCCTCCACGGTTGAGACATGTTCATACAATTAGAACATAAAAAAGAATAAGCTAGTTATGTAATAAAGTAAATATATTAGAACCTATAACCACTAAAATATCTATTTAAGGGGTTTTTACTAACTATATGGAAAACAAACTAGCATGTTAATGCCCAAAAGTTGAACTAAAAAAATAGAAAACAAGGAAGAAAAAGAAAATGCACCCTTCTTTGGTGAGTTTTGACTTCTTCAGCAAACTTGGAGGAAGAAAAGGCATTTTTTGTACTAAAGGTGGTGTTTGACTTCACTAAGTGGTGAGACATCCGATGGGAATGAACCTTACATCAACTTATACATGTAGTAGGTATATTTTTTTAGTTATTACTTAATTTGTGTGTATTTCACATAGATATAAATTATTTATTAACATTTAAACCTTGTTAGGTTACTTTTTCAATCAATGATATTGCTACAGTCAAGAATTCAATATAACTAACTAGCTGTTTGATGACGTCAAGTGTGTCATTTGACGGATGCTCAGTGATTGACAATCGGTTTGTTATTGCAACAAGATGTATGATTACATAACGTAGGCATTTTACGTCGAAACGAGTAGAGTTGAGTGAGTTGTGATGCTCCTAAGTCTAGATAACATTAGATGCATTAATTATAATTCGATTCGATTTGTAAAACTTAATTAACACATTGATTTTATGTAGCTGATTGATGGATGGATCATAACAAGGCACCAAGCCATGGTTTATATAATCGGTTGATCCGGATCGGGATCGGCCAATTCTCACCCGAATTACTGATCCGGCCTGGACTTCTGTCTGGGCTGGTTGGAATCAGGAATTGGTTGATCCCCTTGAATTTGGAAAGGTCCGGAATCGGGTCAATCCAGGACTCAATTCCAAATTGATTTTCTGTATGATCCTCAATAAGGGGGAGATCAAACCGATTCCCCCCCACCCCACCCCAATTCTCTTTCCCCTCACCCCTAGGGCCCCCCCTCCAGCAGTTGGAACCCACCTTCGACGATCCCCTCTTCGTCTCGACCATCCCCCTTTGAAGGTGAGATTTCTCCCTCCCCCTCCTCGATCCCCCCTCCCCCCTCACTGATCTCCCCTTTCCCCTTACCCTATGACCCCCAATCCAGCTTGGGGCTACCCTGGCCTTGGACCCCTGTTGGCAGGTTACCCCGCCCTTCGGGTTGACCATTAATCACCCGACTTACCCCTAAAGGGGTGACCTCAAGTCACCCCTTTGGTAGTGAGAAAAACAACCCCGAAGGGGGTGATCAGCTGTTCGAGGGTAATAAATAGTTACCCCCAAGGGTGACCTCTATCTGGATATAGCATATCAGTTTGGGCAGCGTGAAGTTGATAATTAAATGTGGAATACTAGGTTATGAATATTATTTTAGAGTTGTCGAGAGTTAGACATACAGTTATGATTAGATTAATAGATTTCAAGGTAGGTAGTTAGATGGGTCAATTAGGAGACAGCTAGATAGATAAGTTTAGTGAGGATTGATGATAATTAGATTTGACAATCATACGACATAGTTATTAAATTGAATGAGGATTAGGTTATTAAATATTTTGATTTGTGATAATTGATTAGTATTAGAGTATTTATCCGGTCTTAAGGTTTATTGTCATTAGCCCAGGTTCATATGGTCGGTTTCGATGAAACAAAATTGATCTTTTTGAATTGTTGATCTTAGACATGTATGATGATTTGAATTATTTGTTTGAGGTTGAAATTTTAAATTTACAAGGGATAATGATATTAGATTATCAAATCTTGACCTATCCCACATTAATTTGGATTTTGTACGAAGGAAAATTGATTTTTAGATTTAGTATATTTGGTGGTTCAAATTAGAGTAATTTATTGAGTTGATTATAGTTCCAAGGATATAATTTTTTTAAGATGATAGATGAATATATTAGAAGAACATTGATGGGCATATGATAAATAGGTTAATTCATGAGATTAATAGTTAAATAGATAGAATGATGAATATATCGATGGACATTAGAAATAGAAGAAAGGTAGGTAAATGTGCAAAGAGGACTAGATAAATAGATAAATTAGATAGAGAGATAAGTTTGGTAGAGATAGATCAATAAATATCAAGATTGAGACATAAGGTGAAATTTTAAAAAGATTTCATTTGATGATACATGATAATAATTAGGACAATTCATTTTATTCAAATGAGAATAATAGAATCCGATGATATATGTGATTTTGGAAAAATATTTATGCAATACAAGGGATTTTCTTAAATTATAAATTCTATGAATTTGGATTTTATCGATATATCATAATTGGGTTATCCAATTTGAATAGGAGATGTTATTGCCAACTATTAAAGATTATAAAAGGATAATATTAACGGATGATGAACATCAATATTTTGAAAAGAATAATTTGAAATTTTGAGGAAGAATTTTTTTTCGAGAGAAGAATGTAACATCCTGTACAAAAAAAACTCTATTTAATTTCCCCCTCATGATATTCATCCTCGTCACCCCACCTCGCTCTCCCTCCCACTCTCTCTCTTTGTGCCTGTGTGTTGCTGCAGTGCTTCCTGCCTTGCACGCCTCATGCAGTTCTGCCACGCACCCCTTTGTACCTCTGCACTCACGTACTTGCGGTGCATCGCTCCACCTTGTCGTCACCCACTCCCGCTCTCTCTCACTTGCCCCACATGTCACATGTGCCCAGCCGCATGCCTCATCGTGCATCATTGCCTTGTCTCTCTCTTTCTCCTTGTCATCGCCGCCATTGCTACATTACCTTGTCGTCGCCGTCATCCCCTTCATAGGTCCACCTTCCTCTTCTTCTTCCTCATCTTGCGCGTTCGCTGTGCTCCTTGCCACTAGCCATGGCTTCCCATCCGTCTCTCGCGTCCTACTACTGCCTCGTTGTCCCGCTCTATCTCTCTCTCTCTCTCCTGTGAGCATGCGGCCATCCGCTTTGTCGCTACCTTGCGTGCCGCTCGCCTTCACACCCTCGTATGGTCACGCAGCTGGCCTCTTGCGTGTCACCTAGCCCTCTCACTCTCCCTCGGCCCGCTCTCTTTCTCTCATCCTTGTTCATCACCTCACTATCTCTCTCTAGTTGCCCTGTCCACACGTCACCCCGGCCCTTCTCAGCTCTCCCTCGTCTCTCTCCACCATCCAATGATGGTCATCACCCATCTAGCGCCCCCTGACTCGCCCAATCACCCTCAGCCTTCCTTGCGTTGGCACCTAATTGGTCACCTGCTTGCGTGTGTCCACATGTTCGTTGCCACAGCCACACCTCTAGTCTCGCGTGCAACTCAGCCACGCTATGGCTGTCTCCCATTGTCCAGCCAATTGGCACAACCACCTGCCTGCCCCTCATTCTCCTTGTTGCTTACTGCCACTCGGCCACTGGCCGTACTTCATAGGTGCTGCACGTGTTGACTGTGCCCGCCCAACCATCTATGCTAGCCTCACAGCCCACCTGGATGCTTGTCTGCATTTGCGTCCAGCTCGTTGACTCAGCCAGCGTAGTTTCCCCAGTTGACTCGTCTAGTTTGCTATCGTCATTGCCGTTGTGATTGTCGTTCTGTGATTGTCATCCCGTTGGCTCCATTTAGACTTTAGATAATCGTTGTCTTCATTGAGGTAGGCATCCCGATATATTAATTAATGTGTTAAAATATGTTTATTAAATTATTAGTTGAAAAATTGTGATTTTGCATTAATTGAATTATTTAATTACGTGCATGGATTTAATTAGATGTCAATTATGCTATTCATGCATAGTTTCAATCATTTAAATGATTTATATTAGTTAGATGTAAATTTAGTTAATTATTGCTTATTAATCATTAAATTAGATGTATTGTGGTGATTAATTGTATTGCATGCATTAATTCATAGAAATTGAATTATGACCTCTTATAATCATTTTTACACCCGATTTATGTCACGAATAATATGAAATGATTAAAAGTTGAATTGAAATGAATATTGAATTTGCTTGATAGCTGTGGAGCATAATTAATTAAAACTCATAGTTATGTAAATTTATAATGCACATCTTTTCATAAATTGTATTAGATTGTGGTCAATTAAAGTTAGTATGTTTATGTGTGATGCATAGTGCCTTTAATTGGATCCATTGCATGAAATTGAGAATTAGTTAGATTATGATGCATGACTTTGTATTTTACATATCTGATTCAATAATTAGTAAATATGCATATCTGGTTGATAATTTGAAATTGTTTGAGTAATTATCTTGCTTGTACTTGTGAGATGTAGTTGGTGCTATGATGCATCCTGTGATGGAACTTTTACTTCACCATATGTTAGTGGGCCGTTTTACTTCACCATATGTTAGTGGGCCGTGGGTAGTTGAGAATTAGATCAATCCAGTACTTCATTCGATCTCAAATACCATGATTTATCCTAAGTATGCTTTTGTCTAGTTGTACTATGGAGTTTAGTATACTATATGGTAATTCTTATATATATTTATAGTTAGAGTGAGTTCTTTGACATATATGTAATGTTCAAGTAGATCATGTAATTTATTCAGACAAATGGTTTAGAATAGTATTAATGCATGAACGGTAGGCATATGTAGATCAAGGTGGCATGGACATGTAGAATGGTTTAGCTAGTTAAGTCATAATTAGTTGGTGCATTTAAAATATGGTTAATTTGTTAAATGATTGGAAAGTACCCCATTTGATTATTTCAATCTTGTTAAATAGTTTTAATATATATATTATAGTCTGACTTGTGAGATTTATTATTTATTGCTATCAGTTAAGTTGATTAATATAATAGGAAAGTTCGGGTCTAAGTCCTATTGAGTCAGTGTGACTCATTCCAATTTTTTTAACATTTTTCAAAATTATAGATTTAGTGTAGTAGAAGTATAATGGTTTGGAGTTTAAGGATTTATAAGAAGATCAATGTATAATTTCAGACTGGTATATGAATTTGTTTATATTGTATTATTGTATGATTTTATTTTGGTTAGAATCATTTGAATTTTGAATTGGGACCTATTATAATGTTCAAATTTTCCAAACCAGACGTTGTATAGGGTTTATTTCTTCATTACATCTCGGGATTATATTTTGCTACATATGTTAAGGAATCTGGGACGTGACAGCTCAAAGGGGTGGTTGTGATCAACCACCCTTTCGGGGATGGTTTTCTAATTTTGTAACCCTCATACGGGGTGATCATGTTTGAAATTTTTAAGTTGTTGTATGTGGATATAGATAAATTGTTGAATGAGGAGTGAGGTCAATGTGCCGCTGCATATCACGATATTGGATGGCAGTATGGTCATTTAGTGGATGTTGAGAAGAAAAGAGTGAGATGTAAATGGTGTCAAAAAGACATGAATAGAGGTGCATATTGTCTCAAGCAAACATATAGTCGGATGATTGGTAATGTGATGAAGTGTGATAACGTCCCAATTGAGCTCAAGGAAGAAATGAGAGCATATTTAACTGGAGAGGGAGGTTAGAATTGATCAGAGGCAAGAACTTCATGATTAGTTGCTAGGTCGAAGAGACACCGATCTTATGTCGGGAAAGAGTAAGAAGGGAAAATGACAAGTATATGTTCAAGTTGATTCATCATCTTCAGAAGATGGAAGAGGAGGTTTATATGAGAGCCATGTATACTAATAGAGCTCAGGCCTGTGAAGATGAAGAAAGAAGAAAAGGGGCATGAGGTTCGGGTCCTTTTGCCAGATGTTCTAATGTGAGGAGGGCACACGCTATTTGAGAAACCAAATTTTGTTAGATTCATTCAGTTCAGCCGACGGCGGACACTACCATGTATGAGGAGAGTGGCAGAGCCCAAAGGGGGATAAAACAAGCTTTCAAGGGAGTCAAGGCTACGACAAGGGTTGCAAAGAAAGTTCTGAAGTACATGATTAAATTCTTTCTACATGCAGGTATATGAAATATGTACTTGTTAAGTTTTATTACTTATATGTGCTGGTTGTTTTTGAGATTTTTGTTAACAACTGTCTTGTTTTTGTTTTGGTTCATGTAAGTGTCCTGACACGTATAGCCACCGGTCCTTATTTCCAGACAATGATAGATGTCATTAGTGAGATTGAGCCAAGATTGAAAGCTCCCACCTCAAAGTACATATATGAGACTAGTTTGGATAAGGAGGTTGTTGAGTTGTCTTCATAGATAGATGGATTCAAATCTATCTAAAGGAGAGGGTAGGGGGTGCACTATAATGTGTGATGGGTGGATGAGAATCACAAGATCACTTATCAACTTCCTTGTGTATTATTCTAAAGGTACCATATTCTTAAGTCTATTGATGCATCAGGTCATGTGAAAAATGTGGATTACTTGTTTGGTTTGATAAACAATGCGGTGAATGAGATTAGGGAAGATAATATTGTACAGTTTGTGATTGACAACGAAGCATCATATAAAACTTAAAAAGGCTTATGAAGGCTAGACCACATTTGTTTTGGGTGCCCTATGCGGCATATTCTATTGATTTGATGTTAGAGGACATTGAGAAGGATCCAAGTGTCAAGTCCTTAGTGAGTCAAGGACAACTTATCATGTCATTCATTATGAGCATCCCAGACTATTACATATCATGAGGGAACACACTGGTGGTCATAATCTCATTGAACCGGGTCCCACCAAATTTGCCACGCATTTCATAGCGTTGAAGAGCCTTTATGGGGTGTTTGGTTGCATGATAATGGAGACTTTTATTTTAATTTTTAAAAATTGTAAGAAAACTTGTTAAAAGAGGTGTTTGACAACCTTGACAATTTTATGTTTTAAAAGTGATTTCCTTCTTAAACAAAAAAGAGGGTCTCACCTCTTTTTTTTTTCTTGTGATCCCCCACTTTGTTTGGTCATGAATGATAGTTACTCTTTTTTATAATCACATCCCTCCAAACATGATAATTTTATGTCATGAGTTAGTTCACTTTTTTTTTTAATACAATTTTTTAGCATGAAAGTGTATAAAAAAATATCATGCAACCAAACACCTTATTATAGATATAAGTTTGATTAAGGACCATAGGTGGTGGGAAAACATGCAATACTACATGTCTGTCATGGAACCCCTAGTACAGGTGCTTAGGTTGGTGGACTTAAATGATGAAAATCAAATGAGGTACCTGTACGATGTTATGGACAAAGATAAAATGAAAATTAATGAGAAGCATCATAAAGGTTATAAGAAGTGGTGAAAAGTGATAGTCAACAGGTGGAACAAGACATTTCACCACAATATTCATGCTACAAGTATAATTTAATTAGTTGTGTTTTAGTTTATTCTCATTTTGATGTGTTAATGCCTTTAACGTTGGATTGTGTTATAATTTGATAGGATATTTCTTGAACTCAAAGATTTAGTTTTGTGAACAAGTGTGTAACGATGGTGAGGAACTATCAGACACACTATCGGTGATCAAGCGTTTGTGTAGGACTCCAGAAGATAGAACATTTGATAAGGTTGAAGTGAGTACTCCTTATTTAGTAGCCATTGAACTTTAACATAATCAATGGACTTAACTATCTTTCCTTAGCATTTTAAATGACTTCATACAAACATAAGATTGAAGTCCATGGACATCCAAATTTGTAGTTTTCACATGATAAAGTTTTTATAGTAAGTTACCTCAACATTTAAAACATTGTAAACAATGTTTTAAGAATATTACACACTTACTAATTTCTACATTACTTGTGTTTTTTAGAGCTGAGTGGTGGATTCAAGTGATGAACAGGATTGAATAGAATCCACTAGCATCTATTGCAATTCAGGTGCTAAGTCAGTTCATCCCAATGTGAGAAATTAGAGCACCTTCAACTTCATACATACGAAGAGAAAGAATAGGCTGAAAAGTGCAAAATTGGAGAAGCTAGTCTACTGCTATTATAGTATGAGATTAAGGATAAAAAATATCAAAGATAAACAGAAGATATATGAACAAAGATTTGCACAATTTACAAGTGATTTATACCAAGAGATTGCTCAAACTCAAGCACTCGGGGTTTGACACAGAATGACGTTGACTTAGAATATTTTTCCAAGAAGAACATCCACCTGGATAGAAGACAAGGATGCTGAGGGAGAGCCAAAATTCGACCTGAATGACAAATTATGGGCCGAAAGTGAGCTTAACAATGTCCTTGGTGAGAACAAACAAATGCATGAAGGAGAAAAAACTCTAGTTCCATATACAGTTCCAATCTTAATCCATCCCAGATTATAGCTTCTCCAGAGCAAGGTCTAGCTCCTACCACCTCTAGCTCAAGTTCTATCTCCTGCCACAGCTCCAGTTTGAGTTCCAGGTGCAAGACTATTTACCACCACTAAGAAGGATGATGGTTATTTCAAGACTTTAAAGAAAGTTTGCATGCCAACGCATCAAAGTAGTCATTGACAAGAACGTTTGAAGAGGAAGAAGTTATGTATCAAAATGTTGGCATCACCTCGATACTGACACCACTTAGTTACCTTCATTTGATGAGGATGAGGAAGAATCTATTCCACCCACACAACAACATATGAGGGGTGGTAGTATAGGTGGAGGTGAGAGTAAGGGTGACTACTAGTAGTACACGCACGAATGGAGCAGGTCCAGATGATTTGAGTGAGAGAATTTATTCATTTTCAAGTTGAAGGAGCAGCGGACACTGGACGAAGAACAAAGATTATCGTCTCAGATCTTAGCTTCGTCTCGGGGGGTGAAAGAGGAAATCTCAAAGAAATTTTGAAAAAATCTCGGGAAATTGGATCTTGGATTCTCGGATCAAAATATATATATGTATGAAAAATAACATAATATAATGCCTTATAAAGATTAGAGTACATCAATGAATTTACATAAAAATATATAATATTTGCATATCAACTGTGTGAATGAACAATTACAAAGCACTCTTAATACCAAAAGATGATCTTTGTGCTTCTAAAAGATTTAAACTTTTATATAATCTTATTTAAATACTAATGTGATATTAATAACATTTTTATGTTCTTGTTTTGGATTGTTTATTACAAATTGATGGTTAAATATTTATGAAATTGAATTGATGTAATCTATTTATTACGTAAGATATAATCTTTAAACAATAAATTGATGATTAATATCCAAATCGAAAATTTAAATAGATTAAGAGTATTTTTTGACTTAGGTTATAATTGAATATGTATGTTTATGTGTTCATACGTTTAAATGTGATATCATTTATGTAATTATGTATGGATAGGTATATATTTATTTTGGGAAATAATTAATTTTGACAAATTTGATATGTGAGAGAGGAAGGAGTTAAAATAAATCTTTATAAATTTAAGTATATAACATATATTTTATAATTATGAATCTTATATATATGTGATAGTATAAGTGATAGTGAAATATATTAATATGTTTACACTATCATGGAATCGCAGATCACGTTTCTTAGCTATCTCGTTCTCGGCACCTTAGCAAAATTAAAAATCTCACGAGATTTTGGCGAGATGACTTTCTATGACGAAGATGAATGTCTTGGATGAGTATGCATCTTCATATCCAGATCTTATTTCAAATATTGAGCCTTGTTATCCACCCTCTCCTCCAGCTCCGGTCGAGGGTGGAGTTTCTGATTTTAGTCAGATGGCCCAGTTGTTATTTTTCTATAGGTGCGGACCAATCTTGAGTGATCAGAGTCAGTGGAGAATCTAAGAAAATGTGGACAAGCTGGACAAAAATCCAGGGGAATTTCATAATTGGCGGTGATTATATCGTTTTTCATTGAAGGGAACACTTTTATAACTTGTATTGTTTTCTTTTTTCATTGGAATGAATATTAATGTTACTGTGTATCCACTTGTGTTAAAATCTCTCATCAACTCAAAGTTACGTGAAGATGTGGTAGATTGGACAAGCTTATTTTATTCTTATTTTTAATAAAAATTTTCCATTTTTTAGTTTGTTTACAATTTTTTTATTTTTTTGATTCTTTTGAAAGAAGAAGAAAAAAAAGACTGATCTTGACCAATTATGGATCGATCTTTGTTTCGGAGGATCAGTCGGGATTAAACCAATCCGATCTGGATTAGATCGGTACCGTCCGATCTCGATTCCATTTTCGATCATCTAATCCTTGCACTAAACTATAAAGACTTGACGGATGTGACCGTAAGGGTCTTAAGACAAACCACTTTGACTTTAGGTTGTGAAAGAAATTGGTTAACATTTATTTAACCTGATCCATACGAAGTTGAGGAATAGACTGATATCGCGAGGATTTGAGGACCTCATGTATTATCATTACAATATAAGATTAAAGGTGAAGAATTTGTAAAGAATAAAGCAGAACCATATGGAAGAACAAAGGTGAATTTCAAAAGCTTCGGGACGTAGACCGAGGAACCAACAATTCAAGAAGTGGACATTGAGTTGGATTAAACATTCTACGATAGCAATTCATTGGAAGCTTGAGTTAACGACCGAGAAGAGATGAGTGTACCAAAGTTCCACCTGAAAGACTGACAATGGGTCGAAGGAGTTGTCAATGATGTCCCTTTCACCGAAGAATTTCAGTTTTCTTTCTCCTTAGCAAAGCGACAATGAACCAATGAAGGATCTTGACAAGGTACGAAAGATAGGAGAAAAGGTAAATAAATTTTAATTGATTACCTTGTTACAATTGACGAGGAGTGAGAAGACATGTCGGAGCTAAACTTCCAAGTCTAGTACCAAACTTTAGAGGATTCTCGAAGAATAGTAGCGACGATGGAGAGGGACACAAGAGAGGCACCGCTTCAAGCGGATGGAGGTACACAGAGTGGGAAGAGTTCCTACAATAGCTCAATGCTTCACCGGAGAAGAGCAATATACCCATGCCACCCCAAACGTGGACTATGGTGCGAGGCTACAAGTTGGAGGGGCTCAACACACTCAGTGAGGCGGAGCTTGATACTATGATGCCTTCAGCTATAACTTTGATTCGTCATAAGGCTTTTGGTTTAGTACATATGACCAAGAACATTATGGAATAAATTATAGATTTTCATTAAACACTTTGATTCAATCCACCTATGGCTATAACAACAATAGTGGTTTTTGAAAATCTAATGTTAGGATGATTGTTCGAGAGTGTGATGAATATAATCATCACGTCTATTTGTACAATACTATGTAATCAACTCAAATTCCATGTGAAAAGTACATAACTATATATAAAATGTAGATCATGAAAGATTGAAATAAAATAAATGAATTGCTTTTACAGATCATTTACATTTTTTTGTGGAAGTTTTTGATATTTTTTTGCAGTTTTTACTCTTTTTTAATTTTTTTTTAAAAGGGGTCATGATCGGGTTGTGATACGGTCGAACTAGGTCAGTCCTAATAACATGGTCACCTAGGCTAGACCGACCAGGTCATCACCCACAACCCATTTAATTTTGGTTAACTATGGAGAGTAGGTAACATGAAGGGAGGTAAAAATACACTCAAAAATTAGTAGAGAGAGGACGAGGCACTCAGGTCCTAAGAAACATATTTACATAATTTAACTTTCATCACATGATAATTACCTTAAATTTGTGGTCACCATTCATCCACACTATTAAACATCACGTATAATTAATTAGTATGATTAAGTGATAATTATATAATATATCATTTATATCATAAAATTATAAGTTTTAATTTTTAAAATTCTTAACTTCATTATTGTTATAGTTTTCGTAAATTAATTAATATGAAAGGAGCGTATAAAAAAGTGTATTAAGTAGGTAATAATAAACAATTTAGGGCTATTCATGCATTCAAAAAATTGTAGTGTCCTTAATATTTTAATCATCATTATGCAAAATTATATTTTACATAATTAATTTAGACATTAATTTTAATAGTTTTTATTTGAAGTTAATTTGAAAACCAAACTATGAATGATTTATTGACTTATAAATATTAAAATTATCTAACAAACTATTAAACACTTCAATAATCTATTAATTTTTTTAAAAATTTTTTTCTTAAATGTTTAAAGTTTATTGGTATTTTTTCTAATTTTAATTGATTTTTAACTTATTTAAAAATAAAATAAAAAATAGAAATGTTATCTAGATTTTTATTGATCTCATGCGGATCTGTATGATAGGGCTGGTTAAATCAGCTTGGTTCAGTCTATTTTTTCAATTGACTTATGATCCATGTGCCTTTCTGATATATCTGTAAAGGTGTTTTTCTTTGCCCGAAACATCCACAGGGGATCTTATTCGCCACCGTGAGAAACTGCCCCTTCGCCACCTCACCCGAAAAAATTGTTCTCTCGACAATGCCATTCAAACCCCGCTTCGTTCCCAATGTCCTCAATATTTAGTAAGCCTAAATAAAGTAGGTGAAACCCAAGTTCCATCATGGAAAATGTCGCCGCCGCCATGGTGGAACCCTTATCCACAACTACAATTGTCGGAATACGGGGATCCACACCGCCATGCCTTAAAATGTCGCCGCCATTGGAAAACAAGCCAAAACCACCTCCTCCCCTAGCCTCAAATGCTGAAAAACATAAAAACAAATAGGAAATCAAATATCGTACCTAGGTAAGTCTTTCAAAGGTTTTATATGCCTCCAAAGATGAAAGAAACTGGACTTTACAAAATTTGCTAATTGACGCAAAATAGATTGAAATGCTATCTTTAAGATGTCATATCAAACATTAGTGATCCAAACTTTGAACGGAGGGTGGCATTGGAAAGCCTTAAGTCACAAGAATCATCCTAGAGCAACCAATTACTAAAACACATCCTATATGCTTCTTGGTAACTCCAAGAAAACACAGGTTCATACAATTTCATGAACATGAAATCACAAAATGACGTCAAAACAATGTTGGTTTTGATCGAGATTTCAACTTGACTTTGATACCACTGTAAAGAATCTATCTAGGTGTAGTGGAAGTGACGATTTCTCAGATTTCAATGTTGCTGTCTTGATTGGAACCCAATAACATAACCAAAAATATGATTCGAACAAAATCGAATATACCTTCGTGAAATTCAACTAATCCCTCTAGACCAGAGAAGAATAAGTATATATATACTCTCTGAGCTATCCAAGTGCATAGCCTTTAGTGGTATTCACATGAACTTCCTCAATAGACAAGTTCTCCTGCACATTTGACTTTTTGATCTATCCCAAATAGAGCTCCACCATATATCATCGACCTTCAGAGTGGGAGAAGATGTCGGAGAAGGTTGGCCCAAAAATTGGCACTCTTAGCTTGAGAGGGTTTGGCTAAATTTACTGTTATTTATAAAAATTATAATTTTTTTACAAAAACTCACTTTTCTATAAATTATGTCTATGTCCTCGTACCAACAGATTAATTCTATTATGTATCGCCAACTATTCTTATTAACCCATTTTTTGTCTAATTAAAAAATAAATTAGTTTTAAATTAAATTTATTATCTGATAACAAATTTAACAATCTTTCGATCATATAAGATATAAGTCACATCTAATAATCTTAAATGATCTTGGGGATGATCTCATCTCTATTAAGTATTTTCATCATCAGTTATCGCATAGATATAAATTATTATCCATTCAATGCCCTGGTCAAATGAGTGGACAAAACCGATTGTTAACCCCTTGGTATATTGACACTTCGTGATCATGTACTTGAAATTGGATCAATTAAAATTTTTTTTTTCAAGTATCCTCACTATATTGGTATGGGATTTAAACACTATTTCATAAGACATTCTATCTCATTTATCGAGAGGAATGATCTTTCATTGTCTGCTCAATTGTCTAAATTAAATTTCTTTTGTATCCGATCCATTAATTGTATTAGATCATTGTATCGTTTTTCCATAAGTCAATATCCAATACGCAAAGTACGCCATGTAAAATTTCTTTGACAACTCAAATCAAAAGTCCAACCGTATAACTGATCTTGATTGAAAATTAGATAAAATATCATTCAGAATTTCTAATTGAATCAATCAAGTGAATTCATTTCACTAATGACTTCTTGTATATATATTTCAGTATCTTCACACTAATGACTAATAAAATTACTCATTCTTATCTTATGAGAAGATAACACACTCTAAGATATCTAGAGTTTTAATATCTCGTCTTACGAATTCTATGATTAAGAACAATTGGATCACATCTCTCTAGATAATTGATCTCATTATCATAATTTCATCATGATTCAGTCATCATTACTTGTAATCAAAGACTTCATTATGATATGCATATTTAATCAATGTAAGTAATGAAGATATGCTAATTTAGTTGTTTGAGATATTTTAAGAAATATATAATCATATCAATTATGATTGTCTTATCAGGTATATATTTTTATGAGTAACTAGAAGGATACCTAATAGTTTAAATAGCTTAAAGGATCATGTATAGTAATGATGCTTCTGGGAATATGTGCTAGTAACAAAAAACAAAAATGGGATGAGACAATGTTTTTGAAAAGATTTATGAGAAACTTTAAGCCAAGAAAAGTTAAAATTTGGCAATGATGTGAGGGACGAGCTGCAGAATCTTAAAGTTGTGTTGAAGATATTGGTAGAAATATTTTAGTGAATGATGATGACATCAGTGAAAAATGGATAAGTTAGTTTAACATTTATTTTTAACTATAGTTGTATTGAAAACATAGTTGGCACAAATGTATATATATATGAGTATAATCTAATCTCAGCCAGGCTAAGTTAGCGTAACTGGATCATCCAGGATCAGCCAATCATGTCCTGGGACCAGCCGACTCTGGCTTTTTTTTGTTGTTGTTGATCCTGGTCGATCCTGGCAGATTTCAACGGGAATAAGCCAAGATTTGGTTCTACAAGACAAAATTGAGAATGGTTGTGGCTGCTTCCGATAAAGATCTGCCAATTCCATCACAACCGATGTCTATGGGATTGGTTTTATACTGGATGATGATTGTTACCTTCTTTAGTTTCTGCCATGAAAAACTGGTGAAACACTTAAAAGGATTCTTCTTTTCAAGATTGTCTCTTCAGATAGACTGAAGGTTGCAGAAGCCTATCTTTTTTTATTCATTCATGCTGATTATTCTTAGAGCCACTTCCCATCGGCAATATGGGAGCAGCAGCAGCAGCAGCAGTCCCCCATCATTGTAGACTGCGCTAATTTGCATTTTCTTCCTGTTGTTACTGCACTTTTTCCTATTCTTTTTTTTTTGTGGAGCATGCAATGATGAATGATGTATTGGATGAAGATTTGGATACCTCACTAGCTTCTTATCCAATGTCTTTATTGGTGTGCATTTGTTTTTTCTACGTCACTTTTCTCTTAACATGATTTTAATATCACTAGGGAATTCTCGAACCTGCATTTGCCCAACGTCGCTCTCCCTCCATTCCATGTCCCTGCGTGAGTATTCCTGCAGCATATAGAAGACCACCCTCTCCACGAACACACAATGGGCTCCAGCTATCTGTGGGAAAAACACTAAGAGGAACATGCACATCTGCTATTACAGTGCTTGAGATGATCAAGGATGTTGAAACTGCAATATCTAGTCGTAAAGGTCGCACAGGCACTGCAGCCGGCGATATTGCTTTCCCAAAAGGGAAAGAGAACCTGGCATCAGTCCTGAAGCGCTACAAGCGTCGCCTCTCAAACAAGTCACCTGTAAATTGCGAAGCGGGCTCGTTCTCCCGCAAGGTTCCTTTGCCGCCCTCTCTAGCTTAGTCATAGGCTTAAGGAAACAAGAAGGCATCAAGCTTTTGTCTTGTTCTGTGATTGGTACGTGTTTTTATCGCAGATGGATAGTTTAGTGTAAGCTCGCACCACTCTATCTTGAAGCGGTTCTCTTTGTTTTTTTTTTCCCCATCCTGATCTACCATGTATTAACCGGATTCTAAGCAATTTATTAATAGTAAGGATGGAGGTACCCCCCCCCTTCAGACATTCATCCTGCGTTTTGTCTAGTAATAGGATTCTAAATGTGTTACTTTGATCCAACCCCGTTTCTCTTTTGTTGCCTTCACTGATTGAGAAGTGACGAAAAACCAAGTTGTAGCGTGGGTTCCCTATATTAGGGGAATGAAGAGATGTGCAGAAAATGGTTCGATGCTGGTATTGTGTTTAAGTGGGGAGTCGTATTTTTAATATTTTCTTAGGATGCGTGTTGTATACGCACTCGTGATACGTTCTGGAGGAGAATGTCATGTTAATTACTAGTTGAAATGTGTTTTTACTTGGTCGAGCGTAGGACTGCAAACTGGCAGGGTCTCTAGCGGATTTGTTTGCTTTCGATTTTAACAAGGGTTAACCCATTCAGAGTTTGATTTTGATTTATGATTAAAATGATTCGATAATTTTATTTTTTATTTATATTAATTTTAAAAAATAAGTTAGTAAAAATTATAATATTACTAAAACAAATTAGTATTTTTAAAATTTTAAATTTATTTTTTATTATTTATATATTGTAACTTTAACTGTCTATGTATTGTTGTTATTACATTTAATTATAAATATATATGTTTTTATTGAAATCCAAAAATAGACATATAAATGATTATTTTTTTATTATGACAGATTATTAAAAATTTTAAACAGGTTTTGCTTTTTTTTAATTCTTAGTAAACCAAATCGAATTTTAAAATCCCGAATTCCCTTGTTTGCCCCTAGTCGGCCAAATTCACTTTCATGTACCGGGACTAGCTCCCTTGGAAAGACTTGTGATGGGTTTCATCTGTTTACTTTTTTTCGTAGTGTTTATTTCTTTGTATCTTTCCACCTTGGTTGTCACATATATGGGTAATTTATCTGTTCAGCCAATGGGTCCTTCTGTCCGGCCTTCGTCGTTTTACCCCGGCATGGCGTCTTGCTCCTGGCAACCCTCTGCCTTGCTGGTGCGTGCAAATGGGATCTCGTTATTGAACTCCTGCGGTGGGTGAGGTCTTTTTAGCAAACCTTCTATGTTTTAGTTACACTTGTACGTCAAATGCATGTCTTAATTTTAGTTTGTTAATCACATACATCTTGTTCTTTTTTTTAACTTCTGAACCAGATAGAAATGATCTAGCCTATGCATGGAAAGTAAGATGGAATATAAAAGGTCTTATGACTTGACTCTACAGGACAATTTGAAATATCAGTAAACATGCCATTTTGCTTGGAGTAAGGTACTTATTCGGACAATACCATTTCATGTTCATGTGTATGAATGAGTTGATTTATGCTCGAGCAAACTACTGTGGGAATTACTCATTTGCTTGAATTCGCGTCTAAACAGTTTAGGGGTTTCTACAAGCTGGCTAATCATGCTGTCTTGGTTCTTGTCTTTAGCTAATACATGTCTAATACATTTGGTACGTGTCACATTTCGTTTACAGTGAATCAGACCTCAATTCGATAACGTGTCTGCTAAGGATCTTGGATCAGAAGCTGGATTGATCTGCTCGACCAATCCAAATCCCATTCTTAAAAAAGTACTTATGTGAAAAAACTTAAAAAAACATTACCAAAATATAAAAAGATCATATCATTAAACAAAAATAACAGTATAAAAGTTACATTTTGATCTTTTATAGATAATGTGTCTTTAATATCTCTATCCAATAAAGACTTCAGGACTTCAGGTGAACGATACTTTATAGTTGTGTTATACCATAATGAGAAGTTTAAAAGTGATGAATGTAGATAATTGTTTTGTGCACAACGAAGTTTTAATTCCTTAATTTCATAATTGTTTCGATTGAAACCAATGTTACAATAATCAGAAACAATGAAATATATTTAAAAAATTCAACAAATCTTTCAAAACTGGAGATGGTCAATTGTAAGATAACTTAAGCTTGCCAAGTTTTCTAAGCACACAAATTATAACAATATCCATGTGAACATTCAAAAATTATCTTAATCAGAGTTTCAACATATGCCCGTGACCACCAGAGTGAGAGTAGATGCTAGAGAGTTGTAGTCGTAGCTAAGAACTTTTGGCCTAGCAAGGTTTAGCTCCATTGCAATTATTTATAGAAATTATAATTTTGTATAAAAATTAAATTTTTTATAAATTACACCTATGTCACTTGTACAAAAAAATAAGTTTTATTGTGTGTCGCATTTGACTTAATATCCTATTTGAATTGAGACCTATTAAAAGAACTCCTTTTAAAATTAAATTACTACATAGATATAAAGTTTTATCTATCTAATGTTCTAGTTGAATAAGGAAACTTCTTAATATCTCAATACTTTGAGATTGTGTAGTTGAAATTAGATCAATCCAAAAGTTTAATTTTCAATTATCTTCTTACTATGGCTAGAGATTTGTATTATCTTTTATTATATTCTCTCTCATCTTTCCAAGAGTAAATGACCTCCTATTAGTCGCTCAATTGCCTTTATCGTGTTTTCCCTATATCTAATTTATTGACTGCACTAGACTATCGTATTGATGATTCATAAGTCAAAAGTTAAAACATAGGATATATCATATATCACATCTTTAACGACTCAGGTAAAATATGTAACTGTACAATAGTGACAATAGAAAATATTAGTTAACAATTAAGTAAAAATGTAAAATAACATTCATAATTTCTAAGTCAGAACAATTCATTTAACTCATTTATCAAATAAGCACTTGTATATATATAACAATATCCCCACACTAATAATCATTGGATCAACTATCCTCATTTTATAAGAAAATATCATATACACTAACATATCTAAATCATTAATGTTCCATCTCAACAATCTTATAAATATAAATATTTAGATCACATATTTTTAAATAATTGATCACATTATCTAGAGGCACGCATTTGGATGGCTTGTGGAGCATAAATTATTATACACTCAATCTTATTTAATAAAAAATTATTAAAATCTTGTAAAAGTAAATATTAACTTGTAGCGATCTAGTTTTATTTTGATGATCATTTGGTCTAAACAATGACAATACGAATGTAAGAACTAACCTTTGAAACTTCCTCTATGCCTATATGAATTGTTTATAGTGATGTTTCATCTTGGTCATTTTTCTTGAGCAAAATAAAAATGCATCATTATGCAATTTTTTGTATTCAGATTTTGGAACAAGACTTCTTTTAATTAAATAGTATTTTCAAAATCTCTGCATGTTCATCTCGCATCCGAGGTTTGACTACTAAATCATCCACATACACCTTCACAAATTTATGCTTCCTATAAAAAAAGATTGCCATCATAGCCCTTTGATAGGTTCCTCCTACTTTCTTTAATTTAAATAGCATAATAACATAGCAATACATTCCTTAAGGTGTAGTGAATGATGTCATTTTTTAATCTTCCTCTGTCAACCAAATTTGATTATACCTTGAACATTCATCGATGAAGGAGAGGGTTTCATATCCAATTGTATTATCAAGCAATACATCAATATGAGAAAGGGGGAATTCATCTTTTAGGTAAGCTCTTTTGTTTGTTCACCCACTATGGCTGATGGCTTTTCAAATTTTTTAAAATCTGATGCATATATGTTAGCCATATCCTTTTCTTCATCCTCAAAATCATGATCTTTTCTGGACACAATCCCATAAACCTCTCAAGATTGGTCAATATTACCTTTATCCTCATATTAACTTTCTTCTATTTGGATGGCATTTTCTAGAGAATATGGCTGCTTGGTACATTTTGCACTTTTATTGGCTAGCTAATGTAGATAATGCTTTCAAGAATCTTCTTCTTATGGGAAAATAAGAGGACAATGTAGAAAATCTAGAACTAGAAGGAGTGCATACATAAGGGGGGGGACAAAGCAAATCATTCAAGGTCATAGATCTAGTGGTCAAAGGGCCTTTCAGGGATAGTAGGAATGCTTCTTCAATTGAGAAGTGAGTTGTGAAAATGACATTTTTTAAAAAAAATTATCGACCATTGACACAAAAGGGGCTGCGATGGTCAGATTAGTACAGAGGGATAAGAAAGTCAAGATCTCAGATAAATCTTGAGATAGGCTAGTGGGCCCATGACTGATTATGGATGGGCCAGCTGGCCCACTAGACTCTAGAGACAATGAGTTTGTAAGAGAACAAGGTGGGCAATTGGGCCCAATCTGAGGATCAATGGAGATTGGGGGAACTGCCAATGAGGCAAAGGCCTTATAATGGCTTGATGAAGAGGGCTCATAGGCATGTTGGTGATGGTGGTAGAAAAGAGGCACTCGGGCCTAAAGATTACTGAACTTAAAGGAGGGCACGTGAGCATGACAGGAATTATAAAGGGGCTCTCGGGCCCAACAATAGATGAGGTCAAAGGAGGGTGCATGGGCCCAATAGTAGTTAGGATTGAAGGTGGGTGCATAGGCCTAGAAGCATATGAAATTAAAAGAGGGCGCATGTCACCTTGACGACTATGCATATTACTAAGAGGGATATGGGATGATCCAACCATCATATGGAACATCATTCGATACTCAATATAGTCCACGTAATATAGCTACGGTGGATCCTTTAGATCTTATCCTATGATGATTATATGAGATAGTGATAAATATAATCAGTATGCATACAAGTTTAATGAATTGTATTTTTCTCAAATATCATGGAGAGAGTATATACAATATATAGAGCAACAAAACAATGTAACATTTTGAGTGAAAGTTAAATGAAACAATTTTCTAGTCATATTCCTCAATTGTTTATAATTTTTAGATTTTTCCTATTTTTTCTATTTTTCATGAATTTTTTATAATTTTTAACATTTATTTTAAAAATATAAATTTGATTCCGTGACCCAGTTCGATTGGGTTGAATTTGGGGCCGACCGACCCTGGGCCAACCCCTAACCTAGCTTTCCTTGATTAGAGGGTTTGACTTCTTTTGAAATGCCACAAAAATTCAAATTCTCTAGCAACATGATGTTTAGGGATGCACTGTATCCATTAAAAAAGTTCTAATTGCTACTCCTCTAATGTTGGTGGTTAAGCACAATACAATTTTCTTATGTCCGGAGTTACTAATTCCTCATTGGTGAATGTGAGAGTGGGATGCTCACTTCTTGGTGCTAAGACAATTGTGATTCCTTTTGGTGGGAGGCTCTCATTGACCATGATCTGTTGTAGATATTGATGTAAGACATCTTAGTGCACCTTGGATCTTTTGATCAATTCAGTGATGGAGATCCTAGCTAGGGTTTTTGTCCAAATATTCAATAGATCATATGATATTCCTGGTGCTGACTCCTCAACTAGATCTTCTTCCATCTCTTGTGGCACTAATATAGCTTATGTTGCTCTAGCTTAGGGGAATAGGTGTCGGAACATACGCTCTCTTCTTAGTATCATGTCAAGTTCGGGGGTAGGGCGATGGAGTGGACTTGTGATTAAATTTGGTTGTGAGGAAGTAGGGGTTGTTGGTGTTGTCTATGGTGGGTTGGTTTGAAAGAGGACAAGTGGTCATGGGTTGGTAATAGTAGGTTGTGGGGTTAGGACCCTTTGTGGTGTGATGATGATGGGAGGCAAAGATATGAGAAGGTGTGGTGCTGGTCAGATGATGGGCCCAAGGGGAGGTTAGGTGGGGTGAATGATGGAGTGTCCAGTTGGATTATGGTCCTCCTAGGGCTGAGTGTGAAGTGGAAGGTCTTATGATAGGTAAAAGGTTATGAATACTTGAAATAGCTCATGGTATGGTGAGGATGATTATGTTGTTGTTAGGGCCAGGGTGGTTTACTTGGAATGTGGTGGTGAGATTCTCAACTTGCCAATTCTACTCCTAGTCTTGAGTGTTCTCTGAAAGGGTCGTAATGTGATTCTATGTTGTTGTCATTCTATGAGAGTTGATTTAGTAATAGGTTATTGCTGAGGAGTTTTCTTACTATAGATCTTTTAGAGATTGTGGGAGCACGTGCATGAATTGATGGTGAGTTCTGTACTATCCCTAGACCAGGATTTTGTTATTGTTGCTATTGTAATTGTTGTATTCTCTGTTATTGTCATGGTTGAGGATGTAGTGACTGTATGTATTCTCCCATATGTGCTCAATCTATATTGCCCTAATCTTGGAGGTCATATATGTAATCTTTGAAGTAGAAACAATTATCTACTGTATGGCATGGATACCTATGGCATATGCAATATTAATCAATGCTCATTGTGCTTGTCCAGACTATATTTTCTTTTAGAAGCACTATTTGATGAGCAGCCATCAAAGAATTGATGATGTCAATAAGGTAATAGGGTAAGGGTGGATAATGGTCTCTTTTTTCCCTACTTTTCTTTGTGCATAGGTAGAGGCAGTGCTTGATTGTAGTTGGCTAATTGCCTAGGCTATTGGAATTGTTATGTTAGATTTGGAGCTGACGAGGATAAGGAGGTAATTGATGCCTTTGAAACTATTGGAGCTATTAAGGATGGGGTTGGAAACTTTGTCTATTGTGATTTGGTTGGACATTCTTAAATTAAGGTAGGCAGTTGTAGGTTGGATTCCCTACCAAACTCATATTTTTGTTGTTTACTATCCCCTCGGTTACCAGACCAATGATAGTGTAGGTGGCTTTTGGGACCTTGGGCCATAGAGGTTCATTAAAGGTATATCTTTAAGTTGGGTCTGGATGTAACGTGCTCTTTAATGTAGCTTAGCAATAGTGTTTGGGTGGTGCATGATAAGGATATTTCTCAAAGCCAATGTGGTATTGGCAATGAGCATTTTGACTTGCTCGACTTCTAAGGCTAGATTGGTCAATCTTTCTACCATGCTTTTTCACCCTATTAGCATATCTCACAAATTCTTCTTCATTTTTCATTCTTTCTGTCTAAATATTTGTAATTAAGTAGCATAGGCCCATCTTGTCTTTGTACCTTTGCAAAAATTTAAACTTGACCACATAAAAGTTATCAGCCTCATATGGGTCAAGTGAATAGAATTGTTCAAGGGTGAACCCCTCTAATGATCTTCTAGAAAGATATGCTAGGGCCCAATGATCATCATGTGAGAATGAGGATTCATATAAGAAACCTTGACATGTAAGGATTTCTAATACCATTATAGCAGCTATAGGCTAACAATTCATATGGAGGGAGAAGAAAATTCAGAAGAGGAGGGAGAGAGACTTCTGGAGCCACCTAGGTGTCAATCATGCGGCAGAACTCTTTGCATTGCTCCTTGAGTTTGTTGAATGCCACTGGATCGAAGTCAACTCCTAAATAATTGGAGAAGGAGGGTGAGTTTGCACTTGGTGCATTAGTATTTGATTTGGATAGGTAGAGGTGGTCAGAGGGGGAGGGTGTGTAGAAGGATACACCATAGGAGGAAGTAGATGTTTGGAAGAATAAATTGGAGGTACTAGAGGGCCCAACAACATTGGGGTCAGGGTGGTTGAGATTTTCCACTGACAATGAGGGATTGGGGATTGTGGGCCTATTATGACAGTGATCATGTGGTGCCACATCGGGATGGCAAGCCACAGACCGGGGGGTTGAGAAATGAGGACCACCTTTCAAGGGAGTGTAGTCACTAGGATATTTCCCTTAAGGGAAATTTGGAGAGCTTGGAGGAGCTAATCAGGGTTGGCTTGAGATAAAGCCTCTTAAAGAAAAGGATGATTGGGGGTTGGAGAAATTCGGAGGGCCTCGCACGGGGCCTCAAGATCATTGACAACATAAACATGGTCAGGTGTAGCCTTAGATCAACTCGGTTGAGCTCCATGCAGGTCATAATGCGCTTGGTCGTAATCTCAGGCTCATAGTAATCTACCATGATAACACATATAGACCTTAGTGACATATGCATAAAAGAGATGGTTAAAAGAAATAAAACTTCTTTTTTGTGTTTTGTTTTGTTTTTTGGTTTTAAAGAATATGTATTACCTAAATCAAAGTTTTCATTATTTTTTGTGAATTTGTTTTTAAGGGTTCTCTTCTTTTGGTTGTTGTGAACAAAGAAGTGTTACCTCAAGTAAAAAATTATTTTGATTTTTTTGGCCTCTTGTAAAAATATATTTTTTTGAATTTTTAAATTTTGAGCACAAGCAAGTTAAAAGCAAAAATTGGAAGGATTAATGCATTTTTTTGTTTAAACCTTAAATTAATGAGTTTTATGAGAATATTGTCTACATCAAGATGGGTTGAAGTTTTTTCACACAAACAAGTAATAGGCACTCTAAGTTTTGGGATAATTCGTACAACCAGCTCGATTGGGTAAAAAGGAATCTTTTATGTCTAGGGATGTACGAAGATTTTAATGAAAACAACCTAGTCTATCCAAGAGGGAATCCTCAGATGAGGAGTTTGTAACCACCAATAGGGGTGTTTGGAGGTGAGTGGCTTTGGAAGGAGAGTGAGCCTCCTTCTTGGATGACCAACAAAGCTGGACAAGTTGATACCGTAATACAAACTAATGCAAGATAATGAGCAACGATTTAAGAAGAAAGGAATGCTAATTATGCAACACAACAAGGTAAGGCAACAATGGCGATGATGAAAAAGAGTAAACACTCAAATCATGGAAACAAGGTAGAAGCATGAGCTAACATGAAATGAGCATAAAATAATAAGGATGATGTAATCAAAACAAGTAAAGAGCAAGTTTGAGCATAAGACAAGAAAAATAACAAGTTCTGAAAATCTGAGCACCCAACAAATAGGGCACTAGGTACCCTATTGATGGGGCACTAGGTACACTACAGATGGGGCACTAGGAAGACAAGAAAGGTAATGCTTATAAAGAGAATTGAAAGGAAGGCCTTGTGGAGACCAAACTAAGAGTGCAATTTAAAAGACTAAAATAAAGCATGCCACCAATGGGCAAGAGCAAGTGCAAAGGTAGAGAAACACTTCTTGGGGAATTAAATGGCAAGCAAAATAAAGGGATTGAAAGTGAGACAATGCTTAAAAGAAATGAGGTAAAACAGAAATGAAATTCGAGGCCTCATGAGGACTAGATTGAGAGAATGCTCTTAGTCTAAACTGAAATAAAGTTCAATAAGATATAAAGCTTGAAGAAAACAAATGGGCTCACATGGGAGCTAGTTAGGAGGTGAGTTCGTGGAGCTCAGATGGTGGCACCCCATCAGGAGGGTGCTTGGCATAGTGTTGGTGGGGCACTACCGAGAATAAAACTTAAACTTTTGGAGAGAAGGTGCCAAACGGAAATGGAAGGGAAACAAGCAAAGGACACAACAATTGTATATTAGATACAAAAAAATAAAGAAATAAGAACTGGAATGAGGGGGAATATTATAATTGGACATCAAGAGGGAAGGAACATTGAAGAGTTACTCAAGCATAAATTGTCCCACTGTGGTCGCCAAAGTTGTGAGCACATATTTTTTTTAAAAAGGAGATGTTTGTCGATTATTTGGTGCTCGAATGGAGATGCTCTTCCTATTCCTTCACTCTTTTTTTTATCTTCACACACTTTGATCCCTAGAAGTTAGGTTCATGGTATCACTCAGATACTGAAGAACCTCTTCAGGTCATGGGAGGGAGTAGGAGAATAGGGAGAAAATGAAATGAAAAGAAGAAATGAGAAGAAATGACATGGTGTAGAAACTGTGAAGTGTGTTATATTTGTGGTCACCAAAAGCTATGTTCTTCAAAAGAAAAGGGGAAACAAAAAAGTTTTATATGTGTGATTGTGTGTACTTTAGTGGAAAGATGTGCTTGATGTTGTGGGTTCCAACTTCATTTTCTTCAACCAATTAAGAAGAAGGAGCTTCAAGTAGCTTTTGTGTTCCCAAATGGGTCAATGTGAATGGAGTCCCACCTACCGGTTGCTCCTACGATGTCCAATTAAAACAATAAAATAGATGAAGACAACATTAGAACTATGGAGGGAGTGTAGTATCTAAGTAGTAAAAATCATAAAAATGACAAAGGAAAGAAACTGACTAGATTGAGACTAACTCTCAACCCCTTTTATAGAATGGAAACTTTATCTAGATGCTATACTGAACATAAATTATGCTATATGCATGAATGCACAAAATAAGATAAGTGGAGAATGAAATGGGATAAGATAGGTATTATGGCCCCTTGGCACCCTATATAGGGGGCACGTAGCACCCTATCGATGAGGCGCTAGGGCCTCCGAATTTGATGCCAGCTCTGGTTGTCTCTTTGTTTGACTCCGAGTGCTTTTGAAGGCTTGGTGAAGACTTGTGGGCTCCCTTGGGTTATCTAGACACCCAAGGGTCATGAAGATGATGGAATAATGAGAGGTTGGTATATTTGGTTGGTTGGAAAGAGGGGTTTGGAAAAATGATGATTTGGAGGGGAATGAGAGAGCTATGGTGAAGTTTTTGAGGGTGAGAGATAGTACTGGAGGTGTGTGGGATCTTAGGAACGTGTTAGTAGTAAAGATGAATGGATCTTCTAATCCTTGGGTCACTAAAATTTTCTTCTTTTATAACTAAAGGAGGGGTAAATCAAGATTTCAAACAAGTTTGTAGACTGGGCAAAGTGCCCCTTATAGGGGGTGCTAGGCACCCTATAAGTGGGGTGCCAGGCACTCCCTATAAGAGATGCTTGACACCTTCATTTATGATGTCGCATGAGAAATATGCTCTATTAGAAAAAAAGTGGGTATTAGGACCCAGTGCCCACTTAAGTAGGTTAATTGATTAGAGTGGCATAATTAATGCATGGGTGCACGTTTTTGACTTGGCTGTTTATGTGTCAAATCTATGGCTCAAGTCAAGTCAACTGGCAAGCACCCCTGTTGATAAGGTGCTTGGTGCCCTGTTGGTAGGGCGCTAGCCTCCAAAAGTCGTTCCTCGCAAAATTGTAGATTCAATTGGCGCAAAATAAAGTATTATCCATGGAATCATTAGTTTTAGTGCTCCACAATAACATATAATTACAAGATAACATTGCATGTATTCAAGTTAAAGTTTAGATATGGCCTTTTATTATAATTTGTACTCCCAATAATTTTCGATGAATTTTCACAACCCACATTAGGCAAAGGTGGGATATCACGATGAGATCATAGTGGAGATTAAGACCCTATTAAACTTATGGTGATGGCCTTGTGGGAAACACAAAAAGTCATCCCATATACTTAATAGGTATATAACTCTTGTCAGTTGTAACCCTTGCAACTCTTAGTCATATTCAGCTTCTAGAGTTATGATCTTATGAGAAACACAATAATTCAAATACTCTAGTTAGGTCAAATATGCTTCTTACATAATGGGAATGGATTTCTGAACATAACCCTTGTGGAAAACAAAACAAGGCCATGTCAATAGTTCACTCCAAGGTTCGATAAATGTATTCGCTATGATCATCAATCACTTGTTAAATGAGTCTTGTGAGAAACACAAGAAATCAATCCAATCGAAAATTAGCTCATCAAAACCATAACAACAAAAAGCTACGTGAGTCATTCTTAATGTCTCATGTTTATCAACCTAATTTAAATGAAGATAGGTTTTCGTTTAGTCTCATTCTACTTCTATATATGTCTTTGGAATATCATATATCTAATGTATAATTTGTAGCACACAACCATATATGCAAAATTCAATGGATGATCATAGACTTAATCATAATAATGCAACACTGGAGCCAAATCGGTGTGTACAAAGGAATCAACATCCAATGCTAGTGTAGATATATCTCTATTTCCTCAAGAACTCTTCTTTGAGTGGTCCCACTCTTCTCTTCCAAGATTATGTCATCTTGTCATTACAAGAGATTTAAGGATGCGTGACCCAAAAATGTACATCAATCAATTAAGAAATCTTGATTTTAACCAAGGAGAGTATATAACATGGAGGGAGTTAAAATATACAATCAGAATTGATAAAAGAGAGGATTAAACATGCATACCCTTATAATTACATGTCCAAATAATTAAACAACATCATAAGACATTCAATCTAAGTTCAAGATCTTCAAGCATTCACACCATCAATCATCACATGAATATAATACGAATACATAATATTTATATGATATAATATTTATACTACAAAATTATAACTTATATCTTTAGAAATTCTCAATTGTATGCATTTTGTAATTTTTTTGAAATAAATAACATGAAACAAACATATATAAATGTCATATGCTTCAATCATGCTAACATAAAAATATCTCAATTAATCATGTGTTCAAAAAATTGTACATAGGTCAAAATTAATGTCAAAACCACCATTCTATAAAATCATATCTTATGGAACTAATTTAGGCAATAATTTTATTAATTAAGTAATTAAAAAAAATTTAAAACTTAATTAAAAATAAATACGTGACAACAGGTCTAATAATCTATTAAATAATTTTGATACTTTTTTATTTGTATATAATTTTATGATACTTTTAAAAAAAATCTTTGATTTTAAACTATTTAAAATCATTATTTATATATAATATATATCAGTGATGCTACGCTACACAATGCATCCTGGCACATGCACGCATGCATCTATGTCAACTCAGGCACATTGACTCGGGACTAAGTTTTGGATCGTCTTCGGTAGTCCACTTTATTGGGTCCCCATGGACCTTATATTGCCTCTTTCTTCACCCAATAATGAGAGAAGAAACCTAAAACAGTAGAAGTTTTAAGACCCATCCAAAATTGGACTTTCTTGTTTGAAAAAAAACTAAAACAATAAAACATGGATCTTACGAGAATCTAAGGATTCTATTTTTTTGAAAAAAAAAATAGAAACAATGGATAGTATTCATGGAGGTTGCCACCACCAGAAAATGCCCAAACATGCAACCTCCTCCGTTGCTATACATTGGAAAAGTTAAGGGAATGATAGGAGATCAAAGTTCCTACATTTTCTATGCTATCAAATGGCATGTATGAAGTAAATCATAGATTTTTGGTTTGGCCTGATGATGCAAAAATAGGTAAAAACATCATTTTTCCCACTTCGATCTGATGATCCAAAATTCGAATGGAGAGAGGTGTTGAAATGCTATATGTCACAAGATTAATCCAAAGCCAACTAATCTGAAAAAACACATCACATATGAATTATGGTTGCCCTATCAAGATGGATGTTCGTACAACTTTAGGAATATAAAAAAACACATAAAATGGCGTCGAATTGACATTGATTTTAGACTGAGACTAAGTAGTGCAAGTAATGAAAATATTGCTATTTATATTGAATAAGATATTACAAGAAATATTTAATTATATCACGTACAATTGACTTGTAGAATATATATATTTTTATTACTCTAGACAACTAATCTAGAGTTGTACTCTAGGGGTGACAATGGGCCATACTTGGCATGGCTCGGAGTTAGCCCATTAAGATTCAGTCCAAAATATGTCAAACTGGCCCGGCTTGACAGGTAAAAATTGTTAACGTGCCGCCTTGTCCAAATTGTTTATCTCATAAATATATTATTATTAAATTTAATATATTTAATTATTTAAAATTACACTGTAAATCGAAAGTAACTTAAATTAAAAAAATATTTTTAAAGATTAAAAGTGATATTTTTAATTAAATTATATCATGAAGGTTGAAGCATGTTTGGCCACTTAGGACCATTTCGTTTTGACTGACGCCCAACTAAAGCCCTTTGTTGGACCGAAGATAGGTTTTGCACCCATAGTGTACTCACCTGTTTATGGTTCCCAAACTTATGGAGTACCATATTAGTTTATATAAAAAACATTAATAAAATATAAAATTTTTAAGGATAAAGAAAATAATGTCTATGAACCCGAGGAAGGAGGTATATACTATATAGAATAAGTCCCTAGGGAGCTTGCCAATAAGGTTGTCATTGAGATCCAAAAGTTGACGAGCCAAACATGACGTCTGAGTAGAAAATAAATAAAATCTACTTTGGCACCAATGAAGGTCCAATGTGCATTTAAAAGAAAGTCAGACTATCTCCTCAAGAATAAAAAATATTATTTTGATCATGAGAGAAATCAAGGACTCATTTGCTTGGTCGTACAAGGATATATCCGAGTTACAGCTAGTCTCGTGGAATAGGTTAATCGTGAAATGAGAGACAAAGCAGATCAAGTAAAAATTCAACAGATTTCACTTACAAAACGATATGAAGATAAAAGGAGAAGTAGATGATATTAAATAAAATTAAGTATTTTAGAGTTGTAACATATCTTAATTAAGTGACAAATATTATTCAAGTTGCTACACAAAAATGGAAACTCACAAATGCATATTGATTTTAAAGCTTAAGAAAGTATGTTCAAAAGTTGACTTTTCTCTTCCTAACATTGCTGTCTTGGTTAATAGCATGGCTGAATTCAAGTTATTATTTTTTACGGATATATTTTTTGGTTATAACCAAAGTAGATTAGCAAAGAAAAACTAAGAAAAGATTATGTGTAAAGTTCCTTGGGAAACTTATTACCGTGTGGTCATATCCATGGTTCATTGGGTCACTACCGATTACCGAAGCCCAACCCGGTCAATTTTCACCCCGACCAGCCTCACAACCCGATGCCTGCAACTGTCATCTAATCATTGCAAGCTGGCAAAGGACATATGACTGTTGCCAAGTGAGCCCCCCTCCCTTCCAACTCCTTGGGGCTTATTTAAGGGCCCCAAGGGGCTCATCCTCCTCATCTCACCTCCTCGTGCGATCATTCTTGTACTCTTCTCCTTATTTAATTATTTAATTATCATTACTTATTTCATTATTTCATTATTTAAAATTTAAAGTTTAGTTAATATGTTCATTATTTATTCAATTAGTTCATTACTTTATTGTAAACTTAATTAGTTCATTATTTAAAGATTTAAACTTCATTAAATTTTAGGTCTTAATTACATAATTATTTAGTTTAATTAAAGATGTCTTCTCTAAGTCACACAACCTAAAATTTTGATGTGACCCAAAATGATCTAGCTCGGGTATATTGCAACTTTCTCTCTATGGCAATGTAAATATTGTGACAAAATTATATTTGGTAGTATTTATTGAATAAAATTTCATCTTGGAGTGATAAAGGGCAATGTTGCACCTTACTCACTGACTCTATCAGAGATAAGAGCCCAATTTCATAGGAACCTACAAGCGATGGAACTAGAAAAGAAAAATTTTAAGGGCCATACGGAGACCATTCGGGAAGAACTCTCACAACAGGTGAAACATTTAATACATATTTATGGGATAGGACAAGATTGCCCATATATTCATCAAGACTAAGACTTTGACGATGGTATGTTTGTATTACTCATACCAATAGTTGATTACCTTCTTTAGTTATCATTATTTACTTAAATATTTGTTAAATAGATGACCTCTTTCGAGTAATGGAAGCAAGTCGAAGATCCTTCACTGATGAAGTCCTCTATTGACACACCGACCGAATGATGGGTCAAGGGCCAAGAAGTGAGAGTGGATTGGGAAGTGGAAAAGGATCCAACAACCAATAAGAGGATGAGATTCAATGACGACAACCTGGTAGTGTGTCTCGTGGATACAATTATCACCAGACTACGATAACATCAAACCACTATCACAACGACAATGAAGAACCTAAAGTTGTGTAAGAAGAAAATTGAATGAGCAATGTCAAGATGATTCTTCCACCATAGCATACCAGCAAACACCATGAAAGAACCATACTATGAGAACATGATTGACATAATCATAGACGTTGGGAGAGGAGTTCTCGGACCAAACCCAAAAGAGATATACAACATATATCTTCCTATGGAGGTGTAAGATATAAGGAAATATGTGAGCTCATTTGAAAGAATTTGAGACAAAAGAGATTGCACATTAATAACCGATGGATGAACTGGTAAAGATAGTTATTTGTAGTACTTTTTTAAATATTTTTATTAGTATACTTTTCTTAATGTGTTATTCTTAGCAGGTATAACTAGCAAGACGATGATCAATTTCTTAGTCTACTGTCAAGCAGGCACTGTCTTTTAGAAGTCGATCGATGCATCAGGATAGGTAAAAAAATGTTGAGTACCTTTTACATTTGATAGATGGAGTTATCCAAGAGATAGGAGATGATTGGGTTGTCTAAGTAGTCATTGACAATGTGGCCACATATAAATCGGCCAGATAGAAGCTAATGATGAAAAGACCTCGCCTATATTGGACACCCTATTCTACCCACTCCTTAGACTTGATATTGGAGGATATATGCAAGGTTCTCAAATAGATAGGGTAGTTAAGTTAGCCCAGTTTATTTTCTTGTTCATTTACAACCATAACTACATCTTTAACCTAATGTGGGAACATACCAAGGGCCAAGAGTTGCCACATGGTAATCTCACCAGGATTGGGTAGTTGGATGGCTAGTAACCCTTAGATAAGATGAAAGGAAGAAAAATAGAAGAGACAATAGAGAGTGGAAACTTTGGAAGATTGTAAAGAAGACTTAAACATAGTCCAACCTATAGTCAAGATGCTTAGGATAGTTGATGGAGATAGAAAAACAGGCATGTGCTACTTATACAATGTAATTGAGATAGCGAAGGAAGAAATTTTTAAGACGGTATACGACTTTGCCAAGTGGTGAGACATCATTGAACGTTGATATGAATGTACCTTACATCATGCAGTAGGTATATTTCTAGTTATCACTTACTTAATTTGTGTATATTTCACATACTTATAATTTTTTTACTAATATCATTTTCTTGTTAGGTTACTTTTTCAACCCACAATATTGCTATAGCCAACATTTCAAGGCAACGAACAAGCTGCTTGATGATGTCAAGTGAGTCATCCAATAGATGCTCGATGACGACAACCGGTCTATTATCGTGCTCAACAAGATGTATGATTATAGAATGCATGCATTTCACTTCAGAATAAGTAGAGTGGAATGAGTTATGATGCTACTAAGTCCGAATACATAATATTTACGTCTATTAGTTAGTTAATCAAACTACAAAAAAATTTATTTTAACACATTGATGTTATGCAGTTGATTGTGGATGGACCATGGTAAGGCACCAAGTTATGAAGACTTGGTGGATGTGACCATAAGGGTTCTAAGACAAACCACTTCGGCTTTGAGTTGTGATAGAAATTGGTCAACATTTAGCTTGATCCACATGAAGTAGAGGAACAAGTTGACATCACAAAGACTTGAAGACCTCATGTATTGTCACTACATCATGAGGCTAAAGTTGAAGAATTTGGAGAGAATGAAGCAAACTAGATAGAAGAAGAAAAGTGGATATCAAAAGCTTCGGGATGACAGACCAAGGAACCAACAATTAAAGAAGAGGCATCGACTTGCACCAAATATTTTGAGAAGAAGTATTTAGAAAATCAATAACAAGTTGAAGGAGTGCTTGACAATGTCCCTCTCACCGAAGAATTTTATATTCCTCCCTCTCTAGCAAAGTGACAGAGGACTGGAGAAGGATCTAGTCAAGATATGCAAAGTAGAGGTAAAGATAAATAAGTTTTGATTGATCCCCTTGACACTATAGATGCCGATACAATTGATGAGGAGAGAGAAGCCACACTAGAGTTGAACATCCGAGTCCAATATCAAACTTTGGAGGATTTTTCGTTGAAAAGTAGTAGTGATGATGGAGCAGGACATGAGGGAGGCACTTCACGCAAAGAAAGGTCCCTAAATGTAAGGATTGTTCTTACAATGACTAAGCGCTTCACCAGCGAAGAACAATACACCCATGCAACTCAAGACATGGATCATAGTGCAAAATCGCAAGGTGGAGGAGTTGAACACACCTGGCGGGCCGGAGGTCAGTACCACGATGCCTCCAATTATGTCTTTGATTCATCTTAATGCTCTTGGTTCCCTACCTATGATCAAAAGTATTATGGAATGAATTATGTTGATTCATCAAACACTTTGATCTAATCCATCTATGACTATGATAGTTACAGTAATTCTTGGGAATCTAATATTAGAATGATTCTCCGAGTGAGTGACTAATATAATTATAATGTATTTTTGTAGCATACTATGTACTTAACTCGAATGGAATGGGGAGTACATAAATTATATAAAAAGTAGATCATGTAGGATTGAAATAAAATGAACGAATTATTTTTTCAAATCATGTTACTTATTTTTCTCATTTTTTGTATTTGTATTTTTAACATTTTTTATTTTTTTTAAAAAATAAAAAAGCCAGGACTGGTTGCAACTCCTGACCTAGGTCACGACCTCCAACCCCACCTACCATGGTGTTATCATTTTAGTTATAGAATGTCAAACAAACTTATCAAGGAGTTATAATGGTGATTTTTCATAATATCATGTACACACGGAGCTTGTAGATGATATCATGGTGAAATCCAGAATCCGAGAAGTACATGCTAAACTTCTCACTAAACTCTGCAAAAATTGATAAAATTCAATCTAAAATGAGCCCAAAATAATGCATATTTGGAGTCTTATCTAAAAAACTTCTTCTCCATGGTTAGCTAGAGGCATACATATTCATCTAAACAAGGTGAAAGTAATAGAGGAAATGTCTTCTCCAAAAAATATCTCAAAACTTAAGAAACTCGTCAAAAGATTACAGTTCATTAAAATGTTTATCTCACAAAACTTGCAATGAGATCACCTATTCTGTTAAATATTGAAAAAGAGATCATTTTGAATAGATACTGAAGTCAAAAGATTTTTGAAGAATTAAAAGAATACCTTTCAAGCCTATCCGTTCTATGACATCCTATGAAAAACTGACAATAATTATTGTGTTTCTCACTCCTATGAAAAATTGACTGCTATTATTGCATTTCTCAATGACCGAAGAGATGGTTGGCACCAGCTTGGCTAAACATTATAAAGAATACATCAAAAAAGTTACGCCCACAATCCCCAATTTTAAAACATACGAACCAATTATGTTACTTCCCTCACATTGTTATCATTTCCTCTAAGAAATTCGAAAGTAGAACATTCAATTGAAGATCCTTCGATAAAAATTCAAAAACAAACATTCATTATTCACCGTAAAGCAAAGATGACTACTACCACAGCTTTCTATTTACACTTACGATTAAATTGCAAATAATATAATACCATCCCAATTGATGCTACCATACATTGAAATTGAGTGGCATGGAAAAATTATCATAAGAAACAAGGGTCTAATTATGATTCTTTTGTCGACATAAGCAAATTAAGGCTCATTCTGGAACGGATTCGGCCCCCACACCATGGCTTGCCTCAACATGTTCTAACCCTGGACCCTCTCTTTGTCGGCGAATGACGACGATATAGTTCCCTTGCAACTCTGCCGAGCATAAAGCCTGCCGACCCAGTGCACTCATAAATTAGGCATCCCCACCCGATGTGCAACTCCGCAAGAAATGCAAGGTAACAACGGAGGTTTAAAAAAAGAGAAAGAAACGAGTAAAGGATATAAAAGAACAAGCATAAGTGTTAAGAGAGGAGACAGAACCCCGGATACTCTTGTTCATTCGGACTCGATTAGATTTTTCCTAGCAAAAAAAAAACCACCCGGGCAATCCTAATCAGAGAACGCCATGTAAACGTAAGTATAACCATGTATTCAGCACAAGGAATAACGTCTCCATCCATTTTGATTCCGGTATATGCGGGATGTTGAATCGCCTTGATGAAAATAACTGCAAAAGCGCATAAAAACGAAAATTCGATTGCTTGGTAGTCAATATATGAAATTCGCAAGTACACCAAGAGTAAATGGTCGCGTAAGACCATCTTTACGGAGCTATATTTTAAGTTAAAGCAGAAAAATAATAACAAAGAATGCACGGGTAATTAATAAGAATTAATGTTGTTCGACGGGGGGTAAACTCAAGCAACTTCATCTAGGCGGAAAATTTTGTTATACACAAGCCCACAAGCCCAACAGGAATGATGACTGGTAAAGGATGGCAATGCACAATAGTTATAAAGGATACTACTACAAGCAGTTAGTGCAGTCTTGTCAATTCTTCGACCCTTTTACAGAGCTCCTCTACTGAGACCACCATTGCTTTTGAGATTTCTTCCATCCGGCTCCTGCTAAGGTCAAGAAATGACTCGATCAGATCCCCATCAAGAAAATTCCGTGCTTCTGATGTCTTCTTCTCATTATTGAAAGATCTCCATTGCTCATGACTCAGACCGCCCACACCCTTAATGACTTTAACTAGATTTGCCTGGAGCTTCTCCAAGAAAAGGTATTGATCATGAGGAAGGGAAGCGATGACACCAATGACACCATTGACGGTGCCAAAAATAACTGTAGGGATGTGGCCAGCCTCAGAGTCCGGTAGGCGCATAACTAGAGACCCATGACGAAAACGGTTGACAAACTCGCCAAGGTGGTATTCTCCAACAACCTCAAGTCGACCCCTCTCCTCGTCAGTAGCTGCATCACTGTTTTTGCGAACTGTGAAGAGGTTGAAATTGTTTTCTGCACCAAGGTATATATCATCATCTAGGACCACCAAAGCCGTCATCCAGTTGGCATTATAGTCGCGTGCTCGCTCTTCAATTGCTCCCTCCTCGTTCTAGGAGAAAGGAATAGATTCAGACATTAGGGAGACATTGCGACAAAAAAGTATAATACTACAGACTAGAAAATGGATTGCATGATTGAGCATAGAAACAATAGGACAATTTCATCCAATTAATAGCCAAGGAAAGCAAAAGCTTCAAGTGAAAAGGGAAAATTATATGAACCTTGTAGGAACATAACATGGTTTCTTCACCCTTCTCAACTAATATAGCTAATTTATGATCGGCTTCCAGACATGATAGGCGGGAAACAGGAAGGCACAGAGAACCACTGAAATTAATGGGAAAAGTAACTGAATACCAGTGCTTGAAAGTTGAAACTTTGATCAAAATTATCTGGATTGGGAGTTCAAGAAAGCTTCTATAGATATTGGGATAGTTTAAACAAATTAGATGTCTCAATATCACCTTCCTAGCACGCAGGTAAAACTGCTGCATGTTAACTGAAGGGTAGATAAGAAAGATTATACTATAATTTTGACCGAACACTGTAAACTGTAAAGAGAGCATGGAGACGTCAAGCTAAAAGGATGCCAGAATATCATACATGGTACATTTGCTGGTACGGCACAAGATCAAACAACAGACATGAGCCAGGGCAACAGATTTGCACTAATGATCAAATGATCTTTTCATGCCAACCCATATTCCAGACATCAATGTGCAGATAATTGTCCGCATTACAGTGGTAGAATTAGGATGGAAAGAAAAGTACAGTAAGATACATGGAAAAACTATCTTGAAGATATCACTGAATTAAATGCATACCTTGTACAACAGTAAAGAGATAGACTTCATCAGGTCACCAACCACGATAAAATCACCTCGGGTTTGAACATATAGTGCAAGAATATGTCCATGATGTCCACATTCAGATTGGAGTTCACGTGAACCATCGTCCCGAAGCATCCACTTATAAAGTTGAATCTTCTGGTTGATGGCAGCTAACAATTTCCCATTGAACGCATTTAGTGAGTATACAGCACCTTTAGTTTCCTTTTCTGCAATTAGCTGTAGCTTCCCATCTTCAACAACAAAAATTAGAATTCGACCCTATCAAAAGAAGGAAACATCACATGTAAAGACAAAATGAGAAAGGCTAATTGGCAACACAAGCGATAATTAATTTTCAGCTGCCCAAGTCATTTGACAAAATGAAAAGTAAAAGGAATACAATGTCAGGATGAAAAGGTACACAATAAAGAGTAAAATGTGAATGAGTGACAAGAAAAAAGAAAATCTTAGAGCTTGTTTACCAATACCGAGCTGGATCCTAAGTATGAAGAGCATAGAAACATTTATCAAATAAAAAAAAGAATCTGACCTTAGAGGGCTCATTTTCTTCAGGCAAAACATAGGCTGTCCCAACGCAGTAATATACATTATTATCATCTGTGAAGGAACAACTGAGTATGGAGCACCCACATTCATATGTGTCTAGTGCATAGGTTGATATAAACTCAAATGTTTGATCATCCAATAACCTTACAAAATGCATCTCGCTTTCTTCTGTGCCAGTTTGGGAATTTTTGAAACTACAGATGGCAAAGGTACGTGACTGCTCCTGGTGGCAAATGCGACGAGCATGCTCCCCAAGTGGTATGGAGCGAATATGAAGCTTTTGAATGTCATCAATGGTCCCAATCAAGAGTTCACCTTCTTTTGCAATTGCAAGGCTGTGAGATGTCAAACACAATGTTTAGTCAAATATTAAAAAGGAAAACAATGAGAAAATGAATTTCAGATGGTGTCCTTCAGTAAAATCAGTTGTTTCCAATTATGAAGTCGGTATCAAGGTGAAATGTGACACCAATTAGTGAAAAATGGTCCATTTCAAGCTGTTTCATATCTTTAGGCAGAAAACACAATACTATAAATTTGTCTGATAAAAGCTTTTAACACCTGTGATTTGTCACATCACTAGAAGTTATATATTTCCCCCCGAGTCAGCACCAAAACCATATTGCTCATAATGAGTATGCATAAAAGGTCCAACAGTAAGCAATTCAAAGTACCCTTTTTGCATATAACTTTGGATGTTCGCATATGGTCTATGTTCTCTTTCTTTAACCAGAAAATAAAAGTGATTCCAATGTAGTGTTTGGCTTCAAGTCTAAAACTTAAAGGTCATGTTTTCTGCTTAATTATTTCTTGAAATAAAAGAGTTCTGCCTGTTCTACCTTTGAGAGAATCATGGAGACATACAAACCACCAGAACATATACTAGTAACAACAAACAATTTGCAAACATAATAGAAATATACATATCTTATAATATATATAGTTACAAGCGTAGCACATACAAATCTTGCTGTTTCATCACTTTTTATAATAATAAGCACAAGTACCTAGCATCTAGTAGTATTTAAAAGAACACAGGAAATAAATTACAGACTTCACCTAATATCAGAAGATTTATGCATCAATATTCTTGTTTTGTGGGTCGATGGTGCAGCGGCTGAACATGAAACAACCACCCATGATGAGGGGCAGATCATGCCGGGTTCAAACCCAGGAGGAGCCACCACCTGCAGGGTAGTCGTGTCCACTCCACCAGACAGGTGGGGACATTAATATTCTTATTATGACATTTCAAGATGCAGACTTGATACTTTGTCAAACCGAGAGAAATAACTTTAAAAAATAATACCTTTTACAAACATGTTAATTATTCATTTTTCATTTTTAAGATTTGTGTTAGCAAAACATAAGATAAATTTAAGAAATAAAATTACATATGACAAAATCAAAGAAACAATAGCCTACGTAGAAAAAAAGTCTCCGGAAACAAAATAAAATGATTAAAAGCATAGTTTTCAAGGAATACAAGTGAGGATCGCGGGATTAGAATTGAATCCGGATTGGTGGGTCACAATTTGATTTGGATCGAATTGAATCGGATCGTTCCAATTCTCCATAATTTTTTTCTTTCAAAAAATTCAGAAAAATCGTTGCAAATCCTAAAAGCTTAGAAAACCCCTAAAAAGATTAAAATTATAAATGTAATGTCTAACACACTTCCATGTCACTGTGAGAGATTTAAAGTCAAGGGGATATAAGATCAAGGCTGGGTAGTGGGTTGGGGCGGGTCGGTCCAACCTAAACAAGACCCGGTCGGACTAGATCAAAAAATTAAAATTAAAATATAAAAAATATAAAAATTTCAGAGAAATGTGAAAAATTACAAAAATATTGCCAACAAATTAAAAAATATGACTAGAAAAATATTTATTCATTTCTATTTAAATCTTACATTTTGTTGTTCTTTAGCATAATTTATATATTCTCTCCATGACATTTGAGAAGAATACATAACGTTGAAAATGTTTACAATTGTACTTGTCACTCCCTCTTACAATCATCCTAGGATAAGATCAGAAAGGTCCACCATAACTACCACATGTAGAGTGCATGGAAGTGTCCGATAAGGATCCATAAGTAGGTTAAATAATCTCATAATTCTCTTAGTGATACATAAGAAATCAAGAGTTTTGAGATAAATCAACTCTGCAAGACTACTCGTAGTATTGACCTCCACCATGTTGTGTGTTCTTCACCACCATGCGACCACCTATCATGATCTATCTTGGGTCGCATGCGTATATTGTTCTTCTCTAGTGAATTGTATCGTTGTATAGTTTATCCCTAGATCGGTTGCTCCCCATGAACTAAGAGTGGTTCTTTCCAGTTTTAACACTTCATTGCCACTACTTTTTAAAGTCGAATCATTTGACATTTAATATTGAACTTGGATGTTCGGCCTTGGTGTGTCTTCTTATCCCTTGTTGATCGCTTCATTTGTAAAATCAAATGGATCAATTACAACATATTTACCCTTACTCTTAAATTTTTTACTTTGACGAGAAAATTGTCCAGTATTTATTCTCTTTGCCATTGAAGTAGGAATATAGAATTCCTCGGCTAGAGATACATCATCAAATTCTTCTTGAGCTCATTTTTGATCTTCTGGGTTAAATTCAGGTTCACCTAATCCTTTTTAATTGTTCATCCAAGTTTGCAATGAATTTTCCTCATCGAAGATCTCCAACTTGATGTCAGCATCTTGTATAGTCCCTGTCTCCCTTCTCTCTACCTTTTTTCCTCCTGATTCTTCATCCTCTTCAAAATTTTCAGCTTCAACTTCATTGTAATGACACTGCACCAACAGTTTTGGTCTTCTTGACATCAACATATTTCTCTGCTTTGTACAAATTCGGTAAATGTTCACCAATTCATTTTAGACCCTGAAACCGATGTGGTTTAACTACGGACTCTTCCCCTCATTTTCTCCTTTTTTCTTTAAAATTCATGAGATGGGAATGGGACCCACTATAACTGAAAGGGTAGTTCTCAGCCAAGTCTAAAAGTCATAAGTAAAATTTCGTGGGATGAGGCCCACCATAACTCAAAGAGTGAATTTCAAAATTACACTAAGTTATAGACTGAATTTCGCGAGATGAGGTCCACCATAATATAAGAGATGATTATCAGCTATTTTTTATTAACTTTATGGATGAATTTCATGGCTGGCAGTTCACCATAGCTAAACACAATTTTAAGTCAGTCATTTTCTCAATTGATTGAATTACGTGGGACGGAACCCAACATGACAGAAGAAATAATTCAGTCAATTTCCAACGTTTTATGACTGAAATTTGAGAGAAGGGATCCACTCGAACTTGAATTTAAATTTTTTAGCCAAATTTTTGATGCATTTATGATTAAATTTTTTATGGGAAGTCCTACTTGGAGTAAGCAATTGATTTTAACAAATTATCAAGAATTTAATATGATTTTCAAGAAATATGAATTTCCATTGCTAAACATAGGATTTTCTATCAATTTGGAGGTTGAATTTTGTAAAAGGAATCCCCTCTCATTGAAAGACCCGTCTTTTAGGGATTGCTAAAGGGATTTCCACTAAATTTTCATGGGAAAAATCCTCTTTCAATAGAAGGCCTATCATTCACATATCTTAGAGGATTTCCATTGGATTTTCAGAGGAAGTGTCCCCTCACGATAGAAGACTCCTTTTTCAGGGATTTTTCATACATTATGTGATGAATTTCATAAGATTCAACTCTCATAGGTAGATGTAATTTCAAAGAATTTTCAAAAAGATTTATATTCAATTTTCGTAAGAAGAATCTACTCCCACTAGGATACTGATGTAACCTCAAATTTAACAAAAAGATTGATTCTCTTGTTTTGGAAATTCATTTTCCTTTTGAATTTGAATTAGACCTTAGCATTGACTTTGTAAGAAAATAGATGATATTTCATAAAAGTACTAACTAGGGTCGAAATTTATGTTGAGGTTGTTATGTTCTTTGAAAATTTATTTTGACCTCTCCCCGTCGGATGGTGCGAAGATCCGACGTTAATTACATCGAGATTTCTCGAATACCCTTGATTATCGTCATAGCAATCCATTGAAGTAGAAGACATGCATCCACAAAATAAGCATTCACACATAGGAGAAAACAACTCTATGAATTTGACGAAAGGCAAGCATTTAATTTGTTTTAGTTTGGTTTGAATTGAATTGAGTTGAATTAAATTGGTTGGTTTGATTTGAGTTGAATTTAGTTTAGTTTTGAGTTGAATTTGATTTATTCATTTTTGAGTTGCTTATTAATTTAAGTTTGATTTGAATTTGGATTTGTTTGAGTTAAATTGAGTTTGGGGGTGAATTTGACATTCTGTGGTTTATTGATTTAAGTTTTGGTTCAATTTGAATTTGATTCAATTTGAGTTGGTTGATTGATTTAAATTTATTTGGAATGAATTTGATTGGAATTTGATTTGTGATGAATTTGTTTGAGATTGATTTATTTGAATGCAAGTTGATTTAAGGTACAGATTGGAAATTGTTTATTTGATTTGGGTTAAGTTTGTTTGATTTGATTTGGGGAAATTAGATCTGTTGTGGTGTTTAACTGATTGTTTTATCTTTGGATTTGATGAGTTGATTACAATTTGTTGTTTATTCATTAACTTGGATTTTTCAGATTGTATGAATTGATTTAGGTTTGATTGAATTGAGGAAAATTTGATTTGAACGTTTGTTGTCAGAATTAGTTCTGATTTGATCTTTTATGTGTTGAATGTGATTTAAATGTGTGTTCTTTTAAATAGGTTTGATTTATTCGGAAGTCTCTTTTTAAGATCATGTTTCAATTCTGGTTTCAGAGATTTTACATTTTTTGTTTGTTATCTTTGTTTGTTGATCCTCTAAAAACGACATTCGGATTTTAGATCTTTGAAGTTCGGATTCTTGGAGTTCGGATTCCAGATTTCTTACAGATTCCTGAAATTCAGATTTTTGAAATGGGCTGACTTTGTACAGATCACAGATCTCGGATCTTTACAGTTCCAGATTTGACTTAGTTGAATTTGATTGGTTTGGATTTCAGTTGATTCTGCAGATTTTGTATTTCATGAATTTGACAGACCTTAGATTTCAAATTCTGCAGATTCTTAAATTTGTCCAGATTATGGGTTCTGCAATCTTACAGGTTTCGACCTCTCATGTGAAGTTCAAACTTGCAGATTTTATACTTTCGGACTTGTGTGTTTTAAACCCAAATTTCAGATTTTTAAATGTTTCAAACTGTACGTTTCAGATTTAAGGATTGATTCAGATTTCACAATTCAGATTTGGATTCCCTACAGATTCTGTACGAATTCAGATTTTTTGATTTAATGGGGATTCAGATTTTCACAATTCAGCTTTCTGAGTTCCAATTGCAGATTTTATGCTTCAAAATTTCAGTTTCCAGATTCCAGATTTTAGGTCTTGAATTTCAGAAGTGATTGTCAGAATTTTCAGATTTGATGTATTTTTATTTCAGATTTTGGTCGCAGATTTTGATCTCTCGGTCTGCAGGTTTTCAGATTCTCCTTTGAAACTTTTCAGATTTCAAGTTTGTTTATGGATGTTCTTTCAGACTTACAGATTTCAGATTTTTACAAATTGGCTTGGATTCCGAATTTTGGAGTACAGATTTTTGAATGTGTGGCTCAAGTCGGAATCTGGTTCCAGATGTAGATTCTGACAGAATTATGTATTGAATTTGATTTAAACGGTTTGATGTTGTTCCCATTTTACAGATTGCAGATTTCAGTTTTTTTTTTATTTGTTTTTGTTGTCTTGCCTTCCAAAAATTCATGGTGCAGTCCTCTCCTCTTTGTGACATCAATCTATGCACCGAATCATGAAGTTCGCTTGTTCTCTTAAATATGATACATGATTACAATTTGAATGACCAGAAATCAGGTCCTTTCGAGTCCTTGATGAACATGGAACTTGTCTGATCAATTTGAGATGAAAAGCACCCGGTCTTTGATAGACTTGTGGGCATTCCTCTCACTGATTTGAAATTGAGCTTGTCCCGGCCTTTGATAGGCTTGTGGGGACTCATCTCCTTGTCTTGAGACTGAGCATATCCCGGTCTTGATAGACTTGTGGGAAATTAGCTCATGTCGATCTTCATGGCTCCTTCATGAGTTGATGAACTTGTCATTTCATGGGCGGCATGTACCCGGTCTTTGATAGACTTATGGGCATCCCCCACTGGTTTGAGATTGACTACACCCGGCTTTTGATAAGCTTGTGGGCGATCATCTCACTGATTTGTCATCCTCATTAGCCTATGGTTTGGGCATATCGGCATGTTGATCATGCACAGCCTTCCCATGGCATAATGGGTAAGTAACTCTCTCTTGGGGCATGGTAAGACATTGGGGTCTTTTCATTAGACCTTTGTATGTCCACCTTAAAAAGTTAAGGGGAAGGTTTAGAACCGACCCACAAATTCTTTTAAGTTTAGCCGAGACCATGTGGCGGGTTTTAGCCGGCCAATGCTTGCCATCGGTTTGTTTAATTAGTTGATGAATTTTTATTTAATTTCTGTGAATTGTTTGTTTTATTTTGGTTTTTGAATTATGGGTCAAGAGGCGTGCTTGAAGCCGGCCTATTGCTTTCCCATTTGTTTTGATTCTTTTAAGTTATGCCGAGACCATGTGGCGGGTTTTTAGCCGGCCAATGCTTGCCATCGGTTTGTTTAATTAATTAATGAATTTTTATTTAATTTTCATTTGATTGTGGATTTTAAAAGAGAGAGATCTTTTTTTTTACATGCTTCAAACTAATGGGCCCGCCCATCTCCTGTCTTGTGCGCCCGCTGGCTGATCCAGCGGGCCTCTTTTTTTTTAAAACCATTTCACAAGGTGGGCCCCACATGGATTTTGACCGCCCCGTCAACCCCTTCCTCCCCGCGAGCGCGGCTTGGCCGCTGCCTTGCGCGGCGCGCGTGCGGCAGACTGCCGCGCCTTTTTTTTTTTTTGCTTCTTTTTCCCCTGTGGGCCCCGTGTAATTTTGACTCCGGGTCAAAATTGAATCCGCGCCTCCTCCTTCCTGTTTATGTGCCAGCATGGCACAAAGTGTGAGAAAAATACAGCCGGCGACCCTTTTCTCCCTCCTGACCAGGCAGCGGCAGCTTCCGGCGGAATCGGGCGAAGGCATTAGCTGCTCTGGGCATCTCCGGCGACGGCAGAGGCCTTGGCAAAGCTGGCTGAGGGAGAAGGGGATCTTACGGCCGGGCTTTGGCTTCAGGAGGGGCTCCCGTGAAGGCGGGTGCGCAGAGGCTTCCGGCGGATGCGCAGAGGCTTCCGGCGGGTGCTGCTTCCGGCGACTGCCTTCGGCGGCTGCTTCCGGCGACTGTGGCTGTTGCAGGAGGTGTCTTCGGCGGCGGCCAACTCTGGTAGGAGCTCCGGCGACGACGGTAGGCCTTTAGCTCTCTCCCTCTTCTTCTTTGTTCTTCCTTTGCGCACGGGGGGTCTCTCTCTCTCCTTCGCACTCTCGGGGGGTGTTGACGCAGCCTCGGGGGTCTCTCCTCTCTTCCTCCCCCTCTGCGAGCGCGGCTTGGCCGTGGCTTCGCGCGCGCGCGCGGCAGGCGGCCGCGCTGTAATTTTTTTTTCTCCCTTTTTCTCCTGTGGGCCCCGCCACATTTTGACCTGCGGGTCAAAATCGAATCACCGCGCCCCTCCTCCTCCCGACATATGCCAGCCTGGAACAAAGTTGGCGAAAAATGATTCCGGCGGCCCCCTTTTCTCCTCCCGACAGGCGACGGCAGCGGGCAGCCGGCAGGCGACCAACGCGCGACCTCCGTCTCCCTCAGCGGCAGCGGAAGAAGGCGCAAGGTGCTGTGGAGCTCTCCGACGGCGGCAGAGGGTGTTCCAGATTTTCTCCGGCGGCGCTTCCGACGATCGGCAGGAGCTTCTGACGGCTGTGGCACCTACGGGAGGAGCTTCCGACGGCTGTGGCACCTACGGGAAGAGCCTCCGGACAGAGATTTCTCGGAGGGGGCTTCAAGCAGCGGCGTGGGGGTGAAGACGACTCCGGTAAGCCTCTCTTCTCTTCCTCCCCCTCTCGGCCTCTCGATGGCTCTCTTGGGTGATTCCCCCCCGGCCCCTACGCGATTCCTCTTTTTTTCGCTCGGCTAGGCGGCCACCTTATATAGGCTTTCACCTTCCCGTCTGCCACCAGGAGACCTCCCGGAAAGGGAGTCCGGCCCCGTAACGGGATCGAAAGGGCTGACTCTCCCTTCCTTATGCCGTTGGGAGACCTTCCGAATAGAGAATCCTGCTGCGAGATGGACTCGGAGGCTCGCCAAGATATTCGGGATTGATTTCCCTCTTTTCACGGCTTCGCCAGCCTCATTTAGTGGGGTGTTACGGAACTTCCTCCATTGGCCGGGTTCAATATGGAGAGAGATCTATCTTGACGTAGAAATCAGCCAGGAGTTGATCTCCTTACCGTGGGAGCTTAGGTGGATCCGAGACACTTGGATTAGCTTCACGGTCCCATCTATATATTTTTTTTTTCTAATTTTTTCGGTGCTAACAGATACCTTATTTTCAGATATTTTTGAGGGAATTTATTTTGTATTTTTGTAGGAGTCCCACCAACTAAAAAGCTGATTTTACGTATTTTTTATATCTTTAAGTTAAATTGCTTGGGATGGGACTCACTATAAAAAAGGCTCATTTATAATCACATTTATCCCCTATTTTTATGGATCAAAGGTTGTTGACTGTTGTCCACCATAACTATCTCCTTAATTTTCAAGCCTTAAATAAGCATGGAAATAGAGAGAAAGAGCTGTTACACGAGCTGAAGAGTCCTATCAGGATTCCTCACCAGACTGATAAGCCCTAGCAGGCCTTTGTGTGACCTGCCTCCACTCCTTTCCTCTCCTTCATCGGCAGAAGGGATAGCCTCTTCTTCTGTCTCTCCCTCATGCGGCAGTAGAAAGAGCCACTTCAGAAGCCTCTCTTTCTTCCTCTTCTCAATTGATCATAAAGGGAGATAGCCCCTTCAGACAGGGGTTTAATCCCCCATTGTTATCATCAGTGATGGCAGGAGAGAGGGGGTGCAACATGGGGCTAAAGCCTCCTTATGCAGGCTTCCCCTCATTCCTCCTCTCAGGAACAAGGTTTTGACAAGGATTTATCCTCTGTTTCCTTACTGGCAGAAGCAACCAGGCCCCTCATATGGTCCCTGTTCAGGGTACCGCAGAAGCAGCCATGGCTAGAGCACCCTTCTCTCTTCCCTTTCTTCCTTCTTCATCAGCTATAAGAAAAGAAAAGGGCACAACAGGGTTTAATCTTCCTTGTTTCTCCCATTGGAGGACTTACAGCAGATGCATACCTTTCTTCACCCTCCATAGGCAGAACATCTGCAGGGGCCTTGGCAAGGGGTTTTGGATCCCCTTTTCTCCATCAGAACGAACATTTGCAAGGTTTTGAACCCTTGTGGGCAGGCATGAGGCCATCCACAGGAGCAGGAAGGGCTTGGTAGGGTATCCCCCCCTTTTCCCATAGACAACAGCAAGATCAGCAGGGGTTTATCCACTAATTACAGGCCTAAGGTAAACATTGAATGTGCTTTAAGGGAGTGCAACAAGGGCCAAGCCCAAAATGCTGCAAAAATGACATTAAACGTTGTAAATGGACACAAAACAAACTGAACTGAAAAAAAATCGGGTTTATACCAGTCTAAAAGGCCCTAAACCGGTTTGCACCAGGCTGAACTGCCGTTATTGCCAGTTGGACTGGGGAGAGCCAGTTGCACAGGCCACCTGGAGGGGGAGGAGGTTCATGGCTGATCCAGGTCAAAGGACCATATGGGGAGTCGTGCATAGTTGTCAAGGCGTATGCCTAAGCGGCGCCTAGGCGCAAAGGCAGCCTCGAATGGGTGCCTGGGTTGAGCACCATGCTCAACCCAAACAAGGTGTACGCCTTGACCGCCTTGGCGGCCAAGGCGTACGCCTTGGCTGCTTAGTCGCCCGGGCTGAAAAGCTGGGCCATTTTTTTTTTACCCCCTGAACCGGCTGGTCGAATGGGCTTAAAAGCGGTCCGTTTTAAGTCGGGACCGGCCAACCCGATGCCCCACCCTCTGTTCGCCGTAACCTACTAGAGGACAACACGTGGGGCCGGAAGACGACTTCGCCGGAGCCAGAGGAGGCTTCAACCGGAGTCGCCGCCGCCGCCTTTAGTGGTCGCCGCCACCTATAAGCACCCTCAAACTTCTAGGGTTGTTCACTTGTTCTCTCGGCGGCTTCCTCATTACGTAAACAATTAGATTTTTCATTTTTTTATATTTCCATGAATCTCTTCTCATTTCTTCCATGAAGTTGAACCTTAAAACATGTATTACAATGTCTTTATGTTTCGTCTACATCTCGGTTGTTTAAATGTTAAAGATACTAAGATTTTAACATCTCCGGTCTGTCGATAACTTCCGAACTTGTCCAATATTGTTTTTTTTCTTCAAACAATTTTTTAACTAACAGATTAGTGGATATGTCATTTAAAATCTGTTTTGTATAATTTGAATTGCGTTTTGATGATTTTGAGACTTTTGACTGATTTAAAATCTGATAAATGCATTTTTTATATTTGCATCATTTGAATATTAATTGGTAAGTCTATTTTCTACACTTTATCTGAATTTATTCAAAATTTGTTATTAATCCATGTCATTTTTGTACTTAATGTATGTACATGTTATGGTCATACAAATTTATCTTGCCTTCATACCCCACCTTACCGCCTAGGCGACGCCTAGACGAACGCCTTGTCGCCTAAGCAGAATTGGCACTCTGCAACGCCTTGGGTGCCTTGTCGCCTTGACAACTATGGAGTCGTGGCAAAGAAGCCAGGACTCAATGGCACCCTGGGAGCCTGAGTGGCTCACATGAAGAAGGCCTGATTGCGTGGGCTGTCGCATGAAGAAAAGCTGGGGAAGCCTGGATGCTACATGACAAAATAGTTGGGTGACAGGCACTGTGCTCCATCATCTTCCTCACTAGTCCGGAAGTAGGGGGGCAGGGGAGGCAAACAACATGGAGCATCAACATTGGATGATCTTCACGGAAAGAGGTGTGTGGCAAAGATATCTGTAAGGCATAGGCAATGACCGAAGTTCCAGAAACAGCGAAAGGTGTGGAACGTGGTGGAGACGCCGATGAAGGGTGGCTGTAGGAGCAAGGATGATGCAGAGAGATCAGGGCTCTCTAGCAGATCTGGAAGAGTATGATGCTTGAGCGAAGATTTCCGATAGGCCCAAGGAAATCAGGATGGGAAAAGATTTTCCAGAATAGAGCAGAAGTAGATGCCGACCACAGGAAGGGCACTGTAGGGAAGGGTGATCAAAAGGTACTCGGGGGGTCCGCCAGAGGTGTAAATGAAGACTTTGATGCCTGATGAGGATGCCTCAGGTTCACACAGCGCCGTAGGGTTGTCAGGGTTCAGTATGATCAACATCCATGCTGGCGCTGTGCCAAGAGGCCTTCAACTATTCCTCCAGGGATCGCTGGAGGTATTGATGGTCACCATGTTGCTGGGGAGCCCGCGCCTCTGATCGGGAATCACCAGATCGAAGTTGTGCGTTGTTTGGGTTGCTCCGAGGGCGTATCCGATTAAAGACAAAAAGAAATCAGAGATGAAACAAAAATTAGACAATTGCGACTGTTGTAGCAGAACCATTTCAAGAGAAATATGATGGAGACTGAGGCTGAAGAAGAGAAAAGGTGAAGAGGGCCTCTACCAGCTGGGAAGGTGACAATTCTGGAAAGCTATGTGCTGATAAGGCGAGGGGATAACCAGCCTCCTGATGGGGATGGAGAAGAAAGCCTCCTGATGGATGGGCGAAGAGGATATCCATGAGGCAGCACTCCCCGCCAGTGCCCGGAGGCTAGCTGGAAAATGCAAAAAATCCTAAAACTATCAATCCCCATCACCCTGAGCAAGGCCCAAGACAGGCCATCAGGGTGCCTGAGTGGGCTGGAAACTCGGCAAAAATGGGCCTTTCAGAGGTTATCAGACATGCCATCAAATTGTCCACAACTAAGTTGAATATAGGACCCTATGTAGTCGGAGGTGCGAGGTGATCGAGGCGAGAGAGGCCTCGCCTCACCTCAGGCATCTGCAGATGTCTCAGGTGCTAGAGGTGACATTTATTTACTTATTATTATATATTTTTATGTTTTATACAATATTTGAAAGTGAAAAAAAACAAAACATACCTCTAAAAAAGTAGAAAATACAAGTAAAAAAGTATGAAATACAACTAAAAAGTAAAAAAATATTTATAAAATACAAGAAAAACATTTAAAAAATAGAAAGTATACTTAAAAATACAAGAAAAATATCTAAGAAAACAAGAAATATATCAAAAAATATAGAAAATACATCAAAAATATAAGAAAAGATGTACCTTTTTCTATGTTATTGAAATTTAAAAAAACAATTAAATATGTCAAATGACAACAATTGAACAATAATTCTAAAACATGAATGGAAATACATTAATAATTCTAAAATAACATAAAAGTAACAATAATTGAACAATAATTCTCGAGTCTTTGCCTTTTTATCTCAATTTTTTTTTTGAATGTGACACAAGATCACTATTTCATTGATTTAAAAAGAAAGAAAATACATTATATAAGATATGGTCTTAAGTTGAACTAAACAACAAATTAAACAATAAATTTAAAAATAGAAAAAAAAATATGTATTTGAGGCGGTCTAGGCAATCAAGAGGGCAGAGGTGGAAAAGGCGACCGCCTGAGGCGATCGCAGGCTAGGCGAGACATTGAGGCCTTGCCTCAGTACCTAGGCACCCAAGGCGATCGCCTTTGATAACATAGATAGGACCAAGGAAGGATGGGTCACAGGTCGCGTCTGGGTCACGAAACCCCCAGGCCGACCCAGTCGCGACCCAAATTTTTTATTATTTTTTTGAAAAATTTTAAAAAACAAGAAAAATGTGAAAAAATCCAAAAAAATAGAGAAAAATAAATGATATGATTTAAACAAATAATACATCAATTTTATTCTAATGTGATGTGTTCTGCATTTTGTAGGTAGTTTATGTACTCTCTCCATGTCATTTGGGTTGAGTACACAGCTTGATACATGTACACATGACGATCATATTCGTCAGTCTCTTGGAAAACTATCCTAAGACTAGATTCAAACGAGTCACCATAACTATAGATCGATTGGATCGAAATATCTGATTACTCCACATAATTCATTCCATAATACTCTTGACCGTATGTAGGGAATCAAGAGCTTTGGGATGAATCATATGCATAGTTGGAGGCATTGTGGTACTCTGCTCTAGCTCCATGGCTACGGTGACCTCCTTCACCTTGCGGCCTTGTACCACTTGTACCATGATCGGCGTCTTGGGACACATGGGTATATTGCTCCTCGCCGATAAAACGTAGAGACATTGCAGAAGATATGGGAAGATCTGGGGTCCCTTGTACTTGTGAAATGCTCGCGCCCCCGTATCCAACACCATCACCGCTATTACTCTTTGATGACAAATCCTTGGAAGTCTGGTACTGCACTCGGATGTTCGACTCCGACGTATCTTCTCGATCATCTTCAACCGTATCAACATCTGCAATATCAAAAGGATTAGTCATAACTTGTTTACATTTTCTCCTACTTTGCGTACCTCGACTAGTTCCTTCTTCGGTCCTTTGTCGCTTTGCTAAGGAGAGAGGAATATGAAATTCTTCAGCCAAAGGGACATCATCGAGCACTCCTTCAGCCCATTGTCGGTCTTATGGGTTGAACTCTGGTTCTCCCAACCCTTCTCGGTCGTTGACCCAAGCTTCTAAGAAGTTCTTCTAGTAGAATATTTGATCTAAATTGATGTCCTCCTCTTCAATTTGCAGCTCCTCAACTGAACGTCCTGCCACCTGTGATATCCAACTCTTTTGTTCCATCTGATTCTGCTTCATTCTCTATAAATTCTTCAACCTTAACCTCATGTTGTAGTGACAATACACAAGGTCTTTAAGTTTCCTTGATGTCAACCTGTTTCTTTGTTTCGTGTGAATTAAGCTGAATGTAGACCAATTCCTCTCGCAGCCCGAAACCAAAGTGGTTTGGCTTAGGACCCTGATGGCTACATCCGCCAAGTCCTCGTACCCTAGTACTTTACCATAGTCCATCCATTAATCAGCTGCATAAATTGAATGTCTTACATTATTATCTAAGTAAACTTTGATTAATTAAGTGATAAAGAATAATGCTATGTACCCGAACTTAATAGCATCACAGCTCGTTCAACTCTACTCGTTCCAAAGTGAAATACCTGCATTCTATAATCGTACACCTTGTTGAATGCGATAATAGCCCAGTCGTCGTCACCGAGCAACTGTTGGATGACGCTCTTTACGTCATCTAATAGCTCATTCGTTGCCTTGAACTGTGGACTATAACAATACCTTAGGTTGAAAAAGTAACCTATGAACCAAATAACATTAGTAAACAACTTATACATATCTGACATTAAAAAAAGATTAGTAAATGTTTAAAAAAAATATACTTGCTGCATGTATGGGTTGATGAAACGTATGTTCCCAGCGACGATCTATGATATCCCACCACTTGGCAAAGTCGGACACTGTCTTGGAGATTTCTTCCTTCGCACTCTCAACTGCATCGTATAAATACCCCATATCTGCTTTACTATCTCCGTCAACTATCATTAGTACTTTCACTATGAGTTGGACGATGTTTAACGTCTTCTTTACAACTTTCCAAAAATTTCCACTCTCTATTGTCTCCTCTACTTTTCTCTCATTTCTCTTATCCAATTGGTTACATCTAGCTATCTAACTACCCCAACCCAGTGAAATGACCATCTGAGTTAGAGCTCTCCATTGACTCAACAAACTTTCTAACGAAATGTAGTGGGAGGCGAACCAAATTGCACCGGGCATATGAATGTTTAATCTATGCACATAAGTAAATATAATGTGTATGAAAGAGAAGAGAGTTAAATAGATTTTTATAAAATTTAAGTATATACAACATTTATGATTATAAAATTTATATATGTGCAATAGTATAAGTGATAGTAAAATATTGTTATAATATTATAAAATGAGGAATATGTAATAGTATAAGTGATCTTATATATGTAATTATGAAAGTGTGAGTATTTATTTTTTGATAAGGAGTTAATCTTGGTAAATTCAGTCAGACAGAGAACAAGAAGAAAGAGTTGAAAAACACTTAATTAAGTATATAATATATGTTTATAATCATAAATCTTAAATATGTATGATAGTATAAGTGATAGTGAAATAATTTAATATATTCAAACTATCATTAAATAAGTGTCCCTTGTGAGGAGTATCAAGAAGGCAAAACCCCTCAAAATTATTTTTTTTAATCATGTAAAAATACCCAGGGCACCTTGGGTGCCTAGGCAGGGCGCCTTAGGTGCCTTTTTGGCCCAGGCGCCCTGGCAAGGCGTTGTTGGAAAAGCGCCTTGCCACCTAGGCGGACGTCTTGATAACTATGTTGAGGATCCTTACATATATCCTCCAACATCAAGTCTAGGGAGTGGGCGGAACAAGGTGTCTAATACAACTTTGGTCTTTTAACTATAAGCATCTGTCCGACCACTTTGTATGCCGCCACATTGTCTATGACTACTTGAACTACTCGACTTTCTCCTATTTCTTCTATCACTCCATCTATCAATTGGTAAAGATACTCCGCATACTTTACCTATCTCGATGCGTCGACTGACTTTTAAAAGACTGTGCCGGCTTGATTGTACACTAGAAAATTGATCATTGTCTTCCTAGTTATACAAGTTAAGTATAAGATATTAACTAAGTTATACTAAAAAAATGTTTATACATTTAATATAAATGAGTATAAGAAAATTTACTTACCGGTCCATCCGTCGGTCATTAATGTGCAACCTTGTTCCTCTCATATTCGTTCAAATGATGTCACACACTTCTTTGTTTCTTGCACCTCCATAGGAAGATATACATTGTATATCTCCTTTGGGTTTGGACTAGGCACTCCCCTCCTGACATCTACGATCGTGTCGATCATGTTCTCGTAATACGGTCCCCTCATGACATTTACCGGAATGCTGTGGTGAAAGAACCACCTTGACGTTACCCGGCCAATCTTCTCCTTACATAATTTTAGGTTCTTCATCGCCGTCGTGATTGTCATTTGACGTTGTCGTGGTCTGGTGATTATGGGATCCACAGGATCTACTGTCGGGTCGTTTTCTTGGGTGAGATCATGAATCTCATCTTGCGGTTGGTTGTTGGATCCTCTTCCACTTCCTCGATCACTCCCACTTCCAGACTCTTGACCCATCATTCGGCCGGTGCGCCTATGCAGCTCTTTGTCGGCGAATGATCTTCGACTTACTTCCATTCCCCGTAAGAGGTCATCTATTTAAGAAATATTCAACTACTTAATTATCTTTTAAAATAGAAGAATGAACTATGTTTATGAGTAAAACAAACATACCCTCGTACTCTTCGTCTCTAAAAATATCCGGTCTCTCTTGTCCGATTTCGTAAATGTGTACGGAACGTCTTCACAATTGTAGCAATTCTTCTCAGACGGTCTCCTTATGCCGTTTGCTAGTTCCCTTTGTTTGCTCCATCGCTTGTAAGTGCCTACGAAATTGAGCTCTGACCTCCGGTGGAGTCCGTGTGCAAGGAAGAACGTTTCCCTTCATGTTTGCAAGATGAAATTTTAAACGATAAATACCACCGAATATTACTTTGTCGCAATACTTATATTCCACTTTTCTCTCCGCCATGGAGATCAAGCTGCAATGTAACCAAGCCCGATCACTCCAGGTTGCGCTAGTAGTTTGAGTTGTTTGGCTTGGAGAAGATATTTTTTTACTAAATAATTACTTAAGTAATTAACTATTTAAAAAGTTAATGATGTTAATAAGTGACTACTAATTTAAGTAAACTTTTAATTATGTAAAATAAATGACTAACTAATTATGTAACTAAGTAATTAATTAACTATACCTTTTAACTAATTATGTACTTAAGTAACTACTAAACTAAATATCTAACCAATCTTCTAGCTAACTAGCTATCTAAGTAAGTAAGTATTAAAAAGAAGAAATTACTTAACTAACTAATCAATAAAAAAAACATTAAATAAATATACTAAATGAATTAATGAAGTACTTAATGAAATAATTAAGTAAATGATGAAAAAAATGAGAGAAAAATTTGAGAGCAATGGGAGCTTTGAAAGTGAGAGTGAGAGGTGAGGGTAAGGGGAGCCCCTTGGCGGCTTTAAAAGCCCCAAGGGGCTGAATGGAGGAGCTGGAGCCCCCCCAATACGTTGGCAACGGTCATATCAGTCATATGGTCCGGGTCCAACGACCCAGTTGGGTCACGCAACCCCCGCGACGTGGCAGACTGAGTCGGCCCGACCAGGTTGCGACCTAGCCGATCGGGACCAAACCCGACCTGGTCGCGACCCGGGTTGCGACCCAGCTAACCATGGATAGGACCAACGATATGAATTACAGCTAGGCCCAAAAAAGCCATAAAACTGCCCACAATTGGGCTGAAAGTGGGCCTAAAGACAGACCCTTGTACATGTTATTTACAGGCCCAGGATGGGCTTCTGATATGGGCAGAAAACACCCCCTTCAATATGCTCCTAAATAGGCCAAAAATAGAATTTTGAAGGGCCCAAAAATAGATCCTAAAATGGCTCATAATTAATTTAAATATGGGCCTCAAAATCCTCTTAATTGAGCTAAAGAGGGGCCTGTCAAAGACTGTTGATCAGGCCTCGAAATAGACCTTAAGATTTCCCTTAAATGGGCTGATAATGAATGGGCCTGAAAGGTAGGCCATAGGTCAACCTCTAAGTTGGCTTATGGTAGGCCATAAAGAATAGTTTCAGCCAAATCAACATGTTTTTGTTTTTCCTTACATAGTCCGAGAATGTAAAAATCCTGTGATAACACTCCCATGACATTCTTCTACATCTTGAGATTCTTGTAATCTTCTTCCTAGTGAGTATGTAGAAGCTGCAACACTGGTGTTAATTCTAACTCCATATCCTGCAGCGCCAGCAGCTACATCTTTTTTTGAAGGTGGCAAACAAGTCACAATTCATTTAATATAAAAGATGCAAGTACAGAGATGGAAGGTACAAAAAATAAAAGACAAAAGGTGAAAGAGAACAAGAGACAAGCCATCCAAACTAGCTACCAAGATGGCAGCATACGGATGGCTACTAGCAACAAAAGATCTTCCAGGATAAAAATGTCCTTAAAAATATAAGAGTCTGGATAACATCTTGAATGCGCGAAGGACCAATCCTTGGCAAATGCATCATACTGATGAAGGATAACCACTGGATTGCCAAACAACTCCTCGAAAATCCTCCTATTTAAAGATCTCCAAATAAACTATAACATAAGAACCATCAAGAGGTTCCACAAGGCTCATGGATTTCTTTTGTTCCACTAAACAATTAAGTCACTAGCATTCTCTGACCCTATTAAGTGTCCTGATCTTAAAGAAAATACACCACAGAAAGTTAATTAATCCACTGTGGATAAAGAGATAATCAATATCTTCTGAGTTTGAGTTGCAGAGCACAACTCTGATCCGACCGATTAACTTCAGTAAGTATGCTTTGGTAGGTAACCTGCCCATATATATGGCAACATGGATATACTAGATGCAAATTGTACATATGCTAGCCGATGAACACAAAGGGTGGCAATAAAAATGTATATCTCAATATAAATTTGAGATAGTTTATGCGTGGTGGCTAATATGATGGCTAATCTGGATATAGAGGTGACTATGTACCTAACCTGATACCCCAATAGACAACAGACTATAAAATTTAAAACATGTTCAGATATATGCATGAAGGGATGCTCTCTTTGATCTAGCCATGTTGAATAAGGTACATGCATTCTACTACCATCAAAGAGAACAAAGATAAAAAAATACATATGTTGAAGAAGAGAACGTCCTTCTCAACTTTGAATATATTAGAAGCTTGGCTATGCATCTGGGACATTATGACAATAAAAAAATAAGATATATATACCTTGTTATTACCGACTGAATAAGCAAGATGTTTAAGCCCCAAAGATGAAACTAGCAACGTCCCCCTTCAATTCAAGACTGGCCAGTGCCCAGCTAGGTCAAAGCAAGAAAATCAGATCCTGATGGACGTGATGGAGAACATGATGGTCATGGCAGATAGGGAGGTAAAAATCAAAAAATGCTTGCATTTCACTGATCTGATGTCTGTAAGGGGTTGCAGAGCATCGAACCTCCTCCAATCCTAGATCAATAGATGATTGATCAAGCATCGGATAAGGCAAGATTGAAACACAACAATCCTGATTGCAGGAGGATGTTACTGTGGCAAGGAAGAAAAAAATAAAAAAATAAAAAAATAAAAAAATTCACATACCTCTGAATCTTGATGAATGGCACGGACTGTAAAGGGACACTTCTTCCTCAATTCAAAGCTATCTAAAGGTCAACTGCACACCAAAACAGACCCCAATGGGACTGTTATGCAACTTGATGATCGCAGAAGGGAGGGGGTGAAGAACAGAAAATTAACTCACCTTATTGCCTTGATGGCTAGCCAAAACTGCAAAGCGATGGATCTTCTTCAGACCAAAGGCCCGCAGACAGGCACTGGAGGCAGCAGAATTGAGGCCCGGTAGTGCTGTGTACAGTAGGATGTTGCCGTGGCAGCAAGAGATGAAGAAAGAAGAGAAGGAGAAAGGGTAATCTGAATAGGATGTTCTTGCACCAATACCTTCAAGGGACTTCTTCAAACAGGTCAACCAATGAGTAGAATAGGATTGAGGGTCAATGCAAGGTCCAATCCTAGGTCAATCTTAAAGGAACTTGTGCCACCTTCCTTTGATCCTAATAGGCTAGGATTGATGCATATTTAAATGAAAGAGGATATACCAATGATTGGCACATGATCCAATGGCTAGGATCTCCGATCATTTAAGTTATGAATCCTACTCTTATTGGGTCCTTAATAAGTTGTGGATCCTACTCAATTACGATTGGTCATAATTAAGTGAAGGAGATGATGAGAAGATGATGACGGCACAAGAATCAATGGTCAAAATGTGTTTTTGACATAAAGTCATGGATCTGATGATTAATGGGTTCTTAATAGGATCCAGATCTTGTTTAAGTAATAAATGACTATGATTGGATGATATTAAATGATGAATGATCATGGGGCAATGATGGGCACAAGATCCAATGGATAAGATAAAAAAGAGATAAGTGATGGATCCTCTCCTTAATGGGATCCAGATCCAACTTACGTTCAAAATGGGAACTGCTGCCTTTTTTTAGACCTAAGTGGATTAGGACTTGATGCTATTCAAATAAACATGCACCAAGGCCCATTAAATGATATTAGCCCAAGGCCGGCCCCTTAATGAGCTTGATAGTAATCCAAAAGCCAAAAAAAAGGATTCAGAATAATCAATAATTAAAATCTGAATAGATGATGTGTGTTAAAAACTCAAAACACTGGTTTCTCATATCACATCAACAAATTAAGTGACCCTGAGAAATCTGAATAATCAAGGCATGCAGATCGTGTGCCCAACTGATCGGTTGCCAGGTTGTGGTCAACCCTATAGCACATAGGCAGCTGCAGTTGAAATTAGTGCCAAGTAATTACATCTAGTAGTAAAGAGAACAAAAAACTTACTAAACAGGACATTCAGTAGATTGTCTGACAGGAAAGAAAACAGTTGGTGTGAATTCTAACATGCAAGTGCTCAAGATGAAATCATCTATAATGGTCTATTTGCATCTAAATATGCACTTGTGCTTTCTGCATGGCCAGAGAAGATTGGTACACAACAAATTGAAGAGCGCACCTGTCTGGAAAAGCAGCAGAGTTGAATGGGCACATATGGCTGACTTCCTTCAAATTTACATTACTGTACAGTAATTTCTTATTGCTACTATAGACAACAGTTGGTCTATCAGATGCTGCAAATACATGCGTTGTGTCCTTTGAAGAGAAGGTACGAAGTGTGATAGGTTGAGTCCCCAAAGAGACCTTCTTTCTATCAGATAACTCACCAGTACTCATGTCCAGAAGAAAATTAAACAGGTGGCCATCTCCCAGGGCACACAATAAGTAAGAAACCTGACAAAAATGGAATGAAAACTTAAAGCAACATTGATGTTATGGTGTGTAAAAATGACAGGTTAGACGATAAACATTCCAACATCTGGGTAAATGACATACCCCTTCAAATTTACAAAGAAGAACAGAACGAGGGATGATTTCCCCACCCAGATGCTCCTTAATGATGAGTTCCAGCCCAGGAAGGGAGAATATTCTAACACTTATGTCTGTCCACATCCCAACTGCACCAAATGAGCTGTAATTTAAATTTTCACCAATAGGATTTATATCCAGACATGATATCTCATATTCCAATTGAATATGTTTAACTTCAGCCAACTTCCCCTTCCCAATTTCCAGGTAAACAAGATGACCACCACCGGTGGCTAACAGAACCTGCAGAGCAATAAGATAAAATAATGATCAGAAAAGGAGACATTATTTTCAAAACAAAAAGACAATGATGCCTAACTTCAGACAAACAAGATAGATATTGCTAGTTCCTACCATCGCTATATGAGCCATAGCTAAGTCCATGTAAAGGTTCACCAGATTGGCTGATCCTAGATTGGGATCAGCATATGCTTATCTTATCAATGGGGAAACATATGCTGATCTTATCAATGGGGAAAGTCTGATTGGATTGGTTGATTTGGGCTGATCCAAATTGAGGTCACACAGCTTGGGGTGATCCGAAAAAAAATGGACTGGTTTGGATTGAACTCAATCCAAACAGATCAGGACCTAAAAATCCTGATCTTGGCCTCATGCATGCGCTGCATACAGGACTTGGAAGCCCCCCCTGTGGCCTCTGCATGAAGCTCAGACACCAGAGCTGTTCTCCAGAACCACCTAAGCGCCAGAAGTCAAAGCTCCCACCAGAGTCCATCTCCTGCCACCAGATCTAAGCATCCCACCACAAGAGGTTGTCTCCTTCCGCCAGAAGTTGAAGACAACACCGGATTTTGAAACTTGGTGCCAGATCTTGCCATCCTGCAGTTGGAAGTCACCTCTGCCACCTGCTCTTCACTGATCTGCCACCGGATCTTGCTGTCAGCCACCACCAATCTACAAGGATTCCGGAATTGGAATAGGTTGGGACCGATCTGATTCCTTAGAATCGGAATCGGCCGATTCTTGGAAAGGAAACCGATTCTGGAATCGACTGGAATTGATTTTTTGTTTTGATTTTTTTTCTTCAAAAAAATCAGGAAAAAATCTAAAAAATTAGAAATGGCTTAGAAAAATTTCTAAAAAAAGGTTAGCATGCATCTAATGGAGGCAAGGATTCCGGAATCGGAATAGGAATCGGTTAAAAAATGGCCGGAATAGGAATAGAGTTCTAACTTACTATTAGAAAAAAATCCCAGAGGTTACAAGAAGTGGTGGAAGATCATAGATGACCGACGGGACAAGACCTTGCACCACGATATCCATGCTGCACCTAACTTGGTTAAAAAATTATCTTTTGCTGTATAATTGTCTTATATGCACAGTGTTAACTAATAAAATCTTGCAGGATACTTTTTGAACCCCCGCATCCAATATGGAGGACAGGTGGTGAACGACAACGAGGTGATGCGGGGTACACTTGCAGTTATTCAGCGTCTGTGCCGATCTCAGCAGGACAGGATAGAGGCTGAGATAGAAGTAAGTTAGAGTTCATTAAATACCTTGGAGTAGCCTTACCAGGCAACTAATAGCTGCTGGGGCAGAAGAAGGCCCTGCTTGAGCCTGAGAAGTAGGTGGAGATGAAGCTGGAGCATCCTCCTCGGCTTCAACACCATCCGACTCTCCTTCAGCCTATGCACGGTCATCGGGATCAAACTCAGCTGCATGATCCCTGGCTTCCCTCTCCTCTATCCAGGAGGCAAGTGTATGCTCCTCCTGGAATATCTGATCCATGTCTACCTCCTCGGGTGGTGGTGTGGCGGAGGAATGCCTCTGCTCGTACGGGCCACTTGCGAATCGTGCAAATCGTGCCTCGCTGATCTTCTGTCGATCCTTGATGTTCTTTATGCGCAGCCTCATGTTGTAATGACAGAAGACCAGCTTCTCGGCCGATGCGAGGTCAACTTGTTCCTCCTTTTCGTATGTATCGGGTTGAATGTACTCCGGTTCCTCTCACAATGGGAGGAACCGGTGCTCTGGCCGAGTATCCCGATACCGATGGCGGCAAGTGGATTCCATCCACTCCCGGTGTTCACCGAACCCACCACTTACCGCAAGAAAAAACAAGAAGAGAAAAGGTAAACAATTAGCCCATCATCTACCATAACTTATATGAAAAGAAAATAAAATCTTCATCAAGCTATTGCTATACCAGGTGACACTTTGTCAACTGAATATTTAAGGTCAGCATCTGAGTATACGCCGACCCTCATCTTGTACTTCTGCATCTGAAAAATTTATAAAAAAAATATTAGTTGCCTGGTAAGGCTACTCCAAGGCATTTAATGAACTCTAACTTACTTCTATCTCAGCCTCTATCATGTCCTGCTGAGATCGGCACAGACGCTGAATAACTGTAAGTGTACCCCGCATCACCTCGTTGTCGTTCACCACCTGTCCTCCATATTGGATGCGGGGGTTCAAAAAATATCCTGCAAGATTTTATTAGTTAACACTGTGCATATAAGACAATTATATAGCAAAAATAATTTTTTAACCAAGTTACCTGCAGCATGGACATCGTGGTGCAAGGTCTTGTCCCATCGGTCATCTATGATCTTCCACCACTTCTTGTAACCTCTGGGATTTTTTTCTTTGATTTTCAGCTTTGCCTGGTCCATGACATCATACAACGTGCCCATCTGGTCCCTGTCATCCGAGTCTACCAACCTCAAGACAACTACCAGTGGCTCAATGATTGCCAAGTAGTAGGCAATCCTCTCTCAAAACCTCTTGTCAGTGATCTGCTTCTCAGACCTGACAAGAATCTCCTTGTTCTTTCTTGTCATGCATGTTGTCCACCATATAGTTGTAATATTCCTCGGACTGTGTGAACCTAACCAATGCATGCCTGTGCCGGTGTAAGCTCTCCAACGCAATGAAATTCGTGGCAAATCGTGTCAGACCGGGCCTAACAAGATCGTGCCCTCCTGTGTGAGATCTCATGATATGTAGGAGGCGGGGATGCGAATAAATAAAAGATGTGATGGTCTGCGCCTGCCTGACAAGTGTAGATACACCCTCCTTCTTCCCTATATCCTCTAATATGAGATCTATGGAATGTGCTGCACAGGGCACCAAGAAGATGTGCTTCTTCTTCTCCATCAACTTCTTCCCAGCCGCCTTATATGATGGTTCGTTGTCAGTGACAACCTGAACCACATTGTCCTCCCCGATCTCCTCCACCACCCCATCCATCAGAGAAAAGATGAAGTCGGCATTTTTAATCTTCCCAAAAGCATCTACCGACTTCAAGAATATAGTCCCCTCAGAACAGTACACTAAGAAGTTTATCATACTCCTCTTGGTGATACCTGTCCACCCATCGCACATAATTGTGCAACCCCTCTCCTTCCACACCAACTTAAACACATCCATCCACTCCCTCAACTCCTGGACCTCCTCATCCAGGCCAGCGCCGTATATGTGTCCGTCGCCCGGGCTTGCAAACCCGGCCCGGCCTCACCCACGGCATCCACCATCGTCCGGAAGTAGGGGCCGGTGGCCGTACGTGCTGGGATGCCTACATCAAGTTAAAAAAATTTGGGATCAGGCTAAAATTAAATTTAAGTAAATAAAACACACATAATGTCAACTTTAATTTAAAAAGTGATACCTGCATGTAAAAACCATTTCACAATGTGGCGAACGGCTCTCTTTGCAGGCGTTCCTGTTGCCTTCACCCCTTTCATTGCCTGTTTTATCCCTATCTGCCCAGCACTCTGTTTCCTAAATAAATACTCGTCACTCGGTGTAAATCGAGTGCTGGCAGAAGTGGAACGGCGGTATGGCTCCTGTCTCCTGGGGTCAGACTCTCGGTCCCGGTCCGGGCGAGCCGATGCTGATCGGCCCAAAGCTGGGTCAACTCTGGACCCAGACCCTCGTGCTCCCCTCCCCCCGTCCTCCTCCTCAGCAAATGCACGCTTGCTAGCGTGCCTAGCACGTCCAAGCTCAGAGTCTGTGGACTCGTCCTCGCTCTCTGGCTACGGCTCAGCTGGTGCCTTCCCCTTGCCTTTCCCTTTGGAGATAGACAAATCGCGGTCCCTTCTCTGGAGTAGCTCGTCGTGCAACTCCTCCCTCTGCTCGATCCTAACAGCCCGTTGAGAGGCTCTACCTGTCATGTAGCCTCTCATCTCCTCACTCTTCTCCCTGGGCACCTTGTCACATTTCTTGACATTCCCACTGTTCGACGATATATTGTTTCGGTCGGAACACCCCCGTTCATCTCCTTCCCACATCATTTCGCACTGTCCCCTCTTCCTGATTGGGTCTACCATCTGCCCGTGTTCCCAACCCACGTCGGAAGCACGTGCTGCTGCTGCATCACCTTGATCGGCCATCGCTTATATCTGCAAAAATTGTAAACAATGCACTAAAAATGATTAGATAACATAAAAATTGATTTAGACGCTGTTCGGGAAACAGACAACCCAAGTAACACACCATTCGGTATGTTTAAAGGGTTACGTATTTGCCGGAAATGGTCGTAAATTAACGTACGGGATATCCGGAATTTTCCCGTGCAAAATGGACTTAAACGGATAGTTCAAAACTTGGACGGACTTGTTCGGTCGGAAATCACAACGTTTAACGACGCTCGGACTCGTCGGAAACGCGTAAGAATGGACGTACGAAGCTTTCGGCGAAGAAATCTTACCAAAAACCGGTCAAAGATCGAAGAAGAGGTTGATTCGATGCCGGTCCGAGCTTGAATCGGCGGATTCCCTTGAAGACCTAGCTTGGAATCGCCGGAATCGCCGGAATCGCCCCCCGAATTGCCGGAATCGGTGGAATCGGGCAGGAATCGACGCTGGATCGACGGAATCGGCCGGAATCGACGCTGGATCGACGCTGAATCGCCGAAATCGCGCCGGAATCGCCTGCGCCTGCTTCTGCCGCCGCGGAATCGAGAGAATCGACCCCCGCGGGTCGATTCCGACCCTAAAAGGGCCGGAATCGGTTCGATTCCCGGCCCAGAATCGAACCGGGAATCGAACCGGGCCGGTTGACCCGGTCTTCCGAAGGGATCGACCGTTTCCACAAGGAATCGCCTGGAATCGGATCGATTCCGACCGATTCCAGGCGATTCATACCGATTCCGCAGAATTCCTCCCGGATTCGGTCCTTCCGCCGGGAATCTTCCGGAATCGGTCGGAATCGGACCGATTCCGCCGATTCTGCAATCTATGAATGGAGGTGACGGTGGATAGCAAGGCTTGAATTATAAAGTAGGTTATGGATAATATGCTGCAGTGCACTCATCAAAAAGTCCTACTTGAGTCCATCTTTGACTCTTTGAGTCCATCTTTGACTCTTCCCACTAGAATGTTGCCTCACTTAAATCTTATGCATATGTTTCACTCCAACGTGCACTACTAAAACCATTATCTCCTCCACTTGAACCTCTCACACCTTGTTGTTGAGTGGCTGGAATAATTTTTTCCTCATTATCACCATCTAAAGAAGGTACCTGGATAGATATATAGGAATCAAATGTCTTCGTTTGGTAATCGGCTTCTTCCTCTTCGTTGTTTCTTCTTATTGTGTACTCATACCAATATTGCACTGTACTACTCTCTTAAATGTATTGAAGTTTTCAAAGGCACTACTCTCTTAAATGTATTGAAGTTTTCAAAGGCATCACTCTTTTTAGTGCTAAGTCATGCATCTCGAATATGAGTTGGAGCGGTTAGAGCTGTGGCTAGAGTTGTACTTTGTAAAACTGGAGTTGTGTAAAGAACTTAAGTTTCTTGCCCTTCTTCTATCTGTTTATCCTCACTAATGGCATTGTCAAGCTCACATTCGGCCTAAGATCTATCATTTGAGTCGAACTCTAGCTCTCTTTTAGAGTCCTCATCTATCCATGTTGTACGTAGATATTCTTCTTAAAAGAGATAGGAAGCATAGTGCCTTTCAAATAAACATCAAACAAGCAATGAAAGGGATGAAGACAACATAACAGTTGCAAATAGAGCAATGAGGTACATTGTAAAATGATTTTTATATATAAGTATAAGTCTTAGGATGTATGTACGTTTCATTTAATTAACATTGTTTATGATTGATAGATTTTTTTACCTTAATGTAGGCCATCCCAACACATGTAGTCACCAATCTATACTTCCAAACTATGATTGATGTCGTTGCTGAGACAGGACCGAGAATGCAAGTTCCTACAAGTAAGCATATCTATATTGGTGAACTAGATAAGGAAGTTCAAGAGTTGAGACAATGGATAGAAGATTTCAAGTTGGTATGAAAGGAGAAGAGTTGCATAGTTAAGACCACCAAGAAAAGCATGATCAACTTCTTGATGTATTGTTCAGACTTAAGTCCGGTGGTTGATTTGGATCCTGCGATCCTTGATGGCATATGCTCCCTCTGTTTTCATAGACTGGATCATCTCTGAGATCCCTTTTTTACGAAGCACTTTACAAATGTGACAATTTGGCAAGGTTACATCAAAAAGCTAAATATTTAAAAGCTCCACATGATGGAGTTAATTTCGGAACCCAATGCATTTGACATGTGTGAATGCATTATAATCAACATGTCTCAATATTGCTGACTTAAAATTTCAGAGTTTACTGAGTCACAAGTTTACCAAGCTTAATTAGAAGTTTATAACATTGTATGATAATTTAGACATTTCTCTCATTCATTTTCATGTCTAATTAATAAAAAAGTAGTTATGCAAAAGTCAAACAGGTATTACCTGAAAATGCAAAAATGATCTTCAAGCTATAAGGAAAAAAAGAAAAAGAGCTTACGACCTAGAAAAAAAACTGTTATTTAGCATCAAAGTGCATAGGAAAACATACTTGTGAAGCATTAGCTGTAGCAACATTAACTGAAAATCCAACAGGCGCATGCCATTCATCAAGCAACTCCCGGGTTGTAGAGCTGACTAATCGTACAGAACCAGCTATAACCTGTATGTTCAGGGTGTTATAAGAATGCCACTACTACAGAATAAAATAGTAATAAAGACATGCTGAAAAATGCTTGAATAGAGAGCGACTAATATATGCATCTAGAGATTGCTAACAAGGTGCAGAGAAAAAACGAAGTTACAGTTCTCTACAATAGGTATAGTTGGAATCAGAAGTAGATGGCTAACATATCTTGTCTCTTAGATATCAACAATCATCAATTCAGTCAAAAGAAAAATTAGTAAGAAGATTGTGATTTCCAAGTTGCATGAGAAAGGCAATTTTAATTACTTTACAAGAAAATCTTTCATGCAACAAATTGCAAGAGTAAATATATTTGTATAACCCAATGACTCAAGTCCCAAATGTTTATAACATTTAAATCCATATCAAAAGATATGACAATATTTTTACATCGGCTGCCACCTACCACAACCCTCCTATATCTGCATGTTGGCACTTGAAATTTGCATGAATTTTGGAGGAAGTAAAATGCAATGAAAACTGTACTTTCCTTCAAATCCTATTCTATATGAGGTCTAGGATCGACATATTCTTATCATTTGGAATGTCCTACATGCATCATTGGACTACCAATAGCTAAGATACATGACATGTTAATACTTAGAATTACCAATCAAAATGAGACGGGAAGATGGACTTGGCAAGTTTTGAAATCGCCAAAGGAATGGGGAATTAGTACCCCACAGCTCCAATGGGTATATGAAGATATAAACAAGGCAGACAGGAGTTCAAATACGAGGGAAAACCATATCCCTCAAAATTAAAAGTGCTAGATGTTTGGCTATGTATCTAAGATATCATGGCAATAAGGAATGCATGGTACACCCTACTGATGCCTCTCCCTAAAAGCTGAACAATTGAATATCAAATGAGAATTACCCAGAACAGATTTGTGCTAGGGATGCTCAGAATAATAATCAGGTGTCTCTTATTCAACTCAAAATCATCGGATATGTAAATGCAAGCCAGGGAATACAAGTGATGATTTGGATGCCATAACAAAAGACCTAATGGGTCCGGTACATGTTCATAACTCAAGAGGGACACATCCACTTCAATTGTCACTCCAATAAATGCTCAATTGGATACCTAATGCATCATGGTAACAAAGTAGAGAGTTATGATACACCTATTGTTGCCTATGGAATATGAAAAGAAAAGAGCTCTCTTCCCCAAACCTGTATGCAGCAGATGAGCAATCAGATAAGAAATTTAAGCTTTGAGGGTTCCAAAAGGTTTGTTGCCTAGACAATAAGAGATCAAGACCCCTCATATCCTTGGTATATACAAGCAGGTGTGAACATGATTGATGAAGGGAAATTGTAACAAAATATGGAAAAATCAAAACCAGTCAGATCCGAGAGATGTTTGGAGATGAAAGGGGATGTCCTCTTTGATTCAGCCATGTTAGATGCTCAATTATGCAACTAAACAGACCATGGCTGTAAGGCAAAAGAATAAAATGCATGCATGTTACTGCCGATGCCAAAGAAAGCAAGGATGAAAGTGAAGGAATGACACCTTTATTAAATCCTTGCCTAACCAATGGGCAATGGCAATTAAATATCAAAGAATAGTACCATGATCAGATTGGGTCGGGAGATGATTGGAAAGGCAATTGAAAGCCTCTTCTCAAATTCAGAACCAAATTAATGAGCCAACAAGTTATCCTTGGATCTGATATCAGCCAACAAGCATGAGCAAGATGCAAGACTATCTGACCCAATCAGCTTCATGAGGAGTCAAATATGTCTGACACAAAGAATGAATACCTTCTAAATGGTCTTAATACCATAGATACTTGATCAAACATCTAATATGCTATGATGACAAGACAAAGGAAATGAAGGATACTGTTGGCGTCGGAATTTTCAGAAAAAAAAAAACAGGAGGGGCAGCACAGCAAAAAATGAAAAAAAATAGAAGAACTGGTCCAGGTCAACTGCCAACTAGATTGGCCCTCAATTGGGTCAAATCAAGTTCAGTCATACTCAAAACAGGTCCTAAATTGGGCCCATTGGCACAAATTCCAGCTGGCCCAGTCTTTCTTAATTTAATTGACTGATTTTTAACCCTTGAAGCCCATTACGTACAACCCATTGAGAGGAAAGGGGAAGTGGGCCGCGACCACCTGCTGGCCCAGGAAACCGGGCCCACCTGTGGCCAGGTGTGAACAGGCCCAGCCGCACCAGCCCTGCCACATCAGCACCCCTGTGCGCACCCACCTGCCTAGCCACCTCATCCTTGACCCATTTATGAGGTGAGGAAGCCAATGTGGCCAGCTTACGTGGGAGACACCAAGGGTCAGTCTAATATTGAAGACTGGTGGGAATTCAGGGAGTTGGGGAAGGCCAAAAGCCATCCACGTACAGCATAGCCTGGCCTTTCATCTGCCCCCCACTCCCTATAAAAGGAGAGGTGCGCACCAGCCAGAGGGGGGGCTGTTGGAGACGCCGCCAGGCTGCTGGTTCAAGCCCTCATCCTGCTGCCCTTGCTGCCACCTGCTGCCTGCGACCAAGGAGAAGAAGAAGAAGAAGAGGAGGAGAGGACCGAGGCTGACAGGCTGCCAGTTTTGCTGCTGCCCTCTGCTGCCCCCCCTCTGCTGCCCTCTTTGCGCACCTGCTGCACCTGCTGCCCGCGGCCAAGAAGAAGAGAAGGAAAAGGAGAAGAACAGGTGGGTCAATATTCTATAAATATGTAGCCCTCTAAGGGCACCCCCTTGGTCTTTCTCTCTTCTGCTCAGTCCTCTCCATGGCCCAATCCGACCCACACATGACAGGGTCTTAGTACCTTTTGTTGGAAGCCCCCTCGGCCAACCATTCAGGCTCTAAACAATGCCCTGTTCAGGCCCCTATGCAGCCTATGTCCAGGCCCCCTGTCGGCCCACCTGCATCAGCCTTAAACAGGCCCATGTTCAGCCTCCTAAACAGGCCATTTGCAGGCCCAATGCCAGCCTTGTGCGACCCCCTGCATAGGCCACCTGCAGTCCGTCCAATAGACCACTATGCAGGCCCAGAAAGGAGCCCACAGACCTGCCCAATTGCCTGCCCATCTCGCAGCCAAAATCAAGCCCCTATGTGGCCCAACCGAACATATATCCTGCAGGTCTGAAATAGGCCCATACTCAGGCCCACCTTCAGCTCCTTCACAGCCCACCAGGAATGGTCTAGTGCAGGTCCAAAGAGAAGCCCATAACTGGCCCCTACACAGCCTGCCACCAAGGCCTCTCTGCGGCCCATTTAGCAGGCCCCCCTTGCAAGCCCACTTTCGGCCCAGCCAAGTGCCCTTGCACAGACCCATCTCGGCCTCCTGTCCAGTCCACAAACAGACCGCAGCCAGGTCCATAACCAGCCCACGTCTGACCCCAAATCCAGGCCTTCAAAAAGGGTCCATTTTTCAGCTCCCTACCAGCAGGAAGTGAAAGAAGAAGTTGCAGCAGCCTCTGGCGGCATGTACCGGCAAAGTGAGGGATGAACCTCAACGGCCCTTTCACGGGTCCGGTTCTCCCCTCAACCCATCAAGTGAGGAATGAACCTCAACGGCCCTTTCACGGGTCCGGTTCTCCCCTCAACACATCAAAGGAGAAGAGAGCCTCAACGGCCCTTTCACGGGTCCGACTTTCCCTCCTAGAAGCTGTCCTCCCAAATTCAAGCAAATTGAAGCCCGGCTTTGAATGCCGAAGGAATGGACCGGCCCGAAGTGGCCTTCATAAAATTAACAAATAAAAAATCAGAAATGCGAAAGCTACATTAAATTAAGGACTTCACCTCTAGCGGGGGAACTCCACCTTGGGCGGAGGCGCGGGCATGCATCCCGTAGCTTACGACCCGGACGGGGGCGCGGGCATGAATCCCGTAGCCGTCGATCCTTCCCCCAATATGGCTAAGCTAAGGCTGGCTATTTTGGATGGGTAAATTTTCACTAAGTTGGAAAAATAGCCGGCATGCCGTCGTAATGCCAAAATTTTTCCAAAGTAGTGGAGATGAACCTATATTGGGGGAAGGATCAACCATATTGTACACCGATGTACCCCACTCATCTTTCAATGAAATGAAGTTCAAAGTCAATTCGATGCATGGAAGTGGGCACCGATTGGCAGCCCAATGTGCCCGATCAGATGCAAACCGCCAAAATCAAGTGAGCAAACTGTTTTTTTCAAACAATCAAAAAATAAACAAAGCAAAGTAGGGTCTGAAATGGGATTTTACTGCCACATTTCCTAACAGCCTATGGGTCCCGATCACAATCCTGTTTCAAGCCCTGCCTAAGCCTATGGCTGCCCACCTAAAACCATCTGCGCAGACCCCAATCCAGGCCCATGAACAGCCCCCTGTTCGGCCTCCTGCATAGGTCATCTGCAGTCCACCTACTGCCCCCTTTTTCAGGCCCAGCTTGAACCTATATGTCAGGCCCAAATCTGGCCCAAGTCCAGTTCAAATCAACCTGCGATCAGCCTCCCTGTCAGGCCCATATTCCGGCCCACCTGCAGGCCTATGTCCAGAGCCTAAAACCAGTCCCCTTGTGACCCGGTTTCAGCCCATCAAGGACATCTCAAACAGATCCCCGACCGGTCTATTCGAGGCCATCTGAACAGACCTCTTAAGCAGGTCCGAAGCTGCCCTTGCTCAGCCGACGTTCAGGTCCTAGGACCAGTTCCAAATCAGCCCTCTGTGCAGGCCCATTTCGGCCCACCATAATCCATTCACCCCAGCCCCTTTGTGGCTCGGTGAAATCCCAAATCAGTCCTTAAATAAAAATCAGATTTTGATCGAATTCAAAAGCAAATGAAGCTCGGAAATCAGAAAGACCAAAGTCATCCAAAAGAAATATAACAAATAAAACAAACCCGAACAAAACGGTTTGCATCTGATCGGACCCAAAAGGCCGCTGCCCTTTTGAGTTCTTTAATTTATGATTGTGGATGTGCATGTCTCCGAAAACGGGTTGCCGCGACGGTTAATCAAAGGCGTTCGAGCCGTTGCTCGATGTAAGTTAACGCCGGATACTCGCACCATCCGGCGGAGAAGGGTCAAAAATGAAATTTTCAAAGAACCCGAACCTCGGTTCTAATATTTTTAAAACTATCACCGGACTACCTGATATTTTTAGGATATCACCTATTTTCCTAGAAAGTCCGGAGATGTCTTTCTTTCTAAAGAACAGACGCAGAAAAAAGAGGTTCACACAGATACCTGCTGATCGCTAATGATAGGAGGGAAGATGGGGAGCCTCTCCACCTATTCTTGCTCAGCCAATGTCTTGAAGTCTAAAACTTGTATAATTCAGATGTCTAGGATGTCCGGCAATGCCATGGCAACAAGATATCGGAACATGACATGCATACCTATCACTACCAATTCACAAGGGATGAAGGCAGGAAGTCTTGATGAGATCCGATGAAAATTGGATGACAAGAGATGGATACCAGACTGGGTGAAATTCCTATAAGATCAAATGACAGTGGAATGGCCAACCAAGGTGAAATTCCTATAAGATCAGATGACAGTGGCTGTACATGATCTGCACACAGATAAAGAACAGAAGATAGAAATAAAAAAAATATGTGTACTTGTTAGCCCCAATAGATGGTTGGTATTGTAGAGGAATGTCTCCTCCTAAATTCCGGCCCCAGCTGATGGCTGAGTGCACACCAGAACAACAGCAAACAGGCCCTGATGCACCTGTTAAATGATAGGATGATAGTGGCAGAAGGGGAGACAGAAACAGAGAAAACGCACAGCCGACGATCCCAATGGATGCTTGGGACTGTAGGAGAAGATTTCTTCTCCAATTCTGCAAGCTGCACACCACAGATAGCAGCAAAGGACACTGATGGGTCAGGCACCAAAAAGGGAGGATCGCAACAGGAGGAAAGAAGAAGAAAAGAAGAGAGGCAGGCCAGAACTTCAACTTGGGTCAATTCCGATGGATGACATGCCTATATAAGTCAATTAAGCATTTGAATATGATTTGGAGTCAATGGGACATCTGATCTCATGTCAATCTCAAAGGAAGTACCACCACCATAGGTGATCCTACTACTAGTAGAATTGAACGTTATTTAAATAAGAAAGATACGAAAAATATGATTGGCACATAGGGGTGCAAACAAGCCGAGCCAAGCCGAGTAGGGCTTTGTTCGAGCTTGGCTCGAATAATTTTTCACTACTTGAACTCGGCTTGATACTCGTCGAGTTTCCAGATGCCTTGCTCAAACTAGGCTCGACTTGAGCTCAACAAGTTCGAACTCGGCTAGTCAAGTCACTCGTTTACGAGCACTTGAAGTCAAAATAGGAAGGGGGCAATGTATGCAAAACGAATGGGAACCCGAACAATGATCTACAAAGATAAAAAAGCATACGAAAAGGGGGATGGGGCCAACTAACCTAAAGTTAAGTCCCAACAGCCCTAGCTTTGGTGCTTCCTATTTCCTAAATAGGAGATGTTGCATGACGAGTGTCTAACTTGCGTGATGCATAGTTGTCAAGGCGCCTACCTAGGCAGCAAGGCGCTTTTCCAACAGCGCCTTGTCAGGACACCTTGTCTGGGGGCCAAAAAGGCGCCCACCTAGGCGCCTAAGACGTCCAACGCGCCCGTCTAGGCACCTTAGCAAGGCACCCTAAGTATTTTTACATGATTAAAAAAATAATTTTGAGAAGTTTTCCCCCCTTGATATCCCTCACAAGGGACACTTATTTAATGATAGTTTGAATATGTTAATATATTTCACTATCACTTATACAATCATACATATTTAAGATTTATGATTCTAAACATATATTATATACTTAATTAAGTTCTTTTTCGGCTCTTTCTCCTCTCACTTTGTCTCACTTAATTTACCAAGATTAACTCCTTATCCAAAAATAAATACCCACACTTTTATAATTATATATATAAGATCACTTATACTATTACATTTTTTCTTTCTTTCGGGGGGGCTTCGCCCCCTGACAACCCCCCACAAGAGACGCTGCCCCCTTGATCCCTGCGACTTGATCACGCAGGTCGATCTGCGACTACTCTGCGCTCCCCTCATTTAATAATATTATAACAATATTTCACCATCACTTAGACTATCGCACATATATAAATTTTATAATTATAAATGTGTTATATATTTAAATTTTATAAGAATCTATTTAACTCTTCTCTTTCACACACATCATATTTACTTATGTACATAGATAAAACACTCATATTCAATTATAACATAAAAATATAATTATATTTATGCTTATTTTTTTGTATAACACCTCCTCAATCCAGCCTTTCTTGAATACCGCCTTGATCGCCTAGGCGACGCCTAAGCAGCTACCTTGTCGCCTAAGCGGAATCGGTACCCTTCAACGCCTTGCCGCCTTTGACAACTATGGCGTGATGGTAGCAGCCTAAAGCATTGCAGCATGTAGAGTCGGCATGAATGTCATTGTTGTTGTTGTTGCCAGTGACGTCATCGACCACGAGGACTTGCGGCAAGCTACGGCATAGTTGCTCGTTCATCACTTCCTCACCTTTGGCGTTGCCACGTCAGTCAGCATGGTGTGCAACAGGAGGGAGAGAGGATTGCTCGCTCCTCACTTCCTCAAACTTTGGTGCCGCGGCATCGGTCGGCTTGGTGAGCGGCAAGGGAGTGAGAGAGAGGGGTCGCTCACTCCTTTCGACATCGCCACATCAATCAGCCTGGAATGCAGCAACGGGGAGAGAGTGAGAGGGATAGGATTTTTGGGGATTGGGTGAGAAGTCCACCCCTCCCTCGGCCACCTACCATGATGTTGATTTGGCTTTGGCAGAGAAAAAGGAAGAAAGCCCAATTAAGACATAAAATTGTTTTGATAACAATTTGATGGCAACTATTCAAACAAGAAGCTTAATTGACCTGATTTGTCCAAGATAAGACTAACATGTTTTTGACATAAGGGTCAAATTTCAATTGGATAATGGACCCAAATGGGAAAAAAAGCCCAATTGGGATGCAAATGTGATCCAATGACAATGCTTAAACTCAAACTCAAAGTCTCAGTCCCAAATGGTTGGGGTCAACTATATAGATTTGTCTTTTCCATTCTCCATAGTATTCTACTAACTCCTCTCATATGCCTAATTCATCCAAGTCATACTGGATACGCATACACCAAGTTAACTTGGACCTACCTCTATACCTCTTATGTGCTAACAACCTCAAGATCTCGACTCATCTGATAGGCACCTCAAAAGGGCGCCGCCTAATATGTTCAAACTAACAAAGTATTCCCTCCTTAACAATATCCTTAATTCTCACTTTATCATTTATGCACTTGTTGCAAATTCTATCTATCCGTGTGTGGCCGCACATCTACCGTAGCATCTGTATTTCAATTACACTCAATTTGACAATATGCTTCTTCTTAATTGTCCAACACTCACTACCGTAAATTATGGTGGGTCTTGTAACTGTGTGATAGAATTTTCCTTTCAATTTTAGGGAACTTTACGATCGCACAGAATCCTTATCGTCTGCCTCGATTTCAGCCAACCCACTTTGATCATATAGTTGACACCTTCGTCACATTTCTCATTCATATATAAGATTGAACCAAAATATTTAAATTGGGTGCATAGTGTGAGAACATTTCTGTCCAAGGTAACTTCAACTTCTTTCACTCTCTGGTTTTTATTAAATATCAAGTGCGTATATTCCGCCTTCGTCCTACTAATTTTGAACCCCTAGCTTACAACACAAATCTCTATTCAAGTTTTTTGTTAATACCTTCTCCAATCTCATTTGTGAACATCATACACCAAGGTAAACTCTCTTGTATATCTTTAGTTATTTTGTCAATAGTTAGGATGAAAAGATACAAACTTAGAGTGGATCTTTGGTGTAGCCCAATTGATACAGGGAAGAGCCCTGACTCCCCTCTCGGGAAGGAAACCTGAGCAGTCGAACCATCGTACATGTCTTTGAAGATGTTAATGAATCCACTAAGCATCATCTTCCTTCTTAATGCCCACCAAAGAACCTCTATTGGAACTGAGTTAAGAGGGTAGCGTCTCTTATGGGGGATTGTCAGGGGGGCTTCGCCCCCCCGAAAGAAAGAATGTAATAGTATAAGTGATCTTATATATGTAATTATAAAAGTGTGGGTATTTATTTTTGGATAAGGAGTTAATCTTGGTAAATTAGGTGAGACAAAGAGAGAAAAGAAAGAGCCGAAAAAGAACTTAATTAAGTATATAATATATGTTTATAATCATAAATCTTAAATATGTATGATAGTATAAGTGATGGTGAAATATATTAATATATTCAAACTATCATTAAATAAGTGTCCCTTGTGAGGGGTATCAAAAGGGCAAAACCTCTCAAAATTATTTTTTAATCATGTAAAAATACCCAGGGCACCTTGCTTGGGTGCCTTTTTGGCCCCAGACAAGGCGTCCTGACAAGGCACTGTTGGAAAAGCGCCTTGTCACTTAGGCGGGCGCCTTGACAACTATGATGTCACATTAACTCATAGTGACTCGGCATTTCTATTCAAATCACATTCCTTAAGCTTGAGTGCCTCATTCCTAAATATCTCCTGCTTATTTCCTCTGAATTCGTGCCATTTAATCTTAAGGGCTCTTTTTTGTCTCCTTGTTTGCAACTTTCCTATGACCTTGAAATCTAAGACCAGGAGTTTATACTAAGTTGTGAGTGCTTCACTAGGTAAGACTTCACAATACTTACATAAAGCGCGACTCATTTTCCTATTAAGGATAAAGTCAATCTAGCTCCTACTCTTATTCTTAAACGTTATCAAGTGTGAGTCTCTTTTGATGAAGTGGGTATTTGTTAGGATTAAGTCAGAAGCCATGGTTCGTCATCTCGCGAGATTCTCGCAAGATCTCACGAGAATCTCGGTCTCGCAGGCACAGCGAGAAATGAGATGACCGAAATCGAAAATCCCGATCTCGGCATCTAGCGGGTGTACAGGGGCACAACGTGCTCCCTCTGTGATGATAATAAAGCGTAGAGAACGCTATAGGCGGGCACAAAGGGGCAAAGGAAAGATGGCCTCGCCGGTCGGCCACGCCGTCCTTCACACCACACCCGGCAAAAGAAGCCATCGTCCGGTCGGCCACGAGGGCTTAAGATGGGTGGTTAAAACCCCTCATCAGACCCCCGATGAAAGATATGAGGAAGAGTTCAAGCTACCTACAAAGCGGCGATCTAGGGTTGCAGCGACGTCTCCGGCTCTCACGGCGGGTTCCGAATGTGGCAGCGGGGACCTCCGGCTGTCACGGCGGCGGTGACCTCCGGTGGACACCTCTGACAGACCACCCTCTCTCGGCGAGCCCCTCCGCCATCGTTACGTCACCGTCGTAGAAGAACCCTCCGCCATTGTCGCGTCGTCGTCGCGGAGAAGACGTTCACGAATCGGGATTTCACTGTCGCCCGCTGATCGTTGAAGAATCAAGGTAAGTTAAATGTTAATATTAACGTTAAGATTAACGTTAACGTAACGTTAACGTAAACATAATATAATTATGTCTCGGTATATATTTAAACCATATATAATTATATGGACATAATTAGGTCCTAATATATATATATAAACCATATATAATTAGGTCATGGTTTATATACTTATGTCCATATATAGAATATTATTTGGACATAATATGATTTATATAATTAGGTCCTGATTTATATATGAACAGTATAACCGAAATTATATTTGAATGTGTAATATTTAAACATAATAAAATTATTAAATATTAATATATATTTCTTAGGTTTCTTAAGTTTCCAGTTAAATATAAAGAAGATTAATCATATAACATTGTATGAAGAACATTAATCTACTTTTTGGTTTTATTCAACTTTTTAGTTTAAATATAATAATATTAATTATAATAATATTATATAAAGTTTATATGTAACTAAAATATTACATGTATTTTATTCTATTTTATGAATATATTTAATGACATATAATAAAAAAGTAAAGTTTAAATTATAAAATTTATTATATATTTTTGCATGTCAACTATGTATACGGGTGCATATTGCTGAATATATATTATAATAATAAACTAATATATTAATAATAAATTAATAATACTAACCTTATTAATACAATATAAACTAATATTTTTTTTAAAATATAATAAGATGTTATACAGTTTAAATATAATGAAAAATTTTAAATATGATGTAAATATTTAACTACTTCTTTTGATTTTTTTAGTTTAAATATATGAAAATTATATATAATAAGATATTATGCAGGTTTAATATAATCAAATTGATTACATATAATGTAAGTATAAAAATAAATGTAAAACATTATATAATATTTGAACGTAATACAAGTTATAAAATATTAATATATTTTATAGATTTTTTAAAGTTTGTAGTCAAATATAATTAGGTTAATAATAAGAATACTATATAAAGTTTGTATGTAATAAATATTATTCAATTTTTATACTTTGTAATTTGTAGTGTAAACATAAAAAAATAAAAAAAATATTATATAGTATTTGAACGTAATACAAATTATGAAATATTAATATATTTCTTAAGTTTTTAAAAGTTTGTGGTTAAACATAATAATTATAATAATATTATATAAAGTTTTATCACATAAAAATTACTGATTATTAATCTATTTTTTAGTTTTATTGTACTTTGTAGTTTGGAATATAACAAGATGTTATGTATGTTAAATATATTCAAATTTATTACATATAATTTAAATATTTAATTTACTTGTTTTGACATTTTTTAGTTTAAATATATGATGATTATTTCTAATAAAATATTATGCAGGTTAAATATAATCAAATTTACGTCATTTAATGTAAGTATAAAAAATAAGTATAAAAAGATTAAATAATTTAGTTTTATTGTACTTTGTAGTTCAAATATAATAAGATTAATTATAAACGTATTATAAAGTTTATATGCAATAAAAAATATTGTGAAGTAATCTACTTTTCTGGTCTGTTTATAGTATAAATATAATAAGATTAAATATAAAAAGTTTAAATATAATATAAATTATAAAATATTAATCTGTTTTTTGGATATTTTGTAGTTTAGATATAATGAGACATTATACAGTTTAAATATAATGAAATTTATTACATATTATGTAAATATTTATCTTGCCTTGTTAGTATTTTTTATTTAAATATTATAATAAAAATATAGTAATATATTATGTAGTTTAAATATAATAAAATTTGTTAAATATTATGTGAATATTTAACTTACTTTGTTGTTAGTTTTTTAGTTTAAATATAATAAGATTATATACAGTAATATACTATACAGTTTAAATATAATAAAATGTATTTAATATTATTATATATGCAGAATATGGTGCAATATGATCAAATATAACCAATTCAAGGTGAATAATATTTTTATATTATACTTTATTAATATATTTAATACTCTATAATCAAAAAGATAAAGTCTAACCTATAAAATTTAATTTATACTTTTAAATGTTTACTATGTTGGGTGCACATTGCAGAATATATATTATAAAAATAAACTAATATCGTCGGAATATATAATATCGCCCGAATATATATTATAATAATAAACTAATATTGCCAATATATAGGAGCACATTGCGGAATATATATTATAAATTATTAATTGTCAATCACATTCTTTTAGAAATAGTTTCCCTTTCTTATTATTCTAATTTTATATTTTTACTATATAAAATATTGCCATAAGTTCTATTTGGTAATTTATATTTTTAATTATCGAAGAAGATGTCTGCGAATGACATAGACTGGCAATATGGAACTCCCGTTGGTAATAAGGGTTCTAAATGTAACTTTTGTGGAAAAGTTATGCAAGCAGGTGGTGTTACTAGGTTGAAATATCACTTGATTGGTGGCAAAAGATCAGACGTAAGTAAATGTGTAAGTTGTCCTTCTGAAGTGTGGAAACAATTGAAAGAATTGAAATCTCAAAAAACCATACAGACTATGAAGAGTAAATTGGCAAAAGAAGTAGTGATGGATGAACTTCGACAGATGGGTGGTCATTCTGAAGGTTTCTCGTCACATGAAGAAGAAAGATCTGAGGAAAGAAGACAACGGGAAATCGCAAAAGCATCTGCCGAAGCTAGATGGCAAATTGATGAGTCTGAGCGTCAAATAAGACATTTACAAACAATTGGAGCTGGAAGTAGTGGTGCTGCAGGAATTGTAGGTTGAACTGGAAGTGGAATGAAAAGAATGAAACGAAGCATAACTGACTTTAGGCATTGTGGTGGACATGGATCAGTAGGTATTGGTAAAGGTTTAACTGTAGAAGGTAGTTTGTATAAATCAGATGATGCACGACAAAAAAGAATAGAAGAAATGATAAACAAAGGATCTTTAAGAGAATCGCTTGGTAAGATGGTTACAAATTTTTTTATATTCAATCATATTCTAGCTCATTTTGCAGGAGAACATCATTTCAAGAATATGATTGTTGAAGCACAAAATCTTGGATGTGCAGTCAAACCTCCCACACCCAAAGACATAATAGGAAAATATTTGGATGAACTAGTTATAGACATGCAAACAGAAATAAAAAAATTAGAACCACATTGGGATACCCATGGTTATTCTCTTTTATGTGATGGATGGACAGGACCCACAAGAATATCCATCATTAACTTTATGGTTTATAGTGCAGGAAATGTTATATTTTAGATTCAATTGATGCATCAGGTAAAAAAAAAAATCATGAGTTCATTATGCAGTTGATGGAGGACAAGATTAAGGAAGTTGGAAGAAATAGGGTTATACAAATTATAACCGACAATGCCAGCAGTTATAAAAAGGCCGGAACACTTTTGGCATCAAAATATAATCTTTTTTGGTCACCATGTGTTGCTCATTGTATAGATTTGATGTTTGAATATGTGGCAAAGAATGCTATGGTAAAAAAAGCTATAAACATGGGTCAAATTATTACACGTTTCATATATAATCATGATTGGGTTGTGAATCGAGTAAGAAAGGCTTGTGAACGTGATTTAGTTCGACCTGGTGCCACTCGTTTTACCACAAATTATCTTGCATTGCAAAGTTTGTTGCGTGAAAAAAAAAGTTTGAGTTGTTTCTTTCTTTGTTCGGAGTGGTTTAATTCGGAGTTCAGGAACACTCCTATTGGAAAGAACGTTGAATAAATCATATGCAATCCTATGTTTTGGGATTATGCAAGAGATTCGATAAAGATCATGGAACCCATGTATAAAGTTTTGAGAGTGATGGACACTGAAAATTATCCGACCATGGGTAGTGTATATCATGCGATCATTGTGATGAATGACGTGATAAAGACAACTTCACCAAGAAATTACACATGGGTTCATAAGATCATAGATGATAGATGGACAAAATCAATGGATGCACCTATCTACAAGGCTGGTATGTTCTCTTCATTTAAACAAAGTATGAATTTTTGTTATAAATGTATAAAACTAACATTTTGAATAATAATATTTGCATGTACAACATATTTTCTCAATCCAAAGTACCAATATAAATTGCATCTTGGAGACAATCAAGCGCTTATTAAAGCACTTCATCAAGTTTACGAGAAGTTGTTTCCAAAATCTAAAGGAAGAGGCCAATTTGGAAATGAGGTAACGCTACGATATTTATAGATTTCATCTTTTAAGTTGATATTAACATTAAATGTTTTTATATACTAGATTATAAAGTTTAGAGATGCATTGGCCTCTTTTGGGACAAAAAGTGCTATTGCAAGCAGAGAATCTATGTGGCCAGGTTAGTAATTATTTAATCAAAAAGACGACTTACTTGATTCAAATTACAAATATATGATTATTTGTTTCACTTTCAGGTGAATGGTGAAAAATGTATGGAGATGATTCTCCAACTTTAAAAAAATTTGCGATTAAAGTTTTATCGCAGACTTCATCAGCTTCTCCTTATGAAAGAAACTGGAGCACTTTTTCTTTGATACATACAAAACCTAGAAATAGGTTGTCATATTCAAAGTTGAAGAAACTAGTTTATTGTCATTATAATATGAAACTAAAGGTAAGGAGAATGGAGGCTGAACAAAAGTAAGGAGGTGATCCAGAAGATGACTCACTTGATTATTTTGCACTATTAGGAGAGAATGACATGGATGATCGAGAAAATCCTTATGCCTAGTGGGTTGCAAACAATGATATGGATGAACATGATGGTCGCCCATCTGAAGAAATTGTTAGTGCTGCACGTGAAACTGAAATGGATGTAGATGTAACTGTACAACAAATTCTTCAATCATCTTCTGAGTCAACTCATCTTCATAATGATGATCCAACCTCTGATATGGATGCTTCCGATGGACATGGAAGTAATGATGATGGAGATAGAGGTAATGTCTTTCGTAATGGTGGTGCTGACGATGTAGAAGAAAACCAACCATTCCCCACTAATGCTGTTGAGGAAGTTCATCATCAACGTGAAAAAACATATAGATGCAAGAAGAAGAATGCTGGTCCATCAAATCAACAAGGTTTGTCACAACTTGAGGAGTGATCTTTCTCACACATTCAGTTCGATGGATATTTTTGATAGGGGATATTATGGATATGGACATTCTCAAGATTCATCATCATATGAATATGGACACAGACATGGATATGGGGAAATGCAACAACGATCTTCACGTGCATTTTATAATGAAGGAGATGAATCTTCATATGGATATGGACATACTGCAAGTGAATATGTTCCTTTAAATATAGCTTATGACAATAGTTATTATGGTTATGGTCATAATCATGGTCCTTATGGCTATGGATATACAACACAAGATGACTCTTCAAACATCTCTAATTCTAATGAACAAAGATTCAGTTTACCACGAGAGGGAGATCGTCAGTCTAATGTCATGGGTTGAATATTGTGATTTTGTTGGTGATTTTGTGGCACAACAATCACAAAGTGACCAACAAAGTGATATATTAGAAGCACACATCATCTTTTTGGTATTGAGAGTGTTTTCTTATTGTTCATTGACACAGCTGGTGTGGGAGTGGAGTTTGACATTAAGAGTGTTTTGTGATTGTTCCTTCACACAATTAGTGTGCAAAAATGTTGTTATTTATTTTCATGTAATGTATGTGAATTTATTGATGTACTCCCATCTTTATAATATATTATATTATGTTTATCATTTTATACATATTACAAATATACATTTTGATCCGAGAATCCGAGATCCGATCTCCCGAGATTTTCCCGAGATCTCTCCGAGATCTCCTCTTCCACCCCCCGAGACGAAGCCGAGGCCCAAGACGGCAAACCTTGTCAGAAGCCATTACAAACTCTAAGATATTTTTTCCCTCTTCATTCTACTCCCCATACCCAAATCACCCGTGGACACTCCAAATCCACTCCCTTAGGACCCAACGTGACCATTAAGATCACCACCAATTAGGATGTTCTCCTTGTTCAGTATCCCTTGCATGATACCATCTATGGCATCCTAGAATTGGACTTCCAGCTCACTACTAACCCCTACTTATGGTGCATAGGCACTAATTACGTTTATAACTTCTCGATAAATACTCATCTTAACTAGATGATTATATCATTCACTTGGACCACCGACACCACTTTTTCCTTGAGGGTACCATCCAAAATGATTCCAATTCCAATTTTATTAGATGTCTGCCCTGCATATTAGAGTTTGAAACCCGACCTCCTCACCTTCAGATCCAAAATGATACAATGACAATGCAATGGCAGTTATTCAAATGAGAAGAAACTTAATAGGCCCAATATGATCAATATAAGGCCCAATGTCACATCTCAAATTTCATGCTTAGTTAGTGGGTCATGGATGATACTGGCCCAATATTGAATATCAATGGCAAAAAACTCATATCTTATGTTTCTTGGGCCAAGGATGATATGAAATTGGGCCCAATATCAAAGTTCATCACATGTTATGCTTATTGGGCTATGGATGACATGGAATTGGGCCCAAATGTCAAATTCAATAAATGATATGTTTATTGGGCCATGAATGGCATAAAACAAGTCTAATATCAAATTGACAATGGCACATGATTCAAACGGGTTGATATTGATGAAAGCGGCCCAATTGAAAATTTTAAATGATCCATTATCTAATTCATATAAAGTGTCAAATATTGACACTTTTCCAATGTTCCTAATGAGCACAATTAAATGAAAAGCTCAATGGCTATGATCATGTACATGATGGTTGATCAAATGAATGATCTTAATGGGCCAAGAGAACATCCAAAGCCTATAACATCCGGTTGTAAATTTATTTGGCAAATGAGGGCATCAAGATATATGCTTAATGCATAAATGGTTTAAATTGTATGTTAATAAGCTGAGCAATCATATGAAATTTAGCCCAATCATGAAGATCAGTTCACAAGACCAGAGTGTTGATGTTCAATGATGAATTTTAATCCAATTACCATGGTTTTGGTGCAATTATTATGCTCAAGTTGATGGGCTGAGTTATTACATGAAATTGAGCCCAAATGATGATTAATTTTGGCACATTTCATGGCTAATTGAGCATTAATTAAGTGATCCTAAATTGTTGGATCGATGGCTAAAGTGTACCCCTGGATCGTGTGCACGATAAGACCCTAGGTCAATGATTGCAACTGCCAAAAGCACTCATCCTATAGATATAAATTCATATGGCACCCATCAGAGGAGGCCTATTATCAGGCCATATCCCACACAACTTGGAATCAAAGCATCCCATCAGATGCTCTTGTAAAACAGGAGGAGAGAGGAGGCAATTCCGATGCCATCTCCCACCACCCAAGGCCATGATCAGCTGTTCCTTATGTCATCAATCGATGAGAGTAGTTCAGCAGAGCAAGGACTCCAACAAATATTCAAATGAGGCTGCAAGAAGTGCTGGAAGATAGGAGGATGACCCGAATCCTCCTCCAACTATCTCGCCTGTGTGCACAGGATGAGAAAACAAATCAAGAGGAATCCTTACCGGGACTGCCTCTTCAGCTATCTCTCCATAAAGAGAATCCATCAAGCCATCTGGGCAGGTCCGAATAGTTGAAGGCAAGCTCCAGAGACAGTTCGGCAGAGGTCTACAAAGGAAGGCAGATCCAAGAGAAAGAGCAAGGTAGGTCCAGGTACTCCAGTGGCTGCTGTTGTCACCTACACAAGTAGAAGAGACAAAAAAGAGAAGGAACAAGGTGAGGTACCAAGGCATCCAAATGATCTCAGTCACTCCTCCTTATCCTCACATGTATATAGCTTGATCCTATGAAGACATTCTATCCGATCACCCTCTCTTCATATATCTATGACTTGTTATAATAGAAAAAGATACCCCCCAAATAGCGTAGCCTATGCATTCACGCCATCTCCCCTTCGTATGAACACCTATCGGCTGGTGGCACAACTTTACGTACAGCCTAGGTCCCACCTCCCTCCATGGCCATATGACATCCCATACAGTTCACGTCATGAACAGACCCATACTCGGCCTCCCTTCATGTCCATATGGCAGCCTATACAGCCCCTACCCGGTCTCTCTTCTATGGCCACATGATTGTTTCTGAGATGGGGAATGAAAGGAGAAGGTGCAGCAGGGCTTTCTCCACTTCTCTCACCTTTTTCTACTTCTTTCCTTTCTTCTCTTTGGCCCAGCAGCAGGAGGAGCCGATGGGGCTTCTTCTTCCTTTCTTTTCCTTTCTTCTCCTTCTCCTTGGCTTCTCTTGGTGGGTGCGCAGCAGGAGGGCACTGGGCTGCAGCTACTCCCTCTCATCTCTCTCTCTCTCCTGGCTGGTGGTGGCTAGGACAGAGCAAAGATGTTGGAACCAGTGCAAGGGCTAGAAGGGAGTCTTTCAGAAGAGTTGGCTGTGAAAGGGACCGTGGAATGAAATATGGTCTTCCAATGGAAGATCGTATCAGTTGGAGAGAAATTAGGGCTCATTTCCTACCTTTTATTATTCTTTTGGAGGTGGGAGTGGGACCAACCCCAACTGATTCAAACGTAATCAGGAGATGCTGAGAGCTTTTTGATAATTTCTCAGCCATTTCCTAAATTTTCATAAATTTTATAAGATTAACTCCCTATTTTCCTGAATTTCTTAATAGCAAAAAAGCTATAAAAGACCAAACAAAATTTAGAATCCAAAAAATATGAAACTTTCAGAGGAGCTTCAAGGTCTTCCAAAAATAATATTGGTCATGAAGGAATGATTTATAACCCAACATTATTTTTTTTCCCATTTTCGAAAAAAATCCCGAATTTTCTGAAATAAAAATTCTGGAAATTCCTAAATCTCCAAAATAGATTTTAATAAATTTTTCATAAATTTTCGTAGTATTTCTTAGTTTATTATGCTCTTGAATTTTTGGATGAAATCCCAATTGGGACATGGAATCCTAACTGGAATTGGATTTGGAATCTTAATTGAAGTAGGATTTGGAAACATAGGTGAGGTACGAATCCCAATCTAAGTACGATTTGGAATCCTGATATGAAATGAATTTCTCCTTCCATTTTTATGCCAATTTTGGTGTCAACAATACATATGCTAGGATACTCACATCATAAAAGATATTCATGTCATAATGAACTAAGCAAATCTAATTACGCTAAGATGATCTTGTTACTAAAATACATTCAACAAAAATCCAGTTAAGATACGCAATTCTTCAGATACGAAATTTTTTTATTAAATATGCATATTTAATCACGCTAACATGCTCTGATCATGTCAATTGGATCAATTAAATGGAATTAAATGTAAAGGGCAGGGCATATCCCTTACACCCTATAAATTCATCTAAAATCATATCCTATGGCTAAGGACCGGCGATAGAAGATAAAATAGCCATGACGACGCCAAACCAACTCCTTAATAGACATATGAGATTTTTAAAATTTTATTAATGTGATTATGGCTCATTTATGTCTCTCATTCATGTAATTTCTATCACTTGAACATGAATGAGAAAATCTCATTCTCTGTGTCTGCACATGTCGTGCGGGAGTAATTTTCATGTCTCATGACCTTGGGGAACCAAAGAAAAAATAATTAAGTGATAGTTAAAAATAATTAAATATAACTTCTACGGCCAAACAAAATTAACAATAAAAATAATAAAAATAATAAGTCATTAATGAGTTTTAAGTGAACAAATTATTTAATAATAATTTGATAACCAATGAATAACCAAAAAACAATTAAATAAACAATTAAACAGTAACATAAATTTTAATAATAACCAATCCAAATAAAATAAAAAATGGTCAAAATCAGATAATCTTTTAAATACAACAAAAAATGAAAAAATGATTAAACAAACCTTAATAAACACCTAAATAAATGATTAAGCGGCTAAATAACTAAAATATACGATAAAAATAAAATACAGAAAATAATTAGAAAACAGAAATAAATCAGTCATGCAAACTGTAAATAAAAAAATGAAAACACAAAGCAGAAAAGGAAATGAAAATATCAACGAAGGATCTCATTAATAAGAACAAAAAAAGAAAACAAACAAAAAAATAAATGAAAACAAAAAATGAATGATAAAACAAACAACAAAAATAAAAGAATAAAAGATAAATCAAGTGACCAAAAAAAGGAAACAGAAACAAACCATGAGCAAGGCAAGAGAATGAATAAAAAGAGAACGGGCATAAATGAAACTGAAAAGAAAAACAAAATGAACAAATTAATTGATACAGATAAAACAAAATAATAAAACAAAGGGTGAACAAAAAGAAGACTAAAAACCATGGTTCACAGAATTGGCCGATTCCATGATCGGATTGGCATAAGCTGACCTGATTTAGGGTGGAGTATCCGGTTCCACCTTGGATTTCCACCTGAGTCGGAAAAAAGAATCGGTCATGGATAAGACTAATTCGGCCCGAATTGACCGATTACAACAATTCTTGCTGGAATCGGCCATGACAGGCAACTGCGGCACTGGCAGTGGAGACCCCAAAAGGGTCGGATAGCACCGGTATCGGACATGAAATCCATCTAGCATACTCTGTTTGCGTTTTCTTTTTTCTTTTTTCCTGTTTGTTGAAGAAATATCCTGGCCAATGCCAGATTGGTTTCTCTCGTAGAATTGGTCAATTATACCGATCTGATTTGGTCCATATCAGAATCGGCACAAGCCAATCTGGTCACCTATTCCAATTTGTCTTTCCTTGCTAAATCAGAAACAGAACAAAGAAAATGAACAAAAGCAGAAACAAAATTAATAAACAGAAGACAAAACAAATTTTAAACAAAAAAAAATAACAAACAATTGATTTTTCCATATGAAAGTTTTGTTAAACAACTGAGGTATCCACACAGTTGGCAATCTCCCCCAAGCAATTTTTTAGAGAAGAATCTGAATTTTAATAGAAAACAATCTACTCTGCGCCCAATTTTTCTAACTAAATTTGACTCTCCAAAGTTCAATAAATATCTCCGGGATTCTAGTTCCCCAGTCCCACCTCCTTTAGCTTGGATATATCATATATTCATCCTTTAAAAATGATGAAAGGCAATGCCATTCCACCTTGAGAAGACCAGCCCTCCTCAAAACCCTTGTTATATTCACATAGACGCAATTCTGGTATGCCACAATCTACATCATCCTTCACAGATTCACACTCCTTAAATCTACACCACAACCTCTTCCCAGCCATGCTGATGCCTCACTGACTCGGTGACATCAGGCTGATGCCACCTTAGCTTTTCTCACTTTTAGATGGAGACAATTGCACCAAGTATTCTGATTCTACGTTGAGAAACCCATACTCCAGCCATGCTGATGTTCTAGAAAGGCTAAAGCCTAAATAACTAAGCCAGATCTTCTTTTTGGTAAAACTTAGCCTAATAACTGAGCCAGATCACTGGACCTGATTTAGCCCATACTTTTTATCCCTGGTTCCATGAAAAATGTAAGAAAACTGAATACAAGAAGTTGGATGGAGTTGAAATACAAAGGACACTACTGTGCAAACACAGAGCCAATAAGAAGAAAAATAGAAAGTAATGTACAAGTCAAATTAATAGAACAAGAATCCGCATTTTAGCATAAAATGCAGGCAAGTAAGTTGTATTTGATGCATGCATCTAAGCACATGCCATATCTATGGAGTCATGCACAAAATATTAAATTGCCAACCCAGATATGACACACCAATGATGAAAATGTAAAGAAACTTACTTGCAAAAGCTGATCGTAGAGAGCATTTTGACAAAATAAAGTTTGGGCATGTGCATAGAAGCCTTCAATTTCTGTTTCTTCAAGTTCATCATCTGAATTCATTGCTAGTATTCGTGTCTCACTGATGAAACTCACAACAAGAAAGGTGTCATGAGGATCATTAGTAAAGGATCGCAAAGACCACAATCCCTTAATGCCTTGCAACTCAACAGATGCCTAGAAATTAACAAACTATGTAATATAAGTTCTCCAGTAATGAGTAATGAGAAGCAAATTACAAAAATAAAATATAATAACATGAATATGTAAAAGCAAACCTGTTCATTTATCCCTATTCCATTACGTACTACTCGCAGAGAACCATCCTTATATGCACCAGAGCAAGTTACCACCTGACCCTGACCTTGCCTTTCAAGATCAACAACACAGAAGTCTACTATTGGCCCCAGATTGACATATCTCTCGAGGATGTCCACGTATGAACCTTTTGCATCTGGTTGCATGTTCAGCTTTATAAGCTGCAGGAAAAAAAAATTAGCATACCTACCATATACACATGTAGACAACGGTATAGAGTAGGCTTTCTGAATTCTAGTTATATCCTAAGTTATGAACTAAGGATTCCTATAAAAACCACTACGACTTTCCGGGACCAGAGCTATTATCTTTCTTCTTCCGGAAGATTCCAGTTCCAATAAAGTAAATGTTATAAATAATAAAAATAATTTAATATTTAAAAAATAATTTAATATCAATTGAAAAACATGAACCCTAAACCATCAAATTTTAGTTTTTAGCAGACAGATTAAACTACTTATGCTACTTTGATTGAATTCTAAGCTGCTTCAAATCTTAATAACAAGATGCAAAAGATGAAATGATATCCTTCATGATAACACAAGTTTAAAACATTCAATTATTGGATTCCAAGTCACAAACCTGTGAATCTCCATAACTAGAACCAATATACACAACAGCATTGTCAAGATAAGATATAGTAGATGCAACTGATGTCTCTCCCAGGTGCTCAATTCTCAGTCCAGTTACTCTAAAAGATATGCACATAGAAACCCTCAGTCTGACAAATTAGAACAGATCAAGTACATATCTAGGTACATGCATTCCAACGAAGCGAATGAATGAAGCTCACACAACTACCTTTCTTTTTCATGGATGATCACAAGTAATCTCAGAATTCCTGAATTATCACTAAGCAAATATCTGGAACCATCTGCATCAACCCTTCCGTATGCTCTGGTAATTGACTGGTTAGAAAAAAAATGAAATTAGAAATAAGAAAAAAAAACTCGTGTAAACAACCTGCAGTCTGAAATGAGATCATCAATATTTCAAAATGTGCTCACTGGTTTTGTTGGGATGGCTTTAAATGAAGTAGCACTACAGTAGACAATTGTCTCCTCTCCAATAATAATAACACCACCAAGTGGCATAGGAACAGGTATTAGAAGACCAGCTCCATTATCCACGTTAGTTTGTTGCCAAGGACCTTCAGCGAAATCTTTATCCTTCAAGGAAACTTCATATGTCTTAACATGCCGTGCATCCTTATTATCCTGTAGATTTATTAAACAAATATCTTTCAACTCCAGTGCCATATCAATCCACTACAGAATGAATGGATCACACAAATACAGAACATAAAACAAAATTCAGATATATTCTGAAGAAAATAGAAGACCAACAAAACTCGAATGATGATCAACTATCTTTGACAATATCTGAGAGAACAGAATGTGCAATATACAATCATTTCAGTAACAAATCACTGTAGAATATGATAGATAAAATTTACACTCGAAAATTAGTTTACCTGGTCATTACACCTGGTTATAATTTAAAATTTAAGCTCCAAAGTTCCAAAATAAAAGTAGAGAAAATACAAGCATGGATTAAACTAGAAGGGAAATTTCATAAATCAACGGTCAAAGGGCAGCAGGAAACCATTCCACCTTAATCATGTACAAACAAAAAATATGGACTCGTAGTCAATAAATCCAGCTTTTCATGGGACAACATAATCCACTTACATTAGTTGGTCACGTCTGATCCAACTCTCCTTGTTCTAATAAAAAAATCAGGCCCATGTTTCCTAGGATGTGAGGTACCTGTGATAGGTGAATCACATTGTCCTTGGCATGAAATGCAATCTCTCGAGATCTTTCAAGATCTCCCAAGCATCTCTCTCTCTCTCCATGTCATTGAAAAACAAAATCATTTGATACGAGGTCTATATAAATATCTATTATCTTTTATTTTCCATCGTATGCTGATGATTGATAACTCTAACATTAGAACTCCATACTAATGCAAGTTGTCTATATCATTTATACTATCACTCATTCTTTTTCCTAATATTAATTCACATAGATAACTTTACAAAATTTCCGCATGTTAACAACTCTATTATTGCATTTATCCAAAGCTTATCTACGTGCCACTCACTCATTTCTACTATAATTTACAAATTAAGATTCATATATGACTATAAATGTAAAACTGGGGATTTTAAAGTGATTTTCACAAATTATTTTTTTCTCCAAGCTAGTCGTAGCGGCGTTGGTGCCATCCGCTGTTACCGACGGCCAGCAGGTTGCAGTGCCCTTGGAGCAGAAGCAATTGAAGTAGGAAACATCTCACCTATTGAAACCTTCATTGGCTTCCCAAGTTGCTGCAGGAGCCTCGCTTCTCTCAAGTCACTGTAGCGAGTTTACCACGGCGGCAGCACAAGCCAGATATTAGCGTATTCTCTTCTCAGCTCGATCTACTATATTTACTCGAAGAGTCTTCCCCGCTGCAACGCAACAGAGCCCCAATGCTGCAACTTTGATCTCGCCCCGACTCGGCACTATTGAGCATCATTTCTACGACTCTGCAGAGAGCTACTACAGTTGTTGCTTCAACCCAGGCACACCCACCAACTACATCCGCTGCCGGCGTTGCTCAGTAGAGCCCTAAAAAGTGGCCCTTCTTCCAGTCGTCTTCTCTGTTGCAGTGCGGCAAAGCTCCAACGCCACAGCTTCAATCTCGCCCCAACATTTCTTCATCTCTGTTGTCTTTGCCACAATGCTAGAGGTAGGTTAGGCCGACCTTCCGGCATCGAAGGTTCAATGACTGGCTAGATCTGCACATGAGATTAGCCGTTGGGAGCTTCAACAGCTAGCTGCAGTTAGTTAATCCTTTTATTTTCTTTATAGTTGCAATAGAACCATTTATTCATATATTTATTTTTTCATGATATCTTTGTGCAATCTCTTCAACTTTTCTTTGTATAGATATATAGAATTTAAGATTTCTATGCTAGTTTGGTGTTGCTTGTATAGTTACTCTAAATAAAATTAACCCTTGTAAAAATTAATAATTATATTTATCGTGACCTTTTAATTTCTTTGTCCATGCTAATTAGTTGAATTGAATTGAGACTTTCTTGTAACGTGACTTGTAGGTTTAAATTATTAGTCATTTATTTCACGTGAGCTCTTAACTTGTTTATCCAACATTATTTACCTTGCATAATACTAATACTTAAACACGCTTGTTCCTTATTTTGGTAATTCAGTTTTATCATTTATCTTGACCATTATCCATTCTTATTCTTATTATCATTCATTTTTCAGTTGATTACTCTTTTATCTATATAGAAGTAAGAATTTGTCTTGTATCCATCTAAGTTATTAAAGTAGAAAGGAATTGTGGTTAACTCTTCTCTTTAATAAAATAGTTACTTTCGGAAGAATGCCAAATGAATGGAGAAAGAGCATCATCATCCTGCTGTAAAAGGGAAAAGGGGATGTACAAGATTGCGAAAACTACAGAGATATCAAGTTAATGTGCCAAACTACGAAGTTGTGGGAGAAGGTTATGGAGAGAGACTCCGAGAGTGTACTAAGATCTCAGAAAGCCAATTTGGATTCATGCCAGATATATTGATTATTGAGACCATCTTCCTAATTAGATCCTTAGTGGAAAAATATAAAGACATAAAGAGAGATCTTCATATCGTTTTCATTGATTTAGAAAAAGCATATGATCGTGTTCCAAGAGAAGTTCTATGATGGGTGTTAAGAAAAAATATGGTACCTAGTCGATATAACATCATCAAAGACATGTACAAAGATGCGACTGCCCATGTTTCATCTCCAAGAGGGGAGTCAGAAGCCTTGTCAATGTCAATGAGGCTACACCAAGAGTTTGCGCTCAGCCCGTATCTATTTATCCTAGTCTTGGACAAAATAACTAAATATATACAAGAGAGTTTATCTTAGTATATGATATTCACAGATGATATTGTTCTGATTGATGAGACTCGAGATGGCATAAACAAAAAACTTGAAAGATGAAGAAACGAGTTAGAAACTAAGAGGTTCAAAATTAGCAAGATGAAGACAGAGTATATACATTTCAGATTTAGTAAAACCCAAAGAGTTGAAGAGGCTGAAGTAATCTTGGACGGAAAGGTCCTTACACCAAGTACCTAATTTAAATACTTTGGTAAGTAACCTTGGACGGAAAGGTCCTTACACCAAGTACCTAACTTAAATACCTTGGTTCAATTTTACACATGGACGGAAAATGTGACAAGGATGTCAATCATAAGATTAAATGGGATGATTGAAATGGAAGCAGGCAACAGGGATACTTTGCGATCGTAAAATCTCTAAAAAATTAAAAGAAAAATTGTATCACACAACTATAAGACCTGCAATGTTGTATGGTAGTGAGTGTTGGCCAATTAAGAAAAAATATACTACCAAATTGAGTGTAGCTGAAATGTGAAAATTATAGTGGATGTGTGGACACACTAATAGACAGAATTCGTAACGAAGGCATTAGGGACAAAGTGAGAATCGAGGAAGTAGTAAAGAAAAGAAGACTTCGTTGGTTAAGGCATATTAGACGGCGTCCTCTTGAGGCACCTGTCAAACAAGTTGAGGCCCTAATGTTGTCAGTGTAGAAGAGATGAAAAGGTAGAGCAAAACTAACCTGGCGTAGACATATCCAAAATGACTAAGATGATTTAGGCATAAAAAAGGAATTAGAGAATGGTAGTGTAAAATAGAAAAGACAAATCCATGTAACCGACCCTAATTATTTGTAATTAAGACTTTGAGTGTGAGTTTGAGTTTGAGTAAAATGTAAAACTGATTCAAGTTGCCACACAATCTCTTAATTTTCAAATAGATTATTTTTATATTTCTAAGGAAAAAGCCTAGATCCCTATTGGAACCTATGCATCTCTTATTAACAATAGTCATCTTTTCTATATGTCTTAATTCCACATGTTAGCTTACCCATTCTTAAATTTTCAATTATTTATCTTAAAAAATTTATTCTTAAATATTTTTTGTTTCATCCCTTCTTTAACTCCCCGACCATGTTATTCGAAGAGAAACATTTCTTTTAAATGTGTTTGTTTATGTTCTAATCTTAACCTTTAAAACCACTAACCTATGTTGACTTCTTAAACTTTCACTCAAATTAACTTTACAATCCTTGCAAATAACACAACTATACTTTTTTGTAAGAATAAAGTTGATTTGACTATTGTTTTATGTTTTACCCACATTTAAAAGTTATTAAATAATTTTTTTAAAATAAAATAAGCATTTGTTAGTATAAGAATGTAAGACAACAGTATCTAGAATATTTTTTTATTATTCATTTCAATTTCCATATTTAAACCCACCGTGAACTTTCTCATAGACATTTGTTTTTAACATGTTCATTGAGATCTCCTCCGATAAATATATTTTCTTCATTTAATATACTCTGCATAAAGTTATCTATATTTTCCCAAATCTTTTATTTACTCTTGCTACTTAATCTAATTTGAGGAACATATGCGCAAACTGTATTAATTATCTCTTTTTTATAATTATTTTATCACAATAATCCTATTTTCTACTCTTTTTATTGAAACAATTACATCCCTTAATGTATGATCAACAACGATACTTACCCATTTTTATCTCTCCCTTCCTACATATCATAGCTTATAGCATATATTTCCCTACTTCTTAACATTTCTCTCCTATCTACTTGGCTTCTTGAACGCACGCAATATTAATCTTTCTCCTCCATAGTATTAATAGTTCCATAAATTTTTCTGTAACAAATCTAACAATCTAAATACCTATTTTTATCATTCTTTCAATCTTTTCTTTCTCACATTTCCTTCTATGATAATGTCTATTTATTTTTAAATTTGGTCTTTCAATCTTTTCCATAAATCAATAATCATCTAAAATGACAAGTGATAAGGAAATGCACAGGTATGATATGAAGTGACATGTATAAAACAACATATAGATAGAGTTCTAAAATTTCCCAAGTGTAAATATAGATATCTCCTTGGTACCAAAAATTTTAACCACATTGAAAATTTTGAGTTTATCACGTGGGCACGGCATTATCTGTACTCTCATCACCAAACTTGCATTAATCAGGGATTAATCACAACAAGCAACAACTTCAATATCCCCGACTAACCACCATCACAACGTATTGTATGAAGCCACTCATTCAAATAAGACATTCAATTTGGCATAATAACAAAGAGAGATCCTTTGTTCACCGTGGGCCTTATTTTTGAGATATTTTATATGATTTCTTTATTTATTTGTTTGGTTATTGATTTTAATTATTGGCATTTCTATCATGAAGCTAAAAATTTTAATCAATAAATTATCAGATTTTTTAATCATTTTTATCAATAATTTGTTTTATTTTTATCATTTGATTTATTATATGATTTATCATTTATTGATTTTATTTACCAAGCTTTTTTATCAAGCAATTAAGGACACATGATTTAATGAATTACTTAATTTTTTAAATCACTTGTTTATTAGTTATTTTAATTTTGTCAACATTTCAAGTAATTTATTTTGTCATTTTAATTTTTTCACTTAGTTTATTCATTTTTTTATTTGTTACACTAATTTGATTTATTTTTCATCATTTTATTAATATATTTTGTCATGACTTGATTGATTCATTTAGCCAATTTGACATTATTATATTTTTATTAATGCATAATTTATATTTGTTTGATTATTATTTTTACTTGTTTCAATCTTTAGCATTTTCTGTTAAGCATTTTTTGTCGTATTATTTGTCATCTTCTATTTTAAATTGATAAGTATTATTTATCATTATTTATTTATTATGATTTGAATTTTTATCAACATTTGCTTGATTTGATGATAAAGTAACGTTCAAATTTGTTTTAAGTTAAGCTGTTTTATCATTTGTTGTCCTATTTAGTGCATAATCTTATTAAATTAATTGGCTTTATAATTTTCATATTTTATTGATACTTAAGTTGTTATTTAATTTTCAATTTTTAAAAATTATTTATTTAGTTGAAATTTTAATTGAAGTTTATTCTCATGTCATTTGCATGATTTATTGATGTTATTTTTATGTTATCCTATTAAAAGGACAGTGCTACAAACGTTGCCACAATATAATAAAGCACGTGATGATGAAAGAAATCTATTTCCCTTCATATTCAATGTAAAAGTACATCTAAAACATAAGAAATGATGGGGCATAAAAAGCCATGACCTTCACTAAAATAAACATAAAATCAATAGAAAAATAAGCATTTTTTGGAATACTAACAGTTTTTCCTATTCAATCTCATATCCTTTGTTTCATAAAATATTAATATATAAGAGTATTAACTAGTGTCACACACCTAACATATTAACTCCCAATCAGCCCTAACCATTCACATACTTAAAACATAAATGATAAGAAATATGTGCTAATGAACACCTTGTCATGGCCTTCTATGATATACATTAGCCTGCAGAGCAGTTTGGTGTTTCCAAGTCCCGAACCCCAAACAAGGCATGTGAAAAAAGAATCGGTTAACATATATAGCCTGAGGATCCATTTGCATAGCTTAGAACAACTAGAATGTCAGGCTGTTCGATAGGATGTGGAGGAAGTGCATGCAAGAATTTAAAACCCCTGATGAGTGCCTTGAGTTCATGATTTCCTTCCATAGGTTCTAGAAAGTCATGAAAATAGTTATGCCCTCTGCTTCAGAAAGAGGATCACGCCTATTCACTTCACCTTCTTCTCACGGTAATGGGTCCATCAATGATGCAGAAGCTGCAGATGCAGCATGTTACAATGCGGCCACAATTTATTCCTAATGGCATGTGACCATCCCAGTTTAACTTTCAGATTTGTTTTAATTCTGTTTTTTTATTGAATTTGCAGATTTGTTTTATGTTATCTTGTTAATTGTTATGTTTGGCGGTTTGCATTCCATCCAACCCATTGGGCTACCATTTGGTGCCCGGAATCAAGCATCTCAAATTGACATCGGAGTCATTCCATTGCATAGAAGATGGAGTATTTCGGTGTACAAGATGGTCGGTTCCTTCCCCCAATTTATAGGTTCCTCACTGACTTAGAAAATTTTCGGCATTACAACGACATGTCGGTCATTTTCTAATTTGGTGAAGTTTACCCATCCAAAGTGGTCAGCCTTGACTTAGCTATATTGGGGGAAGGATCGACGGCTACGGGAACCTGCCCGCACCCCCGTCCAGATCAACGGCTACGGGAACATGCCCGTGCCCCCTCCAAGGTGGAGTTCCCCGCTAGGAGTGAAGCTCCTTAGTTTAGTGTTGCTTTCACATTCTGATTTTTATTTGTATTTTTTGAAGGCCATTTGAGGCCGGTTCGAGTTCCTTCGGCGTTCAAAGCCAGTCTTCGGTTTTGCTTGAGTTGGATTAACTTCTTCTTGGAGGCAAAGCCAGACCCATGAAAGGGCCGTTGAGGCTCACTCCTCCCTTGATGAGTTGAGGGGAGAACCGACCCGTGAAAGGGCCGTCGAGGTTCACCCCTCTCTTTGCCGGTACAAGCCACAAAGGGGCTGCTGCAAACTCTTCTTTTCCATCCTTTTTGCAATGCCGCAAGGGGGGCTGTTGATGGGGCTTCTTGGGAAGCAGGCTAGACCCGTGGAAGGGCCAGCCGGTTAAGCCTCAAAGGGGCTGGAATCTGGCTGCAAGGGTGCTGGAAATGACCTGCTTTAGGGGGTCCTCTGGATGGGCTGAAAGGGGCTGTACAGCAGGCCAATATGGAACTGGTTATGGGCCTGGGCAGGGACTTGTTCGGTGTGAAGAATCAGGCCTGTTTTTAGGCCTGTTTAGGGGTCTGTTCAGGTGGTTTCAGGTGGGCTGGAACCTGGTCACAAGGGGGACCTATTATGGGCCTGAACAGTAGGCTGAACTGAGGCCGATCAGGTACCTCCTTTGGGTCTGGATTGGGGGCGAACATGGGCTGTATATTGACCTGTGTGGGGTCTGTTTAAGGTGCCTGCAGGTGAGCAGAATTGGGTCACAAGGGAACCAGGTTTGGAGGCCTGAATTGGGACCTGTGTAGGGGCCGAACAGGGCTGGAAATGGACCTGCAGGTAGGCTAAAACCAGGACACAAGGGGACCGGCTATGGAGGCCGACATGGGGCTCTTTTGGGCACCTGCAGGTGGATGTTCGGATGCCCCTAAGTGGGCCTGCGGTTGGTAAAATGTGGCTCATGCTCGGGCCTGGTTTTGGGGTTTGGAACAGAGGCCGGTGCTATCCATATCAAGGGGGTTTAATCAGGCCGAAATGGGGCATTTTCTGCAGACAGGCCAGGGGCTGAAGATGGTCGCTGGAACAGATAGAAAGGAAGCCCTTAGAGGGCTACATAAATATATATTACCCCTTCCTACCTTGTCTCCTTCTCTTCTTCTTCTTCTTCTTCTTCTTCTTCTTCTTCTTGGCTGCAGGCAGCAGGTGCAGCAGGTGCAGGGGCGCAGTTGGCAGCAGGTGCAGTGGGCAATCCGGCAGCCTCCCGGCATCTGAAGAAGCCTCCTTGGGCTTGTTGCGCCCTCCTCCTCTTATAGAGGTTGAGGGAGAATGAAGGGTCAGCCTGGGCTTCAATGCCCGGTGACCTTTGGCTTCCCCCAAGGAGGTTACATCTCTTAACTCCAAATTATGGCCTGATGTCCCTTGGCCTTTCCTTCTTCACAAAACTGTCCAAATTGATGGGGCGACAGGTGGCAGGTGCGGCTGGGCTGCTGAGGTGGCAGATGGGCCAGTGGTTTGGCCAATTGGGCCTGATTTGACCGCAGGTGGGCCATCGGCCTGGCAGGCCTGGGTTGAGGGCCATTCTGGCTGGCCGCGGCCCAGCCAGCTCCCTCCTCTGCTGGGCTGTGCGCAAGGCCCCTCTATGGGCCAAAATTTGTTCAATTATGGGCCTGCTGACCAAGGCTCCTGTCGGACCTTCTGATTGGGCCCAATTTGACTGAATTATGGGCTGTAGGCCCAAATCCTTTTTTTTTTTTTGAAAAAAATGGATGCCAACACACCCTTATATTCCAGCTACATCTCCGAGCCCTAAGGACAGTGCTTACAATTTCTCTCAGATGGTTGATTCGTTATTTTTCAAATACAAGACGAACATGTCAAAAAGGTCTCAGTAGAGCATTCCCAAAAATATAGAGAATGAGGATAAAGGTGGAGGCCATAAATGATGATGATAGAAAGGTATACTATTGAATGTTAACTTTCATTTGTATGGTGTTACCATTGTTTGAAATGATCATTGCCATTAAAGTATACCTATTTATATAAAAGTCTACTGTGATGACATGAAACTATATTAGATTAGTGTTTTCTATTTTTAAAATTCTTTTAGAGCCCCTCCTGTTTTTTAGATATTTTTAATAAGTTTTTTGAATTTTTACAACAAAAATTTAAAAAAAATGACCCATTCGGACTAATTCCAAATCGGTTTTTCTCCCAAAGAATTAGCGGATTCCGAACAATTCGATCCGATTGATCGGATCGATGTCCATTAATTTCAATTCCAATTTCAATATTTCCATCCTTGCATGAAATGAAGACATAACATTATATTGCATATCAGTATATCATTTGTACTATGTTACTTATTACCTTTCTTTATTATAATAACATTGTCATTAAGTCAATAAGTCGTTAACTTATATCCACTTGGCTTAAAGTCTTAAAGTCTCTTATAATGACTTAAAAGTGTTACATGTTATTTTAATATTTTCAAGAATTTTTTATCCGCATTTTTCATGATTTTTTGTGATTATTCATGAATTTTTTGTATCATAAAAAGATCAATCCGGTCCGATTCCAAGTTGATACCCACCAATCCAGGTTCCAAATCTGATCCGGCAATCATTGGGTGGTAAAATGAACATAAAGCAGCCAGGGGTACAAACTGTGGACGATGGAACAAAGGATACCAAGAGAAAAGAAATTTAGCCCTACAGTGCCTCTTTAACTTTACAAGATAACATTCGTTTAGATGAACCAGTGGACACTACCAAAAATCATTTTTCAAAGTGTCAGAAACATTAAGTATGCCAGAGATTCCAATATCTAAAAAGAAATAGAATAGTCTCAATCATTAGTCTATATGACTTCCATAGATGCCGAAGTATCATCTCTAACTCTAAGACCATGATAGCCAAAAATAGGCATGCCTAAACAACACTTATATCCCAACAGCATCTCTTGCGCATATAGTATGTGGGTCATGAGATCCAAAAAGGAATATGATTCCCAAGAGATGCCAACGATACATATGCGGCATGTAGGTGCATTAGACCCTTTAAAAATGCAACCAAACGTCAAATAGGTAACTACCATAATCTATTAATACGTGAATAACCACAAGACGGTAAAAAAGATTCAATGACAGTGATACCAACCTGGTAAAGAACTACAATCGTCGGTCGGGAACAACCATATAAAAATTTGATATCCAAAACCTGAAGCTCTTCGAGTCTACGATGATGAGTGTACCACATGAGAACATATAAAATATACTGAACATATAACGTATTTTCAATGCAAATAACGCCTGAAAAACTTGAACACAGGCCCAAGCATCGAAAACAAAAAACTCACGTGAAAATGCAAGCTTTGACATGAACATGAGTAATGACTATCAGTTGCATATTCATGCCAAAGACGAGTCCATGTGTGAAAAGATGATTGTTGATGTTTTCCAATATTCATGGTAAAATAACTTTAAATTCAGCTGTATACACGTTTCAGGTGAAAAAGGAATTCACAAGGCAAAAGATCAGGAATGCTTCAAAGACACAAAGAATAATCAATGAATATTCGAGGTTTTCTTCAAAAACAATCATCACATGTGGTGTTTCTTCAATTTCATTCATAAGCATCAAAAGACTAGGGAGGAAGCAAGATGATTTACTTATTTATACCACTTACTACTTGTCAGTTAATCTGGAAAGCGTGAAGCTACCTTAAAGAAATAATATTTATTTAAAAGCATTGTATTATATTTATAGTTGGAGCCGCTATAAGCAAAATATAACAGGCTAAATCACAGTAGAAGGTTGTGAAAAGCTTCAAGTAGAAAAGATTTGTAGACAAAGTCCCAAGCATTAAAAAACAAAATCTCTTGCGCAGCTGCATGCTGGTAGATGAAGAGCAAGATCAACGAACATCAGTGCAATACACATGCCAGAAAAAAGAGCTCATGTTTACAAACCCAGTGACGTGTTTTGTTCAATCTTTGTAATACAAAAGTTTTCAATTTAGCTGGACTTCACATATCACGTCAAGATCATAAAATACATTGAGAAAAAAGTTGGATTTCTTCAAGGGCATATGATCTCTTCATGTGTATTCAGGTCATGTTGTGTTTCTTCAATTCCATTCTCATCTTTCTCACAAGAAATAGGCCAAGCTTTATGGGTCAGTTAATCTGGAAGGAAAGGGATGAGTATGATCCATAGATTGCAGAATCGGTCGATCCGGAACGGGATCGACCGATTCTTGGATCGGATCGGTACCTACCGATCCGATTCCTATCGGAATTAGCGATCCAGCCGGGACTCCCGGCTGGATCGGCCGGAATCGATAGGATCGGTCGATCCCGGACCGATCCACCCGGATCGATCCCAAAATCGGTCGATCCGGACCGATTCGCCGGAAAACCGGAAGACCCGGAATCGAACCGATTCCGGGATCGATCCGGTCCTGTTTTAAGGTCCGATCACCCCCTATTTGGGGTCGATCCGGACCGATTCTCCCCCCCACTTGCCCCCTTCGGCTTCTTCTCCTTCCCCCCAAGGCGCCTTGGAGATCTAGGGCTTCAGCATCCGGCGATCCAGCTTTTGGAGGGGCGATCCAGCCTATTCAAGGCTTGGGGAGGGGCGATCCACCTTGGGGAGGGGCGATCCACCCTAAACAGCACAAGATTTGTAAGGGGGGGTTTTCGATCTCCTTTCCCCTTCCCCCCCCCCCCCGGCCTTGGCCCCTGGCCGGCTGCAGCATGGGATCCCCCATTGGGGGGATTATTTCACCCCCAATGGGGGTGGAATTGCACCCCCGAAGGGGTGATTAGCAGCCCTTCGGGGGTGTTGAACGATCACCCCCTCGGGGGTGGCGGCCCCTACGATCCCCGGTGGGGGGGGGGGGGGGCTGCGGATAAAATCCCCCATTGGGGGGATTATTTCACCCCCATTGGGGGTGGAATTGCACCCCCGAAGGGGTGATTAGCACCCCTTCGGGGGTGTTCACGATCACCCCTCGGGGTGGCTGATCCCCCCAGGTGGGGGGGGGGGGGGGCTGCGGCATAAAATCCCCCCATTGGGGGGGATTATTTCACCCCCAATGGGGGTGGAATTGCACCCCCGAAGGGGTGATTAGCACCCCTTCGGGGTGTTCGACGATCACCCCTCGGGGGTGACCGTTTACGATCCCCCAGGGGGGGGGGGGCTGCAAGATAAAATCCCCCCATTGGGGGGATTATTTCACCCCCAATGGGGGTGGAATTGCACCCCGAAGGGGTGATTAGCACCCCTTCGGGGGTGTTCAACGATCGCCCCCTCGGGGGTGACTATTTACTGATCCCCCCCCAGGTGGGGGGGGGGGGGCTGCGATAAAATCCCCCCATTGGGGGGATTATTTCACCCCCAATGGGGGTGGAATTGCACCCCGAAGGGGTGATTAGCACCCCTTCGGGGGTGTTCGACGATCACCCCTCGGGGTGAGCGTTTACTGATCCCCCCAGGTGGGGGGGGGGGGGAATTGCTTGGCCTAATATTGTGTATGGTTTTGTGTTGTAGATAAGATGTCGGACGAGGAACATGGCACCGGACCCGCGAAATTTCGTGACATTGGATGGCAACATGGCCATCTCCTTGATTCGGATAAGAAGAGAGTTAGATGCGAAGTGGTGCCAAAAAGAGATGAATGGAGGTGTATCGGCTCGCAACATATAGCCGGGACGGGTGGCAATGTAAAGAAGTGTGATAAAGTACCGGCTGAGCTGAGGGAGGAGATGAGGGCTTATATAACTGGAAGGGCATCACAGAGGGAGGTGAGAATTGGTCAGAGACAAGACCTACATGACGAGTTGCTAGGTCGGAGAGACGCCGATCTTATGGCCGGAAAGAGCAAGAAAGGGAAAGGGCCAGCACATGAAAGGGTCCAAGTTGATTCTTCATCTTCATCAGATGAGGAAGAGGCTCAGGTCAGGAGAGCCCCGTACATAAGAGTAGGGCTCAGGCCCGTGAGGATGAAGAACGAAGACAAGGAGCAGGAGGTTCGGCTGCAAGATGATCTGATGTGGGGGCGGGCACACGCCCTGTTCGAGAGCCTGAAATCCGGAGGACACATTCTGTTCGACCGATGCCGACGGGAGACACTGCCATGTATAGGGAGAGTGGCGAGAGGTCGAGAGGTATAAGACAAGCATTTAAAGGGGTGAAGGCATCGGCGGGGCAAAGAAAGAAAGCCCTTAAGCATACGGTCAAGTTCTTTCTACGTACGCAGTAAAGATTTGTTGAAGTTGTGGTTAGTATTTGCTTGTCGATATGAATTTCTTATTAGGTTAGCTATTATTAACAACCCTCTCTTTTCCCTTATCTTGTTTTTGAATTTGTAGGTGTCCCGGCACATGCAGCCACCAGTCCATATTTCCAGACTATGGTTGATGCGATTGGTGAGGCCGGGCCGGGGTTGAAAGCCCCTACATCAAAGTATATATATGAAACAAGCTTGGATGAGGAGGTCGATGAGTTGACATCATGGATAGATGGATTCAAAACCATCTGGAAGGAGAGGGGGTGCACTGTAATGTGCGATAGATGGACTGGAATCACAAGGAGGTCACTTATAAACTTCCTTGTGTATTGTTCTGAGGGCACCGTATTTCTGAAGTCGGTTGATGCATCTGGGCAGGTGAAAAATGCAGATTACCTATTTGGCCTTGATGAACAATGTGGTGGATGAGATAGGGGAGGCCAACATTGTGCAGTTTGTCACAGACAATGAGGCCTCATATAAGGGCTGCAGGAAAGAAGCTAATGGAGGCTCGACCTCACTTATTTTGGGTGCCCTGTGCGGCACATTCTATTGACCTGATGTTAGAAGATATTGGTAGGGATGCTAATGTCAAGTCCTTAGTCAACCAAGGACAATTTATCACCTCATTTATCTATGGCCATCCACGACTTTTACATATTATGAGGCAGCACACTGATGGTCATGATTTGATCAGACCGGGTCCCACAAGATTTGCCACTCATTTTATTGCATTAGAGAGCCTAGACAGGTACAAAGCTAGTTTAAAAAGGTTCATTCTCTCCATCGCTTATCGAGTACATGGATACGTACGGGAGCTCCTTGGATCGGTATGAGATCCGCTTAAAGATGGAGCGGTGATAGAAGATAACGAGGTGGTGGGAGAAGGTGCAAGATTATTTGTCTCGTCATAGAACCTTTGGTGCGGTACTTAGGTTGGTGGATTCAAATGACAAAAATCGGATGGGGTACCTGTATGATGCTGTGGATAAAGCTAAGTTGAAAATTAAAGAGAAGCATCCCAATGGTTACAAAAAGTGGTGGAAGGTGATTGACAACAGATGGGACAAAACCCTACACCACGACATTCATGCTGCAGGTATAATTTAGTAGTGTAATATGATAATGATTACAAGTTAAATTTTGTGTATTACCCCCACCGTGTTTATACTAATAGAGTATTAATGTCGTTACATGGTACTTCTTGAACCCAAGGATACAGTATGGTGGCCAAGTATGTAATGATGGTGAAGTATTATCAGGCACACTATCTGTAATTAAACGACTATGTAAGACCCAAGAAGACAGAACTTGCGCTGAGGTTGAAGTAAGTAATACGTTTCATATCAATTAAACTTATAACTTTATCTCAAGAAGAGAAGATAACTGATTTATTTTGGGTTTTCAGATGACTTCATACAGGCACAAGATTGGGGTGTACGGGGATCCAAATTTGCAGTACTCACATGATAGGGTCCCCCCTAGTAATATGCTTAGCCGAATTAATGACTCTTTGGTTAATTGATTTTTTTTTACATAACGTTACTGATGCATGTAATTGTCTTCTTTACAATTACAGCTGATTGGTGGATTATGGTGACAAACAGAATTGGATGGAATCCACTCGCATCCGTTGCAATTCGGGTGCTAAGTCAGAGCACATCGTCATCCCAGTGCGAGAGAAATTGGAGCACCTTCAACCTTATTCACACGAAGAGGAGAAATAGGTTGAAGACAGAAAGATTGGAGAAGCTTGTCTACTGCCATTACAATATGAGGCTGAGGATAAAGAATATCAAAGATAGGCGAGAAGACATCGGAGCGAGAGATTTGCACGGTTGCAGGTGGATTGTACCAAGAAAGAGCACAGGCCCAAGCTACTCAGGGCTTGTCCCAGGCGGATGTGGACTTGGAATATCTATTCCAAGAAGAACATCCACTTGCAGCATGGGTGGAAGACAAGGATGCTGAGGGAGAGCCAGAGTTCGACCCGAACGACAGATCATGGGCCGAAGGAGAGCTTGACAGCGTTGTTGGTGAGGATGAAGACATGCAGGAAGTTGAAGAAAGTCAAGTTCCGTGCACGGCCTCCACTTCCCGATCCACCCCGACTACGGCCTTCTCCAGAGAGACATCCGGCCTCCGCCCCCGGCCACTACTGACTCTGCTCGGATTCCGGTTTCGGGTCCTTCTACCACCACCACCACCAAGAATCGGTGGATTATTTAGGGCTTTAAAGAAAGCATGCTTACCTTCACAAAGAAGCAAGTCAAGGAGATCCTACATTGAAGAGGAAGAAGATAAGTATCAAACGGCGACATCATCTCCTCGACACCGAGACCACTCGGCCCACCTTCATCAGATGAGGATGAAGAAGAATTTGTGCCACCCACACAACAACAGCCTACAGGGGGGGGAGGTGGGGGTGGGGGTGGCGGAGGTGAGGGTGGCTCTACTAGTAGGGCTCGGACGAGGGGAGCGAGTCCGGATGATTTGAGTGATAAAAGACACTCGTGTTCGAGTGGCGAGGGCGGCGGACGGTGGACGAGGTTGAATGTTTTCGACGAGTTTGCATCTTCCTATCCAGCAGCCTCGCCTCGGACGGTGAGCCCGGCTATCCACCTCCACCATCTTTTTACCTCCACCTCCGACTAATCGGGGAGTTTATGAGTTTACCGATACGGCCCGTCTTTATTTTCTTATGGATACGGGCCAATTATGACCGACCCTAATCAATGGAGATTTGCGAGAAAATCGTAATGACCGGGACGAGAGATCCGGATCCAGATCCATCCTACTCCGGACGTTACCATAGTTGGTGGTGATGCATATGTATAATGTATTTCTTTGTTTATTTCACGCAATGTAATATGAGTGGTAAGAAGAATATGTGTTGTACAATTTGTGGAGTTGGGTATGATTGTTTGTTTGGTAAAAACATGTATCTTATTTGATGCATGATGTGTTATATTGTGTGATTGGATATGATATGTGTTCTATATGATTGATTGTTAATTTGTTATATGAATGAGTGTTCCCTATATTTTTTTCACATTTTTCCTGAGTCCTATGTATTTTTATTGATTTTTTGACGATTTTTCCATATTTTTTCGAAAAGCAAAAAAAAAAAAAAACCGATCCAAACCGATTCTGGATCGGTCTGGCTCCATTGGAATCGGCCTGGATCGGTCCGATCCGATCCGATCCGGATCGGATCGGACCCCACCGATCCAGGATCCGATCCCGATCCGGCGATCCTTGGTATGATCCTATCTCAAGAGAAGTGAGATCTTTTCCTTCTCACAATAACATGGAAAAAGTACAAGCTTCACTCTTACACATGCTATCTGTCAAATAATCTGAAAGGAAAAGGATGATGTTATTTCTAGAGAAGTGAGGTCTTTTCTGAAAACATGTCACAGAACATTGTTTGATATTCATAATCCGAGCAAATATAAGAAGAACATCCACCTCCCTTAATCAGCTAGATATTAGGTTATCGGAGGCTGTAAATAACATTAATCATTTATTTTCATTTATTTCACCATCTTTGAAATATAGAGAATTCTCATTTCTAAACCATCTGGTTGAAAATCAATTGGCAGCAAGGAATGAAGCAACATTTGCTAGGTGAAAGGAACATTGGCGGCAAGATGAAGTGAGACAGGGCATTCTAAACTTTTAGTCTTTTACATGGATCTCTTTAGGAAATAGGAGTGGTATCCCACCTAGAAGACAGGATAATAGACCGTTGGTAGAAGACTTGTTAATAAATGAAATCAAGAATATGGCCTTCCATTCAATTGCCTCCAAATCCATACCCTTCCTGATAAAAATGTATGACAAACAAGTCAATTAAATATGATATGACTTGACATTTTAAAACTATCTCGTTCAATTAATTAAATAAATCTTCATTACTAACTCTTAATAGATACGTACATCGTATTGAAATCCTTGATCACATACAATGATGATTGAATCATTACGTGATCAAAATAATAAAATTGATCATTTAAAAGTATACGATCTAAATGTTCATATTCATAATATCTTTGAGACCGGACATCAAAAATTCGAATAGACTATTGTGTGTGATGTCTTCTTATGTAATGAGAATAATTGATCTCATTGATTATTAGTGTGGAGATACTAGGATACGCATACAGGTGCTCAATAGTTGAATAAGTTCACTAAACTGGCCAAGTTAGAAATCATGAATGGTGGTATCTCATCGAATTATCAATCAGAATTTTTATCATTACAATTGCACAATTGAACTTTCAACTTGAGTCACTAAAGATGACTTATTGGGCGAAAGTTGTGCCTAGACCATTGATTTGTGAATCACCGTTTAGATGATCCAATATAGTGATGGATTGAGTACAAGAAAAACCTGATGAAGGAAATTGAGTGGACAACAAGAGATCGTCCACTCTTGATAAGTGAGAGTAAATATCATATACGAAAGTACTCTAATTGTCTAATTCACTAGCCATGACAGAAAAGATGAAAATACTCAATAAATAAAAGATCGTCCCTATAGCAGTTTGGGATTAAGGGAAGTAGTTTGTACCCATCATGAACAGTATGTTGATTAATCTGTTATTAGATAACAAATTAATTAAATTAGTGGAAGGTAAGTTCACTCAAACCAAATGAAGACCCATTATGTGGTCAAGTCCAACCCAAACAATGCCCTTAATAGGAATGAAGACTAGCTGATCTGGTCCCTAGGAGCTGAAAGCCCCAATGCCTACTAATCAAACCCAAGTACAAAAGTTACCAATTGGCCCAAGAGCTTATTTTAAAAAAAAAATGTATGTACAAAAGAAGAAAAAGTTGAGAAAGTTAACACAAATAATCATTCGATCAAGAAAAAGAAAGATCAAACATATAATTGTTGTTCGACATCTATTTTTCTCTTACAGATATGTTATTATGGCAGTTATTCAAGGGTTATTGAGCCTTGCTTGGTGTAATTAACACCAAATTCATTCGTGGATAAGTGGCCAGAGATCTAATTAAATTTAAAGAACTCATTATAATTGTTTTAAAAATTGTTGTCAAAGAAAATCAGGCCGGAGGCACTGTCGCCGTTGTCATCAAGATATAAAGAGTGTATACACTGCAACAAAAACCATACACCATATTTTTATATATTTTTAAAAGATGAAAAATACAACAATGTACCAATGTTTTATGAAAATAGTGAGGTAGAATCGATATCTCATCAGAAATTTAAAACTTCTGAGAGAATACTAAAAAGTCAAATAGATTGCAATTTATAAAGATATGATTAAAGATATAGTATCTACCACTAATAATATTATAGATCCACTAACTGAAGCAGTCACTGAAAAATTGAGCTTCACCTTGAGTTGACAGAGATCAGTCAGATGGGTGATTGACTTTAGTGCAAGTGAGAAATTTGTATGTCCTACAAGCGAATCATATATAATATGATTCGATATTTCTAAAAATATCTCATTCAATTAATTAGGTAAATCAATATTATTAACTCTTATTACATGCGTACATCGTAATGAAATCCTTGATCACATACAATGATGATTAAATCACGATGAGATCGTAATAATAAGATTGATCATCTAGAGATATATGATATAAATATTCCTAATCATAATATCCTTAAGACGAAATATCAAAGATCCAGAGAGACTAGTATGTGTAATGTCTTCTCATATTATGAAAATAACTGATCTCATTAATCATTACTATGGAAACCTTGAGATACAAATACAGGTGCTTATTAGTCGAATAAATTCATTAAACTGACCGAATTAAAAACTGTGAATAATATCTTACTAAACTTCCAAGCAAGATTTTTTATCATCACGATTTCATAGTTGAACATTTGACCTGAGCTAAAGATAACTTGTTGGACGGAACTTGTACTTTAATCATTGATTTATGAATCACCAATTAGATAATCTAGTGCAGTGATGGATTAGGAGCAAAAAAAACTGATAGAGGAAATTGAGCAAACAACAAAAGATCATCCACTCTCGATAAGTGAGATTGATTATCCTATGAAATCATTGATTGCAGAATCGCCGAAATCAAATCGGAATCGACCGATTTTGGAATCGAATCGGATCGATCCGACTCCCTGCGGAAGCTCCGATTCCAGGGGGAATTTCGTTGGAATAAAACTGAATTGGTTGAATCGATCGAAATCAATCCGATTCCGACCGATTCAACCTGTAATCGGTCGATCCGGCCGATTCCGCCGAAAATCGGTTTGTCCGGTCCGGTTCCCACGTAGACTGCGGCAACTAGAGCGGCGATTGCGTTGGTCGATTCCTACGCAACCAGTAGGCTTCGACGACCAGAGTGCCGATTCCAGGGCGCAGAATCGATCGATCCGACGATTCCGAGCTCAATCCCAACTGTCAGTGCCAATTCCAAAGCGATTTCGTCGATTCCAACGGTGCTTCCGGCGATTCCAACGCCGATTCCGGGGATTTCAGCCAATCCCTTCAAGGGATTCTGCCAAACCAAGCTCTGATCCACCTTGATTCAACCTCTTCTTCGATCCTAAGCTGATTGTTGGTAAGATTTCTTCGCCGAAAACCCCGTACGTCCTTTCTTACGTGTTTCCGACGACTCTTAGCATGCTTAAACTCATTGCTTTCCGACCAAGCAACTCCGTTCAACTTGTAAGAACATCGATTGGATGTTCTTTTGCATGGGAAAAATTTCGGAAACCCCGTACGACGATTTTGACGCGTTTCCAACAACTCCGAGAACAATTAAACTCGCCGATTTCTAACCGAACAACTCTGTTCAAATTGTGAAAACATTGATTAGATGTTTCTTTGTACGGGAAAATTTTTGGAAACCCGTGCACCGACTTATGACCCTTTCCGACAAAGACGTAACCCTCTAAACATACCGAATAGTATGTTCGACGGGTTGTCTGCTTCCCGAACAGCCACTAAAGCAATTTATAGAATGTCTAATAATTTTCTATGAATTGTTTGCAATTTTTACAGGTATAAGCAATGGCCGATCAAGGTGATGTAGCACCAACACGTCCTTCTGACATGGGTTGGGAACACGGCCATATGATAAATGCAGCCAAAAAAGAGTGCAATGCAAGTGGTGCGAGAAGGAGATGAACGGGAGTATGTTCCGGCTAAAACAACATAGTGTCGGATGATGTGAGAATGTTAAAAAATGTGATAAGGTGCCGATGGAGAAAAATGAGGAGATGAGAGGCTACATGACAGCTAAAACCTCTCAACGATCTATTAGGATTGAGTAGAAGGAGTTGCACAATGAACTACTTGAGAGGAGAAGGGACCGAGATTTGCCTACATACAAAAGGAAAGGCAAGGGGGAGGCACCAACCGAGACGGAGGAGGAGTGAGGACGACTCCACAGACTCCAAGCTTAGACATTCTAGGCACGCTACCGAGCGTGCATTTGCTGCGAAGGAAGAGAGGAGGAGGGGAGCAGGAAGGTCAGGTTTCAGAGCTGACCCAATTATTAGTCGATCAGCATCGACTCGCCCTATCCGGGACCAAGAGAGTAATAAATGGGGACAGAAGCCACACCGTCATTCTGCCGATACTCGGTTTACACCGAGTGATGAGTATCCGTTTAGGAAACAAAAGCGTTGGATAGATGGGGACTAAACAAGTCATGAAAGGGATGAAGACAACGGGAACGACTGCAAAGAGAGCCGTTCGCCACACTGTGAAGTGGTTTTTACGTACAAGTATCACTCTTAAAATAGCTTTTATGTGTGTTTTATTTAGTTAATCTTATTTTTTGTTGATCCAAAATTTTTAACTTAATGTAAGCATCCCAACACATGCAACCACCAACCCTTACGTACAGACTGCGATAAATGCCTTGGGTGAGGTTGGACCGGGTCTGCAAGCCCCGAGCAACAGGCATATATATGGTGGTAGGCTGGAGAAGGAGGTGCAGGAGTTGAGGGAATGGATGGATGGCTTTAGATTGGTATGGAAGGAAAGGAGTTGCATGATCATGTGTGACGGGTGGACAGATACCACCAAAAGGAGTATGATAAATTTCTTGGTATATTGTTCTAAACATAGTTGTCAAGGCGACAAGGCACCCAAGGCGTTGAAGGGTACCAATTCCGCTTAGGCGACAACGTGGCCGTTTAAGCATCGCCTAGGCAGTCAAGGTGATATTCAAGGAAAGTTGAGTCGAAAAGTTGTTATATATAAAAATAAACATAAATATAATTATATTTTTATGTTATAATTGAATATAAGTGTTTTATCAATGCACACAAGTAAATATGATGTGTGTGAAAGAGAATAGAGTTAAATAGATTTTTATAAAATTTAAGTATATAACATATTTATGATTACAAAATTTATGTGTAATAGTATAAGTGATGGTAAAATATTGTAATAATATTATTAAATGGGGGAAGCGCATAGTAGTTGCAAATCGACCTTGGACGCCTTTTTGGCCCCAGACAAGGTGCCCTAGCAAGGCGCTATTGGAAAAGCGCCTTGCCGCCTAGGCGGGCGCCTTGACAACTATGGTTCTAAGGGGACCAAGTTTTTAAAGTCGGTGGATACTTCTAGAAAAATTAAACATGCCAACTACATTTTTTTCTTTGATGGGTGCTATGGTGGAGGAGATTGGGGAGGAGAAGTTCAGGTTGTCACTAACAACGAATCCTCATGTAAAGCGGTTGAAAAGAAGCTGATGAAGAAGAGGCAGCACTTGTTCTAGGTGCCTTGTGCGGCACATTCTATTGATCTCATACTGGAGGAAATGGGCAAGGAGCAGTGTCTCTACCATTGTGAGGCAGGCACAGACGATCACTTTATTTATTTATTCGCATCCCCGCCTGCTACATATTATGAGATCACACATAGGAGGGCACAATCTTGTCAGGCCCGGTCTTACACGTTTTGTCACAAACTTCATTGCACTGGAGAGTTTACACCGGCACAGACATACACTGGTTAGGTTCACGCAGTCCGAGGAGTACTATACTACATGGTGGACCACCTGCATAACAAGGAGGAACAGCTTGATATTCTTGTCAGATCTGAGAAGCGGATCATTGACAAAAGATTTTGAGAGAGAATTACCTACTACTTGACAATCATTGAGCCACTGGTAGTTGTCTTGAAGTTGGTATACTCAAATGACAGAAACTAGATAGGCACGTTGTACGATGCCATGGACCGGGCAAAATTAACAGTAAAAGAGAAGAATCATAAAGGTTATAAAAAATGGTGGAAGATCATAGATGACCGATGAGACAAGACTTTGCACCATGATATCCAATGCTGCATGTTAGTGGGTGATTACCTAATTTAAGTTTAGTCGATAATTGTCATATTCATAATGATAATTGTCTTATTCTTGCATGATATTTTTTGAACCCCCGCATCCAATATGGAGGACAGGTGGTGAACAACAACGAGATGATGCGGGGTACACTATCTGTTATTCAGCGTTTCTGTCGATCTCAGCAGGACAGGATAGAAGCTAAGATAGAAGTTGAAGTTTACTCAACAATTTAGAGTCTAAAATTATTAAACAACTAATGAATAATCGAGGGTCGAGATATACACAGATGAGGTATAAGATGAGGGTCGGGATATACACAGATGCTGATCTGAGATATTCGTGTAATAAAGTGTCACTTGGTATACTTATTTATGATGAATCATTTATTTCCTTATCTTATAAGTTATTGAACATGATGGGCTAATTGTTTGCCTCATAGAATGCCGGATCAAGATCCGGGTCGCGACCCAGATCCGATCCGGTCGGATTTTGGGCCGACTGGCCCGATCGGGATCCGACTAGCCCGACCCGAGTGGGGAATCCCTCGAGTCGCAACCCGGCGATCGGGTCGCGCAACCCAGCAACTAGGTCGCGCGACCCCAGGATCGCACAGGGGATCCTTGCCCCATGCTTCTCGTGGGGGGCAAGCAAGGGGGGTTCTTGATGCCCTCACACCCACCCCTCCCCCCTCAAGCTAAGCCCTCTAAGCCTTACGTTTTAAGGTTAATTCCCACCCCCAAGGCCCTTATTTTATTTAGTAAAGGTTAACTTGTTTAGTTGTTCTTCTCCTTATTGTTTGCTTTGGTTCACCATGGCTTCTCCAAGTGGTGACACCGAAGTTACTGTGTCAACCCGGAATTATCCTGCTTGGCTACATTGCATTTTACTGTCCATGACGGCCAAGAAAGTGCAATGTAAATACTGTGATAAAGTTATGCACGGTGATATTTTTAGATTAAAACACCACCTTGCGGGAATGAAGGGCAACGTGCTCTCGTGCTCTCGTGCTCCACCGGAGGTAAGAGCACAATTCCGACGGCATCTACTAGAATTGCAAGCGACGAAGGGAACTTCAAAGCGGCATAAGGATACAGTTCGAAAAGAAATTACCGAACCGGCAAGACATTCCGTACACATATATGGGACCGGACAAGAGCATTCGAACATTCGTCGTGATATAGGCCTCGAAGATGGTATGTACTCTGTATTATTTATCTCTTACCCTAATAAGTTTATTACCTTCTTTACTTCTATGTTTGAAAATTAGAGGATTTGTACCGGGCTATGGAGGCAAGTCGGAAGTCATTCGCCGACGAAGGCCTTTTGCGCCGCAACAGCCAATCAATTCGTCAAGGAACTGGGAGTGGAAGGGGATCTAACCCATCCGTGGAGGAGGAGATTCATGATCTCACTCGAGATGACAACCCAAGAGTGGGTCCTGTTGATCCCGTTGTCACCCGACCACGGCAACGCCAAACATCAATAACGACGGCATTGAAGAATTTGAAAATTTGCAAAGAAAAGATCGGACGGACGACATCAAGGTGGTTCTTCCATCATAGTATACCGGCGAATACTGTCAAGGGACCATACTATGAAAACACGATCGACACCATTGGCGATGTTGGAAAAGGAGTGTCTGGACCTAACCTAAAAGAGATATACAACGTATATCTTCCCATGGAGGTGGACGATACAAGAAAGTACGTCAAGTCCTTTGGAAAGATTTGGGATGAAAGAGGTACGTTGATGACAGATGGTTGGACCGGTAACCTCACTTTACAAACGATTTTACTTAATTTGTTCTACGTCATCCCTAATTTGTTAATATTATTCTTAACAGGTATAACTTAAAAGACGATGATAAACTTTCTAGTTTACTGTCAAGCCGGCACTGTGTTTTGGAAGTTGGTTAATGCATCAGGGAAGGTCAAGAACTCCGAATATCTTTTTGAGTTGATAGATGGCGTTATTCAAGAGATAGGGGAGGACAGGGTTGTCCAAGTAGTTGCGGACAACGCGGCTACATACAAAGCGGCTGGTCAAATGTTGATGGTAAAGAGACCGAAAATGTATTGGACATCATGTTCCGTACATTCCCTAAATTTAATGTTAGAGGACATTCGCAAAGATAGTCAAATAGACCGGGTTGTGAAGTTAGCCCAATTTATATCATCATTCATCTACAACCACAACTTCATCCTTAACCTAATGAGGGAACATACGAAGGGAAGAGAGCTTCTCAGACCTGGTGCCACCCGCTTCGCCTCCCATTATATCTCCTTAGAGAGTCTATTGACTCATAAGAGGGCTCTTTGTCACATGGTCATCTCACCGGGGTGGGATACTTCGTTAGCTAGATGTAACCCGTCAGATAAGCAGAAAGAGAGAAAAGTTGACGAAACAATTGAGAGCGGAGATTTCTGGAAAGTTGTGAAGAAGACGTTGAGCATTGTAAGTCCTATAGTGAAGGTGCTAAGGATAGTCGACGGTGATAGAAAAGCGGATATGGGCTATCTATACGATGCAATAGACAGGGCAAAGGATGAGATTGCAAAAACCGTGTCTAACTTCGATAAATGGTGGGATATTATTGACCGTCGGTGGGAGCGAATATTACATTAGCCAATACATGTTGCAGGTATATTTCATTACTCTTTTACTTCATTCATTTGTATTTGAAAATATGATTTGATTGATTAGTAACATTTGTATCTTATTAGGTTACTTCTTCAACCCTCATTACTGTTACAGTCAACAATTCAGGGCAACAAATGAATTACTTGATGATGTCAAGAAGGTCATCACAAGGATGCTTGATGATGATGATCGGTCAATAATTGCATGCAACAAGATGTATCACTATAGGATGAGGTATAATCATTTTAGGACAACAAAAGTGGAGCGAGTTGTTATGCTCCTAAGTCCGGGTAGTTATCGATTAATTCTTTAAATTAACATTGATTATTGATCCCTCTGACGTAGTTCTTTTTTTGTAGCTGATTGATGGATGAACCATGGCAAAGCACCCGGTTAGGAAGATTTGGCAAATGTGGCTATCAGAGTGCTTAGCCAAACGACTTCGGCATCCGACTGCGAGACGAATTGGTCGACGTTCAGCTTGATCCACACAAAGAAAAGAAATAGGTTGACGTCAAAAAGACTTGAAGACCTTTTGTATTGCCACTACAACATGACGCTCAAGTTGAAAAATCTAGACAGAATGAAGCAAAATCAACAGGAAGAACAACAGTGGAGGACAGCCAGTTCAGGTGGTCAAATTGAGGAACCAACGATCCAAGAGGAAGACATCGACTTGGATCAAATCTTTGATAAGAGAAATCCATTAGGAGCATGGGTAAATGATCAAGAAGGGATGGGCGAGCCTGAGTTTAATCCTGAAGATCGACAATGGGTTGAAGGAGTGCTTGACAGCGTCCTTCTCGCCCAAGAATTTCAGATTCTGCCCACCGTGGCAAAGAGACGGAAGATCAGTGAAGGATCTAGCAGAGGTGCACGGAGTAAGGGAAAGGGTAAGCAAATTTTAACTGATCCTCTTGACATAGCAGATGCAGAAACACTCGACGAGGATCGGGAAGACACTCCGGAGCCTGACATCTGACTGCAGTATCAAACTTCAGAGGGGACATCAGACTGCAGTACTTTCTAGGGGACATATTTGATGTCAAACTCCATAAGCATAAGCGCCCACTTCCCCAGTCGTCCAGTAGGGATGGGTTGCTTCAGCATGTATTTTAACGGGTCAAACTTGAAAATCAAACTGACTTCATGCGCCAAGAGATAATGCCTCAACTTTTTTGCCGCGAATACTAGGGCTAGGCACACCTTCTCAATGGGGGAGTATTTGTGCTCAGGACCAACCAACCTTCTGCTAAGGTAATACAACGGTTGTTCCTTCCCTTCATCATTTAGCTGGGCTAGCATTGCCCCCAGAGAGACATCGAGTTCGGTGATGTATAAAATCAGGGGGCGGCCTTTAATCGGTGCCCCCAACACCGGGGGGTTGAGGAGGTACTGTTTAAACCCATCCAGGGCTGTCTGACAACTATCATCCCAATAAAATGGCATACTCTTCTTAGCTAGCCTAGAGAAAGGTTGGCATCTACCCGAAAGGTTGGCGATAAAACGCCGGCTGTAAGCAATCTTCCCTTGGAGGGACCTCAGCTCTCGTATGTTCCGTGGCGGGGGCAATTCCCTGATTGCTTTGATTTTTTTGGGGTCTATTTCAATACCCCGATAACGGACTATTAACCCTAGGAATTTGCCACTTGAGACACCGAATGCACATTTCATTGGGTTCATCTTCAGCTTGTAGAGGCAGAGACGCTCAAAAACTATTCTTAGATGGCCCAAATGATCTTCACAACTTTTAGTCTTGCCTACTATATCATCAACATAACACTCCACCAAGTTGTGTAGCATTTCATCAAATATCTTGGTCATGGCCCGCTGGTAGGTTGCCCCTGCATTCTTCAAACCGAATGGCATTCTCTTGTAATTGAAGATGCCTTTTGGAGTATGGAAGGCCGTGAAATTCTTATCTCCGTGAGACATCAGAATTTGGTTGTACCCAGACGATCCATCCATGAAGGACAAATCTTCGTGCCCCATGGTCACGTCCACAATGTTTTCTGGAATAGGCAAGGGAAAGTCATCTTTCGGGCATGCTTTATTCAAATCTCTATAGTTGACGCATACCCGAATCTGCCCGTTCTTTTTCTTCACGGGTACAATATTTGCGAGCCAAACAAGATAAGTGCAGGGCTCGATAAAATCTACATCCCTCAGCTTGTCGACCTCTGCGTTGACTTTCAACTCTAAATCTGCCCTCATCCGTCTTTGTGCTTGCTTGATTGGTTTGGCCGTCAGGAGGATGGCTAAGTTGTGGACAGCCACCTCAGGGGCAAGTCCCGGCATTTCATTGTAGGACCAGACAAAGTAGTCCCTGAATTCATACAGTAGTGCCTTGTATTGATCTCTCTCAAGTTCAGTGAGAAGAGCGCTGACAAACGTCGGCCTGGGATTGTCTGCGGTACCCAAGTCGACTTCTAGAAGGTCATCGACCGTGGCCTGACCGCCATCTTCAATTTCCTCAGGGGCTGGTCGAAGGTCCATGAAATTGACGTCGTCCTCCTCTACATTTTCTGCATTGGGATCCTTTACTTGTTCTAAATCAACATTAGCTGGTTGTGAGAGCGGCTTATCTTCTGCCTTGGGATTACCACCAGAGGCTTTCCTCTTGATTTTCATCTTCCTCGGATGACTCTCTGTTCTGTATGCTGACCATCTCTACGGCGTAATGAACTGGTGCTTCGTAATCAGAGTCGTACGCCACACCTGGGTGTCTACCATGCGTGTTTCGTCCCTCCGTCGGATACCATATCCTATGGTACATCCGGGCTTTCTTCCAAGGTTTTTTCTGAGGGACCCCCATTTTTCGATACATGTGTACTATACCAGGGGCTATCCCAGGTGACTGTGCAATTGTTACTAAGTGGGAGTCAGACTGTCCCGGTCGCCCGAAACTATCCTCGTGGGCTCGTTTCTGGGGTGCTTTTGCCTTGTAGAAGGTGAGGTCGGGGGCATACGGATAGGAGAGACCCTGAAGGTTGTCAATTTCTCCACCGTTCGCAATTCTCGATCTTCTGCCAGCCATAATAAATCTTGAGGCATACAAATGCTGTCCTCGATCTCTTTGGTGATTGAATTGGTGTTGAACTGGACCGGTCGCCATTCTGTACAGTACATCTGAGTGGAAGGCCCTTGTGACCTCAAAGTCAACCTGAGCATCTTAGCTTTGACTTTGTCAATCGTGATTTCCTCCTCAGGTGGGTCCTCAGCTACCACCTTCTCTTTTCCATTGTCAGTTATTGGCCTTGGCACAGTGGCCTGAAAGTATGGCATGGCATCAACCAGGTGACACTCTGCGACCTCAAAGGGAGCTTGGTCAGCATCCACTCTGAACTGCCTCCCCTCCTTGTTGTACTTGAGGCATTGGTGGAATGTAGACGGGACGACACAGTTTGCATGAATCCATGGGCGGCCTAACAATGCCTTGTATGTTGTGTCGGTGTCAATGACATAGAAGGTGGTTTTTTACTCGAGATCTTCTATGGCTAGCTCCACCTCGACTTTGCCCAATGCTTTCTCGGAATCCTGGTTAAAGCCAGATATGGTGACTCCCGGGGCCTTCTGAAGGTAAGGTGTCAGGAAAAGGGCCTTAAATGTCCTTACGGGCATGAGATTGCAGGCGGAACCAGGGTCAACCATGAGTCGGTTCATCTCGTACCCATTCATCAAGCCTTTCATATATAATGCCCTATTGTAAAAAGTGGAGGGGAACATCATATCTTTTTCTGTGAAAGAGACAGAAGCGGCATAGGCTTCGTACTAGCCTAGCTCGGTGACGTGAGCTTCATATGCCGTCGGTTGTTGCAAGACTGCTATTAGAGTTTCGCACAGCTCTTTACTCAATGACAAAACTTCCCATATGCTTAGATGTATAGGAGTCTTTTCAGTCGCCGAAGTACTCTATCATCGATCCTTCCTTTGACTTCTGCGGCAGGAGGGAGAAGGTTTAGCAACTGGTCTTCAAGCCTATCCTCCCGTGAATCTGGCGCCAAAAAGAGTTGCGAAGGGCTTGGGCCCTCATCCTCCTTAGTTTGTTGTTGCGCCTGAGAAGACTCGGGTTGCTCGGCATAGTGCGTGGTTGTGTTGTTGGGGGTGCTGACTGACGCGGTGGGCGTTGTTGAATCAGTGTCAGGCACCTTTCCTCCCTCGTTAGACAAGAGTAGGCCGACATCAATCGTCTGCCTTGGAGGTTGCCGAACAATTGGGGGTGGCACTGGACCAGGTTCCTCACCCTCAAGGTAAATAATCTTTCCAGAATACAGGGTACGACCCCCCCCGCTCTCCTCGGGATCTTCTGTCGTTCCTCCGTTGGTAGGTGATTGGGGGGTTAGGTTGGCGCTCCTGACTAGCCGAGCCCTGATTTTTATAGGAGGCCGGTGGAGCGTAGTTGACCATATTGCAAGAGAAACTCTGAAACTGCGCCATTAATTCTTGCACATCTAGCTCCCTCTCGCCATTTTCCCAGAAGTTGGCCACCTGTATCATTGCTGCTTCTTCGCCGTTTACTACCCTCTGTCTGAAGTCGAGTAGCCAATTGGTGAAGTTTTGATGTCAGGTCCACTCATCCCAAGGAATGTAATCATCAAGGGTAGCCGGCCCTGACGGCTGCTGTAGAACATAGTCCTCAAGCTGATCAATCAATCTTTGTAATTTTTGCAATGGTGTCGGCTCCAGGAGTTGGGTTTCCATTTCCTGTTGATGTTCCTCCTCACATTTTGCTTTCCTTTTCTCAGCTTTCCTCTGGTTTTTAAGTAGCCTTCTCAATTGGGCAACATTGCAGGGTCCACACGGCGGGGCCACTCGTTTGTCATGCTTTTGGACAGGTGTGGACTCAGCTGCCTGTTTCTCAACTCTCCGACGGTCTGCTTCTGCCCTAGCCTGGGCTTTCTCTTCCCGAGTGGGAATTGTCTGCCATGGATGCTTGGGATCTTATTTCATGGCCTCGATTTCTTCCAGGAGCCAAGCCTCTTCTTGTGCATCACTCATCTTGGACTCTCGAGGGACTACTTGACTACTGGGGTTCTCATTGGGGCATGTAGGACCTTGCGAACTCTCCCCACCTTCGAACCTCCTTCGTGCTCTGTTCTCCGGAGTGGCATGGATGACGTAAGAAGAACCAGCTGAGCCTATGTTGACGTGGGGGCGTGGTGGTTGAATCAAGTAGCGGCCTAGGCACAAGACTTCGCCCCTGACCAAATCTTCCAAATGTCCTTTGACGGCTCGACAATTCTCAATTGTGTGATTCTCTGTGTGGTGATAACCACAACCACCTCTCGAGAATGAAAGGATGTGATGATCCCTGCCAAAGTATGGTTCTATCAAATTTCTTCTTGCGGCCAATTCATACAACTGCCGCGTCATCCCTTGGGGGATGGAGTATCGTGTGTATGTAGAATATCGAGGGCATTTCCTTGGTCGTCTATCTCTTGGTCTTCCATTGAGCACTGCCATAGAGCACTCATCAGATTCTTCAGGTTCAGGGTCATCCCTGCTTAAATCCTCCCACGAGTCGTTTGGCTGGTCCACTATTTGTTCAGGCGGAGGGTGTGAACCGGCGCTTGATGCCCCCTAGCGATCGGGTTGAGGCGGGCATATTTCATCCCTGGTCATCTACTCAGTTATGTTGGCCATAGTAGCCATGACGTCTGCCTCAAGGTGCGCACACCTTACCCTGAGCCTTTCAAGGACTGAACAGACTCGGGAGGCCATCCGATATACCTCAGGATGAGCTATCCGTGATGGATTTACCCGTGGTCGTAAAGGACGAGACGGTCCTGCTGCCGGATGTGGCGGCCGGTAGTGCACCATGTTGACAGCAAAGTTTGCTGTGGGCCCTACCCTGTAATGAGGTTGTGGAGGGTTGACCAACTGCTTCCCCAAACCGAGAACCTTGTCATGGATCAAAACTTCGACAATGTCTTTGAACTAGTAGCAGTCCTCAATGACATGTCCCAATATCCTGTGGTAGGGACAAAAGTTGGCCTCCCCGCTCTTGCTGGCTTCCTCGGGGCGCTTACTCTGGGGCAGGCTAATCAAGCCACTTTTTATGCTTATATCGAATAGCTTCTTTGTGTACTCCCTGCCGAAGGAGTAAGATTTCGCCATGCGCTCCTCCCATGAGGCTCTCGGCCTCAAAGTGTTAAATGTTCTTTGTGGGGGCGTAGTAGCAACTTTTTTGCCCCCATTGTTGTTGTTTTTCGAGGTGGAAGAGACATCCACCGTATTGACATCCCTAGTCACCAGTTGCTTGTCCTTCATGAGCTTCGGCCGGGCTGTCGTCATCATTGGATTGTTGATATAGAAATGCTCTATATCGGCCACTGTCACATTCAAATCATCAAAAGTCTGGATCCGCGTTCCCAGCACTTTCTCCTGGACTTCGGCGCGTAGGCCTCTCTTGCATAGCGCCACCGCTTCTTCATTCAATGGGGGATTAGCACACTTCATGCAGACATTCCTCCACCTGCGTATATAATCAACAGCCGACTCATTCCGTCCTTGGAACATTGTAGTCAACTCGACAAGAGTGTGGGGTCGCTCCGAAAAGCTAAACCGCTCCACGAATTTTCTTTGCATATCAGCCCAATCAGCCACTGAGCCTGGCTTCGACTTTGAATACCACTCGAAGGCTGTGCCCGTGAGAGTGGTGGCGAAGTACTTCAGCAAATACGATTCGCGGTGTGCAAGTTCTCCCATATGGGTGTAGTAAAGGGCTAAGTGCTCCTTCAGGGATCCTCGCCTATCGAACTTAGAGCACTTGGGGATTTTGGTGACATCTTGCTGTAGCTTCACGAATTGATGGTGAGAAGGGTACGGCACTTGGTAGAGGCCTACCATACCAAGCCCTTCGTCGTGATGTGCCAACTTCGCAGTTATCAACTGTTCAATCATAGCAGGCTCCATGTACTCTTGAGGTGGTGGTGGTGGTGGCTGGTAATGCGGCAGTACGTACACTTAGTCATCGGGCACCATCCTTTGCATTGGCGGCTGGTGGGGGACTAGCTGAGGTGGGGCCGCAGGAGGCGGTTCCACCCGAGCAACAAGAGGTTCGTTTGGCACTTCGGCAGCGCCCGAGCTTTGAGCCTGCTGCTGTTGGAGCAAGCCGGAATTTGCTAGGAGGGCTCGTGGCTGCTGGTTCTCACGCCAGAGGTCTTCCAACGTCGAAGTAAGAGGGGCAACACCCTGCACGTTGTTATTCTCTTGTGCGGATTCCCCCACGTTATTGTGCAACACAGCTTCGGCAACGACAGCAGGCTGGCGGTCACCTTGACTACGGTCCGAGCTCTGGGACGGACTTCGGACGCCTCCGAGATGTCTTCGGGACGATTGGTCCCCGAAGTATAGCAAGCGAAGATTTGCATCTTGCCTCTAGGTCCCTACATCACTTGTTGTCTGGGAGCATTGTCAAGAATAGTCAAATGATTTAAAATGAAATCCTTTCGGTAAGGCAACTCGTGTGGAACCGTAGCTTCAATACCATTATCGAAATGGTAGAATTGCCGCCGGTGAGGTGGGACAAAATGGGCCTTCGGCTGATTTGGAGCAGCCTTAGGCGAAGGTTCAATGACAACCTCCAGCTCAGGCTGAGGGTGGGGTCTCGATCCAGAAGAGCCTACGTCCAAGGAATGCAGACAATTGGACTCCGGAGGAATAGGTTCTGATGGCGAAACGGTTGTCTTCAGTAACCACATTCATTTCGCGACCGGGGTAGAGGGTTTGGCTCCTTGTCCCTGGTCGGCACGAGAGTCCGCTGTCCGGGGCTCTCGGCGTGACTTAGCTTGGGTGGGGAGCTTGCCCCCGGTTGGTAAGGAACACGACAGAGATGGTTGACCAGCACGTCGACCGACCACGGGAATTTCTGGTGTGGCCGGTACCTGCGCTTGCCGAGGCTTCAGTGACAGGACCATTGACTGATCCGGCTGAGATGGGTGGGCCAAAGGCTGTCCCCTTGCCCGAGCTGCTTCCTTTCGAGCCGCTGTTCGGCTCGGGCCTCCAATCTTCACATTAGGGGGCTGCCCCCTCTCCTTTGTTGCTATGGCCGCTGGTCGGCCGGACTTCTTCGGGCAGGCGGAAGACTTATTTCCCCGAATAGGAATGGTGGCCACGGGTTTAGACCTAACCCGGTCATATTTATCCAACCAACCCAAAATGGCAAACATGTTGGCAAAGGGCAAGACAGTAAGTTGAGGCCTCTGATGCCTCCCTCCACTCATCTTGGTAGGGGTGCGAACTAGTGTGGCGCACCGGGTCTTACAGTCCCAATGCACCCTCATGGGACCCGTCACGACGCACTGACGTGAGCTAGCTCGAGGTTTAAGCTTCTCGACTCTAATCTGCCGGGATGCCGATCCAGGGCAGGCTGAAATTTGGTTGACGGCGAGGGCTACCTGCGGAGGTACTGATTGCTTCACCTCTTCAACAGCTGGGACCGCCATCGGTGCGTTCAACTGTTGAGGAGTTGACTTGATCCCCCGGTATGTGCCAAAGGAGACCATGGCAAGCTCGTTGCCGACGGCTTGGCTCCAGAGTGATTCACAAAAGATGACTCTAGAATTGTTTGTCATTTCGCCTGAAATAAACAAAACAAGCTACGTGAGATGTAGAGAGTTTACCAGAAGGTAGTGGATGTGCACTTTCTTAATTTGCTATGGTAGAGAGACGAGGGAAAGAGAGGTCCCACAGGTAGTGCCAATTCGTGAGAACCTCGTTCTTTTTTTCAAAATGATTTTTGTATCTTCTTTGGGCTACTTAGGAAAATAAGTGATAGCCTATAAATGTATTAAATAGTCCGACGATACATTTAAAAGTATTAGAACCGAGGTTCGGGTTCTGTGAAAATTTAAATTTGACCTCTCTCCGTCGGATGGTGCGAAAATCCAACGTTAATTTACATCGAGCAACTACTCGAATGCCCTTGATTAACCGTCATAGCAAACTAGTTTGAGAGAATATGCACATCCACGTAACAAAAGAGAACTCATAAGGGCCTAGTCTTTCGGACTTGATAAGATGCGAACAAGTTGTCTTAAATTTATTGGATGTTGCTTTTATTTATTTTGAAATTGATTTTTTTATTCAATTTTGAAGTTAGTTTTATTTGGTTTGAATTATGAATTTTCATATTTGATTTTTATGTTGATTTTGAATTGTTTGATTTTGATTTCGGTTTGATTTAGTTTTGGTTGCTTTTATTTTAATTAGTTGAAATTATTTTTTTGTTTGAGTTTGGAATTTGATGGATTTGATGTTTTAAGCATTTTGACTTATTTAATTTGATCAACATATAAATTAAAATATTTGTGTTTTCTAATGTCGGTTGATATATTGGTGGCGTCAGTTGTTAATGGGCTTGTTTGGATTTGTCTAGGCCCAATAGGGGCAAAACGGTCATTTTTCTGCCCAGAGTCGGATTCCGACATTCAAAGTACCGTTGCGAAGCTTGTAACTGAGACAACACCGCGGGCCCACTGGCTTGGTCATTTGGGCCTATTAAGCCCCATAAAAATTGCTCAAAAGTTCGCTTTCACTATTTTGCCCATATCTATCTGGATATGAGTCGGATTTCTGATCCGACTTCAATGTTACTCCATATGGAGTTAGGCGGACCCAATGATGCGCCAACATGTTACCGGACCTGTCCCGAATTGTCCAAACCTAACAAGGGTGAAAGACACCATTTTACCGTTCGGGGTCCTATCGAAACCGGATTCTGACAATTGGGGAACCGTTGTGAAGGTCTCGACTGGTACAGTCCCATGAACTCACTTGTTTTGTCTTTTGGGCCCAATATGCCCCCTATAAAGCCTCCTGAAATTTGGCTTTCAGTGTTTTCCCCATAACTTTCCGAATATGGGTTGGATTTCCAATCCGATTTCAATGTTGCTCAAGTTGAAGTTAGGCGGACCCAGTGATACGCCAATATGTTATCGGATCTCTCCCGAATTGTCCAAACCTAACAAGGCTGAAAGACACCATTTTACCGTTTGGGGCCCAACCAAAATCGGATTCCAACATTTGGGGTACCGTTGCGAAGTCCTCGATTGGTACAGTTCAAAGGAGCCACTTGTTTTGTCTGTTGGGCCCAATATGCCTCCGATACGGCCACCTTAAAATTGATTTTTAGTGTTTTTCCTCGTAATCATCCGAATATGGGTCGGATTGTTGATTCGACTCTAGCATTGTTCAATATTGAGTCAAGTGAACCTACTAGTGGTGTCTGATCATTATCGGATTGACCTCTGGTCGGTCGGGTCCAGTAAGACTTATTGGGCTTGTTTAGCCTACTGGTTCCAAATACAATAAAAAATAGATCCAACTTGTCTGTTCGATTTTATTTTATGTACTTTGTCCGAAACTTCGTCATTTTCTTTTTTTGGTGCTGTGACATTTTTAAGTGCCAACACATTTCTAGTCAAGGAATTGCTCTGATTTTTTAGGTTAGCCTTCAAAAAACTCACAGATGATTTGTTTTGACTTTTCCATGTCAAAAGCTATAGAAATGATGTAGACAATATTGCACGTCTTATAGATGTGGAAGGCAAGTAGACAAACAAACAAAATAACCTCATTTAATCCCTTCAACAGATTTAATCCCTTCAACAAACTGTTCAATTTAACTAATCGCAAATAGATATATAAAGTTCAAGATGATCAATAATTGTGAAAATACATGATTTTACAGTAGCAGTATAATTAAAATGTTAAAGTACAATAAACCAACCACACCTGATATTGTATGCCTCCTTTAACTGCCCCTTGTTGTCAAAGGGTATAACCTGAAAAAAGAAAAAAAACAAGGGGTCTGGTCATAGTTGATGACAATCAATTACATATTTCATGTAGTAAAGTATTCTCTGATACTTGATTAGCATGAATGATACACATAGAAGAACATGAAACAAAAACTAGGGACACCTTTATCAAAAAAGCCAGTTCCTCACCTTGAATAAACCATCATATAGATGGAGACCAATTAACCTACAATCTGGATCGATTATGCCAATCTACATGGCCAGAGACATGCAAAAAAGTTAGTAACATATATATTTATCAAAGACAGAAGTACCTGGAAATGAATATACTCTAAAACGAAAGTTAAAAGAACACCAAACATAAACAGATAATGTGGAGAATATTGTTTCACAATTTTTAATACTTCGATTGAACCCATGTCCATGTAGGTTTGCAGGACTGGCTGATCCAAATAGGGGATCGGCAGGTCCTAGATCAGAATCAGAATCAGTAATTTAATCTGATCCCAAGGGAGAGGCCAATATTTTTAGCTACACCTGCGAATGCCCTGGATCCAGCCAAATCAGCCAGGATCAGATTGGGGGATCTGAGCCAGATCCAGATTGACCTCAAATTGGCTCTGCCTGGCTGAGATCGGCCAGGATCTTCTAGCCCTGGCCTACAATCAATAGAATTGGCCAATCCTAACCTGACTTTGCGGGCTGAGTTGGGCCAGGATTGGCCGACTCCTGGAAGATCCTGGAATGTCAGTGGCCCGGCCAATCCAGCTGACCTAAATCAGGATCTATCCTGGCTGACCTTGATTCCTAATCCCTTGGTCCATGTTCTTATATCCTAGCTATATCAAAGACAATAAAGGATGCTACTTTCCTTCTTTACAAAAAATACCATGAAAGGTTCACTGCTAACTAGCAAGTCTTCCTAGTTTAAGCCACATTTCAATTTGATTTCCTTGGTAAGAATGCACTCTTTATTGAGTTTTGACAAGTTCCTATTTGACTGTATCATCAAGGTGACAATTTCTTTTCATTTAGGCACACAGACCCAAAGTCAGCACAAAAAGCTTTTAATTTAAGCCCCCAAGTACTTCAGAACAATGCTAAATCTTCTGCATGCACGACCACTCCAAGTGGTTTACTCCACCAGCCCTCCATTAAATTCCTGAATTATCATGTCTTAGCCATAATTTCCCATCTCGCAATATCCTCACAAGAAACATGATCTCCCATAGGTTGCGAGATTCGCTTGTCAAAGAGGAAACCAGATGGAAGAGGAGAGATGGGAGCCAAGACCAAACACTAAGGGTGTAAATGGAATTCAATATTCCAAAAATATTGATTCAATTCCGATAAAAATTAATGGGTTCAGAACTTGTTTTTGTCTCTTATAAGCTGCAATAATCAGAATCGGATATTATGGTAGCTTATCGGAATTAGATATTCCGATAGGCAAAAGCTGATCGGAATCAATTGATTCTGTTTCTGTTTATCCGATTTCAATAAAAATAAGTATATAAGTAAAATTAATTCAAATAAAACTAAAAAATATATAAAATATGATACATAAAGTTATAAATATTACATATAAAGTTTTTAAAAAATTATATAGAATTTTAGTAATTATTTTTAAATATAAGATCGTTTTTAAAAAAATTTAATATGTAATATGTATTTATAAATAATCGAATTAATGGAATTGGAACCAAATATAGCTGATTCCACTACAGAATCCACCCCATTTGCAGCCCTCCCGAACAGCCTAGCGGAGGCTGGATGGCCCGTCAGAACATGCAGGAAAGCCAACAAAAGACTGCTAGAGATCAGTGGCATAGAAGGGCATCATCCTACCAACCCCATCAGGTGTGAAATCCAGAGGGGAGGGCACACCAGTCATGGTTTGCCCCAGGCCTTTTCCTAGTCAGAAACAGACGTTATTGAACAAATCATTCTTTGGAGAGGGTATAAATAAATTTTCTTTCAGAAGATGGTCTCCAGAGGGAGAGGTTGACATTGCTTGTCCATCATAGTGCTGAGTGTTTGTTTCAGGCTTACTGTCTGTCGTATGCGTGATCTATGTCAGTTGCTGGCTGTTGCCGCATTGGTGGAAAGACTAGGGGCACTCATGCAGGTGGCAATGAATCATGTGTTATGGCCTTTTGGGAGAGAGGTGCTGGCTTTGCTTGACACTCGGTATCATTTGGAAGAAGAAATCTAATGTTTGACATCCTTGGCAGGGCAGCAACTTTGGATCACTGTTCATAGAGATAGTCGGATGGATTTGCAGGTGCCCGAGAGAGCTATTTACCTGAGTGCTTCTGTTTCTGTCAGAACAGATTCACCGCACCACTCTAAGCTTCCTGGGCCTTCTGCCAAACCACCTTCCCCACCCGAGATGCTGCAAGAATGATCAGTGCCTCGGGCTCCTCTCCATTCAGAGGCGGGAGTGGCACACTCCCTCCCACAAGGATTGATTCGGGCGGGGAGGGTGGTTTGGCTTCGGGTCCAAGAAGACATTGGATCCATTTAACTTATAGAGTCCGGCTCATGGACCTGTAAACCAGTCGGGCCTGTCCTTCAGAGATGTCTTGACCATGGGAGTCTTCCCACGGTGCACCAGTCCGGTTCTCTGCGACGTGTTCTGTCCGATCAAAGAAGTTCGATTGGGTCTTCATTCTTATCGGTCTCCCATCCACCAAAGTCCTCCTCGATTTCTAGACAGGTGTTGGGTGACGAGCAGAAGACCCTTGCAGATATCATCATTGTGGCTAATGGCCAGGGGTGCTGGGAGCTTTCCAACGAACAGCTCCTTCAGGCCCTAATAGAAGCAGATCAGGTGCCAGTATTACAAGTGTATCTATGGTCCCAAGATCCCAAGAAGAAATGTCATTGTGTGATCTTGTGTACACAGACACTGCAGCTCCCTCTGGTTATGTTGGCCTTCTGCCTTGAAAAATTTTGAGGTTTTGAAGGCTGGCAATCAGACGGAAGCCCCCCCCCTCGGGGTTTCACATTCAATGACAATCATGAATAGTAGTGTTGCAGTGAATGCTGGACAGGTTCTGGATGTCAGCCTGGTTTGCTCTCTAGGCATTGTTGTGCTCCTAGATATCAAGGCTGCTCCGGGTTAGGAAGAGAATATGTTGCTCGTGACTCATGATGATATCATTTGGATGGGGAAGACGATTCGTCACAACTTCACTGGGCAAGAGGGTAAAGTGAAATCTTTTGTACACAAGCTTAAGAAGGACATGACCTTATCAGATATTTAAGTTGTCACCCAAAAACAATCACAGATGAGGGTGGGTTCCAAAGAGTAGAAGTTCCTATTGAGCAACAATTATTCAGCAGACTCTAGTAGGAGGAAAATGGAGAGGGATATAAACATTTATCCATGATGAACAAAACCAGAAAGAATATCAGAAGGGTCCAAGGGAGGGCAAAGCTTGCGGAGCTAAGAAATATCATGTTGTCCAATAGGGTGGACATGTAGGCATTACAAGTTAGATTTTTCCTTTCCAAGTGTGAGCGATAGTCTTGGAATTGGTAATCTAACAGGTCTGACCATTGCTCCCCCTCTGACGTCTAACGTTCTTCTTACTTCTGGACATAATCTTGCTCTTAAATTTGTGTTTGTATGTGTGTGTGAAGTAGAATGATAAGATGAGTTCAATGAGTGGGTGAATGATTGCAATCTTATTGAGATCTTCGATGTTGTGTTAGAATTCTCCAGGTATAATTATATTTCCAAGTCGAAGAAAGACAGTTTTTGTATCGGCACATTGCGTTGAGGTGTTTGACTATTTGGGGTCCCCTTGGCTTTCCACTTACCAAGAGTAACCTTCAGATTAGTTCCCTGTGGCATCACTTGTGACAGAGTTGGCAGAACCAGTAAATGTCAATCACAGATGTCAAGGTGCTCGCCTAGGTGACAAGGCACTATTCTACAAGCGTCTTGTCAGGGTGCCTTTTGGGAACACACAAAACATATTAATATATTTCACTCACTTATACTATAACATATGCAAGCTTAGGCATATGCAGAAACAACTTTCTGCTTGTACTGAGTGTCCAGGTATGCTAATGACAAAAGAAAAGTGCTTCTTACCAAATTAGAATGCTTTGAACAAGCTAACAAGGGTAGTATGATGATCAAAGGGCCAAACGGCAAGGACAGAAACAAGAGTACAATGAGTGGTCTATTACTAAGAAAATTAAGTGGAAGTAACGATCTAAAGAGTTGTAGCATAAGGGAATAGAAACACTAAGTATTTTCATACCCAGGCATGCCTTAAATATAACAAAAATTTGATATGTCATGTCTGTTAATAGCAATGTGTTGGAAAGGTATGAACAAATTGGCCAAGGAGCCAACACATTTTATGAGAACCTGTTTAAGGAGGCTGTTGGCGACCTCTTTTGAACTTGGACTCTTGCAGGAAATTGTTGGAAGAAGAGGCAGCTGCCTTAAAATCATAATTCACTGGATCAGAATCGGAACGCGGATCGGTGGGTACTGATCGGATCAGATCGGATAGGATCGGCTAATTTTTGGGGAGGAAAACCAATCCGGAATTGGTCCGGATCGATTCTTAAACAACCCTAAAAAATTCTTTCAAAATCCCAAAAATGAAAAAAACACAAAAACAGGGACTAGATTGGAATCTGATCTAGGTCGTTTGAGGCAAATTTTGACCCCAAACCAGGGGCATATGGGCCGTTGCAGCGGTCTTCCTCACTCGACCCCTTATTGGGATCCAATAGGGGCCTTAAGTAGACCCTATCTCATTGTAAATCACCGGATCTGGTGACTTAAGTCATCGGATCTGCTGTTAAGTCCCCCTACCAGGTCCCAATGGACCAGGGTGAGGAAGACAACTGCAGCGGCTCAGCTGCCACTGCATGGTAGCGAAGGGTCCAATTCTGGCCCCGATCCAACCAAATTCTACCAATTTCAGTCAGTTCCGGCAAAAGATCGGGTTGGATCGGTCATCCCAACCGAAAGTGGATCTAAGGGGTCTGATATTTGGGCTAATTCCAATCAAATCTATCTGATCCTGCAATCCATGCTTGGAAGGCCCTTTATCCGAAGAAGAAGAAGTGCTGGCAGCTTTGATGTCGATGGCCTTATAGAGTACCTGGCCGGGATGGTTTTTATACAGGGTTCTACCAAAAATGTTGGTGTGTCATTAAAGGTGATTTTATGGCTTTGATAAAAGAATTTGAGTCCAATCAGCAATGCATAAAGTTACTCAATTCTCGTCTTTTAGTCCCTATCCCAAAAAAAGTGGGTGCTTATTAACAATTGGAGACCCATCAGCCTACTCAATTGTAGCTACAAAATTCTGACTAAAGCCTTGGCTAAAAGGTTAAGCAAATTTTGTGAAGAAGCTGATTAGTCCTTCACAATCAGCTTTCATCATGGGAAGATATATTCTTGATAATTATATGGCTACCCTTGAATGTATTCATGATCAAAAATCAATAAAGAAAGAATGTGTGATGATAAAACTAGACTTTGAAAAAGTTTATGACATGGTGAATTGGAAATGTCGTAGCAGGATAATGCAGTTGTTGGGCTTTAAGCAAAAGTAGATTAAATGGATCTAGTGTTGAGTGACTACGGCCACATGCTCTATGAAGGTTGGTAGCTCCTTTCACTTCTTTGTAAGCTCAAGGGGTCTCATGCAAAAAGATCCCATCTCACCCCTCCTCTTTGTTCTAGTGGCCAATTTCTCAACTCTATGTGGAAGAAAGCACTGGCATGTGGTTTTATTAAGAGGAATGAGATAGGTGCTAACATATTACATGTCACTCATCTTTAATTTGCATATGATACATTGTTGTTCTTCTCTACTTTTGAGACAAATGCATCAAACTGAACATTTTGCTATGCTTACTGGAAGCCATCACAGAGCTAAAATTTAACCATGATAAGTGAGTTGATTGGCATCAATATTCCAGAGTTATGAAGGCAGGGGTACAGAATATTTTTGGCATTCATTGGAGTTCACTTCCCATCAAATACCTTGTTCTATCTTTGTCCAGAGGTGGGTCTAGAGCGAGAGTGGTGGGTCCAAAGCAAGAGATTGGCAACCTCTCATCCAAAAGGTAGAGAATACATTGCAAGGTTAGAAGGGCAGAATGTTAGCAGCTGGGGGAAGGATGGTCTTATCACAGAGCGTGTTGCAAAACTTACCACCATACTTTTCCTCTGTCCTCAAAGTTCCAAAATGGGTTTGTGATAAAATTGAAAGTTTGATAACTTTCCTTTTTGGTACGATGAAGCTGGAGGGAATAGGCTCCAACTTATCAAGTAAAACCATACATATAAGAGAAAAAAGGGAGGTATGGGCCTGTGCCTGCTACACTCTTTGAACAACGTGCTTCTCAACAAATGAAAATAAAAACTTAATAATGATGAGTCATCCTTGTGGAGTAAGATTGTCAAGTCCATGTATAGATTAGCTGGGAGAGAATGGTGAATTCATGACTTTTCTAGTGGCAGGAGGCTTTATTGTTCACAATTGGCATTTCTTCTCTTTTTTTCTAGTGGAGGACCCTTTTCTGGAAGTACATATGGGCTGGCCATTTGTCTTTTCATCTTTGCTTTCCTAGTCTTTTTAGTTTAGTTGTCAATAAGCATACTACAGTGAAGTCACATTGGGACGGAACAGCTTCATAGGATAACTGGTTTTTTCTCACAGGAGGTCAATGAAGGATAATGAGGTTGTTGAATTTGCTGGCTTGATGAATGTGTTGAAGGATTTTAGATGTGTGGATAACCAAGAAGACAAAATGAGATGGAACCCAAGTAAAGACTTTCTTTCTCAGTGAAGTCTGCCTACACAAGGTAAGCACTTGAATGTTCTGTAGGTATGTGCCATGTGGTGAAAGGCAGTCTGGTTTGCACAGGTCAGGTCCCAAGGACAAGGATCGCGGGATCGGGATCGGATCCTGGATCGGTGGGGTCCGATCCGATCCGGATCGGATCGATCGGTCCGATCTAGGCCGATTCTCTTGGAGCCAGACCGATCCAGAATCGGTCTGGATCGGTTTTTTTTTTTTTTTTGCTCTATGAAAAAATCTGGAAAAATCGCCAAAAAATCAATAAAATACATAGGACTCAGAAAAAATGTGAAAAAAATATAAGGAACACTCATTCATATAACAAATTAACAATCAATCATATAGAACACATATCATATCCAATCACACAATAGAACACATCATACATCAAATAAGATACATATGTTTATCAAACAAACAATCATATCCAATCACACAATAGTACAACACATATTCTTCTTACCACTCATATTACATTGCGTGAAATAAACAAACAAATACATTATACATATGCCATCACCACCAACTATGGTAATGTCCGGAGTAGGATGGATCTGGATCTCTGTCCTGGTCATTCTGATTTTCTTGAAATCTCCATTGATTAGGGTCAGTCATAATTGGCCCGTATCCATAAGAAAATAAAGACTGGGCCATGTCGATAAACTCATAAACTCCCTGATCAGTCGGAGGTGGAGCTAGAAAAGATGGTGGATAGCCAGGCTCACTGTCTGAGGTAGGCTCTGGATAGGAAGATGCAAACTCATCAAAAACATTCATCCTCGTCCAGCGTCCGCTGCCCCTGCCACTCGAACATGAGTGTCTTTTATCACTCAAATCATCTGGACCTGCTCCACTCGTGCGTGCACTACTAGTAGAGCCACCCTCACCTGCACCTGAGGCTGAGGCGCCGCCTCCACCTATGCTGCCGCCACCCCCACCTCCACCTCCACCCCCTGTACACTGTTGTTGTGTGAGTGGGACAAATTCTTCTTCATCATCATCTGATGAAGGTGGCTGAGTGGTCTCGGTGTCAAGGAGATGATGTCGCCGTTTGATACTTATCTTCTTCCTCTTCAATGTAGGATCTCCTTGAATACTTTGTTGTAAAGGTAAGCATACTTTCTTTAAAGCCCTAAATAATCCACCATTCTTCTTGGTGGTGGTGGTGGTAGATGAACCCGCAACTGGAATCCGAGCTGGAGCTGTAGCGGCCGGGGGGAGCTGGATGTCTCTCTGGAGAAGCTGTAGTCCGGGGTGGATCAGGAAGTGGAGCTGCGCACGGAACTTGACTTTCTTCAGCTTCCTGCATGTCTTCATCCTCACCAACGACGCTGTCAAGCTCTCCTTCGGCCCATGATCTGTCATTCGGGTCGAACTATGGCTCTCCCTCAGCATCATTGTCTTCCACCCATGCTGCAAGTGGATGTTCTTCTTGGAATAGATATTCCAAGTCCACATCCGCCTGGGACAAGCCCTGAGTAGCTTGGGCCTGTGCTCTTTCTTGGTACAATCCACCTGCAAACTGTGCAAATCTCTGCTCCGATGTCTTCTGCCTATCTTTGATATTCTTGATCCTCAGCCTCATATTGTAATGGCAGTAGACAAGCTTCTCCAATCTTTCTGTCTTCAACCTATTTCTCCTCTTCGTGTGAATAAGGTTGAAGGTGCTCCAATTTCTCTCGCACTGGGATGACGATGTGCTCTGACTTAGCACCCGAATTGCAACGGATGCGAGTGGATTCCATCCAGTCCTGTTTGTCACCATAATCCACCACTCAGTTGTAATTGTAAAGAAGACAATTACAAGAATCAGTAACGTTATGTAAAAAAAATCAAGTAACCAAAGAGTCATTAATTCGGGTAAGCATATTACTAGGGGGACCCTGTCATGTGAGTACTGCAAATCTGGATCCCCGTACACCCCAATCTTGTGCCTGTATGAAGTCATCTGAAAACCCAAAATAAATCAGTTATCTTCTCTTCTTGAGACAAAGTTATAAGTTTAATTGATATGAAACGTATTACTTACTTTAACCTCGGCACAAGTTCTGTCTTCTTGGGTCTTACATAGTCGTTTAATTACAGATAGTGTGCCTGATAATACTTCACCATCATTACATACTTGGCCACCATACTGTATCCTTGGGCTCAAGAAGTACCATGTAACGACATTAATACTCTATTAGTATAAACACAGTGGGGGTAATACACAAAATATAACTTGTAATACAATTATATTACACTAGTAAAGTATACCTACAGCATGAATGTCGTGGTGTAGGGTTTTGTCCCATCTGTTGTCAATCACCTTCCACCACTTTTTGTAACCATTGGGATGCTTCTCTTTAATTTTCAACTTAGCTTTATCCACAGCATCATACAGGTACCCCATCTGATTTTTGTCATTTGAATCCACCAACCTAAGTACCTGCACCAAAGGCTCTATGACAGACAAGTAGTACTGCACCTTCTCCCACCACCTGTTATCTTCTATCAGCTGCTCCATCTTTAGCAGTATCTCATACTGATCCAAGGAGCTCCAATATGTATCCATGTACTCCTGATAAGCAGTGGAGAGGATGAACCTTTTTAAACTAGCCATGTACCTGTATAGGCTCTCTAATGCAATAAAATGGGTGGCAAATCTTGTGGGACCCGGTCTGATCAAATCATGACCATCGGTGTCGCCTCGTGATATGTAAAAGTCGTGGATGGCCATAGATAAATGAGGTGATCAGTTGTCCTTGGTTGACCAAGGACTTGACATTAGCATCCCTACCAATATCTTCTAACATCAGGTCAATAGAATGTGCCGCACAGGGCACCCAAAACAAGTGAGGTCGAGCCTCCATGAGCTTCTTTCTGCGGCCTTATATGAGGCCTCATTGTACGTGACAAACCGCACAATGTTGGCCTCTCCTATCTCATCCACCACATTGTTCATCAAGCCAAATAGGTAATCCGCATTTTTCACCCGACTCGATGCATCAACCGATTTCGTAAATACGGTGCCCTCGTAACAATACACAAGGAAGTTTATAAGTGACCTCCTTGTGATTCCAGTCCATCTATCGCACATTACAGTGCACCCCCTCTCCTTCCAGATGGTTTTGAATCCATCTATCCATGATGTCAACTCATCGACCTCCTCATCCAAGCTTGTTTCATATATATACTTTGATGTAGGGGCTTTCAACCCCGGCCCGGCCTCACCAATCACATCAACCATAGTCTGGAAATATGGACTGGTGGCTGCATGTGCCGGGACACCTACAAATTCAAAAACAAGATAAGGGAGAAGAGAGGGTTGTTAATAATAACAAACCTAACAAGAAATTCATAGCAACAAGCAAATACTAACCACAACTTCAACAAATCATTACCTGCATGTAGAAAGAACTTGACCATATGCTTTAGGGCTTTCTTTGCTGCCCCAGTCGATGCCTTCACCCCTTTAAATGCTTGTTTTATACCCCTCTGACCTCTGCCACTCTCCCTATACATGGCAGTGTCTCCTGTCGGCATCGGTCGAACAGAATGTGTCCTCCGAATTTCAGGCTCTCGAACAGGGCGTGTCCCCGCCCCCACATCAGATCGTCTAGAAGTCGAACCTCCTGCTCCTCGTCTTCGTTCCTCATCCTCACGGGCCTGAGCCCTACTCTCATGAACAGCTCTCCTAACCTGGGCATCTTCCTCATCTGATGAGATGAAGAATCAACTTGGACCCTTTCATGTGTTGGCCCTTTCCCTTTCTTGCTCTTTCCGGCCATAAGATCGGCGTCTCTCCGACCTAGCAACTCGTCATGTAGCTCTTGTCTCTGACCAATTCTCACCTCCCTCTGTGATGCCCTTCCAGTTAAATAACCCCTCATCTCCTCCCTCAGCTCAGCCGGTACTTTATCACACTTCTTTACATTGCCACCCGTCCCGGCTATATGTTGCTTGAGCCGATACACACCTCCATTCATATCTTTTTGGCACCACTTGCATCTAACTCTCTTCTTCTCTGAATGAAGGAGATGGCCATGTTGCCATCCAATGTCACGAAATTCCGCGGGACCGGTGCCATGCTCCTCGTCCGACATCTTATCTACAACACATAAAACTATACACAATATTAGGCCAATTAAATCCACCCCCATTGGGGGGTGAAATAATCCCCCCCAATAGGGGGATTTCATACCAGCCCCCCCCCCACCTAGGGGGGGGGGGGGGAACTGCCAAAACAGTCACCCCTTCGGGGGTCACTGTTCAACACCCCCGAAGGGGTGCTTGGGTGATTAGCACCCCTTCGGGGGTGCAATTCCACCCCCATTGGGGGGTGAAATAATCCCCCCCAATGGGGGGGGGGGGGGGGATTTCATACCAGCCCCCCCCCCCACCTAGGGGGGGCACTGTCAAAACTTTCAACACCCCCGAAGGGGTGATTAGCACCCCTTCGGGGGTGCAATTCCACCCCCATTGGGGGGGTGAAATAATCCCCCCAATGGGGGGATTTCATACCAGCCCCCCCCCCCACCTAGGGGGGCACTGTCAAAACAGTCACCCCTTCGGGGGTGACTGTTCAATACCCCCGAAGGGGTGATTAGCACCCCTTCGGGGGTGCAATTCCACCAATGGGGTAAAATAATCCACCAATGGGGGATCCCAAACCTGCAGCCGGCCAAGGCCGGGGGGGGAAGAGGGGATCGAAGGTCCCCCCCCCCCTTACAAACCTTGTGTAGGGTGGATCGGCCGGTTGGGAAGGCTGGATCGGCCCTCCAACAGCTGGATCGCCGGCAAGGTAAGCCCTAGATCTCCAAGGAGGCTTGGGGGGAAGGAGAGGAAGCAGAAGGAGGGCGCTGGGGGGAGAATCGGTCCGGATCGTCCCCAAATAGGGGGTGATCGTCCCTTAAAATAGGTCCGGATCGATCCCGGAATCGGTTCGATTCCGGGTCTTCCGGTTTTCCGGCGAATTGGTCCGGATCGACCCATTTTGGGATCGATCCGGGTGGATCGGTCCGGGATCGACCGATCCGACCGATTCCGGCCGATCCAGCCGGGACTCCCGGCTGGATCGCTAATTCCGACTGGAATCGGATCGGTAGGTACCGATCCGATCCAAGAATCGGTCGATCCCGATCCGGATCGACCGATTCTGCAATCCATGCCCAAGGAAGATCAGAATCTTTCGGTAGAAAATTTGCATAGGGAGGTTATACATGGCATAGGTGCAAATCTTCCAGACAACTACTAATCAGTGAGTCATTTGTGGCTCCTCCTCGGAAGACATTGATCATATTTTTTCGTGAGGTGGTATTATTGCCTTCTTGTACAGGGTTTTGTTTCGTACATGGAATATTGAGTGTGAGGAGCCGGTTGATGTGCTCAATTTGGTGCAAAAGTGGAATAGGAACAATCCTTGGGTTGATGAGCCTCTTCGTTGGTAGATGACCATGCCAGCTATCCTATGGACCATTTGGAGAGCAAGAAATAAAAGATTTATTTATGAACAATTAGACAACCCCTCTTCTAGCCTTCATCTAGCGGTGAGTTGGGTGAAGGATTGGTTTTTTGTGCACTCAAGGAGGTCTCCTTGTGAAACAACATTTCAGAATACTAGGATATATTCTGTGCATGGAGATACTATTGTAACTAGCATGTTTCATGTTTGTTAGTGTGTTTCTTGTTGCACCCTCTTTAAAAACTACCATCTTGGTAGTACTTCGGGTAGTCACCTTTTGTGGTCCTTTCCCCTTACTCTATGTAATATTGTTTTGAATTAATAAATTGTAACTTCACGTCACCTTCAAAAAAAGGTCCATAAGTAGCACAAAATATCCAAAGCTATCATTTCCCTACACAACAATAAGAAAAATTACAATTTATTCTGCCATGGCCTTCAATCAGTGTTTGTTCTATGATATAAAGGCAGCTCAACTCTTCCCCTGTAGATTGAGAGCTGTTTTCTCCTATCACCTCCATTTTAGTTTCCTAAACCGCAGATCATCCAAATACTTACTTCATCCTCCCCATGAAAAACCTGACATTGCAAATTGTTGTCTTAGTCTTCGTTATAATCAAATGGTTATGGCCTTTCCTTTTCTCAGCCAACTGCTGTATGCTAGCTTGAATGTTGTCCAATTCTTTCTTTCCAATGCGAGGGCCACTTTTCAAACCTTCTTCCTAGAATTTCATTGACAGGTTTATAAGCTCATTTATTGCTATCTTCTCTTCCAGCAAAAAGATTTCATGTCCCTCATAAGGTGTCATCTGACAATTGTTCCATATTTGACCTACCAAGTAAGAAGATCAACTCTAATTGAGTTATCCAGCATATCACCCTCATCGTTAAGACATAACTTTTAATAAAAAACAGTCCAGCATAGTTTGTATAATAAGCCAAGTAAATCAGAATTAGTGATCCTTCCAACTCTATATGTAAATACTCTTTGCCAAAAAGCTGCCAGACTTTGCACAAGTTGAAAAGAATCAGGCAACTGTAAGCCCAAATCTGTCTATAATTGACTGATTCTTCACAATCTGCTCCAATTCTGACTAATTATGGTTGGCTAGAAATGACAAATCAAGAAAAAAAATTTGAAGGTCCGAGCAGCCTACTTAGGCAGTTCAGTTGACTTTAACGATTTTTGAAACAGTGAAGGATCGACTACTGTCTGAATCACACTGCTGTCTTCACCCAAAATTTTTTTCCTGCAGCAGCTTCTTTTGAACTTGTGTCTGTGGTCCTCATTAATCCATTCTAGGTTTTTCTATTCAAATTTGGAATAAAACTATTAAATATAAGAAGTTGGCAAACAATAGTACGGATAACTGTTAAAAATGAAAGCAGAAACTGGAAACAAGAGGTGAAAGCAAGAAAGAATTGTCTAATGCATTTAGATATGGAAAAAAACAGAAAAAAAGAAAATGCAGAAATCTGACAATCATGAAGCACAAGGATTAAAGAAAATGCAAAAATCTGACAATTATAAAGCACAAGGATTTCGAGTGGACATCAGTAGTATGTCCCCAGAAAACATGTAAGCTATACATAACCAACCCCAGGTCAAGGCATGACTATACAGAGCCAAAAAAAATCTCATGAAAACATTCCGTTTGGAAAATTACAAATAAAGGAAGATCACCTGTCCATTGTCTGTTGGGCGACCTATACGATCTGAGACATCCCCCATTGCCCTATAAATCATAAGATAATGAAGGTTGCATAAAACAATGTAGCCATTAAATATGAAATGGTCCAGTGTCATGATTTCATAACTCTGAAAAGTGTTCTATTCTATACATTGCAACCTACATGTCAACATGATGAAACTTGAACGTAAATAAGCAGGTGTGTCCGTGAATCAACAGTAAACTTTTGAATGACACTTCCTTAAAGATACCAGCTCAAAATCCAAAGACAGGAAATCCAAATGAAGCTCAAAGAGCACATCAAGTCTATGATAACTGAAGAGTAAACTGTTGGAACCTCAATTTTAATAAAATTTCGGAAATTCATTTTCCGTTTTGATTTTACTTTTGACTTAACCTTGACTATTAGGAAAATAGGTGGTATTTCATAACAGTATTAGTTAGGTCAGTGGTATGCATAAAAATATATGTTGAGGTTATTAGGTTCTTTAAAAATTTGTTGTGACCTCTCCCCATCGGATGGTGTGAAAATCCGATGTTAATTACATCGAGAATACTCGAATACCCTTGATTAGCCGCCATAGCAATTTTGTGAATAGAAGACATACATCCATACAATCAACACATGGGAGCAATAGCCCCATACATTTGTTGGAATGCAAAACTTAGTGTATTGAACTATGGTTTGATTTGATTTGAATTTATTTGAATTTTTTAAATTAGGTTTGTTGTTAAGATTTTTTTTGTTTAGGTTGAGGATTTTTAATAGGGTTTGAAATTCAATGGATGTTCATTTTTTATTTAATTTTTGATTTGGTTGGGTTTTACATTTGAATTTTTAGATTTGGGGATTTTTAAGATTTAAATTGATTATGACTTAGTGTCGTTTAGTTGAGTGATTTGGTTTCAACTTGATTTAGGTTTGTCTTAAAAGTTTGACTTGTTATGTTTTTTATTAGGACTTGATGTCTTTTGGTTGAGTCCAAATTGTGATTTTTGTTTAGGATGCATTTCATTTAAATGTCATTTCAAGTTAGGATTTAACACACATTTTTTATTGAGGCCCTGGTCCACAATTATCTTTATGTTTTGGGTTTGATTTAAGTTGACTTGGACATTTTGATTTGAGTCTTTGCCATTCTTTTATGTTGTGGAATCACTTAATGAATTTGGTGCTTTGATCCTGTTTGGGGTATTTTGGTTTATTTGACTATCTTTAATTATTTTTATTAGGTTTATTTGATTTATTATTTTTTAATCGGTATTTTGATTCATAAAGCTTATTTTTTTGTTTCGATTATCTGAAAATTATTTTTGAGATAAAAAAATTTTATGTTGACTGGTTTGACCAGATTATCGTTATTTTCAGATTTATTTTATTATATATATATTTTTACATTCCTCCAAGACTATGGGATTTTTCATAAGTTCCGATGACAATAATGACATCCAAAATTCGAAATTCTATTTATCGACAAATTCGAATGCAAATTACATGTGGGGGACATAAAATGTCGTGTTTCCCATTGATAAATTTCCCTTAGTCCTTGATGGACATAGGATGATCTTTCCTTGACATATTTCTCTCATTTTTAATTTAAGGGAAATTTTCGGCATGACCTCCCCTTAAATTGATGAGATATACCTCCCTTAGTAGGTGGAGTTTGATACTCCCTACTTCGGGGGAAGGATCGGTAGAAGATGGGAGCTTGCCCATTTCCCCGTCCAGGATCTTTCACACCGGGGACATGCCCGAGTGCCCGTCCTTTGAGGTAACCTATGTGAAATAGACTAACTCTTAGTTCATTTTCTTTTTTTAAAATTCATTTACGAAGATCAGTTTATATCTTTCAGGCCGTAACAAGCCTTAATTCTTCCTTCGCCTTCCCAGCTGGGTCCTTGGCGGCTTTCAGAAACTTTGACCAGAATACACAGCTGGTGGACTTCAAAATCCTGACTGATATGGGCCCTGGCGGCCTTCAGAAATTTGACCAGAATAAACCCTAGTAGACTTGAAAGTCTTGACAAACATGGCCCTGGCGGCCTTGACATGTGTAGACCCTAGTGGCCTATTGATATCCTCTGATTTGGGGTCCCGGTGACAGGTTCTTCTCCTTCTATAGGCACTGGAGTAAGCACCAATGGTAGCAAGATCAGCAGCGGCAATAGAACCGGCAGCCTCTGGCTGCCGATGGTAGCAGGAAAAGAAAGCGACGTGGGCAAGAATAGGAGGATAGAACATTGGGATAAATATAACTTCAATCTCCATCGTCCCAACAGATGGGTTCGATAGTAGCAGCACCATTTCTATCATCTTCAAACTGTTGATACCAACAATAGCAGCAATAGACAGTAGGAAGGGATGTAGCAGCATCATCCAGCAGCATGTGGATAGATCGGCTGCTCCCTTTCTTCTTCTATCATCTGTGCAGAGTTCTTCCTTGGCATATCAGCGAGGAAGCATGGAAGAAGTCTTCGCCGGTTCTTCATTCTTAGGTAGGATTGACAGCGGCAGACATCATCTTCTCCATGTTCCTGAACAGAAGCTGCAGTCGAAGTGGCCACGTATCTCCCTTCCTCCTTCCTTGGACGCAGGGGCAGCAAGAAGGGGGATGAAGGACAGCCGCTGGTGAAGGGGAGAGAAGAAGCCCCGGCTGTTGGCAGACTTCTCTCGGTGCCCTCCGTTTCTTTTTTTTTTGCCAACCGTCCTCCCCGGAAGCAGAAGCGCCCGTCCCTTGTAACTCCTCTCTCGTTAGGAGGTGGGAGAGAGAGAGAGGGGGGGCATGGTCAGACGTGGGGTTACATGGGAAGGAAGTGGAGATGCGCGCAGGACAGTTTTTACTTGGGCTGTGCGCACGTTAAATGAGGTGGCTGACCTTTTTGACCTAATCTCCATAGAAAAATGATTCTGATCTGACCGGTCAGATGAAATCAAGTTAATTAACTCTGAAATTGACCGGAATAATCCAAAAGATGTTCCGATGGCCACAGAACTTGTGCTGCATCGTATCAACAATCAAGAATCCTCAATTTATCCAGAGATCACCGATCCGACAGATTTTTTCCGATCGACGTAATCTCGGCCCTCGAAAATTTTAAAAATTGTATTTTGAATACAATTAAATATCTATACACTAGAATTTTAGTTTCCATGCATATAGATCTCACTATCTGAAATTATTTGGACAGTTCCGCCCTATCTCGGAGTGCGTGCCGACTTTGCAATTTTTCAAACTTTGTTCATAACTTTCTAAATATGGATTGGATTGATGATCCAATTCCGGTGTTGTTCATCTGGAAGTCAGGCAGACTTTTTGCTGATGCCAGATATTAATGGGCCTGCCTAAATTTGTCCAGACCCAATAAGGGCAAGACGGTCATTTTTTCGTCCGGAGTCAGATTTTGACATTCAAGGCACCGTTGTGAAGCTCTCTATCGAGACAATACTGTTGACACACTGATTTGGTCATTTGGACCCACCAAGCCCAATAAAGACCGCCTGAGAGTCCATTTTCACTGTTTTGCCCATATCTTGCCGGATACAAGTCAGATTTCTGATCTGACTTTAATGTTGCTCGATATGGAACTTGGTGGACTTAATGATGCATCAAGATATTATCAGGCCTATCCCAAATTGCCCAAACCTACCAAGGGCGAAAGAGATCATTTTATCGTTCGGGTACCATCCAAAATTGGATTCTGACATTCGGGGTACCGTTACGAAGCCCTCAACTGGTACAGTCCCATGGACCCACTTGTTTTGTCTTTCGGACCTGATATGCCCTTGTTAAGGCCATTCGAAAATTAACTTTTAGTGTTTTTCTCATAACTTTCCAAATATGAGTCGGATTACCGATCTGACACTGTCAATGTTCATTTGAAAGTCAAGCAGACCTTTTGGTGATGCCAATTTTCTTTGGACCTTCCCCAGATTGCCCGAATCTCGCAAGGGCAAAACGGTCATTTTACTGTTCCAAGTCAGATTTCGACATTTTGGGCGCCGTTGGAAATGTCTTGACCAGTACAGTACCGTGGGCTCACTTGTGTTGTCATTTGGGCCCATTAGGCTTACCAAAGGCCATTCAAGAATATTTTCACCGTTTGACCCATAACTTTTTGAATTCAAGTCGGATTTTCGATCCGATTTCGGTGTTGCTCAAGTTTGAGCTAGACGGACAAGATGGTGATGTCTGACCGTTATCGAGCCATCATCCGGCTGGTCGGGCCCAATAAGGTTTATTGGACCCGTTCGGCCCGTTGGCCCTAAATGTGATGAAAAGTGGATCACACTTGCCTGTTCGATTTTCTTTCATGTATTTTGCCCAAAACTTGCTAGTTCTGGATGTCATGACATTTTTTGGGTGCCAACATAAACCAAAAAAAAGAAAATAAATCAAAAAGTACTGACTGCATATCAGCCAAACACCAGTCTAACTTTATCAAAAGCAAAAGATTATGCAGTTGGAGACGGAGAATTGTACTCGAACGTACATATATTGCTGTTAACCCATCAAACTATCCATTGATACTTTCTTGCTGACCACAGGATTCTTAACGAAAGGGTAAGGCGGATAGTAAAATGAACTAGCAAGTAACAGGGTGTTTGGATGCGTGATATAATAGACTTTCTCAACAAAAATATATTTCTGTAAAAAAACTTATTAAAAGGTGTTTGGCAATCATGATAAAAATACAATTTTATAAAGAGTTTCTTTTTTTATAAAAATGTGAGACCCTTTTTACTATTGTGCCCCCCCCAAGAAATTCTGGATCAAGATCAGTATAAGCCAAGGTTGATCCTGATCCTGGTCCGAGGGAAGACTGAACGACTCTTCCAAAAACAGAAAACAAAAAAAAACAAGAAAATATCCAAACAGGATGAAAGATCAGCCGATTTTGGTCAAATGCAACCCCGATCGGGGCCAGAAATTGGCCATGGGGGTGGTGGATCCGACCAGGTTCAGATCCGGATCAACCAATTCAGGCCAGTCAAGGGGGAAGTCCAGGATCAGGCCAGGCTCTCCCCCCCCCCTCCAGGGATTGGCCAATCCCATGGGCTCCCCCCCCCTCAAAAAAAAATTTATCATGCAACCAAACACCTCGTAAGCCTCTTAAATATGGCCCGCCAGCTATGTCGTCTGATGTGTGGGGTAACTAAAGCAAGGAACAGACCACCTCACTTGAGATTCCAAGCAGTTGAGAAGACAACATTTTCTAAATTATTTTATTTTTTATGTTCTATACTTTTTGTAAGAATACTCGTCAGATCAAGCTTAACTGTCCTATACAGAAGTTCTGTATCTGGCTTGCCGGATAAGGATCAGCGGCGTAGGCCAATTCAATACAAGCCAGGTCTTCCCCCTAGATCAGCCCAAATCTGTTGGATGGACCTGGATTGACCTATTTGAGCCAATCCAGATAGGGACTGCAAGACTCACATAATTCAACCTCAAAAAGGACCAATTTGGACCAGATCTGAACCAATCCGATTTTGATCAGGACTAAAGACTGTATTTGGAAGTTACTTTGAAATTAATGAAATCATATGTTTTCCATCGGTGTACTTCAATTTAAGTGTGTGTATGATTGATGGGCTATATTTATATTTTTTATTTATTTGTTAATTTTCCTAATTTTTATATTTCTTTATGATTTGTTCATTAAAAAACCTGATCCTGAATCTGATTCACCTTCATTGTGCTGTATGCCATTTTGGGATCATCCTAAGTTCGAAAAAAAATAAGGCAAACAACTTGTACAAAGTTCTAGCATTATTGCTTTTTGCACACACCAAAGACATGGCTAGAGTAAATGGATCTAAATAATATGTTACTGTGATTTTGAATAAGGGAAATAGTTCTTGTATTAATGCCTCGATAACAAGTGAACAAGTTGTTTGCCAACTCAACTAACTTCAGCCTTCAACCCAAATTATCTAAGGTAAGCCTTTGCCTATATAAATTCTCTCCATTCACGGAGACTTTAAGTTATTTCTTAAGAAATATTTAAATCATTCACAAATTATATTGAATTATCCTCTTCCATGTTAGCTGAAATCTACACCTTTTTGTATCTAGTATCTTGATATTTTCTAATTTTCTAGTTGGAACTTCCTAAGTCCATTTTTAATACATCCAAAACTCCTCAATCTCCTATCTTCCAATTTGTCTGCAATTTAAAAAAATAAGAAAAAAATCAACTCGGTATTACAGACTGCAGAAGTGATGCAGTCTCCCATGATAAAAATGATTTTAAAGCCTAAATTATGACAGAACTTTCTTGGGTAATTCTCAGAATAAAACACATACGTCAGCTAAAAGCAAAGACAATTTTACACGCACAAAATCAGCATCCAAGATCCACATAACTACAGTGTAACAATCTGTTCCTATAATCAAATATCTAAGACTATTTCTTCAGAACAAAAACTCATGATAGGCATTTCTTCCATTTTATAACCTTGTGATGAGCTCAGATGTCTCTATATCCCATTGGAGAACACAAAATTTGTATCTTTCTGTTGCAATGAATAGAAAATCTTGGGCTTCACCCTGCAGGAAAAAAAAAAGTAACAGATAACGTAAACTGGTAAGGGTATGGTAAACTAATATGGTAAAAACAGTACACTTACATGAGGACGAAAAAGCTCAAGAGTGGCAATCCTTCCATATATTGGAACATCTAGCATAGGCTGAAAATCAAGAAAATCATAAATTAATGTTGCAGAATGTGGATCAGATAAAATCGGCTTTAACTCTAACCGTCGATGCTGCAAATCAGTCAAAATTTTGTAGCCAGGAGACTAAGCAAGTGAAAAGCAGAAATCATATGATTAGATATAAATAGGGGGGCAAAAGAGCTGACCAAACTGACTAGTACATATTTCAAGCTCGGCGTCGTATATTCAACTCGAGTTCGAGCTTGAGTTCTAGACGTCACACGTAGCCTCGACTGTTGTTCAAGTTTAACTCATTACTTAATCAAGCAAAGCTTGAGCTCGAACAACCTAAATTCAGTTCAAACTTAGGTTCAAATTGAATATGAACTTGTTTAAAAAACCCAAGCTCGATCTAAACTCATTTGTCAAACTCAAACTTCAGCTCATTTATAAATTTATATTTAAGTTTAAACTTAAATTAAATTTTATTTAAACTTATTTTGTATATTTAAGTGACACTATATCACTATTAGTACTTATAATTTATTTTTTAAATAAATATTCAATCGACTACTTATAGAGTTCAGCAAGGTTATGTTCAAGGTCGGCTCATTAATTAATCGTGTTTTTTTGTTCAAGTTTATTCATTTAACATAATAAACGAGCCAAGTCGAGCAAACTGTTTACCAAGCCGAGTTTCAAGCTACTTGTCAAGTGTATTAATTCATTTCCTCCCTTAGATATAAAACATTAACATAAGGTGGAAAGGTTAGAATATAAAGTAATAAAGGCATGCACACTGCCGAAAATGGCCAGCCTTCCATTTCTAATTAACCAAATAACTCAGAGAAGAAAGGTAGTGCAATCCTGAAACGAACATTAGCTGAAAAAGATACTAGTGAATGAGCTATGACAACTGACAGCTATCTATCATAGAATTTGAGGTATTCAGGGTCGAACACCAGGATCAGCAGGTGCCAAGCCCAATTCTTATCATCAAAGAATTGGCCAAAATCACCCGCAATAGCCAGGAAGATTAGGTCCTAGGTGCCAATTCTATCTGGATTGGCTGAACCTGTAAACCACGACAAATATGAAAGTTATGGTCTCCTTTGCCCATAATACATACACTTCTTGATAAATACGCCACTGCAGATCATAATGCATACTAGCCAGTAATTTGCATACTTACATGGATGCAACAACTTGTAAAGCGTTTTGCCTGCCTCTCTTTTAGTAGGATTCAAGCTGTTCAAGAAATTTGCAGTCCTTTGTAATGTGTGCCCCAGATAGAATTGAGAAAGGGGAAAAAACAGAAATCCAGATTGCAATTCTCCTTATAATCTATCCACCATTCTTTTTATTTTAAAGGCAACAAAACAAGAATTGCAATTCATTAAAGGACGGGAAAGGGTTTAGTGAAACATAAATGAGGAATAAGATAAAGAAGAGAAGAGAGAAAGGAGGGTAGACCATGCTACAAGAAGTAAGACGAAAGGCAGGGTGAAGAGTCAAAGGAAAAAGCAACATGTTCCAACAAAGGAGGTCCCACCAAAGATTGCAGGATAGGAATCATGACCCAAATTGGTGGGTGTCGATCCAATCTAGAACAATCCTCCAGAAGAAAAAAAATAAATATATATAATGGACCAAGATTGGATTACGATCTGATATAGGCCCTTTTGGAGCCAAAATCAGCCCCTAAGGCCTCGACGGCTGCCATGTGCCGCCGTAACATCTCCCCCCCCCCCTTGTAGGACCCAGTAAATCCGAGATCCGGACCCAGTAAGGATGTCTTAAGTCACCGGATCCATCATATGGGGTCCATCAGGACCCGATATGACAAAAGTCAGCAGACAGGAAAAGGTCATCTTGCCAGCCCGATGGGGTAGGAAAGACCGCCACAGCGGCGTTTGGGACAGATTCTGGCAAGGAATTGCTAGAATCAGTCCGGAATCAACTGATTTGGTAGATTCTTGTTCTGATTCTACCTAAATGGGATCAAAATCGAAAATTGGTTGGATCGATCAATTCCCGATCCAATCCTACCTGGATCGGCCAATCCAGCTAACTCTGCTAGGAGTCTGATGGGGATCTGGTACAATCATGATTTTCTATCTTGCCAAGAACTTGCCCCATGTGGATTAGTCCATAAAAAAAATCTTGGGGGGTTGCCCACCTAAACCCCCACAAGGGGTGCTACCCCCTTGACCCATGTGACCTGACCGCGCAAGTCGATCCGTGACTACTCTGCGCCCCGTTTATGACAGTGTAAACCTACTTATATATTTCACTATCGCTTATACTATCACATATATATAATTCATAATCATAAATATATGTTATATACTTAAATTTTAAAGATCTATTTTAACTCTCTTCTCTCGCACATAAACATACACATTTAATTATAACCAAAGCCAAGTAATGTTCTTAATGTATTCAATTTTTAGATTTAGTTATTAATCATCAATTTATTGTACAAAGATTATATCTTATGTATTAAAAAATTACATCAATTCAATTTCATAAATATTTAACCATCAATTTATAATAAACAATCAAGAACAATAACATAAAAATATTCTTAATAACATATTAATATTTAAATAAGATTATATAAAAATTTACATCTTTTAAAAACACAAAGATCATCTTTTTGATATTGAGAGTGATGCGGGACAAGACCGGCTAATCCGGCCAAAACCGAACGAAAAACGACGCAAACAGGCGCTAACCGCCGTCAAACGACTAAGCGGACCCAAAATAAGCCTAAACTGGCCCGAACCAGTCGAAACAGGCCCGAATCGGGCTCGAGATGGACTGGACCGGCTCGGAACACCTTGAAATGGCCCGAACCGGATTGAACCGGCCGGTTCAGGCCCTGAACCGGGCTGAGCCGGACCGAACCGGGTCTGGACCCGGTCGAACCGGCCGGCCGGCCGGTCTGGGCGCGAACCGGCTGGCGAGCCGCCGCGGGCGTCGCCCGCTCGCGAGGCGCGAGCGTACCCGGAGGGGGTCGTGGCGGCTCTCCGGGACTCCGCGTCGTGGTCGCGTGGCGGCGCGTGGACCGTCGCCCGGTCGTCCGTGTGCGCCATCGCGAGCGGGGAGGGGTCGCGACAAAGGCCGAGCGAGGGCGGGCGAGCGAGGCGTCGTCGTCGTCGTCGTGCGGGTGCCGGCCGTGCGCAGACGGCGGAGCGAGGGAGGCGAGCGAGGGGGGGTTCGTCGCGAGGAGGATCCGGCGCCGCCAATGGCGCCGGTCATCGTCGTCTCCGTCCGGACGTCCTTCCTCGTTGTCGTCCGGATGGAATCGTGCGCGAGCGACAACACCGAGGGCGTCCTCGACGCGGTCCAACGAGCGCGGCCGAACGCCGCGGCCGCGGCGCGGGGAAAGGCGGCGGTGGCGCATCGAGCCGTTGCGGAGGTGGTCGGCCGTGGAAAGTCGTCCGGTGCGCGTGGAGTTGGCGGAGCGATGACGGATCGGGGAGGGGGGAAGGAACAGGTGGGAGACCGGTGCCGACAGGAGAGGGGGCTGCGGAGCTCTCCGTCACCGTGGGAGGGCGCCGCAAGTGAGGGGAAGGGAGACGCCGCCTTCCCTGGGGTTTCCGCCGCCGACGATTGCCGGAGGATGACGCCGCACGCGAGTGAGGGCGGTCCGGGGATCGCCGGATCTGCCTCTCCCGAACGCTTCTTCCCCGTCTACCTCTTCTCCCTTCTTCTTCTTCTTCTCCGCATCCGCGAAGGAAAGAAGGGCAGCCACCATCGCCATCGTCGATGAAGAGAACCGCCGGAGATGGAGGACGGAAGTCGAGACTGAGTTGCTGTCAACGGAGAAGGGGGAAGAAGAGAAGAATGGCGCGGAGGCCAGAGGGTGAGAAGGAGGGGGTGAACGGCCACCTGCCGGAGGGTGGAGAGGAGCAAGGAGATATCGCCATGGGGGGGGGGAGGAAGACCGGGGCAGAGCCCCTACGTGGGACACCAAGCCGAAGCTTCCCAAAAATTCCAATCGTTGTTGTTTTTTTCGTATGTACATGGGTCCTCTTTTAAAGAGGGAGAAGAGACCTAATTAAAAAAAACACCCTCTAATACTTCTATTTACAAACTTGTCCCCGTAGGGACACAAGTAAAAGAAAACCCAAAAAATGTCCCCATCAGAGAGTGCTTTGTAATTGTTTATTCACACAGTTGATGCACAAATGTGTTATATATTTTTATGTAAATTCATTGATGTACTCCTATCTTTCTAAGATATTATGTTATGTTTCATACATATATACATTTTGATCTAAGAATCAGATATCAGATCTCCCGAGATTTCTCCGAAATCTCTTCGCTTTCACCCCCTCCCCCCCTCCCTGAGACGAAGTCGAGATCCGAGACAGCAATCCTTGGGTTCAATCCACTCAAGAGTTTTAAGTCCTTTTTTAATTTAGTCCTGAAGGATTGTTTGTAAGTATTTTAAGTCATTTTGAGTCTTTTTTTATTTTCAGTTCTTATAAGAACCTGCTTGTAAATAGGTGCTTTGAAGATCCCTTTTCTAAATTGGCCCCTTTATTTAAAAGAGAGCCCATTATGTAAATGAACAACCAACGTTAAGAATTTTTAGAAGAAACCTTGCAGCTTAGTTCTCCCAATAAGGGGCTTTGCCCCAGTAGCTCTGCACCTCCTTCACAATGGAGGCTCTCCATCCTCACCCCAAATAGGAGGTCAGTCATCCACTCCACCCCCAGTAGGAAGTTGGCTCCGATGCTCTCCATCTCCCTTCCCCTAGTGGCCTCCATGCCATTCCCCTTCACCTTCCCCGATTCTCGGTTCAATCGATCTTAACTCCACCAAATTCCATAGCTTAGTGTCATATGCTACAGGACACCCCAGCAACCATCGGAAGCTCTCTTACAACAAGTCCCCTCATCGGTGATGCCATTGGAATGTTATGGCAATCCTCGGACAATTCGGTGGGCACCTTTGCCAACAATGGCTTGCTTCTGAGCAACCTCTCTCCATCGATCATCGCCTCATCCTCCTTCGCATTCACTTTCCACTTCATCCTTCGTCATCGCCACCTCCCGACCATCTAGGAACCCCCACAAGCACCTTTTGTCAGCATCAAGGATTGCCATCTCGGATCTAGGCTTCGTCTCGGAAAGGTGAAAGAGAAGAAATCTTGTGAAATCTCGAAAAAATCTCGGGAGATCGGATCTCGGATTTCATTTATGTAGGGTATACCTTACCCGAGGATTGCCATCTCGCATCTAAATTTTATCTTTTGGAGACTGAAAATAAGAGATCTTGAAAAAATCTTAAGAGATTATATATCAAAGATACCAACCAATGTGCATATTTAAATGTAAAATGCCATGTAATCTCTTCGAAAAGGATAAGGGAACTTATTTTAAACATCAAAATAAGTTATGAGAGAATTAAAAGCTTAATACAGAAAGAATAAACTATTGTTAACAGGAGACATACAAGGAATCTTATGTTACACCAAGTTTCATCTTGAATGATATGGATAGGTGATTAGTGACATTTTGGGTCAATTGTACATAAATAGTCATAAAAATATTAAGTTATGAAATTTTATAAAATAATAATGTCTAGATCATAATTTGGATGAATTCCATAAAAAAATTGGTATATGAAGCAAATTTAACATGACCATCTAACAAGTTAGGGGTAGTAATAGGCGGAGTGGATCAAGGTACTATATAGATGTTCTCGTTTCAGCGATCTCGTTTCTCGGATGCGTGGAGAGAAAGAGATTCTCGGGAGATCTCGAGAGATTCTCAGGAGATCGCATTCCATGGTCAGCATGCCATCTTCCACGACTTCCCCCATTTCCATCCGAATCAACCAAAACCACCAGACCGCTTCCCCCTATCCCGACATCTACAGCACCTCTGAATCACACCCTCCTTGGCTAGTCAGTGCACCCCTTTTCCCTCTGCCATCACTTTCTCCACCATCAGAAGCAGCTCAGTCTCCCCTCTCCACTTTTGCCCTCCCAAAGCCGATGAATACGAAGGAGAACGAGAAAAGAATAACAAAAGGAGTGTGAGCAAGGAAGGCAGGATCCTGGATCGCGACCGGGTCGGCCCGGCTCTGGGCCGACCCGGTCGGACCGGGTCGCGACCCGGGTCGCGACCCGGTCCGATCCGAATTATTTAATATTTTTTTTTTGATAATTCGAAAAAAAATCGAAAAAATGTCGAAAAAATTCGAAAAAAATCTGAAAAAACAGAAGTATAACAATAAAAATATTTTCATTCATTAACATAAACTTTACCCAATCGTTTACATAAACTTGACTTGATCTACATTTTCTACATAAGCCTTATACTCTTCCCACGACATTGTATTATATACAGTATGCCACACATGCTGATGAATATTATATTCGAGTCCCTTCTACAATGACCCTAATGTCGCCATCGGGTCCTAAAAACCCACCAAAGTAATGTTCGTACGGGGATTGAATCGGGGTGTCCGTGGGTGATCTATAACTCATCCCACTCCACTCTCGATCATTTGTAGGAAACCAAGAGCCTCGAGATGAATCATACCCGTAGGTCGGTTGTTCATATCCACGGTACCGATGTCCACCGTGTTGGGTATGTTGAGTTCCTCCACCTGCGACCTCGCCCACGGTCTATGTCTTGGGTCGCGTGGGTATCCGGTCTTCTCAGGTGAAGCGTTCTGCCGTAGTAGGAGCTCTCCCCACATCCGCGGATCTCTGCCTACTTGAAGCCGTGGCTCCCTGCCCCTGGTGTCCCACTCCATCACCGCTGCTGCTCTTCGAAGAAGAATCCTCCGAAGTTTGATACCACCGTGCATAACTTTATCACAGTATTTACATTGCACTTTCCTGGCCGTCATGGACAGTAAAGTGCAATGTAGCCAAGCCGGATCATTCCGAGTTGACCCAGTAACTTCGGTGTCACCACTTGGAGAAGCCATGGTGAACCAAAGTAAACAACAAGGAGAAGAACAATAAAACAAGTTAACCTTCACTAAATAAAATAAGGACCTTGGGGGGGTGGGAATTAGCCTTAAAATGTAAGGCTTAGAGGGCTTAGAATGAGGTGGGTATGAGAGCCTCCCTCGGGGGCCTTATAGGCCGAGGGGCGCAAGGGGGCATCGAACCCCGCGCCCCCACGGGAAGCACCATTGCTTCCCGTGGGCAAGGATCCCCTGCGGGATCCTGGGGTCGCGCGACCCAGTCGCTGGGTCGCGCGACCCGACGATCGGGTCGCGACCCGAGGGGATCCCCCGCTCGGGTCGGACCAACCGGATCCCGATCGGGCCGGTCGGCCCAAAATCCGACCGGATCGGGTCCGGGTCGCGACCCGGATCCCGATCCGGCATTCCATGAGTGTGAGGGCGAAGATGACATGTGGATCCCGCTGGACCGTCTTTCTCTCGTCTATTTCTGCCACCCATGTCGATGTCGACCGTCACGGTATTCTAGCCAAGCGCGAGAGGCTGCTACTGCTGTTGCTGCCCCCTACCACTCTACACCCTTCAGACAGCAAACGACAAACGACAATAAAGACAGAGAAGACAAGGCTGCCCTCAGGCCCACAGAGGTGGCTAGGGCGTGCCACGACCCCCACGGCCCCAAGAGCAACACGAGGATGCCACAATCCCCTCTAAGTGTCTTGCCACCTCACACGGACTGCACTGCCGCAAAGCCACCTCCATTCAATGCCACACCCTGCCCCCAAAATGGCCCGGAGACAGCCACGATCCTGCCCACCAGGATCCACTGTGCGGTGGCCACAACCCCCCACCCAACCAGGGTCCCACAACTTCGCGCTGTCAGCTGCACCCACAACAGGCTGCATAACCCCTGCAAGGTTAAGTTGAGCCGGTGCAGCCAGCTACTAGTCCAGCCAACCGGCATGGCAGGTCAATCTGGATCCAGACCCGTTCTGTCTGGTTCACACCGGTTTGTCCGGTTTCAACCCGGTTTAGGCTGGTTTGGGTCATTCCAAGCCAGTTTACAGCCAGCTTGGGAACATTTAGACCAGTTTAAGTCCAATTCGCTTCATTTTGGATCTCTTTCAGTTACTTTCAGCATTCTAATGTCGTTTTCGCAGCGCTTCGACCCGATCCACCCACGTCATCCCGCTTCAGCGTTGGCTCTAGCTTGACCCTCCAAGCAAATACAATTTGAAAAATCAGTTGATTCTGCGAACTATGCACCCCATCGAAGCCAAAAAATTGCTTCACATAATAAAAAGCCAGTAAGGAATGCCCTAGACACTTCTCAACTGGCTGTTGAAGAGTCTTCAGTCATTCATTGCTTTCCAAAACACCGCAGCTTCCTTCCAAATATTGACCTTGTGCCATTAAGCCACCAATGAGGCTGTGTTTTGAAAATCTAACAAGCAAATGCCCCAACATTGTTTTTGGTCAAACAAACTATCCTACCCTAAGTAGATGTTCCGTAGAGAAGTAGTACTTTGTTAAATATACGTAAGGGCCAAGGACCAATCCCGTCCTCCTTTACATCTCTGCAAAACCCCAAACAAGATGTAAGCCTTTCCTACCCTCTATGCCTTGCCAGAAGAATTTTGCTCTAATACACTCCTGTCTTTTACAAACCCCTTTAGAAAGTTCCAAAATAGAAAAGAAGTAGAGAAGAATGTTCTGTCAGCCTGTAAAACACATTTGGATAGAATCTACCTCCCTCTTGTCGATAAAATCTTGCTTTTGCACCCATGAAGCTTGCTTTCAAATTTATGAATCACAATGTCCCAATCTCCTTCTCGTGCCTCTATTGGATAGAAGTAGACCCAAAAATTTGAGTGGAAAGTCTGATATGGGCATGTTAAAAATCCTCAAAATCTATGTTCTCGAAAGTGAGGTGAGGCCTCCTTGCCTTGTGTCGCTGGTGATCGCCCCAAGCAAACACCCCAGGAGCCTTTGTTGCCTAGGTGGCCAAGGTGACACAAGGCGACCGTCGCCCGTCTCAGGCCCAAATCCGGACCCAGTAAGGGCCCAGATCCTCAAAATTAGGCCCCTTGTGAGGGCTTCTCTCTCCCCCCATACCTGTTGCTCTCCCCCGGTAAGTCCAACGACACATAGGAGCCCTTCGTCCCCCTTCGCCAAAGTTGCCACCACTGTCATCGCCAGAGAAGAGCTTGTTGCCGCCAAAGAAGCCCCCCTCCGCCGGAGCTCACTAGAACTCTTGTGCGAAGCAGAGAAGGTAACCTTCTTCCATTTTTTTGGTCTTTCATTTATTTTTCATTTTTCTTCTAGTTTTCATTCTTGTTCTATACATTGTCTATATTGAAGTGACCAGCTTGTTCGTTTATGCTAGAGTTCATCGAAGAAGCCATTTTGCCTAAGAAAGTGCAGTTTTCTTCCTTTCAATCTATTTTCTTTCTCTATTCGATTTTCAATCTTGTTCTAATATATAATTCTTATCTAAGGAACTAATTTGTTCCTCTTCGTTGAAATTCTTTGGTAAAGCCATTCTTGCCGGAAAATGGTGCACTTTTCTATTATTTTTGTTTTCAATTTTTTCCTTTTTTATACTGTTGTATTTTATGTTTTTTAATTGCAAACATAGTTATCAAGTTGGTTCATTCATTTAATTTTTGCAAGTATTTCCTACATTGTTTTCATTTTTAGATAATGATATGTATTATTATAAATAATATATATTAAATATATTAAAATTAAAAAAATTGTCACCTTAGATGCCTGCTTAAAGTGCCTGAGACAAGGTGAGGGGTGTCTCACCTTGGGTTCCTCGTGTCTCTGGCAACATAGCTCTAAACTCTCTCCAGGTGCTCCTCTTTAAAGGAACAAGGGTTTTTGCTTCCTCTCTGAAATCCTATTAACATAATTGAAGTTAAGAAGAGGGCTCCACTCAGGCTCTTCCTTGAACAAACTATCATAGAATCTCACTGCATCCTCGTCAATCTATTTTGTGCCTTCATCTAGAGTCTCATCAACAAGAAAAGTGTAGAAGAAATTTTGCTTCTTTCTCAAAGTGGCCAAAGTATGAAAGAATCAAGTGTTTTTATCAACCAAGTTTCTTTGGACCTATAACAACGGGAGGTTGTGCTCCGACGATGTCGGAGCAGGTCGTAGAAGAGGGCTTCTGTCCTAGCGGGAGGTTGTGCAATGGGCCTTCTACCTTACCAGGTTCCTTTGGCACAATTGTCCGGGTTGGTGGTACGGTTAGTGTGTCATCTTCAGCGTCCAGTTTCTCCACATCTGAAGATTGTCGGGCTCACCCATAGGTGGCCCGAATGGGGCCCCGAAACCATTCTATGGCGACGAACATCTTTGCCGCCAGGGTGCTGTCCATGGTTAGATCCTTAGTGATGTGGTTAAGGAATAGAGAAGCAGTGCTGAAGTAAGGAGTTGTGTGTCCCTTGGCTTCCGAAGGTGGAAGTGTAGAAGATGTTTCAGCTCTAACCATGTCAAGGCCAATTGCTGGACCAGAATGCACCTTAAAGGCATTTTTAAGGAGCTTCCAAACAGTGCTGGTGTTGTTTGTGGCATCATGGAGGAAGACACTAACCATTTCTTCTTTAATTGTGGAGGTATCAATTGTGTGAAAGATTTTGGTACTGAAATAAAAATTTCCTTGGAGGAAACCAAGTAGCATTTATTCTATCTTACTTAATTGGAAATATTACAATCCATGGGCTCATGACTCTCAGCTTTGGGGCATCACCATACCAGAGATATTGTGGGCAATTTGGTGCACCGTGCACTAGCAATCAACAGATTTTTGACAATCACTTCGAGCATACGAAGATGATAATTAAGAGAATGGTTTGGCTGGTTAAGGATTGGTTATCTGCTTCCAACCTCCATTGCTCGGATAAAGAATTATTTCATGGATCAGTTTTTCCTCTTTTGATCCCTTCTTGTAAACTCACCAGCATATTACCTTCTCGGTAGTATCTGGAAAAGAAATTTCTTTTACTTGCCATCTTTTTTTTAATTTTTTTACTATTTTGTCTTTCATTTTTAATGAAAACATGATCATGTGCCACATTAAAAAAGGGCCAATTTCTGGAATAGGTTGAGGTGTCCCCATTGTTGGAGGCTCGGTCACTGGGAGAGTTTTTGCCAGGTTCAGATGGAGAAGTGTTTGAATGAGATCCGCAATCCTTGGTGCAGTATCATGTTTTCCCCATAGAAGATGGTGATGGCGTTCACATTCTTTGGTCCCCTGCAATGATTGACAAGTAGAAGTGGTTAGCACACTGCAGGTTTGTCTCTGTTTTAGAGAATGACAACCACGATGAGAACGTTTTTAAAATGTTTTTCTGAAAGTTAACTGACTGGAGACGCAGTCATGGTGGATCGACGTCGCTTCTCCTGGCAATTTCATTGTCAAGAACAATTCTTTTAAGAATTGGTTTGAGTCCGATGATGTCAAGCATGGATTGCAGAATCGGCCAATCCAGATTAGGATTGGCCGATTCTTAGATCAGATTGGTACCTGCCAATCCGATTCTGGCTGGAACTACCGATTCAGCCCGGACTTCCGGCCAGATCGGTCAGAATCGCTAGAATCGGTAGATCTCCTAGAACCTAGAAATGTCCAGAATCGGATCAATTCAGGACCCGATTCTATACCATTTTCAGGTCTGATCCCCCCAAATAAGGGGAAGATCGGACCAATTCCCCCTTCCCACCCCTCATTCTCACTTCCACCCTCCCCTTCATCGTCTAGGGCTCCCCCCCTGGACCTCTCCCCCGACAATCCACCTTAAGCAGTGGCAATCCAAACATTTAGAGCGGTTGATCCCCCTAAACAAGTAAATTTGGGGGAGATAGGGGGACCTCCAATCCCTTCTTCCCCTTCCCCCTTAACACCATAAAAAAAATTCCTTTAGGGGACTTTGCCCCCCTGATACCCCCCACAAGGGGCGCTGCCCCCTTGACCCCTGCAACTTGACCGCGCAGGTCGATCCGCGACTACTCTGTGCCCCGTTTATGATAGTGTAAACATATTAATATATTTCACTATCACTTATACTATCACGTATCTAGAAGATTCATAACCATAAATATATGTTATATACTTAAATTTTATAAAGATCTATGTTAACTATCTTCTCTCTCTCTTATATGATAGTTTAAACTTATATGACAGTTTCTTAAAAATAACTTACTTTGTATGGCATTGTTTGGTAGAATGTCATCCACATTGTTTTTCTTTTTTTGAATCTTTTATTTATTCCTATAAATTTTCCTGATTTTTTTCTATTTTTTTTAGAATTTTTATGATTTAAAAAATAAAAAAATTTGGCCGATCCGGGATTGCCCTTTCTTTTAGAGGATCGGCCGATCCGATCCCGTGATCCTTGATGGCAAGTTCTTACGTGTACTGTTAACTCGATGGAGCAGATCATCATGATCAGTCCTTGTGGGAAGAAACCTCTGACCTTGTTGGACAGGGGGGACTCCAGCTTTGTCCAAATTAAAGTTCAAGGCCTTTTGATCTTTGTGTGGTCAGAGTCTTCCATTTATCGGATTCTTAGCTCTTTCAAGAGAGTGATGCTCGTGGATAGGAGAAAACTATGGTAGTCCTCAACCAATGCCATCGATGCTCTGCAAAGTAGGCTCAACTTTACCTCATGCATCTCTGTTCCTGTTTTCATTGATGGGTTCCTCTATCCGGTTTGTCTGAGCAAAGATTCTGAGTTTCCGGCTGAGGGGTTTGATGAAGCTGCTCCAAAAAAACAGGCGGACCTATTTTCAATTCAAAACTTAAATTGTGCCTTTCCCAAGGATGTGCGGATTCTGCGGTGTGACCGGAACTGCAGTTTTGGGAAGTCCCATAACAATTATTGGAAGTGGAAGCCAAAGTGGGTGAAGAAGGGAAGTGTGGCTTTGTGAGATGAAGAAGATGAACAACCCAGAGGGTCTGCAGTTTTGGGAAGTCCCATAACAATTATTGGAAGTGGAAGCCAAAGTGGGTGAAGAAGGGAAGTGTGGCTTTGTGAGATGAAGAAGATGAACAACCCAGAGGTTAAGACCCAATTAAGACCCGACATTCTCTTGATCTGATTAGCTTAAGGGCGGGTATGTGCCCGGTGAGCCAGTTCACCAGCCAGTTAGCCTGGTCTGGGTTTCAAAGGTCTGATCCAAGGAGGTGGCACACAACTTCCATGTGCTCAGTCCGGGTTATTTGAGCCAGCCCATTGTTCTAGTTGAGGAGCCTTTGGAGCCGGTCGACCACGCAGTTCTCCTCGACCCTGTCGAGATGCTGGTGACAAGGGTATCGATTTTGTCCCTGCGGAGACAGCCCGTAGCTGCTCCACAGCTTCTGCAGTTGAGGCAGAGATGGTAGAGTTGTCCAGTACTGATGGCTGCACGGACAGAGGAAGATGCTCCAGACTTTGTCGATGTTGCTGTCCCTTCTGGAGAAGCTGTTCCTGATCCCTGTTTTGAGAGAGCCCCATTAGCAAGATCAGATGCTGAACCACTCTCTTGCTGGTCAAATAACACTGACAAAGTTTTTTCTATCTCACATGAGGATGTCAAAGCAATCGAGGACCTGATTGAACTGAATTTCTTTGGCAGATAGGGAGATGTTACGAATTTTTTTCTTCAAAATGTGACAGGAGCTACATATGAAAGAGATTCTGCATCTGGTAACAAGCTGAAACAACAGAGTGGAATATGGTTCTAACCTGCTACCCTATGGTCTGTTTGGAATACAACAGCCAGATTTTTTTTATGAGCACCTTTAGAATCATAGGTTCATTCTTCACATGATGTCAACTTTCGTTAAAAAGTGGATGTTTGCACACTCCGGCATCAGATTGGATGGTGATGGTTACATGGACAAACTTGTGCCACCTAGCTCTCTTTCTTGTAATAAGGTTACTTGACTACCACCTTGGTAGTTTAGAGCCTCTTTTCCTTTTCTTTTATACTCCATCTACATCCCTTTTGTAAGTTGTTTCTTCGTATTAATAAAATTCTGGCTATTGCCATTATCAAAAAAAGTTTCTTTAGACCTATTTAACTTCTCTTAAATTCCACTCTTTATATTGCTACTTTGCTTCCATTCAGCCTTCCTATGATGGTCATCGATGGTGCTTTAATCATTCCACCTTTCAAAAATATCAATACCAGTTTCTTTAAATAACCTTTTTCATTCAGAACTTGCTTGTTAATTCATAGAGTCGGCCCATTTTTTAACCGTTGACCACGCAAACCTGAGTTTACCAACACATCTCTATGTAGCTGAAGATTTTGCCATTCCAGCTTCATTCCACCAAATTTTTAAGTTGTCCATGAATTCTGGGACCCTACACCAGGGTAACTCAAATCTGAATGTTCTGAGATACTATTGAAGGATATATCGATGTCAATGGGAAAGTGACCCAAAACCATGCAAGGCTCATAAAATGCATCTGGAAATCCAAGTTCCTCAAGCCCATTTGATCGACACAAAGAACCTATCCAACTTAGATTTTGAAATTGAATTTGACGAAGTCAACTTCAATCCATTATCGACTAATTAAATAAAACCATTACCATTGATCCAATTATTGAAGAGTCATCTCCATCGACAATGATGTCTAGTTTAGCCTTTCTAATAACACTAAAATGTCCGCTTATACACCATAAATCATCTGCTTGAAAGACTAAAAGACCTAATGATTCATTAAAGAAAGTTTCTTTATCAACTAGTCTTTTATTTGTGGGGTGGGGAGGCAGCATAAACACCAGTTAAAAAACAAGAGCACAACTTCTGCTATGAATGCAAACAGCGTCAAATACTTTTGACTCCACAACACAAATTCAGCCACTTCTCCCCAAAGACAGACCAAGAAAAACCATTCATAAGACCACCTCTTAAAATGTCAATATCACTCTAGTATACAACATCCATCCCCTTAATTGTAAAGACAAAGTCTATGATTCTTTGCCAAGCCTTTGATCTTTCCAACTTTCTATATACCGTGTGAGCTCCCACAATTCCAGCAAATAATTGTTTTCATTGATGAACAATTATTTCATTACATTATCTTCCCCCCTAACTTCTACGACAATGTTGTCATTCACAAGGAACTTGAGTTCTTTTGCCCCAACTTTCGCCTGAACTGGTATGAACACCTTAGCGAGACCTTCTAACATTTTGAAAAGATCCAACACCTCCACCTCTCTACCTGCAAAACAGATGCCTACCACTTCTTCAAGATAAATGATATCAATGTCCAATAAGTATACCTCGCTAGCTCTCCAAACATTGGTTAACACCCTCATCCCCATCCGCCGGGAGTGTGATCACGAGTTCCTCCGATCCAGGGAGGCCACTATCAGATCTTCCAAACCATGATACTATATTCACCCTCCCACATAGCCTTCCCATCACTAGACTTCAAATGATCATTGCGTCCATCAAGGAAGCCAGCTTGGGGGCCTTGTTGAGCATCCATCTTTGTGCTGCCTCTGCAACAATCAGATAGAGGAGATGAGCCTGCAAGATCTGACCGGCAGGGTTTGTAATGTTTCTCAATACGTGAGCCAGTGCCACTGAATCCAATCAGGTAGCGAAGTGGACCGGTTCACCTCCAGCTGACCAGAACTTAAGTTCCAAGGATCTTCAAGTAAATGGGTTCATACCAGGTCCTTGCAGTCACCTTAGCCCAACACACTCCATAACTCAATACAACCTTCCTAAACAAAGGATCCCGCTGATTTTGGAATCCAAGATTCCTTGCCTCCTTCAACCCCCAACCCCAATATCACATTTCCCCTACAAAAATCCACCCTGCAAATCATGCCATTTCCCAAAAATTGACCGGGAATCCTGAGAATATGATTTCCAACGAATTGGACCTTTTTCCTTGGCTCTGGCAAGACCCGGATCTTTTCTGGCGGCCGCTTAATCATTCTGATCTGAACTAAGTCCAACCGCCCATAAAGACTAAGATGATGAATAAAAAATCTGTCAGCGTACCAACTTCAATTCCAATTAAACCTTCCCACCTGCCAGCCAAATCAAGTCTTTGTTGTATAAAGAGATCAAGCAAAGAAAGGCAGCCCAGATAAGGAGACAAGGCACGTGAAGTCTCAGCCAGTCTCACCTCCTTCTCTAGAGTCCAAGCCTAAAAGTAAACTCTAGCATTTCCCAACCACAAAAATATTTACTGTCAAACCACCTCTGACCAGGCCCTGTGAAAAATGTTCCAGATAAGAAAACTCCCTCCAGAGCATTTCTTAATCCACAAGGAAGCGGCCTCCAGACAGTTCAGCTTCAGTGGAACCCACAATGAACCTTCCTTCCCCTCAGACAATCCTGAGCCCACAACAACTCCAATGATACCAGACTCCATCCACGCTTTCTACACCAACACCACAGCAATCAGAACCAACAACAGCCCTGTATGCAACCATCCACTAGGCTTTAGATAATCGAAATGCTTATAACTGCCAGATGCAGATTCAATCACCTTGTTCCCCCAACTCAGGCACACCCAGCTCAGGTGTCCAATGACGTTGTAGATCTTACAGCACCGCCTGTTCCGACAGGCAACCGCTAAGTGCCCAATCTCCAGGTAGCGACTGCACCAGAGACTAGAGCATCACCCCCGCTGCAAACCTCCCAAGTCCAGATGATCTTCCAACTCCCACAGCGACCTCCGCGTAGCGTTGGCCATTGAACGTTGAGAACCTGGACATAGCAAGGCCATCCTTCGCTGCAGAGTGGTTCCAAATTCTTGACCCACAATCCTGTTCCTGGAAGGTTCTGCCCAACCTCAAGATTGAAGGAGTCACCCGAAAACATGTCTGGCCCTACTTGACAGTCAACATGAGTTCACTAATCACTTGCATGAAATCTTCTTTGATTATCTCCCAAAAGTGCTGATAAAACCCCCTAAGAAACATGCCAGGACCTGTAGTTTTGTTGGGGTCGCATAAGTCATAGTAGTCTTCACCTCACACAAAAAAATAGGTGCTATAAAAAAATCAGTCTTTTCCTTGAAACCATCACAGTTCAAAAAAGGTCACCATTGCATTTTTTTAGTGAATAAATCCTCATAAAACTTGCAATTGCATTCTCCATCTGCTCGGTGTCATATAACAATTGTCCTTCAACCTCAATGAAATGAATGGCACTCTTCGTCTTTCACAAACATGCTTGAGTGAAGAAAGCGTTTATCTCCCTCCATGAGCCATTTCTCCTTAGATCGTTGTTACCATTTTATTTCTTATGTCGTACTAAAATCTTCATTTTCCCTCTTTGCTCTATCACAATCCTTCTTTCCTCCTCAAACAGATCCTTTCATCATTAAGTTTAACAAAAAATAAGATTTTCTCCAGCACTTCCTACCAGCTCATATCTGAACATCCTGGAAACGTTGTCAGCATGCTAGTTGTTAAATAGTCCAACAGGAAAATAATCTGAGCACATTCCTAGAAGAAGAAAGGTGAAGATTTGACCAAAGGTTTCAAAACAATTAGGTGACAAATTTTAATGAGCCATGATTTTAAAATTGCATTACTCCAAGTAAACTTCGTCCATCTAGTTGAATTTCAATTAGCCCACCGGAGACCAATCAATTATCAAATACAAACATTTTCTCAGTCTAACTATTCAAATTGTACCCCATGATTGTCTAACAGCATTAAAGTCACTACATATGCACCATGATAGTGTGAATCCACATAGACAACGTCAAACAACTAATTAAAGAACATTTCTTTATCTGCATATGCCAGTGGCCCATAAACTGCAACCAAATTCCAATCCTAATTGTTCTTCTTGCATTTCACTCTAATGTGAAGTATACTGCTAACTTGAAGTTGTAGAAACACTTCATCCTTGCCCATGTTCCAAGCAATAGGATGCCACCACTGAAAGCATTGGCTGGAGAAAAGAAAAAACCCCTTAGATTTCTCAAACTCAAACTGTTCACCTCAAGTAGATTAAATACCTACACTTTGGTTTACTACAACACCAAAATATCAAACTTGACTTTCATCCATATTGGCCTCACTTTCCTCACCTTTGCTGCCCCAATCACTCCTCTTATGTTCCATGATAGAATCTTCATTATGAAAAAAAATCAGCCTTCTTCATCCGATAGTGCCATTAGTCAGGATAAACTGAAGCTCCCTTATACCAATCTTAAATTAAGTTTCTTGGTTTGGATAAATTGCACATATCGGCTTCTTTACTAAACGCGAAGAAAAATTCCATGATCACTTCCTCACTATCCAAAAAAGATAAGCTCATTTTCTCACCGAACTCTATGATTGCTTCATTAGACAAAACATCCTCCTCACTCTACCCTTTAGGGACTTCCAAAGAACCAGTAGCTGGCTAATCCGCCCCCACTCCATCAACTGGCAAAATTCCACCCACTGGATCAACCTATTTTCCTTGATCAGATCCTGTGAGCTACCCCCTCAGATGAAGAGCTCCAGTGGAACAGCCAGTCAACCGCAACACTGAACTGGATGGCAAGCAAGCAGATGATCCAGCTCGGCCAGCTCAGAGAGTATGGATAGGCAAATTCATTCAGTTCTCCAATAATTAAAATAAAGCTAATGAACCAGCCAGCCAAAGTGCCTAGCAACATTTTAAGTTTTGGATCCCGCCTGAATGGGCCCCTTCTGACCCAAGATGAACCCATACGCACACCTGATGCATTACCTTCCCTGCCCAACTCCTCCGCACCCTTTCTAAATGTTGCTTGAGCTTTACCACAGAGCCCATCCTGTTACAGCAGTCCTCCAAGATACCTTCTCCATAATAGCACCCCTAATTCCAATTGCAACTTGATTTTGGCCCCATTAATGCCTGAATTAATGCTTTCGGCAGTTGTCCCATGTTATGCACCCATTGTCTTCTTTGGCTTTGTCAACCAGCAAAGTCCACACCCACCACCCCAGCATCTGTTCCATCAATGCTTATGCCATGGTTGAGAAATGGGTTAGGGGCAATGATGTCCCCATCAGGTGAGACAAGCTCCAGCAATTTTGCCTTCCCTCCCCTCCCTCCCTGGAATGCACTAATGGTCCGGCGCCATCATTGCTTATCTGGCCTCCCTATCCAGATCCCCACCTTACATCCCCCCAAACCCCTTATACCTTCTTCCATGCCGAGAGTTGCAGCAAATGTTTAATCTTCAATGGGGACCAAACTTTGCAAGGCACAAGGACTGGTTGTCGGGAAACATCGTAGCTAATTTGCCTCCCCACTAAAACAAGGTATGATGGTGAAAGTTGTGTTTAATTTTTTTCCTAAGGTTTTGGCCGTAAAGCCGCGATTGGTGGACGCTTAAGATTTTAAGCAATGCATGCATAGTACACAAAAGGCCTTGAGGACCTGGAAGGACTAGGTGTTTGGGAGGTCATGTTTGGGGCTACTTCGGCTCCAACCTCCAAACTCCCCCACTGCACTATATCAGGGCTTCCTCTTCACTGGTGGAGCTTAGAAGCAAATTAGAAGCTCCTGAAGCCCTGGCTTCAACGACTTTGCTGTCGCCCAAGTCCAAGTGCTGATGAACCTTCACCAGGGTGCGTTGCTGCCAACGGAGATCCATGCACATGCAGAAGGTTGTTGTTACTAAGTCAAATGGCCCCAACGAGAGGCTCACCCTATGTTATCAAATGCGCTTGAGACGATCACCTAGGCGATTAGGTAAGGCAAGGTGGCTCTTCTCCGCCTCGATTCGGTCAAGGTCGCGTAGGTGATGAGGCTTATCACTGCCAGGACTTCCGTCGAGCTCTTACGGTGCTGCAGGAGCTTTCTCCACCTGATTTAAGGTGGAGAAGAAAAGTCAAGCAGACCCATTAGTTTGGATCCAACAACTTAAAAAGTGTTGAACCACCCAATCACACTTTGATGGGTCACCTCCGGTTTGTTTTAAGTTCCAGATTCACTGTTTAATGGGTATGCAAGAGCTGGCAGAAACTACCTCTCCGCCCAACTGCCTCTCCTGCAAGACTGCAGCAGGAATGCCATCTGGCATGGTTTCCACCTCCGGGAAACCCTTCTCCCCCTTTGGTTTGCCTCTACCACCCAAGGTGATCGCCTAGGGTGTCTGAGGCGAGGTGAACCCTTCCTCGCCTCATGCTATAATTCCATAGGGCTCACCTGAGGGAGCTTGGAGTTCGACAGTGCGTCAAAAGGTGACTGGATCTGTAAATGGCAGTGACCCAGAGAGTGATACTTGTGCAACTTCCCAAACATACTCTACTTCTGATCTTGAGGACCCAGGCAGGTCAAGTCGGCAATCAAGTTCGGTGTCAAGTAATCTTCTCAATGCCCCTTCTGTATCCACCAACCGTCCAAACTCTCCTTCTGTCGCCCCTACCCCTGCAAGTTTCCTCACATCCCTTCCTTGTTGAGTCCCGAGGTCCCCATGGGTCTTCTGCCAGCTTTTGTGCCTGGGCAGTTACACCAACCTGACACCCACCTCCCTTTCTTCTGCCTATGCCTCTGAACCAGACTTCGCTCCCCCTCGAGGCCCTTCTGACCAGTTCAACCCCCATCGCCCCACCTGCCTCTATCATTTTTTCCGCACCAAAATTGTAGTCCTTCACCCATCCACCCTCGACCCTTGAGCCTGGCGTGTCTGACCTCTCCCTGTTGGCCATGTCTGTGGAACCCCACCGCCTGCCACCCTCCATCTGGCTCTCCCCCAAAGCTTGACACTGCTGGCTATGGAGCTCTCCCCTATGCTGGATGTTCTTAATCAATGGGGTGATGATGTGATCAAAACTCTGGGTCTCTTATTGGGTCTCTCCTTCGACGGTCGTGAGAGACTAGTTACTTCATTATTATTCATAAAATAGGTAACCTATGCTTTTAATGTTTGAGAGGTTTTCAAAGTTGTGATCAGCTTTCTAAAATAACAGCACTTCTGGGACTATCCAAAGCATTCTGTAACTAAGAAAATAAGATAAAGCAAAAATATGCAAACTTGTTAATGATGTAAAATACATATTTGAAGTACCTCTAAGCCATGGGGAGCTAGTAAATGGATTTCAATCCGAGTGCACTTCCTGGTAACCAAAGAACACAGCAAAATACCATTTTCAGTGAAGCGTACTGGCAATATAAATCATGTTATTCCTTGCCAACTAGACATCGTTAATAACTTTGTAAGCACATAGAAGTCAACAAATGAAAGCCAACTAATAAACAAAAGTTCCAGGCTATACGAGCCCAACCAGAAAAACTGCCTACCACCAACATAACGTCTACCATAGTCCGAAAATAGCAATAACAAGTGGACGGTATGAAATTATACATCACAAAGTTCCATCCTTGCCCCACCAATGAGGAAGAAAACGAGGAAACAAACATCGAGCTCCATCATTGTACTGTCATGTAAAAATGTTTGGGGCATCGAAAACGGAAGACAACGCTGTCCTCACAGTAACCATATGTTACCTAAATGGCAAAGGCAATAGGACAAAGAAAGAGAGTAAGAAGAAGGCAATGGCCAAGCCGAAGAAGAATAGTCGAAAAAAGAAACCTAGGGTGCTAGTGTGGAGAAACAGCAAGCACCGAGAAGGTCACTATGTGGGAAAACAAACAAAGTCAAAGACTCGGAAAAAAAATTGCGTTTCTGCTTCTAGTCCTAGTTTAACCTCTTCATTCCCATGTAAGGTTAATGAGCATACGCAATGATGAGGTTGAGCTCCTGCGGGCTGGTGAAGTTGCCAACGCAGGAATGAGTCACGTTGGTGGGCTTGTGCGCCGTGACGACATAGTTCCACATACTCATCTCGCCCTCCACTTCTCCGCACCTTCCCCTACGTTCTGTATCTTCCCCCTTCCTTGAGCTCTTCCTCTATCCCTACCTTCTACAGGCACTGCTCCTGCGGCGGCAGAGCGGGGGCAAAGCAGAAAGGTAAAAAAGTGGGCGGGGAGGCCGAATGCCCAAATAGATTTTTAACCGAGAATCGGCGAGGGGTCGTGCACGTTAGCGTAGAGCTGAGCCTCCGGTGCCGGCCGTCCTGGCCCACTTTTAGCGGCAGCACCCCTGGTACCGCCACCCCCCCCGGCCCAGGGCTCATGGCTTCGCCGATACGTGCCGGCGCATCCGGATGGCTGCGTGGCTCGACTGGGACCTTCAGTAGTTCAGTTGCATCGGCTTGCTAATCCAAGTTCACTCGTGGGCTTAATCGCATGAATTAAATTTAACTAGTCAATTTGATTGAGTTAGACAAGAATTGATTCGGTTTGATTTCTTGAATTGAAGAAATGGAATCAAATCACTAACTCAAATTAAATTAAAATAACTTTAAAATATGAATAATATTGATAAATAATATTATATTTATTTTTAATATTTAATTATTAAAATAAAATAAATTTAAATATTTGCATAATATTAATAACAAATATTATATATTTATTATCAAAATATTATAATAAAATAAGTTAATCATATATAGTTCATTTTGATATTTATTTATTTACCATTTAAAATAAAATAAACCAAAGATGATTGTTGTCTAATTATGATTCAAACTAAACAAAACAAAAAGAATTGAACATAAGCATGGAATAAGTGGTTTCTATGCGAGGAATAGGTTTATAAAATTTAGTGCAATAAAAACGATGATTTCCAAGTTCACTCGTGGGCTTAATCGCATGAATTAAATTTAACTAGTCAATTTGATTGAGTTAGACAAGAATTGATTCGGTTTGATTTCTTGAATTGAAGAAATGGAATCAAATCACTAACTCAAATTAAATTAAAATAACTTTAAAATATGAATAATATTGATAAATAATATTATATTTATTTTTAATATTTAATTATTAAAATAAAATAAATTTAAATATTTGCATAATATTAATAACAAATATTATATATTTATTATCAAAATATTATAATAAAATAAGTTAATCATATATAGTTCATTTTGATATTTATTTATTTACCATTTAAAATAAAATAAACCAAAGATGATTGTTGTCTAATTATGATTCAAACTAAACAAAACAAAAAGAATTGAACATAAGCATGGAATAAGTGGTTTCTATGTGAGGAATAGGTTTATAAAATTTAGTGCAATAAAAACGATGATTCTTATGAGTTCTTTTTGATGTTGCCTCAACTAAAACCAAGTTGATTAAGATATATTTGAATATATATACTAGAAATTCATCTAATCTCTTGGATACGAGAAAAAAAACTTTTCATACTCTTCAAACAGCCCAAGTGCACAATTTTTAATAGCATCCATACGAACTTTCTTTTGCAAACAAGTTCTCCTACATGTCGCACATTCCGACTCATCCCGAACATTTCTCTACCATGAAAAAAATGCTCTAATGAGAGAGAAGAGATAGAAAAAAGGCTAATCACAAAATTGGCTCCTTTGATTCGATAGAGTTTAGCAAAATTCGCTTATATTTTATAGAGAATTTAGAATTTTCATAAAAATAAAAATCTTTATACATTACGTCCCTACACCTATACTTACAAATCAATCCATATGCATGTGACCCATTAGACCTAATAGCTTCTTTGGTTGATACATAATTAAAATAGAACAATTCTTTTTAATTAAATTAAAATTGTTATTGAATGACATATTTAACAACTTACTGATTATAAAGCATACAAAACATATCTCATGATCTTAAATGACTATATGAATAATCTTATCTTTATTGAATCTTTTCATCATCAATTATCATATGTATGTAAACCATCATGCATTTAATGTCCTAGTCGAATAGAAGTATGGTATCGACTGTCAACTCTTTAATATACTGACACTATGAGATCGTGTACTCAAAATCGAATCAATTGAAAATTTTATTTTTCAATTATCCTTTTTTTCCAGAAATTTAGAGTACTGCCATATAAGATATTCACTCTCACTTATTAAATGTGAACAATTGTTTATTGTCCACTAAATTATCTCTATTAGGTTTTCCCTACACCCAATGTATTGTTATACTAGATCATCAAATCAGTTATCCATAAGTCAATGGTCAAAACACAAAATCTACCCAACAATGCATCTTTGATGACTTTGGTTAAAAGTTTAACAATGCAACTGTGATTATAGAAAACATGATTGATAGTTATGAAAGATACTTGTAGGACATTGGAACAAGGTCTTGGATGTTTTTGTGTGATTTGATTGTGGTCACTTAGACATGCTGATTTTGCTTAGTTATAGAGCACAAAACTCGTGTTTTATATTAAAATATTTAATAATTCATTGCATGGACCCTTGATCACCGCCACTTAAAACCACAAGACCAAGTCTTTTGGTGCATCCAGTAAAGAAGGATAATGCATCCAATCCCAAATACATGCACACATCCACCCTACCTGACATGCCTAAGTGGCAAGAACATTGAGTGTCTTGATTTTCCCGCCTTCTGATTGAGCACAAACCCTAAGTCAGATGCCCCTGGTCAACTCGGATGTCTCCTATTTAGGGTAGGTGGCCAAGCACTTCCTTTGATGGAACCTATACTCACCTTATTAAAGGAAGGAGATTTGAAATTCAAATCTCCCGCTAGCTAGCTTTACGAGTAATTAATGATTTCCTTCAATTGAACGCATTTGGTCAGTTTGAACACATTCGTTTTAAGGAAGGGCCTACCAATTTAGACCCGTGGGCTTACCACCTCATTTAAATCCCCCGCGTTGTCGCTAGACTATCTCATCCAATCAACCCGAACACATGAAATCAACTATAGGTAAATCATTATTCATCTCTCTTATTGCGCATAATGGAAATTCAAAATTTGTCATTATACACATCCACTTGGCGGATGCCTATTATATGCGTTTGGCTGATCTAGACGTGTCTAAAAGTGCAATAAGTGGGATCATTAATTGATCTTGCACTTCAATCCCCTATAAATAGAGGATTGATTGAACAAAGAAAGGACCTTCACTTTCAGCTTCTCCCCCCCCGAGGCTCTTCTTTCTTCTTCTTTTCGAGTCGGCTGATCATCTTAGCATCCTAGAGAATGCCTCTCTAGTGGCTGATTCTTCATCATCGTGAATGATCTCCATGAAGCTCCTAGTAGTTCGAACCCCTCTCTTCCTTATCAAAGTGGAGAGGAGTAATTCCTATGTAAGTTGTACTTGCCAGGAAATCTCTTTTAATTTCATTCAAGCATTTTCTTTTATTCTTCGCATATAGCATAGCGTCTTCATTATACATAAATATTGAAAATACCAAAAAAAGGTTAGAAAACTACCCTTCATTTGGTTCACCATGCTCATTTTGCCTCATGAATATTTTCTTTATGGGTTCTACACCTACTATTAGTTCTTATAGCGTCATTTTCTCTTACTTTTTTAAGAACTATGACATAATGCATTCAAACCACAGAAGCATCAAGAAAAGAGAAACTCAAAGAAGAACTCTTCTTCATCGGGCTGTCGGCGAGGAAGAAGCCAATGAATCTAGTCACAATCTCCTTTTTTATATAGCACATAGGTCAATTTTGTTTCTTTCAACCCATTATATAGTATACCTCCCTCTTGCTTTCAACTTATCTCTTCATCCCTCATTCGGAGCTAATCCATCGGTTCAGGGTAACCACACAAGCGCGACATGGACCCAATGGAATTAGATGCCCCCAGGGGGTCGGCAGAGAAATTTGGCAACCACAATGAGAATTGACATCATTTTTCTTAGAGCTTCTCTTTTCCAATCACATTTTATTTTGTTAGGCATGTCTACTTTCTCAACATGTTGTCCACATGTCTGATAGACCAAGACACGTTGTTTGTCCCAAGTAGGATTTTCCTTTCAGCTATCCCAAGAGGACCTTTTCATTTTAGCTGTCCCAGGCAGACCATTTCCTTTCAATTTCGTCACAAGCGGACTACGCACTCTATCCCACGCGGATCTTTTTTGTTTATAGTTCCAGACACATTTACTCCTCGAACGTATATCCCATAACATGCTTGCATGACCATACGTGCTATTTGTCCCACAATAGATCATCACCTTTGTGCCCAGCAAACCAACTCTTTGTCCTCCAACAGAGTACGCAACCCCAGTCCCATGCAGATGCTTCCTCTTTTCTTTTCTTCAGCAGTTCCTACATGGACATTCCCTTCTTACTCTATTTTCTTTTTGTCATAATGTGTCAACTGGATCAGATGCGTCAATCCCCAGAGGTCACTTGTATAGTTGTTTTTTGGTACTTACTTAGTTTCTTTACTATTTTATGCTCCTTTGCATTCCCTACAGTTCCTTATTTTGCTTGTCAAGCATCATCAGCATCATCTTGTTTGTTAGTTTTTTGTTTTAGCATACTATTTTGTTTGCATCCTCATTCTTGCTCATTCATTTTGCATTAGATTGCATTGAGTATTGGTTTTTCCCAGCTCGTAGGTCATCCAAGATAGAGAACTCAATCCTTCTCCAAGGCCATACACATCCAAAACATCCTTCTTGGAGATTGCCAACCTCTCTTTTGAGATTCCTTCTCGGTTGACTAGGTTTGTCTTCTTCAAGGCCTCCATAAATTCTTAGACATAAAAGATTTCCTTTTCACCAATCGTGGTTGTACCAATTCCAAATCCATCCCAATCTACCCATTTCCCAAGCACTATGAGTGTGTTAGCCTTAGAACACTTTAAAAGCAATAGCGCTATCGATGCTTTTTCCTCGCTTCACCTCAAGCTTGTGGGAGGCCTATGATGAGCCATCATGATTCCTTGGTGTAGTTTTAACATCAAAGAACATGTGGGAAGAGATAATTGGCTTTGTAGGAATAGGGATTTAATTATGGAACCTTCGAAGTCGGAAGAAAACTATATTTCTGAAGAATAAAATATATGTTTTCTTGGCCTTTAGGGGGGTTCTCTAAGGGGGTGGGGGGCTTGTGGATCTCTTGGAGTGAAGGTGGGTGTATTGTGGTGACAAGGATGAAGGGGAATTCTAAAGAGAACCTTAAAAACATTAGAGGATAGTGTCATTTTATAACCACAAAGAGGGTAAATCAGGAAAGGATAAAAGTTGTCATTCATACCAAAGTGTCCTCTTAATGGGGCGCTTTAATTAGACTAATGCATTTAATAACTCATTATGCCTCTTATTCGTGTCAAATCAAGATTGACCAAAAATGTAAGTGCCCCACCAACGGGGTGCCTGGTGCCTTGTTGGTTGGTGCCAGGTGACCCTTTAACAGGGTGCTAGGAGTAGCCCCCGGTGCCCCATTAAGGGGGTGTCGAGAACATGTTCCAAGTGCCCCCTTAACTAGGCACTAAGTCTTGGTCATATAAAAAATGCACAAAGAGCCCAATTTTTGGAAAAAAAAACTTGGTTTCTTCAACGAGATACTTGAATATATTTTATAAAACAAAAGTTCTTAAGCCCTTCAATCAGGCAAAAAATGTGTATCTACAACTTGTCTTGTCTTGGCATCTGCTTTGCAAGAGAGTGACATAAGTGAAGCGTAGGTGAACGTAGTGTTGCATGGTGAAATGAAATGGTAAATGACTAAACAGGTGACACCAATGTGTAAATTTAGACACGCTCTTTTAGGCCTAGTTGAGCAAATCAAACCATGTTGGATTTCAAGATTGCCTTCTGTCTTGTCGACCTACTCCTTGATCGATCAATTAAAAGAAAAATGTGCCATGGGCATAGGGGTGGCAATGGTGTGGGCTGGCCCGCGGGCCCTCGGGCCGGGCCAGCCCTGGGCTTTGTTTTGGGGCAGACAGATGAGCCCTCGCCTGTTAGTCAGGCCGAGAAACCAGGCCAGCGGGCCGTGCTGAGCAGCAATGTCCAGCGGTCATCACTGTTCCTTCAGCGATGACATGCTGCAGCCTGCAGACACGCATAAGTCTTCTCTTTAAAAAAATATAACATGCAGGAGTTGTCTTTCCATCACAACGCAGACATCACGATCATTGTCTATTTTGTATTATGTTTTCATGAAATTTTTTGCATGCATAAGTCCGAACAAAGTATCTAGACTATCAGAAATTTTTTTAAAAAAGTAATATTTTAAAATAATAAAACATATACTTTGCTTAACTCTGATTAGACATCTATGATTATTTGGTGTTAAACTGTATGTTTCTATCTATGTATCTATTTTTATTTCTAGATTCAAAATATTTCTTAGTCAGTTGGTTTCATGTTTAAAAATTTTAAAAATATGATATGTATTTTATTATATACTAGAAAAATTAAGCGATCCGATGAAATCGATATATTTTATTATAAATTAAAAAATTATGAATACGTACAATATATTTACTATTCTTATTTTAATCATGTTTTAAATTTTTTATCAAATCCATCGTATCTTAATATTCTAAAAAAGAATCTTAGTTTTCTTTGGTAAGAGATATTTTAAAAATTAAAAAATAATATATATTTGAAAAATTGGGCCAAGTCGGATTGGGCCGGACCAAATTTAAATTTTATGCGGATCGGGCCAGGCCAGACAAGAATATAATGCGGGTCGGGCCGGGCCAGCCCGTTATAATTTGAATTGGACTTTTACTGAGTCGGCTTCGGGCCCGGCCCGATCCGGCCCATTGACACCCCTAGGGACAACAAGGCGGGACGGCCGTGGGACTAGCTAGCATGAGGCAACGCGTGCGCACAAGATGTGGGTTCGGCCAACAGTCAACGAGGCGAGAGGCAGATGACGAAGCGGCAGACATAGTCATTGCAGTAGGGGTGGCAATGGGCCGGGCCGGCCCATGAGTTCGCGGGCCGGGTCGGTTGCGGGTCATTTGACGGGCCAAAGATTTTGGCCCGCGGACTTTAGTAGGGCCGACATACAGGCCGATGTGAGCTAAAACGGGTCAAATAACTTTCAAATTTTTATGTCAAAAATATCATTTTTACTTATTAAAAATATATTTTAATTAAATTATTATTTTAAATAATTAAATTTATCATATTTATAAAATATTTATTTATAAAATATATAGTTGGGCCGGGCCGGGCCGGGTCGGGCCAAGTCAATAATTTTTGTGGGCCGGGTCAGGTCAGGCCAACAATGTAGTGTGGGCCGGGTTGGGCCGGGCCAATATATTTTGGACCGGGCCCTAAGCGGGACAACCTCGGGCCGGGCCGGGCCCGGCCCATTGACACCCCTACATGGGCACAAGCAATACTAAAAGTAAATAAATGACATCTCGCATATTGGGGAAATTGTCATCGGCCATCGCCCAAATTGCATGGTGTGCTGAATCGAGAAAATGCAACTGAAAATAAATTCCAAAAAATAAAGCAAAACATCCAATCGACCAAGGTTGGGTTCTTCAAATTCCTAAGGTTCTTGTGGGAATGTCAGTTTAGTTAAGAGTGGAACAACCCTTCATTTTTAATGAAATCATTGTTTAAAGCTCGATAAGAAATCGATTGTTAGAAAAACCAATATTACATTTAAGAGTTATGTAAAGATGATCTTTGTGGAGTAAGGGTTCGTGATTGCAATATGGTGGGATTAGGAAGCCGGAAAAAATTATGGTGGAGTATTATGATGAAATGCCAAGCACTTATGGTGTAATGTATGCATGAAATGATGTTTGTAGGGTTTAAAGAAAGACAAATTAGCAAAAACAAGTAGTCCACTTTTGTTTTTTTTTCATTTTATGATTTTTTTGTTTTGTTTCTTTCAAGTGTCTAGGGAGTGAAGTCAACATGCTTTCTTCTCCATGTGAGGTCCCTCATGTCTCACGTGTACACTTGAAAGAAATGATTATGACTTTATTAAGGTTTATTCCCTTGCAAGATGAAGGTTGAGTTGCCCTGATCATTTGTCAAGGGACATTGGACTTATCAACAAGGTAAGGGATAACAATAAAGCACATGTGTATGCTATGCATAAAAGAAAACATGCAAGACTGAAATTAAAAATGAATGCAAAGGCATATAGTCAATTAGAAAACAAATTTTTAGGTGTTTTAAATTTTTTTGATTTGTTTGGGTTTTGATGATTTTATATTTTGTTTGCATTTTATGGTTTTATGGTTTTTTGTGTTTTGGATATTCGATTTTTAGAAATTTTTGATTTTAAAATTTGTTTATATTTTGTTGTAGAGGAAACAACCATTCACATCCTCTGTCTTACTTGCCATAGGTGTCTTTCATCATCACTTGAGGATAGAGAGCAAACACCACATGCGAGAAAATGCCTTCATTCGTAATCTTTTGACTTTCTGCCTTTGATAGGCTATGGCTTCTCTTAGACATAGTCAATCGACCTTGCCCATAGATGTTATAGAAAAAAGAAGATTGGGGAAAAGTTCTTAGTAGACTTTAGGAATGTTGAATTCATTTCTTTACTAATGTCTAAAATTGTTTATTGGGATTCGGCCTCTTCGGGTCTTTCCGTCTTATCCATACTCTTTAGTGGTGCACATTTGGACAGGCCATTCTCTTTTCTTGATCTGAGAGATTCATTGCTTATCTTTTTGAGCTTTTTTATTTTTTGGGCTATTTTTTTTAATAGGTCTATTCTATTGTCAACATGTGGGGTCATTGCCCATTTTTTGGCACTTTTTATTTTGAGAAGTTAGACCTTTTAAAATGGTATCCTGCTAGGAAGGTAAATACTTTTGATACTCCTTGTTCTAATTAGCTACATCCATCTATGACATAAATAAGAAGAGAGTATGATAGAGTCGACTTTCTTTCGCTAAGAGTCTATTTGTTTGCTTATAAAACTAGCTATATGCACCAGTTTTCCTGATATCTTTTTCAACCCTAGTATTTATTTACCTGTAAAATAGTAGTCAATTGAAAACTATTTTCATTGACCCTTTAAAACCTTGATTTTGGCATCTCGCCCATTCTGTCGAATGTCATTTTCTAGAGACATCTACTGCCACCAAAAAAGACATGGCGGAAGAACAACATGGTGGAAGGATTCTTTCTTTCTCTCTCTAAACATTAAAGTATTGAGATGAAATCAAATAATATTTATTAATTATAACATAGTTAAAAGTATACAAATTTATATTAAATTCATTATCAATGAAATTATTTTCTAAAAGTTAAATGATCAATATTCTAAAAATCTCTTACAAACAACCAAAATGTTAAAAGTGTTTTCAAGGAAATCATTTTTTTGGATACCAAATAAGATATTTGGTTTTTCTTTTCCAAGAAAAAGTGACCACACATAAAATGTTTTTATCTATTTGAATTTTTACATGGATCCAAATGCACCCTAAGTGTTGCCTAGCTTTCTCTCCGCCTTCTAGTCATTAGATCTCGAAATCTTAGGCATGTAGTGTGTGCAGTATGGTGACTACCCTTAATCATTAGAGGACAAATCAACACACTAAAAAATAAACAAGCCTTTGATACTAATGGTCATCGTCCACACTTTTTTATTTTTAAGATTTTTTTTGTGTTTTATATTTTATTTAAGGAAAATATTTTTTGAGATAGAACCATTCCAATGATAATTCATTTCTTCACCTTCAGCATTAAGTATCTTATAATAATTACTAAGATTAACCACTAATATTATGTAGGGACCCTCCCTTTAGCATTTATAAGGCCTCTGTATACTCCAGAATATGCCTCTTTAAGCACCACCTTGGCTTTATCTTCATCTATGCATCTTAACATAATCCCATCCATACTTCTCTTGTAAAACACTCCTCTCAAGATAATGTATCTTTGGGAGGCCCTTTTCTTTTCCTTAGAGGTTGATCATGGCAGATATGCCTGATTCTGATAGTAACTCGTAGTCTCATAATACCATGGTTTCTCATCTTCTTCTAACTCTTCCAGATCAAGCAAAAAATGCTTCCTTTTTCTGTGTATACTTCTTCCTTTCAAATCTCTATTTGATTTTCAATAAATGCACATCTTCCACCACTGAAAATGGTACATCAATGGGCATAGAGTATCCTAACATGCCTGCCTAGAGGGACAAATAGGGAAGATGTGAGAGCATCAACAAGGATATTTTGATCATAAAGAACATGAATGAATTTTCGCTTGAAGAATAGCTTGATGTAACATGTAGTGAATTCCTGATATGGCTTAAGCCTAGGATGAGATTGCTAGACTTGGTAAGTACTTGGCGGAGATTCAATTGACTATCACTAATCACCCTAAATTTGGTGGCACCATAAAAATGAGAGAGATAATTTGTTGCTTGAAAGTGAAGTTAAAAAGACTATAAAATGGTGACACCTTTGGGTGATAGAAGAACGATCCCTATCCCTCTACCATGAGAGTTTTGAGCTTCATCAAAATATAATGTCTATAGATTGAAAGATTGGACTAACATCGATTTCTTATCCAGAAATTCTAACCAAACATGGTCAATGATTGAAATAGAATGATGAAAGAGATGTTTAGCAATTGCATAGCCCTTGATCGAATTCTATTGGATGTAGGTGATATTGAATTGAGTGAGAAAACTCTGCCAACAAGCTAATTGGTCTATTAGGATAGACTTATCGAGGACAAATTTGATAGGATTCATGCGGGCAATGAGACTAATCGCATGAGCTAGAAAGTAGTGCTTAAGCTTTTGAACTACCCAAACTAGAGTGGCATAGGTCTTTTTCATGATTGTGTGCTTCTGCTCATAGGTATCAAATATTTTAGACAGGTAATATGTTGCCCACTCATTCCCTTCCTCATCCAATTGTGCTAGTACTTTTCCAAGAGATCCTTCTAAGATCGTGATGTATAGAATCAAAGGTTTGCCTAGAACTAAAGTTTTGAGCACAGGTGGGCTTCATAAGTGTTTCTTTAATGTAAGGAATCATCTTACAAAATTTAGTGTAACGAAAGCAACGATTCCTATGGATTCATTTAGAACTTGTCTCAATCAAAATCGAACGACATAAACCAAAAATAGATAAAAAAAAGTGAATATACTTGATAGATATTTATATAATTCTATGGAGAGGAAGAAGAAGAGCTTCTGAAGCTCAACAAACTATTCAAATGTCTGTCTCCAGCGGCATCCACATGAACTTCATCCATAGTTGGGTCTCCCTTTGAACCGGCATCGAGAACTATTCCCGAATGGAGCTCCATTGCCCATGGACACCTTCTAAAGAGAGGAGGAGGTAGGGAGTGTAGACACATAATTTTGGTCCAGTTGAAAAGCTTAAATTCTTGTTTTCATAAAGAATATTTGAGTAACTTTTCAAGGGAACTGAGTTTTTCGAAATAATCAAGTTTTTTGGCACATTTCGAAGAAGATTGATAGAGCGTCGACCAAGGTCAAAGCGCCCTATATACAGCGCACCAGGCGCCCTGTATTTAGGGCACCTGGCGCCCTACTTATAGGTCACCAGGCGCCCTATAAATAGGGCACCAGGTACCCTACTTATAGGGTACCAGGTGCCAGGCACCCGGTCAAATTGATTCGACTGCTCACTAGGACTCGCCTTATCGATTTGACATGGCTCATGATGCTAGTGCCCCATATATAGGGCATTTTGCCGCATGGAACTAGTTTTTAGATTTGACCAAAGTGCTCTTTTTTTGGCTATAAATAGGCACCCATTCGGAGCTTTAAGGGGGTTCCAACTTCGTGCCACCCTAGAGCCCATCCACTACTATGCCTTTAAGCCTTTTGCATCTCCCATGAGCCTTCAAACCGATCCAAATCCCCCTTTCCAAAAACCCAAAAAAACCTGCTATTTCTGCCACCTAGAAATATGAGTTTTTCTCAACTTTGAAGACCTCTACACGTTTCTCCTTTTCCATCTAGCATCCAAACCCCCACCATTAGCTTCATTTGCATATTAGCTATAAAGAGGACCTCTACTTCTTCTTAGAAGCCGTCCAACACTCCAGAGCGGCGTCGGAAAGAGGGAAAGACAATCTACCCGAGCTAGACCTAGTGCCCCATAAATAGGGTGCTTTGACCTTGGTCAACGCGCCCCATAAAGGGGGCACCTGCAGTTGGCGCCCCGTATATAGGGCACTAGCAGGGGCAAAAGCCGATTTTGCATTTTACAGAGTTTGATCACCCGTTCGATCGGATTTTTGTTCTTCGTTTTCATCTTAGAACCTTTCATCACTTCATTTGGCATGCATTAGGTCATTTTGCATCTCTCATATATTTAAAAACCTACCAAAAATAGGGGTTGAGATTTCATTCCAATCCGGTTAGTTCATCCCCTTTTGCATGTTCAAGATCCATAACAAGTATGATGCTATACTCTTGCCAGAGCTAATGATTTTTTACTTGTTTTCATATTTTCCACAGGACATTCTTAGGTGAACCCGACCGAGGCGAAGCTTCGACCCGATCGGGAACAAAGTGCTCACTAAAGCTCTCTTCTTTCGGCCGGCCGAGAGAGAAGAAGTTAGAACCTAGCAATCTCCCCCCCCCTCACATTTCAAAAGGTACGACGGTCAAGTTTGCTTTTCATTCCATTTACTTTATATCTAACCACATTTTGGAGTCTTCGGCTCCAGGAGACCACATCACCACCCATTGTACTCTTCGTTCCAAAAGAAAGATGCGAACCGCCACCACTGTCTCGTTTTGGGTGCTCACACCTTTTGGCGACCACGGTGGGTCAACCTTGCCTTAGTGAGTTCTTCTCATCCATTCAAAAGAATGTCCAACATGCTAATCTTTACTCTAGTTCTTGCTTGAGTTATTACACATTCCTTGTGTCTCTACTTGCTTGCTTACTTGCTTCCTTTTAACATCATTTAGTTTCTTCCGGCTTACTTGCTTTCCATTGGTATTTTTAAAAGCACAATCTGATTTTTTTTAGACTTGTTTATCAACTTGCTTCAACTTTGCATATTAGGAATTATCTTGTTAAGTATATTTGCCTATTTTCCTCAAAGTCTAATTTTTTTCTAAGCATCTTTAGTTAAATTAGTACTTGCTTTTATCCTAGTTTGACTTCATATCATTGTCTTCTTTACTTGTTTGCTACAACATTTCATTGGTAATTGTATGCTTTTACTTTCTTTTTATTTGCTTCTCACTCCTTGATATTTCACTTGCATTTAGTTTGCATTGGGGGTTCTTTGACTCCTTTAGGTCGTCTGAGAAGGGAGGCTCTCTCCTCCCAAAGCCCTACACACCCAAACACCCCTCTTGGTGGTTGCCAACTTCTCCTCCGGGGATTCCCTCTCGGAAGGATTGTGTAGCTTCCATAAAGGCCTCCGTAAGTCCCCAGACGTGAAGGATTCCCTCTTCACTAATCGGGCAGGTTGTACCATTTTATCCCAAAACCCAGAGTACCTATCACCTATCGTTGTGAAAAGAGTGACAACCTTAGATTGCTCGGCGTTATGAGAGCATAGGGTCCTACCCATTTTTTTGAGTGGACATTATTTCTCTTAACAAGCCACTAATTTAAGGCTGAAACATAAAAAATTACGGTAATCATTTCAAGTCTATGCCATTACTTGTTTGCAAATAAAAATTGAAAACTAAAACAAAAATTTGAAAACACTTAACAAAAACAAAAAAGAAATCTTTTGCTTGAGGATAATTTGCTTGATAACTTGTTTGTCTAACCAAAAATTCAAAACCACCAAAAAAAACAAAAACAAAAACAAGAAATCAAAAGAAAGAAAAGAGGTTCTGTGTGCTTTTGCTCTTCATCTTTTCCTTCGTGTTTATGAACTTGAGATCAGGGCGAGTCATCGGGGTGACGGACCAAGGATACGAGCCGCAACAGCTAGAGTATGATTAATCCTACCTCTACCCGGATGCCGTATGTACTGTTAACGAACCCGAAATTCTTCCTGAAACTAGTTCACCCTTACTACACCCAGATTCTTTGTGGGAGGCATTCGCTCATGCCGACACAACTTAACTACAAGCCATCGAAGCCATCTTGAAAGAAAAATCGCCTACCAATCACACCCATGCCGAAGGTGGCCACCGCACCTCTACCCCGCCAATTGGCAACTGACCAAGCCGGTGCACAGTACCGGGCCACTCTCACAATGGATCCCTAATTCCAAACTCACCCCATCCGGTGGCTATCTTGAACCACCCGGACCCAAATAACACCACACCACTTAGACCACTGGTCTACTCTTCTACACACTTCAATCAAGCCCGCCCGCAAATGCACCACCTGATACACCCTCCTTGCCTGGCCGCTTCAGCCTATCCAATGGCTATGGCGGTAAATCAAACATCTATTCTCCCCCCTCCTCTTGCTTGAGAATCCTCCGTTGATCAATCTGTGTTAAACAAAATCAATCAGATGGATGAACAATATCGGGAGCTCAAGTGGTTGATCAACACGAGGGCTCTCCCCGAGATATCTCTTCCCTCTCTCCCTGTATTCCACCTCCCCCCTTCCGAAGTGCCCATATACCGCCGATATAATGGAAGTGGAAATCCTTTCATTCACATCAAAGACTTCTTTTATGAATCTGTCATGTGGCAAAATGACCCGAAAGCCCTTGCATATCTATTCAAAAGATCATTGGAAGGCTCCACGTTGGAATGGTTCTATTCACTTGACCCTTTAGAAGCTAGCAACTTTGAAATTGTTAAAGCAAAATTCTTGCAAAGATACCAAGATCGAGTTGGCCCTACATATTCAATCACAGATCTCATGGCCGAGAAAATGAGAAATGATGAGGATTTCATAAGGTATGCTGAAAGATGGAGAGCAATGGCAGAGAGGTTGACAAATGCATTATCAGAATCAGAACTGGTCAAAATGATCATCACTAATGCCACTCCAGCTCTAAAGAATGTACTGGCATTGCATCACCCTGCCACCATGAGCAAACTCTATGAGAGAGGACGGTACATCCAAACATAACTCTGAGACTCTCCCATCATGAACCTCTTCGACCCTAGGCCTCGATGTAGACATGCCAATTTGGCCTTATTTAGAGCTTAAACCATTATTCTATTGGCAACATCTCTTTTAGACCATCAAAATCATGATGAACCACTCTTTTGGATGAGCCGAGGTCCTTATTGGAAATATGAGGATGATTTGCTAATTTATAATTAAATCCGTGTTTGCCGAACAAGAGACTCTTGGTGGTGTGCCAGATTATGCTTTTTCCAGTATATCCTCTATTTGGAAATTTTTCACAAGATTATATGGACGTTTAATGAAAAAGTATTTAACATGAATAATCTTCTTCTCTGAGTTATCTTTACATTGCAACAAACGGCATTCAATTCTTATCTTCCATTTGTCCGCAGTGTCCTTTGGAAGTCAGATGCGCGGTTTTGTTCGCACGCAGCACTGATCAAGCCCAATTGCATGCAAGCCCAGCCCATTGGGCACATATCTGACTAATTCACGACCTTACCTTCATTTTCCCTTTTCCATATCAGTTGTTATAGTATATGAAAGCTTCATAGTCGAAATTAGCATCATCAAATGATGGCAATCCAACTTGTTGTCTTATACATCGAAACTTGTCATTTTTAGACTAGATTTGTTTCCTCTTCAAATGGAGACATATTTTGAACATAGGGAAGGTGATCCATGGTTTCCAATCCCTCTCAATCATTTGGGTAAGTTTCTAGATGCCCATGATGAAATTTAGCATCATTAAATGGAGTAAATCTAACTTAAGGTAGGATGTATCAAAACCTGCTATATTTTGACATGTGTCTCATTCCCTATAAACGGAGACTCATATGAACGACCTAAGAAGGGCATCCCCATCCTCCAGCACTCTTATCCTCGTCCTCCAGCCACCCTTGGCTCGTACCAACCTCCCCAAATCGTCCTCTCTTCGTCCCGGTTCCCGGAGATCATCCCAAAGTGAAGAAGAAGCTGGTCTATGCTCCGACGTGCTGCACTGCTGATCATCGGCTTCTATAGATTTTTACAGTCATTTTCAGGCCTGACTTACTTCAGAAGAAGTGTGCTTAATCAAGATATCTTTCATCTCCAAGAAATAAAGATCAATTTTGACATTCCCTTGGCCTTTTATGGCTTCAACACCGGTGCTGCACAGACAGTTCGAAAGTCTTCTCTTCTAAGTCATCATCTTCTTAGTAAATTTCAGTGCATTTAATGGTGAATTCAGCGTATAATCTTTCATAGAAATTGTTCCTCGGTAAGTTCTATTTTATTTAAAATAAGAATCATTCAATTCAGATATCTGTGGTGCCTATATCACATCCTACATCAACATTGTGTTGGAAGTTTCTGGAACTTCACTGTCCAAGATCCTGCTTATCAGGTAAATTCAGATTACTTATCATAAGATTCAAGAAAACTTATCTTCATATCAAAACACCCTCAGTGAGTCCTCTTTATTTTTAAATAAGCATTACTTTATTCTGACATTGGTTCTGTTCGTTATGGTCTCTGCATCAGAGCCGCACAGTTTACATTGAATCTGTCCAACCCGGTTGCCACTTTGCCTGGGTTGTGTTGTCTTTAACCATTCATATTCTCTTTGCTAACTCTTCATTCAAATAATTTAGTTCATATTTAAGCACCATTTTATTCTATTTTTCATCATTTCATATATCACAAAAAATAAAAAAAGGGTTAGGGCTAACCCCGAATCCGGTGAGTTTGTTTCCAATTGCCATTTTATGTTATTGTTTTTACAAGTTACTACACTTCACTCAGTTCTAATCCTTCTTCACTTGTTTTCTTGTCTTATTGTCTTCTAGTTGCACAAATACATCAAGCTAGCACCGGTTGGACTCTTCTTCATCGGCCGGCCGAAGAGGAAGAATGTTGAACTCACACACTCTCTCCCACGCTAAGGTGCACACGGTCAACTTCTTTCTATTTTCAATACATAAAGTGGAGCCCGCGGCTCCTGGCGACCACCACTTTTATTTATGTTTTAAGCCAATTCATTCCTCACTCTCCTCCCACATGACCCAAAACATCTCCGGTGCTCGAGCGACGCCGTGAGATGAAAGTTCAGGGATCAATGTGAGTGTGGGACAGAGGTATGGATTTTACCGCTTTTTGAGTGTTTGCCTATTCACTCTTATTCCCCTATTCTATCTTTCACCTTATCTTGAGGTGCTGATCCGAAACCCGTTTCTGGAGTCGACAGCTTTTTGAAGCACTGGAGATGAAAGTTCGGGGATCAATGTGAGTGTGGGACCGAGGTGAGGACTTTTTACCGCTTTCCGAGTGTTTTCCTATTCATTCCCCCTTTTCCCCTATTCTATCTTTCACCTTCTCTTGAGGTGCCGATCCGGAACCCGTTTTCGGAGTCGATACTCAAGTCACCAAAAAGGCAACCACCACTACCACTGGTCCTGTAACCGAATGCGTAGTAACCAACGAACATGTCAACATCATAGAAAACCCGGCCATCAACCACCAACAACAGTACAAAAACCCCCAATATAGAAACCTCCGCCAAGTCCAACCGGCACCTCGTCCTCAGGTTAAACCCCAACCTTTCCGACACCAAATACCAAATCAGCATTCCCAACAACCAACACAGGCGCCAGTCCCCCAGCAACCCTGACAGTTGGCCATGCAAACCTTTGCACCTCAACCACCATGCCAACCAACCGCTTATAACCAGGCACCTCCCCCAGCCACCTTGCGCTATGAAGAATAGGGCCTAGAAGAAACCATTATCCACCATTGCCGTACTCTCTCACGGATATTTTCAATGCTCTTATGGCAGCAGGGTATATTTCATTGCCAAGAGAAAAGCTGGAGTGGCCACAGAATGCCAATACAAATAAATATTGCTTATATCACAAATACCCGGGACACACAGTGGAGAATTGTTTTTAGTTTAAGGAATATATCCCTGACCTCCACGAGTAGGGAAGCATTGACTGGGGTCAGATGGGCGAATACATCAAGACAATAAAGAACCAGCCTCAGCAGCAGCAGGCACCAGCCCAACAACAACAGCAACAGGAATCCGGTATGGGGATCATTTAGAACCCGTTACCCGTGCATGCGCTCGCAATAGTACCATAAAATCAAAGAGTTAATCCCATTCTAACCTCTACCGATGAACCCCACGATAGAGGCCAAAATTAGCAAATCAAGGGACCTGCTTCCTTCATAAATATTAACCCTCCGAACCACGTTAACTGAACCGTTCACTCCATACCACGAGCCATACCCACCAGAAGAAGCCAACCACCAGTCATTCGCACCTTGCCACAACCTATCATAACACCGTCAGCCATACAACTCCAGCCGGGTCAGACCCTGATCCATCCAGTTGAGCCACCACAAACACAATTGCCATTAGGACCCATCATCGTACTGCCTAGCACAACCATGCCATCACAACATACCCACACCCCTACAACTCGAACCATCATCACTACGCCTTTACTGAGGCCTCCCATCATCCGACCTAACCTTTCATCCACCTCTACTACACCAACCACAGCCCCTCAACTTGCCACGGTGCTTAGGAGAGGATGCATGTTTCAAAGGGTTTTTCCCTAGACTGGTCAACCGAGATGGCCACAAGAAGAAGAAGAAGAACACCTAGAAGAGTTAGTGCCAGGAACATCTTACAACTTGTTGAAGCACCTCGACAAAACTCCTGCTCGGATTTCTATCCTGGAACTGATCAAGAGGTCCAAGGTTCACCAGGAAGTTCTTCAACAATATCTATAGCGAGTGATGGTCAATGAAACCCTCCCCCCTGAGAAGATCGCATCAGTCTTGACCCCGAGAAGTGAACACCCTGCCCTCACTTTCACCAAAGAAGAGTTGGCCGAACTAGAAGCAAGAAAGTAAGCACTTTGCGTCACTGTCAGCATCAACGGAATAGACGTCAAGTCTTGTTTAGTTGATACCGGTGCTTCCATTAACATCCTGCCACCAAAAACGCTACAATTGTGTGGAATCCCAGAAGAGGATATTCAGCCATCACAAATCACTGTAACAACATATGATAATTCAAAGAGGCCTACCCATGGCCTGGTTACACTCGAAGTCAAGATCAGACCCTGAGTTGTTATTGTTGACTTCCACATCCTGGACATGGACCCGACCAACAAAGCTATCTTGGGGAGGCCTTACCTTGAAGCACTAGAGGCCGTGGCCTCAACCAATCATCAGTGCATCAAGTTTCTCTTCAAAGGTCAAGTCATTAGAGTGGTAAGTATGCCTGTGGATTGCCTGGTTACTCTCCCTCCTGGCTTACCAAATCAACCGGTCTTCACGATCCTTTACCTACCAGAGGATGGAAGGCAGCCCAGGCAAGTGTAGAAAGAAAGAAGGACGCTACTAAGATCCTTGGATGGTGCATGATGAAAAATCTGGGATATCAAGAAGGTCGAGGACTGGGAAAAGAATTGCAGGGCATTGTAGAACCCATCCAGCTGGTGAAGACAACATCAAGAAACGGGGTAGGATACGATGGGACATGTGATAATGGCCACAAGATCGGCCAAAAATACTTCAAAGGGTGTTTGCACAAGTTCTTTGCCAAGAGGGAAATAATTGAAATGATTGAACATCAAGAACCCTAAGAACAGGCAAAGAAAAAAAGATTGACGGCCTTGAGGATGAGCCATGCCTCGACATATCATGGTTGTTCTCCGAAGAAGGGTCAAGTGGTGAATCATTCCATAGCGAACCTTTCGGCAATCATAATCAAGGGCATTCACCTATTGTCACCTCCACAGGCCTAACAAACCCACTCTCAACAAGTTCACCATCGGATTCACTAGGCAGCCAGGATGAACGCTCTCTTTATCCATCTTTGCTCAACTTGTTTCCTTCCCTGTCAATATCCCAGCCCACACTGGGAACCACAACTGGCCAAACCCATTCTATGTTCATGCTTAGTACTCCAAAAAAAATGTCTTGTTCTCAACCCAAGTCTTAATCGAAGAAACATCCCAACTCACTCCGAAGGATGATCCAATCCGGGAGACCACCCGGTCTCTGATCGATCTCCTTTGACTTTCACCTCCATCAGTAAATTCAGCTCCCTCCAGTTCTTCTTCCTCATTTCTTCTTCCCTTATTTTCTTCTTTAGGTCTAGTTTCTGACAAAACAAAAATCAGAGGTAGGAGAGTTCCAGAAAAATACCTGCATCAGTAAGCTCGGAAAAGCATAGAATGTGCCAAGTAACAGAAATATCTAGAAAATGCAATCCAGTTGGATGAAATCTGATATGAGGAAAAGGACAACATCAATCCAACTTTAGGGGTTTATGAGGTTGTATCGGAAAAAGATCCTGATATAGAGGATGAAGAAGAGGATTTGGCTGATGCTTACGCATCCGAATTAAAGAGATTCAAAGAACCATCAGCTACAGTGGATGAATCAACTAAGGAACTTAATCTTGGAACACTAGAAGATCCTAAAAATATCCTCATCAGTACCAACCTCACCCCTATGAAAGAACAGAATCTAATGGGGGTACTACAAGAATACGAGGACACGTTCGATGTATATAGGGCGTCCATCATGCGAGCACCATCACGACCCATTGTAAGACCACCAGTCATACAACTCCAACCAGGAAGGACCCTAATGTGCCAGGTTAATCCACCACAAACATCACCACCACTAGGACCCATCATCATCTCACCCCGAGCAACCGTACCTTCACAACCTACCTACCTACCATGCCTCAAATTGCCATCATTACACCCGTCCCAAGAGCTCCCATCATTCGACCTAACCCACCACCCACCACTACCATCCCAACTATAGCTCCTCAACTTGCCACAGTACTTAGGAGTGGGCGCATGTTCCAAAGGGTCTTTCCCCAGGCCGGTGAGTTTGGGTTGGTACCAGAAGTAGAAGAAGAACACATCGAAGAGCCGTTGCCTGGGACATCCTATGACTTGTTGAAACATCTTGATAAAACCCTAGCACGGATCTCTATCTTAGAGTTGATCAAAAGATCCAAAGTCCATCAAGAGGTTCTCCAACAATACTTACAGCGGGTGATGGTGAATTAGAGCCTCCCCCCAGAAAAGATCTCATCAGTTCTGGTCCCGAGAAGTGAGTACCCGGCCTTTACATTCACAAAGGAAGAGTTAGAAGACCCAGAAATAAGAAAATGTGCCTTATGCATCACAGTCCACATCAATGAAGTTGGCATTAAGTCATGTTTAGTCATTACCGGAGCCTCCATTAATGTTCTACCACCAAAAATATTACGTCTTTGTGAAATTTCTGAAGAGGATGTCTGGCCATCTCAAATAACAGTGACCGCATATGACAATTCAAAAAAGCCTGCCGATGGCATGATTACATTAAATGTGAAGCTTGGACCCCGAATAGTCACTGTTGACTTCCATATACTTGAGATGGATCCGACATACAAAGCTATTTTGGGACGTCCCTATTTGGAAGCACTAGAGGCAGTCGCTGTAGACACGCCAAATTTGCCTAATTCAGAGCATAAAACTCATGTTTTATAGGGTAACATGTATGATTGATCTTATAATGATGCCGGGTCTTTTAAAATTGATTTGGAGCATTCGCCGAATGAAATCGGATGTTTTCCGACGTTTTCCGCAAAAAGCCGTAATTTCCGAGCGAAAGCCGCACGTAAATCGTGTGAACAAGGAAATTGGCTGAATGACCAATGCCTAATGATCATGCATTGAAGGTTATGGTCATATTCACATCCCGAACAAGTTTCATTGCATTCCGTGCCTTTCCGGTTTGCCGTCGGAGTCATTTTGACCTGTATCGGATCTTCTGTTCACTGCCCTAACTTCCGGATAAAATTCTGAAGTTTTGGAGGGTGTGATGGATGATCCGATGCTATAGAAAGCTTCTTCGTCCTGTTATCTTTCCAACGCAACAAACGGCGTCGAATTCCGAGTTCGGGAGTGTTCGCAATGGCTTCCGGAAGAAGGACGCGCAGAACCAGTCCCATGCGCCCAGGTTCCAGGGCACATGCGCCCGGGACCCAGGCCACATGGCCATGCCCCCTACCAGTGAGGCACGTGACTGAGGGAACATGCGCCCCACCTTTGAGGCACGTGGGAACCAGTTTTTCACCCGGACTCTACCGCTCAACCGACGGACCGGATAAGATCGAAATTTTCGGAGAAGATAGCATGTGCCCTCACTGGGGGCACATGCGCCCCTCAGTGGGGCGCATGCGCCTGACACCAGGGCGCATGCGCCCTGCACCAAGGCGCATGCGCCCAGGAGTGGGGCGCACAGTCCCTATTTTTTAGCTCCGATGAGATTGCTCGTTCTCCTATAAATGGACTCTGATTCTGGTCATTCCAGAGAGAGGAGCACGACTCCCCAGGCATCTTAAGACGTCCTATCACCCTCCTGCATCAATTTTATTATTTTTAGAGAGAGAATTTCGAGTTTTTAGAGAGAGAAAAGTCGGTTCAAGAGAGAGGAAGGCTGTTCTGCAGGTGATCTGCCAAGTCTCTCTTCTTCGGCCTCTACAGCAGTGTGTGGACGTCTTCTGCCTGAGCTCTCTTCATCAAAGTTCTTCCTCTCCAAGTATTCTTGAGTTTACAATCGACGGCACTTGATTCAGAGGTCGGGGCTGGTCGTGACGAGCGCAGAAGCAAAGTCGCGCCTGGCAGATCCTGGACTGCTGCTCGGCTTTTTCGACAACACAGATTTGGCTATATCTTCCTCTATTCAACTCAGAATCTTTCAATTATTTTTCCTATCTCTTTGTTTCGTGATTCTCCATCCTCCTATCATTTTTTTTTACATTTTTTGCATTACTTTTACTCTGTTAATCCGAAAATAAAAAAAGGGGGTTAGAGATAACCCGAATCCGGTCAGTTTCTAGTCAATTGTGTGTTTTATGTCATTCTCTTTACATATACTCCACTTTGTCTAGTTCTAATTGTCTATTTCACTTGTTTATTTGTCTAGTTGCATAGAATATCAAGCACCCACACGTTGAGGACTCTTCTTCATCGGCCGGCCGAAGAAGGAGAAGCTTAAACTCACACTCTTCACGCTAAGGTACACACGGTCATCTTTCATTTTAATTCTATAAATCGGAACCCACAGTTCCTGGAGACCACGTTTATTTCTTCTCACCTTCCTCCCACATGACCCGAACCGTCTCTTTGGTGATCGAGCGACGCCAAGGGATGAAAGTTCGGGGATCAATGTGAGTGTGGGACCGAGGTGAGAATTGCTTTCCGAGCTTTATTCCTTTCTTTTCTCATCCCCTCTTGAGGTGACGATCTGGGTTCACAAACTTCCCTGAAAAGGAGAGGACCCCGTCGAATTTTCAGAGTCGACAGCCTTTGTGGCGACCACGGTGGGACTAAGCAATGTCTTCAACCGTGGGTGCTTAGTGTTTTGTTTTGCAACTAGTTCTAGTTCTAGACTGGTTCCCACGTGAGCCTTTCCTTCCTTCCACCTTTCTTAACTTCATGCCATCTCATAATTTCTGAGTTCACCCATCTTTCATCAGATCTGAAGTGCCAAGTATGCCATTTAATTTCTGCATTTCCCTTAAACCGGTTCCCACGTGAACCATCCTTTTCCTTTTAAACCGGTTCCCGCGTGAACCATTCTCTTTCTTTACTTCGGTTACCACGTGAACCAAACCACTTTTTTTCAGATATATCCCCACTTGGATCAGATCTTTATTCACCTTTAATTGGCCCCACGTGGCCCTCTTTTGATCATTCAAACCGGTTCCCACGTGAACCACCCCTTTTTACCCAAAACCGGTTCCCACGTGAACCACCTTTACTTTCTACCCCAGTTCTCACATCGGTCCCCACGTGGACCACCCTTTTGCTTGGCTATCAGATCTGAACCCTCTTCTTTCCATCACCTTTTCACTATCTCCATTTGGCTCACATAAGAAACAAGTCTAGATTCTAGTTTCTAGTTGCTTGTCTAGTTTCTAATTGCTTGTCTGGTGTTGATTGCTTGTTTAAGTTCATGCTTTGCTCATTACTTGCTTTATTACTTGATTGCATTCTCTGCTCCTTCTCTCTACCTCCTTCTTTTACACTTTTTGAGGCGGGAGCTCACTCTCCCATTTACCCCTCCCATCCAAAACACCCTCTTGGTGGATTCTGACCTCTCTTCTGGGATATTCCTTCCTAGTTGACTTGGTTGGCTTTCATCAAGGCCTCCGTAATTCCTCATACGTGGAGTATTCCTCTTCACGATCGGGTTGGTTGTACCACTCCCCAAAACCCGAAGCATCCTACGTTACCTACACGTGGTGAGATTGTGTGAAACCTAGGTCATTGGAGATTGGAGTTAGGATCCTAACCCATTTGTTGAGAGAACAATTCTTAACAAATCCATAAACCTAAGGTTTAATCAAATTCATTGCGTAATCTTGCTTTCAAGTCTTTGCATAACTTGCTTGTCAAACAAAAATTCAAACCTTTAACTTTTTTGCAAAATACTAAAAAAACAAAACTAAAAAAAATTCTTTGTTTGTTTTGTCAACTTGTTTGTTTTACTTTCTTCTTGAAGTTCAATGCAACTAAGGTCTGGAAGGCACGTTGGAATGGCGGAACAAGCTAAACATCGAGAGCACGAGATGGGTCACCAACCGATTCAGTCAGAAGCGCAAGAGGTCCCTCAACCATCTGCTCCCCGTGATGTTGAACAACTCTTTAGGGAGTTGTCTCTCTATACTGACCCAGAAACCTATGCCCGTATACAATCCATGGTGAAGGGCAAAATTGCTTCAGATCAGGCTGAAACTAATCAAGTTGCCTTATCTCCTCGTCCTCTAGTTCGACCACCACTCATTCAGTCACCCTTTGTTCAACCTCCTGTTGTTCAACAATCTATGATTCAACCACCTGTTGTTCAACAATCTATGATTCAACCATCTGCATTTCAACCCTCTCTAGTTCAACCATCTGTGGTCCAACCCTCATTTGTTCAGCCATCTTATTTCAACCATGTTGCTCCCTTGACCCATCAAGTCATGGGACAATCTTCAAGTCATGCTCCTCAATTTCAGAACCATGTCTCTAACCACATACCCCCACCAGTAAACCAAGAACCTGCTCTCACCAAGGCAATCATGGATCAGCTCACCCAGATGAATGAGCGTTATGAAGAGCTGAGATGTCGCATGGACTCCAAGTCAGTGCCTGAGATTTCGATTCCTTCTCTGCCAGTCCTACATTTGCCACCTTCTGAGCTACCAGTTTATCGCCGCTACAATGGTACTGGCAATCCTTTTCTTCATCTTAAAGATTTTCTCTACGAGTCCTCATTCTGGAAAGATGATCGTAGGGTTCTTGCCTTCATGTTTCGTCGATCACTAGAAGGGTCTGCATTGGAATGGTTCTACTCACTCGACTCCTTTGAGGCAGGAGACTTCGATATTGTCAAGACCAAATTCTTGCAGAGATAGAGACCGGGTGGCACCAGCGTGCTCCATTACAGACTTGATTGCTGAGAAGATGAAGCCCGAAGAGGACTTCATAAAGTTTGCTGATCGCTGGAGGGGAATGGCAGAAAAACTAACAGATGTGATTTCTGAAGGGGAACAAGTGAAGATGCTCATTGGCAACACTACACCTGCCTTGAGAAATGTATTGATCATGCACCGTCCTACCACAATGAATGAACTCTATGACAGTGCCCGATACTTACAAGCCCACTTCAAGGATGCCACCATGATAAACCCTTTTGATCCTAAACCTAGAAACTTTAGAAAAACCCCCTCCGCACCACTCGGGCCTACAACCGAAGGAGTGGTCAACAATGAAGTTGTAAATATTGTGGGGAACCGGGGAGGGAACCGTCAAAATCGGTATAGAAACCCACCCCGAACCCTTCCTATTACCCCCTCAACAACGAGTTAGGCCACCACAACCACGACAACCACAACAACCCCCTCGGCCCGGTAGCACAACCCCGCAACCTCGTCAACCTTCCTAGAATAGGGCACCGCCACCCCCCAATCAGGCACTACGAAGGGGAGGTCCTAGGAGAGAGAACTACCAGCAACTCCCTTACTCCTTGACCGACATCTTCAATGTACTCATGGCGGAGAAACAGTTGGAATTGCCCAAGGAAAGAGAGGTTTGGCCAGTAAACGCAGATATGTCCCGATACTGTGCTTACCACCGGTGTCCTGGTCACACTGTAGAGGTGTGCTTTCAATTCAAGGATTACATCCACGATCTGAATGACCAAGGCAGCATTGATTGGGTCCAAATGGGGGAATACATACAAGCTATGAAGGCTAGGCAGCAGCAGCGGCAGCGTCCACCGGCTCAACCTCAACAACAGCCTGGCTTGGGGATTGTTCAGAATCCGCTCCCATTACATGCTCCCGCTCCAGCACCGGCACCAGCACATCCAAACCCAGGAATTGGTCTAGTACACTCCATTGTCCAGGGAGATGCCAACCGTGCTCAAGGTTGGCAACTAGAAAGCCACAATACAACCATGCCTGTCAACCCGGCTAGGTCTCCTGCTATGAACCCTACTAGACAGATAATCCGTGCACCTGCTACTCCACAACTACCACAAAGCTCAATAACCCAACCACTGGCCGCCACTTCTTCTCGCCGGCCCATCATTAGGCCAGCCCCCTCTCTAACTACGCCTCCTTCAACCATTGCTACACACCGGCCCTTGCTCATCCGACCACCACAATCACCACCAAACCTGAACCCCCAGCCTATGAGCTCTACCACTTCAAAACCCCAACCTATCATACCACCAACACCACAACCAATCTCACAACCTACACCTTCATTAAACTCATCAACCACTTCTGCACCCCGGCCTCTTCTTATTAGGCCACCGGTATCACCATCATTACCACCTCCAAATCCTACCCCTCTACCAACTAACCCCATCATCCTAGAACCACCAAACCCATTGCCTACCATACCTGCACCTACACCACCTGTTCCACCACAACCCACCCCAGTTAACCCGTCACCTCTACCCGACCGCCAAATAGCCCCGGTGCTTCGGAGTGGGAGGATGTTCCAGCGGCTCTTTCCCCAAGCTAGTACTCAACTGCAGGATCCAGTGGAGGAGGAACAAGTGGAAGAACCATTGCCAGGCACAACCTATGATCTGTTAAAACATTTGGATAAGACACCAGCCCGTATTTCCATACTTGAGTTGATCAAAAGATCAAAAGTGCACCAGGAGATTCTACAGCAGTACTTGCAAAGGGTCATGGTGAATGAAGATCTCCCACCTAAGAAGATCACTACAGTGTTAGCCCCTAGAAGTGAGCATCCAACACTCACTTTCTCTCAGGAGGAATTAGCAGATCCAGAGGTCAGGAGATATGCTTTGCATGTGGCTGTGGTTATCTGTAATATTGAAGTAAAATCATGTTTGGTTGACACTGGAGCTTCTATCAACGTTATGCCGCCAGAAACTTTGCAGTTGTGCGGTATTTCTGAGCAAGAAATCAAGCCATCTTGTGCTATGGTGACAGCCTATGATAACTCCAAGAAGTCTGCACGTGGGGTGGTCACTCTAGAAGTGAAACTTGGACCATGTACAGTTACAACAGATTTTCATGTTCTAGAATTAGATCCAACATTTCGGGCTATACTTGGGAGGCCATACTTGGAGGCAATAGGAGCTGTGGCTTCAACAAACCACCAGTGCGTAAAATTTCCCTTTAAAGGACAGGTGGTCAAGGTGACTAGCATGCCTATAAGGGACGAGCTGAACGATGCTTCTTTACCCCTAGGTCTGTCAATACAACCCCAGATCTCAGTGGGAGAATTGCCAGAAGTCAGATGCATGACCGCCTCTCTACCAGACACAGTGGGATGGCGAATGATGATGAAATTGGGCTATCAACCTGGAAGAGGTTTAGGCCAGGATCTTCAAGGGATCACTCAGCCAATTGAAACTGTGAAAAGGCCACGCAGGCATGGGTTAGGATATGAAGAGGGTTCCATCCCAAGGAGGATCTTCCAGCCAGGATATGCCATGGGGCTCCACACCTTCTTTATCAAAGGGGAGACCATGATGATGGCTGAAGATGGCAAAAGTTCCGTGATAGCTGTCAAGAGAAGGAAAGCTCCAGATGAAGAAGAAGAAGACTTGGTAGACTTATGCTTATCTTTGACTCGTCTGTTCTCAAGTGGGAAAGAGCACCAGGAACCACTCAAGGGCAGACCAATATTGGATCATCTTGTTGAGCATTCCACCCAAGTCAAAACCATTCCACGAGGCCCAAATACAACAATGCCATATTTGAACCTCGTTCCTTTATTTCTAGATCTTTTGGATGGGCTTCAGGGCCCACTTACCCACTTTGGGCCCATGAGCCCTCTTCAACCTTCCACTCTTACTGGGCCAGCTTGCCCATTTCCTTCCCTCATCAACTTCATGACTGAGGGCTTTTCTCAACATGGGCTCACATGCCCATTTATTTCTATGATCGGGTCCACGTACCCGTTTACTTTTTTCATCAGTTTTGGACCCATGTGTCCACTTTCTGTTACCATTAGGCCCACGAGCCCCTTTTCCCCCTTTATTCTTAAGTTTTTCTCTCTATTAATTCAGTCAGTTTCTAGCAAGCCTCGAGTCACTCAGGCTCATTCTATCTTTTTACTTGAAATTTCCAAAAAAAAAAACGTCTTCTCTGAAACTCACATTTCCATCGAGGAGACATCTCTACTCATCCCAGAGGGTGTTCCCAATCAGGGATCCCTCTTTTCTGAATCATTGATCGATTTACTCGATCCTCCCTCCACTGTAAATACCACCTTTCCAGCTTTATCCTCAGTAGGTCAAGTTTGGTTAGGAAATAGGAAAGTCAGAGGTAAGCGAGTTCCAAATAGGTATCTGCAACAGTTGGCACAGAAATGCGTAGAGTGTGCAAGGCTGCCAAACTTTTTAGATGATACTATCTAGCTAGATGAAATCCGATATGAGGATGAGCATAACATAGATCATACATTGGGAGTATATGAGGTGGTATCAGAGAAGGATCCCGAATCCGAGGATGAAATCGAGGACTTGGCTGATGCATATGCATATGGACTTAGAAGATTTGAAGAACCATCAGCCACAGGGAATGAACCGACCAAAGAACTGAATTTAGGAACCCTGGAAGATCCTAAGACTATCCTCATCAGTGCAAACCTCACTCCCTCAGAAGAACAACGTTTGATCAATGTTTTGGAAGAATATAAGGACACGTTCGCATGGACATATGAAGATATGCCGGGATTAGATAATTCATTGGTTGAACATAGATTAACCTTGAAACCTGGAACTACCCCGGTTAAACAAAAGCTCAGGAGGTTCCACCCTGATATTGCACTCAAAATGAAAGAAGAGGTCGACAAACTACATCAAGCAAAATTTATTAAAGTTGTCTTATATCCGCAATGGGTGGCTAACATAGTCCCTGTTATGAAGAAGGATGGACGAATTCGGATTTGTATAGATTTCAGGGACTTGAACCGAGCGTGTCCTAAAGATGATTTCCCTTTGCCTCATATCGATGTTTTGGTTGATAACACAGCTGGATTTGAGATGCTTTCATTCATGGATGGCTATTCTGGATACAATCAGATCCGGTTAGTTGAGGAGGACCAAGAGAAGACCTCGTTCACTACACCTTGGGGAACATATTGCTATGTTGTCATGCCCTTTGGGTTAAAGAATGCCGGTGCTACATATCAGAGGGCTATGATGGCTATCTTTCACGACATGATGCACACCCTTGTAGAGGTGTATGTGGATGATTTGGTTATCAAGTCCAAGAGTCGGGAAGATCATTCTGAAGTGCTAAGGAAGGTCTTGCAAAGAGCTAGAGAATACAAGCTAAAAATGAACCCTAAGAAGTGTACATTTGCAGTTTCATCAGGAAAGCTACTTGGGTTTATAGTAAGCAAAAGGGGCATAGAGATCGACCCAAACAAGGCCAAGGCAATTATTTGTATGCCTCCTCCGAAGAATATGAAAGAGCTTCGAGGATTGATTGGGAGGCTACAATTTGTCCGCCGGTTTATCTCACAACATTCCCAAAGGTGTAAACCTTTCTATGAGTTAACCAAGGCGGGGGCCGAGTTTAAATGGGATTCGAAGTGCCAGGAGGCGTTTGATGGGTTGAAAACATACTTGGCAAGTCCCCCTGGACTTAGACCACCAATTCCCGACAAACCTTTGGTCCTCTACATTTCGGTTCTTGAGAACTCTCTTGGGGCAGTCCTTGCACAAGTTGATGAAGAAGGGAAAGAACGAGCTACTTACTACTTGTCTAAGATGTTTGATGCTTGTGAGCTGAAGTACCTTGTGGTAGAAAAGACTGTGCTGCTCTTGTTTGGGTGGTTCGAAACTCAAACATTATTTCCTTGCTCACCAAGTCAAGCTCATTGCTCGTATCAATCCTATTAAGTTTCGTTAGAGAAGACAGTCTTGATCGATCGGTTAGGGCGATGGCGAGTTTCTTATCCCAATTTGATATCACTTATGTCCCACGAAGGCAATCAAGGGTTATGCTATTCTTGAACACCTTGCCCATCATCCCATACCCGTCTTTGACCCGGTCCGGTCGGAGTTCCCGGATGACGAACTAATGTCGGTCCGATCTTCCAATCTTTGGACATTATATTTTGACGGGGCTCGAACTCTCATGGTAGAGGGATAGGTATTGTCCTTCTGTCACCCGAAGGTGTCACCATTCCACGAGGCTTTTCGGCTTAACTTTCCAGCAACCAACAACATAGCTGAGTATGAAGCCTTGCTGGCCGGGCTGGAGGCCGCTCATTTCCATGGTGCCACCGAACTGAGGGTGATAGGTGATAGTCAATTGATCCTACGCCAGGTCTTATCCAAGTACTGAACTTCCCATCCAAACCTCAAACCCTACCAGGAGCTCACCACCTGCTACATCAAGCTATTCTTCAAACTCACCTTTGTCCATGTCCCCCGTTCTCAGAATATCCTCGCCGATGCCTTAGCTTCACTAGCTTCATCTCTATCTGTCCCGCTAGGCAGGCAAGTGCGAACTATCCACATTTGTAAGAGAACAATTCCAGCAATTGAGGATGGACGTTTTCTAAAGGTTAAGGAAAGATTCAACAGAAAAGAATATTTGGAACATAAGGAAGAAATCTCCTTGATTGAGTTCGAAGAATTAGAAGAAGGTGAGAGACCTTGGTATGACGAGATTGCGAGGTATTGTCAAGATCAGTCATATCCACCTGGATCAACCACCAAGGAAAAGAAGGCAATCAGAAGAGTATCCCAGAGGTATACAATCCTAGGAGGAGTGCTCTATAAGAGAAGCCTAAGTGGACTCTTACTCGGTGTCTTGATGAAGAAGAAGCCGAGTTGGTCCGAAAGAAGCACATTCAGGAGTTTGTGGTGGTCATGTGACTGTCCAAGCCCTCGCTAAGAAAATCATCCGACAAGGGTATTATTGGCCACCTCTAGAAGAAGGCTGCTCCATCTTTGTCCGGCATTGTCATTCATGTCAACTCCATGCCGACAAGATTCACTCTCCCGCATCTTCCCTTCATCCAATTCATGCCCCATGGCCTTTCGCCATGTGGGCTTTTGATATCATTGGCCCCTTGAGTGACCTCAACTCCGAAATGCGCTCAAAATCGTTCATTCTGACGGCAACGGAGTACTTCACAAAGTGGGCTTAAGCGGAAGCATTCGTAGATATTAAAGCGTTAACATCCTGGCAAGGTTCGGGATCCCCAGCGACATCGTCACCGATAATGGGCCACAATTTCTTTCTCAAGATCTGCGTGATCTTTGCAACATGTATTATATTTCATTGCATCATTCATCACCATACTATCCTCAAGGCAATGGTCAAGCAGAAGCCACTAATAAAACCTTAATCAAAATCATCAAGAAATCTTGTAAGTCTAGCAAATTTGCCGACTGGCCTGATAAGCTTGTAGATGCTCTATGGGCTTATCGTACTTCTGTAAGGACTCCCGCTGGACAAACCCCGTATGCTTTGGCATATGGGATGGAAGCAGTTGTCCCTTACGAAGTATTACTTCCATCTCTCCGAGTTCAGCTCGACAGGGATATTCCTGTTGATGAGAGACAAGAATCTCTCCTTGCACAGCTTGAACTCTTGGATGAAAGAAGGCTAGCTGCCGCTGAGCATGCCCGGACTTATCAGAATAGACTCAAAAGGTTTTATCAAAAGAGGGTGATCGAGAGAAAATTCGAAATCGGTGAGATGGTAGTTAAACGCATATTCGTTAAGCCAGGGGGTCCCCGCTCCAAGTTGCAACCTAACTGGGAAGGGCCTTTTGTAATCACTGAAAAGTATCCAGGTAATGCATATGAATTGACTAATGTAGATGGAGAAAAATTGAATCATCCTTGGAATGGAGTTTACCTCAAAAAATACTTTCCATAAAAATGGAGAAACCACTGGTATAATCTCAAGTCATCGATCCTAGGTTGTTCGTGAGAAGTCAATGGTAGGTACCATCCTACACACACAACACTTCCCGATCCTAGAATCCAGACAACCCGACACTTGCGAAAGGCAAGGCAGAAATCTAGAAATGGAAGGAGTACCCTTACCCTATTCTCTTCTACTCGGTCCAAGATAGGGAGAGAAGGTTAGAGAGGGGTAGTATCGAAAACACTCCCACCCTAGTAGGAGGCCGTCTCAGAGGGTACAAAAGGGTGCCAAAAGATGGGCAATGAACCCCTCAGGTTAGAAAAAGAAAAATGATCAACCTGTCTGAATGAGTACCCAGAATGATAGTCAAGGCAAAAGGCACTAAAAGATGGGCAATGTCCCCACGGGTCAAAAACCTGTCCAAATATGTGCCACATAGAAAAGAACAAGAAAAGAAAGAAAAACCCAAAGCGGCCGAACCCCAATGGGTAATTTGAGTGAGAGTAGAGAAATCCCTCTCAATATCTTCAAACCCTATCAAGGACTTCATCTATACTCTTCCTCCTTAAATCCCTTGGGTAGGGTAAACCGACCAAATCCAGGTGGAATCCAAGCCAATCAAAGGAAGAAGTTTAGAAGGATTCTAGGTAGGGAACTTTATTTTTGCACGTGGCATCTACCACTTGAGTCTTGACAAACTCCAAAGACCGATGAATTATTTCAAATACCAGCATTTTCTCCACAAAAAAATTTTGCATATTTCAAAAATCCACAAAAAATACATATTTCAAAAATCCAAAAAAATACATATTTCAAAACCCACAAAAGAAGTGCATATTTCAAAACCCACAAAAAATGCATATTTCAAAAACCCAAAAAAAATGAATATTTCAAAAATTAAAAAAAATACATATTTCAAAAATCCAAAAAAATTGAGTACTTTTGAAAATACAAATGATTGTTTTCAAGAAAATCCAAAAAAAAAAAAAATTGCTTAGTCATGATCATTGCCTTAGTTGCATCCATGTTTATTTGATTGTCATGCATATTTCCATTTCTGCATTGCATATCTAATTTTACTTTAATTACCTTGTTAAGAAGGCTCTTCCCCTTGACCTAAGTCAAAGTTGACCATAATAGGCAAAGGGATGAGTCCTGATGAACATCTAATCTCTTTCTGTCAAGTGTTACAGGCATTTCAATACAGGAGAGGAGAGGATTCACACCACAATAGGTAAGTTCTCTCAACCCCCCATTTCATTTTAAGTTATTTGTTTTATTCCACCTTGTTAAGAAGGCTCCTCCCTTTGACTCAAAATCAAGGCATACGACATATAGGCAAAGGGATGAGTAATGATAAAAATTTAATCATTTTCATTAAGTATTTGCAGGAGTTGAAGAAGCAAAAAGAGAAGGGCAATCTGGTACAATTTTTTTATGAAAAAAAAAAAAAATTGCCTCAGGGCGCATGTGCCCTCATCTGGGGGCACATGGCCAGGTGCCCCACCCCAGGGCGCATGGCCAGGTGCTCCCGATCGGGGGCACATGGACAAAAAATTTGAAAAATTCAGAAAAATCTCAAAAATTCAGAAATTGTCTATAATATTAAAAATGACATTTTTGCTAAAGGAACCATCATCAAAAACTTTGTTTTGGACATCCAAATGATGGTTCAAATATTAAAACCTTCAATTGATCATTTCATGAACAATCTGATTCATATGACAATTCTGTCTGTTGGGTACTAACCAGAAATGTGCAGACAACCTTTTTAGTCCTAACAGGTGAATTGGCGAGAACAGTGTTCCCCAAGGAACGTCATGCCAACCTTGCGGCGAAAAGAAAGAAAGCGCTACCTCTCATGGTGTTGTATTCCGTCAGAAGGCAAGACAAGGATGGACCAGAGATGCTGATGAACCAGGCGGTCGATGCAGCTTACCTAAAGATTTCATCCTCAGCTTCTCATCAATCTCACATCATATCACCACCATCACTTCATTTTTGCACTTCACATCACTCCTACTATCTGTCACCTAGTTATGTTAGGTCCATTTTATATATATTATATGCATTAATGTTGAAGACCTTGAGAGTGAAGATGACTGGGCCCGAGATCCCCTTCAAAAAAATCCACGATGGCTTGGTCATTTCTTCGCACTCACGGATAAGCCAAAATTGAACATTGGAGGGACGATGGTTCCTAATCGGGTGTCTTGACCTCCAATAGACAATCTATATCTTCAACTATTTTCTACATAATTCTCTATGTTTGCATATCCATCTCCTTTTCTTTCTTCATCATTACCAATTTTATTTCATTATGTTTTCTCTTTCTTTTATTTCATCATGTTTTATTATTTCTTTTATCCATTTATGTTTTATTCCTTTCTTTTTGTTCCACCATGTTTTATTCTATCATTTCTTTTATCCCACCGTGTCTTTTATCCCACCCCACCGTGTCATGGCAATTGTCATGCCATTGTCTCTTCTTTCCCATCATTCTTTGTTAGTCCCACCATTATCTTTCAATCCCACTATGGCTTAAATCTATCTTGTCGTTTTCCGAATACTTGATTTTCTGCAAGAGCGTGATTCATGGTTTTCTCGATACCCGAGCAATTTTGTTATGCTTAAAACGAACCCTTTTAGAACTTGAGGTTCTTCCACTCAGAATTAAACTGAGTATTTTTGGTGAAACTTGAATGAACTTGAGATTCCAAATATGATAGATTGGTATTCTTTTCATTTTAAGATCAACTTCTCTTTTACAAAACTTTAGCCCATCACAGTACAAGAACACCGCAAAGTTCGGGTTGCTGGCTGATGATGAACCTACGAAGTCGAGGACTCCTCACCACGCTGAGGGTTGGCTACATCCTTTTATCCTTTATCACTTACTTTTTCATCTCTCGTGCCAAGGGCATGTCTTTTACCAGTCAATTATATGAGGTTTTGATAGAACATGAAAGCGATCTAGAATACTCAGAGAGATTCATATTGCGGGATCAGGTAGATAAGCGTGTCTATATCTACACCTTGATGCCACCTTTTCAGTCCATCACCATTCCATTCCGCTACATTCATCTACATTCACTTACAGTTCACTACGAATCACTCCGCTTAATTACATGCCACTCCCTTACAAAGCCGACATCAAGGCGAGGCAAGCTGTAGACACGCCAAATTTGCCTAATTCAGAGCATAAAACTCATGTTTTATAGGGTAACATGTATGATTGATCTTATAATGATGCCGGGTCTTTTAAAATTGATTTGGAGCATTCGCCGAATGAAATCGGATGTTTTCCGACGTTTTCCGCAAAAAGCCGTAATTTCCGAGCGAAAGCCGCACGTAAATCGTGTGAACAAGGAAATTGGCTGAATGACCAATGCCTAATGATCATGCATTGAAGGTTATGGTCATATTCACATCCCGAACAAGTTTCATTGCATTCCGTGCCTTTCTGGTTTGCCGTCGGAGTCATTTTGACCTGTATCGGATCTTCTGTTCACTGCCCTAACTTCCGGATAAAATTATGAAGTTTTGGAGGGTGTTATGGCTGATCCGATGCTATAGAAAGCTTCTTCGGCCTGTTATCTTTCCAACGCAACAAATGGCGTCGAATTCCGAGTTCGGGAGTGTTCGCAATGGCTTCCGGAAGAAGGACGCGCAGAACCAGTCCCATGCGCCCAGGTTCCAGGGCACATGCGCCCGGGACCCAGGCCACATGGCCATGCGCCCTACCAGTGAGGCACGTGACCATGTGCCCTCACTTGAGGGCACATGCGCCCCACCTTTGAGGCACGTGGGAACCAGTTTTTCACCCGGACTCTACCGCTCAACCGACGGACCGGATAAGATCGAAATTTTCGGAGAAGATAGCATGTGCCCTCACTGGGGGGCACATGCGCCCCTCAGTGGGGCGCATGCGCCTGACACCAGGGCGCATGCACCCTGCACCAGGGCGCATGCGCCCAGGAGTGGGGCGCACAGTCCCTATTTTTTAGCTCCGATGAGATTGCTCGTTCTCCTATAAATGGACTCTGATTCTGGTCATTCCAGAGAGAGGATCACGACTCCCCAGGCATATCAAGACGTCCTATCACCCTCCTGCATCAATTTTATTATTTTTAGAGAAAGAATTTCGAGTTTTTAGAGAGAGAAAAGTCGGTTCAAGAGAGAGGAAGGCTGTTCTGCAGGTGATCTGCCAAGTCTCTCTTCTTCGGCCTCTACAGCAGTGTGTGGACGTCTTCTGCCTGAGATCTCTTCATCAAAGTTCTTCCTCTCCAAGTATTCTTGAGTTTAAAATCGATGGAACTTGATTCAGAGGTCGGGGCTGGTCGTGACGAGCGCAGAAGCAAAGTCGCGCCTGGCAGATCCTGGACTGCTACTCGGCTTTTTCGACAACACAGATTTGGCTATATCTTCCTCTATTCAACTCAGAATCTTTCAATTATTTTTCCTATCTCTTTGTTTCGTGATTCTCCATACTCCTATCATTTTTTTTACATTTTTTGCATTACTTTTACTCTGTTAATCCGAAAATAAAAAAAGGGGGTTAGAGATAACCCGAATCCGGTCAGTTTCTAGTCAATTGTGTGTTTTATGTCATTCTCTTTACATATACTCCACTTTGTCTAGTTCTAATTGTCTATTTCACTTGTTTATTTGTCTATTTGCACAGAATATCAAGCACCCACACGTTGAGGACTCTTCTTCATCGGCCGGCCGAAGAAGGAGAAGCTTAAACTCACACTCTTCACGCTAAGGTACACACGGTCATCTTTCATTTTAATTCTATAAATCGGAACCCACGGTTCCTGGCGACCACGTTTATTTCTTCTCACCTTCCTCCCACATGACCCGAACCGTCTCTTTGGTGATCGAGCGACGCCAAGGGATGAAAGTTCGGGGATCAATGTGAGTGTGGGACCGAGGTGAGAATTGCTTTCCGAGCTTTATTCCTTTCTTTTCTCATCCCCTCTTGAGGTGACGATCTGGGTTCACGGACTTCCCTGAAAAGGAGAGGACCCCGTTGAATTTTCAGAGTCGACAGTCGCCTCCACCAATCACCAGTGTCTTAAATTCCCTTACAAGGGACAAGTGATTAAGGTGACTAGCATGCCCCTAGATCATCCATCTTCTCCATCACTACCCCTCGGGTTGCCAAAAAAGCCGATTTTGACAATCTTGGATCTTCTAGAAATAAGTAGGCAGCCCAGGCAAGTGTGGAGAAGTAAAAGAGAAAAAAATGAAACTATTGGGTGGCATATAATGAAGAGTTTGGGATACCAAAAAAGCCAAAGACTAGGCAAGGAACTGCATGGCATAGCTGAGCCAATCAATCTAATTAGGTTGCAACCAAAAAGCGGGGTTGGGTATGACGGAACGACTGCGAATGAGATACTTTTTTGGATGCTTACAAAAGTTTTTCATCAAGAAAGAAACCATTCAACTGACCGAGAACAAGGAAGAGCAAGAGCTGGAATAAGACAAAAGAAGAAGAACTGACGACCCTGAAGATGATGTGTATCCTAAAATATCTCTTTTATTTTCCACTGATGAAGAAGGGTCAAGCAATGAACCACTCCAGGCTGACCCACCTGTTGACCCACCCGAGGGTCATATTGCCAAACCGACTCGAGAAAAAGTTCAACCAACTCCACGAGGGCCTTCCCTCATTATGTCATCTTTTGGGGCCGATGCCCCAATGCACTGTGATGCTCTCCCCGGGCTTCTTGGCCCGATCCCTATTTATGGGCCCCCATGCCCAACTTATGGGTCTGCGTACCCACTTTTTACTCTTGGGCCATCGAGCCCCTCTACTGAATCCGGGCCTTTGTGCCTATTTTCTCCAACTCTTGGCCCTCAAGCCCATCCCCTAAACTCGGGCCCTCGATCCTGCATCTTCCTCTTATTGGGTCCATAAACCCACCTTCTTCTATGATCATTCGGCCTACTGGCCCATCACCTCTTTCTGTTAACATTGGGCCCGAAAGCCCCCTCTATCAAACATTGCTCGAAGTCTTCCCCTCTTTATCAATATCTCCGCCTACTTTGACTCCCGTAGTTGATCTCACCCCAAATTGGGCACCTGAAGCCCATTCTATCTTTATGTTTAGCACTTCCCAAAAAAACATCGTCCTCAAAACTCAAATTTCGATCGAGGAAACATCTCCACTTGCCCCGGAAGGGCATTCACCTCAAGGAGCCACCATATCCTTGATTGACCTCCTTTGCCTTCCATTCTCTCCAATAAATTCCACTCCCTCCACCTCCTCTTCCTTCCCTTATTTACCTTATTCTTCTTTAGGTTTGGTTTCCAATAAAAATAGGACAAAAATTAGAGGTAGGAGAGTTCCAGAAAGATACCTGCATCAATTAGCTCAAAAAAGCTTAGAATGTGCCAAGTTACCAGAGTATCTAAGAAATGCAATCCAGCTGGATGAAATTTGATATGAGGAGAAGGACAACATTGATCAAACTTTAAGGGTTTACGAGGTTGTATCAGAAAAGGATCCTGATAATGAGGATGAAGAATAGGATTTGGCTGATGCTTACGCATCCGGATTAAAGAGATTTGAAGAGCCGTCTGTAGACACGCCAAATTCACCTAATTCAGAGCATAAAACTCATGTTTTATAGTGTAACATGTGTGATTGACCTTAGAATGATTCCAGGTCTTTTAAAGTTGATTTGGAGCTTCGCCAAACGAAATCGGAAGCTTTTCAAAGTTTTCCGCAAAAAGCCATAATTTCCGAGTTAAAGCCACACGTAAATCGTGTAAACACAGAAATTGGCTGAATGACTAATGCTTAATGATCATGCATTGAAGGTTATGGCCATATTCACACTCCGGACAAGTTTTGTTGCGTACCGTGCCTTTCTGGTTTGCCGTCGGAGTCATTTTGACCAGTATCGGATCTTCTATTCACTATCCTAGCTTTCGGACAAAATTCTGAAGTTTTGGAGGGTGTGATGGCTGATCCAATGCTGTATAGAGCTTCTTCGGCCTGTTATCTTTCCAACGCAACAAATGGCGTCGAATTCCAAGTTCGAGAGTGTTCGCAATGGCTTCTGGAAGAAGGACGCGCAAAACTGTCCCATGTGCTCGGGTCCCTAGTCACATGCGCCCAGAACCCAAGGCACGTGCCCATGCGCCCTACCCCTGAGGCACATGACCTTGTGCCCTGACTTGAGGGCTAATGCGCCCTACCCTTGAGGCACGAGGTAACCAATTTTTTACTGGGACTCTACCGCTGAACGGATCGAACCGGATAAGACCAAAATTTTAGAATGGATAGCATGCACCCCCACTTGGAGGCACATGCGCCCTACCTTGAGGGCACATGCGCCCTGGGGTAGGGCACAAGGTCTCCTATTTTGTAGTGTTGATCGCGACAGTTTTCTCCTATAAATAAACTCCGATTCCGGTCGTTCCAAAGGCATGTGCATGACCCCCAGGCAACTCAAGATGTTCAACCTCCCTCCTGCATCCATTTTGTGATTTTTAGAGAGAGAATTTCGATTTTTTAGAGAGACAAAAGTTGGTTTAAGAGAGAGGAAGGCTGGTCTGCAGGTGATCTGTCAAGTCTCTCTTCTTCGGCCTCTAAAGCAGCGTGTTGACGTCTGCTTCCAGAGCTCTCTTCATCAAAGTTATTCCTCTCCAAGTCTTATTCAGTTTGCAATCAACGGTATTTGATTCTGTGGTCGGGGTTGGTCATGATGAGTGCAGAAGCAAGGTCGCGCCTGGCAGATCCTGGACTGCTGCTCGGCCTTTTTGACAACCCAGATTTGGCCATATCTCTCTCTATTCTATTCAGAATCTTGCTGTTCTTTTTCCTATCTCTTTGTTTCGTGATTCTCCATCCTCCTATCATTTTTTTTTACATTTTTTGCATTACTTTTAGTCTGTTAATCTAAAAAAATAGAAAAAGTGGGGTTAGAGATAACCCAAATCCGGTCAGTTTCTAGTCAGTTGTGTGTTTCATTTTATTTTCTTTACATATACTCCACTTTGTTTAGTTCTAGTTGTATTTTTCACTTGTTTATTTATCTAGTTGCACAGAAGATCAAGCACCCACGCGTTGAGGACTCTTCTTCATCGGCCGGCCGAAGAAGGAGAAGCTTTAACCCACATTCTTCACGCTAAGGTACACACGGTCAATTTTAATTTCATAAATTGGAACCCGCAGTTCCTGGCGACCACATGTCTTAATTTATTTCTTCTCACCCTCCTCCCACATGACCCAAACCGTCTCTTTGGTGATCGAGCGACGCCAAGGGATGAAAGTTCGGGGATCAATGTGAGTGTGGGACCGAGGTGAGAGTTACTTTCCATGTTTTCTTCCTTTCTTTATCATCATCTCTTGAGGTGACGATCTAGATTCACGGATTTCCTAGAAAAGGAGAGAGTCCCCGTCGAGTTTTCAAAGTCGACAACTTTGTGGCGACCACGGTGGGACAAGCAATATCTTTAATCGTGGGTGCTTAGTGTTTTGTTTGCAACTAGTTCTAGTTCTCGACCGGTTCCCACGTGAGCCTTTCCTTCTTTCCACATTTCTTAACTTCATGCCATCTCAAAATTTCTGATTTTACCCATCTTTCATTATATCTGAAGTGCCAAGTATGTCATTTAATTTTTGTCATTTTATTTAGCCGGTTCCCACGTGAACCACCCTTTTCTTTTCAAACCGGTTCCCACGTGAACCTATCTCTTTCTTTACTTTGGTTCCCACGTGAACCAAACCACTTTCCTTCAGATCTATCCCCACTTGGATCAAATCCTTATTCACTTTTAATTGGCCCCACATGGCCTTCTTTCAATCATTCAAACCGGTTCTCACGTGAACCACCCTTTTTTACCCAAAACCGGTTCCCGCATGAACCACCTTTACTTTTTACCCCGGTTCCCACGTGAACCAACTTATTCTTACATCGGTCCATGCGTGGACCACTCTTTTGCTTGGCTATCAGATCTGAACCCTCTTCTTTCCATCACTTTTTCACTATCTCCATTTGGCTCACATAAGAAGCAAGGTCTAGATTCTAGTTTCTTGTTGCTTGTCTAGTTTCTAATTGCTTATCTTGTGTGATTGCTTGTTTATTTAAGTTTATGTTTTGCTTATTACTTGATTTATTACTTGATTGCATTCTCTGCTCCTTCTTTCTACCTCCTTATTTTACACCTTTTTTAGACGGGAGCTCACTCTCCCATTTACCCCTCCCATCCAAAACACCTTCTTGGTGGATTCTGACCTCTCTTCTGGGATATTCTTTCCTAGTTGACTTGGTTGGCTATCATCAAGGCCTCCGTAATTCCTCATACGTGGAGTATTCCTTTTCACAATCAGGTTGGTTGTACCACTCCCCAAAACCCGAAGCATCCTATGTTACCTATGCGTGGTGAGATTGTGTGAAACCTAGGTCATTGGAGATTGGAGTTAGGATCCTAACCCATTTGTCGAGAGAACAACTCTTAAAAAAATCCATAAACCTAAGGTTTAATAAAAATCAATGCATAATTTTGCTTTAAAGTCTTTGCATCACTTGTTTGTCAAACAAAAATTCAAACCTTTAAGAATTTTTTTGCAAGATACTAAAAACCAGAAAAAAAGTTCTTTGTTTATTTTGCCAACTTGTTCAATGAAATTAAGGTCTGGAAGGCACGTTGGAATGGCAGAACAAGATGAACATCGAGAGCACGAGATGGGTCACCAACCAATTCCGTTAAGTGGTCATGTTAATCTATTGTTTGAGTCAGAAGCACAAGAGGTCCCTCAACCATCTGCTCCTCGTGATGTTGAACAACTCTTTAGGGAGTTTCCTCTCTATACTGATCCAGAAACCTACACCCGCATACAATCCATGGTGAAGGGCAAAATTGCCTCAAATCAGGCTGATGCCAACCAAGTTGCCTCATCTTCTTGTCATCTGGTTCAACCACCACTCATTCAATCACCCTTTGTTCAACCACGTATTGTTCAACCATCTGTAGTTCAACCATCTATAGTTCAACCATCTGTGGTTCAACCATCATTTGTTCAGCCATCTTATTTTAACCATGTTGCTCCCCTGACCCACCAAGTCATGGAACGATCTTCAGTAAATTAGCCAAGTCATGCTCCTCAATTCCAGAACCATGCCTCTAACCACATGCCCCCACCAGTAAACCAAGAACCTGCTCTCATCTAGGCAATCATAGATCAACTCACCCAGATGAATGAACGCTATGAAGAGCTGAGATGTCGCCTGGACTCCAAGTCTATTCCAGGGATCTCTATTCATTCTTTTCCAGTTCTCCACCTGCCACCTTCTGAACTTCCAGTTTATCGCCGCTACAATGGTACTGGCAATCCTTTTCTTCACCTTAAAGATTTTCTCTATGAATCCTCATTCTGGAAAAATGATCGTAGGGTTATTGCCTTCTTATTCCGCCGATCACTAGAAGGGTCTGCATTGGAATGGTTCTACTCACTCGACCCCTTTGAGGCAGGAGACTTTAATATCGTCAAGACAAAATTTTGCAAAGATACAGAGACCGGGTGGTACCATCATGCTCCATCACAGATTTGAATGCTGAGAAGATGAAGCCCGAGAAGGACTTCACAAAGTTTGCTGATTGCTGGAGGGGAATGGCAGAGAAATTGACAGATGTAATTTCTGAAGGAGAACAAGTAAAGATGCTTATTGGGAACACTACACAAGCTCTAAGGAATGTATTGATCATGCACTATCCTACCACCATGAATGAACTCTATGACAGTGCCCGATACTTGCAAGCCCACTTCAAAGATGCCACCATGATAAATCCTTTTGATCCCAAACCTAGAAATTTCAGGAAGACCCCCTCTGCACCCGTTGGTCCTACAACCGAAGGAGTGGTCAACAACGAAGCTATAAACATTGCGGGGAACCAGGGAGGGAACCGTCAAAATCAGTTTAGAAACCCACCACAAAACCTTTCCTATTACCTCCCTCAACAATAGGTTAGGCCATAACAACCACTACAACCACAACAACCCCCTCAGCTAGTAGCACAACCCCAGCAACCTCGTCAACCTACCTACAATAGGGCACCGCCACCACCCAATCAGGCACCATGAAGGGGAGGTCCTAAGAGAGAGAATTATCAACAACTCCCTTACTCCTTGGCTGACATATTCAATGTTCTCATGGCGGAGAAACAGTTGGAATTGCCCAAGGAAAGAGAGGTTTGGCCAACAAATGCAGATATGTCCCAATACTATGCTTTCCACCGGTGTCCTGGTCACACTGTTGAAGTGTGTTTTCAAATCAAGGATTACATCCACGATCTGAATGACCAAGGCAGCATTGATTGGGTCCAAATGAAGGAATGCATACAGGTAATGAAGGCTAGGCAGCAGCAGCGGTAGCGTCCACCAGCTCAACCTCAACAACAACCTGGCTTGGGGATTGTTCAGAATCCGCTCCCATTACGTGCTCCCGCTCCAACACCAGCACCAGCACATCCAAACCCAAGAATTGGTCTAGTACACTCTATTATCCAGGGAGATGCCAGCCGTGCTCAAGGTTGGCAACTAGAAAACCAAAATGCAACCATGCCTGTCAACCCAGCTAGGCCTCCTGCTAGTAATCCTCCTAGACAGATAATCCGTGCACCTGCTACTCCACAACCACCACCTAGCTCAATAACCCAACCACTGGCCGCCACTTCTTCTCGCCGACCCATCATTAGGCCAGCCCCCTCCTTAACTACACCTCCTTCAACCATTGCTACACGCCGGCCCTTGCTCATCCGACCACCACAATCACCACCAAACCTGAACCCCCAGCCTATGAGCTCTGTCACTCCAAAACCCCAACCTATCATACAACCAACCCCACAACCTATACCTTCATTAAACCCATCAACCACTCCTGCACCCCGGCCTCTTCTTATCAGGCCACCAGTATCACCATCACTACCACCTCCAAATCCTACCCCTCTACCCACTAACCCAATCATCCCTAAACCACCAATCCCATTGCCTACCTTACCTGTACCTACACCACCTGTTCCCACCTCGGTTAACCCATCACCTCTACCCAACCATCAAATAGCCCCGGTGCTTCGGAGTGGAAGGATGTTCCAGCGGCTCTTTCCCCAAGCCGATACTCAACCGTAGGATCCAGTGGAGGAGGAACAAGTGGAAGAACCATTGCCGGGAACGGCGTATGATTTGTTGAAACATTTAGATAAGACACCGGCCCATATTTCTATACTTGAGTTGATCAAAAGATCAAAGGTGCACCAGGAGATTCTACAACAATATTTGCAAAGGGTCATGGTGAGTGAAGATCTCCCACCTGAGAAGATCACTACAGTGTTAGCCCCTAGAAGTGAGCACCCAACCCTCACTTTCTCTCAGGAAGAATTAGCAGATCCAGAGGTCAGGAGATATACTTTGCATGTGGCTGTGGTTATCTGTAATATTGAAGTGAAATCATGTTTGGTTGACACTGGAGCTTCTATCAACGTTATGCTGCCAGAAACTTTGCAGTTGTACGACATTTCTGAACAAGAAATCAAGCCATCCTGTGCCATGGTGACGGCCTATGACAACTCTAAGAAGTCTGCACATGGGGTGGTCACTTTAGAAGTCAAACTTGGACCATGTACGGTCACAACAGACTTTCATGTTCTAGAATTGGATCCAACTTTTTGGGCTATACTTGGGAGGCCTTATCTGGAAGCCATAGGAGCTGTGGCTTCAACAAACCACCAGTGCATAAAGTTTCCCTTTAAAAGACAAGTGGTCAAGGTGACTAGCATGCCTGTAAGGGATGAGATGAATGATGCTAATTTTACATCACCCCTAGGTCTGTCAATATAGCCCCAGATCTCAGTGGGAGAATTGCCAGAAGTCAGATGCATGACCGCCTCTCTACTTGACACAGTGGGATGGCGGATGATGATAAAACTGGGTTATCAACCTGGAAAAGGTTTAGGTAAGGATCTTCAAGGGATCACTCAGCCGATTCAAACTGTGAAAAGGCCATGCATGATGGGGTTGGGATATGAAGAGGATTCCATCCCAAGGAGGATCTTCTAGCCAGGATATGCCATGGGACTCTACACCTTCTTTATCAAAGGGGAGACCATGATGATGGCTGAAGATGACAAGAGTTCCATGATGGCTATCAAAAGAAGGAAGGCTCTAGAGGAGGAAGAAGAAGAATTGGAAGACCTGTGCTTATCTTTGACTCGTTTGTTCTCAAGTGGGGGAGAGTACCAAGAACCACTCAAAAGCAGACTAATCTTGGATCATCATGTTAAGCAAGCTACCACCCAAGGCGGAACCATTCCATGAGGCCCGAGCATAAAAATCCCATGTTTAAACCTCGTGCCGTTGTTCTTAGATATTTTGGATGGGCTTCCGGGCCCACTTATCCACTTTGGGCCCATGTGCCCTTTTAAACATTCTATTCTTACTGGTCCTACTTGCCCATCTACTTCCCTCATCAACTTTAGAACTGAGGGTTCTTTCCAGCATGGGCTCACATGCCCATCCATTTCTAAGATCGGGTCCACAAACTCGTTTACTTTTTTCATCAGTTTTGAACCCATGTGTCCACTTTCTATTACCATTAGGCCCATGAGCCCCTTTTTCTCCTTTATTATTAAGTTTTTCTCTCTGGTAATTCAGTCAGTTTCTAGCAAAATTCCGACTCATTCTATCTTTTTACTTGAAAATTCTAAAAAAAAACGTCTTCTCTGAAACTCACATTTCCATCGAGAAGACGTCTCTACTCATCCTAGAGGGTGCTCCCAATCAGGGATCCCCCTTTTCTGAATCATTGATCGATTTACTCGATCCTCTCTCCATTGTAAATACCACCTTTCCAGCTTTATCTTCAGTAGGTCAAGTTAGGTTAGGAAATAGGAAACTTAGAGGTAAACGAGTTCCAAATAGGCATCTGCAACAATTGGCACAGAAATGCGTAGAGTGTGCAAGGCTGCCAAACTTTTTAGAGAATACCATCCAGCTAGATGAAATACGATATGAGGATGAGCATAACATAGATCATACTTTGGGAGCATATGAGATAGTATCAGAGAAGGATCTCGAATTTGAGGATGAAATTGAGGACTTGGCCGATGCGTATGCATCTGGACTTAGAAGATTTGAGGAACCATCAGCCACAGGGAATGAACCAACCAAAGAACTGAATTTAGGAACCCTAGAAGATCCTAAGACTATCCTCATCAGTGCAAACCTCACTCCCTTACAAGAACAACGTTTGATCAAAGTGTTGGAAGAATATAAGGACACGTTCGCATGGACATATGAAGATATGCCGGGATTAGATAATGCATTGGTTGAACATAGATTAACCTTGAAACCTGAAACTACCCCAGTTAAACGAAAGCTCAGCAGATTCCACCCTGATATTGCACTCAAAATGAAAGAAAAGGTGGACAAACTACAGCAAGCAAAATTTATTAAAGTCGTCTTATATCCGCAATGGGTGGCTAACATAGTCCCTATTATGAAAAAGGATGGACGGGTTCAGATTTGTATAGATTTCAGGGACTTGAACCGAGCATGTCCTAAGGATGATTTTCCTTTACCTCATATAGATGTTTTGGTTGATAACACAACTGGATTTGAAATGCTTTCATTCATGGATGGCTATTCTGGATACAATCAAATCCGGTTAGCTGAGAAGGACCAAGAGAAGACCTCGTTCACTACACCTTGGGGAACATATTGCTATGTTGTCATGCCCTTTGGGTTAAAGAATGTCGGTGCTACATATCAGAGGGCAATGATGGCTATCTTTCATGACATGATGCACACCCTTGTAAAGGTGTACGTGGACGATTTGGTTATCAAATCCAAGAGTCGGGAAGATCATGCCGAAGTGCTAAGGATGGTTTTGCAACGAGCTAGAGAATACAAGGTAAAAATGAACCCTAAGAAGTGTACATTTGGAGTTTCATCAAGAAAACTACTTGGGTTCATAGTGAGCAAAAGAGGCATAGAGATTGACCCAAACAAGGCCAAAGCAATTATCGGTATGCCTCCCCCAAGGAATATGAAGGAGCTTCGAGGATTGATTGGGAGGCTACAATTTGTCCGCCGGTTTATCTCACAACATTCCCAAAGGTGTAAACCTTTCTATGAGTTAACCAAGGCGGGGGCCGAGTTTAAATGGGATTCGAAGTGCCAGGAGGCGTTTGATGGGTTGAAAACATACCTGGCAAGTCCCCCTGTACTTAGACCACTAATTCTCGACAAGCCCTTGGTCCTCTACATTTCGGTTCTTGAGAACTCTCTTAGGGTAGTCCTTGCACAAGTTGATGAAGAAGGGAAAGAACAAGCTACTTACTACTTGTCCAAGATGTTTGATGCTTGTGAGCTGAAGTACACTATGGTAGAAAAGACCTGTGCTGCTCTTGTTTGGGTGGTTTAGAAACTCAAGCATTATTTTCTTGCTCACCAAGTCAAGCTCATTGCTTGTATCAATCCTATTAAGTTTCTGTTAGATCACATACATATAGATGATTTATCTAATTATCATGATCTCATCATGATTCAATCATTATTACTTGTGATCATTGACTTCAATATGATATACGCATATAATAGGAGCTAGTAATGAAGATTTGTCTAATTAATTGAATGAGATGTTTTCTAGAAATGTTGAATAATATCATATATGATTGACTTGTATGGCATGCAATTCTATCATTTAAGCCTTAAAATGTCTCCTAACATTTTGAATCCCATTTTAATTCGACATTCACCTTGGTCAACTCATAAAAAAGGTTTACATATAGGAGAATGTTGTGAGATGAACTGGCGAACAAATTGTAACATCCCAATTAATTCTCTGAGCTTAGTTATGTTCTTTAGTGGGGGCATAGTAATGATTACCTTGGCTTTGTTTGGATCGATCTTAATTTCTCTTTTACTGATAATGAACCCAAGTAGTTTACTTGATGACATGCTAAACACTCACTTCTTAGGGTTCATCTTAATTTTGTATTCTCTGGCTCTTTGCACAACCGTTCTTAATACCTTAGCATGTTCCTCTTAGGTCTGAGATTTAACCACTAGATCGTCCACATACACCTTTACAAATTTATGCATCATGTCATGAAAAATTGCAATCATAGCCCTCCGACAAGTTGTGCTTGCATTCTATAATTCAAAGGGCATAATGACAAAATAGTAAGCTTTCTAAGGCATAGTAAGTGAAGTTTTTTATTGGTCTTCCTTTGCTAACTAGATCTATTTGAACCCTAATATCTATCCATACATGATCGGGTTTCATATCCAACTATGTTACCAACAAAAACATCAATATGAGGAAGTGAGAAGTCATCTTTTGGACATCCTCGGTTTAAGTCCCTAAGGTCAATTCAAATTCGGACTTTTCCATTCTTTTTTGTGACTATGATTATATTTGCCACTTATTGTAAATAGAGGATGACTCTGATAAATTTTGTCTGTTATAATTTATCAATTTCTTCTTTCATTTTCAATGCTACATCTGGGTGGAATCTTCTTAATTTTTGCTTGGTCAAGTTAGTTTTAGATTTTAAGGTCAGTTTATATTCTAACAATGAGTTATCTAAACCCAACATGTATTCATATGTCTATGTGAATGTGTCCATGTATTCTTGCAATACTCCCATCAAGTTGTGTTCCTCTATAGGGAAGAGGTTATCACTTACGAGGTTGTTCTTGGGATTGTCTAGTGTTCCAAGATTGAGTTCTTTAGTTGACTTATTTATTGTGGTTGATGGCTCTTCAAATCTCCTCAATCTAGAAGCATAAGCGTTAGCCAAATCCTTCTCTTCCTTTTCAAAATTAAGATCTTTTTCTGACATAACCTCATAGACCCCAACATTTGATCAATGTTATTCTTATCTTAATATCGAACTTCATCCAGCTAAATAGAATTTTCTAAATATTCTGATTGGCTAGCACATTCTATGCTTTTTTGATCTAATTGATGCAGATATCGCCCTAAAATTTTCTTATCTCAGATTTTTGTTCTATTTTTATTTGAAACTAAGCCTAAAAAATAATAATAAAAGAGAGAATGAAGAGGAGGTAGGAGGGGTAGAATTTATTGAAGAAGAGGGAGAGAAAAGTAGATCGATCACAAATATGGTCCTTCTTTGGGTAGAAAATCCTTCCATGGAAAGTCAAGATGTTTCCTCGATCAAGATTTATGTTTTGAGAAAGACATTTTTTTAGGAAGAACTAAATGTAAAGGTAAAATGGGTGTCACATGCCCAATTTGGGACAAGGTCAGCCGCATGGGTCGAAGTGGGGAAAGATAGTGAGAGGGAAGGGAAGACCTCTTGCAAGGTCATATACAGATGGCATGCGGGCCCAATGCTAAGTGAGATGGGAAACTAGCCCATGGTCCTGATGATCCTAGGAGGAGGTGGGCCTGAGGGCCCAATAGGCAGAGATGGGCTCATGAGCTTGAAAATAGTAAGTGGGCTTGATGGCCCATAGGAGGAGATGGGCTCGTAGGCTCAAGAGGTGGAGATGGGTTTGTGGGCCCGAAAATAGTAAGATCGAGGGCCCGATAGGAGGAGATGGCCTCATGGACTAGAAAACAACAAGTGAGCTCGAGGGCCTAGGAATGGTAGTCACGTGTGTATACCGGAAGTAGAAGATGGGTTCACAGGCCTGAGAATAGTGAAAGGGCTCATAAGCTCACAGAGTTCAGAAAGGGATGAGCTTGTAGGCCAAAAGTATTGAGTAAGCTTGTAGGCCTGAAAGTAGATGGGCTTGGATGCCTGACAACTGAGAATGGGGCTAGGAGACCTAAAGATAATATTAATAAAAATTGGGGAGAGGCCTTAGAAGATGAAACAATGATGGAAGGCCCTTGTGGAGTTGGTAAGATTGGCTCTTAAGTTTGATTGGCAAGATGACCTTAGGGTAAGTCAATGGATGATTTAGCCTAGAGTGGTTCTTTGTTTGACCCCTCTACATTGGTGAAAAATAATTGAGATATTTCACGATATGGCTCATCCTCAGAGTCATTAGTTCTTCTCATTTTCTATTGCTCTTACTCTTCTTGGTCCTCGACCATCTAAATTGTTTCTTTTTTGATAAAAAATTTGTGCAGACAACAAGCAAAGTATTTGCATTTTAGCTCCAAACCATTGACAATTGTCCCTTCATACCCAACCCCGCTTATTGGTTGCAACTTCATGGGCTTAATCGGCTCTGCAATGCCTTGCTTCTCCAACTCTTGATACCCCCAGACTCTTCATGATATGCCACCCGATGGCTTTAGTTACTTCTCTTTTGCTCCTCCAAACTTGTCTAGGCTACCTGCTTATTTTGGTTGACACAATATTGTCAACATAGATTGATTTGGTAGTCTGAGGGGTGGTGGAGAGGAAAAGCAATCTAGGGACATACTAGCCACCTTAACCACCTGACTTTTGTAAGGAAAATTAATGCATTGATGGTTGGTGGAGGCAACCTCTTCCAATGCTTCCAATAAAGGTCATCCTAGAATGGCCTTGTAGGTTGGGTCCATGTCAAATATATAAAAGTCTATAGTGGTCATTCGTGGACCAAGTTTGACATCAGGCATGATCATACCATGTGCGGGCTTCTTTGAATTGTCATATGTGATCACTATATTTTGAGATGACTGGACATTCTCTTCAGAGAATTCACATAAATGTAATGTTTCAAGTGGCAAAATATTGATGGATGCCCCGGTATCAACCAAGCATGATTTAATGCCTATTCTATTGATGTTAACAATGATGCATAAGAAACATTTTTTTATCTCTGGATTGACCAATTCTTTTTTAGTGGATGCAAGAGCTGGATATTTGCTTCTGGAGGTCATGATTAAGGTGATCATTTTGGAAGGGAGGCTCTTGTTAACCATTACTTGCTATAAATATTATTGGAGAATCTCTTGGCGGACTTTGGATCTTTTGAACAATTCAAACATAGAAACCCACATCAGAGTTTTGTCGAGGTGCTTCACCAATTCATAATATGTTTTGGGCAATGGTTCCTCAATATGTTCCTCTTCTAGGTCATGCACTACCCTTGATGTACCGACTTGGGGGAGGAGTCGTTGAAAGATGCTCTCTCTTCTAAGCACCGTGGTAAGTTGAGGGGCGACAGTTGACATGGTAGTGGTGGGTGGTGAACTAGGTCGAATAATGATGGGAGCTCTCGGGATAAAGGCAATGGTGGTAGTTTGAGGTATGGTAGGGTAAACGGGTTGTGGAGATGTGGTTATGTGAGGTGAAATGATTATAGGCCTTTATGGTGGGGGTGTTGGTGGCGGTTCCACTGGATAGATTATGGTCTATCTTGATTGGAGTTGCATGGTTGAATGTGTTATGATAGGTCATGATGGTGCATGGATGATGGGTGATCGGTTTAAGATAATGGGGTTGGATGGTGTGATTCTTGTATGAAGTAGACGGCTTGGTTGGGGGGAAGAGGTTGGATGACATGCATGGTGGAAGTGAATCTCTTAATTTACCAATTCTGACCTTGATTACAATTTTCTATGGAGGAGATCAAGATGGGGTTGACATGTTGGTTTTCGAGTGCCCGTGCGGGTGCATGTGTAGATAATGGGTTTTAAACAATCCCTAGGCTGGGGTTCTATTATTGTTGTTGTTGAGTTGGTGCACGTTGCTACTAAGGTTGGTTCTTCACAGACTTAATGTACTCACCCATTTGATCCCAATCAATACTACCTTGTTCATGGAGGTCATGAATATAATCGTTGAACTGGAAACAATTCTTCAAGGTATGCTTTGGATATATGTGGTACATGAAATATCATTCAATGTTGGCATTGTGTGGCCACTTGAGCTTTTCCTTTGGCAATGCAAATTGTCCCGCCACCATGAGAGCATTGAAAATGTCTGTGAGAGAGTATGACATTGGTGGGCAATGGTTCTTTAGGCCCTATTTTTCGGGATTCATAGGCCACATTGTAGACACACAAAATTTGACTAATTCAGAGCTTAAAACTGATGTTTTATAAGGTAATATGTGTGACTAATCTTAGAAAGATGCCAAGTCCTTTTAATGCTGATTTGGAGCTTTGCCAAATAAAATTGTATATTTTCTGAAGTTTTCTGCACAAAGCCATAATTTTTGAGTGAAAGCCACACGTAAATCGTGTAAACATGGAAATTGGCTGAATGACCAATGCCTAATGATCATGCATTGAAGGTAATGGTCAGATTCATGCTTCGGACAAGTTTTGTTTCATGCCGTGTCTTTCCGGTTGGCCGTCAGAGTCATTCTGACCAGTATCGGATCTTTTGTTCACTAGCCTAACTTCTAGATGCATTTATGAAGTTTTGGATTGTGTTATGGCTGATCCATTGCATGTACAGCTTCTTCGGCTTGTTAGCTTTCCAACACAATAAACGACATCGAATTCCAAGTTCGGGAGTGTCCACAATGGCTTCCGGAAGAAAGACGCGCAAAACCTATCCCATGCGCCCTGGTCCCTGGGCACATGTGCCCTAGACATAGGGCACATGGCCATGCATCCTGCCGCTAAGGCACGTGGCCATGTGCCTCCGTGGTTGTACCTTGTGCCCCCGATCGGGGGCACGAGGTAACAGTTTTCAACCAGGACTCTACCTCTGACAGGATCGGATCAAATTTTTCGGCTGGATCAGATCAACTTTGTAGAGTGGATAGGGGGCACATGCGCCCATGACTAGGGCACATGGTCCCCTATTTTTTAGGACAGATCGCGATGTTTTCTCCCATATATAGACTCCGATTCTGGTCATTCCAAAGGCTGGTTCATGACCCCCCGAGCATCTTAAGATGTCAAAGCTCCCTCCTAAATCAATTTTGTGATTTTTAGAGAAAGAATTTCGAGTTATTAGAGAGAGAAAAGTCAGTTTAGGAGAGATGAAGGCTAGTTTGCCGGTGATCTGCCAAGTCTCTATTCTTTGGCTTCTACAGCAGCGTGTGGACGTCTTATGCCTGATCTGTCAACATCAAAGTTCAAAGTTCTACCTCTCCGAGTCTTCTTATGTTTGCAATCAACATCACATGATTCTGTAGTCAGGGCTGGTCGTGACAAACGCAGAAGCAAAGTCGCGCCTGGAAGATCCTGGACTGCTGCTTGGCTTTTTCGACAACCCAGATTTGACCATATCTCTTTCTATTCTTATCAGAATCTTTCTATTCTTCTTCCTATCTCTTTTATTCATGATTCTCCATCCTCCTATAATTTTTTACATTTTTAGTCTGTTAATCCAAAAATAAAAATAGAGGGGTTAGAGATAACCCGAATCCAGTCAGTTTCTAGTCAGTTGTGTGTTTCATGTTATTTTCCTTACATATTCTCCACTTTATTTAGTTCTAATTGTCTTTTTCATTTGTTTGTTTGTCTAGTTGCATAGGAAATCAAACACTCATGCGTTGAGGACTCTTCTTCATCGGCCGGCCGAAGAAGGAGAAGCTTTGACCCTCACTCTTCACGCTAAGGTATACACGGTCATCTTTATTTCATAAATTGGAACCCACGGTTCCTGGTGACCACATGTCTTAATTTTCTACTTCTCATCCTTCTCCCACATGACCCGAACTATCTCTTTGGTGATCGAGTGACTCCAAGGAATGAAAGTTCGTGGATCAATGTGAGTGTGGGACCGAGGTGAGAGTTGCTTTCCATGTTTTCTTCATTTCTTTCTCATCCCCTCTTGAGGTGGCGATCTAGATTCACGAACCTCCCTTAAAAGGAGAGCCCCGTAGAATTTTTGGAGTCGACACTACTATTATCATTTAAAGCTTTCATCTTCTAACTAATAGAAATGTATGCCTTACACGCCAATCATATATGATATGATTAAACATTTTTAGGAACATCTCATTCAATTAAATAGGCAAAACTTCGTTACTAGCTTTTATTAGAAGCGTATATCGTAATAAAGTATTTTATCACATACAATGATGATTGAATCATGATGAGATCATGATAATGAAATAGATCATCTAGAGGTATGTGATCTAAATGTTCCTAGTCATAGGATCCTTGAGATGGGACATCAAGAATCAAAATAGACCAGTGTGTGTTGTCTTCTCATGTGATGAGAATGACCGATCTCATTGGTCATCAGTGTGGGGACACTGAGATACACATATAGGTGCTCATTAGTGGAATGAGTTCACTGAACTGACCAATTTTGGAAAACCTGATCGGTATCTTACTGAACTGTCTATCAGGTTATTTTTATATCTCAATAGCACTGTTGGATCTTTGAGACCAAAGATGTCTTACCGTATATATCTTGTACTTTGATTATTAACTTATAGTTGATGTATTGGATGCAAGAGAAACCGGGTGAAGATAATTGAGCGGACAACAAGGGATCGTTCACTCTCGGTAGGAGAGAGAGAATGTCCTATAGGATAGTACTCTAAATCCTTGGCCAAGGTACTTAGGTTAATTAGAAAAAGAGTTTTCCAATTGATTCAAACCTGAGTATAGGATCCCATAAAGTTGGAATATTTAGGGGTTGACAGTTAGTGCCAAACCCCTGACCGATTGGGACATTGTATGAATGAGGATTTAAATCCGTGTAGTAAATGATGATGGAAAGGCTCAATGGATATTATTTAACTCTCCAAAATCATTTGAGATCATAGGATGTGACTTCTACCCTTTATAATAAAAAAGCCATAAAAATTATTATTGGATAAGAATTTTGATTTAATTTAAAAATTTGTTCTTTTAAATTAATTAAGGCTTCAACCAAATTGACTATTGGGCCTAGTGGGTCACACACATTAGATATAGTCAATAAGATGAGGGCATGAATGTAATTTTATAGAAGTTTTGGGTTTTTGTGAAAAAATCCATCTTCTATATATAAATGGCTCATGAAGCCAAACCTTAAGAAGCCATAGTGCTGGAGCGTGTCCCTAGCAGCCTCTCTCCATCCTCTCTCCTCTAGAAGGTGATCTCCCATGGTCAAGCTTGGATCTGGAAGGTTTCTAGAGGCCCAAAGGAAGAGAGAACTCTTGTATTGAAGCAGATCGTGTGGATACCACTAGAGACCAGACATTTGAACGGTTTTCAACAAGGAATGTCCTCTCTTTATCCATGGTGAGGGATTTTGGAAATCCCAGGAGGTACTCTCGTTCTACTTTATATTCGGTTCTCGGTTTTACTCGTTCGGCATCAACCAAGGAAAGGATCAAGATTTTACGGAATTAGAATTTTTTCGCTATTATGTAATGATTCCTTACAGTGGTATCAGAGCCCGGCTGAAGCCTTGTGTAGACATGCCAAATTGGGCTGATTCGAAGCCTGAGACTCTTATTCCATTGGCAATATCCATTATTTGACAGATTATCTGATTTGGATTATCTCTTGGAGATGAGCTATGGACGTTGGAGGAGCCCCTTATGAGTTGGGAATGGACCGATGATTTCTGGAACAATGTTGTAACCTTCAAGCGAGAGCCACACGTGAATTGTGAAAACACGGAGCTTGCTCGATGACCGATCTTGAATAGTTCTTAATTGAAGGTCTCGGGAGTCCCGCATGTTTTCCGTAATATTTAGGGTTTCTGAGAAGTCATTTCGGTAGTCATCTGTCAATGACGGCTTTCGTTACAACTTTTTCGATCTGTGATGACACGGCTATCCTGGACCACGCGTTAGGCCTTTACAGTCATCACTGGGTCTTTTCGAGTCATCCGGGTCGATCCTAGCCATATATTCCATCAACAGGGGCCATACAACCATTTCGGTCGATTTTAGGGTTTTATGGTTTTTCCGTGTTTCGGTTCACGTTTACCGGGTTAATCTCAGATTTTTCTATGATTTCATATTTTCTGACCATACCGGACTTGTTCGGTCATCATTTTAAGTCATCCCGAGTTGACTCGAGATTCTTGGACCGGAACCATGTATTTTCGGCTCTTCACTACGGTTTTTGGCTTTTCGAGAAATGGTAAACTGGTAGAAAGCCCCGTGTGAACATATCGGGAGTCATGCCGGCTGGTTTATCGATTGAGGAGGTGCGGTTGAAGGCCCTCTTTCCAACGCAACAAACGAGAGCCGAATCGAACATCCCGTTTGCAAGTTACGGCTCGCGGAACACGCGCGTATGAGAGAGAGAGAGTGTACCGCATGCCCGCGCCCCTTGAAAGGGGAGGGCGCGCTATGCGCGCCCTCAAGATGGGGGCGCGCCCTGCGCGCCCTCATTTTGGGGACACGCCCTGCGCTGCCCCGCCTCCTTTGAAAAGCGGGGGCGCGGTCAGTTTCCGAAAATTGGAAATTGCCCGGATTAGCACCTTCTAAACCAGATTTTTGGAAGGTTACCATCGATAATTTTCGATTATTTGTACCGCACCCCCTGTTTGGGGGCGCGTTACATTTGTCAAGTCAGTTTTTTAGCAATTTTCAAAAGATTCCGGTAAATTTTAGCAATAAAACGCGTAACGCACCCTCGGTTTCTCTGAAACTAGGGGGAGCACAGACCACACCTCCATGTCAAGGGCGCGCCCTGCGCGCCCTCATGTCGAGGGCGCGCCCTGTGCGCCCTCGCCTCCTTTGAAAAGAGGGGGTGCAGTCGGTCTAGTTTCTATGTTTTGCACCGGTTTCTCTCCTCTATAAATTGAGGGCCATTCTCAACGACCCAAGGTTAATCCCTCATGCCTAGATCATCCTAGGGTCGTCCAAGCTCTCTCCCAAAGCCGTCTCGATGTCCAAAGCCGATCCGATGTCGAGAGATCGATCCCGAGGCGAAGGAGAAGCCCTATCTATGCATTCTGCATCAACCAACTTCATGGGCTTCCGTAGGAAATTCGGAGCTCCTGCTGCAAAAGTCTTCAACAGAGGAGTTGTTCCACTCTTCGTCTTCTTTCATTTGAAACTGGTGGCACTCGATTCTAACTTGACATCTGTTTGTGGCGATTGCTGCACTGAGGGCGCGCATCCAGGTTCTATTTTCCACATCCGTATACTTTAAGAATTTTTACATGTTTATACAGATAGATTCCAGAGAAGTCATCAACAAAGGATATCTTTCTGTCCAAGTTCTCTGTCCATATAAATGAATGGAACTCGATTGTGACATCAGGGTCGTCTGTAGCATTCTCTGTACCAAAGTCTCACCAAAAGGGTGCAAAGCTACCCGAACTAGCTTGTTTCACTCATCTCGGCTTCAACTCAAGCCATTTCATTCTATAAGTTCTCTCTCAACTCAGTTCAGTTAATTGTTAGAGAATATTTTACTTAGTTTGCATCATTTTTACATAACCAAAAACAAAAAAAAAGTGTTAGGGCTCGCCCCAATCCGATGAGTTCTATTCCAATTGCTTCTTTGTTTCATCTTCTCTCCTATAGTTTCTACACTTCCCATAGTTCTAATCGGTTTCTTTCACTTGGTTTATTGTTCTAGTTGCATAGGTTGATCAAGCTAGCATTGGTTGGACTCTTTTTCATCGGCCAGCCGAAGAAGAAGAAGGTTGAACCCGCACACACTTTCTCCCACGCTAGTACACACGGTCATCTAACTTAATCTCTTGTTCAATTCCATAAAGCAGAGCCCGCGGTTCCTGGCGACCACCTCTTTCATGTTCTAAGTTCATCTCCTCCTCACTCTCCTCCCACATGACCCGAACCATCTCCGGTGCTCGAGCGACACCGTGAGATGAAAGTTCGGGGATCAGTGTGAGTGTGGGACCGAGGTGAGGATTTTTTACCGCTTTCCGAGTGTTTTCCGATTCACTCCCATTCCCCATCCTATCTTTCACCTTCTCTTGAGGTGCCGATCCGGAACCTGTTTCTAGAGTCGACAACTTTTTGGCGACCGCGGTGGGACAACCATTGTCTTCAACCGTGCTAGCTTGATTGATTCGTGCAACTAGTTGTTTTCCGACTTGGTTCCCGCGTGAACCGGCTTGTCCTTTACCTTTTCCATGTTCATTTACCTTTAAACTTGCTGTTTACTCTTCCTTTAAAGATTGTCCCCCATGTGGACTTGATTTGCTTGTCTTTAATTTCAACCCGGTTCCTGCGTGAACCACTTTTCTTCTTATAAACCGGTTCCCGCATGAACCACCTTTCTTTTCCAACTTGGTTCCCGCGTGAACCAACTTATTTTTAGATCGGTCCCCACATGGACCACCTCTTTATAGCACCTTCAGATTGGCCCCACACGGCCCTCTTTCTATTTTGTCAACTCTTACACCGGTTCCCGCGTGAACCACCCTTTTCTTCACAAAAACCGATTCCCGCGTGAACCAACCCCTTTTCTAAACCGATTCCCGCGTGAACCAATACACTTTCAGATCAGTCCCTGCATGGACCAACCCTTTGCACCATCTTAGATTGGCCCCACGTGGCCATCCTTTCATTTTTCTAATCAAACAAACCGGTTCCCGCGTGAACCACTCATTTTCCTTCAAAAACCGGTTCCCGCGTGAACCACCTACCTTTCCAAAACTCGGCTCCCGCGTGAGCCACTGTATTTTCAAATCAGTCCCCGTGTGGACCATCCTTTTACCTTTACTTCAGATTTGTCCCCACTTGGACATTCCATCACAAGCCGGTTCCTGCGTGAACCACCTTTAGTTACTAATTGCTAGTTATTTGTTTTACTTTATCATTGCTTGTCTTACTTGCATTCACTTGTTTGATTTATTTAATAGCTTTCATTCATGTTTGCATATTGATCGCTTCTTCTCCTCCTACCCTCCATTTTTCATTTTTGCATTAGCTTTTGCATCGGGTACCGGACTTTCTCCAATCCATAGGGCATTCGAGGCGGGGGCTCTCTCTCCCAACACACCCTCACCCTCCAAACACATTGGTGGATTCTAACCTCTCTTCTGGGATATTCCTTCTTAGTTGATTTGGTTGTTTCCATCAAGGCCTCCATAAGTCCCCATCCATGGAGTATTCCTCTCCGCACGATTGGGCCGGTTGTACCACTTTCCCAAAACCCGAAGAACCCAAGTACCTACTCGTGGTGATTGAGTGATAACCTTAGGTCTTGAAGATTGAAGCAATAGGAACCATACCCATTTGAGTGAACAATTGCTAATGATCTATCTAATCTAAGGTATCAACCCAAATAATGTCGAGTAGTCTTTTTAAAAACCTATTTGCATAACTTGTTTGCTCACAACAATTGAAAACAACCAAAAAAATTTTCTTCTTTTAAAACACCTAAATCAAAAAAAATCCCTTTAATTTTTGTGTTCAACTTGCTTGCCAAACAACAAAATTGAAACCAAATCAAATCAAACAAAAACAAAGCATAACCAAACAAAACCCTCTTTGCATTTACACCTTTTATTTGCTTTCTTTCAACCATTTTGTAAGAAAATTTGACAGGATGCCCATGACACTAAGGTCTAGAAGACACGTCGGGATGTCGGACTACTACGGGCAAGAAGAGGAGTACGAGATGGGCCACTACGAGCTGCAACAACCCATGGTCCAACCTAAGGGCCATGTCAACGCCGTCAGGGAGTCGAAAATTCAAAATCCTACTCATCAACCTGCTTCACTTAGTGTGGAGTAACTCCTCCAAGGTCTATCTTTCCATCTTGACCCTAAATCCTTTTCGCTTGTGCAATCTTTGACAAAGAGCAAGATGCCCGCCAATCAAGATCCGATCGAGGGAAATCAATCCCCCTCACCACCTCAATCGGCAGTCAGGCCCCTAATCATTTCTTCTCCTGGGCAACCTTGCCGTGTCTCCACTCACCCCGTTGTGGAGCATTCACATAATGCTATTCCAGCTCCTGTTTCCAACCCACCTCTTCCAACCTATTCACCTAAACACTTTGCTCCCATGGCTCAGGAATCCAGTCTCACCTAGGCATTCATAGAAAAACTTAACCAGATAGATGAGCGTTTTGAAGAGCTGAGGCATCGCCTCGATTCTAAAGCCACCCCAGAAATTTCTGTCCCATCTTTCCTGGTCCTACATCTCCCTCTTTCTGAAATACTTTCAACTCTATAATGGGACCGGGAATTCCTTTAACCACCTAAAGAGCTTTCTATATGACTCCACGTTCTGGAAGAATGACCGCAAAGCACTTGCCTTCCTATTTCGTCGGTCATTGGAAGGATCCACCCTTGACTGGTTCTATTCTCTTGATTCTATTGATGCAGCAGATTTTGATATTGTCAAGGCAAAGTTTCTGCAGAGGTACAAGGATCGAGTGGGGCCGGCCTACTCAATAACTGATTTAATTGCCGAGAAGATGAGGCCGGATGAGGATTTTGCCAAATTTGCTGATCGGTGGAGGGGAATTGCTGAGAGGCTAGTGGATACCATCTCAGAAGGAGAGCAGGTGAGGATGCTCATCGGGAACACCACGCCTAATCTTCGCAACCTCCTAATCATGCACCGCCCTACTACCATGAGTGAGTTGTGTAATAGCGCCCGATACCTCCAAGCCCATTTTAAGGACGCATCCATGATCAACCCATTCGACCTCAAACCTCGTAACACTAGAAATCCTACACCTGTAGGGCTCACTACCGAAGGGGTAGTCAATAATGAGAGCGCCAATGCCATGGATAGTCAGGGTCGGTATCGCCAAAGCCAATATCATAACCCACCACCCAACCAACAATACCGCCCAGCTCCTCAACCAACTCCTCAGCCCCAGTAGCAACTTGCATACAACCGAGCACCACCACAGCAACCTACCAACAATTGAGTGCCCTAGAAACAAAATGCCTACAACCGAGCACCTCAACAACAACCCATCTACAACCGACAACAATCGCAACAACAGCAAGCCTACAACCAAGTGCCACCACCAGCCAACTGACTTAGGAGGGGGGACCCAAGAGAGAGTATTATCCTCAACTACCATTCCCCCTCACCGATATTTTCAATGCATTGATGGCTGAACAGCAGCTAGAGTTTCCAAAGGAGAGAGAAGGATGGCCGGCGAATGTTGACATGACAAAGTACTGTGCTTACCGTCAGTATCCTGGGCACACAGTGGATGTCTGGTTCCAATTTAAAGATTACATTCATGACCTCAATGATCAGGGGAACATTGACTGGGCACAAATGGGGGAATCCATTCAAGCTATGAAGGCACGGTAGAATCAACCACGGCGACATCAAGCACAACAGCAGCCCAGCCTGGGCATAGTCCAAGATTCGCTACTAGTACATGCACCCATTCAAGCACCGGCACCAGCAGCACCAAACCAACGACTCGGCCTCGTCCACTCCGCCATCTAGGAGTCAACCCACCATTCCCAGGGTTGGCAGGTTGAGGATCAAATTGCCTCCATGCTTGCCAGACCAACCCCACCCATAAATCGCACCATACTCTCCATACCAAGAGCTGCCCCCAACCCACAAACTACCCAAACACCACTACCCTCACCAACCATTAATCCTCCACGGCACCTAATCATTAGACCGCCACCAGCACCCCAACCATCACCTAACCTACCAACCACCATTAATCTTCCCCGATGTCTAATCATTAGACTGTCAACAACACCCCAAACATCACCTAACCTACTGGCCTCCACCACCCCTCGGCCTCTCATTATCTGACCGTCACCTAACTTACCAGTCGCTACCACTCCGCGACCCCTCATCATCCGACAGTCACCACCAACACCCCAACCATCACTCAACACACCGACCTCCACCACTCCACAATCCCTCATTATCCGATCCTCACCACCCCTACCTACCACAGGCCCCTCAACATACCAACCAACCCTACCAGGCCCCTTGAGTGACCTCAACTTCGAAATGCGCTCAAAATCATTCATTCTGACGGTAATAGAGTACTTCACAAAGTGGGCTGAAGCGGAAGCGTTCATGGAGATTAAAATGTCAAAAGTTTGCTCCTTCATCAAACGCAACATGATGGCAGGTTCGGGATCCCCAGCGACATTGTCACCGATAATGAGCCACAATTTTTCTCTCAAGATCTGTGTGATCTTTGCAACAGGTATTGCATTTCATTGCATCATTCATCACCATACTATCCTCAAGGCAATGGTAAAGTAGAAGCCACCAACAAAACTTTAATCAAGATCATCAAGAAATCTTGTAAGTCTAGCAAGTTTGCCGACTGGCCTGATAAGCTGGTAGATGCTCTATGGGCTTATCGTACTTCTGTAAGGACTCCCCTACGAAGTATTACTTCCATCTCTTCAAGTTCAGCTCGACATGGATAATCCTGTTGATGAGAGACGAGAATCTCTACTTGCACAGCTTGAACTCTTGGATGAAAGAAGGCTACCCACTGCCAAGCGTGCCCGGACATATCAGAACAGACTTAAAAGGTTTTATCAAAATAGGGTGGCTGAGAGAAAATTCAAGATCAGTGAAATGGTCATTAAAAGAATTTTCGTTAAGCCGGGGGGTCCCTGCTCCAAATTGCAACCTAACTGAGAAGGGCCTTTTGTAATCACTGAAAAGTATCTAGGCAATGCATATGACTTAACTAATGCAGATGGAGAAAAATTAAATAATCCTTGGAATGGAGTTTACCTGAAAAAGTACTTTTCATAAAAAAATGGAGAAGCCACTAGTATAATCTCAAGTCATCGATTCTAGGTTGTTCGTGAGAAGTTAAGGGTAGGTAACATCTGTCGACTCTGAAAATTCGACGGGGTCCTCTCCTTTTCAGGGAATTCCATGAACCCAGATCGTCACCTCAAGAGGGGATGAGAAAAGAAAGGAATAAAACTCGGAAAGCAACTCTCACCTCGGTCCCACACTCACATTGATCCCCGAACTTTCATCCCTTGGCGTCGCTCGATCACCAAAGAGACGGTTTGGGTCATGTGGGAAGAGGGTGAGAAGAAATAAATTAAGACATGTGGTCGCCAGGAACCGTGGGTTCCGATTTATAGAATTAAAATGACCGTGCGTACCTTAGCGTGAAGAATGTGAGTTAAAGCTTCTCCTTCTTCGGCCGGCCGATGAAGAAGAGTCCTCAACGCGGTGGGTGCTTTATATTCTGTGCAACTAGACAAACAAACAAGTTAAAGAGACTATTAGAACTAAACAAGGTGGAGTATATGTAAAGAGAATAACATAAAACACACAATTGACTAGAAACTGACCGGATTCGGGTTATCTCTAACCCCTTTTTATTATTTTCGGATAAACAGACTAAAAGTAATTCAAAAAAATGTAAAAAAATGATAGGATCATGTATAATCACGAAAAAAAGAGTTAGGAAAAAAACAGCAAGATTCTGAGTTGAATAGAGGAAGATATAGCCAAATCTGTGTTGTCGAAAAAGCCGAGCAGCAGTCTAGGATCTGCCAGGCGCGACTTTGCTTCTGCGCTCGTCACGACTAGCCCCGACCTTGGAATCAAGTTCCGTCGATTTCAAACTAAAGAAGACTTGGGGCGGAAGAACTTTGATGAAGAGATCATAGGCAGAAGACGTCAACACACTGCTGTAGAGGCCGAGGAAGAGAGACTTGGCAGATCACCTGTAGAACAGCCTTCCTCTCTCTTGAACCGACTTTTCTCTCTCTAAAAACTTGAAATTCTATCTCTAAAAATCACAAAATCAATTCAAGAGGGAGTTTGGACCTCTTGAGATGCCTGGGGGGTCGTGCTCATGCCTTTGGAATGACCTGAATCAGAGTTTATTTATAGGAGAACAGACGGCATTATCCGGGCTAAAAAATAGGGGCCTTACGCCCCACCCCTGGGCGCATGCGCCCTGGTGCAGGGCGCATGCGCCCCACTGAGGGGCGCATGTGCCCCCTAGTGAGGGCGCATGGGCACAAATCCCGAGAAAAAAGGTCTTATCTGATCGGTGGTTCAGTGGTAGAGTCCCGGTGAAAAACTGGGTCCCTCGTGCCTCCAGGGTAGGGCGCATGTGTCCTAAAGTGAGGGCACGCGTTCACGTGCCTCACTGGTAGGGCGCATGGGCACGTGCCTTGGGTCCCGGGCGCATGTGACCAGGAACCCGGGCGCATGGGACTGGTTTCGCGCGTCCTTCTTCCGGAAGCCATTGCGAACACTCCCGAACTCGGAATTCGACGCCGTTTGTTGCATTGGAAAGATAACAAAACGAAGAAGCTTTCTATAGCATAGGATAAGCCATCACACCCTCCAAAACTTCATAATTTTATCCGGAAGTTAGGGCAGTGAACAGAAGATTCGATACATGTCAAAATGACTCCGACGGCAAACCGGAAAGGCACGGTATGCAACAAAACTTGTTCGGGGTGTGAATATGACCATAACCTTCAATGCATGATCATTAGGCATTGGTCATTCAGCCAACTTCCGTGTTTACACGATTTACGTGTGGCTTTCGCTCGGAAATTACGGCCTTTTGCGGAAAACATAAGAGAACGTCTGATTTCGTTCGGCGAAGCTCCAAATCAACTTTTAAAGACCCGGCATCATTATAAGGTCAATCACACATGTTACCCTATAAAACATGAGTTTTATGCTCTGAATTAGGCGAATTTGGCGTGTCTACAGCTTGCCTCGCCTTGATGTCGGCTTTGTAAGAGAGTGGCATGTAATGAAGCGGAGTGATTCGTAGTGAACTGTAATGGAATGCAAGTGAGTGTAGATGAATGTAGTGGAATGGAATGGGGATGGACTGAAAAGGTGGCATCAAGGTGTAGATATAGACACGCTTATCTACCTGATCCAGCAAAATGAATCTCTTTGAGTATTCTAGATCGCTTTCATGTTCTATCAAAACCTCATATAATTGTCTGGTAAAAGACATGCCCTTGGCACGAGAGATGAAAAAGTAAATGATAAAGGATAAAAGGATGTAGCCAACCCTTAGCGTGGTGAGGAGTCCTCGAATTCGTAGGTTCATCTTCAGCCAGCAACCCGAACTTTGTGGTGTTCTTGTATTGTGATGGGCTAAAGTTTTTAAAAGAGAAATTGATCTTAAAATGAAAAGAATACCAATCCATCATATTTGGAATCTCAAGTTCATTCAAGTTTCACCAAAATACTCAGTTTAATTCTGAGTGGAATAATCTCAAATTCTAAAATGGTTCGTTTTAAGCAAAACAAAATTGCTCGGGTATCGTGAAAACCATGAATCATGCTCTACAGAAAACTCGATATTCGGAAAACGACAAGACATATTTAAACTATAATGGGATTGAAAGATAATGGTGGTACTAACATAGAATGATGGGAAAGAAGAAACAATGGCATGACAATTGCCATGACACGGTGGGATAAAATGAAAGACAAGGTGGGATAAAAGAAAGGAAAGAATAAAACATGATGGGATAAAATAAAGGGATAAAACATGAAGGGATAAAATTAGTAATGATAAGAATAAAAAAGAGATGGATATGCAAACATAGAAAATTATGTAGAAAATAGTTGAAGATATAGATTGTCTATTGGAGGTCAAGACACCTGATTAGGAACCATCGTCCCTCCAATGTTCAATTTTGGCTTATCCGTGAGTGTGAAGAAATGACCAAGCCGTCGTAGATTTTGTTGAAGGGGACCTCGGGCCCAGTCATCTTCACCCTCACGGTCTTCAACATTAATGCATATAATATAAATGAACCTAACATAACTAGGTGACAGATAGTAGGAGTGATGTGAAGTGCAAAAATGAAGTGATGGTTATGATGTGAGAATGATGAGAATGTGGATTTGAGTGAAATCTTCAGGCGTAGTGCATCGACCAGCATCTCTGGTCCATCCTTGTCTTGTCTTCTGACGAAATACAACACCATGAGAATGTTCAGCTGGGTGGTGCTTCCTCTCTTTTCGCCGCAAGGTTGGCATGACGTTCCTTGGGGAACACTGATCTCGCCAATTCACCTGTTAGAACTAAAAAGGTTGCCTGTACACTTCCGGTTAGTACCCAACAGACAGGATTGTCATATGAAGCAATTGTTCTTGAAATGATCAACTGAAAATTTTACTATTAGAACCATCATTTAGATGTCAAAACAAAGTTTCTGATGATGGTTCCTTTAGAAAAAATGTCATTTTTAACATTATAGACAATTTATGAATTTTTGAGATTTTTCTGAATTTTTTGAATTTTTTGTCCATGTGCCCCCGATCGGGGGCACCTAGCCATTCGCCCTGGGGTGGGGCACCTGGCCATGTGAAATCGCCCTTCTCTTTTTGCTTCTTCAGCACCTAAAAATACTTAATGAAAATGATTAAATTTTTATCATTACTCATCCCTTTACCTGTATATCGTATGCCTTGATTTTGAGTCAAAGGGAGGAGCCTTCTTAACAAGGTGGAATAAAACAAATGACTTAAATGAAATAGGGGTAAGGGTTAAGAACTTACCTGTCATGGTGTGAATCCTCTCCTCTCCTGTATTGAAATGCCTGAAACACTTGATAGAAAGGGGTTAGATCTTCACCGTGACTCATCCCTTTGCCTATTATGGTCAACTTTGACTTAGGTCAAATGGAAGAGCCTTCCTCAACAAGGTAATTAAAGTAAAAATGGATATGCAATGCAAGAATGGAAATATGCATGACAATCAAATAAGCATGGATGCAACTAAGGCAATGATCATGACTGAGCAAATTTTTTTTTTGGATTTTCTTGAAAACAATCATTTTTTTGAATTTTTTGAAATATTCAAATTTTTTTGGATTTTTGAAATATGCAATTTTTTTGGGTTTTTGAAATATGCATGTTTTTTTTGTGGATTTTTGAAATATGCATGTTTTTTTTCTGATTTTGAAATATATTTTTTGAATTTTTGAAATATGCATTTTTTTGGGTTTTTGAAATATGCATTTTTTTGGGTTTTTGAAATATGCAACGAGAAAATGCTGGTATTTGAGACAGTTCATCGGTCTTTAGAGTTTGTCAAGACTCAAGTGGTAGATGCCACGTGCAAAAATAAAGTTCCCTACCTAGAATCCTTCTAACCTTTTTCCATTGATCGGCTTGGATTCCACCTGGATTTGGTCGGTTTACCCTACCCATGGGGTTTAAGGAGGAAGAGTATAGAGGAAGTTCTTGATAGGGTTTGAAGATGTTGAGAGGGATTTCTCTACTCTCACTCAAATTACCCATTGGGGTTCGGCCTCTTTGGGTTTTTCTTTCTTTTTTTTCTTTTTTTTGCTCTTTTCTATGTGGCACATATTTGGACAGGTTTTTTTTTGACCCGTGGGGACATTGCCCATCTTTTAATGCCATTTGCCTTGACTATCATTCTGGGTACTCATTCAGATAGGTTGATCATTTTTTTTCTAACCTGAGGGGTTCATTGCCCATCTTTTGGCACCCTTTTGTACCCTCTGAGACGGCCTCCTACTAGGGTGGGAGTGTTTTCGATACTACCCCTCTCTAATCTTCTCTCCCTATCTCGGACCGAGTAGAAGAGAAAAGGGTAAGGGTACTCTTTCCATTTCTAGATTTCTGCCTTGCCTTTCGCAAGTGTCAGGTTGTCTGGATTCTAGGATCGGGAAGTGTTGTGTGTGTAGGATGGTACCTACCCTTGACTTCTTACGAACAACCTAGGCTCGATGACTTGAGGATATACCAGTGGTTTCTCCATTTTTATGGAAAGTACTTTTTGAGGTAAACTCCATTCCAAGGATGATTCAATTTTTCTCCATCTGCATTAGTCAATTCATATGCATTACCTGGATACTTTTCAGTGATTACAAAAGGCCCTTCCCAGTTAGGTTGCAACTTGGAGCGGGGACCCCCTGGCTTAACGAATATGCATTTGACTACCATCTCACCGATCTCGAATTTTCTCTCGACCACCCTCTTTTGATAAAACCTTTTGAGTCTATTCTGATAAGTTCGGGCATGCTCGGCGGCGACTAGCCTTCTTTCATCCAAGAGTTAAAGCTGTGTAAGGAGAGATTCTCTTCTCTCATCAACAGGAATATCCCTGTCGAGCTGAACTCGGAGAGATGGAAGTAATACTTCTTAAGGGACCATTGCTTCCATCCCATATGCCAAAGCATATGGGGTTTGTCCAGTGGGAGTCCTTACAGAAGTACGATAAGCCCATAGAGCATCTACAAGCTTATCAGGCCAGTCGGTAAATTTGCTAGACTTACAAGATTTCTTGATGATTTTGATTAAGGTATTATTAGTGGCTTCTGCTTGACCATTGCCTTGATGATAGTATGGTGATGAATGATGCAATGAAATGCGATACCTGTTGCAAAGATCACGCAGATCTTGAGAAAGAAATTGTGGCCCATTATCGGTGATGATGTCGCTGGGGATCCCGAACCTTGCAATGATGTTGCGCTTTATGAAGGAGCAGACTGTTGACGCTTTAATCTCCACGAATGCTTCCGCTTCAGCCCACTTTGTGAAGTACTCCGTTGCCGTCAGAATGAATGATTTTGAGCGCATTTCGGAGTTGAGGTCACTCAAGGGGCCAATGATATCAAAAGCCCACATGGCGAAAGGCCATGGGGCATGAATTGGATGAAGGGAAGATGCGGGAGAGTGAATCTTGTCGGCATGGAGTTGACATGAATGACAATGCCGGACAAAGATGGAGCAGTCTTCTTCTATAGTTGGCCAATAATACCCTTGTCGGATGATTTTCTTAGCAAGGGCTTGGGCATTCACATGACCACCACAAACTCCAGAATGTGCTTCCTTCAACACCAACTCAGCTTCCTCTTCATCAAGACATCTGAGTAAGATTCCACTCAGGCTTCTCTTATAGAGCACTCCTCCTAGGATTGTATACCTCTGGGATACTCTTCTGATTGCCTTCTTTTCCTTGGTGGTTGATCCAGGTGGGTATGACTGATCTTGGCAATACCTCACAATCTCGTCATACCAAGGTCTCTCACCTTCTTCTAATTCTTCCAACTCAATCAAGGAGATTTCTTCTTTATGTTCCAAGTATTCTTTTCTGTTGAACCTCTCCTTAACCTTTAGAAAATGTCCATCCTCAATTGCTGGAATTGTCCTCTTACAGATGTGGACAGTTCGCACTTGCCTGCCTAGTGGGACAGATAGAGATGAAGCTAGTGAAGCTAAGGCATCGGCGAGGATATTCTGAGAACGGGGAACATGGACAAAGGTGAGTTTGAAGAATAGCTTGATGTAGTAGGTGGTGAGCTCCTGGTAGGGTTTGAGGTTTGGATGTGAAGTTCGATATTTGGATTGGACTTGGCGTAGGATCAATTGACTATCACCTATCACCCTCAGTTCGGTGGCACCATGGAAATGAGCGGCCTCCAGCCCGGCCAGCAAGGCTGCATACTCAGCTATGTTGTTGGTTGCTGGAAAGTTAAGCTGAAAAGCCTGTGGAATGGTGACACCTTCAGGTGATAAAAGGACAATACCTATCCCTCTACCATGAGAGTTCAGAGCCCCGTCAAAATATAATGTCCAAAGATTGGAAGATCGGACTGACATTAGTTCGTCATCCGGGAACTCCGACCGGACTGGGTCAAAGACGGGTATGGGATGATGGGCAAGGTGTTCAGCGATAGCATAGCCCTTGATTGCCCTATGTGGGACATAAGTGATATCAAATTGGGATAAGAAACTCTGCCATCGCCCTAACCGATCAGTCAAGACTGTCTTCTCTAACAGAAACTTAATGGGATTGATACGAGCAATGAGCTTGACTTGGTGAGCAAGAAAATAGTGTTTGAGTTTCTAAACCACCCAAACAAGAGCAACACAGGTCTTTTCTACCACATTGTACTTCAGCTCACAAGCATCAAACATCTTAGACAAGTAATAAGTATCTCATTCTTTCCCTTCTTCATCAACTTGTGCAAGGACTGCCCCAAGAAAGTTCTCAAGAACCGAAATGTAGAGGACCAAGGGCTTGTCGGGAATTGGTGGTCTAAGTACAGGGGGACTTGCCAGGTATGTTTTCAACTCATCAAATGCCTCCTGGCACTTCGAATCCCATTTAAACTCGGCCCCCGCCTTGGTTAACTCATAGAAAGGTTTACACCTTTGGGAATGTTGTGAGATAAACCGGAGGACAAATTGTAGCCTCCCAATCAATCCTCGAAGCTCTTTCATATTCTTCGGAGGAGGCATACCAATAATTGCTTTGGCCTTGTTTGGGTCGATCTCTATGCCCCTCTTGCTTACTATGAACCCAAGTAGCTTTCTTGATGAAACTCCAAATGTACACTTCTTAGGGTTCATTTTCAACTTGTATTCTCTAGCTCGTTGCAAAACTTTCCTTAGCACTTCAGAATGATCTTCCCGACTCTTGGACTTGATAACCAAATCATCCACATACACCTCTACAAGGGTGTGCATCATGTCGTGAAAGATAGCCATCATAGCCTTCTGATATGTAGCACCGGCATTCTTTAACCCAAAGGGCATGACAACATAGCAATATGTTCCCCAAGGTGTAGTGAATGAGGTCTTCTCTTGGTCCTCCTCAGCTAACCTGATCTGATTGTATCCAGAATAGCCATCCATGAATGAAAGCATTTCAAATCCAGCTGTGTTATCAACCAAAACATCGATATGTGGTAAAGGAAAATCATCCTTAGGACACGCTCGGTTCAAGTCCCTGAAGTCTATACAAATCCGAATTCGTCCATCCTTCTTCATAATAGGGACTATGTTAGCCACCCATTGTGGATACAAGACAACTTTAATAAATTTTGCTTGATGTAGTTTGTCGACCTCTTCTTTCATTTTGAGTGCAATATCAGGGTGGAATCTCCTGAGCTTTTGTTTAACCGGGGTAGTTCCAGGTTTCAAGGTTAATCTATGTTCAACCAGTGAATTATCTAATCTCGGCATATCTTCATATGTCCATGCGAACGTGTCCTTATATTCTTCCAAAACTTTGATCAAACGTTGTTCTTCTGAGGGAGTGAGGTTTGCACTAATGAGGATAGTCTTAGGATCTTCCAGGGTTCCTAAATTCAGTTCCTTGGTCGGTTCATTCCCTGTGGCTGATGGTTCTTCAAATCTTCTAAGTCCAGATGCGTATGCATCAGCCAAGTCCTCGATTTCATCCTCGGATTCGGGATCCTTCTCTGATACCACCTCATATACTCCCAAAGTATGATCTATGTTATTCTCATCCTCATATCGGATTTCATCTAGCTGGATGGTATTATCTAAAAAGTTTGGCAGCCTTGCACACTCTACGCATTTCTGTGCCAATTGTTGCAGATACCTATTTGGAACTCGCTTATCTCTGACTTTCCAATTTCCTAACCTAACTTGACCTGCTGAAGATAAAGCTGGAAAGGTGGTATTTACAGTGGAGGGAGGATCGATCAAATCGATCAATGATTCAGAAAAGGGGTATCCCTGATTGGGAGCACCCTCTGGGATGAGTAGAGATGTCTCCTCGATGGAAATGTGAGTTTCAGAGAAGATGTTTTTTTTTTTGGGATTCTTAAGTAAAAAGATAGAATGAGCCTGAGTGACTCGAGGCTTGCTAGAAGATGACTGAATTAATAGAGAGAAAAACTTAAGAATAAAGGGGAAAAAGGAGCTCGTGGGCCCAATGGTAACAGAAAGTGGACACATGGGTCCAAAACTGATGAAAAAAGTAAACGGGTACGTGGACCCGATCATAGAAATAAATGGGCATGTGAGCCCATGTTGGGAAAAGCCCTCAGTTCTGAAGTTGATGAGGGAAGTAAATGGGCAAGCTGGCCCAGTAAGAGTGGAAGGTTGAAGAGGGCACATGGGCCCAAAGTGGGTAAGTGGGCCTTGAAGCCCATCCAAAAGATCTAGAAACAATGGTACGAGGTTCAACCATGGGATTGTTGTATTTGGGCCTCGTGGAATGGTTTTGACTTGGGTGGTATGCTCAACCAGATGATCCAATATTGGTCTGCCCTTGGGTGGTTCTTGATACTCTTTCCCACTTGAGAACAAACGAGTCAAGGATAAGCATAAGTCTTCCAAGTCTTCTTCTTCTTCATCTGGAGCTTTCCTTCTCTTGACAGTCATCATGGAACTCTTGTTGTCTTCAGCCATCATCATGGTCTCCCCTTTGATAAAGAATGTATGGAGCCCCATGGCATATCCTGGCTGGAAGATCCTCCTTGGGATGGAACCCTCTTCATATCCCAACCCCTGCCTGCGTGGCCTTTTCACAGTTTCAATTGTCTGAGTGATCCCTTGAAGATCCTTGCCTAAACCTCTTCCAGGCGGATAGCCCAATTTCACCATCATCCGCCATCCCAGTGTGTCTGGTAGAGAGGCGGTCATGCATCTGACTTATGGTAAATCCCCTACTAAGATATGGGGTTGTATTGACAAACCAAGGGGTGTAAAAGTAGGATCATTCATCTCGTCCCTTATAGGCATGCTAGTCACTTTGACCACTTGTCCTTTAAAAGGAAACTTTATGCACTGGTGGTTTGTTGAAGCCACAGCTCCTATTGCCTCCAAGTATGGCCTCCCAAGTATAGCCCGAAAAGTTGGATCTAATTCTAGAACATGAAATTCCGTTGTGACCGTACATGGTACAAGTTTAACTTCTAGTGTGACCACCCCACGTGCAGACTTCTTGGAGTTATCATAGGCCGTCACCATGGCACAGGATGGCTTGATCTCTTGCTCAGAAATGTCACACAACTGCAAAGTTTCTGGCGGCATAACGTTGATAGAAGCTCCAGTGTCAACCAAACATGATTTTACTTTGACATTGCAGATGATAACAACCACATGCAAAGTGTATCTCCTAAATTCTGGATCTGCTAATTCTTCCTGAGAGAAAGTGAGTGTTGGGTGCTCACTTCTAGGGGCTAACACTGTAGTGATCTTCTCTGGTGGGAGATCTTCATTCACCATGACCCTTTGCAAGTACTGTTGTAGAATCTCCTGGTGCACCTTTGATCTTTTGATCAACTCAAGTATGGAAATATGGGCCAGTGTTTTATCTAAATGCTTTAACATATCATACGCCATGCCTGCCAATGGTTCTTCAACTTGTTCCTCCTCCACTGGATCTTGCGGTTGAGTACTAGCTTGGGGAAAGAGCCGCTGGAACATCCTCCCACTTCGAAGCACCGGGGCTATTTGGCGGTCGGGTAGAGGTGACGGGTTAACTGGGGTGGGAACAGGTGGTGTAGGTGCAGGTATGGTAGGCAATGGGATTGGTGGTTCTAGGATGATTGGGTTAGTTGTTAGAGGGGTAGGATTTGGAGGTGGTAGTGATGGTGATACCGGTGGCCTAATAAGAAGAAGCCGGGGTGCAGAAGTGGTTGATGAGTTTAATGAAGGTGTAGGTTGTGGGATTGGTTGTGGTGTTATGATAGGTTGGGGTTTTGGAGTGGTAGAGCTCGTAGGCTGGGGGTTCATGTTTGGTGGTGATTGTGGTGGTCGGATGAGCAAGGGTTGGTGTGTAGCAATGGTTGAAGGAGGTGTAGTTAGAGAGGGGGCTGGCCTAAAGATGGGTCGGCAAGAAGAAGTGGCGGCCAATGGTTGGGTTATTGAACTTGGTGGTGGTTGTGGAGTAGAAGGTGCACGAATTATTTGTCTAAGAGGGTTCCTAGCAGGAGGCCTAGCCGGGTTGATGGGCATTGTTGCATTTTGGTTTTCTAGTTGCCAACCTTGAGCACGACTGGCGTCTCCCTAGACAATGGAGTGTACTAGACCAATTCCTGGGTTTGGATGTGCTGGTGCCGGTGCTGGAGAGGGAGCATGTAATGGGAGCAGATTCTGAACAATCCCGAAGCCAAGTTGTTGTTGAGGTTGAGCCGGTGGACGTTGCTGCTGCTGCTGCCTAGCCTTCATTACCTGTATGCATTCCCCCATTTGGACCCAATCAATGCTGCCTTGGTCATTCAGATCGTGGATGTAATCCTTGAATTGAAAGCACACCTCTACAGTGTGACCAGGACACCGGTGGTAAGCACAGTATCGGGATATATCTGCATTTGCTGGCTAAATCTCTCTTTCCTTGGGCAATTCCAATTGTTTCTCCGCCATGAGTACATTGAAGATGTCGGTCAAGGAGTAAGGGAGTTGCTGGTAGTTCTCTCTCCTAGGACCTCCCCTTCGTGGTGCTTGATTGGGTGGTGGCGGTGCCCTATTGTAGGTAGATTGACGAGGTTGCTGGGGTTGTGCTACTGGTTGCGGGGGTTGTTGTGGTTGTCGTGGTTGTTGTGGCCTAACCTGTTGTTGAGGGGGGTAATAGGAAAGGTTTTGTGGTGGGTTTCTGTACTGGTTTTGATGGTTCCCTCCCTGGTTCCCCACAGTGTTTATTGCTTCGTTGTTGACCACTCCCTCGGTTGTAGGACCAACTGGTGCAGAGGGGGTTTTCCTGAGGTTTCTAGGTTTAGGATCAAAAGGGTTTATCATGGTGGCATCCTTGAAGTGGGCTTGCAAGTATTGGGCACTGTCATAGAGTTCATTCATGGTGGTAGGACGGTGCATGATCAATACATTCCTCAAGGCAGGTGTAGTGTTGCCAATAAGCATTTTCACTTGTTCCCCTTTAGAAATCACATCTGTCAGTTTCTCTGCCATTCCCCTCCAGCGATCAGCAAACTTTATGAAGTCCTCTTCGGGCTTCATCTTCTCAGCGATCAAATCCGTAATGGAGCATGCTGGTGCCACCCGGTCTCTGTATCTTTGCAAGAATTTGGTCTTCACAATATCGAAGTCTCCTGCCTCAAAGGAGTCGAGTGAGTAGAACCATTCCAATGCAGACCCTTCTATTGATCGACGGAACAAGAAGGCAAGAACCCTACGATCATTTTTCCAGAATGAGGATTCATAGAGAAAATATTTTAAGTGGAGAAAAGGGTTGCCAGTACCATTGTAGCAGCGATAAACTGGTAGCTCAGAAGGTGGCAGGTGTTGGACTGGCAGAGAAGGAATGGAAATCTCAGGAACTGACTTGGAGTCTAGGCGACATCTCAGCTCTTCATAATGTTCGTTCATCTGGGTGAGCTGATCCATGATTGCCTGGGTGAGAGCAGGTTCTTGGTTTACTGGTTGGGGTATGTGGTTAGAGGCATGGTTTTGGAATTGAGGAGCATGACTTGGCAAATTTACTGAAGATTGTCCCATGACTTGATGGGTCAGGGGAGCAATATGGTTGAAATAATATGGCTGAACAAATGATGGTTGAACCACAGATGGTTGTGCTAGTGATGGTTGAATCACAGATTGTTGAATAACAGGAGGTTGAACAAAGGGTGACTGAATGAGTGGTGGTTGAACTAGAGGACGAGGAGATAAGGCAACTTGATTGGTTTCAGCCTGATCTGAAGCAATTTTGCCCTTCACCATGGATTGTATACGGGCATAGGTTTCTGGGTCGGTATAGAGAGACAATTCCTTAAAGAGTTTTCAACATCACGAGGAGCAGATGGTTGAGGGACCTCTTGCGCTTCTGACTCAAACAATGGATTAACACGACCATCTGACGGATTTGGTTGATGACCCATCTCGTGCTCTCGATGTTCAGCTTCTTCCACCATTCCAATGTGCCTTCCAGACCTTAGTTGCATTGAACTTCAAGGAGAAAGTAAAACAAACAAGTTGACAAAGTAAACAAAGAACTTTTTTTGATTTTTTAATATTTTGCAAAAAGTTAGAGGTTTGAATTTTTGTTTGACAAGCAAGTTATGCAAAGACTTGAAAGAAAAATTACGCAATGATTTTGATTAAACCATAGGTTTATGAATTTTGTTAAGAATTGTTCTCTCAACAAATGGGTTAGGATCCTAACTCCAATCTCCAATGACCTAGGTTTCACACAATCTCACCACGTGTAGGTAACGTAGGATGCTTCGGGTTTTGGGGAGTGGTACAACCAACCCGACCGTGAAGAGGAATACTCCACGTATGAGGAATTACGGAGGCCTTGATGAAAGCCAACCAAGTCAACTAGGAAAGAATATCCCTGAAGAGAGGTCAGAATCCACCAAGAGGGTGTTTTGGATGGGAGGGATAAATGGGAGAGTGAGCTCCCGCCTCAAAAAAGTGTAAAAGAACGAGGTAGAGAGGAGCGGAGAATGCAATCAAGTAATAAAGCAAGTAATAAACAAAACATGAACTTAAATAAACAAGCAATGACACAAGACAAGCAATTAGAAACTAGACAAGCAACTAGAAACTAGAATCCAGACCATGTTTCTTATGTGAGCCAAATGGAGATAGTGAAAAGGTGATGGAAAGAAGAGGGTTCAGATCTGATAGCCAAGCAAAAGGGTGGTCCACATGGGGACCGATGTAAGAATAAGCTGGTTCACGTGGGAACCGGGGTAAAAGGTAAAGGTGGTTCACGCGGGAACCGGTTTTGGGTAAAAAGGGTGGTTCACCTGGGAACCAGTTTGAATGGTCAAAAGAGGGCCACGTGGGGCCAATTAAAGGTGAATAAAGATCTGATCCAAGTTGGGATAGATCTGAAGGAAAGTGGTTTGGTTCACGTGGGAACCAAAGTAAAGAAAGAGATTGGTTCACGCGGGAACCGGTTTAAAAGGAAAAGGGTGGTTCACGTGGGAACCGGTTTAAATAAAATGACAGAAATTAAATGGCATACTTGGCACTTCAGATCTGATGAAAGATGGGTGTAATCAGAAATTTTGAGATGGCATGAAGTTTAAGAAATGTGGAAGGAAGGAAAGGCTCACGTGGGAACCGGTTTAGAACAAGAACTAGTTGCAAAACAAAACACTAAGCACCCACGGTTGAAGACATTGCTTGTCCCACCGTGGTCGCCACAAAGCTGTCGACTCTGAAAATTCGACGGGGTCCTCTCCTTTTCAGGGAATTCCGTGAACCCAGATTGTCGCCTCAAGAGGGGATGAGAAAAGAAAGGAATAAAACTCGGATAGCAACTCTCACCTCGGTCCCACACTCACATTGATCCCCGAACTTTCATCCCTTGGCGTCGCTCGATCACGAAAGAGACGGTTCGGGTCATGTGGGAAGAGGGTGAGAATAAAGAAATTAAGACATGTGGTCGCCAGGAACCGTGGGTTCCGATTTATAGAATTAAAATGACCGTGTGTACCTTAGCGTGAAGAATGTGAGTTAAAGCTTCTCCTTCTTCTGCCGGCCGATGAAGAAGAGTCCTCAACGCGGTGGGTGCTTGATATTCTGTGCAACTAGACAAACAAACAAGTGAAAGAGACTATTAGAACTAAAAAAGGTGGAGTATATGTAAAGAGAATAACATAAAACACACAATTGACTAGAAACTGACCGGATTCGGGTTATCTCTAACCCTTTTTTTTATTTTCGGATAAACAGACTAAAAGTAATTCAAAAAAATGTAAAAAAGTTATAGGAGCATGGAGAATCACGAAACAAATAGGTAGGAAAAAAAACAGCAAGATTCTGAGTTGAATAGAGGAAGATATAGCCAAATCTGTGTTGTCGAAAAAGCCGAGCAGCAGTCCAGGATCTGCCAGGCGCGACTTTGCTTCTGCGCTCTTTACGACCAGCCCCGACCTTGGAATCAAGTTCCGTCTATTGCAAACTCAATAAGACTTGGAGAGGAAGAACTTTGATGAAGAGAGCTCAGGCAGCAGACGTCCACACACTGCTGTAGAGGCCGAGGAAGAGAGACTTGGCAGATCACCTGTAGAACAGCCTTCCTCTCTCTTGAACCGACTTTTCTCTCTCTAAAAACTCTAAATTCTCTCTCTAAAAATCACAAAATCAATGCAGGAGGGAGTTTGGACCTCTTGAGATGTCTGGGGGGTCATGCTCATGCCTTTGGAACGATCGGAATTAGAGTTTATTTATAGGAGAACAGACGACGTTATCCGGGCTAAAAAATAGGGGCCTTGCGCCCCACCCCTGGGTGCATGCGCCCTGGTGCAGGGCGCATGCGCCCCACTGAGGGGCGCATGTGCCCCCCAGTGAGGGCGCATGGGCACAAATCTCGAGAAAAAAGGTCTTATCCGATCGGCGGTTCAGCGGTAGAGTCCCGGTGAAAAACAGGGTCCCTCGTGCCTCCAGGGTAGGGCGCATGTGCCCTCAAGTGAGGGCACGAGGTCACGTGCCTCACTGGTAGGGCGCATGGGCACGTGCCCCGGGTCCCGGGCGCATGTGACCAGGAACCTGGGCGCATGGGACTGGTTTCGCGCATCCTTCTTCCGGAAGCCATTGCAAACACTCCCGAACTCGGAATTCGACGCCGTTTGTTGCGTTGGAAAGATAACAGGCCGAAGAAGCTTTCTGTAGCATCGGATAAGACATCAAACCCTCCAAAACTTCATAATTTTATCCGGAAGTTAGGGCAGTGAACAGAAGATTCGATACATGTCAAAATGACTCCGACGGCAAACCGGAAAGGCACGGTATGCAACAAAACTTGTTCGGGGTGTGAATATGACCATAACCTTCAATGCATGATCATTAGGCATTGGTCATTCAACCAACTTCTGTGTTTACACGATTTACGTGTGGCTTTCGCTCGAAAATTACGGCTTTTTGCGGAAAACATCAGAGAATGTCCGATTTCATTCGGCGAAGCTCCAAATCAACTTTTAAAGACCCGACATCATTCTAAGGTCAATCACACATGTTACCCTAGAAAACATGAGTTTTATGCTCTGAATTAGGCAAATTTGGCGTGTCTACACCATCCTACACACACAACACCTCCCGATCCTAGAATCAAGACAACCTGACACTTGCGAAAGGCAAGGCAGAAATCTAGAAACATAAAGAGTACCCCGACCCTATTCTCTTCTACTCGGTCCAAGATAGGGAGAGAAGATTAGAGAATGGTAGTATCGAAAAAACTCGCCACCCTAGTAGGAGGCCGTCTTGGAGGGTGCAAAAGGGTGCCAAAAGATGTTCAATGAACCCCTTTAGTTAGAAAAGAAAAATGATAAACCTGTCTGAATGAGTACCCAGAATAATAGTTAATGCAAAAGGCACTAAAAGATGTGTAGTGTCCCCACGGGTCAAAAACCTGTCTAAATATATGCCACATAGTAGAGCAAAAAAAATAAAATAAAAAGGAAAGACCCAAAGAGGCCGAACCCCAATGGGCAATTTGAGTGTGAGTAGAGAAATCCCTCTCAACATCTCCAAACCCTATCAAGGACTTCCTCTATACTTTTCCTCCTTAAACCCCTTGGGTTGAGTAAACCGACCGAATCCAGGTAGAATCCAAGCCGATCAACGGAAGAAGGTTAGAAGGATTCTAGGTGGAGAACTTTATTTTGCACATGGTATCTACCACTTGAGTCTTGCCAAACATCAAAGACCGATGAGCTGTCTCAAATATCAGCATTTTCTTCATAAAAATGCATATTTAAAAAATGCAAAAAATACTTATTTCAAAAAAAAAAATGCATATTTCAAAATTCAAAAAAATTGAATTTGCATATTTCAAAAAAATAAAAAATTGAATAATTTGAAAATCCAAAAAAATGAATGTTTTCAAGAAAATCCAAAAAAATGCATCATTAGCTTAGTCATGATCATTGCCTTAGTTGCATCTATGTTTATTTTTTTATCATGCATATTTTTGTTGCTGCATTGCATGTTCATTTTTGACTTTAAGTACCTTAATAAGATGGCTCTTCCCTTTGACCTAAGTCAAAGTTGACCATAATAAGCAAAGGAATGAGACATGGTGAAGATCTAATCCTGTTTTATCAAGTGTTTCAGGGATTTCAATGTAGAAGGAGAAGATTCTCACCACGGTAGGTAAATTCTCTCAACCCTTACACCATTTCATTCAAGTCATTTATTTTATTCTACCTTGTTAAGAAGGCTTTTCCCTTTGACTCAAAGTCAAGCCAAATGAAAAATAGACAAAGGAATGAGACATGGATAGAATTGATCCTTTTGTTAAGTGTTTTAGGCACTACATAGCAAGGAGTATGGATTCTCGCCATACAGGTAAGTTTTCTTAACCCTTTCCACACTTTTTTTTTCACTTCTTATTTTTTGCCATGTTAAGAAGGCTATGCCCTTTGACAAAAGCAAAGGGCCAAGCCACCAAGTTATACTAATCAAAATTGTCGAAGTGATGTTGCAGACACAACCAAAACAAGCCAAGTAGACACAAACACTGATTCATTCATGAAGCAAGATACAAGTCAGAGGCCTGATTCAATGACACTAGGCATACAAATCAAAATATACTTATCTCTACGCTCAGGAGAAGAAACTAAGTAGTCAGCCACACTCAGAGTCTAGCTCCTCTCTGGATCAGCTCCACCCCATGCTGTGCGGCCCCGACTATGATGCGAGCTGCCCTCGTGGGTCTGTGTGCCGCTCTGGTGGCTGCCACTCTGATGGGTATCACTCTGATGGGTGCCACTCTCATGGCTCCGGCTCCAAGTAAACTGGCGGGCCATCTCATGGTGAAAACGTAGTTCCACCTAGGCAGAAACAAGATCAATCTATGTCTGGTACTACCTTTGCTCCATGGCACAGATCGCGGCGTCTTGCTCACGAAGTGGCGTCGGTCCCGTGCTAATAGCTCTGCATTAAATTCCAATCGAAGCTGAGCCATCTCAAGAGTGGGCACCTAAGCCTGCAACTTAGCTTCCAAGGCCTAGATGCTGGAAGAAGACTCCGAAGAAGAAGCAGCAACTGATCGCCCCAGTGCAGCCTCCTACAAGCAATGTATAAGGCTTAGACAATGAAAGAATAAGTTTGGTAACAACTATCAAGATGTTACCATGATCTCCTTCTCCGCCAGGGACCATTTTCCCCCAAGAAAGAAGAAACGAACAAGACGCAGCATCCCAGCGATCCCTCAGAACCTAGATCAGAGCCAAGTCCTCCCAAGGTACTGACAAATGCAGGACAAGACCAAATCCCATCTCATCTAGGCGGCGACGTTGGAACGGTTGAAGACCATGGTATGCCAATTGTACCAACTTCTATGATATACATGACTTGATCTATCCCTGCAAATGGAAAAATTATTCAGGTCAAGAACTGATCACAAAAATGGTAGAGAATTTATAGCCAGTTCAAAGGACATTTACATCACGTGGGGCTGCCGGCTCAGAAGGGCCAGCCTCGTCGTCATGTGCACGCGTACGTCGAACCCTCTTCGGCATCTGCAAATTTCAAAATTGGTCAGTTTTTCAACTTCAAAACAATCACCAATACAAGAATGCTAGAGCTGACATGTACCCAGACCAGGGGCCCATGCTCCCTAGTCTGTGGGCACATGCGCCCTGGATCCAGGGCACATGCGCCCTGACCTAAGGGCACATGCCCTTGCGCCCTGGTCTGAGGGCACATGTGCCCTAACTTGACCCTAGATCTGCACCGATCTACATTTTCTTTAACTGGATTACTGACCTTTGAATGCGATTCGATCTCTCAAAGTGTAGAAGAAGTTGGAGTAGCTGTGGTGAAGAGAGAGGCTGTGAGTGGTGAAATGAGCTGGTAGGGGCGGTAGGTCTATTTATAGAGGTAAAAATATGTCAAAATCGTGAAAATTTTAAAAATTACCTTGCCACTCTTGAAATTGAGTTGATTACAATGCCACTGAAAGAATTTCAAACGAATTTCTGAATTGCTTAGAAAAATTCACTGAAAAAGTGCATGTTTAAATTTCATGAAAAATCCATTTCTTACTGTTAAATCTTGCAAATCATGGTGTAAAATAGTTGTTTCCATCATGCATTGTTTTGGTCACACATTGACAATTGTTTAGGCATAAGGTAAAATTTTGTAAATTTTCTATTGCAAAATTGACATAAAAAAAATCATTTTATATTCATAAATGACCAAAATTTGTTTGACAAGCAAGAAAATAAAATGGCAATAAAAGGATAATCAGGTACAAAGAAGCTGCAACTTAAAAAGATAGTGATGTTGGTCATCTGGACTCTCCTCGGTAAGCATGCCTGGACGCTGTAGCCGGCTCATACACTACAAGGCAATAGATGTCTTAGCTTCCTCCATGTCATCATCTGTATCAAGCTTCCTATCTTTGATAAGAGTCAAGTGTGAAAGAACAGGCAGTTCATGGCGAGGCAAACCAATCTGAGAATGACACATGTACGGATTGTACAGAATGAAAGCTAATCCAGTAACCAGTCAAAGATCCATGCCAGCAACAAAACAGATCTGAACATCTCTCTATTGCATAATGACTAGACTATGCATAAAGCCTGAATGACTCATGGAAGCAAGATGGATACACCAATCTGTCCATTTCTTTAATGAAGCACATTTGTTGGAAATCGTGTCAGGAAAACCGAGAGCTACAGCATGCGAGAACAAAGGACTACACTGGAAAAGCCATGAAGTGGTAGTAGAACTGCCTGATAAATCAAACTTGAAGTGAAGATCTGCCCAGCAAGCAAAAGGAAGAGCACTACTAAACATAGGATGTACCACGCAAGAAGAAGACAAGCCACAGTAGAGAAAGCTGAGCACTGAAGGACCAAGCCGCTTGCTGCACCAGATTCCGCGAATACATGAGAGTTGTCCCTACTCCAAAAAGCCATCTTCTATGGGAAACAATAACACGACAGCAAGGCAGGTAGCAAAACCCTTGGAGCCATGAAGAAGTTGTGTCTCATCAAGGCCGCGAGAAGACAAAGTACAGATGGTCCAAGATGCTAGTTTTTGGAGGTGGATCCATTTTTCGGTGATAAGGGAGTTGATTTGCTCTGTCTCCATGAAATCCTGCAAGAACTCAAGGCAAGACACTGATCCAAAAGGAATAAACATGTTTGCAATCTCACCTTTTCTAGTACGTGGTAGTCCAAGAAACAACTCTGCTTCTTCTAGCAAGATGGTGCATTCAAAAGAGTTAAAGATGAAGGTGTGAGTGTCAGGATGCCATAGCTCTACCAAAGCACCCATAAATCCAAAGTCCAAGTGATATTCTGCATAGTATTTCGCATGAACCAGTAGACCGATCAAGCCCCAGCCACTCAGGATTGATTTCACTAATAAATGGAGCACTCCAAGCAGATCTTTAAACCAGACATGTGAACAAAATCGTCAGGGACTTGGAAAAAGAGGGTAATTTTGCATAAAACAATCAAAAAAGACTGTCAGGTATCTATACTTTTATAATAAATAAAAAAATAAAAAGATTTTGCTCTAGGGTAGGGCGCATGTGCCCTCATTTGGGGGCCCATGGCCAGGTGCCCCACCCCCGGGCGCATGGGCATGTGCCCCTGATCGGGGGCACATGGACCCAAATTTTCAAAAATTCGAAAAAAATTCAAAAAAAAATCACAATCAATAAAAACTAAGGTTTTCTTACCAGATTTGCTGAAATCCTCCCCTTCACATGCCCTGGAATGCTTGAAATTGCTTTTCCTAGATCAAAATGCATCTTCTTATAAGGAGAAGCCATTTGGACAAAGATAAGATCAATTTTCAAGTTTAAGAGAGTATTTATAGGGAAGGATTAGTCCAATTTTTAGTCAAATTCAGGTTTGAAAAAGTTTCCTGAGGGTAGGGTGCATGTACCCTCATCTGGGGGAACATGGCTAGGTTCCCTACCCCCAGGCGCATGGGCATGTGCCCCCGATCTGGGGCACATAGACAAAAAAAATTAAAAAAAATCAAAAAATCTCAAAAAAAATCAGAAATTGTCCAGAATGTTGAAAATAACATTTTTGCTAAAGGAACTATCATCAAAAACATTGTTTTAACCTCCAAATGATGATTCTAATAGTGAAAACTTCAGTTGTCTATTTCAGGAAAAATATGCTTCATATGACAATTTCGTCTGTTGGGTACTAATCAGAAATGTGCAAGAAACCTTTTAAGTCCAACAGGTGAATTGGTGAGATCGATGTTCCAGAAGGAACGTCATGCCAGCCCTATGATGACAAAAAAGGGAGTGCCACCTAGTTAAGTATTATCATGGTATTGATGAATCAAGCGGTCGATGCAAGTTGATAGACCACGCCTGAAGACTTCACTCAGTTTCACATCAATCTCACATCATCCCCAGCATTCCATTTTTCACTTCATATAACCTTTAACATTTGTCATTTAGCTATGTTAGGTTCATTTAATATGTATTATATGCATTGATGTTGGAGACCTTGAGGGTGAAGATGACTAGGCTCGAGATCCCCTTTAACAAAATCTGCGATAGCTTGGTCATTTCTTCACACTAATGGACAAGCCAAAATTGAACATTGGAGGATGATGGTTCCTAATCAGGTGTCTTGATCTATAATAGACAATCTATATCTTCAACTATTTTCTACATAATTTTCTATGTTTTCATATTCATCTCTTTTTCATTCTTCATCATTACCAATGTTATCCCACCATGGCTTTTATGTTAGCCCACCATGTCTTTAATGTTATCCCACCATGTCTTTTATTTTATCCCACCACATATTTTATTTTTATCCCACCGTGTCTTTTATTCTATCATGTTTGTCATGCCATTGTTTCTTCTTTCTCATCATTCTATGTTAGTCCTACTGTTATCTTTCAATTCCGCTATGGCTTAAGTCTGCTTTGTCTTTTTCCGAATAATCGAGTTTTTTGCCAGAGAGTGATTCATTGTTTTCACGATACCCGAGCAATTATATTATGCTTAAACGAACCCTTTTGAACTTGAGGTTATTCCACTCAAAATTAAGCTGACTATTTTGGTGAAACTTAAATGAACTTGAGATTCCAAATATGATGGATTAGTATTCTTTTCATTTTAAAATCAATTTCTCTTTCAAACTTTAGCCCATAATAGTATAAAAACACCGCAAAGTTTGGGTTGCTGGCTGATGATGAACCTACGAATTCGAGGACTCCTCACCACGCTGAGGGTTGGCTACATCCTTTATCCTTTATTTTTCATCTCTTATGCCAATGGCATGTCTTTTACCAATCAATTATATGAGGTTTTGACGGAACATGAAACTGATCTAGAATACTTAGTGAGATTCATTTTGTTGGATCAGGTAGATAAGCGTGTCTATATCTACACCTTGATGCCACTTTTCAGTCCATCACCATTTCATTCTGCTACATTCATCTACACTCACTTGCATTCCATTACAGTTCACTCCGAATCACTCTGCTTCATTACATGCCATTCCCTTACAAAGCCGACATCAAGGTGAGGCAAGCTGTAGACATGCCAAATTTGCCTAATTTAGAGCATAAAACTCATGTTTTATAAGATAATATGTGTGATTAATTTTATAATGATGTTGGGTCCGTTTAATATTGATTTGGAGCTTTGCCGAATGAAATCGGATATTTTTCGAAGTTTTCCACACAAAGCCATAATTTTTGAGCGAAAGCCACACGTAAATCATGTAAACATAAACATTGGCTGAATGACCAATGCCTAATGATCATGCATTGAAGGTTATGGTCAGATTCATGCTTCGGACAAGTTTTGTTTCATACCGTGTCTTTCCGATTGGCCGTCGGAGTCATTCTGACCAGTATTGAATCTTTTGATCACTGGCCTAACTTCTGGATCAATTTATGAAGTTTTGGAGGTGTTATGGCTTATTTGTTTCTATAGAAAGCTTCTTCGGCCTGTTATCTTTTTAATGCAACAAACGGCGTCGAATTTTGAGCTCGGGAGTGTCCGCAATGGCTTCCGGAAGAAAGACGCCCAAAAATAGTCTCATGCGCCCTAGTTCTTGGGTACATGTGCCCTGGACCCAGGGCACATGGGCATGCACCCTGCCCTTGAGGCATGTGGCCATGTGCCCCCGATCGGGGCACGAGGTAGCCAATTTTCAACCAGGACTCTACCTCTGGCCGGATCGGATCGAATTTTTTGGATAAATCAGACCGACTTTGTAGGGTGGATAGGATGCGCCCCCTCGCCCCCTCTAGGGGGCACATGCACCCAGGACCTAGGTGCAAGGTCCCCTATATTTTAGAATGGATCGCAACATTTTTCTCCTATATATAGACTCCGATTCTGGTCATTCCAAAGGCTGGTTCACGACCCTCCAGGTATCTCAAGACGTCCAAGCTTCCTCCTGCATCAATTTTGTGATTTTTAGAGAGAGAATTTCGATATTTTAGAGAGAGAAAATTCGGTTCAGGAGAGAGGAAGGCTGGTCTATAGGTGATCTGTCAGGTCTCTATTCTTTGGATTCTAAAACATCGCGTGCACGTCCTCTGCCCGAGCTCTGAACATCAAAGTTCTTCCTCTCCGAGTCTTCTTTAGTTTTCAATTGACAGAACATGATTCCAAAGTCAGGGCTGATCGTGACGAGTGCAGAAGCAAAGTCGTGCATGGCAGATCCTAGACTACTTCTCGGCTTTTTCGACAACCCATATTTGGCCATATCTCTCTCTATTCTTATAATAAGTTTTCTTTTCCTTTTCCTATCTCTTTGTTTCATGATTATACACCCTCCTATTATTTTTTTACATTTTTTGAATTATTTTTAGTCTGTTAATTCTAAAATAAAAAGAGAGGTCAGAGATAACCCGAATCTGGTCAGTTTCCTTTTAATTGTGTGTTTCATGTTATTTTCCTTACATATACTTTACTTTGTTTAGTTCTAATTGTCTTTTTAATCCATTTGTTTGTCTAGTTGCACAGGAAATCAAGCACCCACACGTTGAGGACTTTTCTTCATCGGCCGGCCGAAGAAGGAGAAGCTTTGACCCTCACTCTTCACGCTAAGGTACACACGGTCATTTTCATTGCATAAATCGGAAGCCGTGTTTCCTAGTGACCACATGTCTTAATTTACATCTTCTCATCCTCCTCCCACATGACTCGAACCATCTCTTTGGTGATCGAGTGACACCAAGGGATGAAAGTTCGGGGATCAATGTGAGTGTAGGACTGAGGTGAAAGTTGTTTTCCATGTTTTCTTCCTTTCTTTCTCATTCCCTCTTGAGGTGACGATCTAGATTCACGGACTTCCCTGAAAAAGTTGTGGGGGGGGGGTTGTTGCCATGATGGTTGGGGAATTAAAGCTTGCACGGCTAGTTGTCGAGGTTGTTGGGAAATTAAGCTTACGCTGCTAATTGTCGAGGTTGTTGGTGTTGCACTTTATATTGGCGAGGTTGAAAGTAGAGCTTGGGCTAGAGCTGAGTCTGACAATGTTTTCTAAATTGTTGATTATATTGTGGGTTCCTAAACTTATTAGTTTTAACATCATCGAAACTACTTGCCTCAAAGGATCAAGCGAGTAGAACCACTCCAATCCTGAACCCTTCAATGATCTTCTAAATACGAAAGGGAGGGCCCTTTAGTCATTTTGCCATTTTACAGACTCTTAGAGAAAATCTTTGATGTGAATAAAAGGATTGATAGTTCCATTGTAGTAGTGACAAATTGGTATTTTGGAAGGAGGTAAGTGAAAAGTAAAAAGTGAAGGAAGAGAGATTTTGGGGATTACCCGCGTGTCAATCAAACACTTGAGTTCCTTGTATTTCTCATCTAGTTGGTTGATTTTGTATATCATAGCTTGATCAACAGAGGGTTCCCAGATGAGGGGAGGGGGAGGAGTTGGTGCTTGGTGCATCGGTGCGGGGATTGGGTAGGCTAAGGTAGCCGAATAAGAGGGATACATTGGGAGATGTGCTAATGAATGAGTGGGATTGGGATGATTAGAAGAGTAGACTGGTGGCCTAGAAGGCATGGCAATATTTATATTTGGTTGATTTAGAATGGCCACTTGGTGAGAAGAATTTGGGGCTATGGGCCCAATTTGAGAATGGCCACGTGGCATCATGTCGGGTTTATGGGCCACTGATGAGGGGTGGAAACATGAAGACCACTTTAAGGAGGAATGTGGTCCGCTGGTGACTTTCCCTTCAAGATGGTCTCAATGGCTTAGGGTTGAGTAGGGTCGGCATGATAAAATGCCTTCCAAAGTGAATTTGGGTGAGGTGTAGGAAAGATTTAACTAGATTTGGGTGGGGCTTCTAGTTCATTGATGATACAACATTGGGGTGAAGTGATGGCTCATCATATGGCCTATAGTAAGCTTGATCATACTCCACTTGCTTGTACTGTTGGTCTTCCATATCGATGACATGTCCTAACCATAAAGTCATAAACATAAAAGAAAGGGAGAATGACAAGTAAGATTGCAAGTTTTTTTTTCATTTTGTTGATTTTTTCCTTTTGACTTTTTGTTTGATTTTGGATTTTTTTTGACAAAAAAGTTATCAAGAAAATTAACTGCAAGCAAACTTTTGTTTTGATTTTTTTGGGTGATTTTGAGATTTCTTTTGTTAAAGAATTTTTTTGTTGGCAAACAAGTAAATTAAGACCTCAAACAAAGTTTTCTTTTAGTAATTTCAGGTGTTTTGAAAATTGGTTTGAAATTTTGAGTTTTTGTTTGCAAAAAAGTAATAGCAAAGACTTGAAATGATTAGCATGTTTTTTGTTTCAACCTTAAATTAATGGCTTTTAAGAGAAATATTGTTCTCTGAACAAATATGTAGGATTGTATGCTCTCACAACGTTGAACAATCTAAAGTTGACACTTTTCACAACGATAAATAATGGAATACTTTAGGTTTTAAGATAAAATGGTACGACCTACTTGATCAGTGAAGAAGAAATTCTTCATATCTGAGGACTTATAGAGATCTTAGTGGAAAATACTCAATCATTTTGACAGCAAATCCCAGAAGGTGGTGTTCGTAACCAGTGTAACAGAAATCGGCGATATTTTTAAAAAATCTTCTAAAAGTCTGATTTTTTCATGTCGCCGCTCGTTTCCACGCTTTTTGGCGTTGTTTTGAAAAAATCGTACGGTACGCGATTAAGTCGTGAATACGCGATGTAAATCTCCCGATTTAATAAAAAAATAGGTCAAATGCCATCGGCCCGGCCGTTTCCCCCTCCCTCTGTTCGACGACCCCACAGCGTGCGGCGGCTGCGAGTTTGCGACTTGCGAGGACCACTCGCGGACCTGCGGTTGCGCGGAGAATCCCCCCGGAAGCAGTTGGCCAGGCGGCCCAGGCCAGGACTCCCCGGTCTGTTTGCTTCCCCGCTGCGGCTTGAATTCCAGGCGCCGCCGTCGGCGTCCAGGTGGGTGCCGACTGCCGAGGGGGGCCAGGGGCCATCCCAGACTCCCAATGCCTCTTCCGTTTCTTGGCCTGCTGTCGGCCGATTCTATTTCTTACGGCCTATGGCTGCAGGGGCTAGGTGGTTGGCCATTGGACGGGACCAACGGTTGCAGGGCTGGGTAGTTCGGACTTCGGAGACTCTGCCAGGGAGGGCTGGGGAGCCTCCTCCGTGCAAGTCCGCGCCTCCGCAGGCCTACGCCAAGGACGGGGGAGGGGGACCCGCTCCAGTGTCCGGGGCCGTGGGACTACGATTGCGGTTGCGGGAGTCTTTGCTCCAGGTGACAGCCTTGTGCCGTATGCATTGTTTGTTCTTGTTCATTTTTTTAGCAGCTTGATTTTGTTCATATTAACATTGTATATTAATGTATTCATTTTATAATAGGATAAATGATCAAATGTGAAACTTATTTTTTTGTACAGTGATTGTTTAACAATGCCGAGAGTAAGAGATCCGTTATGGGAATTAAAGACTAGAAGGAAATAAGATTAGATGTGCTTTTTGTAGAGAAGTGTTTGCAGGGTGCACCATAACAAGAATGAAATATCATTGGGCCAAAATTCCATCAAAAGATATCCGTGCATGTTCTGGTGTCCCAGATGAAGTCCGTGAAATATCGATAAAAGCAGTGAATGACTTAGAAACAAAAAACAAGAAACAAAAACTTGCTGAATTTTGGAAGTCAAGCTCAAGTTCAATCGGGTCTGCTTCGTCAGTTTTGAGTGACATTCAGGATGATCAAACCCAAGGAAGGCCTATTCTTAGTCAACCAAAAATTTACTCCAAACTTAAAGCGAAGGATAAGGAGGTAGCACACTTGGCAATTGCTCGATGTGTGGTTGCAAATAATTTGTCGTTTCATTTACTGAGGACGGATGAGTTTAAAGATGCTTGTGCAGCAATAGCTAATTGTGGTCCTGGATATGAACCACCGAGTAGTGAAACTGTAAGAACATCACTACTTGATAAGTTGAAACAAGAAGCTGATGAGAATGTTGAAAATTTTAAAAAATCATGGAAGATGTATAGATGTACTCTTATGTCAGATTCATGGACTGATGGTAGAAAATGTCCACACATTAATTTGCTTGCATGTTCTTTAAAAGGTGTTGTTTTCTTAAAATCGGAATGCACAGTTGGTAAGAAAAAAGATGCAAATTTCATAATGAATTTTATATCATCTACAATTGAAGAGATTGGCTCAGAGAATGTGGTCCAATTTATTTCAGATAATGCATCTAACTATCTCTCAGCTGGACATTTGATTGAGGCAAGATATCCTCAAATTTTTAAGGTAAATTGTGCAGCTCATTGTATTAACCTAATGTTGAAACAGATTGATACACTTGAGTTCGTGAAGCCGATTCTAGATGATGCAAGAAATATTGTGAAGTTTATGTATAAATATCAACATGTCTTGGACTTGATGAGGAAGTTTACAGGTGATAAAGAATTGAAAAGGCCATGTGCTACAAGGTTTGCTTCTAATTTCTTATGCTTGCATTCGATAATAAAAGTACAAGATGCATTGAGTTTTATGGTTGCTTCTGGAGAGTGGAGAGATTCATTAGTATGCAAAAATGAAGAAGGAGTGCAAGTGAAGAATGTGATTCAAGGAAACACATTTTGGGAAACTGGAAAAGAATTGCTTTATGCAATTGAACCTCTATTCAAAGTGTTGCGTATGGTTGATGGTGATGGACCTACAATGGGTTATATATATTGGGCCATGTGTATGGCAAAAGAAAAAATCAAGCATGCCTTCAAAGATGATGTTCAAAAGTATTCACCTTTTTGGAAGATTATTGATGATAGATGGAGAAAGTCAATGCATAGCCCTTTACATGCTGCCGCTGCTTATTTAAATCCTCATTTACACTATGGTGGACATGTAAGAATGGACTCTGAAATAAAAAATGGTCTTCAAATAGTTATTTCAAGAATGATACCTAATGAGGTTGATAGACAAAATATAACGGAAGAGTTAAGAGAATATCACTCTTTGGGGAAAAGATATTTGGATCGTTGGCTATTTCTTCACTTCATGTATCTCATCCTTGTAAGTATCACTCTTTACTCATTTTTATTATATAAGTTGTTGTTACATTGCACTTATATATATTTTTTATTTTAGGTATTTGGTGGGACCAATGGGGCAGTGAGGTCCCAATTTTACAAAAATTGGCAATTAAGATGCTTGGCCAACCTTCTAGTGCATCAGCATGTGAGCGAAATTGGAGTGCATTTGAGGCAGCTCATACCAAAAAGCGAAATCATTTAGAACCAAAACGACTAGCAGATTTGGTATATGTAAGAATGAACAACCACATGAAGAAGGTCAATAACAAAAGAGGAAGACAAGTCAAAGAACCAATTGACATTGAGAAGATTATTGCATTTCCTGACATGATTGAAGAAGATGAGCTTTTTGAAGATGTTGAATGTGAAAATGAAGAAAGTGAAGACGAAGAGGAAACTGAAGTTACTACAGGAGCTGATTTATTTACCATTCCCGATTTTGTTTGTTGAGTTTAACTTGAAATATTTACACTTTTGTTGATATCATTTTGTGTTTAATCTTTTGATCAAACTTATTTAGAGGACGATGGTACATTTGAACTTTATGTTACAATTGAATATACTTGTTGTTCTCAATCTCATTAGATTATTTGTTATGTTGGAAGTTAAGTCTATTTTATAATATTTTTTAGGATAATATATATCATATTAAACGTTTTATTTCCGATGTTTTTGCGAATAATTACGATCTTTATACTATGTTAGATTTTTTCATCGCACCGATTTTTTCCCGTATACCGACTTTGTTACTTTGTTCGTAACCACCAAGAAGGGTGTTTGGATGTGAGTTACTTTGAGAGGAAAGTGAGCCCCCTTCTTGGATGGCCTACATAGTTGGGTGAACTCGATACCCCAATGCAAACCAATGTAAGAGCAATATGATAAGGAAAGAGAAGCAAACAATGAAATAAAAAAATGTCATGCAAGTTGAACGATCAACAAGATAAGATGCAAGGCAAGCGAGTAAACTTAACAAGACATGAAATGAGTGGAAATCAAATATGTGAAAGCAACAAAGATGAAATGAGGCACTAAATTTAACTAAACATGCTTTGAATGGTTGATGGAAAGGAAATAGACTTTAAAGAAAGTAAATGATGTTGCAAGAAAAGTAAATGAAAGTGCAAAGAAGTAAATGACAATATAAGGAAATAAAGGAATACTCGCGAGTGAACCGAGATGAAAAAGGAGATGCTTTAAATCGGACATCATGAAAAATAATAGGAACTTACTCAAGCAATAGATGTCCCACCGCGGTTGCCAAAAGATGTAGGATGCTGGAATGAGGTCTTGGATGTTTTTGTGTGTGATTTGATTATGGTCACTAGGAGCCATGAGTTCTAAATGAAAAAGAAAGTAGAAAAATAAAATGACCAATGTACCTTTGAACAGGGGAAGATGTGCTTGCGAGTTCCAACTTCTCTCTTATTAGCTGGCTAAAAAGAGGGAACTTAAGGTGTTCTTTTTATTTGGTCTGGTTGATGAGGTGTGTAGCTTTACTCTGACCGGATCATCTTGAAATTTTTGAAAGAAAAAAAACAAGTAAAAATAAAATTAAAACTGAAAGATGTATTATAATGTGCTCAAATTGAACATAAACTCATAAATGGTTGAGAATTGACCAGATTGGGACTAAATCTCAACTCTTATTTTATGTTATTTAAAGATATATGAGGATGCAAATGGATGCTCTAATTATGCTAGCAAATATTAAAATGCTTGCTTGAATTAAAAAGATTAGTAAGGGATCAAAAAGTGAGATGCAAAAGCATTAAAAACCCAAAGAAACAAAATTTGTTTGCAGGTTCCCTATTGGTGGGGTGCTAAGGGTAGTGACCCCTTAATAGGGCACCGAGGATAGTGCCCCCTTTATGGGGTGCCAAGGATAGTTATGGTAGAATATCTATGCTTTTTCCTCACTTCACCCCCAGCTTGTGGGTGACCTCCGATGCACCGGCATGATTCCTTGGGGTAGTCTTGACACCAAAGAACATGTGTGAAGAAAGAATTGTGGATTATGGAATCTTCAAAAGTTAAAAGAAAACTATATTTTTTAAGAGGAAAAAGAATGTTTTCTTAGCCTTTTGGAGGGGTTCTCTAAGGAGTGTGGGGCCTTGTGGATCTCTTAGAGTGAAAGTGGGTGTATTGTGGTGGCAAGGATGAAGGGGAATCCAAAAGAGAACCTAAAAAGTGTTAAAAGATAGTGCCTTTTTATAACCACAAAGAGGGACAAATGACGAAAGGGCAAAAGCTACCATTCGTACCAAAGCGTTCCCTTAACGAGACACTTGGATCAAATTGATGCATTTAATGCCTCACAATGTCTGATTAGCATCATTTCGAGGGTCAAATCAAGATTAAATAGAAAAGTAAATGCCCCACCAACGGGGTGCTTGTGTCATATTGGTGGGGTGCCAGGCACCCCTTTAACAAGGAGCTAGAAGTAGTCCCCTATTGCCCCATTAAGGGGGTGCCAGGAGCCTATTCCAAGCACCCTCTTAACAAGTCACTAAGTCTTGGTCATATCGAAAATATGCGGAGACCCCAGTTTTTTGGAAAAAAACTTAATTCTTTTGATGGGATACTTGAATATTTATAAAATAAGAGTTTTTGAGCTCTCCAATTAGACCAAAATTGTGTCTACACTCATTCGATTAATAAACATCTATATGTGTATCTCAGTGTCTCGATACTATTAACTAATGAGATTGGTCATCCTCACCACATAAAAAGATGTCACACACATAAATCTATCTAGATCCGTAATCTACCATTTTAAGGATTTTATAGTTAATAATAATTATATTATATATATTTAGATGATTGATTTCATTGTCTTAATCTCATCATTATTCAATCATCATTATATATGATCAAAGACTTTATAATGATGTACATATCTATTAAGAGTTAATAATGTATATTTACATATTTAATTAAATAATAATTTTTTATAAATATCAAATTTTAACTTGTAAAATATACATTTATATCATTGTCAACTTCAGATAAGATTTATTTGAATAAAAACACATATTTAGTTATCTTTTTAAATGCGTAACACAAACCACAACATTCGTATATTCTTTTTTCTAAGAGATGCTGTAACGGCTTGGATCATCAAATGCAACCAACGCTACTCAGATCGAACCCAAGACCTCCCACTTGGAGAGCTTCAGCCAACTTGAATGATTCATGCTCAAAAAATTTTAATTTTAATTTTAATTATTTAATATTTATTATATTTGAATTTATTATATTTATATTAATTAATATATTAATATTAAAATAATAATAATAATAATTAATTGATTCAAAAGAATATATTATAAAATAAAAATATATTATTAAAATAGAAATATATTATGAAAAAAATATTGCTGATAATTCTTACTCAGAGAATCTTTGAGTTTTTAGGGAAACTTGTTGATGAATCATCGTAATTCTTGTATGAATTGAGCTTTCAATTAATTGATAGGGTCTCAACAAGAGAATTCCTATAAAAAGTAATGTATTACGTAAAAAAACTCAAATAATACACTAACTAAATAGGGAAATACTAAATAGGGAAAGAGAAGATTCAAGTGGCCTGTAGTAATCAATACAAAAGAGGTGGATGAGGTAACTTGATATATTTTGGCATTATCATCACAAGGAACAGATTTCAGATTTATATTTCTTCGAATCCTCGGGGTAGACTAAATCAAGTGGTTAAGAAGTTTCAAATTTTCTATTACATATCCATTGAAACAGTATTTGTATGTTTTTGCTTGAGCCGTACGAGATGAAATTCTCATATACGATTCTTGGAGGGGAGTTACCTATCTCAATAAAGTATATGACTGATTTGGAGAGCGTCTCCAGATTCAGGCGATTGCAGATGATATAACTAGTATATATGTTCCTCCTCACGTCAACATATTTTATTGTTTAGGAGGAATCACACTTACTTATTTTTTAGTACAAGTTGCTACGGGTTTTGCTATGACATTTTACTATCAACCAACTATTATAGAGGCCTTTTCCTCTGTTCAATACATAATGAGTGAGGCCAATTTTGGTTGGTTAATCTGATCAGTTCATCGATGGTCAGCAAGTATGATGGTTCTAATGATGATTTTGCACGTATTTCGTGTGTATCTTATAAGCGGATTTAAAAAGCCTCGGGAATTAACTTGGGTTACGGGTGTAGTTCTTGCTGTATTGACTGCATCTTTTGATGTAACTGGCTATTCCTTACCTTGGGACCAAATTGGTTATTGGATAGTTAAAATTGTGATAGGCGTACCTAAAGCTATTCCTGTAATAGGATCGCCTTTGGTAGAGCTATTACGCGGAAGTGCTAGTGTGGGTCAATTCACTTTGAGTCATTTTTATAGTTTACACATTTTTGTATTACCTCTTCTTACTGCTGTATTTATTTTAATGCACTTCTCAATGATACGTAAGCAAGGTATTTCAGTCCCTTTATAAACTAAAGAAAACGGATCATAGATAAGAGCCAAGAAACCTGACTTGAATGATTTGGGGGGTGGATCCATAAGAACTCACCTATCCCAATAACAAAGAAACCTGACTTGAATGATCCTGTATTAAGAGCTAAATTGGCTAAAGGGATGGGGCATAATTATTATGGAGAACTCGCATGGCCCAATGATCTTTTATATATTTTTTTCACTAGTTATTCTGGGCACTATAGCATGTAATGTTGGCTTAGCGGTCCTGGAACCCTCAATGATTGGTGAATCGATAGATCCATTTGCAACTCCTTTGGAAATATTACCTGAATGGTACTTCTTTTCCGTATTTCAAATACTTTGCACAGTACCCAATAAGCTGTTGGGTGTTCTTTTAATGGTTTTAGTACCAACGGGATTATTAACACTACCCTTTATGGAGAATGTTAATAAATTTCAAAATCCATTTCGTCGTCCAGTAGCTACAACAGTCTTTTTGATCAGTACCACAGTAGCTCTCTGGTTAGGTATTGGAGCAACATTACTTATTGATAAATTCCTTACTTTAGATCTTTTTTAAATTAATTAAAAAATTGATTCAAACGTGAAATACTACGCATAGGTAACTAGGGAATAGTCGATTCAAACTAAATCTTCTCCGTATACATTATTTTTAATTCATCTCAATACAGATTGTGCTTAAAATAAAAAAAATATTTTTTTATTTTTATTTTATTTATATATATTATATATATTATATAATATATGTAAACAATAATATAAATATAAATAATAATATAAACAATAATAAAAAAATAAACAATAAAATAACAAAAATATAAAAAACAAATTAATCGAAATTCAATATTTAATATATATAATATAATATATAAATATATGAATAATAATTTCAAATTAATATAAGTAATATTTATAATATATATATTTTTTAGTCGATGGCCCGGTGGCCATACACAGAGCGCAGCACCGCGCCGGCGAGAGATCGAGCACTGCCCCCGCATGGGGAGGTGGTCCCGGCGATCAACGCCGGGAGCTATGCTCGGTCGGCATATTTATAATATATATTAAGCAATATATATAATATATAAAATATATAATAATGATTCATGCACATTTCCACAATTTCAACAAGTGATGTCAAACTCTGAGCTTTGATTTACGGGATGTATACAAGAAATTAGTGTTCCTTATTCTTTGATTTTTGTTTTCATCCTCTGATCTGTTGAATCATCCAGATTTCTTCCGATTCCATGTGTCTCGGTGTGGAGGATCTTCGCAGAGAAATCGATTATCGCTGCCCGCTGGCTCGATTTCTGTCGTTCCTCCGAAAGGGAAGCGGTGTTGTTTCTGTAACTAGGAGTCAGCGCCGCGCCTGAGTGCCAGCGGCTATCTCTGCGATCAAAACCATGGCTCAGGAATGGTGTCTGACGGCCAGTGCCGCCACGGTTGGCCCCGCGGCAACACAACGCCGCGATGGTGCGTGGCTGGGTCAGCGACAACGTCTGCAGGCAGCGCCTCGTGGGGTGGGGTGGGGTGGGGGGGGGCGCCTTCTGTGCGCGGCGACACGCAGCCAGCCGATGGTTGCAGGGTGCCGCATGCGCCCGCGATGGCGCATGGCCGGGGCTGTGACGGCAGGGCGACGAGGCTGCGCGTGGTGGCCGGAGCCGCTTGCGGCGTTTTCCGCTGCCGTCGCCTAAGGAGAAACTATGGATAGAGGTGGGGAAAGACGGAGACTAGAGAGTTGTCTTTACGTGTTTGTCCTTGATCTACTTAATTGCACGTGGCCTTAATAATAAAATGGATGAGAATAAGAATTAGACCACCCAAGATACGGTGCATCCCTGGAGTGGTAAGAGAGAAGACTAGACCACCCAAGATCTTGTATAGAAGTATCTCAACTGAATCAAGCCACCATATGTGAAAGTCCCCAAGCACTCTGTCAGGAAGTTGGGATTCTCCGACCGGCTTAGCATGGAAGAGCACGCCTCCCAAGACCGGCCGGCTGCTCAGCTATCAGCAACGACCTTTGCCCCCATACACATCGGAGAGGAGTTTGACAACCACCGCTGCAGATGGGTGCATGGCAATGCATAAATCAGTTGCTCCCAAGGATAATCTCCTCTGTTGCATAAACCCGGTGATCGATCATCCACGGAGCAAAACGCACACACCACGAAGACGATGAGATATCAGAGAAGTCGAACTCTACTAAACTGCAGAAATACAATCTCTGCTCCTGGTGGCTCCCTCGACACCGGACATCCCGAATGAGCCACCGGCCTGGGCTATTTATAGGGAGAACAACCAAGGAAACCCATTCCGAGTAGGACTCTCCTAGTCCCTATCTAGAGTCTTGATCAACTTGGATAGCCTCGATGCTTATCGGTTAACAATCACCGGATCCTTATCCCCACTTGGGGATTAACCCATGTAACCAAGTTATTTACGTAACATTCTCCACCTTGGGTTAACTCTAGAAGTGTCCGTCCGTCCGCCAACTCCACCAGCATGGCCTGCACCTCGACCAGGTGCCCGCACAGCCTGACTCCGCTGCACGCCCCAACATGGCCCCTCCTCTCTCGGTTGACGCGAGAGATATCGACCACTGTCGTTGGAAGCGAACGTCACACGCTTCCTCCACACTCCACCTTCAGCAGATATCATCCTCTGCTGAACCATACTACTCGTCTGGGATATCGCAGCTGCACCTGTGTCAACCCTCCCTACGAGCCTGTACAAACCTTTCGTCAGCAGCCCTTTTAGCACGATCCGTGCTCCTCTGCACACCCTAAGAGCTCCACCTTCAAGAGTGCATCGGTATCCTCTTGAACACACAGCTCCCAGTGAGATCAAGTTCTTCTTGAGATCTGACACATGTTGGACCTCCACGAGCTTTCGCACCCTTCCATCAAACATGCATATCCTCACGGATCCGATACCAGCAACCGAGCAGCATGCTCCATTTGTCAATCGAACCGAGTCACCTCCGCATGCCTGACACCTGTGAAACATCGTCCTGTCTGAATATATATGAAACGAGCAGTCAAAATCTAAGATCCAACTTGAATCTCCCTCTCTTGCAGATGTCGTACAGAGGACGTCATCCACATTCTCCTCGCTGTCCTCTACTGTTGAAGCCTCTGCCTTCTCCATCTTAGCCTCCTGCAGCAGTTCGTTCTTCTTACGCTGTGGGCAATCCTGCTTGAAGTGACCTTCCTCGTCGCAGTAGTAGCACATACGACCCCGAGTCTTGGATTGCCCTTTGTCATCTCGTCTCCCCTGCCGGTTATCCGATCTTCCACGACCTCCACCTGCAATCAAAGCCTGACTCCCACTTGACATCCCTACATCGTTGCTCTTTCGACAAGACTTGTTCGAAAGCAACGAAGCTATGACGTCATCTAAACTGAGAGTGTCGATTTTATACAGCATGGTCGTCACGATGTGATCGTACGACATCAGCAACGATGACAACAAGAGAAGTGCTCGATCCTCTTCTTTAATTTCCTCGTCCAGAGACAGCGCCTCCATCAAAATCTTGTTTAAGTCGTCGAGATGAGTTTCGATCCTTGTTCCCTCAATCATCTTCAAGCCATATAGCTGCTTCTTCTCTAACAACTTGTTCGTTAGCGATTTAGACATGTACTTGCTCTCAAGCTTTTCCCAGACATCTACCAGATCTTCTAAGACGATTAACTCCCGGAGTGTATTGTCTGCCAAGAATAGCTGAATCGTGCTATTCGCCAATGCCCGTTTTTCAGCCCATTCCTTCTCTGTCAGCTTCTCCGGTTTGTCTGCCGCTTTGCCAAGAGCCTTGACCAATCCTTCCCGCATAAGAATATTCTTCAAGCACTGCTGCCATAGAGTGAAATCTCCATAACTGTTGAAAGGTTCTATGGAGAAGCTTGTAACCCTTCCAACGGACCTCTGACTTGTGCCTTCCTGCCCCGTCATCGATCAATCTCGATCAAGTACGCCCTTGATCGATATCGATGCACACCTGCACCTGCACAAATCAAACCGTTGGTTTGGAAATTGTCCAATCCAAACCGTCCAATGAACTTGGAGTACCTGAAAACCTAGGCTTGGACTCCTGGATCACGTAATTCCGACACCGAATGCCCCCGATCAAGCCGAAACAACCTCGACCGCCTGATCGGTAAACTTGCTCCTTCCGATCTTAGATCCTATTAACGGGTACGACGAGACCCGACAACCCTATCCAAAACCTGGACCTAGCAATTTAATTTTATTGAATCCAACTGGACTTAAAATCTAAGTCCTAATAATTGGATAAAATAAGCAACTTGATCCAATTAAAAGGATCTCCTTGAACTGTTTACGTTCCTTCATCCCTTCTCTATCTTTTCTCTCTCCTATCCCCCATGTCAGCACCCACAATTACTCTATGTGATGCGCTCCCACGTGATTACAAGAGGAAGAATAAAAAAATAGAAAAAAAGAAAAAAACTTAGTTTTAAACAATCACAGCCACACAACAACAAGCCAGCAACCACCGCCAAGCCTGGTTGCCGCCATGCAAGCCTTCCGCGGGGCCTCCTTACTGCGCTACAACCTAAGTGGGATATGCCGCTGGTAGCTCGTCCTTGCATGATCCTCCTCCAAGCAGCGGTTGATGTTTTTCACTACCCGGAGAAAGCCACCAGTGAGCAGAAAGATCGCTGCCGCGCGTACGTGGCCGGTCTAGCCAGACCACCTCGCTACCATTGCAACTTGCTATCACCGGAGACTTTTTCTTCCGCAGTTGCCTAGTTTGCCCGGTCTCCCTTGCTGGAGCACCACCGCGCACTAGGGGGGCTCACGCCGTCGCCGTCAAGCCACTGTGGTCCCGCCAGTGTAAGGAATGCCGCCACCCAGCGTCATCTTCACCGTGCCGTCTTCGACTCCGTCCGATTGAACAACCGTATCTTTGATACTAGATTTTGCGGAAATCTGATGATCGATCACCCACGGAGCAAGACGCACACACCACAAAGACAATGAGATTTTGGAGAAGTCAAACTCTACTAAACCATAGAAGTACAACCTCTCCTCCAGGTGGCTCCCTCGACACCCGACATCCTGAATGTGCCACCGGCCTGGGCTATTTATATGGAGAACAACCCAGGAAACCCATTCCGACTAGGACTCTCCTAGTCCCTATCCAGAGTCCTGATCGACATGGATAGCCCCGATGCTTATTCGATTAACAACCACCGGATCCTTATCCCCAATTGGGGATTAACCCACGTAACCAAGTTATTTACGTAACCATAGGCCTCCATGTAGCTTGCAAGCATCTGAACATATCAAGTGCTTCTTTGCCGCCACTGTCACCACATGCTTGAAGCCCTATTGAGCGCTGCTACCTATAGTCGTTGGGAGTTGGAAACCCTTGGAAGAAAGAAGTTGGGGGGCGATGAGGGCAATTGTATCCTTAAATGGGGACTTCTGGTAAAAGATAACCTATAAAATATATAAGATGACTTATCACTAGTCTTATCCTCAAATTTAGGAATAACATGGACTAAGTTAATCTAGATTAAACTCGATTTTGGGTGTGTACCAAACGTAGGTTTAGGGATAAACCAATCTTATCCCTAGTTATCTTGATACCAAACAGAGCCTAAGGTTATGTTTGGTTCGGGGATAATCATAGATAAATCTGGTTATCTTCGATCCTCTGTTTGTTTTGCAAATAAAATAGAACTTAACCTGGATTAACTCAATCTAGCTTATCTCAAAAAATGAGGATAACGTGAGGAATAAGTCATTCTCATCTAGTACCTAAATGAGTTGCGTCGATACGCCAGAGATCGCATATGAGCCCAGAGTGGAGCAAGGAAAAAGCCCTACCATCTGCCAGTCTTGCCCCCTGGTGCCCTCTTAAAGGGGCACTCCCCCTTAAACCCCACTAACTAGGCAACAAGCACCCGGCTAGTGGAGCACTAGGAAATCCAAAACCATGCTCACTTTTTGCGCTCTTTCGCCCCATTTTTCAATTCCCTAGCACTCCCTTTATTTTGATTTACATTTTAATATTCTTTAGCATATATTTAAGCATCCATTTCCATTAACTGCATATATAAAATATTCAAATTAAGGGTTGGGATCTAGTCCTAATCTGATTAGTATACTTTCTTTTGTCATTTCATGCACATTTCTTTTAGGGTTACTAAACCCCTTATAGTTCTAATGTTGTTTTCATTTTGTTTCTTATTTTTTATCAAATATTTCAAAAAAAGTCAATTAGAGTAAGCTACCCTCCTCATTGAGCAGATCAAGCCAAGGAAATATTTCAAGCTCCTTCTTCTTGGCCGGCCAAAGAGATGGTAGTTGAAACCCACAAGCACATCTCCACTTCACTAAGGTACGTCGGTCAATACATACACTACTTGTAGACACACCAAATTTGCCTAATTCATAGCATACAAGTCATGTTTTATAGGGTAATATGTGTGATTAATCTTAGAATGATGCCGGGTCCTTTTAATGTTGATTTGGAGCTTTAACGAATGAAATTGGATGTTTTTCGAAGTTTTCCGCACAAAGCCGTAATTTTCGAGCGAAAGCCACACGTAAATCATGTAAACACAGAAATTGGCTGAATGACCAATGCCTAATGATCATGCATTGAAGGTTATGGTCAGATTCATGCTTTGAACAAGTTTTGTTTCATGCCGTGTCTTTCTGGTTGGCCGTCGGAGTCATTCTGACCAGTATCGGATCTTTTGTTCATTAGCCAAACTTCAGAATGAATTTATAAAGTTTTAGAGGGTTTTATGGCTGATCCATTGCTATATAAAGCTTATTTGGCTTGTTATCTTTCCAACGCAACAAATGGCATTAAATTTTGAGTTCAGGAGTGTCCGCAATGGCTTCCGGAAGAAAGACGCGCAAAAATCGTCTCATGCGCCCTGCCCCTAAGACACGTGGCCATATGCCCTCGAACGGGGGAACGAGGTAACCAGTTTTTAACCAGGACTCTACCTTTGACCGGACTGGATTGAATTTTTTAGCTAGATCAGACCGCATTTGTAGGGTGGATAGCATGCACCCCCTCCAAGGGGCGCATGCACCCAGGACCAGGGCGCAAGGTCCTTTATTTTTTTGGACAGATCGCGATGTTTTTCTCCTATATATAGACTCCGATTCCGGTCATTCCAAAGGCTGGTTCATGACCCCCCGGGCATCTCAAGATGTCAAAGCTCCCTCCTGCATCAATTTTGTTATTTTTAGAGAGAGAATTTTGAGCTTTTAGAGAGAGATTACGCCTGGCAGATCCTGGACTGCTGCTCGACTTTTTTGACAACCCAAATTTGACCATATCTCTTTCTATTCTTATCAGAATCTTTCTGTTCTTCTTTCTATCTCTTTGTTTAGTGATTCTCCATCCTTCTATAATTTTTTACATTTTTTTTCATTTTTTTAGTCTGTTAATCTAAAAATTAAAATAGGGGTTTAGAGATAACACAAATTCGGACAATTTCTAGTTAGTTGTGTGTTTCATGTTATTTTCCTTATATATACTCCACTTTGTTTATTTATAATTGTCTTTTTCATTTATTGTTTGTCTAGTTGCATAGGAAATCAAGCACCCACACGTTGAGGACTCATTTTTATCGACCGGCCGAAGGAGGAGCTTTGACCCACACTCTTCACGCTAAGGTACACACGGTCATCTTTATTTCATAAATCGGAACCCGCAGTTCCTGGCGACCACATTGTAGACATGCCAAATTGGCCTAATTTGGAGCCCCAGACTCTTATTCCATAGGCGATATTCTTATTTGACTGTTACCTGATTCGGATTACCTCGTGGACATGAGCTAAGGACAAGGGTGGAGCCCCTTGTGAGTTGAGAATGGACCAATGATTCCCGGAATGATGCTGAAACCTTCAAGTGAGAGCCGCACGTGAACTGTAAAAACACGAAGCATGCTCGATGACCGACCTTGAATGGTCCATAATTGAAGGTCTCGGGAGTCCCGCATGTGTTTCGTAACATTCAGGGTTTCCGAGAAGTCATTTCGGTAGGCGTCGGTCAATGACGACTTTCGTTATGGCTTTTTCGATCTATACTGACACGGCTATCCCGGACCACGTGTTAGAACTTTCTGGTCATCACCGGGTCTTTTCGGGTCATCCGGGTCAATTCTAGCCGAATATTTTCATCAATCATGGCCATACGTCCGGTTCGACCAATTTTAGGGTTTCCCGGCTTTTCTAAGTTTCGGTTCACGTTTACCGGGTTAATCTCATATTTTTCGATGACTTCGGGTTTTTCAATCGTACCGGACTTGTTCGGTCATCATTTTAAGTCATCCCGAGTTGACCCGAGATTTCTCGACCGGAACCGTGCTCTTTCGAATCTTCGCCATGGGTTTCAGCTTTCCGCAAGAGGGTAAACCGGTAGAAAGCCCTGTGCGAATGTCTCGGGAGTCATGCCGGCTGGTTTACTGACATGAGGAGGTACGGCCTAAGGTCCTCTTTCCAATGCAACAAACGGGAGCCGAATCGGACATCCCGTTTGCAAGGTACGGCTCGCGGAACACACGCGCAGGAGAGAGACTCTACTGCGCCCCCGCTCCCTTTGAAAAGGGAGGGCGCACCCTGCGCGCCCTCAACCTGAGGGCGCCCCCTGTGCGCCCTCAAACTGGGGGCGTGGTCAGTTTCCGAAAATTGGAAATTGCCCCGATTAGCACCTTCTAAACCGGATTTTTGGAAGGTTTCTGCGAATGATTTTCGATTATTTGTACCGCGCCCCGGTTCGGGGGCGCGTTACGTATGTCAAGTTGATTTTTAGCAATTTCTAGAAGTTTCCGGTGAATTTTAGCAGCGAGACGCGTACCGCGCCCCCGAAGTGAGGGCGCGCCCTCGTCCCCTTTGAAAAGCGGGGGCGCGGTCGGTCCAGTTTCCATTTTTTGCACCGGCTTCCTTCCCCTATAAATTGAGGGCCATTCTCAACGACCCATGGTTAATCCCCCATGCCTAATTTGTCCTGAGGTCGTCCAAGCTCTCTCCCAAGGCCGTCTCGACGTCCAAAGCCGGTCTGACGTCGAGAGATCGAACCCGAAGTGAAGGAGAAGGCTCAATCCGGGCGTTCTGCATCAACAAACTTCATTGACTTCTGAAGAAAATATGGGACTCATTCTTCAAAAGTTTTCAACATAAAAGTTGTTCCTATATTCGTCCTCTTTCATCTCCAACTGACAGCACTCAATTCTGACTTTCCGTTTGTTCGTGGCGATTGCTGCACTGAGGGCGCGCATCCAGGTTCTATTTTCTATATCCGCCCACTATCATAATTTTTACAGACTTATACAAGAGGATTTCGGATAAATCATAAACATAGGAACTCTTCCTCTCCAAGTCTTCTATCTACTCCAACAAACATCACTCTATTCTAACATCGGGGTTGTCCGTAGAATTCTCTGCACCAAAGTCGCGCCCGGAGGGTGCAAGGCTACCCGAACCGGATTGTTTCAACCATCTCGGCTTCAACTCAAGCCGATTCACTTTATAAGCTTCCTCAACGCACTTTATTCAGTTCATTTACTGTTTTAGAACATCTTTTAGTTCATTTTCATCATTTTTACATAATTAAAAACACAAAAAAGGGTTAGGGCTCGCCCCAATCCGGTGAGTTCGATTCCAATTGCTTCTTTGTTTCATCTCTTCTTCTATAGTTTCTACACTTCCCATAGTTCTAATCGGTTTCTTTCACTTAGTTTATTGTTCTATTTGCACAGGTCTATCAAGCTAGCATCAGTTGGAGACTTTTCTTCATCGGCCGGCCGAAGAATAAGGTTGAACCCATATCCCGATCTCCCGCGCTAAGGTACACGGTCAAATCAACTCACTCTTGTTTTTATTCTATAAAGCGGAGCCCGTGGCTCCTGGCGACCACCTTGTTATTCATGTTCTAATTTCATCTCCTCCTCACTCTCCTCCCACATGACCCGAACTATCTCCGGTGCTCGAGCAACGCCGTGAGAGAAAAGTTCGGGGATCAATGTGAGTGTGGGATCGAGGTGAGGAGTCTTTACTGCTTTCCGAGTGTTTTCTGATTCACTCCTCTTTTTCCCCATTCCATCTTTCACCTTCTCTTGAGGTGCCGATCCAGAACCCATTTTTGGAGTCGACACACATGTCTTAATTTTCTACTTCTCATCCTCCTCCCACATGACCCGTATCATCTCTTTGGTGATCGAGCGACGCCAAGGGATGAAAGTTCGGGGATCAATGTGAGTGTGGGACCAAGATGAGAGTTGCTTTCCGTGTTTTCTTCCTTTCTTTCTCATCCCCTCTTGAGGTGGAGATCCAGATTAATGGACTTCCCTGATAAGGAGAGCCCCGTCGAATTTTCGGAGTCGACAGCTTTGTGGCAACCACGGTGGGACAAATAATGTCTTTAACTGTGGGTGCTTAGTGTTTCTTTGCAACTAGTTCTAGTTCTAGACCAGTTCCCGCGTGAGACTTCCTTCTTTCCACGTCTCTTAATTTCATGCCATCTCAAAATTTCTGATTTCACCCATCATTCATCAGATCTGAAGTGCTAAGTACCTCATTTAATTTCTGCCACTTTATTTCAGCTGGTTCCCGCGTGAACCCACCTCTGCTTTAAAATCGGTTCTCGCGCGAACCAACTCTTTTCTACAAACTGGTTCCCACGTGAACCAACATTTATTTTTTAGTAATTCAAATCAGAGTTTTTTTCTCTTTTTCTGAAGGTTATCACCATCAAATTGGTCACCACATGACCCTCTTTTATTTTCAGTTGCCATTTAAACCGGTTCCCACGTGAACTACCCTTTATTTCTTTTTAAACTGGTTCCCGCGTGAACCAATCTCTTTCTTTACTTTGGTTCCCACGGGAACCAAACCACTTTCCTTCATATCTATCCCCAATTGGACCAGATCCTTATTCACCTTTAATTGGCCCCACGTGGCCTTCTTTCAATCATTCAAACTAGTTCTCGTGTGAACCATCCTTTTACCCAAAACCGGTTCCCGCATGAACCACCTTCACTTTTTACCCCAGTTCCCATGAGAACCAGCTTATTCTTACATCGGTCCCCACATGAACCACCCTTTTTGCTTGGCTTTCAGTTCTGAACCCTCTTTTTTATCTCTTTTCACTACCTCCATTTGGCTCCCGTGTGAAACAAAGTCTAGATTCTAGTTTCTAGTTACTTGTCTAGTTTCTAGTTTCTTGTCTTATGTGATTGCTTGTTTATTTAAGTTTATATTTTTCTTATTACTTACTTTATTACTTGATTGCATTCTCTGCTCCTTCTTTTACACTTTTTTCCTTTTGAGGTGGGTGCTCACTCTTTCATTTACCCTCCCATCCAAAACACCTTCTTGGTGGATTCTGATCGCTCTTCTGAGATATTCCTTCCTAGTTGACTTGGCTGACTTTCATCAAGGCCTCCGTAATTCCTCATACGTGGAGTATTCCTCTTCACGATCGGGTTGGTTGTATCACTCCCCAAAACCCGAAGCATTCTATGTTACCTACACATGGTGAGATTGTGTGAAACCTAGGTTATTGGAGATTAGAGTTAAGATCCTAATCCATTTGTTGAGAGAACAATTCTTAACAAATCCATAAACCTAAGGTTTAATCAAAATCATTGTGCAATCTTTTTTTCAAGTCTTTGCATCACTTATTTGTCAAACAAAAATTCAAAATTCTAACATTTTTGCAAGATACTAAAAACCATAAAAATGTTCTTTGTTTGTTTTGCCAACTTGTTTATTTTACCCTCTCATTGAAGTTGAAGGGTGACAATGAAATTATGGTCTGCAAGGCACGTTGGAATGGAGGAACACGCTGAACGTCGAGAGCATGAGATAGGTCCTTAACCAATTTCGTAAGACGGTCATGTTAGTCCCTTGTTTGAGTCAGAAGCGCAAGAGGTCCCTCAACCATCTGCTCCCCATGATGTTGAACAACTCTTTAGGTAGTTGTCTTTTTATACTGACCCAGAAACCTATTCCCGTATAAAATCCATGGTGAAGGGAAAAATTGCCTCTGATCAGGCTGAAGCCAACCAAGTTTCCTTATCTCCTTTGTAAGCACCCAAAACGGGACATCCGCGGATCTCCCCCCCCGGAACCCTACGCTTGCTTTGGTGACTTGGTGGATGGGATGTTATGTAGGTGTGGTCGCCAGGAGCCAAAGGCTCCAAAATATAGTAGAATGAAAGGAAATGAAATAGAAAGATGAAAGTGACCGTCGTACCTTTGGAAGCGGGGAGATTGTTGGGTTCCGACTTCTCCTCTCTCGGCCGGCCGAAAGAAGAGAGCTTAGTGAGTCCTTCGTCTTCGTTCCGGTTGAAGCTCCACTCCAATCGGATTTACCTAAAAATGTCCATATGAAAACATAGAAACAAGTGAAAAGATCATTAGTTCTCGTGATAGTGTAGAATCATGCTCAAAATCAAATGTAAACATGAAAGAGGGAAGGAACTGACCGGATTGGGACTAAATCCCAACCCCTATTTGGAAGGTTTAAATATGCATGAAAATGCAAATGAGTGGCTTAATGCATGCTAAATAACATGTTAATGAGGGTTAAAATGAAAGGGGGGAGTAAAAGATCGACCGGAAAGGTAAATAAACTCAAAAAAATGCAAAACGGGGTTTGCCCCTGCTAGTGCCCCATATATGGGGCGCCTGCTGCAGGTGTCCCCTTGATGGGGCGCGTTGACCAAAGTCAAAGCGCCCTATATACGGGGCACCAGGGACTGGCTTCAGCAGATTTTCTTCCCTTCTTCGCGGTGTCGCCCCGGAGTGTAGGGAGACCTTCAAGACGGAAAGAAGACTTCTTCAAGCAGCCAATAGTCAAGTGAAGCTAATGGAAGAGTGTTTTGGAACTAGATGTAAGGGAAATGGAGAGTAGAGGCTCTCAAAGTTGGAGAAAAATCATATTTCTGAAGAAGGAAACTGCAGGTTTTTGGAGTTTTTGGGAGAGAGTTTTGAATCGGTTTGAAGGCTTATGAGGGGTGGAAATGGCTTAGAAACGTGGTGTTGGATGAGCTCTAGGGTGGCACGAAGTTGGAACCTCTTCTAAGTTCCAAATGGGGCTCTATTTATAGCCCAAAAGAGGGCACTTTGGCCATTTCTGAAAAGCAGTGCCATGTGGCATAGCGCCCTATATACGGGGTGCCAGCATCATGAGATATGTCAAATCGACAAGACAAGTCACTGCGGGGGGTCAAATCAACCTGTCAAATCAATTTAATTTGGATCCAGGCGCCCTGTATATAGGGCGCCTGGTGCCCTGTATACAGGGCGCCAGGTGCCCTGTTTATAGGGTGCCTGGTGCCCTATAAACAGGGCGCCTGGTGCCCTATAAGTAGGGCGCCAGGAGCCCTTATACACAGGGTTTTGCCCTCTTCGAAATGCGCCAAAGACCTTAATTTTTCCGGAAAACTCGGTTCCCTTGAAAGGTTACTCAAATATTCTTCATGAAAACAAGAATTTGAGCTCTCCAACTAGGCCAAAATTGCGTGTCTACAGCTTGCCTCGCCTTGGCATCGGCTTTGTAGGGGAGTGACACGAATGAAGCGTAGGCGAATGTAGCGAAGCGTAATGAGGTGTAGCGGAATGAAGTGGTAATGGACTGAAAAGGTGACGCCAAGGTGTAGATTTAGACACGCCCTCATTGGCCTAGTTGAGTGGAATAAAACTTTACCGGACTCCGAGATTACCCTTTGTCTTATCGAAACCTTCCCTCTGGTTGATTGGTTAAAGAGAAGAACAGTACTGAAAGTAAATAACTAAAATCCCACGTGGGGGGAGAATTGTTACCGGCCAGGACCCGAACTGCATGGTGTGCTGGACTCGGCAGAAATGCGGTAAATTGCGAAAAGTAAAGAGAAAAAGGCCAATCATCCAAGGTTGGGTTCTTCAAATTCATTGGGTTTTACTCAAGAATACTGGTTCAGTTTGACATGGAAAAACTTCTTGTTTCGATGAAAACATCGTTGAAACATATTGAAAGCCGATTTTTCGGAAAAACAAGACCTCCTCTAGGGGCTATAAAAGACCATCTTTAAAAAGGTTCATGATGCGACTGGAAGGAGGTTATAGTATTATTAGGAAGCGGGGAATGGTTATGGTGGGATAACGCATGTGATGATGCATGATGCATGCTGGGTTTAAAGAAATAAAAATAAGCATAAGAAAATAGTTGAAGATATAGGTTGAACATAACGGGTCAGGACATCTATGAAGAAACCGTCGTCCCCGCATATTCAACTTTGGCCTATCCGCAAGCCTAGGGAATGACTGAGCCCTCACTGATTTTGTTGAAGGGGTTCTCAGGCTTAGCCCCCTCTAGACTTGAGGTCTTCAACATCTCAAATATCATTTATTTTGATAGATGCAATACTAAATGCAAGTCCTAATAGGGGTCGGGGTAGTCCACTTTTGTTTTTCAATTTTTTTTGATTTTTTTGTTGTTTTTGCTTCCTCCAAGTGACTGGGGATATGAAGTTGGCATGCCTTCTCCTGTTCCTGCATCCACTCGAGAAAAGAGGTTAGAACTTTATTTTGGCTTAGTCCCTTGCGAGGAGAGGGCAAAGTTGCCTTGATCTTTTGTCAAGGGACATCGGCCTTATCAAGGTAAAGACAACAGAAAAAACATAAGTATGCACAAAAGGAAATATGCAAGACTGAAATTAAACATGAATGCAAAGGCAGCTAGTCAATCTAGATAGAAAACTTTAGGTGTTTTGAAATTTTGATTTGTTTGGGTTTTGATGGTTTTATAATGTTTTTGATGTTTTGGATATTTAATTTTTAAGATTTTTGGTGTTTTGCATATTTTTAGGATTTTTGAAATATTTGATTTTTTTTGTTTGGTTTGGTGTGAGGGACACGATTGTCTCATCCTTTGCTTTGCTTGTTATAGGTGCCTCTCTCATTGCTACCTAAGGGTTAAGAGTAGGCATCACGTGTAAGAAAGTGCCTAGTCCTAGATCTTCTGACCTTCTGCCTTCGATAGGCTATGGCTCTTCTTGGACCTAGTCGGTCGACCCTATCCTTTGAGGTTAAAGAAGGAAGATGATTGGTGGTAAGTCCTTAGTAGAATTAAGGGATGTCGAACTTGTTTCTCTACTAATACCCACATTGCCCGTTCGGGTTTTGACCTCTTCGGGTCCTTCCTTCTAGCCCCTTTTCTTTGATGGCCCACATTCGGACAGGTCTTTCTTCTTTTTTTGCTTGATTTTGACCTGAGGGGTCATTGCCCATCTTTTGGAGCCTTTTTCTTGGGCTTTTGTTGGTACACATTCAGACAGGTCTATTCTTTTGCTGACCTGAGGGGTCATTGCCCATCTTTTGGCACCTTTTCTTTTTAATAAGAAGTCAGGCCTTCAGAGGCATTTTCCAACTAAGGCAATGGGCATTTTCGATACTCCTTATTCTAACCCCTTCCATCTATTCCGGACCGAAGCGAGAAGAGAATGGGATTGGGTTGACCTTCTCTTTCCAAGCGTTGCCTAGCTTTCTCTCTGACTTGCGATCATCGGATCTCAAAACTAGGTGTGTAGTGTGTGCAGTATGATGCCTATCCTTATTTCCCTAAGCGACAAGTTGATGCACCGGGCAAGTAAGCGTTAGATGCTATCATTATACTTCACACCTTTGGATTTTATAGATTTTTGTTTTTTGTTCTAAGGGAAATATTTTTTTGAGGTATACACCATTCCAGGGATGAGCTAGTTCTTCTCCTTCTGCATTAGTCAGCTTATATGAATTACCGGGATAAACAACCGAAATTACATATGGACCCTCCCAATTAGGTTGAAGTTTGGAGCGGGGACCGCCCGGCTTAACCAATATTCTTTTAAGCACAACCTCACCGATTTCAAATTTTCTCTCCACCACCCTCTTCTGATAAAATCTTTTAAGTCTATTCTGATAAGATTTAACATGTTCGGCAGCGGCTAGTCTCCTTTCGTCCGAGAGTTCGAGTTGCGCGAGAAGAGAATCTCGGCGTTCATCCATCGGGATATCTCGATCGATCTGGACTCGGAGGGAAGGAATGATTACTTCGTATGGAACTACCGCCTCCATCCCAAATGCCAAGGCATAGGGGGTCTGACCCGTTGGGGTTCGAATAGAAGTGCGGTAGGCCCATAGAGCATCAACTAACTTATCTGGCCAGTCTGCGAACTTGCTAGACTTACAAGTCTTCTTAATGATCTTTATCAGGGTTTTATTGGTGGCTTCTGCTTGACCGTTGCCTTGAGGATAATATGGAGATGAATGATGCAATCTGATGCAATACCTGTTGCAAAGGTCACGCAGCCTCCCGAGAGATGAATTGCGGTCCATTGTCGGTGATGATGTCGCCTGGGATCCCGAACCTGGCAATGATGTTGCGCTTGATGAAGGTGCAGACTGCTGATGCCTTGATCTCCACATATGCTTCTGCTTCTGCCCACTTGGTGAAGTACTCCGTTGCAGTTAGAATGAAGGATTTGATTTTGTTTGTGGAGTTTGGGTCACCGAGGGGTCCGATAACGTCAAAATCCCACATAGCGAAAGGCCATGGGGCGTGGATCGGATGAAGGGAAGATGCGGGAGAGTGAATCTTGTCGGCGTGGAGTCATTGATGGCAGTGTCGGACAAAGATCGAGCAATCTTCTTCCAGAGTAGGCCAACAATACCCTTGCCTGATGATTTTCTTGGCGAGGGCATGAGCATTTACACGGCCTCCACATACTCCGGAGTGTGCTTCTTTAAGCACCAATTCAGCCTCTTCTTCGTCTACACATCTTAATAGAACACCGGCCAAGCTCCTTTTGTAAGGTACTCCACCTAAGATGGTGTTCTAAGCTTTTTGAGCTAACTGATGCAGGTATCTTTCTGGAATTCTCCTAGCTCTAATTTTTGTCCTATTTCTAAAGAAGAAGAAGATAAATAAGAGGAGGAAGAGGAGGTGGATGGAGAAGAATTTATTGGAGAGGATGGAGGACAAAGAAGGTCAATCAAGGATCTGGTGGCTCCTTGGGTCGAATGCCCTTCCGAGGCAAGTTGAAATGTTTCCTCGATCGAAATTTGAGTTTCGAGGAGGACGTTGCTTTTTGGGAAGCAAACATAAAGATAGAATGGGCTTCAGGTGCCCGATTTGGGTTGAGATCAACCACGGGAGCCATAGTAGGCGAAGATATTGATAAAGAGGGGAAGACTTCGAGCAATGTTTGATAGAGGGGGCTTTCGGGCCCAATGTTGACAGAAAGAGGTGATGGGCCAGTAGGCCGTATGATCATGGAAGAAGGTGGGTTCATGGACCCAATAAGAGGAGGATGTCGGCCCGAGGGCCTGGGTTTAAGAGATAGGCTTGAGGGCCCAAGAGTTGGAGAAAATGGGCGCAGAGGCCTGGATTCAGTAGAGGGGCTCGGTGGCCCAAGAGTTGGAGAAAATGGGCACAAAGGCCTAGATTTAGTAGAGGGGCTCGATGGCCCAAGAGTTGGAGGAAATGGGCACAAAGGCCCAGATTCAATAGAGGGGCTTGATGGCCCAAGAGTTGGAGAAAATGGGCACAAAGGCCTAGATTTAGTAGAGGGGCTTGATGGCCCAAGAGTTGGAGAAAATGGGCACAAAGGCCCAGATTTAGTAGAGGGGCTCGATGGCCCAAGAGTTGGAGAAAATGGGCACAAAGGCCCAGATTTAGTAGAGGGGCTCGATGGCCCAAGAGTTGGAGGAAATGGGCACAAAGGCCCAGATTTAGTAGAGGGGCTCGGTGGCCCAAGAGTTGGAGAAAATGGGCACAAAGGCCCAGATTTAGTAGAGGGGCTCGATGGCCCAAGAGTTGGAGAAAATGGGCACAAAGGCCCAGATTTAGTAGAGGGGCTCGATGGCCCAAGAGTTGGAGAAAATGGGCACAAAGGCCCAGAGTTAGTAGAGGGGGTCGGGGGCCCAAAAGCAACAAGTGGGTTCGTGGACCCATAAGTTGGGCCTGAGGGCCTAGAAATAGGGATCGGGCCAAGAAGCCCGGGGAGAGCGTCATAGTGAGTGGGGGCATCGGCCCCAAAAGATGACGTAATGAGGGAAGGCCCTCGCGGAGTTGGTTGGACTTTTTCTCGAGTCGGTTTGGCAATATGACCTTTGGGTGGGTCGACAGGTGGTTCAGCCTGGAGTGGTTCATTGCTTGACCCTTCTTCATCGGTGGAAAACAAAAGAGATATTTCAGGATACAAGTTATCTTCAGGGTCGTCAGTTCTTCTTCTTTTGTCTTGCTCCAGCTCTTGTTCTTCCTTGTTCTCAGCCAGTTGAATTGTTTCTTTTTTGATGAAAAACTTTTGTAAGCATCCTGAAAAGTATTTGCTTTTGAGATTTTGACCATTGGCTGTTGTTCCATCATATCCAACCCCGCTCTTTGGTTGTAACCTCACTGGATTGATTGGCTCAGCTATGCCTTGCAGTTCTTTGCCTAGTCCTTGGCCCTCCTGGTATCCCAAACTCTTCATTATGTGCCATCCAATGGTTTCATTTTCCTTTCTTTTTCTTCTCCACACTTGCTTGGGTTGCCTACTCATTTCTGGAAGATCCAAGATTGTCAAAATTGGCTCGTTTGGCAACCCAAGGGGTGGTGGTGGAGAAGATGGATGGTCTAAGGGCATGCTAGTCACCTTAATCACCTGTCCCTTGTAAGGGAATTTAAGACACTGGTGATTGGTGGAGGCGACCGCCTCTAGTGCTTCTAAGTAGGGCCGTCCCAGAATAGCTTTGTAGGTTGGATCCATCTCAAGTATGTGAAAGTTGACAGTGACTGTCTGAGGTCCGAGTTTGACACCCAATGTAATCATGCCGTCAGCGGGCTTCTTTGAATTATCATATGCGGTCACTGTTATTTGAGATGGCCGGATGTCCTCCTCGGAGACTCCACAAAGATGTAATGTTTCTGGTGGCAGAACATTAATGGATGCTCCGGTATCGACCAAACATGACTTAATGCCTACACCATTGATGTGGACTGTGATGGACAAGGCACATTTGCTTATTTCGGGGTCGGGGCACTCTTCCTTAGTGAATGTAAGGGCCGGGTACTCACTTCTCGGGACCAGAACTGATGAGATTTTTTCTGGGGGGAGGCTCTCGTTTACCATTACTCGCTGTAAGTACTGTTGGAGAACCTCTTGATGGACTCTGGATCTTTTGATCAATTCTAAGATAGAGATCCGTGCCGGGGTTTTATCAAGATGTTTCAACAAGTCATAGGATGTCCCAGGCAATGGTTCTTCGATGTGTTCTTCTTCTGCTTCTGGTGCCAACCCTGACTGACCGGCATGGGGAAAGACCCTTTGGAACATGCGCCCACTTCTAAGTACTGTGGCAAGTTGAGGAGCTACAGCTGGGGTGGTAGTGGTGGGTGGTGGGTTAGGTCGAATGATGGGAGCTCTTGCGATGGGTGTAATGATGGTGGTTTGAGGCATAGTAGGGTAGGTAGGTTGTGAAGGTATAGTTGCTCGGGGCGGGATGATGATAGGTCCTAGTGGTGGTGGTGGATTAACCGGGCGGATTAGGGTCCGTCCCGATTGGAGTTGTGTGGTTGGTGGTGTTATGATGGGTCGTGATGGTGCTCGGATGATGGGTGGCCGGTTGAGAGTAATGGGGTTGGCTGATGTAGCTTGGGGTATAGAATGGACGGTTCGGTTGACATGCATGGCGGAGGTGGCTCCCTCAACTTGCCAATTCTGGCCCCGATGATGATACTCCTCGGAAGAGATCAAGATGGGATTAACATGTTGATTCCCAGGTGCGGGTGCATGTAGAGGTAGAGGGTTTTGGATAATCCCCAGGCCGGGGTTCTGTTGTTGTTGCTGCTGAGCTGGTGCATGCTGCCGTTGAGGTTGATTTTTCACTGTTCTGATGTATTCCCCCATCTGGTCCCAGTCAATACTGCCTTGCTCATTAAGATCGTGGATATAGTCTTTGAACTGAAAACAATTTTCCACGGTGTGCCCAGGATATCTATGGAACAAGCAGTATCGCTTTGTGTTGCCATTTTGAGGCCACTCCGACTTCTCCCTTGGCAATGCAATTTGCCCTGCCGCCATGAGTGCATTAAAGATGTCCACGAGAGAGTACGACAAAGGCGGGTAATCATTCCTCTTGGGTCCAACCTTTCGGGGTTCATAGGCCATGGGAGGGGGTGCTTGGTTGTAGTTGGCCAGTTGTTACCGCACTGGTTGGGGAACTAGGGCTTGCGGTCGTTGAGGGATCAGGGATTGTTGCTGACGGGGCTGGAACTGAGGTTGAGGTTGAGGTTGACGAGGGTTTCTAAACGGTTGATTTTGTTGAGGGTTCCTGAACTGGTGTTGATAATTTATAGGTGGGTTCCCTACAACGTTAAGGTTTTCGTTTGTCACTACGCCCTCAGTCACTGGGCCGGTTGTGGTAAAAGTGGTTTTCTTGACAGCTCGGGGTCTAGGATCAAACAAGTTCATGATAGGTGAGTCCCTAAGCTGTGTCTCAATGTACCGTGCCCTCTCATAAAGTTTACTCATGGAGGTGGGGTGATGCAAAGCCGTATATTCTTTAAGGCCGGAGTGGCATTGGTGATGATCATCTTTACTTGCTCCGGCTACGAAATGGAATCGCAAGCTTTTACGCCATTGACCTCCACCTATCAGCATATCTGGTAAAGTCTTCATCATTTCTCATTTTTTCAGCCATGAGGTCGGTGATGGAATATGTTGGTCCGACCCTATCTTGATATCTCTGCAAAAATTTAGCTTTGACAGTTTCAAAGTTACTCGCCTCCAAAGAGTCAAGCGAGTAGAACCACTCTAAAGCTGAACCCTCTAATGATCTTCTGAAAAGAAAAGCAAGGGCCCTCGGATCATTTTGCCACATTACCGACTCATAAAGAAAGTCCTTGACATGAATGAAGGGATTACCGGTTCCATTGTAGCGACGGTATACCGGCATCTCAGAGGGAGGTAGATGAAAAGTAGGGAGGGAAGGAAGAGAAATTTCGGGGACTGCCTTGGGGTCGATTAAACGTCTAAGCTCTCTATACTGCTCATCCATGCGATTGATCTTGTTAATCATGGCCTGATCGACAGAAGGTTCCCTAAGAGGAGGAGGAGAAGTGGGTGCTTGGTGCACCGGAATTGGGACTTGATGGGCCGAAGTGGCCGGATAAGAAGGGTACATTGGGGGATGCACCAAAGGGTGAGTAAGGTTGAGATGATTAGAGGAATAAACTGGTGGTCTAGAAGGAACAACAACATTTGGATTGGGATGATCTAGATTAGCCACCGGATGAGGAGAAATTGGGGCCATGAGCCCGGTATGAGAATGGTCATGAGTGGGCACATTGGGTTGATGTGCCCCAGACCGAGGGGTAGAGATGTGAAGACCACCTTCGGGAGGAATGTGGTCGGAGGGCGACTTGCCCTTGAGGATGGCTTTGATAGCCTGAAGTTGGGTAGGGTCGGCATGAGAGAATGCCTCCCAAAGTGAATTTGGATTGGGTTGAGGAGAATTTTGACTAGGTTCAGGGAGAACTTCGGGTTCGTTGACGGCACACACGGCATCAGGATAGAAATAAGATTGATCATACTCCAACTGTAGTTGCTCGTATCCTTGATCCGCCATTCCGATAACTCGACCTGACCTTAAATTCATAAACACAAAAGAGAAAGAAGGTTGACAAATAAAAGCTTAAGGATTTTTTTAGTTTTGATTTTTTTACCCCTTTTTTGTTTTGATTTTCTTTTGTCGGACAAGCAAGTTGTCAAGCAAATTAACCTCAAGCAAATTTTTGTTTTGGTTCTTTTTAGGTGATTTTGGGATTTTTTGTTTAATTTTCAGTTTTTGTTTGCAAACAAGTAATAGCAAAGACTTGGAATGATTAACGCAATTTTTTTGTTTCAACCTCAAATTAATGGCTTGTTAAGAGAAATATTGTCCACTCAAATAAATGGGTAGGACCTATGCTCTCACAACGCCGAGCAATCTAAGGTTGTCACTCTTTTCACAGCGATAGGTAGTAGGTACTCCGGGTTTTGGGATAAAGTGGTACAACCAGCCCGATCAGTGAGGAGGGAATCCTTCACGTCTGGGGACTTACGGAGGCCTTGATGGAAGCTACCCGGTCCTTCCGAGAGGGAATCCCCGGAAGAGGAGTTGGCAACCACCAAGAGGGGTGTTTGGATGTGTGGGGCTTTGGGAGGAGAGAGCCTCCCTTCTCGGATGTCCTAAGGAGACGGGCGAACCCGAAACTCCAATGCAAACTAAATGCAAGTGAAATGTCAAGGAATAAGAAGCAACCAAGAAGAAAATAAAAGCATACAATGATTAATGAGATGTTGTAGGAAGCAAGTAAACAAGACAATGATATGAAATTAAACTAAGATGGAAGAAAGCATTAATTTAACTAAGCATGCTTTGAAAGATTTGCTAAAGGAAAACTAGGCCAAGAAGGAAATAGACAAGTATACTTAACAAGAGATGAAACAAGATGATATCTAAAATGCTAAGGTAAAATAAGTTGATAAACCAAGCTAGAAATCAGATTGTATGTTTTTTTAAAAGGACCAACGGAAGGCAAGTAAATCGGAAGGAACAAGATAATGCTTCAAGGAAATAAACAAGCATGTAAGCAAGCAAATAGAAATGCAAAGAAATAGAAATGACTTAAATGAGAACTAAAGGGAAAATAAGCATGTTTTCAAGCGGACATTCTTAGGAAAGAAGAGAAGAACTCACTAAAGCAAAGTCGGTCCCACCGTGGTCGCCAAAAGGTGTAAGCACCCGAAACGGGACATCCGCGGATCTCCCCCCCGGAACCCTACGCTTGCTTTGGTGACTTGGTGGATGGGATGTTATGTAGGTGTGGTCGCCAGGAGCCAAAGGCTCCAAAATATAGTAGAATGAAAGGAAATGAAATAGAAAGATGAAAGTGACCGTCGTACCTTTGGAAGCGGGGAGATTGTTGGGTTACGACTTCTCCTCTCTCGGCCGGCCGAAAGAAGAGAGCTTAGTGAGTCCTTCGTCTTCGTTCCGGTTGAAGCTCCACTCCAATCGAATTTACCTAAAAATGTCCATATGAAAACATAGAAACAAGTGAAAAGATCATTAGTTCTCGTGATAGTGTAGAATCATGCTCAAAATCAAATGTAAACATGAAAGAGGGAAGGAACTGACCGGATTGGGACTAAATCCCAACCCCTATTTGGAAGGTTTAAATATGCATGAAAATGCAAATGAGTGGCTTAATGCATGCTAAATAACATGTTAATGAGGGTTAAAATGAAAGGGGGGAGTAAAAGATCGACCGGAAAGGTAAATAAACTCAAAAAAATGCAAAACGGGGTGCCTCTGCTAGTGCCCCATATATGGGGCACTGCTGCAGGTGCCCCCTTGATGGGGCGCGTTGACCAAAGTCAAAGCGCCCTATATACGGGGCACCAGGAACTGGCTTCAGCAGATTTTCTTCCCTTCTTCGCGGTGTCGCCCCGGAGTGTAGGGAGACCTCTAAGACGGAAAGAAGACTTTTTCAAGCAGCCAATAGTCAAGTGAAGCTAATGGAAGAGTGTTTTGGAACTAGATATAAGGGAAATGGAGAGTAGAGGCTCTCAAAGTTGGAGAAAAATCATATTTCTGAAGAAGGAAACTGCAGGTTTTTGGAGTTTTTGGGAGAGAGTTTTGAATCGGTTTGAAGGCTTATGAGGGGTGGAAATGGCTTAGAAACGTGGTGTTGGATGAGCTCTAGGGTGGCACGAAGTTGGAACCTCTTCTAAGTTCCAAATGGGGCTCTATTTATAGCCCAAAAGAGGGCACTTTGGCCATTTTCGAAAAACAGTGCCATGTGGCATAGCGCCCTATATACGGGGCGCCAGCATCATGAGATATGTCAAATCGACAAGACAAGTCACTGCGGGGGGTCAAATCAACCTGTCAAATCAATTTAATTTGGATCCAGGCGCCCTGTATATAGGGCGCCTGGTGCCTTGTATACAGGGCGCCTGGTGCCCTGTATACAGGGCGCCAGGTGCCCTGTTTATAGGGCGCCTGGTGCCCTATAAACAGGGCGCCTGGTGCCCTATTTATAGGTCGCCTGGTGCCCTATAAGTAGGGCTCCAGGAGCCCTTATACACAGGGTTTTGCCCTCTTCGAAATGCGCCAAAGACCTTAATTTTTCCGGAAAACTCGGTTCCCTTGAAAGGTTACTCAAATATTCTTCATGAAAACAAGAATTTGAGCTCTCCAACTAGGCCAAAATTGCGTGTCTACATCCTTGTCCTATGGTTCGACCACCACTCATTCAATCATCCTTTGTTCAACCACCTATTGTTCAGCAATTTGTGATTCAACCACCACTAGCACAACCATCTATAGTTCAACCATCTATAGTTTAACCATCTGTGGTTCAACCATCATTTGTCCAGCTACCTTATTTCAGCCATGTTGCTCCCTTGGCCCCACAAGTCATGGGACAATTCTCGGAGAATTTGCCAAGTCATGCTCCTCAATTTCAGAATCACGCATCTAACCACATACCCCCACCAGTAAACCAAGAACCTGCTCTCACCTAGGCAATCATAGATCAGCTCACACAGATGAATGAACGTTATGAAGAGCTGAGATGTTGCTTGAACTCCAAGTCAATTCCTGAGATCTCTATTCCTTCTTTGCCAGTTCTTCACCAGCCACCTCCTGAATTGCCAATTTATCGCCACTACAATGGTACTGGCAATCCTTTTCTTCACCTTAAAGATTTTCTCTACGAATCCTCGTTCTAGAAAAATGATCGTAGAGTTCTTGCTTTCTTATTCCATTGATCACTAGATGGGTCTGCATTGGAATGGTTCTACTCGCTTGACCCCTTTGAGGCAGGAGATTTTGATATTGTCAAGACCAAATTTTTGCAAAGATACGGAGACCGGGTGGCACCATCATGCTCCATTATAGATTTGATTGCTGAGAAGAGGAAGCCCGAAGAAAACTTCATAAAGTTTGCTGATCGCTGGAGGGGAATGGCATAGCAACTAACAGATGTTATTTCTGAAGGGGAACAAGTGAAAATGCTCATCGGAAACACCACACCAGCTCTAAGGAATGTTTTGATTATGCACCGTCCTACCACTATGAATGAACTTTATGACAGTGTCCGATACTTGCAAGCCCACTTCAAAGATGCCACAATGATAAATCCATTTGATCCCAAACCTATTTACATCAGGAAGACCCCTCTGCACGAGCTGGGCATACAACTGAGGGAGTTGTCAACAACGAAGCTGTAAACATTGTGGGGAACCGTGGAGGGAATCGTCAAAACCAGTTCAGAAACCCACCACAGAACCTTTCTTACCCCCCCTCAACAACAGGTTAGGCTACAACAACCACGACAACCACAACAACCCTCTCAACTTGTAGCGCAACCCCAACAACCTCGTCAACCTACCTAAAATAGGGCACCACCACCACCCAATCAGGCACCATGAAGGGGAGGTCCTAGGAGAGAGAATTACCGACAACTCCCTTACTCCTTGACCAACATTTTCAATGTACTTATGGTAGAGAAACAGTTGGAATTGCCCAAGGAAAGAGAGGTTGGCCAGTAAATGCAGATATGTCTCGATACTGTGCTTACCACCGGTACCCTAATCACACTGTAGAAGTGTGTTTTCAATTCAAGGACTACATCCATGATTTGAATATACAAGGAAGCATTGAATGGGTTCAAATGAGGGATTACATACAGGTAATGAAGGCTAGGCAGCAGCAGCGACAATGTCCACCAGCTCAACCTCAACAACAACCCAGCTTGGAGATTGTTCAGAATCCACTCCCATTACATACTCCTACTTCGACACCGACACTAGCACATCCAAACCCAGGAATTGGTCTAGTACACTCTATTATCTAGGAAGATGTCAGTCGTGCTCAAGGTTGGTATCTAGAAAACCACATTGAAACTATGTCAACCAACCCAGCTAGGCCTCCTGCCAGGAACCCTGCTAGACAGATAATCCGTGCACCATCTACTCCACAACTACCAAGCTCAATAACCCAACCACTGGTCACCACTTCTTCTCGCTGACTCATCATTAGGCTAGCCCCCGCCTTAACTACACCTATCTCAACTATTGCTACACACCGACCCTTGCTCATCCGGCCACCACAATTACCACCAAACCTGAGTTCCCAACCTATGAGCTCTATCACTCCAAAACCCTAACCTATCACACCACCAACCCCACAACCTACTACATTACCAACATCTTCATTAAACCCATCAACCATTCCTGCAACCCGACCTCTTCTTATCAGGCCACCAACATCACCATCACTACCACCTCCAAATCCTACCCCTCTACACACAAACCCAATCATTCCAGATCCACCAATCCCATTGCCTACCATACCTGCACCTACACCACCTGTTCCACCACATCCTACCCCAGTTAACCCATCACCTCTAACCGATCGCCAAATAGCCCCGGTGCTTCAGAGTGGGAGGATGCTCCAGTGGATCTTTCCCCAAGCCGAGACTCAACCACAGGATCCAGTGGAGGAGGAACAAGTGGAAGAACCCTTGCTAGGCATGACCTATGATTTGTTGAAACATTTGAATAAGACACTGGCCCACGTCTCTATACATGAGTTGATTAAAAGATCAAAGGTGCACCAGGAGATTTTACAACAGTATTTGTAAAGGGTAATGGTGAATGAAGATCTCCCACCTGAGAAGATCACTACAGTGTTAGCCCCTAGAAGTGAGTGCCCAACACTCACTTTCTCTAAGGAGGAATTAGCAGATCTCGAGGTCAGGAGATATGCTTTGCATGTGACTGTGGTTATTTGTAATATTGAAGTAAAATCATGTTTGGTTGACACTAGAGCTTCTATCAACATTATGATGCAAGAAACTTTGTAGTTGTGTGGCATTTATGAACAACCAATCAAGCCATCTTGTGCCATGGTGACAACCTATGACAACTCCAAGAAGTCTGCATATGGGGTGGTCATTCTAGAGGTTAAACTTGAACAATGTACGGTTACAACTGATTTTAATGTTTTGGAACTAGATCCAACTTTTCAGGCTATACTTGGGAGGCCTTATCTGGAGGCAATAAGAGCTGTGGCTTCAACAAACCATCAGTGCATAAGGTTTCCCTTTAAAGGACAAGTTGTCAAGGTGACTAGCATGCCTGTAAGGGACGAGATGAATGATGCCATTTTTACATCACCCCTATGTTTATCAATACAACCCCAGATCTCAGTGAGAGAATTGCCAGAAGTTAGATGCATGACTGCCTCTCTACCAGCCACAGTGGGATGGCGGATGATGATGAAATTGGGCTATCAGCCTGGAAAAGGATTGGGCAAGGATCTTCAAGGGATCATTTAGCCAGTTGAAACTATGAAAAGGTAACATAGGCAGGGGTTGGGATACGAAGAGGACTCCATCCCAAGGAGGGTCTTCCAGGATATGCCATGGGACTCCACACGTTCTTTATCAAATGGGAGACAATGATGATAGTTGAAGATGACATGAGTTCCATTATAGCTGTCAAGAGAAGGAAGGCTCCAGATGAAGAAGAAGACTTGGAAGATCTGTGCTTATCCTTGACTCGTTTGTTCTCAAGTGGGGAAGAGCACCAAGAACCACTCAAGGGTAGACCATTCTTGAATCATCCCGTCAAGCAAGCTACCAATCAAGTCAAAACTATTCCACGAAGCCCAAATACAACAATCCCGTGTTTAAACCTCGTGCCATTGTTTCTCGATCTTTTGGATGGGCTTCCGAGCCCACTTTCTCACTTTGGGCCCATGTGCCCATTTAAACCTTCTATTTTCACTGGGCCTACTTGCCCATTTACTTCCCTTATCAGCTCCAGGAATGAGGGTCTTCTTAGCATGGGATCATATGCCCATCTATTTTCAGAATTGGGTCTGCGTACCCGTTCACTTTTTTCATCAGTTTTGGGCCCATGTGCCCATTTTATGTTACCATTGGGCTCATGAGCCCCTTTTTCCCCTTTATTCTTAAGTTTTTCTCTCTAATAATTCCGTTAGTTTCTAGCAAGTCTCGAGTCACTCAGGCTTAGTTTATCTTCTTACTTTAAAAATCCAAAATAAAAAACGTCTTCTCTGAAACTCACATTTCCATCGAGGAGACATCTCTACTCATCCCAGAGGTGCCCCCAATCAGGGATCTCTCTCTTCTGAATCATTGATCGATTTACTTGATCCTCCCTCCACTATAAATACCACCTTTCCAGCTTTGTCTTCAGTAGGTCAGGTTAGGTTAGGAAATAGGAAAGTCAGAGGTAAATGAGTTCCAAGTAGGTATTTGCAGCAATTGGCACAGAAATGTGTAGAGTGTGCAAGGCTGCCAAACTTTTAAAGAAAACCATCCAACTAGATGAAATCCGATATGAGGATGAGCATAACATAGATCATACTTTGGGAGTATATGAGGTAGTATCAGAGAGGGATCCTGAATTTGAGGATGAAATCGAGGACTTGGCTGATGCATATGCATTTGGACTTTGAAGATTTGAAGAATCATCAGTCACAGGGAATGACCCAACAAGAAATTGAATTTAGGAACCCTGGAAGATCCTAAGACTATCCTCATCAGTGCTAATGTCACTCCCTCAGTAGAACAACGTTTGATCAATGTTTTAGAAGAATATAAGGACACGTTCGCATGGACATACAAAGACATGCCGGGCTTAGATAATTCATTGGTTGAATATAGATTAACCTTGAAACCTGGAACTACCCCGGTTAAGCAAAAGCTCATGAGATTCCACCCTGATATTGCACTCAAAATGAAAGAAGAGGTTGACAAACTACATCAAGCAAAATTTATTAAAGTTGTCTTGTATCCGCAATGGGTGGCTAACATAGTCCCTGTTATGAAGAAGGATGGACGAATTCGGATTTGTATAGACTTCAGGGACTTGAACCGAGCGTGTCCTAAGGATGATTTTCCTTTACCACATATCGATTTTTTGGTTGATAACACAGCTGGATTTGAAATGCTTTCATTCATGGATGGCTATTCTGGATACAATCAGATCAGGTTAGCTGAGGAGGACCAAGAGAAGACCTCATTCACTACACCTTGGGGAACATATTGCTATGTTGTCATGCCCTTTGGGTTAAAGAATGCCGGTGCTACATATCAGAGGGCTATGATGGCTATCTTTCACGACATGATGCACACCCTTGTAGAGGTGTATGTGGATGATTTGGTTATCAAGTCCAAGAGTCGGTAAGATCATTCTGAAGTGTTAAGGAAAGTTTTGCAACGAGCTAGAGAATACAAGTTGAAAATGAACCCTAAGAAGTGTACATTTGGAGTTTCATCAGGAAAGCTACTTGGGTTCATAGTAAGCAAGAGGGGCATAGAGATCGACCCAAACAAGGCCAAAGCAATTATTGGTATGCCTCCTCCGAAGAATATGAAAGAGCTTAGAGGATTGATTGGGAGGCTACAATTTGTCCGCCGGTTTATCTCACAACATTCCCAAAGGTGTAAACCTTTCTATGAGTTAACCAAGGCGGGGGGTGAGTTTAAATGGGATTCGAAGTGCCAGGAGGCGTTTGATGGGTCAAAAACATACCTGGCAAGTCCCCCTGTACTTAGACCACCAATTCCCGACAAGCCCTTAGTCCTCTACATTTCGGTTCTTGAGAACTCTCTTGGGGCAGTCCTTGCACAAGTTGATGAAGAAGGGAAAGAACGAGATACTTATTACTTGTCTAATATGTTTGATGCTTGTGAGCTGAAGTACACTATGGTAGAAAAGACCTGTGCTGCTCTTGTTTGGGTGGTTCAGAAACTCAAACACTATTTTCTTGCTCACCAAGTCAAGCTCATTGCTCGTATCAATCCCATTAAGTTTCTGTTAGAGAAGACAGTCTTGACTGATCGGCTAGGGCGATGGCAGAGTTTCTTATCCCAATTTTATATCACTTATGTCCCACAGAAGGCAATCAAGGGCTATGCTATTGCTGAACACCTTGCCCATCATCCCATACCCGTCTTTGACCCAGTCCGGTCGGAGTTCCCGGATGACGAACTAATGTCAGTCCGATCTTCCAATCTTTGGACATTATATTTTGACGGGGCTCTGAACTCAAATGGTAGAGGGATAGGTATTGTCCTTCTGTCACCTGAAGGTGTCACCATTCCACAGGCGTTTCAGCTTAACTTTCCAGCAACCAACAACATAGCTGAGTATGAAGCCTTGCTGGCTGGGCTGGAGGCCGCTCATTTCCATGGTGCCACCGAACTGAGGGTGATAGGTGATAGTCAATTGATCCTACGCCAAGTCCTATCCAAATACCGAACTTCTCATCTAAACCTCAAACCCTACCAGGAGCTCACCACCTACTACATCAAGCTATTCTTCAAACTCACCTTTGTCCATGTTCCCCGTTCTCAGAATATCCTCGCCGATGCCTTAGCTTCACTAGCTTCATCTCTATCTGTCCCACTAGGCAGTCAAGTGCGAACTATCCACATCTGTAAGAGGACAATTTCAGCAATTGAGGATGGACGTTTTCTAAAGGTTAAGGAGAGGTTCAACAGAAAAGAATACTTGAAACACAAAGAAGAAATCTCTTTAATTGAGTTGGAAGAACTAGAAGAAGATGAGAGACCTTGGTATGATGAGATTGTGAGGTATTGCCAAGATCAGTCATACCCACCTGGATCAACCACCAAGGAAAAGAAGGCAATTAGAAGAGTATCCTAGAGGTATACAATCTTAGGAGGAGTGCTCTAGAAGAGAAGCCTAAGTGGATGAAGAATGATGGACGGGTTCATATTTGCATAGACTTTACAGACTTGAACCGAGTATACCCTAAGGATGATTTTCCTTTTCCACATATCGATGTTTTGGTTGATAACATAGCTAGATTTGAAATGCTATCTTTCATGGATGGTTATTCTGGATACAATCAGATCCAGTTAGCCAAGGAGGACCAAGAGAAGACCTCATTCATTACACCTTGGGGAACATATTGCTATGTTGTCATGCTCTTTGAGTTAAAGAATGTTGGTGCTACATATCAGAGGGCTATGATGGCTATCTTTTATGACATGATGCACACCCCTGTAGAGGTGTATGTGGATGATTTGGTTATCAAGTCCAAGAGTCGGGAAGATCATTCTAAAGTGCTAATGAAAGTTTTGCAACGAGCTAAAGAAGACAAGATAAAAATGAACCTTAAGAAGTGTACGTTTGGAGTTTCATCAGGAAAGCTACTAGGGTTCATAATAAGAAAAATGGGCATAGAGATCGACCCAAACAAGGCCAAAGCAATTATTGGTATGCCTCCCCCGAAGAATATGAAAGAGCTTCGAGGATTGATTGAGAGGCTACAATTTGTCCACCGGTTTATCTCACAACACTCCCAAAGGTGTAAACCTTTCTATGAGTTAACCAAGGTGGGAGCTGAATTTAAATGGGATTCAAAGTGCCAGGAGGCATTTGATAGGTTGAAAACATACCTGCAAGTCCCTCTATACCTAAATCACCAATTCCTAACAAGCCCTTGGTCCTCTACATCTCGGTTCTTGAGAACTCTCTTGGGGCAGTCCTTACACAAGTTGATGAACAAGGGAAAGAACGAGCTACTTACTACTTGTCTAAGATGTTTGTTACTTGTGAGCTGAAGTACATTGTGGTAGAAAAGACCTGTGCTGTTCTTGTTTGGGTGGTTCAGAAACTCGAGCACTATTTTCTTACTCACCAAGTGAAGCTCATTGCTCGTATCAATCCTAACAAGTTTCTGTTAGAGAAGACAGTTTTGACTGATCGGTTAGGGCGATGGCAAAGCTTCTTGTCCCAATTTGATATCACTTATGTTCCACAGAAGGTAATCAAGGGCTATGCTATTGCTGAACACCTTGCCCATCATCCCATACCCATCTTCGATCCAATCCGGTCGGAGTTCCCGGATGACGAACTAATGTCAGTCCGATCTTCCAATATTTGGACATTATATTTTGACGGGGCTTTGAACTCTCATGGTCAAGGAATAGGTATCATCCTTCTGTCACCTAAAGGTGTCACCATCCTACAGGCTTTTCAGCTCAACCTTTCAGCAACAAACAACATAGCTGAGTATAAAGCCTTGTTGACCGGGCATGAGGCTACTCATTTCCATGGTGCCACTGAACTGAGGGTGATAGGTGATAGTCAATTGATCCTACGCCAAGTCCTATCCAAGTACCAAAATTCCCATCCAAACCTCAAACCCTACCAAGAGCTCCCCACCTGCTACATCAAGCTATTCTTCAAACTCACCTTTATCCATGTCTCCCATGCTCAGAATATCCTCGCCGATGCCTTAGCTTCACTAGCTTCATCTTTATCTGTCCCACTAGGTAGGCAGGTGCGAACTATCCACATCTGTAAGAGGTCAATTCCAACAATTGAGGATAGGCAATTTCTAAAGGTTAAGGAGAGGTTCAACAGAAAAGAATACTTGAAACACAAAGAAGAAATCTCTTTAATTGAGTTGGAAGAACTAGAAGAAGATAAGAGACCTTGGTATGATGAGATTGCGAGGTATTGCCAAGATCAGTCATACCCACCTGGATCAACCACCAAGGAAAAGAAGACAATTAGAAGAGTATCATAGAGGTATACAATCTTAGGAGGAGTGCTCTAGAAGAGAAGCCTAAGTGGAATCTTACTCAGGTGTCTTGAGGAAGAAGAAGCTGAGTTGGTGCTAAAGGAAGCACATTGTTGAGTTTGTGGTGGTCATGTGAATGCCCAAGCCATTGCTAAGAAAATCATCCGACAAGGCTATTATTGTCCGGCACTGTCATTCATGTCAACTCCATGCCGACAAGATTCATTCTCCCGCATCTTCCCTTCATCCAATTCATGCCCCATGGCCTTTCGCCTTGTGGGCTTTTGATATCATTGGCCTCTTGAGTGACCTAAACTCTGAAATGCGCTCAAAATCATTCATTCTAACGGCAACGAAGTACTTCACAAAGTGGGCTGAAGTGGAAGCATTCGTGGAGATTAAAGAGTCAATAGTCTGCTCCTTCATCAAGCGCAACATCATTGCAAGGTTCGGGATTCTCAGCGACATCGTCACCGATAATGGGCCACAATTTCTCTCTCAAGATCTGTGTGATCTTTACAACAGGTATTGCATTTCAATTCATCATTCATCATCATACTATCCTCAAGGCAATGGTCAAGCAGAAGCCACCAACAAAACCTTAATCAAGATCATCAAGAGATCATGTAAGTCTAGCAACTTTGTCGACTGGCTTGATAAGCTTATAGATGATCTATGGGCTTATCTTACTTCTGTAAGGAGTCCCACTAGACAAACCCCGTTTTCTTTGGCATATGGGATTGAAGCAATGGTCCCCTACGAAGTATTACTTCCATCTCTTCGAGTTCAGCTCGACAGGGATATTCCTGTTGATGAGAGACGAGAATCTCTCATTGCACAACTTGAACTCTTGGATGAAAGAAGGCTAGCCGCCGCCGAGCATACCCAGACTTATCAGAATAGACTTAAAAAGTTTTATCAAAAGAGGGTGGTCGAGAGAAAATTTGAGATCGGTGATATGGTAATTAAAAGAATTTGTTATAAGCTGGGGGGTCCTCGCTCCAAATTGCAACCTAACTGGGAAAGGCTTTTTTAATCACTAAAAGGTATCCAGGAAATGCATATGAGTTAACTAATGCAGATGGAGAAAAATTGAATCATCCTTGGAATAGAGTTTACTTGAAAAAGTACTTTTCATAAAAAATGGAGAAGTCACTAGTATAATCTCAAGTCATCGATCCTAGGCTGTTCGTGAGAAGTCAATGGTTGGTACCATCCTACACACACAACACCTCCCAATCCTAGAATCCAGACAACCTGACACTTGCGAAAGACAAGGTAGAAATCTAGAAACAGAAAGAGTACCCTGACCCTATTCTCTTCTACTCGGTCCAAGATAGGGAGAGCAGATTAGAGAAGGGTAGTATCGAAAACACTTGTCACCCTAGTAGGAGGCCATCTCGGAGGGTGCAAAAGGGTGCCAAAAGATGGGCAATGAACCCCTCTGGTTAGAAAAGAAATATGATCAACCTGTCTGAATGAGTACCTAGAATAATAGTCAAGGTAAAAGGCACTAAAAGATAGGTAATGTCCTCACGGGTTAAAAACCTGTCTAAATATGTGCCACATAATAGAGCAAAAAAAGAAAATAAAAAGGAAAGACCCAAAGAGGCCAAACCCCAATGGGAAATTTGAGTGTGAGTAGAGAAATCCCTCTTAACATCTCCAAACCCTATCAAGTACTTTCTATATACTCTTCCTCCTTAAACCCCTTGGGTAGAGTAAACCGACCGAATCCAGGTGGAATCTAAGCCGATCAAAGGAAGAAGGTTAGAAGGATTCTAGGTGGAGAACTTTATTTTGCACATAGTATCTACTACTTGAGTCTTGACAAACTTCAAAGACCAATGAGTTGTTTCGAATACCAACTTTTCTCTAAAAAGAAAGAAATGCATATTTCAAAAAATCTAAAAAAATGTGTATTTCAAAAATAAAAAAGTGTGTATTTCAAAAATTCAAAAACATGCATATTTCAAAAATCCAAAAAAATGTGTATTTAAAAATCCAAAAAAATGTGTATTTTTTAAAATCAAAAAATGCGTATTTCAAAAATGTTAAAAAAGTTGCATATTTCAAAAATCCAAAAAAGTTGCATATTTCAAAATCAAATTTTTTCTTGCATATTTCAAAAAAAATTAAAATTTCCAGAAATTGCATATTTCAAAAAAAAATCCAAAAAATGCATCATTAGCTGAGTCATGATCATTGCCTTAGTTGCATTCATGTTTATTTTTCTATCATATATATTTTTGTTGTTATATTGCATGTTCATTTCTGACTTTAATTACCTTGTTAAGAAGGTTCTTCCCTTTGACATAAGTCAAAGTTGACTATAATAAGCAAAGGGATGAGTCATGGTGAAGATCTAATCCTCTTTTATCAAGTGTTTCAGGGACTTCAATGTAGGAGGAAAAGATTCTCACCATGGCTGGTAAGTTTTTTCAACCCTTACCATCATTGTTGTTTCAGTCATTCATTTTATTCTACCTTGTTAAGAAGGCACCTCCCTTTGACTCAAAATCAAGGCAAATGATAAACATGCAAAGGGATGAGTCATAATGAAAATTTAATCATCTTTGGTAAGTGTTTTAAGGTGCTGAAGAGGAAAAAAGAGAAGGGCCATTAGGCAATCTTTTAAGTCCAACGGGTGAATTGGTGAGATCAGTGTCCGGAAGGAACGTCATGCCAGCCCGACAACAAAAAGAAAGGGTGCGCCACCCAATCAAATATCATGGTGCAGATGAATCAGGCGGTCGATGCAAGTTGATAGACCATGCCTAAAGACTTCACTCAGTTTCACATCATCACTTGCATTCCATTTTGCACTTCATTTCACCTTTACTATTTGTCATTTAGTTATGTTAGGTTCATTTAATATGTATTATATTCATTGATGTTGAAGACCTTGAGGGTGAAGATGACTGGGCCCGAGATCTCCTTCCACAAAATCTACGACGGCTTGATCATTTCTTTACACTCACGGATAAGCCAAAATTGGACATTGGAGGGATGATGCTTCCTAATCAGGTGTCTTGAACTCCAATAGACAATCTATATCTTCAACTATTTTCTACATAATTTTCTATGTTTTCATATCCATCTCTTTTTCATTCTTTATCATTACCAATGTTATCCCACCATGTTTTATTCTGTTATCCTACTATGTTTTATTCTGTTATCCCACCATGTATTTTATTTTATCCCACCATGTTTTATTCTTTCCTTTCTTTTATCCCACCATGTTTTTTATTTTATCCCACCGTGTCATGTTTGTCATGCCATTGTTTCTTCTTTCCCATCATTCTATGTTAGTCCCATCATTATCATTCAATCCCACTATGGCTTAAGTCTATTTTGTCATTTTCCGAATACTCGGTTTTCTGCCAAAGCATGATTCATGGTTTTCACGATACCTGAGCAATTTTGTAATGCTTAAATGAACCCTTTTAGAATTTGAGGTTATTCCACTCAGAATTAAACTTAGTATTTTGGTGAAACTTGAATGAACTTGAGATTCCAAATATGATGGATTGGTATTCTTTTCATTTTAAGAGTCAAATTTCTCTTTCAAACTTTAGCCCATCATAGTACAAGAACACCACAAAGATCGGGTTGCTGGCTGATGATGAACCTACGAATTCGAGGACTCCTCACCTCACTGAGGGTTAGCTACATCCTTTATTCTTTATTTTTCATCTCTCATGCTAATGGCATGTCTTTTACCAATCAATTATATGAGGTTTTGAGGGAACAAGAAAGTGATCTAGAATACTTAGTGAGATTCATTTTGCTGGATTGGGTAGATAAGCGTGTCTATATCTACACCTTGATGCCACCTTTTCAATCTATCACCATTCCATTCCTCTACATTCATCGACGTCCACTTGCATTCCATTACAGTTCACTCTGAATCACTTCGCTTCATTACATGCCATTCCCTTGCAAAGCCGACATCAAAGCGAGGCAAGCTGTAGACATACCAAATTTGCCTAATTCAGAGCATAAAACTCATGTTTTATAGGGTAATATGTGTGATTAATCTTAGAATGATGCCGGGTCCTTTTAATGTTGATTTGGAGCTTTGCAGAATGAAATCGGATGTTTTCCGAAGTTTTCCACACAAAGCCATAATTTTTGAGTGAAAGCCACACGTAAATCGTATAAATGCAGAAATTGGCTTAATGATCATTCATGGAAGGTTATGGTCAGATTCATGTTACGGACAAGTTTTGTTTCATACCGTGTCTTTCCGGTTGGCCGTCGGAGTCATTCTGACCAGTATCGGATCTTCTGTTCACTGGCCTAAGTTCTGGATCAATTTTTAAAGTTTTTGATGGTGTTATGGCTTATCTATAATAGAAAGCTTCTTCAGCCTGTTATCTTTTTAACGCAACAAACGGTATCAAATTCTGAGTTTAGGAGTGTCCGCAATGGCTTCCGGAAGAAAGACGCGCAAAAACAGTCCCATGCGGCCTGGTCCTTGGGCACATGTGCCCTAGACCTAGGGCACGTGGGCATGCAGCCTGCCCCTAAGGCATGTGGCCATGTGCCCCCGATCGGGGGCACGAGGTAACCAATTTTCAACTAGGACTCTACCTCTGACCGGATCAGTTCGAATTTTTCGGCTGGATCAGACCGACTTTGTAGGGTGGATAGCATGCGCCGATGACCAGGGTGCAAGGTCCCCTATTTTTTAAGACAGATCGCGATGTTTTTCTCCCATATATAGACTCCAATTCCGGTCATTCCAAAGGCTGGTTCACGATGCCCCAGGCATCTCAAGACATCAAAGCTCCCTCCTACATCAATTTTGTTATTTTAGAGAGTGAATTTTGAGTTCTTAGAGAGAGAAAAGTCGGTTCAGGAGAGAGGAAGGCTGGTCTGTAGGTGATCTGCCAGGTCTTTCTTCTTCGGCTTCTACAGCAGTGTGTAGACGTCTTTCGCCCGAGCTCTCAACATCAAAGTTCTTCCTCTCCGAGTCTTCTTATGTTTTCAATCGACAGCACGTGATTCTATGGTTGGGGCTGGTCGTGACGAACGCAAAACCAAAGTCACACTTGGTAGATCCTGGACTACTGCTCGACTTTTTCGACAACCCAGATTTGACCATATCTCTTTCTATTTTATCATAATCTTTCTATTCTTCTTTCTATCTCTTTGTTTTATAATTCTCCATCCTTCTATCATTTTTTAATTTTTTTTCATTTTTTTAGTCTGTTAATCCTAAAATAAAAATAGAGGAGTTAGAGATAACCCGAATCCGGTCAGTTTCAAGTCAGTTGTGTGTTTCATGTTATTTTCCTTACACATACTCCACTTTATTTAGTTCTAATTGTCTTTTTAATTTTTTTGTTTGTCTAGTTGCATAAGAAATCAAGCACCCACGCGATGAGAACTCTTCTTCATCGGCCGGCCGAAGAAGGAGAAGCTTTGACACACACTCTTCACGCTAAGGTACATAAGGTCATCTTTATTTCATAAATCGAAACCTGCGGTTCCTGGCGATCACATGTCTTAATTTTCTACTTCTCATCCTCCTCCCACATGACCCTAACTGTCTCTTTGGTGATCGAGTGACTCCAAGGGATGAAAGTTTGGGGATCAATGTGAGTGTGGGACTGAGGTGAGAGTTGCTTTTCGTGTTTTCTTCCTTTCTTTCTCATCCCCTCTTGAAGTGTCGATCCGGATTCAAGGACTTCCCTGAAAAGGAGAGCCTCGTCGAATTTTCGGAGTTGACACTACTATTATCATTTAAAGCTCTCAGCTTCTAACTGATAGAAATGTATGTCTTACAAGCTAATCATATATGATATGATTAAACATTTCTAGGAACATCTCATTCAATTAAATATGCAAAACTTCGTTACTAGCTTTTATTAGAAGCATATATTGTAATGAAGTCTTTGATCACATAAATGATGATTGAATCATGATGAGATCATGATAATGAGATCGATCATCTAGAGGTATGTGATCTAAAAGTTAATAGTCATAGGATCCTTGAGACGGGACATCAAGAATCTAAATAGACTAGTGTGTGTGATGTCTTCTCATGTGATGAGAATGACCAATCTCATTGGTCATCAGTGTGGGGATACTGAGATATACACATAGGTGCTCATTAGTAGAATGAATTCACTAAACTGACCAATTTAGAAAAACCTGATCGGTATCTTACTGAATTGTCTATCAGGTTATTTTTACATCTCAATAGCACAGTTGGATCTTTGAGCAGAGTCACCAAAGTTGTCTTACTGGATATATCTTGTACTTTGATTATTGACTTATGGATCACCATCATGATGGTCCAATATAATTGATGTATTGGATGAGAGGGAAACCCGGCGGAGACAATTGAACAGACAACATGGGATCGTTCACTCTCAGTAGGAGAGAGAGAATGTCCTGTGGGATAGTACTCTAAATCCTTGGCCAAGGTATGTAGGATAATTGGAAAAGGAGTTTTCCAATTGATCCAAACTTAAGTACAAGATCCCATAAAGTTGGAATATTTAGGGGTTGACATTTAGTGCCAAACTCTTGACCATCTGGGACATTGTATGAATGAGGATTTAAATCTGTGTGGTAATTGATGTTGGAAAGGCTCAATGGATATTATTTAACTCTCCAAAGTCATTTGAGATCATAGGATGTGGCTTCTACCTTTTATAATCAGAAAGCCGTAAAAACTATTATTCGATAACAATTTTGATTTAATTTAAAGGAATTGTTCTTTTAAATTAATTAAGGTTCAACCAAGTTGACTGTAGGGCCTAGTGGGTCACACACATTAGATCTGATCAATAAGATGAGGGCATGGACATAATTTTATAGAAGTTTTGAGTTTTTATGAAAAATTTCATCTTCTATATTTAAATGGCTTATGAAGCCAAACCCTAACAAGTCATAGGGCTGGAGCACGTCCCTAGCTGCCTCTCTCCATCCTTTCTCTTCTAGAATGTGATCTCCCATGGTCAAGCTTGGATCTGGAAGGTTTCTAGAGGCCCAAAGGAAGGGAGAACTTGTTTATTGAAGTAGATCGTGTGGATACTGCTAGAGATCAGACACTTGAATAGTTTTAAGCAAGGAGGAATGTCCTCTCTTCATCCATGGTGAGGGATTTTGGAAATCCCATGAGGTACTCTCGTTCTACTTCATATTCATTCTCGTTTTACTCGTTCGTCATTGACCAAGGCAAAGATCATGATTTTATGGAATCAAAATGTTTTCGCTATCATGTAATGATTCCTTACAGTGGTATCAGAGCCCAGTTGAAGCCTTGGTCGAAGTTGAATTGAAATTGGCTTTATTTCATGTGATTTCTTGCTTTCTCGAAACTATATACAAAGTAGTTTTGATTTGATAACCACAATTCGTACGAGATACCAAACTATGTGTGGCTAGTTTCAGTTGATTCTCGTGGATTTTATCTTTCCAATGCTGCAAACCTCATGAATTTTGGCCATTCGGAGAGTCTGGAAGGAGTTCAAAAAGTTGCCAAGATCAACATGTTCGAAAATCTAGCCGAAATTAGGGGAGTTAATGAACTTACCTATTTGGACTCAAATACCTCTGTTTAATGATGTAGGAATATAGAAAATTAAGTTTTCTATAGTTTCCATAAGTTATTGGACACTTAATGGCTCTTGGAGGTGCGGAATTTGAGAGGTGTTTGGGGTTAGGTTTAATTGTGGCCATGGAAACTTCCTCCAAGAATTGTGCATTGTATAGAATTTTTCATGAGATGAAACTTTCTTCAGTAGCGTTCTTATTCTTTAAGGATTCCAACCCATATTTTTATAGATTTGTATGACTCCGTTTGACCCCTGAAATATGGCCCGAAGGTCTGGCCTCTGCTAGGGTTTCTTGGGTGCTACAATGCAGCACCCCGCCCTTATCGGGCGAAGAAGATGGTGAGTCAGGATAAGATCTGGACCCGCGAGTGCAAGGGTACGCAGCTGTTGCACAGCTGTGCGCGGACTAGGTACACGGCAGTGCCACGTTGGCGGCGAATACATGTTGCGGCACAGATGGGCGCGCAGCCGACGGCACGCGGCGGCCGGTGGTTCGGCACAGCCGCGGTGAGCCCACCGATGCCGTGGCAAGCGCCGATTGGTCGGCGCCATGCACCGCCAGTTAATATAATTTAGAAATATTTTTACATAGTTTAAAATTCATTTTTGATCTGAAAAATTGCCAAAAAAATCTAAATATTTTTTAAAATTGTAGAATTTATTTAATGAGTTATTAAAGTGTTTAATGACTTATTAAATAGAGTTTTACTATTTTGTCATTGAATTCTATTATTTTGATTTTAAAATTATTTTAAGATCAAAATTAATAAAATTAATGATTATACAAGTTCTGGTAAATTATTTAATAGATTTATAGAATTTTTATAACCCTGTTAGATAGTTTTGGACTTGGGTTACCACAAAATCATTTAATAAATGATTTTAAAATTGTTTTTAAATATTTATTGATTTAATTAGTGTTCAAATAAATTCTAAAAAAATGTGAATTTGAAGAATTATGATTTGGACATTAATTTAATGCTCTGAGAAATTTTGGAAAAGCATGATTCATTTGAATTGTTTTATAGTGCTTGTCATATGCATGTAAATTGTTTATATGTGCATTTTATGTTATTTATTTTATGAAAATTTGACAAACATGAAATTTGGAATTTCAAAATTACAGTATATAATTTTATGATGGTATATATAATATATCTCATATAATTATCACGTATGCGCTCTATGTTCGTGTGATAAATGTTGATGTGTGAATGGAAGTGATCATGGACTTAAATATGCTTTGTTTATGATTGCTTGGTTAACTAAGTTGGTTATGTTATTAAATGGGGTCTGTGTGTGCCTCCTCTCTCTCTATATATAATCTGATTGTACATTCTATCTCCCCCCCATTTGTGTACTCCCCTTGGTTAAAACCAAGGTTTCTTATTATGATTTGTACATTTGTGGGTCTATGTACCTTTTAGCCGCTTGTAATGGTTAGAAGCCGGCTCGTGGAAGAATGGAGAGCGGGACCACTTGGAGAAGCACCCTTCTGAAGTGGGAGCATGCCAACTAAAGCTTCTGAAGCAACGGTTTACACCTATAGGGGTGCCTTAGGTGTATGCTTAGGGTTAGGTTCGTGATCACCTATGTTTTAATGCATATTTGATATGTGGTTGTGTGCTCTAGATTATACCTTAAATATATGATATTCCAAAGGTATATTAATATTTATATATAGCACCTATGTTGATGAGACTAAAATAAAATCTCTCCTCATTTTAATTAGGTCGATAAATGTGAGACATTAAGAATGACTCACATAGCCTTATGTTGTTATGGTCTTGATGAGCCAATCTTAAATTACATGGGTTTGTTGTGCTAAGAATCCATTCTCATAACGTAACAAGTGGGTTTGACCTAACTAGAGTATATGGTTTATTGTGCTACCACAAGATCATAACTCTAGAGGCTAAATTGATAGAAATGTATGCCCTACAAGCCAATCATATATGATATGATTCGACATTTATAGAAATATCTCATTCAATTAATTAGGAAAATCTTCATTATAAGCTCTTATTAGATGCGAATGTCATAATGAAGTCCTTGATCAAATGGAAAGATGATTAAATCATGATGAGATCATGATAATGAGATTGATCATCTAGAGGTAATTGATCTAAATGTTCTTAATCACAGGATACTTGAGACAGGACATGAAGGATCCGGATAGACTAGTTATGTGATATCTTCTCATGTGATGAGAATGACCGATCTCATTGGTCATTAGTGTGGAAACACTGAGATACACATACATGTGCTCATTAGTTGAATGAGTTCACTTAAATGCCCAAATTAGAAATCATGAATGGTATCTTACCGAACTGTCAATCAGGATTTTCTATCATCACAGTTGCATGGTTATTCCTTTGACCTAAGTCGCCAAAGATACCTTGTTGGGTGAAACTTATGCTTTGACCATTGACTTATGGATCATCGTTTAGATGGTCCTGTATAGCGATGGATCGGGTACATGGAAAACCCGATGGAGGTAATTGAGCTGACAACAAGGGATCTTCCACTCTCGGTAAGTGAGAGTGAAGGTCCTATGGGTTAGTACTTTAAATCCTTGGCAAGGGTAGATAGGATAATTGGAAAAGGAGTTTTCTAATTGATCGAATTCCGAGTACAAGATACTATAGAGTTGGTACACTAAGGAGTTGACAGTCGATGCCGTACTCCTTTCCGACCTCGACATTGGATGGATGAGGGTTTATCTCCATGTGATAATTGATGATGAAAAGGCTCAATGGAGATGATAAAATCCCGATAGCTTTTTGAGATCATGAGATGTGGCTGGTACCCTTCATGATCGATAGGCTGATTAATCTGTTATCGGATAATAGATTTAATTAAATTAAATAGAATTGTTCTATTTTATTTAGGCCTAAACCTAATAGACTATTGGGCCTAGTGGGTCACACACCAAATGACTTATCCACAAGTACAGGGGAAAGGGCGTAATTTATGGAAATTTTGGGTTTTTTGAAAAATTCTAAAATTCTCTATAAATACTAATGGTTTCAACCAAACTCTATCAAGCCAAGGGTGTTAACCATGTCCTCAGCCTTCTCCCTACCTTCTCCTCTCTCTAGAAGGTGTTCATGGTTGATGGAGCTCCGTTTGGGAACAGTTCTCGTGGTCAGTGCGAAGGGAGAACCTACTGTGGATGAAGTTTGTGTGGATACTGCTGGAGACCGGACACTTGAACAGAGCTTGAGAAGCTCATCTCCTTTTTCTCCACGGGATTATATGAATCCCTATTAGGTATATTCGAACTTGATTTGATCGGTTTTTGGTTTTCGTCGTTCGGTTCCGATTGAGACATATTCTAAAAAAACCCATAGGAATCGTCGCTTCCACTGCACCAAATTTTTATGAACAATTCCTTATAGTTATATCAAAGCCCGTTTCAAGTCTTGGTCTAAACCAACGTCGAATCAACATTATTTTATGCAATTTATGTGTTCCTGAATCTGTGCAAACATCTATTTTGACGAGGCCACCATAATCTGTGTATAACTTAAATATTAGATTGGCTGGATCCGGTAGAATCTCGTGATATAGTGCGTTCCAATTATGCAAACCATTTGAGGTTTCAATCTCTGTAGAGTTCGGGAGAAACCCCAAAAGTTGGTGTTTCTGTCATGCCTGAACTGTCCCCCAGATTTGGAAATTTTATGAAATCTCTGTCCACAGACGAAATTGAAGCTTGGAAAAAGTTTTTGGAGATGGGTAATGTGATTACCTAACCTTTTATTTTTATCTATTTCTTTGAACGGCGGCGGAGGGAGAGAATTTTAGATTTTCCCAACGATCTAGGGTTCTATGGAGTTTGGCGGTGCTGACCTGTTTCTCCCTGTTTTTCCATTGTTAAAGAATTTGTCTTTAAAAATATATATAATATTGGTAAACGTCATTTGATGAGGATTCTAAATTATATTTTTTTAGAATATTTGGCTTCCGGGATAAGGATTTATCCTTGTTGCAAAATGGTGATTTCTGCTACAAAATCTCGGTGACCGCTACCTCTTCTTCCTCATTTTGCGGTCGATTGAGATTTTTATTGGTTATGAGGCTGACTTCTATAAAATACATATTAGATGAGGACTCCAACGCATATTTTTTTTGGATTTTTATGAGCAAGGGATATGGAGATATGTCCGAGTTAAGGGGGGACATATTTCCTCGATGAACAGTATCATCAGGTGGAGCCGCGGAAGGGCAGCCGCGTGTGCAGCGCACCGGTGGCGCAGACGCCGCGGTAGTGGTAGTGGCGCAATGCGCCGCTGCCAGCAACGCAGTGGCGGCACACACAGGCGCACGCCGTACAGGCCAGTGCGCCGCCATGCGTGGCGCAATGCGCCAACATTTTTTTACTAATTTTAAAGTGTTTAAAATCATAAAAAAATCCAATTTTTTTTAAAAAAATTTTAATTTTTTTTTAAAAATTATATATTATTATTTAACATGTTTTAAAATGTTTAATGGAATATTAGATAATTTTAAGCTCTATTTACATAGATTCACTCATGGTTAAACTTTAAAATTGTTTTAAAGATTTAACTTATATAATTAGTGTCTTGATTAATTCTGTAAAATGAGATTTTATAGAATAGAAATTGGGACTTTAATTTCTAACTTTGCACAATATTGAGAATGCATGAATGTTCTAAATAGTTTAGATGTGTATGTTTATTTCATATAAATTGTTTATATGTTGTTGTCATGTTATTTTCATGTTTTTTATTTCATAAAAATTCGACATACATGAAATTAAGAATTTAAAAAATAAAGTATATAATTTTATGTTGATATATATGGTATATCTCATATAATTATTACGTATGTGCTCTATGTTCATGTGATGAATGTTAGTGTGTGTATTGAGGTGATCATAGACTTATGCTTGGCTTGTGATTGCTTTTTAATTGTGTTGATTAAGTTATTAAATGGGGCCTACATGTGCCTCTTCTCTCTTTATACAATCTGATTGTACATTCTACCTTCCTCCATTAATGTACTCCCCTTGGTTAAAACTAAGGTTTCTTATTAAGTTATGTATATTTATGGGTCTATGTACCCTTAAGCTGCTTCTAAGAGTTTGAAGCCAATTCGTGGAAGGTTGGAGAGTGGGACCACTTGGAGAAGCACCCTTCTGAAGTGGGAGCATGCCAACTCAAGCATCTGAAGCAAGGATTTGCACCTATGGGGGTGCCTTAGGTGCATGCTTAGGGTTAAGTCCATGATCACCTATTTTTATGCATGTTTGATATGTGGATGCGTGCTACATGTTATACTTTAGATATATGATATTCCAAAGGTATTATATATAATTAGCATATATTATTGATGAGACTAAAATAAAATCCCTCTTTGTTATAATTAGGTTGATAAACATGTGACATTAAGAATGACTCACGTAGCCTTTCGTTGTTATGGTCTTGATGAGCCAATTTTAAATTGGATGGGTTTGTTGTGCTACCACAAGGCCTATTCAGCAAGGGATTGGTGATCATGGCTAAGGCATTTGCCGAACCTTGAGGTGGACCATTTGCATGGCTTTGTTGTGCTACCACAAGGGCTGTGTGAAGAATCCATTCTCATAACGTAACAAGCAGGTTTGACCTAATTAGAGTATATGGCTTGTTGTGCTACCGCATAGTCATAACTCTAGAGGCTAAATGACTAAGAGTTGTAAGAGTTGCAACTGGCAATAGTTGCCTACCTATTAAGTATGGAGTGATTTGTTGTGCTACCACAAGGTTATCACTATAAAGTTAATAGGGTCTTAGTCCCCACTAGGATTTCATCGTGATATGCCGTCTTTACATAATGCGGGTTATGCAAATTCGTCAAAAATTAGTAGGAGCATAAATTAGAATAAAAGACCATATCTTAATTTTAATGAATGTCTGCAATGTTATATTAATAAAGTTATATCTCAGTTGTAGAATATGATAATAAACCACCATTAGTATGGCATACTAGATGCCAAATAGCTTAATGACTCACATTTCTTAGACCGATTTAGAACTAAGAGAATTGTTCTCATAGTTGGCCAATTAACTATCCTACTTGAGAAGTAGGTGTCTGCTAGATTATCTAATGACGTGAAAGAAAAATTATAGGCAATATGCATTGTTTGCCTTAAACTAGATGTTAGTCTCTGTGAGATATAAATTTTAGAGACAACATGGATAGATGGATATAAGATCCATCATGGCTCATAGTGATGAGCTAACTAAGGACAAGTTAGAACAACAATACATCTTAATTACTTCTTGTTGGTGAGACTAATAAAAAGAAGTAAAATCGTTAGATAGAAATAAAAGATAGTTAATAGTAAAAGATGGTGGTCAAGATAATAAAACCATAATAAGATAGAATTATTACACTATCATGATGATGGTAAGTGGAAGAGGAAGTACAAAGTGTATTGTATATGATGTAAAGGTGGAGCTTGAGAAGCTTCTTGTATCCAAGTCATTGACACTTGTTTTAAATATACACTTAATAGTATTAGATACTATATGTGTATATCATAATATTAGATACTATGGATGCATCTAATGGTATAAGATACCGGATATGCATCTTATATCTACAAGGAGTTGTAGATGATGACAAGTAAATGAAGGCTTAATAAAGAAGATGTTGACCTACACATGAAATGATGCAAAAGTTGCATCATTATTAGTGGTAGGTACAATTCTTTAATAGCCTTATGGAGATGTCTTAATAATTAAGCTTACTATTATATCCTTCAACAAGAATATTATATGATTTCCTACTTGAATAAATGTTGATTTATTCTAAGCTATGGAATTGATAGATGTTCTAATAGATTGAATGGCAAAGTGTTTGCCAGTGGGAGCTTAATGAATTGTTTAATCATATTTGATATGTTAGCTCTCATGTTATGTGTGAATACTCCTTTTAAGAGAAAATTGGTTGATTTAGATCAATCTACACTTAAGCTTTATGTAGACATAGATAATGGGTTAATGAGTTGTTAGAACTCATACATCTAGGTGTATGTTAGCCCATATCTAATAAGGCTAAAGAAGAATATTTCTACTTCATTATTGCAAAGATGATGTCTCTAGATATGGATATATGTACTTTATGAAGTACACATCTAGCACCTTTGAGAAATTATCTGAGATTAAGAATGAAGCAGAGATACTAATGGAAAGAGTATTAGAACTCTTTGATGAAATCAAGAAGGGGAATACTTAAGTACATAATTTACATATAATTGAAGCATAATAGAATCTAATGGACACCTCTTTACACATTTTAGCTTAAGTCAGTAGCTAAAATGAGAAGCCATATTATGTAGAACATAATACGAACAATGACAAACTTTGAAAAATTCCTCTTTGTCTAATTTTGGCTAAGTACTCATTATAACCACTTGATCTTAAGATGTACCTTCTAAATCTGTTCTGATTATTCCATATAGGATATGGAAAAGGGGTTAAAACTTGACCTTGAGCAAGTTAAGGTTTCGAAATGTCCAACCTGGTGAAGAAGTATAACCCTAACAAGTTGGAATATAAGACTATGAAGTGTTGGCTTGTAAAATATCCTAAGTAAACTTCTAGATATTAATATACCACTCTTATGAACAAGGGTATGTGTTGCTTAGATCATTATATTTCTAAAGAAAAAGTTCCTTCTTAAGAAGGATAGTGGGAGCAAAGTATATATGAAAGATGTTACAATCCCACAACCTAATGACACTTCTATTAAGGTACTAGTTAGTAATTACATAAGGACAATTCATAGGTCTTTACTTATATCCATTCAACTTAAAAGATGACGTGAGACATATCTCTGATAGATGAAATGAGATATAAGATAGAAAGGATATTGATCCTAGGATCTATATAGATGCAACATGAAATATTGATTTTAAAATGGGAAGAGACAATAAAATCTGATATAAACTTTATCCTATTCTAATCAAGTTTAGAACTTGATAAATCCACCTGAGGATATAATATCCATAAGAAATAAATGGATCACTAAATAATAGATTGGAGTGGATTAAAAGGTAGAGACCTTCAAAGGTGAGAATAGTTGAAAAGGATATCATCAAAGTCAAATGGTTGACTATGATGAGATATTTTACCTATTCCACGGATTAATCCATTCAGATTTTGATTGTTACACACTATGATTATAAGATAAGTTAATTGGATGTTAAGATAGTGTTCCCCTAAGATATTTTGAGAAACAGGTGTATATTATACAACTATAGGGAATCAAGTCCCAATAACATCTAAGAAGAGTGTGTTTTAAGTTCATTTATGGACTGAAATAAAACTTTCCATAGATCGTATATAAGATTTAATGAGATTAAATCTTATGACTTTGTTAAGAATGAATATGAGCCTTTTGTATTCAAGAAGGTAAGTGGGAGTGCTATTACTTTCTTGACCTTTTATGTTGATGACATACTACTCATTAAGAATGAAGTAGGTATGTTATCATCAGATAGCCTAGTTATCAAATTAATCCTCCAAACATAATTTGGGTTTTGAGATCTATGGAGACAAATCTAAAAGAAATGCGTAGTTAATGTACGTAGTCACCATAGTCAAAGGGTTTGACATAATAAACTCTAAGATAAGTTTCTTACCTATGTGGTGTGGAGTTGATCTTTGTAAAGTGATGTCTTTGAAGACCTTTTGAGAGATAAAGAGATCACATTAATAGAGCCCTTATGCCTTTGTCATATGGTCTATCATTAATGTGATGCTACGTACATGATGTGATAAATGCTTTAAGTGTTATGAGCATTCATTAGGAAGATCTGGGTGAGAGTCACTAGATAGTTTAGAGATATATCATTTGTACTTGAGAAACACAAAGAATGTATCTCTATACATTGGAGGATAAGCCTTGAAGTCTTTTGTTTTACAAACACAAACTTCTAATCAAATAAGTTTGATATTAAGTCAGAATAATTGTGGTGCAGTGAGCTTGAAGAGTTCTATGCGATAAAACATTGTAAATTCTACAACATATGTAAACAAGTTTACATAGTGGTTGCACACTACTTGAGAAGTAGTCTAGATAAAGATTTTCATCTACATATTTGATATAGGATTGTCCCAATTTTCTTTGAAAGTGTATCATTGTTTTGAGAAAACAATGGGGTAGAGCCTATGTCTCATCAAAATTTAGAACTTTTGTGATGATACCATACAATCAGAGAGATTGTAGCTTATAAAGATATAATTAAAGATAGAGTATATACCGCTAATAACATTGCAGATCCACTAACTGAAGTAGTTACTCAAAAAGTGTTTGAGCTTCATCTCGAGCTGATACAGATCAGCCAGATGGATGATTGGCTTTAGTGCAAGTGGGAGATTGATAGAAATGCATGCCCTATAAGCCAACTATATATGATATGATTCGACATTTCTAGAAATATCTCATTCAATTAATTAGACAAATCTTCATTATAATCTCTTATTAGATGTGAATGCTATAATGAAGTCCTTGATTAAATGCAATGATGATTAAATCATGATGAGATCATGATAATGAGATTGATCATCTAGAGGTAATTGATCTAAATGTTCCTAGTCATAGGATACTTGAGATGGGACATCAAGGATCCATATAGACTAGTGTATGTGATATCTTCTCATGTGATGATGATGACCGATCTCATTGGTCATTAGTGTGGAGACAATGAGATACATAATTAGGTGCTCATTAGTTGAATGAGTTCACTGAAATGTTTGAATTAGAAACCCTGAATGGTATCTTGCCGAACTGTCATTCAGGATTCTCTATCATCATGGTTACATGGTTGGACCTTTGACCTAAGTCGCCAAAGATACCTTGTTGGGTGGAACTTGTTCTTTGACCATTGACTTATGGATCACCGTTTAGATGGTCCAGTATAGCGATGGATCGGATACAAGGAAAACCCGATGGAGGTAATTGAGCGGACAATAAGGAATCGTCCACTCTCGGTAAGTGAGAGTGAATGTCTTATGAGATAGTATTCTAAATCCTTGTCCAGGGTAGATAGGATAATTGGAAGAGGAGTTTTCTAATTGATCCAATTCCGAGTACAAAGTCCTATAGAGTCGGTACACTAAGGAGTTGACAGTCGATGCCGTACTCCTTTCTGACCGGACCATTCGATGGATGAGGGTTTATATCTATGCGGTAACTGATGATAGAACGGCTCAATGGAGATGAGATTATCCCCATAACTATTTGGGATCATGATATGTGGCTTGTACCCTTCATGATCGGTAGACTGATTAATCTGTTATCGAATAACGGATTTAATTAAATTAAATAGAATTGTTCTATTTCCTTTAGGCCTCAACCAAATAGGCTATTGGGCCTAGTGGGACACACATAAAAGGACTTATCCACAAGTACAGGGGCACGGCCATAATTTATGAAAATTTTAGGTTTTTAGGAAAAATTCCAAAATTCTTTATAAATACTAATGGTTTCAACCAAACTCTATCAAGCCAAGGGTGTTAACCACATCCTCAACCTCCTCCCTACCTTATCCTCTCTCTAGAAAGTATCTATGGTCGATGGAGCTCCGTTTGGGAACAATTCTCGAGGTCGGCGTGAAGGGAGAACCTACTGTGGATGAGGTTCGTGTAGATACTGCTAGAGACCGAACACTTGAATGGTTTGAAGAGCTTAAGAAGCTCATCTCCTTTCTCTCTATAGAATTATATGAATCCCTATTAGGTATATTCGAACCTGATTTGATCGGTTTTCGATTTTCATCGTTTGGTTTCGATTGAGACATATTTTAAAAGAACCCATAGGCATCGTTGCTTCTACTACACCAAATTTTTATGGACAATTCCTTACATAAATGACTAAGAGTTGCAAGAGTTACAACTGACAATAGTTTCCTACCTATTAAGTATGGGATGATTTGTTGTGCTACCACAAGGTCATCACCATAAAGTTAGTAGGGTCTTGGTCCCCACTAATATGTTATCGTGATATCCCATTTTTGCATAATGAGGGTTATGCAAATTCGTCAAAAATTAGTGAGAGTATAATTTAGGATGAAAGATAATATCTTAAATTTAATGAATGTCTATAATATTAATATAATTATATCTCTGTTGTAAAATATTATAAACCACCATTAGTCTAGCATGCTAGATGCTAAGCAGTTTAATGGCTCACACTTCTTATATTGGTTTTGAACTACGAGAATAGTTCTCATAGTTGACTTATTAACTATCCTACTTGAGAAGTAGGTATCTCATACACTATCTAATGATGTGAGAGAAGATAAGATCTTATCTCATTGAAAAGATGTATTGATTGCCTTATATTAGATGTTAGCCTCTATCAGATAAAAATAGTAGTGGCAACATGGATAGATGGATATGATATCCATCATGGCTCATGGTGATGAGCTAATTAAAGGTAAATAAGAATAATACATCTCGAATACTTCTTATTGGTGAGACTAATAGAAAGAAGTAAGATCATTAAATATAGATAGAAAGTGATAGTTAAAAGTCAAAGAAGTAAATCAAGATATTTTAACCTAAATTTGACATAGCATTCTTCTACTATCATGATGATGGTAAGTATAAGATGAAGAGCAAAGTGTATTGTAGAGAATGCAAAGGTGGAGCTTGAGAAACTTCATGTATCTATGTCATTAATATTTACTTGTCTTAAATACACATTTAATAGTATAAGATACTATATGTGTGTATTATGGTATAAGATACTAGGGATGCATATAATAGCATGAGATACCATATATGCATCATATATCTACAATGAATTGTAGATAACAACAAGTAAATAAAAGTTTAAAGTAGAAATTGTACAAAATGTTGTATCATTACTGGTGGGAGATACAAATTTTCTGTAGCCTTCTAGAGTTGTCTTAATTATACTTCCAAAAGAATATTGTTTTCATTTCCTAGTTGAATAAATGGAGATTTATTCTATGGTACGAAAATAATAATTGGTAATTATCTACTAGTAGAAGTATGAAAAAGAGTTTATTCATATTAGATATGTATACTTTTATAATATGTGTGAATAATCCTCATTAGGTGAAGTAGATTAATATTGATCAATCTATTATTTAGTAGTACGGTCATATTTATAAGAAAAGACTTAAGGAGTACTATTTGGATAGAAACATATAGGTAAATGATTTGGAATCATTAACTATATGTAAGTCTTATCTTATTAAGAAAAATGACCAACTCTCCATTTGTTAGACATAGAGAGAGGGCTAATGAGTTTATAGAACTCATGCATCTAGATGCATGTTAGCCCATATCTATTAAAGATAGATGATAATATTTCAACTTCATTAATTTTCAAAGATGACTTCTCTAGGTATGGACATATATACTTTATGAAGTACAAATCCAAAACCTTTGAGAAATTATTTGAGATTAAGAATGAAGTAGAAATATTAACGAAAGGAGTATTAGAAATCTTTGATGAGATCAAAGAGAGGATACTTAAGTAATAATTCTCACATAAATGAAGGATAGTAGAATCTAATTTTGATGGACATCTCTAATACATTTTAGCTTAATTGAGCAGTTAAAATGAGAAGCCATATTGTGTAGGACATAATATGAACAATGACAACCTTTGCAAATTTCTTCTTTATTTATTTAGGGGTTAGCACTCAATAATATAGGCACTGATTCTCTAATTGGTACCTTCCAAGTATATTCCAATTATTCTATATCAGATATGGAAAGGGGTTAAAGCTTGAACTTAAGCAAGTTAAGGTTTTTGAATGTCTGGCCTAGTAAAGAAGTATAACCCTATCTAATTGGAATATAAGACTATAAAGTGTTGGCTTGTGGGATATCCTAAAGAAACTTGAGGATATTAATGCCTCCCTTAGGGAGAAGGGTATGAGTTTCCCATCTCACCATATTTCTAAAGGTAGAGTCCCTCCTTAAGAAAGATAGTGGGAACAAGGTATAAATGGAAGGTGTTCCAGTCCCACAATCCAATGACACTTTTATTAAGGTACTAGTTAATAATTGCACAAGGCCAAATCATAGACTTTTTATTGTGTCCAATCAACCTAAGAGATATGTGAGACATATCTTTGATGGAAGAAATGAGACATCAGATAAAAGGATAATGATCCTAAGATCTATATTGAAGCAATATGAGATATTGATTCAAAATAGAAAGAAATAATGAAATCCGATATAAACTCTATCTATTTTAATCAAGTTCAGAACTTGATTGATCCACCTAAGGATTTAGTATCTATAGGGTATAAATGGATCACTAAAGAATAGATTGAAGTAGATTACAAGGTAGAGACCTTCAAAGTAATGATAGTTAAAAGGGACATCATTTAAGTCAAATAGTTGACTATGATAAGATCTTTTACCTATGCCATGGAATTAATCTATTCAGATTTTGATTGTTACACACTATGACTATAGGATATGTCAAATGGATGTTAAGATAGTGATTCTCTATGTTATTTTGAGAAACAGGTGTATATGATACAACTTTTGGGAATCAAGTTCCAAAACATCCAAATAGTGTGTGCATAAGGTTCATTTATGGACTCAAGTAAAACTTCCCATAGATGATAGATAAGGTTTAATGAGATTAAATCTTACAACTTTATTGGAAACTAAGATGTGCCTTGTGTATTCACATAAGATAAGTGGGAGTGCTATTATCTTCTTGACATGATATATGCATGACATACTACTCATTAAGAATGAAGTAAGTATGTTATCATAAGTGAGCCTAGTTATCAACTTAATCCTCCAAAATGAATAAGAATTTTAAGATCTATGGAGATAGATCTAAAAAGTTACTTTATCTTACTTAGTTTATGTACATAGTTACCATTATCAAAGAGTTTGACATGGTAAACTCCAAAATAGGTTTCTTACCTATGTAGTGTGGAGTTGATCTTTTTAAAGAGATGTCTTTGTAGACTTCTTGAGAGATAAAGAGATCACATTAGTATAGCCCTTATGCTTTTGCAATAGGGCCTATCACATTTGTGATGCTACGTATATGACTTCATTAATGCTCTAAGTGTTATGAGCATTCATCAAGTAAATCCATGTGAGAGTCACTGGATAAGAAAGAGATATGTCCATGAGTACTTGAGAAGCACTAAAGATGTATCTCTAATGTATAGAGGATAACACTTGAAGTCTTGTAGTTTTATGAACACAAGCTTCTAATCAGATAAGTTTGATAATAAGACAAAGTAATAGTGGTGCAGTGAGGTGGAATAGTTCCATGTAAGAGAACACTACTAATTCTACAACTAATCTAAAGTAGATAGCATAATGACTATATATTGCTTGAGAAGCTGACTAGAAGAAGATGTTCATCTGGCTTATGAGATTGTCCCAACCTTCTCTGAAAGTGTATCATTGTTTTGGGAAAACAATGGGGTAGAGCTAAAATCTCATTAGAAGTTTCAAACTTCTATGGCAATACCATAGAATCAGAGAGAATGCAGCTAATAGAGATATAGTTAAAGATAGAGTACCTTCCTATAATTAACATTATATATCCACTGACTGAAGTAGTTACTCAAAGAGTGTTTGAGCTTAACCTTGAGTTGATAGAGATCAGCTAGATGGGTGATTGGCTTTAGTGCAAGTGGGAGATTGATAGAAATATATGGCCTACAAGCCAATCATATATGATATGATTAAACATTTCTAAGAACATTTCAATCAATTAAATAGGCAAAGCTTCGTTACTAGCTTTTATTAGAAGTGTATATCGTAATGAAGTCCTTGATCACATGCAATGATGATTGAATCATGATGAGATCATGATAATGAGTTCGATCATCTAAAGGTATGTGATCTAAATGTTCATAGTCATAGGATCCTTGAGACAGGACATCAAGAATCCGAATAGACTAGTGTGTGTGATGTCTTCTCATATGATGAGAATGACCGATCTCATTGGTCATTAGTGTGGGGACACTGAGATACACACATAGGTTCTCATTAGTGGAATGAGTTCACTGAACTGACCAATTTAGGAAAATTTGATTGGTATCTTACCGAACTATCTATCAGGTTATTCTTACATCTTAATAACACGGTTGGATCCTTGACCTGAGTCACCAAAGTTGTCTTACCGGATATATCTTGTACTTTGATTATTGACTTATGGATCACCATCTTGATGGTCCAGTATAGTTGATGTATTGGGTGCAAGAGAAACCCAGTGGGAGGCAATTGAGCAGTCAATAAGGGATCATTCACTCTCGGTAGGAGAGAAAGAATGTCTTATGGGATAGTACTCTAAATCCTTGGCTAAGGTACTTAGGATAATTGGAAAAGGAGTTTTTCAATTGATCCAAACCCGAGTACAGGATCTCATAGAGTTGGAATATTTAGGGGTTGACAGTTAGTGCCAAACCCCTGACCAACCAGGACATTGTATGAAAGAGGATTTAAATACATGTGGTAATTGATGATGGAAAGGCTCAATGGATGTTAATTAACTCCCCAAAGTCATTTGGGATCATAGGATGTGGCTTGCACCTTTTATGATCAGAAAGCTGTAAAAATTGTTATCGGATAAGAATTTTGATTTATTTTAAAAAAATTGTTCTTTTAAATTAATTAAGGCTTCAACCAAATTGACTATTGGGCCTAGTGGGTTACACACATTAGTTATGGTCAATAAGATGAGGGCATGGATGTAATTTTTTAGAAGTTTTGGATTTTTGTGAAAAAATCCATCTTCTATATATAAATGGCTCATGAAGCCAAACCTTAAGAAGCCATAGGGCTGGAGCGCGTCCCTAGCAGCCTCTCTCCATCCTCTCTTCTCTAGATGGTGATCTCCCATGGTCAAGCTTGGATCTGGAAGGTTTCTGGAGGCCCGAAGGAAGAGAGAACTCGTCTATTGAAGTAGATCGTGTGAATACTGCTAGAGACCAGACACTTGAACGGTTTTCAACAAGAAGGAATGTCCTCTCTTCATCCATGGTGAGAGATTTTGGAAATCTCATGAGATACTTGTAGACACGCAATTTTGGTTCAATTGAAGAGCTTGAATTCTTGTTTTCATGAATAATATTTGAGTAACCTTTCAAGGGAACCGAGTTTTCCAAAAAAATCAAGTTTTTCGGCGCATTTCGAAGAAGATCGATAGGCATTGACCAACGTCAAAGCACCCTATATACAGGGCACCAGGAACCCTGTGTATAGGGCACCTGGCGCCCTATATATAGGGCACCTGGCACCCTACTTTTAGGGCACCTGCACCTGGTCTGATTGACTGGACAGATTGATGGGACAGTTCTGCAGAAAAAGTTGCCCTCTTCTTGCCTATAAAAGGACCCCATTTGGAGGCTTGAGGGCACACCAAGGGTGCCCCCCAAACTCTCTCATCTACCACAACACTCCCAAGGCCTTACAACCCCTCTACAAGCTCTCAAACCGTTCCAAAACCCTCTCCCAAAAACCCAAAAACCTACAGTTTCCTTCTTCAGAAATATGATTTTTCTCCAACTTTGAGGGCCTCTACACTCCATTTCCCTTACATCTAATGCCAAAACACTCTTCCATTAGCTTCACTTGAGTATTTTCTGCTTGAATAACTCCTTTTTCCATCATGGAGGTCTTCCTACACTCCGGGGCGACATCGCGAAGAAGGGAAGAAAATCTGTTGAAACCAGTCCCTGGTGCCCCATAAATAGGACGCTTTGACTATGGTCAACGCGCCCCATCAAGGGGACACCTGCAGCTGGCGCCCCATATATGGGGCACTAGCAGGGGCAGACCCCGTTTTGCATTTTTTGAGTTTATTTACCTTTCCGGTTGATCCTTTACTCCCCCTTTCATTTTAACTTTCATTAACATGACATTTACCATGCATTAAGTCACGCATTTGCATCTCCATACCTCTTTAAAAACCTATCAAAAAATAGGGGTTGGGATTTAGTCCCAATCCAGTTAGTTCCATCCCTTTTGCATGTTTAAGTTCGAATTTGAGCATGATTCTACACTTTCACTAGAACTAATGATCTTTTCACTTGTTTCTATGTTTTCATATGGACATTTGTAAGTAAATCCGGCTGAGGTGGAGGTTCAACCGGATCAAAGACGAAGGACTCACTATGCTCTCTTCTTTCGGCTGGCCGAGAGAGGAGAAGTCGGAACCCAACAATCTCCCCACTTTCAAAGGTACGACGGTCATTTTTATTCTTCATTTTTATTTCTATTATATTTTGGAGCCTTTGGCTCCTGGCGACCACAACCACTAACATCCCATCCACCAAGTCTCCAAAGCAAGCGTAGGGGCCGGAAAAGGGATATCTACGGATATCCCATTTTCGAGTGCTTACAATACTCTCGTTCTACTTCATATTCAGTTCCCGATTTTACTCATTCAACATCAACCAAGGCAAAGATCATGGTTTTATGGAATCAAAATTTTCCGCTATCATGTAATGATTCCTTACACTAACAACCACAAACATCACACATCCACAGTTTCTACAATGTCTTTTCTCATCTTATTTCTTTTCATTTCAATTATCTCCCTCTTCTTTCATTCCCTCCTTCCACTTGGCCCAAACTAGTTCTTCGGTATCTGAGTGATAAAAAGAGCTGAACAACTGGGGATCATAGTGTGTGTGAAAGAAAAGAGGAGTGAAGGAAAGAGATTAACTTCCATTCGAGCACCAACATAGTGACCACCTCAAAATCCATGCTCACATCTTTGGCAACCACTATGAGATGTCTAGTCTTGAGAAGTTTTTTTTGTTCTTTGTTATGTCAAATTTAAAACATTCTATCTCTCATAATTGGCTCCAATGTAAGCCACTTTGTTTTTACCTTCTTTTATTGTCATTTATTTCCTTGCACTTCCTTTTATTTTCTTCTATTTTCATTTACTAATTTACATTTTATCTTGCCTTCTTTACATTGACATTTACATTCACATTTACATTACATTAACCTTCCTCAACTTCTTGCGTTGCTATAATCAGTTTATTTTAGTTTGTTTATATTGCATCTTCACTTTGCATTGCCACTTAGTTTGTTCAGTGCTAAGTCATCTCTTTTTGTCATTTTGTTGTCTTTTAGTTTATTTATTGAGTCTATTATGCTCATTTTCATCTCATTATCTATCTTTACATCATTGTTTGCTTTCATTTTCTTGCTTGTTATCCATTCCATGTCTTGTTTAGTTTGAGTTTATATGCTCATCTTTGCACACCATCTTATTGCTTCAAGTTTAATTATATGCATTTGTATTAAATATTTTACATCATTGTTGGCTCCTTCATCATTGTCATATTTGTCTTGCATTAGTTTGCATTGGGGTATTGGGTTTGCCTAGCTTCATAGGTCATCCGAGAAGGGGGTCTCATTCTCCTCCTAAAGCTACTCACATCCAAACATCCCTCTTGGTGGTTACAAGCTTCTCATCTGGTGATTTCCTCTCTAATCAACCAGGTTGTTTTCACCAAGACCTTCATAAGTCCCCAAAAGTGAATGATACCCTCTTTATCGATTGGGCTAGTTGTACCAATTATCTCAAAACCCAGAGCATCATGTTACCTAACATTGTGAGTAAGTGTTAACCTTAGTGTGATCAACATTGTGAGAGCATAGGATCCAACACATTTTTAAAGCTAATAATATTTTCTAAAATCTATTAAACTAAGATAAAAAAAGTCATGCTTTAAGCATTCAAGATTCTCTGTTATCACTTGCTTGTTAACCGAAACTCAAAATTCAAAAAAATATTATTAAAGCATCCAAAATCATCAAACATACAAATGAAAACCAATTTTTTTAAAAATAATCATAATTCAAAAAGAAGTATTTGCTTGAGGTAAGTACTTGTTTTCAACAAATATTCGAAACAAGGAAAAAAATCCCTTAAAAGTAAAAGAACAAAAAAAATCTTATTTTACATAACATCATGTTGGTGTCATCAAGGCCAAGCTAGATGATTGATATGGCGAACTACTACACTGCCAACGAGTCCAATATGCAACAATGAGGTACACAACATCCTATATATGATTTTAGTCATATCTTAGCCCCCCATGCCTCCAAGGTCACTTTGGTTCAACTCCAGACCGCCATCCTGACTTCATGGGTAGTAGATCATCCATTGGCTATGCTCTTGACAATCATGGTCAACCCATCTCTACTTCCCTATCAGTGGCTCACCAACCCAGTGCAGGCCAATCAATCACTCCTACACTAGGTACACCACCCCTTTCTCTTCTTGTCATTTAGGTTCAAGCCCAACTAGTCTAGACTCAGCCCACGCTAGTCCTTCTTAGACTTTGACCTATGCACTCACTATCCCTCCCTCTCCTTATTCTTTTTTAGGGACAAGGATATCAAACCCAGAATCAGCCTATGTCATTTCCTCTTGAACTTCGGGCCATCCTCCTAACTTGACTACTTTTGCTCATTAGAGGAACGAGTTCATTAAACTAACCGTATTTGAAATCCTAAATAGTATCTTACCTGACTGTCTATTAGGATTTTCTATTATCACTATTACACAGTTCTACCTTTGACTTGAGTTGCCAAAGATGTCTTAATGAGTGTATCTTATGCTTTGACTATTGACTTATGAATCAACGAGATAATGGTCTAGTATAGTTAAGGGATCAAGAATAAGAAAAACGTGGTGGAGACAATTGAGCAGAGAAGGGATCATTCACTCTCAGTAAGTAAGAATGTCTATGAGATAGTACTCTAAATCTCTGGTCATGCTAGAGATGATAATTGGAAAAAGAGTTTTCAATGGATTGAATTTCGAGTACATAATCCTAGAGTGTCAGTATATTAAGAGATTGACGGTCAATATTGTACCCCTATCTTACCAATGAATTAGAAGGATGAGGATTTATTTCCATGCAGTAATTAATAATGGAAAGACTCAATGAAGATAATATTATCTGTAAAATTGTTTGGGATCGTGAGATGCTGTTTGTATCCTTCATGATTAGAAAGTCGTTGAATTTATTATTAGATAATAAAGTTAATTTAAAATAAGTTGTTATTTTGATTAGACTTCAATTAAATAGACTATTAGGCCTAGTGATTACACACATAAGGACTGATCCTTAAGTATGGATACTTGGACATAATTTATGAAGAATTTGGGTTTTTATGAAAAAAATTAATTTCTATATAAATATAAGTGATTTTATTCAAATGTTATCATGTCAAGGGAGACAATTTCATGACCAGACTCCTCCTTCCCCCTCTCTCTCCTCTTGGAGCACGTTTTTCCATCCGGGATGAGTTAGAAAGTCTAACATATTGGAGAACCTGTCTGTGAAGGTAGTTCATGGGGATACTACTAAATGCCATGCACTTGGATGACTTGATAATATGGGATCTTTAGTACTTCTTCAATCACGTGAGATTTCTTGAATCTCGAGAAGTTATGTTGATTTAGATCGAATCTAATTTTCAATTTTTATTGTTCGGTTTCAATTGAGAATTGAGCATGAAATTTAAAGAAATCGTCACTTCTGCTGCATCACATTTTCTAGGATGATTCCTTACTAGAACTATCATTTCTTATCCCATTATCAAATGTGGCCTTCATGAATTAACCATACCTCCATAGCCAATGTTTTTACTTGTTTCTCTTCTCAATCAAAGTTGTTGATCTATCACATCTTCAGATCCTCTAGTCCAGTAGGCCAACACCACCATTTTCTTCATTAATTGGGGACAACTTTACCTATTTTAAATAACTTTATTAGAGACAAATTTATTTGCAATGACTAAGCGATGACTTTGAAGCCGCTGCAAACATATTTTGACAATGGCATTTGGGTTTGTGGGATGGCTTGAGGCCATCGCTATTAATCATTTTTTCAGGTAATGTTATATTCTCCCATAAACTCATAAATGTCACTTCTACTTTATAAAAATAAGTCATCATAAATTATTGTAAGTGTTACAATGTTATTTTAAATGGTAAATTTTGTTGAATTTAATAATATATACATATGAAATAGAAAAAAAAATAAAGTGGTATGTCCAACTTTAATTGGTGTAGTTTCGAATTGACCTGACTTATTGGCACCCCTACTCTTCTCTCCTCTTTATTCTTGAAAGAAGGCATGGCTGAGTTAAAAAATCCACAGCGTCTATCCTACAAATAATTTTAATTTTGAGAGCTATAATCACGGCATTTTAAGATCTATGAAAATATACAATTTAGTGAGTCCATTTTGAGGGATAAGTGTAAAAGAGCGGGGGTCCTTGCACCTTTTATATATTTGAAAACAGGAAAATTCATCGTTAATCAGCCCTTTCTCTATCCATGCTGATAGCTCATGTATAAATTAGTTTTATTGAACAAACAGCTATGTTCGGGGCTCCTTTAATTAAGTGCACTTTTAGAGAGAATTTTAATGACTAAAATCATTCCTATGAGAATTTTAATGATTTTACTCATAGGAACAAAACAACTCATGCCAATCTCGAAAAATTCCTAACGATCTGGCGGCGCACGGCGTCGTAATAGACAAAAAATAGCCGATTTCGTACTCCATTCGATCTGCAGCCCCATCAGCTGACTTCAATTTGCTTATGTTACTTGCCGTGACAGCCCCGAAAGATGCTCAGGACCGATCCCGTTGACGCAGCTCGAGATGTGGCGGCGGGTGCTGATGGAGTTCAGTACCGAGCTGTTGTTGATCAGAAGCGAATAGGCTGTCCACTTGCAGCTGGTAGGCATCGCTCATGCCGGCAACCCGGGCCACCTCGCCCTGGAGCAGGCGCCACGAGCTGTCTCCCTGAGCTGCAACCATGGCGACCTGAGCGCGAGTCTTGGCAAGCACTCTCTCGCCATCTTCTATCTCCTGCTGCAGCTGTGAGATGATGCCGACGCAGCCGTAGATGGGGTCGCGAACCCGCCAGTAGGCCTCGTAAGCAATGGAGTCTGCCGCTGTTGCTCTTTTCTCAACGGGAATATGCTGCACCGCATCAGCAAGACTTAGCAACCTACTGCTAAATTAAGGCATATATATGCACCCAGCTACTTGAAGGTAGACACTATTGCTGCATATTTACCAACTTAGTTCATATATGTGGTCGTGTAGATGTTACATCTAACCTGTGTATACACCCCTAACAAGTTAACATTGCTTCAAGTGAGAGCAGTCAAATTCATTTTCTGGACACGTTTATGTCTCTGTTGCAGTTATCTACCGAGATCCTTGTGCTGTTAAATAAAACTATTTTTTTTTTTGGTAATCTGTATGTAAACCCAATAAAGGTCTCGTCCACCCACATTTCATGGCAGGTATATATACACCAAGGCGTGTGTTGGATTATTTCCTTAGAAGACGAAGCATACAGGTGGTTTCGGAGACGCAGGAGAACTACTGGATACATATATATATGGAAGAGAAAATCAGAGACAGGGTTTCGGATATCACCTGAAGCATCCTTGTGATATTGCTGGCTCCAAAGATCTTGTGGACGCAGGCGAATCGCTCGGGATGAGTCGAGGGGAAGTAGGGAGCCAAGACACAGTCCTCAGTGCATCTTCGCCGGAGATACCTGCATCCTGCACAGCGCGCGGAGCTAGACATGCCTTGGACAGCGCTAAGAAATATTCGCAACAGGATCCTGTACGACCCGGCAAATCTTCGAGAGGAAGCGAGAATCTAGAGATAGATTCGAGAGTATCTCTGCAGAGTGTAACGAAGATACTTATAAATGAGATGACGGCATGAAAGGAAGAAGACCCCATAAAATGGTGTGGAAGAAAGAGAGCCGGGTGAGTCTACTATGGTTAACGGCTAGGTAGAAAATTTTGAAATTGGCACGTAGAATAAAGAAACTTCCTGGTTTGGTCGTAGAGATGAAATGGGGAAGGTCAATTTCTATGCGTTCCGTGTCTTAGGTGTCCGTGTCACTCTACGTGCATGCGTGTGTTCTTTCTTAACTCATTTAGAACACGTACCAGAAGTAATTTAGGCAACATGCTGTTTGCGAAGAGGTGTGAGATATTCAAATTAGCTCTCATATGCGGTGTGTGCTTGGGTTGAAATTATAAAATAAATTTTAATCGTTAAATCTCTTAACATCACAAAATTCTATTTAAATTTAATGGAGTTTCTTTTGAATTTTCGATTGTGTTGATCGCTTATAAGTTTTTAAAAAAGAGAGATATACTCATATTATCTTCTCCTATCTAGAGATGTTATAAAGATCATCAATTATTAGATAATCTACAATTTTGTAATTAAAATGAAGAGGGATAAAGTTTAGTTCCTAATTTCTTCCTCCTATAATCCCAATCAAACACTGGTGTGAAGGAGGACAAAAATTGGTACTTCTGGCTTTCCATGGCACTACCTCTTTTCAAAATCTTACTTTGCATATCCTTGAGTATCAACAAATGTTTTCTTAATCATTTATTCTATTTTTGGTTTTTAATCAATTTTAAACATTTTAATGATACAAATTTTTATTAAAAAAATTAGGAGAGTTACAAACATGCAAATTTCATATTTCAAACACAAACATAAATTCTTAGTCCCAAATGATTGAAATCATCTACACAGATTCATCTTTTTCATTCTTCATGGTCTTCCGTCAACTCCTCTCGTATGTCTAGATCATTTAAGTCATGCTGGATTTGCCTATGCCTAGTTAACTTGGGCATACCCTCCTCTTCTGCACTAGTAACATCATGGCCTCAACTTGTCTAAACCAACATAGTCTTTCCTCCTTTTCTATATCCTCGATTCCTATAGTTTTCACTTCATCTATAATGCACTCGTTTCATATTCTGTCTACTCATGCATGGCCACACATCTATCATAACATCCACATTTCACCTACACTCAATTTAGCAGTATGATTCTTCTTAGTTGTCCAACACTTACTATCATAGAGCATAGTGGGTCTTATAGCCGTGCGATAAAATTTTATTTTTAATTTTAAAAGAATTTTACGATCATAGAGAATCTCTATTGCCTACCTTCATTTCAACCATACCAATTTAATCTTGTAGTTGACAGCTTTGTCACATTCTCAGTCCACATATAAGATTGAACTCAAGTAATTAAATTAGGTACAACTAAAAGAGAGTAGGAACCTTGTAGAATTAAAAAAGTGGAAGATAATAAGAAATAAAATGGTTTCCACCTCTTTTTGTTTAAAAAAAATCTTTATTAAAATATATTTTATTATTAATTGTCAAACACACTTTTAACAAATTTTGCTATAACAATATATTTTTGTAAAAAAGAAAACTCAACTTGTCTTGTAACCATGCACCCCATTAATCTTTTAACAAATATTATTTAAAGATAAACAAAGATTATTTATGCCTCTCACCGTCCCTTAAGACCTTGTTTGTTAGTTGTATTAAACATTTTTCTCATCATCAATTTTGCAATTAGTAGTGATAGAAATCATCAAGGTGATTTGGTATCAATTAATATGAACAGTTAATTTCTTAGTGTAAGCAAAACATGGTATGTAATGCAAAGTGTTCACATGTATCAATTTTGATTTTACAATCCAATCTTTACAAATATCAATATCAAAATTGATATAATATCATTTTTGATAATCTAATCAAAGAATCTATAAAACTATTGTAAGTTACAAGAAAATCTGGAGGCTATTTGATTATAGATGGTAATAGGAAAAAAGAATTTTTTAAGAGTTTATAGGGATGAAACAACAAATACCCAAGATAGAAGGAGTTGCTGTAAATGCTTTGTTTTATTTAGGCAACTTAAACCACACAACTCAGGTTTCTAATGTTTAATTACTATAGGGTGAGAGATTGTTTATTTAGGCAACTGAAACCGTATAACAAGACCTGTAAGTGGATACAGTTAACCTGTAATCCAACTTGAATCCAATTGGAAAAATAAGATCCCGGCGTTGTAGACACGCAATTTTGGTCCAGTTGGAGAGCTTAAATTCTTGTTTTCATGAAGTATTTTTTCAAAGAAACCAAGTTTTTTGGAAAATCGGAACTTCCCTGCGCGTTTCGGCCAAACTGGGCCTAGTGCCCCCTTAATGGGGCACTTTGACCAAGTCAAAGTGCCCTGTAAACAGGGCACTGGGCACCCTATTTATATGGCACCAGGCGCCCTATAAACAGGGCGCCAAGCACCCCACTGGTGGGGCACCTACACCTGGTTTGACTGACTGGACAAATTGATGGGATAGTTTTACAGATAAAGTTGCCCTCTTCTTGGGTATAAAAGGACCCCCATTTGAAGGCTTGAGGACACACCAACGGCGCCCCCCAAACCCTCTCATCCACCACAACACTCCCAAGGCCTTACAACCCCTCTCCAAGCTCTCAAACCATTCCAAAACCCTCTCCCAAAACCCAAAAAAACCATAGTTGCTTCTTGAAAGAATAGTCTAGCAGAATGAAGTTACCATCTTTTGGGCTGTAGAAAGACCCCCATCTAGAGGTTTAGGAGGTTTCAAGTCCGTCTCTCACTTCTTCTTATCCACCACTACATTCCCAAAGCCTCAAAACCTCTCCCCAAGCCCATAAACCATCCTGAAATCTTTCCCCAAAAACCCGAAAATCCACAGTTTCCTTCTTCAGAAATATGATTTTTCTCCAACTTTGAGGGCCTCTACACTTCATTTCTCTTACATCTAGTGCCAAAACACTCTTTCATTAGCTTCACTTGAGAATTGGATGCTTGAAGAAGTCATTCTTCCATCTTGGAGGTCTTCCTACACTCCGGGATGACGCCGTGAAGAAGGAAAGAAAATATGCTGAAACCAATACCTGGTGCCCCATAAATAGGGCGCTTTGACTTTGGTCAACACACCCTATAAAGGGGACACCAGCAGCAGGCGCTCCATGGGGCACTAGTAGGGGCAGACCCCGTTTTGCATTTTTTTGAGTTTGTTTATCTTTCCGGTTGATCTTTTACTCCCCCCTTTCATTTTAACTTTCATTAACATGTCATTTAGCATGCATTAAGTCACACCTTTGCATCTTCATACTTCTTTAAAAACCTATCAAAAATAGGGGTTGGGATTTAGTTCCAATCCGATCAGTTCCTTCCTTTTTGTATGTTTAAGTTCGAATTTGAGCATGATTCTACACTTTCACTAAAACTAATGATCTTTTCACTTATTTCTATGTTTTCATATGGACATTTATAGGTAAATATAGCCGATGCGGAGCTTCAACCGGATCAAAGACGAATGCCTCACTAAGCTCTCTTCTTTCGGTCGGCAGAGAGAGGAGAAGTTGGAACCTAACAATCTCCCCGCTTCCAAAGATACGACAATCATTTTTATTCTTCATTTTTATTTATTTCTACTATATTTTGGAGTCATTGGCTCCTGACGACCACAACCACTAACATCCCATCAACCAAGACCCCAAAGCAAGCGTAGGGACCGGAAAATGGAGATCTACAGATCCCGTTTTGGGTGCTTACACCTTTTGGCGACCACGGTGGGACCGACTTTGCTTTAGTGAGTTCTTCTCTTCTTTTCTAAGAATGTCCACTTGAAAATATGCTTATTTTCACTCTAGTTCTCATTTAAGCCATTTCTATTTCTTTGCATTTCTATTTGCTTGCTTACATGCTTGTTTATTTTTTTGAAGCATTATCTTGTTTCTTCCGATTTACTTACTTTCCGTTGGTCCTTTTAAAAGCACAATCTGATTTCTAGCTTGGTTTATCAACTTATTTCACCTTAGCATTTTAGATATCATCTTCTTTCATCCCTTGTTAAGTATACTTGTCTATTTCCTTCTAAGCCTAGTTTTCCTTTAGCAAATCTTTCAAAGCATGCTTAGTTAAATTAATGCTTTCTTTCATCTTAGTTTAATTTCATATCATTGTCTTGTTCACTTGCTTCCTACAACATCTCATTAATCATTGTATGCTTTTATTTTCTTCTTGCTTGCTCCTTAATTCCTTGATATTTCACTCGTATTTAGTTTGCATTGGGGTTTCAGCTCCTTAAGTCATCTGAGAAGGGAGGCTTCTCTCCTCCCAAAGCCTCACACATCCAAACACCCCTCTTGGTGTTTGCCAACTCCTCCTTCGGGGATTCCCTCTCGGAAGGACTGGATAGCTTCCATCAAGGCCTCCGTAAGTCCCCAGACGTGAAGGATTCCCTCTTCACTGATCGGGCAGGTTGTACCATTTTATCCAAAGACCCAGAGTACCTATTGCCTATCGTTGTGAAAAGAGTGACAACCTTAGATTGCTTGGCGTTGTGAGAGCATAGGGTCCTACCCATTTATTTGAGTGGACAATATTTCTCTTTACAAGCTATTAATTTGAGGTTGAAACGAAAAAATTGCGTTAATCATTCCAAAGTCTTTGCTATTACTTGTTTGCAAACACAAATTAAAAATTAAACAAAAATTACAAAATCACCAAAAAAAACCAAAACAAAAATTTTCTTGAGGTTAATTTGCTTGATAACTTGCTTGTCCAACAAAAGAAAATCAAAACAAAAAAGGGGTCAAAAATAAAAACCAAAAAAAAATCCTTGAGCTTTTATTTGTCGAACCTTCTTTTTCTATTGTGTTTATGAATTTAAGGTCAGGACGAGTTATCGGAATGGCGGATCAAAGGTACGAGCAACTACAATTGGAGTATGACCAGTCTTATTCCTACCCTGATGCCGTATGTGCTGTCAATGAACTCGAAATTCTCCCTGAACCTAGTCAAATTTTTCCTCAACCCAATCCAAATTCACTTTTGGAGGCATTCTCTCATGCCGATCCTACCCAACCTTCAGGCTATCGAAGCCATCCTCAAAAGCAAGTCGCCCGCCGACCACATTCCTCCCAAAGGTGGTCTTCACATCTCTACCCCTCGGTTAGTGGCACATCAACCCAGTGTGCCTATTCATGGCCATTCTTATACCGGGCTCGTAGCCCCAACTTCTCCTCATTCGGTGGCTAATCTAGATCATCCCAATCCGAATGCTGTTGTTCCTTCTAGGCCACCAGTTTATTCTTCTAATCATCTCAACCCTACTCACTGTCGACTCTGAAAATTCGAAGGGGTCCTCTCCTTTTTAGGGAAGTCCGTGAACCCAGATCGTCACCTCAAGAGGGGATGAGAAAGAAAGGAAGAAAACTCAGAAAGCAACTCTCACCTCGGTCCCACACTCACATTGATCCCCGAACTTTCATCCCTTGGCGTCGCTCGATCACCAAAGACACGGTTCGGGTCATGTGGGAGGAGGGTTAAAAGAAATAAATGTGGTCGCCAGGAACCGCGGGTTCCGATTTATGAAATTAAAATTGAAAGATGACCGTGTGTACCTTAGCGTGAAGAATGTAGGTTAAAGCTTCTCCTTCTTCGGCCGGCCGATGAAGAAGAGTCCTCAACGTGTGGGTGCTTGATATTATGTGCAACTAGACAAACAAACAATTGAAAGAGACTATTAGAGCTAAACAAGGTGGAGTATATGTAAAGAGAATAACATAAAACACACAATCAACTAGAAACTGACCGGATTCGGGTTATCTCTAACACCTTTTTTTATTTTCGGAATAACAGAATAAAAGTAATGAAAAAAATTTAAAAAATAATAGGAGGATGGAAAATCACGAAACAAATAGATAGAAAAAATAACTGAAATATTCTGAGTTGAATAGAGAAAGATATAGCCAAATCTGTGTTGTCGAAAAAGCTGAGCAGCAGTCCAGGATCTGCCTGGCGCGACTTTGCTTCTGTGCTCGTCACGACCAGACCCGACCTAGGAATCAAGTGCCGTCTATTGAAAACTGAAGAATACTTGGAGAGGAAGAACTTTGATGAAGAGAGATCAGGCAGAAGACGTCCACACACTGCTGTAGAGGCCGAGGAAGAGAGACTTGGCAGATCACCTGCATAACAGCCTTCCTATCTCTTGAACCGACTTTTCTCTCTCTAAAAACTAGAAATTCTCTCTCTAAAAATCACAAAATCAATGCCGGAGGGAGGTTGGATGTATTGAGATGTCTGGGGGGTCGTGCTCATGCCTTTGGAATGACCAGAATCAGAGTTAATTTATAGGAGAACAGACGGTCTCATTCGGGCTAAAAAATAGGGTCCTTGCGCCCCACAGTGAGGGCGCATGGCACTATTCCCGAAAAAAGAGGTCTTATCCGGTCGATCGGTTCAGTGGTAGAGTCCCGGTGAAAAACTGGGTCCCTCGTGCCTCCAGGGTAGGGCGCATGTGCCCTCAAGTGAGGGCACAAGGTCACGTGCCTCATTGGTAGGGTGCATGGGCACGTGCCCTGGGTCCCGGGCACATGTGACCAGGAACTGTGATGAGCTAAAGTTTGTAAAAGAGAAATTGATCTTAAAATGAAAAGAATACCAATCCATCATATTTGTAATCTCAAGTTCCATTCAAGTTTCACCAAAATACTCAGTTTAATTCTGAGTGGAATAATCTCAAATTTTAAAAGGGTTCGTTTTAAGCAAAACAAAATTGCTCGGGTATCGTGAAAACCATGAATCACGCTCTAGCAGAAAATCAAGTAATCAGAAAACGACAAAACAAACTTAAGCCATAGTAAGATTGAAAGATAATGGTGGGATAGCATAAAATGATGGGAAAGAAGAAACAATGGTGTGACAATTATGACACGGTGGGTAAAATAAAAGACACGGTGGGATAAAAGAAAGAAAATAATAAAACATGATGGAACAAAAAGAAAGGAATAAAACATGAAGAGATAAAATTGGTAATGATAAGAATGAAAAAGAGATGGATGTGAAAACATAGAAAATTATGTAGAAAATAGTTGAAGATATAGATTGTCTATTGGAGGTCAAGACACCTGATTAGGAACCATCGTCCCTCCAATGTTCAATTTTGGCTTATCCGTGAGTGTGAAGAAATAACCAAGCCGTCGTAGATTTTGTTGAAGGGGACCTTGGGCCCAGTCATTTTCACTCTCAAGGTCTTCAACAATAATGCTTATAATACGTATCAAATGGACCTAACATAACTAGGTGACAAATGGTAAGAGTGATGTGAAGTGCAAAATGAAGTGATGGTGATGATGTGAGATTGATGAGAATGTGGATTTGAGTGAAGTCTTCAGGCATAGTGCATTGACCAGCATCTCTGGTCCATCCTTGTCTTGCCTTCTGACGCAACACAACACCATGAGAATGTTCGGCTGGGTGGTGCTTCCTTTCTTTTTGCCACAAGTTTGGCATGACGTTCCTTGGGGAACACTGATCTCGCCAATTCACCTGTTAGGACTAAAAAGGTTGCCTGCACATTTTTGGTTAGTACCCAACAGACGGAATTGTCATATAAAGCAAATTGTTCATGAAATGATCAACTAAAGATTTTACTATTAGAACCATCATTTGGATGTCAAAACAACGTTTTTGATGATGGTTCCTTTGGTAAAAATGTCATTTATAACATTATAGACAATTTCTGAATTTTTTGAGATTTTTTTGATTTTTTTTGAAATTTTTTGTCCATGTGCCTCCGATCGGGGGCACCTGGCCATGCGCCCTGGGGTGGGGCACCTGGCCATGTGCCCCCAGATGATGGCACATGCGCCCTGAGGCTTTTTTTTTAGAAAAAATTGTACCTGATCGCCCTTCTCTTTTTGCTTCTTCAGCTCCTGAAAATACTTAATGAAAATGATTAAATTTTTATCATTACTCATCCCTTTGCTTGTATATGTATGCCTTGATTTTGAGTCAAAGGGAGGAGCCTTCTTAACAAGGTAGAATAAGACAAATGACTAAAATGAAATGGATGTAAGGGTTGAAAGAACTTACCTGTCGTGGTGTGAATCCTCTCATCTCCTACATTGAAATGCCTGAAACACTTGATAGAAAGGGGATTTGATCTTCACCGTGACTCATCCCTTTGCCTATTATGGTCAACTTTGACTTAGGTCAAAGGGGAGAGCCTTCTTAACAAGATAATTAAAGTAAAAAAATGGATATGCAATACAGAAATGGAAATATGCATGACAGTCAAATAAACATGGATGCAACTAAGGCAATGATCATGACTAAGCAAAATTTTTTTTTGGGGGTTTTCTTGAAAACAATCATTTTTTTTGGATTTTCAAAAGTATTCAATTTTTTTTGGGATTTTTTGAAATATGTATTTTTTTGAAATTTTGAAATATTCATTTATTTTTGGGTTTTTGAAATATGCATTTTTTGTGGATTTTTGAAATATGCATTTTTTTGGGTTTTTGAAATATGCATTTTTTTGGGTTTTTGAAATATGCAATTTTTTGGGTTTTTGAAATATTCCTTTTTTTGGTTTTTTTGAAATATTCCTCTTTTTTGTGTAGAAAATGCTAGTATTTGAGACAAGTCATCGGTCTTTGGGGTTTGTCAAGACTCAAGTGGTAGATGCCACGTGCAAAAATAAAGTTCTCTACCTAGAATCCTTCTAACATTCTTCCTTTGATCGGCTTGGGTTCCACCTGGATTTGGTCGGTTTACCCTACCCAAGTGGTTTAAGGAGGAAGAGTATAGAGGAAGTCCTTGATAGGTTTTGAAGATGTTGAGAGGGATTTCTCTACTCTCACTCAAATTACCCATTAGGGTTCGGCCTCTTTGGGTTTTTTTCTTTTTTTTTGCTCTTTTCTATATGGCACATATTTGGACAGGTTTTTGACCCGTGGGGACATTGCCCATCTTTTAGTGCCTTTTGCCTTGACTATCATTCTGGGTACTCATTCAGACAGGTTGATCATTTTTTCCTTTTTCTAACCTGAGGGGTTCATTGCCCATCTTTTGGCACCCTTTTGTACCCTCTGAGACGGCCTCCTACTAGGGTGGGAGTGTTTTCGATACTACCCCTCTCTAATCTTCTCTCCCTATCTTGGACCGAGTAGAAGAGAATAGGGTAAGGGTACTCCTTCTATTTCTAGATTTCTGCCTTGCCTTTCGCAAGTGTCGGGTTGTCTGGATTCTAGGATCTGGAGGTGTTGTGTGTGTAGGATGGTACCTACCCTTGACTTCTCACGAACAACCTAGAATCGAAGACTTGAGAATATACCAGTGGTTTCTCCATTTTTATGGAAAGTACTTTTTGAGGTAAACTCCATTCCAAGGATGATTCAATTTTTCTCCATCTGCATTAGTCAATTCATATGCATTACCTGGATACTTTTCAATGATTACAAAAGGTCCTTCCCAGTTAGGTTGCAACTTGGAGCGGGGACCTCCCGGCTTAACGAATATGCGTTTGACTACCATCTCACCAATCTCGAATTTTCTCTCGACCACCCTCTTTTGATAAAACCTTTTGAGTCTATTCTGATAAGTCCGAGCATGCTCAGCGGCAGCTAGCCTTCTTTCATCCAAGAGTTCAAGCTGTGTAAGGAGAGATTCTCTTCTCTCATCAATAGGAATATCCCTGTCGAGCTGTACTCTGAGAGATGGAAGTAATACTTCGTAAGGGACCATTGCTTCCATCCCATATGCCAAAGCATACGGGGTTTGTCCAGTGGGAGTCCTTACAGAAGTACGATAAGCCCATAGAGCATCTACAAGCTTATCAGGCCAATCGGCAAACTTGCTAGACTTACAAGATTTCTTGATGATTTTGATTAAGGTTTTGTTGGTGGCTTCTGCTTGACCATTGCCTTGAGGATAGTATGGTGATGAATGATGCAATGAAATGTGATACCTGTTGCAAAGATCACGCAGATCTTGAGAAAGAAATTGTGGCCCATTATCGGTGACGATGTCGCTGGGGATCCCGAACCTTGCAATGATGTTGCGCTTGATGAAGGAGCAGACTGTTGACGCTTTAATCTCTACGAATGCTTCCGCTTCAGTCCACTTTGTGAAGTACTCCGTTGCCGTCAGAATGAATGATTTTGAGCGCATTTCGGAGTTGAGGTCACTCAAGGGGCCAATGATATCAAAAGCCCACATGGAGAAAGGCCATGGGGCATGAATTGGATGAAGGGAAGATGCGGGAGAGTGAATCTTGTCGGCATGGAGTTGACATGAATGACAATGCCGGACAAAGATGGAGCAGTTTTCTTCTAGAGTTGGCCAATAATACCCTTGTCGGATGATTTTCTTAGCAAGGGCTTGGGCATTCACATGACCACCACAAACTCCAGAATGTGCTTCCTTCAGCACCAACTCAGCTTCTTCTTCATCAATACATCTGAGTAAGATTCCATTTAGGCTTCTCTTATAGAGCACTCCTCCTAGGATTGTATACCTCTGGGATACTCTTCTGATTGCCTTCTTTTCTTTGGTGATTGATCCAGGTGGATATGACTGATCTTGACAATACCTCGCAATCTCGTCATACCAAGGTCTCTCACCTTCTTCTAATTCTTCCAACTCAATCAAGGAGATTTCTTCTTTATGTTCTAAGTATTCCTTTCTGTTGAACCTCTCCTTAACCTTTAGAAAACGTCCATCCTCAATTGCTGGAATTGTTCTCTTACAGATGTGTATAGTCCGCACTTGCCTGCCTAGCGGGACAGATAGAGATGAAGCTAGTGAAGCTAAGGCATCGACGAGGATATTATGAGAGCGGGGGACATGAACAAAGGTGAGTTTGAAGAATAGCTTGATGTAGCAGGTAGTGAGCTCCTGGTAGGGTTTGAGGCTTGGATGATAAGTTCGGTACTTGGATAGGACCTGGCGTAGGATCAATTGACTATCACCTATCACCCTCAGTTCGGTGGCACCATGGAAATGAGCGGCCTCCATCCCGGCCAGCAAGGCTTCATACTCAGCTATGTTGTTGGTTGCTGGAAAGTTAAGCTGAAAAGCCTGTGGAATGGTGACACCTTCAGGTGACAGAAGGACAATACCTATCCCTCTACCATGAGAGTTCAGAGCCCCGTCAAAATATAATGTCCAAAGATTGGAAGATCGGACTGACATTAGTTCGTCATCCGGGAACTCCGACCGGACTGGGTCAAAGACGGGTATGGGATGATGGGCAAGGTGTTCAGCAATAACATAGCCCTTGATTGCCTTCTGTGGGACATAAGTGATATCAAATTGGGATAAGAAACTCTGCCATCGCCCTAACCGATAAGTCAAGACTGTCTTCTCTAACAGAAACTTAATGGGATTGATACGAGCAATGAGCTTGACTTGGTGAGCAATAAAATAGTGTTTGAGTTTCTGAACCACCCAAACAAGAGCAGCACAGGTCTTTTCTACCACAGTGTACTTCAGCTCACAAGCATCAAACAACTTAGACAAGTAATAAGTAGCTCGTTCTTTCCCTTCTTCATCAACTTGTGCAAGGACTGCCCCAAGAGAGTTCTCAAGAACTAAAATGTAGAGGACCAAGGGCTTGTCGGGAATTGGTGGTCTAAGTACAGGGGGACTTCCCAGGTATGTTTTCAACCCATCAAATGCCTCCTGGCACTTCGAATCCCATTTAAACTCAGCCCCCGCCTTGGTTAACTCATAGAAAGGTTTACACCTTTGGGAATGTTGTGAGATAAACCGGCGGACAAATTGTAGCCTCCCAATCAATCCTCGAAGCTCTTTCATATTCTTCGGAGGAGGCATACCAATAATTGCTTTGGCCTTGTTTGGGTCGATCTTGTAGACACGCAATTTTGGCCCAGTTGGAGAGTTTAAATTCTTGTTTTCATAGAGAATATTTAAAGCACATCATGTTTTCCGGACGGACCAAGTTTCTGGCACATTCCGAATGGTGGGTCTATAGAGCAATCGAACAAGCCTAATGCCCCAAGAATAAGGCACCTGGCGCCCTGTTTATAGGGCACCAGGCGCCCTATAAACAGGGCACCTGGCGCCCTGTATACAGGGCACCTGGCGCCCTGTATACAGGGCACCAGGCCCTATAAACAGGGCGCCTGGAACCAAATCCGATCGATTTGACAGGCTGATTTGACCCCTGCAGTGACTTGTCTTGTCGATCTGACAAACCTCATGATGCTAGCGCCCCATATACAGGGCGCTATGCCACATGGCACCGTTTTTCGAAAATGGCCAAAGTGCCCTCTTTTGGGCTATAAATAGACCCCCATTTGGAGATTGGAAGAGGTTCCAACTCCGTGCCACCCTAGAGCTCATCCAACACTACGATTCTAAGCCACATTCACCCTCCAAAAGCCTCCAAATCGATCCAAAATCCTCCACCAAAAACCCTAAAACCTTCTGTTTCTGTCACCCAGAAATATGATTTTTCTCCAACTTTGAGAGCCCCTATCCGACTCTCCTCATACATCCAGCACCCAAACCACCTTCCACTAGCTTTATTTGCATATTGTCTGCAGGGAGGAGCTCTTACTTCGTCCCGGAAGCCACCCAACACTCCGGAGCGGCATCGCGAAGAGAAGAAGAAAATCTGTTCGGGCCAGACTTAGTGCCCCGTATACAGGGCGCTTTGACCTTGGTCAACGCGCCCCATAAAGGGGGCACCTGCTCCTGGCGCCCTATATATAGGGCACCAGGAAGGGCAGAAGTCTGTTTCGTCGTTTTCGAAGTCCGATCGCCCGTTTAACCGAGTTCTTTTCTCCCTTTTTCGCTTTTGCATTGATCATCATGTTATTTTGCATGCCTTAGAACATTTTTGCATTTTATATATGTTTAAAACCTATCAAAAATAGGGGTTGGGATCTCATCCCAATCCGGTTAGTCTCTTCCCATTTGCATGTTTGAATCTAAATTCGAGCACAATACTATGCTTTCGTTAGAACTAATGAAACCTTCACTTGTCTACATGTTTTCTTATGGACATTCTTAGATAAATCCGATCGAGGCAGAGCTTCAACCGGATTGAAGGCAAGGGATTCACTAAGCTCTCTTCTTTCGGCCGGCCGAGAGAGGAGAAGTCGGAACTCAACAATCTCCCCGCTTCCGAAGGTACGACGGTCATTTTTCTATTTCATTTTCTTTCATTCCACCATATTTTGGAGCCCTTGGTTCCTGGCGACCACACCTACATAACACACCACCCACCGACACACACCGAGGCGGGCGTAAGGGTTCCGGGAGGGGGAGATCCGCGCATGTCCCGTTCCGGGTGCTTACACCTTTTGGCGACCACGGTGGGACCGACTTTGCTTTAGTGAAATCCCACTTTATTTCCTAAGAATGTCCATCTGAAAATCATGTTTACTTTCATTTCCATGTGAGTCATTTCCATTTCCTTACATTGTTGCTTGTTTACGTTGCTTACTTTTCTTCGAAGCATCATCTTGTTCCTTCCAAGTTTACTAGCTCTCCGTTTATCTTTTTAAAAGCATATCCATCTGATTTCCAACTTTGTTAATCAACTTATTTCACCTTAGTATTTTAGATATCATCTTCTTTGCTAAGTCTAGTTCTCCTTCAACAAATCTTTCAAAGCATGCTTGGTTAAATTAGTTCTTTCTTCCATCCTAGCTTAATTTCATATCATTGTCTTGTTCACTTGCTTCCTACAACATCTCGTTAATCATCGTATGCTTTTATTTTTTTCTTGGTTGCTTCTTATTCCTTGAAATTTCACTTGCATTTAGTTTGCATCGGAGCTTCGGGTCCGCCCGTCTCCTTAGGACATCCGAGAAGGGAGGCTCTCTCCTCCCAAAGCCCCACACATCCAAACACCCCTCTTGGTGGTTGCCAACTCCTCCTCCGGGGATTCCCTCTCGGAAGGACTGGGTAGCTTCCATCAAGACCTCCGTAAGTCCCCAGACGTGAAGGATTCCCTCTTCACCGATCGGGCTGGTTGTACCACTTTATCCCAAAACCCGGAATACCTATTACCCATCGTTGTGAAAAAGTGACAACCTTAGATTGCTCGGTGTTGTGAGAGCATAGGGTCCTACCCATTTATTTGAGTGGACAATATTGCTCTTAACAAGCCATTAATTTGAGGTTGAAACAAAATTTTTTTTGCGTTAATCATTCCAAGTCTTTGCTATTACTTGTTTGCAAACAAAAACCGAAAAGTAAACAAAAATCACAAAATCGCCTAAAAAAAAAGAACCAAAACAAAAATTTGCTTAAGGTTAATTTGCTTGACAACTTGCTTGTCCAAACAAAAGAAAATCAAAACAAAAGAGGTCAAAAATCAAAACCCAAAAAAAAAATCCTTGAGCTGTTATTTGCCAACCTTCTTTTTCTGTCGTGTTTATGAATTTGAGGTCAGGTCGAGTTATCGGAATGGCGGATCAAGGATGCGAGCAACTACAATTGGAATACGACCAGTCTTATTTCTACCCTGATGCCGTGTGTGCCGTCAATGAACCTGAAGTTCTCCCTGAACCTAGTCAAACTTCTCCTCGACCCAATCCAAATTCACTTTGGAAGGCATTCTCTCATGCCGACCCTACCCAACTCCAGGCTATCAAAGCCATCCTCAAGGGCAAGTCCCCCACCGACCACATTCCTCCCGAAGGTGGCCTTCATATCTCTACCGCTCGGTCAGTGGCACACCAACCCAATGTGCCCACTCATGGCCATTCCCATACCGGGCTCATAGCCCCAATTTCTCCTCATCCGGTGGCTAATCTAGATCACCCCAATACAAATATTGTTGTCCCTTCTAGACCACCAGTTTATTCTTCTAATCATCTCAACCCTACTCACCCTTTGGTGCATCCCCCAATATACCCTTCTCATCCGGTCACTTCGGCCCACCAAATCCCGATCCCGGTGCACCAAGAACCCGCTCCTCCTCCTCCTCTTGGGGAACCTTCTGTCGATCTGGCTATGATTAATAAAATCAATCGCATGGACGAACAATATAGAGAACTCAGACGTTTGATCGACGCCAAGGCAGCCCCCGAAATTTCTCTTCCTTTTCTCCCTACTTTTCATCTACCTCCCTCTGAGATGCCGGTATACCGTCACTACAACGGAACCGGTAATCCCTTCATTCATGTCAAAGACTTTCTGTATGAGTTGGTAATGTGGCAGAATGATCCAAGGGCCCTGGCTTTTCTTTTCAGAAGATCATTGGAGGGTTCAGCTTTAGAGTGGTTTTACTCGCTTGACCCTTCAGAGGCAAGTAACTTTGAAATCGTCAAGGCCAAATTTTTGCAAAGATATCAAGATAGGGTCGGACCAACATATTCCATCACCGACCTCATGGCTGAAAGGATGAAGAATGATGAAGATTTTATCAGGTATGCTGATAGGTGGAGAGCAATGGCAGAAAGGCTGACAAATGCACTATCCGAATCAGTACAAGTTAAGATGATCATCACCAACGCCACTCCCGCTTTAAAAAATGTATTGGCATTACATCACCCTGCCACGATGAGCGAACTCTACGAGAGAGCGCGGTATATCCAAACACAACTCCGAGACTCTCCCATCATGAACCTTTTCGACCCTAGGCCCCGAGTCACCAAAAAAACAACCGCCACCACCGCTGGGCCCGTGACTGAAGGCGTGATAACCAACGAACATGTCAATATCCTAGGGAACCCACCCATCAACCACCAACAACAATATAGGAATCCCCAGTATAGAAACCCGCGCCAAGCCCAACCGGCACCTCGCCCCCAGATCCAACCCTAACCTTTCCGCCACCAAGCACCGAACCAATATCCCCAACAACCAATACAGACACCAGTCCCCCAGCAACCCCGACAGTTGGCCGTACAGACCTTTGCACCTCAACCTCCCCGCCAACCGACTACCTACAAGCAGGCACCTCCCCCCGCCACCTACGTACCACGAAGAGCAGGGCCTAGGAGAAATCATTACCCGCCATTACCGTACTCTCTCGTAGATATTTTTAACGCTCTTATGGCGGCAGGGCAGATCTCATTACCGAGAGAAAAGTTGGAGTGGCCGCAGAATGCCAACACGGACAAGTACTGCTTATACCACAGATACCCAGGGCATACAGTGGAGAACTGCTTTCAGTTTAAAAATTACATCCATGACCTCCACGAGCAGGGAAGTATTGACTGGGGCCAAATGGGCGAATACATCAAGGCAGTGAAGAACCAACCCCAGCAGCAACAGCAGGCACCAGCTCGACAACAACAACAGGAACCCGGCACGGGAATTATTCGAACCCGCTACCCGCGCACGCACTCGCAACAAAGCACCAGAAAACCAGAGGGTTAACCCTATCTTAACCTCCACTGATGAACCCCGCAATAGAGGTCAAAATTGGCAAATCGAGGGACCTGCTTCCTTCATAAACATCAACCCTCCAAACCACGTCAACCGAACCGTTCACTCCATACCCCGAGTTATCCCCGCCAGAAGAAGCCAACCGCCGATTATCCGCACGCCACCACAACCAACCATAACACCACCAGCCATACAACTCCAACCGGGTAGGACCTTGATCCGCCCGGTCGAGCCCCCACAAATACCACCGCCACTAGGACCCATCATTGTACCACCTCGTGCAACCATGCCACCACAACCCACCCGTATCCCTACAACTCGGACCATCATCACTACACCCCTGCCTAGGCCTCCCATCATCCGACCTAACCCTCCGTCTATCTCCACTACACCAACCATAACTCCCACAGCTCGCCACGGTGCTTAGAAGCGGGCGTATGTTCCAAAGAATTTTTCCCCAGGGCAGTCAACCAGGACGACCGCAAGAAGAAGAAGAAGAGCACCCGGAAGAGCCAGTGCCAGGAACATCTTATGATTTGCTGAAGCACCTTGACAAAACCCCTACGCGAATTTCCATTCTGGAGCTGAATAAAAGGTCCAAAGCTCATCAAGAAGTGCTTCAACAATATCTGCAAAGAGTGATGGCCAATGAAACTCTCCCCCCAGAAAAGATTACATCAGTTTTAACCCCGAGAAGTGAACACCCTGCTCTCATTTTCACTAAAGAAGAATTGGCCGAACCAGAAGCGAGAAAATATGCACTATGTATCACTGTCAGTATTAACAGAACAGATGTTGAATCTTGTCTAATTGACACCGGTGCATCCATTAATGTCTTGCCACCAGAGACACTACAGTTGTGTGGAATCCCAGAAGAAGATATTCGGCCATCACAAATCACTGTGACAGCATACGACAATTCCAAGAGGCCCGCCCATGGCATGGTCACACTTGAAGTCAAACTCGGACCCCGGGTTGTTACTGTCGACTTCCATGTTTTGGATATGGATCCAACTTACAAAGCCATCCTGGGAAGGCCTTACCTGGAAGCATTGGAGGCCGTAGCTTCAACCAATCATCAATGCATCAAATTTCCCTTCAAGGGACAAGTTGTCAAGGTGGTGAGTATGCCCGTGGATTGCTTGGTTACTCCCCCCCTGGCTTGCCGAATCAACCGGTATTTACAATCCTCGATCTGCCGAGGGATAAAAGACAGTCTAGGCAAGTTTGGAGAAAGAAGAAAGATGACGCCAAAACCCTTGGGTGGCGTATGATGGAGAGTCTGGGATATCAAGAAGGCCGAGGACTGGGGAAAGAACTGCAAGGCATCACAGAACCCATCCAGCTAGTGAAGACAACATCAAGGAATGGGATAGGGTATGATGGGACACGTGATAATGGCCAAAAGACCGGCCAAAAATACTTCCGAGGATGTATGCGCAAGTTCTTGGAGAAAAGAGAAACAAAACAAATGATTGAAGAGCGGGAACCACAAGAACAAGTGAAGAGGAAGAAGGTGGGCAACCTAGGGGATGAGACATATATTGACGTATCATGGTTATTTTACGAAGAAGGGTCAAGTGATGAATCATTCCGCAATGAGCCTTCTAGCGTCCAAAATCTAGGGCATTCACCAAGTGTCATCCCCTCGGATCTAGCAGACTCATTCCCGACAAATCCATTGTCGGTTCCGGATAGCAAAGACGGATGCCCTCTTTACCCGTCTTTGCTTGATTTGTTCCCCTCTCTGTCAATATCTCAACCCGCGTTGGAAACAACAACCAACCAAACCCCCTCTGTGTTTATGTTTAGTACTTCTCAAAAAGATAAAAAAAAAAACGTCCTTTTCTCGACCCAAATCTCGCTCGAAGAAACGTCCCAACTCGCTCCTAAGGATGACCCGAATCAGGAGGCCACCCGATCTCTGATCGATCTCCTTTGCCCTTCGTCAATAAATTCCACTCCATCCACCTCCTCCTCACCTCCTTATTTACCTTCTTCTTCTTTAGGTTTAGTTTCCAGCAAAAGCAAAACAAAAATCAGAGGTAGAAGAGTTCCAGGAAGATATCTGCATCAGTTAGCTCGGAAAAGCTTAGAATGCGCCAAGCTACCGGAATATTTAGAGAATGCAATCCAGATAGAAGAAATTCGATATGAGGAGAGAAACAATATTGATCCGACTTTAGGGGTCTACGAGGTTGTATCGGAAAAGGATCCTGACACTGAGGATGAAGAGGAGGATTTGGCTGATGCCTATGCATCCGGTTTAAGAAGATTCGAAGAACCATCAGCCACGGTGGATGAACCGACTAAGGAGCTTAATCTCGGAACACCGGAAGATCCTAAGAATATCCTCATCAGTGCCAACCTCGCCCCTTTAGAAGAACAGAATCTAATGGGGGTATTACAAGAATACAAAGACACGTTCGCTTGGACATACGAAGATATGCCGGGGTTAGATAAATCATTGGTAGAGCATCAACTGACTTTAAAACATGAGGCTACCCCGGTCAAGCAAAAGTTAAGAAGATTCCACCCAGACGTGGCATTAAAGATGAAGGAAGAGGTCGATAAGTTGCACCAAGCAAAATTCATTAGAGTCGTCCTCTATCCACAATGGGTGGCAAATATAGTCCCAGTCATGAAGAAGGATGGAAAGGTTCGAATTTGCATTGACTTCAGGGACTTAAACCGAGCGTGTCCAAAAGATGATTTCCCCCTTCCTCATATCGATGTTCTTGTTGACAACACAGCTGGATACGAAACCCTATCATTCATGGATGGATACTCAGGGTATAATCAAATCCGGTTAGCAGAAGAGGATCAAGAGAAGACCTCATTCACTACACCTTGGGGAACTTATTGTTACGTCGTCATGCCCTTCGGATTAAAGAATGCCGGAGCAACTTATCAAAGGGCCATGGTAGCGATATTTCATGATATGATGCATAAATTTGTAGAGGTGTATGTGGATGATTTAGTGGTCAAATCTCGGACCCAAGAGGAGCATGCTAAGGTGTTGAAAAGGGTTTTGCAATGAGCCAGGGAATATAAGCTCAAGATGAACCCCAAGAAATGTGTGTTTGGAGTATCATCTGGAAAGTTACTTGGGTTCATTGTCAGCAAAAGAGGCATCGAAATCGATCCCAACAAGGCCAAAGCCATTATTGACATGCCTCCACCAAAGAACCTAAAAGAGCTGAGAGGGTTAATTGGTAGGTTACAGTTTGTTCGCCGGTTTATCTCACATCACTCCCAAAGGTGCAAACCTTTCTATGAGTTAACCAAGGCGAAGGCTGAATTCAGATGGGATTCGAGATGTCAAGAGGCATTCAATGGTTTGAAGAAATATTTGTCAAGCCCACATGTGCTCAAACCTCCGGTTCCCGGTAAACCCATGATCTTATACATCTCGGTCTTGGAAGGATCCCTGGGAGCAGTGTTGGCACAAGTAGATGATAAAGGGAAAGAACGAGCAGCATACTATCTGTCCAAAATCTTTGATCCTTGTGAACAAAAGTATACAACCATGGAGAAAACCTGTGCCGCCCTGGTTTGGGTGGTCCAGAAGCTCAAGCACTACTTTCTGGCCCACGAGGTTAATCTCATCGCTCGCATGAACCCTATCAAATTTCTTCTTGAAAAATCTGTCCTAACTGACCGATTGGCACGCTGGCAAAGTTTTCTCTCCCAATTTGACATCACCTACACCCAACAGAAGGCAATCAAGGGCTATGCAATTGCCGAGCACCTTGCCCATCATCCTATCCCAACCTTTGACCCTATCCAGTCAGATTTTCCCGATGAAGAATTGATGTCCATTCGATCTTCTAATCTGTGGACTCTATATTTTGACGGGGCATTAAACTCCCAGGGTAGAGGGATAGGGATTGTTCTTCTGTCTCCCGAAGGTGTCACCATTCCACAGGCTTTTCAGCTCCATTTTCCAGCAACAAATAATATAGCTGAGTATGAAGCCTTATTGGCCGGACTGGAGGCCGCTCATTTCTATGGTGTCACTAAACTAAGGGTAATTGGTGATAGTCAGTTGATACTCCGCCAAGTACTGGCCAAATACCGCACATCTCATCCCGGGCTCAGACCATACCAAGAACTCACCACTTGTTACATCAAGCTATTCTCCAAACTCGAATTCATTCACGTTCCTCGTGCTCAAAATATTCTTGCCGATGCTCTTGCCTCTCTGGCATCTTCACTATCTGTCCCGCTAGGCAGACAGGTTAGGACGATCTATGTCCGCCGACGTACCATTCCGGCAGTAGAAGATGCACGGTTCTTGAAGGTTAAAGAGGAGTTTGAAAGGAAAGAGTACATTGAGCAAAAGGAGGAAGTATCTTTGATCGAGTTGGAGGAACTAGAAGAGGGTGAAAAACCATGGTATCATGAGATTGCGAATTACTGTCAGGATCAGATGTACCCACCAGGATCAACTGCCGAAGAGAAGAAAGCCATAAGGAGGGTCTCCCAGAGATACACCATCTTAGGCGGGATGCTTTACAAGAGGAGCTTGGCCGGTGTTCTGTTAAGATGCGTAGATGAAGGAGAGGCTGAATTGGTACTCAAAGAGGCACACTCCGGAGTATGTGGAGGCCATGTAAATGCTCAAGCCCTCGCCAAGAAGATCATCAGACAAGGGTACTATTGGCCTACTCTGGAAGAAGATTGCTCGATCTTTGTCCGGCATTGTCATCAATGTCAACTCTACGCCGACAAGATCCACTCTCCCGCATCTTCCCTTCATCCGATCCACGCCCCATGGCCCTTCGCTATGTGGGCTTTTGATGTTATCGGACCCCTCGGTGACCCAAGCTCCACAAACAAAACCAAATCCTTCATCCTAACTGCAACGGAGTACTTCACCAAGTGGGCGGAAGCGGAAGCATATGTGGAGATCAAGGCATCAACAGTCTGCTCCTTCATCAAGCGCAACATCATTGCCAGGTTCGGGATCCCAGGCGACATCATCACCGACAATGGACCGCAATTCATCTCTCAGGAGCTGCGTGACCTTTGCAACAGGTATTGCATCAGATTGCATCATTCATCTCCATATTATCCTCAAGGAAACGGTCAGGCAGAAGCCACCAATAAAACCCTGATAAAAATCTTTAAGAAGACTTGTAAGTCTAGCAAGTTCGCAGACTGGCCAGATAAGTTAATTGATGCTCTATGGGCCTACCGCACTTCTATTCGAACCCCAACGGGTCAGACCCCCTATGCCTTGGCATTTGGGATGGAGGCGGTAGTTCCATACGAAGTAATCATTCCTTCCCTCCGAGTCCAGATCGATCGAGATATCCCAATGGATGAACGTCGAGATTCTCTTCTCGCGCAACTCGAACTCTTGGATGAAAGGAGGCTGGCCGCTGCTGAACATGCTAGATCTTACCAAAATAGGCTTAAAATATTTTATCAGAAGAGGGTGGTGGAGAGAAAATTTGAAGTCGGTGAGGTTGTGCTTAAAAGAATATTTGTTAAGCCGGGCGGTCCCCGCTCCAAACTTCAACCTAATTGGGAGGGTCCATATGTAATTTCGGCTGTTTATCCCGGTAATTCTTATAAGCTAACTAATGCAGAAGGAGAAGAACTAGCTCATCCCTGGAATGGTGTATACCTCAAAAAATATTTCCCTTAGATCACAAAAAAAATCTATAAAATCCAAAGGTGTGAAGTATCATGATAGCATCTAACGCTTACTTGCCCGGTGCATCAACTTGTCGCTTAGGGAAATAAGAATAGGCATCATACTGCACACACTACACACCTAGTTTTGAGATCCTATGATCGGAAGTCAGAGAAAAAGCTAGGCAATGCTTGGCAAAAGAAGGTCGACCCAATTCCATTCTCTTCTCGTTTCGGTCCAGAATAGATGAAAAGGGGTTAGAATAAGGAGTATCGAAAATGCCTATTGCCTTAGTTGGAAAATGTCTCCGAAGGCCTGACTTCTTAAAAAGAAGAAAAGGTACCAAAAGATGGGCAATGACCCCTCAGGTCAGCAAAAGAATAGGCCTGTCTGAATGTGTACCAACAAAAGCCCAAGAAAAAGGCTCCAAAAGATGGGCAATGAACCCCTCAGGTCAAAATCACGCAAAAGAAAAGAAAGACCTGTCCAAATGTGGGCCATCAAAGAAAAGGGACTAGAAAGAAGGGCCCGAGGATGTCAAATCCCGAGCAGGCAACGCAGGCACCAGTAGAAAAACTAATTCGACACCCCTGAATCTTAGTAAGGACTTACCACCGAACCACTTCCCTCTTTATCCTTGCGAATACGGTTGACCAACTAGATCCAAGAAGAACCATAGCCTATCAAAGGCAGAAGGTCAGAAGATCTCGGACTAGGCACTTTCTTACACATGATGCCTACTCTTAACCCTTAGGTAGCAATGAGAGGCACCTACGGCAAGCAAGGCAAAGGATGAGACAATCGTATCCCTCACACCAAACCAAACGAAAAAATCAAATATTTCAAAAAAAATCCTAAAAAAGAATATCCAAAACACCAAAAAATCATAAAAATACCAAAATACCAAAAACATTATAAAACCATCAAAACCCAAACAAATCAAAAAATCCAAGACACCCAAAAATTTTGCTTCCTAATTGGCTAGTTACCTTTGCATTCATATTTAATTTCAGTCTTGCATGTTTCCTTTTGTGCATACCTATTTTCTTCTATTATTTTACCTTGATAAGGCCTATGTCCCTTGACAAAAGATCAAGGCAGCTTCGCCCTTTTCTTGCAAGGGACTAAGCCTAAATAAAGTTCTAATCGCCTTTTAAGTAAACGCAGGAAGTCAGGAAAAGAAGTCAACAACTATCACCACGAAGAAGAAAGATACATCAAAGATAGGAGGGGGCCGGCACATCACAAATCGCCGCCTCCCTCTGCCGGAGCCTGATCACCCGGAGGTGGCATGGCTAACCTCTCCTCACCTCTCCTCCTATGACTACTAGTCTGAGAGGAACCCGAGTGGGTGGGTCCCCTCAGCGTGGTCCCACGGGAGTCGGAGCGGTGAGAGTGGCTCCGAGATCGGGACTGCAACACCTGCATCATCAGCTGACGATGCTCCACCTCCACTCGATTAAGCTCTCGGGAGTGCTCAAGACGAAGAAGGAGGATCCGCTCGGACTCTGGCCATGACAACTCGACCACGCGAGCCTCCAGCCTCCCGACCTACGAGATGACAAAGAGATACATCAGTTACAGAAGAAGCAGTTTGAGAAAAGAATCAGACATGTACCTCCTGTGTCAGCACCTCTATCCTCTGAGCAGTCTGTGGAAACCAAAGGAGGCGTCAGTCCAAGCATTTCCAGTTTAAAATCATAATGAGAACATCGCACCTCGGAAGTAGAAGAACCAGGATCCGGAATGCCTACGAGGGGCTCGAGCCCGAGCTCCCTCTGTAGCTCCATCACCTACCAGGAAAATGTCAGGAAAGAAAGAAAATGATGACAAGCAGAGCATAAAATTATATACCTTGTCCTGAAAACCCAAAGGATCATCAGTAGAAGGCGGCTGAAAACCCAAGGGATCACCAGTAGGAGGCGGAGCCCCCCCTGCGGAAAGATCAGAAATCCTCGTCCAAAGATCCTTGTTCTACAAAAGGAAAATGTTAGAACCAAGCAAAGCAAAGCAAGAGAAAGTCAAGGAAATTCACCTCAGTAGTAAGGACCTCCACCCGTTCCTTCAGCTGGGCAATCTGCAAGAAGAGAAGAAGATTAGCAAGGCAAATGAAGAAAGAAGACAGTATAAGTAAAAGCGGTAATCACCTCAAGAAGGAAACCCGTCTCAGAAGAACTGCTCCCGGGATCGGTGGGAATGAAGGAAGGAGGATCGACCGGCAAAGGGTGAGAAGGTAGCTCGGGACCCGTAGGCTGGCCGAAGTCGAACGGCTCGAAGGGAGGCTTGTCAAAAGCTGTCGGCTCAAGGGCAGCCGGATGGGAACCCAACTCCAGTTCGGCCACGCGCTCGCGGAGCCGAGAGATCTGAAAAGAAGTAGAGGAGACAGTTAACAACATTCATTCAAGGAATTAAAGAAAAAATAAAGAGTGTTACCTGTCGATGGGAACCTCGGTAGCGACGTCGCTGAAAGAAAGAAGAAAGGTCAGTTAACCAACAATGGAAAGGTTCAAAGTACAGAAAGTACCTGTCGCTCCAACTCGGCCTCCAGAGATGCTGTCCCCGCCCTTAAGCGAGACAGCTCCGCCTGAATGCTCTGAAAGCAACATACAGTTAGACATCAAAGCAAAGGAAGAACAGTGGTGAAAACAACAAGTGCGTACCTCTCCACCCTCGGTGAAAAGGTGGGCAAATGTCGCCACGTAGCGACGCAGATAATCATCGTTGTCAAGCGCACTGGAAGTCACTGGGGTTCCACCCCTCTTCCAGATCCAGACAGCAAACTGGCCCTCCTTCTTCCAGTCGATCTCCTGGATCAGGCCGTGAGTAGAACAACCCAGGTGTGGGTAAGGTGGAAGATCCACCCACTCCTGGTGAAGCCCCAATGAGCGCATCGTGAGACGCACCCAAAGTGGCTCCATCTCGTTCAGGCAGATCAAGAAGGTGTCACGGCCAAAAGCCGGACGACCCTCCGAAACCCACGGCTGCCGATCCAAGTGAAGGTCTGAAAAAGGTTGCCATACCACCTAAAAAGCAAGGCAGGGCGGTAAACAAGAAGAACCAAAAGTTAAGAAGGAGAAAAGTAACAGAATACCTCATGGTGAGGAAAGCAGAGCAGCTGCCTTCTCAGGTTCTCCACCTGGTAAGGATGGGAAGAAGCAGATCGTGTAGCAACCCAGCTACCAATGAGAGGGTACTCGGGGTCATCCTTCAGCAGAGCACGGCCCAGGGGGATGTAATAGTAACTCCATATCTGTCAAATAAAAGCTCAGTTAGTCACCAAAAAAAGACAAGGCAGAATTGACAGTAAACAAAAGAACAAGGCATACCTGAAGGAATGGAGTAAAGCCGGCTACTGAAACCGGACCGCTCTCCATCGCCAGCGAGGAGAACAGATGGGCCAGCATAGAGGCACCCCACGCATACTCACCAACCTTCGACAGGTCAGTAAGAAAAGGGAGGAACCGCAAGTGCACCCTGTCTGTCTTCGAGGCTAGAAGAAGACGGGTGAGGAAGAAGAGGAGGAATCGGCGGAGATCCTGGTCGGCCTCAACGGTGCCCTCCTCACTGACCAGGGAGCGCTCGACGCGTTTCGTCAACTCGTCGAGCACAACCGCCACTATGTCATCCTTACCCACACTAGCGTTGCCCAGACCGAGCAAGTTTCCAACGGCTGTGGGCTTCATAACGCGCAGTCCACCGGGGCAGTGTGGGACCGGATGACCCAGAAAATCCCGGACCATGGCCGAGTAATCACGATAGGTCTTGCCGGTGACGGCACGACCGTGAACACGAAGACCCGTGATCCGGGAGACATCCTCCAAGGTAGGGACCATATGCCCCCAGGGGAAGAGGAAGGAATGGATGGTGGAATCCCATCTCTCCCTCAAGGCCTGGATCAAAGGGAGGTCCTCCCAGAAAGCCGAGCAGCGAAGCAATGGGCCAAAACCCATTGCATCAAGCCGTACCTTCTGGAAATCCTTCAACCCCTGGTAGGCATGGAAGACCATTTCCCAGGATATCCGGGACTTGATCTTCCCCTGCACAATCAAACAATCATGTTAGAAACGAAGCAATCATGGATAAAATTCAAGAAATGAGAGGTCGGGATTCGGTTACCGAGACGGTCGGAGGAGGATGGAGAGAGGGTAGCTCCGATGAGCCGGCACCAGCAGAGGAAGAAGCGCCAGCAGAGGAAGAAGTACCGGCGGAGGAAGAGGCTCCGGCGGCACCTGAAGCGTCAACGCGAGACCTCTTCGTCATCTACAGAGCATTAGAACAGGTCAAGAACAGCAAAACGGAGAAGATGGGGGCCTGGTGACCAGGTGCCCCATTTATGGGGCGCCTGGACCAGACGCCCCTATGATGGGACGCCTGGCGTCCCTATGATGGGCGCCAGGCAGAGCCTAGCGCCCCAGCATAGGGGCACTAGGGGGCTCAGCCCCCTTTTCTCTTCCCATTCCGATCCGGAACGACTCCGGATCGGTTCGGTCCCTTCTACGAAAATGAAGATAACGGAATAAACTACAAGTTTGTAGTTGGAAGAAACTTACTGTGGAATCCGCACGATGCGCCGCGCTCCCGAAAAGGTCCCGCCCAATAGAAAAACTAGAAAAAGGTGATGATGAAATGAAGAAAAGTGCATGGGTGAAAATATAGAGTGCCATGGTCAAAATTTTCAAAATTCTTAGAACGTGTCCACAAGCAATATTCTTCATGAAAAACACAATTTCATTGTCAAAACATTGATATTCTATTACTTTTTGCATATTTTTGCCGTTTTCTGACACTGACAGGACTAGGACACAACTGTAAAGAAACTACATCAAGCAAATCCTACACCTACATTGATCAAGTCCTAGACACAACAAAAGTAAACAAAATACATCTGGACACAAAAGCAAAATACAACTGACAGATACAGGTCAACCGCCGCGCAGCTTCCTTAGCTTCGCCACGTACCGGCTCTTCCAGACCTCGTCTTCATCCATGTAGGCACTTGGCGAGAAGCTCTTGCAAATTCCCCAGATGGAAAGGATGCTCTGGCATTCTTCAGTATCAGTCGCCGTGCCCGTCTGATGGTCTTTGACGGACGGAATATGAGAGAGACGAGGGACTTTGAGCCGCGGTTGGCCCAACTGAAGAGGACATCGGTGAGGATTGTAGATAATGAAGGAGGTGCCGGTAATCAACCGAAGATCCACCCCTGGGGTGGGAGAGGCACGGACATTCTGGCGCATAACCGCCTCTGTAGGACAAACAAAGCCGATGCTGCTCATCGCCGAAAAGTACAAACGCCAGTCAGCGCGGGTCTTCACTGAGGGGCACTTGTTCTGAACCTTATATTCCATGCAAAGGCGGTTGGTGAGAGGCTGGAGGGGGCTCCGAGCAAAAAGTCGAGAAGCCGTGGCCGGTCCGAAGCACACGTCGAACTTAAAGTGCCAGTCAACCCAGCACATGAACAGAAGGATGCTGCCATACATAGGCCTACCAACGCTAGCGGAGGTCAGGCCATCGTAAAGGTAGCCCAACACCGAGTGGGCTATGCACTCGTTCGACCAGATACCCTGGATACAAGGAAGACATGTAGGGTCGAGCCACCCATCCTCACACGGGTAAAGGAACACTGAGGCAAGGCAAGCAGCGACACCTTTGGCACCAGGCAGCAGTAGGTCCTCATTATCACCGGCGCCTTGAATCACGCCAATGGACCAATCTGCCAGTGCCTCGGTGTAAATACGGCCACCTACCATAATGGATCGGGCCTCTCCGGTGGTCATAAAGCCACGGAGGAAGTCTAACCCGGTGACCGGTCCGACAGGGATAAACATGGCCTGGCCGTACCCAGGCATGGCACGAAGCCCCAGAAACAACTCTACCTCTTCTAAGAGAACGGTACATTCGAAAGAGTCAAAAACAAAGGTGTGTGTATCGGGATGCCACATCTCGAGAAGCGCACCCGCCAAAGAAAAATCCCAGAAGTATTTGAGGAGGTGTTTGGCGTGAACGAGGATGCTGTTGAAGCCCCACCCGCTGAGAATGGTCCGCACATGAATGTTGATAGCAGCCATTAAGCGGGCTATCCATAGCGCCTGGCCGTATCGGCGAGCCCCGGGAAAATTCGGAAGGTCCTGCAAAATAACCGCGCAATCAGAAAAGGTATTGAGACAGAACAAAGGAGAGTGCCTAATAAAGACACTACCACTCCCATGGACACCCGGTTCCGAATATGGCACGGCACTTCGGAGAAACTTTTCATCTCGTTCGAACCGGTCGGGCGGGAGGAGGAAGAAGCCATCAGAGCAAAGGGAGAAGCAAGGAGCACTGTAGCTGGTGTGGGGGAGAAGAAGGGGAGGTCCCCCCTTCTTATAGAAGCCAAAAGCTGCCTCGGGAAGGAGCAGAATTGAAGTCCGCGTAGGTGCCCCACTTATACGGCGCCTGACGCCCTATAAGTAGGGCGCCTGGCGCCCTATAAGTAGGGCGCCTGGCGCCCTATAAGTAGGGCGCCTGGCGCCCTATAAATGGGGCGCCTAGTGCCCTATAAATGGGGCGCCTGGAGCCCTTTAAACAGGGCGCCTGGAGCCCGGAATCTTGCATGTGTTATCATATGTCTCGCATATATATCGTTGAAGACCTCGAGTCTAAAAGGGCTGAGTCAGAGAACCCCTTCAACAAAATCAATGAAGGATTCAGTCACCTTTTAGGCCCGCGGATAAGCCAAAGTCAAATAAATGGGGACGACGGTATCTTCACGGATGTCCTGACCCGTTGTATTTGACCTATATCTTCAACTATTTTCTTATATTTATTTGTATTTCTTTAAACTCAGCATACATCATGCATCATCATGCATTATCATACAACATCTCATGCATCATCTTTTCCGTCACCGTCTTTCTATGGCTCCTTAAGGAGGTTCTGGTCTATCCGGAAGATCTAATTTTTTCATCGAAACAAGGAGATTTTCCATGTCGAACTAAACCGGTATTCTTGAGCAAAACCCAATGAATTTGAAGAACCCAACCCTGATTGATTGGCTCTTTTTCTCTTCACTTTTCGCAATTTACCTAGTCCAGCACACCATGCAGTTCGGGTCCTGGACGTAACATTCTCCCCACGTGGGATTTTAGTTATTTACTTTCATTACTGTTTTTCTTCTCTTTAACCAATCAACAAGAGGAAAGGTTTCGATAAGACAAAGGGTAATCTCGGAGTCCAGTAGAGTTTTATTCCACTCAACTAGGCCAATGAGGGCGTGCCTAAATCTACACCTTGGCGTCACCTTTTCAGTCCACTAACACTTCATTTCGCTACGCCTCATTACGCTTCGCTACATTCACCTACGCTTCATTCATGTCACTCCCCTACAAAGCCGACGCCAAGGCGAGGCAAGCTGTAGACACGCAATTTTGGCCCAGTTGGAGAGTTTAAATTTTTGTTTTCATAGAGAATATTTAAAGGACATCATGTTTTTCGGACAGATCAAGTTTCTGGCACATTCCGAATGGTGGGTCTATAGAGCAATCGAACAAGCCTAATGCCCCAAGAATAAGGCACCTGGCACCCTGTTTATAGGGCACCAGGCGCCCTGTTTATAGGGCACCTGGCGCCCTGTTTATAGGGCACCAGGCGCCCTGTTTATTGGGCACCAAGCGCCCTATAAACAGGGCACCTGGCGCCCTGTATACAGGGCACCTGGCGCCTTGTATATAGGGCACCAGGCGCCCTATAAACAGGGCGCCTGGAACCAAATCTGATCGATTTGACAGGCTGATTTGACCCCTGCAGTGACTTGTCTTGTCGATCTGACAAACCTCATGATGCTAGCGCCCCATATACAGGGCGCTATGCCACATGGCACCGTTTTTTGAAAATGGCCAAAGTGCCCTATTTTGGGCTATAAATAGACCCCCATTTGGAGCTTGGAAGAGGTTTCCAACTCCGTGCCACCCTAGAGCTCATCCAACACTACGATTCTAAGCCACATTCACCCTCCAAAAGCCTCCAAATCGATCCAAAATCCTCCACCAAAAACCCTAAAACCTTCTGTTTCTGTCACCCAGAAATATGATTTTTCTCCAACTTTAAGACCCCCTATCCGACTCTCCTCATACATCCAGCACCAAAACCACCTTCCACTAGCTTTATTTGTATATTGTCTGCAAGGAGGAGCTCTTACTTCGTCCCGGAAGCCACCCAGCACTCCGAAGCGGCGTCGCGAAGAGAAGAAGAAAATCTATTCGGGCCAGACTTAGTGCCCCGTATACAGGGCGCTTTGACCTTGGTCAACGCGCCCCATAAAGGGGGCACCTGCTCCTGGCGCCCTATATATAGGGCACCAGGAAGGGCAGAAGTCTGTTTCGTCGTTTTCGAAGTCCGATCGCCCGTTTAACCGAGTTCTTTTCTCCCTTTTTCGCTTTTGCATTGATCATCATGTTATTTTGCATGCCTTAGAACATTTTTGCATTTTATATATGTTTAAAACCTATCAAAAATAGGGGTTGGGATCTCGTCCCAATCCGGTTAGTCTCTTCCCATTTGCATGTTTGAATCTAAATTCGAGCACAATACTATGCTTTCGTTAGAACTAATGAAACCTTCACTTGTCTACATGTTTTCTTATGGACATTCTTAGATAAATCCGATCGAGGCAGAGCTTCAACCGGATTGAAGGCAAGGGATTCACTAAGCTCTCTTCTTTCGGCCGGCCGAGAGAGGAGAAGTCGGAACTCAACAATCTCCCCGCTTCCGAAGGTACGACGGTCATTTTTCTATTTCATTTTCTTTCATTCCACCATATTTTGGAGCCCTTGGTTCCTGGCGACCACACCTACATAACACACCACCCACCGACACACACCGAGGCGGGCGTAAGGGTTCCGGGAGGGGGAGATCCGCGGATGTCCCGTTCAGGGTGCTTACAGATCTCTATGCTCCTTTTGCTTACTATGAACCCTAGTAGTTTTCCTGATGAAACTCCAAAAGTACATTTCTTAGGGTTCATTTTCAACTTGTATTCTCTAGCTCGTTGCAAAACTTTCCTTAGCACTTCAGAATGATCTTCCCAACTCTTGGACTTGATAACCAAATCATTCACATACACTTCTACAAGGGTGTGCATCATGTCGTGAAAGATAGCCATCATAGCCCTATGATATGTAACACCAGCATTCTTTAACCCAAAGGTCATGACAACATAGCAATATGTTCCCCAAGGTGTAGTGAATGAGGTCTTCTCTTGGTCCTCCTCAGCTAACCGGATCTGATTGTATCCAGAATAGCCATCCATGAATGAAAGCATTTCAAATCCAGCTGTGTTATCAACCAAAACATCGATATGAGGTAAAGGAAAATCATCCTTAGGACACGCTCGGTTCAAGTCCCTGAAGTCTATACAAATCCGAATTCGTCTATCCTTCTTCATAACAGGGACTATGTTAGCCACCCATTGCGGATATAGGACAACCTTAATAAATTTTGCTTGATGTAGTTTGTCGACCTCTTCTTTCATTTTGAGTGCAATATCAGGGTGGAATCTCCTAAGCTTTTGTTTAACCGGGGTAGTTCCAGGTTTCAAGGTTAATCTATGTTCAACCAGTGAATTATCTAATCCCGGCATATCTTCATACGTCCATGCGAACGTGTCCTTATATTCTTTCAAAACTTTGTTCAAACGTTGTTCTTCTGAGGGAGTGAGGTTTGCACTAATGAGGATAGTCTTAGGATCTTCCAGGGTTCCTAAATTTAGTTCCTTGGTCGGTTCATTCCCTGTGGCTGATGGTTCTTCAAATCTTCTAAGTCCAGATGCATATGCATTAGCCAAGTCCTCGATTTCATCCTCGGATTCAGGATCCTTTTCTGATACCACCTCATATACTCCCAAAGTATGATCTATGTTATGCTCATCCTCATATCGGATTTCATCTAGCTGGATGGTATTATCTAAAAGGTTTGGTAGCCTTGCACACTCTACGCATTTCTGTGCCAATTGTTGCAGATACCTATTTGGAACTCGCTTACCTCTGACTTTCCTATTTCCTAACCTAACTTGACCTACTGAAGATAAAGATGGAAATGTGGTATTTACAGTGGAGGGAGGATCGAGTAAATCGATCAATGATTCAGAAAAGAGGGATCCCTGATTGGGAGCACCCTCTGGGATGAGTAGAGACGTCTCCTCGATGGAAATGTGGGTTTCAGAGAAGACATTTTTTTTGGGATTCTCAAGTAAAAAGATAGAATGAGCCTGAGTGACTCGAGGCTTTCTAGAAAATGACTGAATTAATAGAGAGAAAAACTTAAGAATAAAGGGGAAAAAGGGGCTCGTGGGCCCAATGGTAACAGAAAGTGGACACATGGGTCCAAAATTGATTAAAAATGTAAACGGGCACGTGGACCCGATCTTAAAAATAAATGGGCATGTAAGCCCATGTTGGGAAAAGCCCTCAGTTCTGAAGTTGATGAGGGAAGCAAATGGGCAAGCTGGCCCAGTAAGAGTAGAAGGTTGAAGAGGGCACATGGGCCCAAAGTGGGTAAGTGGGCCCTGAAGCCCATCCAAAAGATCTAGAAACAATGGTACGAGGTTCAAACATGGCATTGTTGTATTTGGGCCTCGTGGAATGGTTTTGACTTGGGTAACATGTTCAACTAGATGATTCAAGATTGGTCTGCCCTTGAGTGGTTCTTGGTGCTCTTCCCCACTTGAGAACAAACAAGTCAAAGATAAGCATAAGTCTTTCAAGTCTTCTTCTTATTCATCTGGAGCTTTCCTTCTCTTGATAGTCATCATGGAACTCTTGTCGTCTTCAGCCATCATCATGGTCTCCCCTTTGATAAAGAAGGTGTGGAGTCCCATGGCATATCCTGGCTGGAAGATCCTCCTTGGGATGGAATCCTCTTCATATCCCAACCCCTGCCTTCGTAGCCTTTTCACAGTTTGAATCGGCTGAGTGATTCCTTGAAGATCCTTGCCTAAACCTCTTCCAGGCTGATAGCCTAGTTTCATCATCATCCGCCATCCCACTGTGTCAAATAGAGAGGCGGTCATACATCTGACTTCTGGTAAATCTCCCATTGAGATCTGGGGTTGTATTGACAAACCTAGGGGTAAAGAAGCATCGTTCAGCTCGTCTCTTATAGGCATGCTAGTCACCTTGACCACCTGTCCTTTAAAGAGAAACTTTATGCACTGGTGGTTTGTTGAAGCCACAGCTCCTATTGCCTCCAAGTATGGCCTCCCAAGTATAGCCCGAAAAGTTGGATCCAATTCTAGAACATGAAAATCTGTTGTGACCGTACATGGTCCAAGTTTGACTTCTAGAGTGACCACCCCACGTGCAGACTTCTTGGAGTTGTCGTAGGCTGTCACCATGGCACAGGATGGCTTGATTTCTTGCTTAGAAATGCCACACAACTGCAAAGTTTCTGGCGGTATAACGTTGATAGAAGCTCCAGTGTCAACCAAACATGATTTCACTTCGACATTGCAGATGATAATTGCCACATGCAAAGCATATCTCCTAAATTCTGGATCTGCTAATTCTTCCTGAGAGAAAATGAGTGTTGGGTGCTCACTTCTAGGGGCTAACACTATAGTGATCTTCTCAGGTGGGAGATCTTCATTCATCATGACCCTTTGCAAGTACTGCTGTAGAATCTCCTGGTGCACCTTTGATCTTTTGATCAACTCAAGTATGGAAATACGGGCCGGTGTTTTATCTAAATGCTTTAACAAATCATAGGCTATGCCTGGCAATGGTTCTTCTACTTGTTCCTCCTCCACTGGATCCTGCGGTTGAGTACTGGCTTGGGAAAAGAGCCGCTGGAACATCCTCCCACTCCGGAGCACCGGGTCTATTTGGCAGTCGGGTAGAGGTGACGGGTTAACTGGGGTGGGTTGTGGTGGAACAGGTGGTGTAGGTGCATGTATGATAGGTAATGGGATCGATGGTTCTGGGATGATGGGGTTAGTTGGTGGAGGGGTGGGTTGTGGAGGTGGTAGTGATGGTGATACCGGTGGCCTAATAAGAAGAGGCCGGGGTGCAGAAGTGGGTGATGAGTTTAACGAAGGTGTAGGGTGTGGGATTGGTTGTGGTGGGATGATAGGTTGGGGTGTTGGAGTGGGAGGGCTCGTAGACTTGGGGTTCAGGTTTGGTGGTGATTGTGGTGGTCGGATGAGCAAGGGCCGGTGTGTAGCAATGGTTGAAGGAGGTGTAGTTAGAGAGGGGGCTGGCCTAATGATGGGTCGGCAAGAAGAAGTGGCGGCCAATGGTTGGGTTATTGAGCTTTGTGGTAGTTGTGGGGTAGCAGGTGCACGAATTATTTGTCTAGGAGGGTTCCTAGCAGGAGGCCTAGCCGGGTTGACAGGCATGGTTGCATTTTGGTTTTCTAGTTGCCAACCTTGAGCACGACTGGCGTCTCCCTAGACAATGGAGTGTACTAGACCAATTCCTGGGTTTGGATGTGCTGGTGCCGGCGCTGGAGCGGGAGCATGTAATGGGAGCGGATTCTGAACAATCCCCAAGCCAGGTTGTTGTTGAGGTTGAGCCGGTGGACGCTGCCGCTGCTGCTGCCTAGCCTTCATAGCTTGTATGCATTCCCCCATTTGGACCCAATCAATGCTGCCTTGGTCATTCAGATCGTGGATGTAATCCTTGAATTGAAAGCACACTTCTACAGTGTGACCAGGACACCGGTGGTAAGCACAGTATCGGGACATATCTACATTTGTTGGCCAAACCTCTCTTTCCTTGGGCAATTCCAACTATTTTTCTGCCATGAGTACATTGAAGATGCCGGTCAAGGAGTAAGGGAGTTGTTGGTAGTTCTCTCTCCTAGGACCTCCCCTTCGTGGTGCTTGATTGGGTGGTGGCGGTGCCCTATTGTAGGTAGGTTGACGAGGTTGCTGGGGTTGTGCTACTGGTTGCGGGGGTTGTTGTGGTTGTCGTGGTTGTGGTGGCCTAACCTGTTGTTGAGGGGGGTAATAGGAAAGGTTTTGTGGTGGGTTTCTGTACTAGTTTTGACGGTTCCCTCCCTGGTTCCCCACAGTGTTTATTGCTTCGTGGTTAACCACTCCCTCGGTTGTAGGACCAACTGGTGCAGAGGGGGTTTTCCTGAAGTTTCTAGGTTTAGGATCAAAAGGGTTTATCATGGTGGCATCCTTGAAGTGGGCTTGCAAGTATCGGGCACTGTCATAGAGTTCATTCATGGTGGTAGGATGGTGCATGATCAATACATTCCTCAAGGCAGGTGTAGTGTTGCCAATAAGCATTTTCACTTGTTCCCCTTCAGAAATCACATCTGTCAGTTTCTCTGCCATTCCCCTCCAGCGATCAGCAAACTTTATGAAGTCCTCTTCGGGCTTCATCTTCTCAGCGATCAAATCCGTAATGGAGCATGCTGGTGCCACCCGGTCTCTGTATCTTTGCAAGAATTTGGTTTTCACAATATCGAAGTCTCCTGCCTCAAAGGAGTCGAGTGAGTAGAACCATTCCAATGCAGACCCTTCTAGTGATCGGCGGAACAAGAAAGCAAGAACCCTAAGATCATCTTTCCAGAATAAGGATTCATAGATAAAATCTTTAAGATGAAGAAAAGGATTGCCAGTACCATTGTAGCGGCGATAAGCTGGTAGCTCAGAAGGTGGCAGGTGTAGGACTGGCAGAGAAGGAATGGAAATCTCAGGAACTGACTTGGAGTCCTGGCGACATCTCAGCTCTTCATAACGTTCATTCATCTGAGTGAGCTGATCCATGATTGCCTGGGTGAGAGTAGGTTCTTGGTTTACTGGAGGCGGTATGTGGTTAGAGACATGGTTCTGGAATTGAGGAGCATGACTTGACAAATTTACTGAAGATTATCCCATGACTTGGTGGATTGGGGGAGCAACATGGTTAAAATAAGATGGCTGAAAGAAAAAATGTTGGTTGAACCACAGATGGTTGAACTACAGATGGTTGTGCTAGTGATGGTTGAATCACAGATTGTTGACCAACAGGAGGTTGAACAAAGGGTGATTGAATGAGTGGTGGTCGAACCAGAAGACAAGGAGATGAGGCAACTTGGTTAACTTCAGCCTGATCTGAGGCCATTTTGCCCTTCACCATGGATTGTATGCGAGCATAGGTTTCTAGGTTGGTATAGAGAGACAACTCCCTAAAGAGTTGTTCAACATCACGAGGAGCAGATGGTTGAGGGACCTCTTGCGCTTCTGACTCAAATAATGGATTAACACGACCATCTGACGGATTTGGTTGATGACCCATCTCATGTTCTCGATGTTCAGCTTGTTCCGCCATTCTAACGTGTCTTCTAGACTTTAGTTGCATTGAACTTAGCGTGAAAGTAAAACAAACAAGTTGACAAAGCAAACAAAGAACTTTTTTTTTGGTTTTTAGTATTTTGCAAAAAGTTAGAGGTTTGAATTTTTTGTTTGACAAGCAAGTGATGCAAAGACTTGAGAGCAAGATTACGCAATGATTTTGATTAAACCTTAGGTTTATGAATTTTGTTAAGAATTGTTCTCTCAACAAATGGGTTAGGATCCTAACTCCAATCTCCAATGACCTAGGTTTCACACAATCTCACCACGTGTAGGTAACATAGGATGCTTCGGGTTTTGGGGAGTGGTACAACCAACCCGATCGTGAAGAGGAATACTCCACGTATGAGGAATTATGGAGGCCTTGATGAAAGCCAACCAAGTCAACTAGGAAGGAATATCCCAGAAGAGAGGTCAGAATCCACCAAGAGGGTGTTTTGGATGGGAGGGGTAAATGGGAGAGTGAGCTCCCGCCTCAAAAAAGTGTAAAAGAAAGAGGTAGAGAGAAGGAGCATAGAATGCAATCAAGTAATAAAGCAAGTAATAAGCAAAGCATAAACTTAAATAAACAAGCAATGACACAAGACAAGCAATTAGAAACTAGACAAGCAACTAGAAACTAGAATCCATACCTTGTTTCTTATGTGAGCCAAATGGAGATAGTGAAAAGTGATGGAAAGAAAAGGGTTCAGATATGATAGCCAAGCAAAAGGGTGGTCCACGTGGGGACCGATGTGGGAACTGGGGTAAAAAGTAAAGGTGGTTCACGTGGGAACCAGTTTTGGGTAAAAATGGGTGGTTCACGTGGGAACCGGTTTGAATGGTCAAAAGAGGGCCACGTGGGGCCAATTAAAAGTGAATAAAGATCTGATCCAAGTGGGGATAGATCTGAAGGAAAGTGGTTTGGTTCACGTGGGAACCGAAGTAAAGAAAGCGATTGGTTCACGTGGGAACCGGTTTAAAAGGAAAAGGATGGTTCACGTGGGAACCGGTTTAAATAAAATGCAGAAATTAAATGGCATACTTGGCACTTCAGATCTGATGAAATATGGGTGAAATCAGAAATTTTGAGATGGCATGAAGTTTAAGAAATGTGGAAGGAAGGAAAGGCTCACGTGGGAACCGGTTTAGAACTAGAACTAGTTGCAAAACAAAACACTAAGCACCCACGGTTGAAGACATTGCTTATCCCACCGTGGTCGCCACAAAGCTGTGGACTCTGAAAATTCGATGGGGTCCTCTCCTTTTCAGGGAAGTCCATGAACCCAGATCGTCACCTCAAGAGGGGATGAGAAAGAAAGGAAGAAAACTCGGAAAGTAACTCTCACCTCGGTCCCACACTCACATTGATCCCCGAACTTTCATACCTTGGCGTCGCTCGATCACCAAAGAGACGGTTTGGGTCATGTGGGAGGAGGGTGAAAATAAATAAATGTGGTGTCCAGGAACCGCGGGTTCCGATTTATGAAATTAAAATTGAAAGATGACAGTGTGTACCTTAGCGTGAAGAATGTAGGTTAATGCTTCTCCTTCTTCGGCCGGCCGATGAAGAAAAGTCCTCAACGTGTGGGTGCTTGATATTATGTGCAACTAGACAAACAAACAAGTGAAAGAGACTATTAGAGCTAAACAAGGTGGAGTATATGTAAAGAGAATAACATAAAACACATAATTGACTAGAAACTGACCGGATTCGGGTTATCTCTAACCCCTTTTTCTTTATTTTATGAATAACAGAATAAAAGTAATGCAAAAAATGTAAAAAATAATAGGATGATGGATAATAAAGAAACAAAGAGATAGGAAAAAGAACTGAAAGATTCTGAGTTGAATAGAGAAAGATATAGACAAATCTGGGTTGTCGAAAACGCCGAGCAGCAGTCCAGGATCTGCCAGACGCGACTTTGCTTCTGCGCTCGTCACGACCAGCCCCGACCTCAGAATCAAGTTATATCGATTTCAAACTGAAGAATACTTGGAGAGAAAGAACTTTTATGAAGAGATCTCAGGCAGAAGACGCCCACACACTGCTGTAGAGGCCGAGGAAGAGAGACTTGGTAGATCACCTGCAGAACAGCCTTCCTCTCTCTTGAACCGACTTTTCTCTCTCTAAAAACTCGAAATTCTCTCTCTAAAAATCACAAAATCAATGCAGGAGGGAGTTTGGATGTCTTTATATGCCTGGGGGGTCGTGCTCATGCCTTTGGAACGACCAGAATCAGAGTTAATTTATAGGAGAACAAACGGTCTCGTCCGGGCTAAAAAATAGGGTCCTTGCGCCCCACCCCTGGGCGCATGCCCCCTGGTGCAGGGCGCATGCGCCCCACTGAGGGGCGCATGTGCCCCCTAGTGAGGGCGCATGGCACTATTCCCGAAAAAAGAGGTCTTATCCGGTCGATCGGTTCAGTGGTAGAGTCCCGGCGAAAAACTGGGTCCCTCATGCCTCCAGGGTAGGGTGCATGTGCCCTCAAGTGAGGGCACAAGGTCATGTGCCTCATTGGTAGGGCGCATGGGCACGTGCCCTGGGTCCCGGGCGCATGTGACCAGGAACCCGGGCGCATCGGACTGTTTTTGCGCGTCCTTCTTCCGGAAGCCATTGCGAACACTCCCGAACTCGGAATTCGATGCCGTTTGTTGCATTGGAAAGATAACAGGCCGAAGAAGCTTTCTATAGCATCAGATCAGCCATCACACCCTCCAAAACTTCAGAATTTTTTCCAGAAGTTAGGGCAGTGAACAGACGATCCGATATAGGTCAAAATGACTCCGACGGAAAACCGGAAAGGCACGGTATGCAACAAAACTTGTCCGGGGTGTGAATATGACCATAACCTTAAATGCATGATCATTAGGCATTGGTCATTCAGCCAATTTTTGTGTTTACACGACTTACGTGTGGCTTTCGCTTGGAAATTACGGCTTTTTGTGGAAAACATCGGAAAACATCTGATTTCGTTCGGCGAAGCTCCAAATCAACTTAAAAAGACCCGGCATCATTATAAGATCAATCATACATGTTACCCTATAAAACATGAGTTTTGTGCTCTGAATTAGGTGAATTTGGCGTGTCTACACTCACCCTTTGGTGAATCCCCCTGTGTACCCTTCTTATCCGGCCACTTCGGCCCATCCAATCCCAATTCCGATGCACCAAGCACCCACTCCTCCTCCTCCTCTTGGGGAACCTTCTGTTGATCTGGCTATGATTAACAAAATCAATCGCATGGATGAGCAGTAAAGAGAGCTTAGACGTCTAATTGACACAAAGGCAGCCCCTAAAATTTCTCTTCCTTCCCTCCCTACTTTTCATCTACCTCTCTCTGAGATGCCGGTATACCGCCGTTACAATGGGACCGGTAATCCCTTCATTCATATCAAGGACTTTCTTTATGAGTTGGTAATGTGGCAAAATGATCCAAGGGCCCTTGCTTTTCTTTTCAGAAGATCATTAGAGGGTTCAGCTTTAGAGTGATTCTACTCGCTCGACTCTTTGGAGGCGAGTAACTTTGAAACTGTCAAAGCTAAATTTTGGCAGAGATATCAAGATAGGGTCGGACCTACATATTCCATCACCGACCTCATGGCCGAAAGAATGAGAAATGATGAAGATTTTACCAGATATGCTGATAGGTGGAAGTCCATGGCAGAAAGGCTTACTGATTCCATTTCAAAACCGGAACAAGTGAAGACGATCATCACCAATGCCACTCTGGCCTTAAAAAATATGCTAGCTTTGCATCACCCCACCTCCATGAGTGAACTCTATGAGAGGGCACGGTACATTCAGACACAGCTTAGGTACTCACCTATCATAAATTTGTTTGATCCTAGACACCGAGCTGTCAAGAAAACTACTTTTACCACAACCGACCCAATGACTGAGGGCATAGTGACAAACGAGAACCTCAATGTTGTAGGGAACCCACCTAGCAATTATCAACACCAGTTTAGGAACCCTCAACAAAATCAATCATTTAGAAACTCTCGTCAACCTTAATATCAACCTCAGTTCCAGCCTCGTCAACAACAAGCTCCGATCCCTCAGCGACCACAAGCCCCAGTTCCCCAACCACCAGGGCAACAACTTGCCAACTACAACCAAGCACCCCCTCCCATGGCTTATGAACCCTGGAAAATAGGACCTAAGAGAAACCATATCCGCCTTTGCCATACTCTTTCATGGACATCTTTAATGCACTCATGGCGGCAGGGCAAATTGCATTGCCAAGGGAGAAGTTGGAGTGGCCTCAAAATGTCAACACAGAGCGATACTGTCTGTTTCACAGATATCCTGGACACACTGTGGAAAATTATTTTCAGTTCAAAGACTACTAGGGTGTTTGGTAGCGCTTTTAATTTTAAGATAACCTTATTTTTGAAATCAAAATTATTTGACTTCTCAATTTTATTTTTAAAATCAAAATAGTCTAATTATTTGGTGTTTAGCAAAATTACCATAATTTTTAAAAGTTAGATAGTAGTGTTTGGTTATGACCAGCGACTCTGCGAAATTCTTTCGACTTCCCTTCACAGAGAGAATCTGCAACTCCGCGAAGGCTCTCCAGCAATGTCGTCTGCCTCCCTCCTCCCCAGGTGGCGGCGGCGACCAACAAAAGGCCGCGTCACCGTCAGCCAGCGAAACACCCCCCGGTGGCGTCGTCTGCCCGGCTAGCGAAACCCGCGCGCACCCCCCGCTGGCAGCCCTCCCCCCCCGGGCAGCGGCATCGACGTGCCCCCCCCCCCGCGGAGGCGCCCCTCGCCCGGCGAACCCCCCGAGCAACGGCGTCAACGAGGGCCCCCGGCGGCCCTCCCCTCCGCGGCGGCGCCCCCACCGGCGCCCCGCCCTCGCCGCCAAAGCCCCTCCCCCCCCCCCGCGCGCGCCACGGTGCTCCCCCGCCGGCAGCCCCCCCCCCCCCCCCCCCCCCCCGCGGCGGCACCCCCCGCCAGCGAACCTCCCCTCCCCCGCACGTCTCGCCTCCCACGTTCTGCCTCCTTCCGCGTCTATCTCAAAAATAAAACAAGTCTTGCCTGGTTTTTATTTTAGAAAAGATTATGTACATAGAGTATCCCACTTTTAAAAATAAGACAGTAGTTAAAAGTTACAACCAAACACCTTATCTCTTTTATTTTTAAAATTTAGATAAAAAAGAGGGAAAAAACGTAACCAAGCACCCTATACATCCATGACCTTAATGAGCAAGGAAGTATTGACTGGGACCAGATGGGGGAATACATCATAACAGTGAAAAACCAACGACAGCATGCACCAGCTCAGCAACAACAACAACAGAACCCTGGCCTAGGGATCATTCAATATCCTTTACCTCCACATGCACCCGCACCAGGAAACCAACACTTTAATCCCATCTTGATCTCTTCTGAGGAGTATTATGATCGGGGCCAGAATTGGCAAGTTGAAGGAGCCACCTCCGCTATGCATGTCAACCTAACCATCCATTCTATACCCTGAGCTACATCAGCCAACTCCATTACTCTTAACCGGCCACCCATCATGCGAGCACCATCACGACCCATTGTAATACCACCAGCCATACAACTCCAACCAGGACGGACCCTAATCCGCCAGGTTGATCCACCACAAACATCACCACACTAGGACCCATCATCATCCCACCCCGAGCAACCATACCTTCACAACCTACCTACCCTACCATGCCTCAAACTGCCATCATTACACCCGTCCCAAGAGCTCCCATAATTCAACCTAACCCACCACCCACTACTACCATCCCAACTATAGCTCCTCAACTTGCCACAGTACTCAGGAGTGGGCGCATGTTCCAAAGGGTCTTTCCCCAGGCCGGTCAGTCAGGGTTGATACCAGAAGCAGAAGAAGAACACATCGAAGAGCCGTTGCCTGGGACATCCTATGACTTGTTGAAACATCTTGATAAAACCCCGGCATGGATCTCTATCTTAGAGTTGATCAAAAGATCCAAAGTCCATCAAGAGGTTCTCCAACAATACTTACAGCGGGTGATGGTGAATTAGAGCCTCCCCCCAGAAAAAATCTCATCAGTTCTGGTCCCGATAAGTGGGTAGCCGGCCCTTACATTCACAAAGGAAGAGTTAGCAGACCCAAAAATAAGGAAATGTGCCTTATGCATCACAGTCCACATCAATGAAGTTGGCATTAAGTCATGTTTAGTCGATACCGAAGCCTCCATTAACGTTCTGCCACCAAAAGCATTACGTCTTTGTGAAATTTCTGAAGAGGATGTCCGGCCATCTTAAATAACAGTGACCGCATATGACAATTCAAAAAAGCCTACTGATGGCATGATTACATTAAATGTGAAGCTTGGACCCCGAACAGTCACCGTTGACTTCCACAAACTTGAGATGGATCCGACATACAAAGCTATTTTGGGACGTCCCTATTTGGAAGCACTAGAGGAAGTCGCCTCCACCAATCACCAGTGTCTTAAATTCCCTTACAAGGTACAAGTGATTAAGGTGACTAGCATGCCCCTAGATCATCCATCTTCTCCATCACCACCCCTTGGGTTGCCAAATAAGCCGATTTTGACAATCTTGGATCTTCCAAAAATAAGTAGGCAGCCCAGGAAAGTGTGGAGAAGTAAAAGAGAAAAAATGAAACTATTGGGCGGCATATAATGAAGAGTTTGGGATACCAAGAAGGTCAAGGACTAAGCAAGGAACTGCAAGGCATAGCTGAACCAATCAATCTAATAAGGTTGAAACCAAAAAGCGGGGTTGGGTATGACGGAACGACTGCGAATGGTTAGAAACTCAAAAGCAGATACTTTTCTGGATGCTTACAAAAGTTTTTCATCAAGAAAGAAACCATTCAACTGACTGAGAACAAGGAAGAGCAAGAGCTGGAACAAGACAAAAGAAGAAGAACTGATGACCCTGAAGATGATGTGTATCCTGAAATATCTCTTTTATTTCCCACTGATGAAGAAGGGTCAAGCAATGAACCACTCCAGGCTGAACCACCTGTTGACCCACCCGAGGGTCATATTGCCAAACCAACTTGAGAAAAAGTTCAACCAACTCCACGAGGGCCTTCCCTCATTATGTCATCTTTTAGGGCCGATGCCCCAACGCACTGTAATGCTCTCCCCGGGCTTCTTGGCCCGATCCCTAGTTCTGGGCCCCCAGGCCCAACTTATAGGTCTGCGTACCCACTTGTTGCTCTTGGGCCATTGAGCCCCTCTACTGAATCCGGGCCTTTGTGCCCATTTTCTCCAATTCTTGGGCTCTCAAGCTCGCATCTTCCTCTTATTGGGTCCATAAACCCACCACCCTCTATGATCATCCGACCTACTGGCCCATCACCTCTTTCTGTCAACATTGGGCCCGAAAGCCCCCTCTATCAAACATTGCTCGAAGTCTTCCCTCTTTATCAATATCTCTGCCTACTTTGGCTCCCGTAGTTGATCTCACCCCAAATCGGGCACCTGAAGCCCATTCTATCTTTATGTTTAGCACTTCCCAAAAAAATGTCCTCCTCGAAACTAAAATTTCGATCGAGGAAACATCTCAACTTGCCCCGGAAGGGCATTCGCCTCAAGGAGCCACCAGATCCTTGATTGACCTCCTTTGCCCCCCATTCTCTCCCATAAATTTCACTCCCTCCACCTCCTCTTCCTTCCCTTATTTACCTTATTCTTATTTAGGTTTAGTTTCCAATAAAAATAGGACAAAAATCAAAGGTAGGAGAGTTCCATAAAGATACCTGCATCAGTTAGCTCAAAAAAGCTTAGAATGTGCCAAGCTACCAAAGTATCTAGGAAATGCAATCCAGCTGGATGAAATTCGATATGAGGAGAAGGACAACATCGATCCAACTTTAGGGGTTTACGAGGTTGTATTGGAAAAGGATCATGATACTGAGGATGAAGAAGAGGATTTGGCTGATGCTTATGCATCCGGATTAAAGAGATTTGAAGAGCCATCAGCCACGGTAGATGAACCAACTAAGGAACTTAATCTTGGAACACCGGAAGATCCTAAGAATATCCTCATTAGTGCCAACCTCACCCTGTAGACACACCAATTTGGCCTTATTTAGAGCTTAAACCATTATTCCATTGGCAACATCTCTTTTAGACCATAAAAATCATGATGAACCACCCTTTTGGATGAGCTGAGGTTCTTATTGGAAATATGAGGATGATTTGCTAATTTCTAATCAAATCCGTGTTTGCCGAACAAGAGACTCTTGGTGGTGTGCCAGATTATGCTTTTTCCGGCATATCATCTACTTGAAAATTTTTCACAGGATTATGTGAACATCAAATTAAGAAGTCCTCAACATCAATAATCTTCCTCTATGAGTTTTATTTTCAATGCAACAAACGGCGTTCAATTCCAATCTACCATTTGTCTGCAGCTCCTTTTAGAAGTCAGACGTGCAGTTCTGTCCGCACGCAGCACCAATCGAGCCCAATTGCATGCAAGCCCAGCCCATTGGGCACATATCTGACCAATTCACGACCTTACCTTCCTTTTTTCTCCTACATATCACATTTTATAGTATCTTTAAGCTTCATGGTCGAAATTAGCATCATCTAATGATGGCAATCCAACTTGTTGTCTTGTATATCAAGACTTGCCATTTTTAGACTAGATTTGTTTCCTCTTCAAGTGGAGGCATATTTTGAGCATGGGGAAGGTGATCCACGGTTTCCAATCTCTATCAATCATTTAGGTAAGTTTCTAGATGCCTCAGGATGAAACTTAGCAACATTAAATGGAGGAAATCCAACCTATGGTCGGATGTATCAAAACTTGCTATTTTTTGACCTGGTTCTCATCCCCTATAAAGGGAGACTCATATGAACGACCTAAGAAGGGCATCCCCATCCTCCAGAACTTCTATCTTCGTCCTCCATCCACCCTAGGATCTTCCCAATCTCCCCAAATAGTTCTATCTTCGTCCCGGTGCCCGGAGATCATCCCAAAGTGAAGAAGAAGCCGGTCTATGCTCCAACGTGCTGCACTGCTGATCATCGGCTTCTACAGATATTTGTAGTCATTTTATGGCCTGACTTCCTTCATACGAAGTGTGGTTCATCAAGATATCTTTTATATCCAACAAACATAGATCAATTCTGACATTTCCTATGCTTGTTATGGTTTCAACACCGGCGCTGCACAGACAGAACCGAAGTCTTCTCTTCTAAGTCATCATCTTATCAGTCAATTTAAGTACATTTAATGGTGGATTCAACCTATTCATCCTTCATAGAAATTGGTACCCGGTGAGTTATATTTTATCTTCAACAAGAATCATTCAATTTGGATATCTTTGGTGCCCATAGCATGTCCTACATAGACAATGTGCTGGGAGTTTCCAGAACTTCACTGCCTAAAATCCGGCTTATCAGGTAAATTCAGATTACTTATCATAATATTCAGGAAAACTTGTCTTCATATAAAACCACCCTCGGTGAGTTATCTTTATTTTTAAATAAATTTAACTTGATTCTTACATCGGTGCTATCGTCTACGGTCTCTGCATCAGAGCTGCGCAGTTTACATTAAATCTGTCCAACCCGGTTGCCACTTTGCCTGGGTTGTGTTGTCTTTAACAATTTATATTCTTTTTTATTCATTCAAATCATTTAGTTCATATTTAAGCATCATTTTTATTCAATATTGCATCATTTCATACATCATAAAAAATCCAAAAAAAAGGGTTAGGGCTAACCCCGAATCCGGTGAGTTTGTTTCCAATTGTCGTTTTATGTTATTACTTTTACAAGTTACTACATTTCACTCAGTTCTAATCCTTCTTCACTTGTTTTCTTGTCTTATTGTTTTCTAGTTGCACAAATACATCAAGCTAGCATTGGTTGGACTCTTCTTCATCGGCCGGCCGAAGAAGAAGAAGGTTGAACTCACATCCCGATCTCCCACGCTAAGGTACACGGTCAAATTCAACTTCTTTTATTTGTCAATTCCATAAAGCGGAGCCTGCGGCTCCTGGCGACCACCTTTCATTTATGCTTTAAGTTCATATCCTCCTCACTCTCCTCCCACATCACCCGAACCATCTCCGGTGCTCGAGCGACGCCGTGAGATGAAAGTTCGGGGATCAATGTGAGTGTGGGACCGAGGTGAGGATCTTTTACAGCTTTCCGAGTGTTCTCGATTCACTCTCTTTTCCCCAATTTCATCTTCACCTTCTCTTGAGGTGCCGATCCGGAACCCGTTTTCGGAGTCGACAGCTTTTTGGCGACCACGGTGGGACAACCAATGTCTTTAACCGTGCTAGCTTGATTTGTTTGTGCAACTAGTTTCATTCTAATTCAATTCTAGTCACTAGATTGTTTGTTTTGTTGCATGATTGCTTGTCTTGTTTGCATATCACATGCTCTGTTTACTTCCTTTCATTTCATGTTCTTGCATATTGATTGCTTCTTCTTCTCCTACCCTCCATTTTTACTTTTGCATTAGCTTTTTGCATCGGGTACCGGACTTGTTCCGATCCATAGGGCATTCGAGGCGGGGGCTCTCTCTCCCAACACACCCTCACCCTCCAAACACCTTCTTGGTGGATTCTAACCTCTCTTCTGGGATATTCCTTCCTAGTTGATTTGGTTGTTTCCATCAAGACCTCCGTAAGTCCCCGTCCGTGGAGTATTCCGCTCTGCACGATTGGGCCGGTTGTACCACTTTCCCAAACCCGAAGAACCCAAGTACCTACTCGTGGTGATTAAGTGACAACCTTAGGTCTTGAAGATTGAAGCAATAGGAACCATACCCACTTGAGTGAACAATTGTTAACAATCTATCTAATCTAAGGTTTCAACCCAAAAATTGTCGAGTAGTCATTTTAAAAACTTGTTTGCACAACTTGCTTGCTCACAACAATTGAAAACAACCAAATTTTTTTTTCTTTTTTTTTCTTCTTAAAAAACACCTAAACAAAACAAAACAAAAACATTTTTAATTTTGTGTTCAACTTGTTTTCCAAACAACCAAATTGAAACAAAAAAGAAAATCAAACAAAACAAACATACAAAAAATCTTCAATTGTGTGCTTTGCTTGCTCTCGTTTTTAACCATCCTTATAGAAAGATCGACATGATGCCCATGATGCTAAGGTCCGAATGACACGTCAAGATGTCGGACTACTACAAGCAACAAGAGTACGGGGAAGGTCTCTACAAGCTCCAACAACAACCCGAGAGCCATGTCAATGCTGCTATGGAACCTGAAGTGCAAGGGGATTCCCATCAGTCCACTTCATTTAGTATAGAACAGGCTCTTAAGGATCTATCTTTTCATCTTGATCCCAATACCTTGTCATTCATACAATCTATAGTGAAGGGAAAGATGCCTATTAATCATGGTGCAGCCAAAGTCAACCGAGCCGCCTCACCTCCCCAATCGGCGAGTTCAACCTCTTACCACAACCCCACCTGGCCACTCCTGCCCTGTTACTTTATTTACTCACTCCATTGTGGGTCATTCTTCAGCTTGCACACCAACCCACCACCCTCCCATCCAGGTGCCACATGCACACCCCCTGGGGAATTCCTCCCCACCTGTTGCCAAGGATAAAGAAATCGTCGAATTTCCCCTCTATACTATCTACATCCCCCCATCACAAATGCCAACCTACCATCACTACAATGGCTCAGGTGATCCCTTCACCCATCTCAATGATTTCCTAAGCAAATCATCTCGATGGCATAATGATAGAAAGACCCTTGCCTTTCTTTTTAGGAGATCTTTAGAGGGTGTAGCACTAGATTGGTTTTTTTCATTGAACGAAGTAGAGATATGGGATTTCGAAATTGTCAAGGCCAAATTCTTGAAACGATATGGGCCAGGCTATTCAATAATTGGGGAAGCAAAAGAAGATGTGAAATTAATGCGATATTCTGATGAATTGAGGCCTGTGCTTGAGAGGAGCATTGATGCTATGAACCAACCTAGGAGCCCTCTCCAACCTCACCCAGATCATCATCTTCAGCCAACTCCTCGACGCCAGTTGATTAGGCCACCCATGCCACAATCTCGGCCGGACATGCAACCCGTGTCAACGGCACAATCAATTGTGCACAATCAAGCTCCTCATGTCAATTGTGCCAACACCTCATTATCAAAATCAAATTCTCAGCCTATTTCACTATCAACCCCTCGGCCAATCATCCAGCCCTTGGCTTCTCAACCTATTCCACCAACAACCCCTCGGCCAATCATCCAGCCCTTGGCTTCTCAACCTATTCCACCAACAACCCCTCGGCCAATCATCCGGCCCTTGGCTTCTCAACCTATTCCACCAACAACCCCTCGGCCAATCATCCGGCCCTTGGCTTCTCAGCCTATTCCACCAACAACTCCTCAACCAACCATCCAAGCCATGACTCCTCAATTAATTACATCAATAGCTCTTCAGCCTGAACCGACTTCTATGCCAGCACCACTTCAATCAATCCCTCAACATAGGGTTCCCCCTCAGTCAGTTGCTCCTGCCATGGTAGAAGAACCAGTCACTCCGATCATTCATGCTCCTACTATGGTATATGATTTAGTTACTCTGACCCCTCAAGCTCCTGCCCTAGAAAAGGAATTAATAACTCCAACCATTTGTGCTCCTGCCATGGCAGAAGAATTAGCTTCTCATCATGTCATTGCTATATCTCAAGATCAAAGTCAGCTAGTAGGGGAGGTCGAACCAAACCCTTCTACCTTTTTGGAAACCCCTAGACTAGGCATGCCCTCTTCCATAGAACATCCTGAGGAGAAGCCTGCTATAGGGAGCTTAGATAAAGGAATCATAAACTTAGTTGATTGTCAAGGACTAGGCAAGGATTCTTCAGGTATAGATCAACCATCATCATTATTGGAATTGATCCCTGAATTTTGTCAGAGTAAATTGACCCCTGAGCTGGGAAGTAAGGAGACCGAATTGGTCAGTGAAATGGGAAAGGAATCTATAAACCAACAGAAGGAGGATGCAAACCTTAGCAAGGGGATACTCGGACCTCCTCCAGCTAGGCAGGCAAATCCCTTAGCATCAATCTTAGGACCACGACCCTTACCCCAATCTTATCCTAAGCAACAATTCGGCCCATGGGACCATGATCAATCAATCTTAGGGCCACGACCCTTTCTTTATTCTCCTCCAAATCAACAATCGGGCCCATGGGCCCACAATTCCTCAATCTTAGGACCACCACCCTTTATTTATCCTTATTACAACCATCAATCAGGCCCATGGGTCCAAAATCTGTCAACCTTAGGGCCACGGCCCACACTTTATCCCACTCAACTGGGCCCTCATGCCCCTCTTCTACAATTGGGCCCTTATGCCCCTTTCATCCAACCGGGCCCATGTGCCCCTTTCCATCAGCCGGGCCCTTATGCCCCCTTTATCCAACCGGGCCCATGTGCCCCTTTTAATCAACTGGGCTCTTATGCCCCTTTTTTTCAACCGAGCCCACATGCCCCTTTTAATCAATCGGGCTTGCATGCCCCTTTCCTTCAACTGGGCCCATATGCCCCCTTTCCCCAACTGGGCCTACGTGCCCCTTTCCTTCCATTAGGCCCACGTGCCCATAATTCTCCCCAACCGGGCCCATGTGCCCTTAATTTTTTGAAATCGGGCCCACGTGCCTGCAATTCACCTCAACCGGGCTTACATGCCCATGTTTTTCTGCAATCGGGCCAATGTGCCCAAATTCCTCCTAAATCGGGCCCACGTGCCCACCTTCCATCAACCTCGGGCACACTTGCCCACACTTCTTCAACTTCGGGCCTGTATGCCCCCATTTCTTCACCATCGGGCTCACGTGCCCATACTTCTTCAAAATCGGGCTCCCGTGCCCCCACTTCTTCGAATTCGGGTTTGCGCACCCATACTCTTCAATGGCGCCAGCGAGCCCATCACAAATCACAATTTTTCTCCCAACCATTTAAATCGGGTCCATGTGCCCACTCTTTTCATTGGGTCCCTTGGGCTCAACCTCCAATCGGGCCCTCATGCCCATCAACATCAACCGGCCTCTCTAGCCCACATTCAAATCTTGGGCCCACGTGCCCCCTGATTCCGACTACTCCTGGGCCTTCAAGCCCACTTTCAACTCACGGGCCCAAGAGCCCATTTTAACTCACTTTTGTTTCCAAGCATGTTTTTGTCCATTTTGAATTCTCTTTATTTTTCAAAGTTTTACTTTCAACAAAAAATCAAGGTAGAGAAATTTCCTAGGTGATACCCCAATCTTTGCCTTCTACATCATCAATCCTAGTTTTGCCATGTTAAATCATATCCTTCACATCTTTCACTTCATCATATGACTTTGAAACTTGAATCCAATGTGATATAAAGCATATCAAAAGTGAAAGCAGTTGGGCAAGGCAAGGCAAGGCATGGCAGGTAAGGCAAGGCAATCACAAGCAAAGCCGTCATCAATAATGAACTTCTCTTTCTCTCAGGTATTACATGAAATTGCATTCATTATCATCATGTCATCCACAAGGCAATATTTTTTTAAATGATTTTGAATTTCACATGACAATCTTACTTGAGAGAAAGTTTTGATTGATGATAACTACTTTTTATCTTATCCTAATGAATTCTTTACAATGCAAGGCATGTTTTCAATTGATTCACCTCTGGAATGTAATCTACCTCAAAAATGGAGAGAACTACCAGTATGACTTGAGTTCACATGTGGTTTTTCTCTAGGAGTCGAGGGTAGATACCATTCTACACACAACACATCCCGATCCCAGAATCTGGATGACTTGACACCCGAGAGAAGCTAGGCAAAGCTCAGAGGTGGAAGGAAAACCCTCACCCTCTCTTCTATTTGATCCAAGATAGGTGAAGGGGAATAAAGGGGGAGAGTATCGAAAGCATCCGCCGCCCTAGTAGGAGGCCGTCTCAGAAGGTCCAACTTCTCAAATAAAAAAGGGTGCCAAAAGATGGGCAATGAACCCCACAGGTTTAAACAAATATGGGCCTGTCTGAATGAGTACCCAGAAAAGTAGAAAATGAAAAAGGCACCAACCCACAGGTCAAAGCACCTGTCCGAATGTGTGCCACAAAAATAGGTTTGTCGATAAAGAAGAAAAGACCCGAAGAGGCCAAACCCCAACATGCAATTGGATGTGAGTAGAGAAATCCCTCTCGACATCTCCAAAGCCTATCAAGGACTTTCCCTCAATTCTTCATTCTTACCCCCAAGGTGTGGGTGAACCAACCAAATCAAAGCTAAACTCTAGCCGATCAAAGGTTGAAGGTCGAAAAGATTTTGGGTAAGGAACCCCATTTTGCATATGATGTCTACCAACGAACCTAGAAAAAACAACCAAGTAATGAGAACTTGTGTCAATACTGATTTTTCTCTCCAAAAAAAATATTTTAAAAAAAAATCTCAAAAAAAAGGTTGAACATTTCAAAAACTCCAAAAAAAAGTCGAATATTTTCAAAAAAAAACTACAAAAAAAGTTGAATATCTTCAAAAACTCCAAAAAAATAAATATTTTCAAAAACTCAAAAAAAAAGGAAATAGCATTTTCAAAAATCCCAAAAAAATGAATCTTTTCAACAAAAAAGAAAACTTCTTTTTCAAATTCAACAAAAAATTTTAAACTTTTTAAAATATTTTATCACCATGCTTGGTTTGAATTTTCGTCTTTGCATTCATATTTAGTTTCAATCTCTCATGTTTCAAATTCTTCATTGTATATTCGCTACTTGATTTTTACACTCCTAAGAAGGCTATACCCCTTGATAAAGGTCAAGGCATACTGCAACTTGCAAGGGGGATAAGCCGCATTGTTGTTCTAATCTCTTCCTTCTAAGTGTTTCAGGCACAAGAAAAACTTTACACCCCTTGACAAAGGTCAAGACATACTGCAACTTGCAAGGGGGATAAGCCATATTGGCATTCTAATCTCCTTTTTCTAGTGTTTCAGGCACGAAGAACAAATGAGGAGAACTTCACAACAAGGCGAAGCTCGTCACTTCCCTCCTCAAGGATTCTTAGGAGGAGGTGCCACCATGACCTCAACCTCAACTTCGTCGAGGAGCATTTTCAAGATTTCAATAAGGCGATGCTCGCCACTTCCCTCCCCTGAGGATTCTTAGGAGGAGGTGTCACCATAACCTCGGCCTTAATTTTGCCAAGAAACCTTTTGCAGGCGATGCTCACCACTTCCCTCCCCTAAGGATTCTCAGGAGGAGGTGTCATCATTACCTCGGCGTCAACTTTGCCGAGAAGCTTTTGCTCTATGTCCTCATTAGGACACATGAACTCTTTCGTGAGAATGCATGTCATCACACCGCAAACTCACTGTTATCATTTCCTTTCTTAGAATATATTAGGTGCATTACTATTTATTTTATGCATTGATGTTGAAGACCGTGAATGCAAAGAAGACCAGGCTCGAGATCCCCTTCATCAAAATCCACGACGGTTAGGTCATTCTTTGTGCTCACGGATAAGCCAAAATTGTGCAGTGAGGGACGATGGTTCCCAAATGAGTATCCTGACCTCATAGACAATCTATATCTTCAACTAATTGTTAGACAAGTTTGTTTTTGTTTTCTTGAGCCCAACATGCATCATATAGTATTAGTTGCATTGCATATTTCATGATCATTGCATACATTCTTTCAAAATCTTCACCTTCTCACCTTAGTCTCTAAATCTTTTATCCTAATTCCGATCATTCTAATCCCATCGTGTTCTCTAATCCCACCATGATCTCAAGTCCCACCAACCTCTCTAATATCCCACCGTGTTTATTAATCCCAGCGTGTTCGGTAACCACTTTGTGCCCTCAAATCTTTCATTTCTTTTCACCACTGTGGCCATTGCAACTTCTTTGCTATTCATCCCACCATGGCAGCCAATTCATCCCGCAAAGGGCCTTCTATTTGGTCAGAACTTGCACCGTCATTATCTTCACGGTCTATGCTTAAACATTTGCCTTTCGGAATCTGAGATCATTCCATTCCGAATCGAATCTTGTCTCTTGAAAGACTTAAATGAATCTAAGAGCCTGAATGTGCTCGATTGGTATTCTTTTACTTTTTCAAAAACAAATCTCTTTTTAAAATTTTTAGCCCATCACAGTACAGGAACACCACAAAGATCGGGTTACCGACTGATGATGAACCTACGAACCCATGTTTCGGGGACTCCCCACCGCGTTGGGGGTTGGCTATTCTTCTCTCGTGCCAATGGCACATCTCTTACCAATCGAACATAGGAAGACTTGATGAAACATGGTGGTTAACTAGGAGACTTGAGGACATTCGTCTTGCCGAATCTGGTCGTTGAGCGTGTCTATATCTACACCTTGATGTCACCTTTTCAGTCCATTGCTATTTTACTCCACTGCATTCCATTACAACTCATTTCACTTCTCTACATTTCTCTACATTTCACTCCGCTACGCTACATGCCATTGCCTTGCAAAGCCGACATCAAGGTGAGGCAAGCTATAGACACGCCAATTTGGCCTTATTTAGAGCTTAAACCATTATTCCATTGGCAACATCTATTTTAGACCATAAAAATCATGATGAACCACCCTTTTGGATGAGCTGAGGTGCTTATTGGAAATATGAGGATGATTTGCTAATTTCTAATCAAATCCGTGTTTGCCGAACAAGAGACTCTTGGTGGTGTGCCAGATTATGCTTTTCCCAGCATATCATCTACTTAAAAATTTTTAACAGGATTATGTGGACATCCAATGAAGAAGTTCTCAACATCAATAATCTTCCTCTCTGAGTTCTCTTTTCAATGCAACAAACGGAATTCAATTCCAATCTACCATTTGTCTGCAGCGCCTTTTAGAAGTCAGACGTGCAGTTCTGTCCGCACGCAGCACCAATCGAGCCCAATTGCATGCAAGCCCAGCCCATTGGGCACATATCTGACCAATTCACGACCTTACCTTCCTTTTTCCTCCTCCATATCACTTTTTATAGTATCTTTAAGCTTCATGGTCGAAATTAGCATCATCTAATGATGGCAATCCAACTTGTTGTCTTGTATATCAAGACTTGCCCTTTTTAGACTAGATTTGTTTCCTCTTCAAGTGGAGGCATATTTTGAGCATGGGGAAGGTGATCCACGGTTTCCAATCTCTATAAATCATTTAGGTAAGTTTATAGATGCCTCAGGATGAAACTTAGCAACATTAAATGGAGGAAATCCAACCTATGGTCGGATGTATCAAAACTTGCTATTTTTTGACCTGGTTCTCATCCCCTATAAAGGGAGACTCATATGAACGACCTAAGAAGGGCATCCCCATCCTCCATAACTTCTCTCTTCGTCCTCCAGAAACCCTAGGATCTTCCCAATCTCCCCAAATAGTTTTATCTTCGTCCCGGTGCCCGGAGATCATCCCAAAGTGAAGAAGAAGCCGGTCTATGCTCCGACATGCTGCACTGCTGATCATCGGCTTCTACAGATATTTGTAGTCATTTTATGGCCTGACTTCCTTCATACGAAGTGTGGTTAATCAAGATATCTTTCATATACAACAAACATAGATTAATTATGACATTTCCTATGCTTGTTATGGCTTCAACACCGGCGCTGCACAGAAATATCCGAAGTCTTCTCTTCTAAGTCATCATCTTCTCAGTCAATTTCAGTACATTTAATGGTGGATTCAACCTATGCATACTTCATAGAAATTGTTACCCGGTGAGTTATCTTTTATATACAACAAGATTCATTCAATTTGGATATCTGTGGTGCCCATAGCATGTCCTACATCGACAATGTGCTGGGAGTTTCCAGAACTTCACTGCCCAAGATCCGGCTTATCAGGTAAATTCAGATTACTTATCATAATATTCAGGCAAACTTGTCTTCATATCAAACCACCCTCGGTGAGTTATATTTATTTTGAAATAAATTTCACTAGATTCTTACATCGGTTCTGTCCTCTACGGTCTCTGCATCAGAGCCGCGCAGTTTACATTAAATCTGTCCAACCCGGTTGCCACTTTGCCTGGGTTGTGTTGTCTTTAACCATTTATATTCTTTTTTATTCATTCAAATCATTTAGTTCATATTTAAGCATCATTTTTATTCAATCTTGCATCATTTCATACATCATAAAAAAACCAAAAAAAAAGGGGTTAGGGCTAACCCCGAATCCGGTGAGTTTGTTTCCAATTGTCGTTTTATGTTATTACTTTTACAAGTTACTACATTTCACTCAGTTCTAATCCTTCTTCACTTGTTTTCTTGTCTTATTGTTTTCTAGTTGCACAAATACATCAAGCTAGCATTGGTTGGACTCTTCTTCATCGGCCGGCCGAAGAAGAAGAAGGTTGAACTCACATCCCGATCTCCCACGCTAAGGTACACGGTCAAATTCAACTTCTTTTATTTGTCAATTCCATAAAGCGGAGCCTGCGGCTCCTGGTGACCACCTTTCATTTATGCTTTAAGTTCATATCCTCCTCACTCTCCTCCCACATCACCCGAACCATCTCCGGTGCTCGAGCGACGCCGTGAGATGAAAGTTCGGGGATCAATGTGAGTGTGGGACCGAGGTGAGGATCTTTTACAGCTTTCCGAGTGTTCTCGATTCACTCTCTTTTCCCCAATTTCATCTTCACCTTCTCTTGAGGTGCCGATCCGGAACCCATTTTCGGAGTCGACACACCCCTTTAGAAGAACAGAATCTAATGGGGGTACTACAAGAATACAAAGACACGTTCGCTTGGACATATGAAGATATGCCAAGATTAGACAAGTCATTGGTAGAGTATCGATTAACTTTAAAACCCGAAGCTACCCCGGTCAAGCAAAAGCTAAGGAGATTCCACCCATACATAGCATTAAAGATGAAGGAAGAGGTCGATAAGTTACACCAACCAAAATTTATTAGAGTTGTCCTCTATCCGCAATGGGTGGCAAATATAGTCCCGGTCATGAAGAAGGATGGAAAGGTTCGAATTTGCAGTGACTTTAGGGACTTAAACCAAGCATGTCCAAAAGATGATTTCCCCCTTCCTCATATCGATGTTCTTGTTGATAACACAGCTGGATATGAAACCCTATCATTCATGGATGGATATTCAGGGTATAATCAAATCCGATTAGCAGAAGATGATCAAGAGAAGACTTCATTCACTACACCTTGGAAAACTTATTGCTACGTCGTCATGCCCTTTGGATTAAAGAATGCTGGAGCAACTTATCAAAGGGTCATGGTGGCGATATTTCATGATATGATGCATAAATTTGTAGAGGTGTATGTGGATGATCTATTGGTTAAGTCTCGGACCCGAGATGAGCATGCTGAGGTGTTAAAAAGGGTTTTGCAACGAGCTAGGGAATATAAGCTTAAAATGAATCCCAAGAAGTGTGTGTTTGGAGTGTCAGCTGAAAATTACTTGGGTTCATCATCAGCAAAAGAGGCATTGAAATCGATCCCAACAAGGCCAAGGCCATCATTGAAATGCCTCCATCAAAGAACTTAAAAGAGCTGAGAGGGTTGATTGGTAGGCTACAATTTGTTCGCCGATTTATCTCACAACACTCCCAAAGGTGTAAACCTTTCTATGAGTTAACCAAGGCGAAGGCCGAATTCAGATGGGATTCAAGATGCCAGGGGGCATTCGATGGATTAAAGAAATATTTGTCAAGCTCACCTGTGCTCAAACCTCCGGTTCCCGGCAAACCCTTAATCTTATACATCTTAGTTTTGGAAGGATCCCTTGGAGCAGTATTGGCACAGTTAGATGACGAAGGGAAAGAGCGAGCAGCGTACTATCTGTCCAAAATCTTTGATCCTTGTGAGCAGAAGTATACAACCATGGAAAAAACCTGTGCCGCCCTGGTTTGGGTGGTCTAGAAGCTTAAGCACTACTTTCTGACTCACGAGGATAATCTTATTGCTCGCATGAATCCCATCAAGTTTCTTCTTGAAAAATCTATCCTAACTGACTGGTTGGCACGTTGGCAGAGCTTTCTCTCTCAATTTAACATCACCTATATCCAACAGAAGGCGATCAAGGGATATGCGATTGTTGAACACCTTGCCCATCATCCTATCCCAATCTTTGACCCTATCCAATCAGAATTCCCCAATGAAGAATTGATATCCATTCGATCTTCCAATCTATGGACTTTATATTTTGACGGGGCATTAAACTCCCAGGGTAGAGGGATAGGGATTGTTCTTCTGTCACCCGAAGGTGTCACTATTCCACAGGCCTTTCAGCTCCACTTTCCAGCAGCAAACAATATAGCTGAGTATGAAGCCTTACTGGCCAGACTGGAGGCCGCTCACTTCTATGGTGCCACTGAACTAAGGGTGATCGGTGATAGTCAGTTGATTCTCCACCAAGTGCTTGCCAAATACCGCACATCTCATCCCGGGCTCAGACCATACCAAGAACTCACCGCCTGTTACATCAAGCTATTCTCCAAACTCGAATTCATTCATGTTCCTCGGGCTCATAATAATCTTGCCGATGCCCTCGCTTCCCTAGCATCTTTACTATCTATCCCACTAGGTAGATAGGTTAGGACGATCTATGTCCACCGACGTACCATTCCAGCAGTAGAAGATGCACAATTCTTGAAGGTTAAAGAAGTGCTTGAAAGGAAAGAGTACATTGAGCAAAAGAAAAAAAGTATCTTTGGTTGAGTTGGAGGAATTAGAAGAGGGTGAGAAATCATGGTATTATGAGATTGGGAATTACTGTTAGGATCAGACCTATCCACCAGGTTCAACTGCTGAAGAGAAGAAAGTCATAAGAAGAGTCTCCCAAAGATACACCATCTTAGGTGGAGTGCTTTATAAAAGGAGTCTGGCCGGCATTATACTAAAATGCATAGATGAAGAAGAGGCTGAATTGGTGCTTAAGGAAGCACATTCTGGAGTATGTGGAGGCCATGTAAATGCCCAAGCCCTCGCCAAGAAGATCATCTGGCAAGGGTATTATTGACCTACTCTGGAAGAACATTGCTCGATCTTTGTCTGGCACTGTCATCAATGTCAACTTCACGCCAACAAGATTCACTCTCCTGCATCTTCCCTTCACCCGATTCATGCCCTGGCCTTTCGCTATGTGGGCTTTCGATGTTATCGGACCCCTTGGTGACCCAAACTCCACAAACAAAACAAAGTCTTTCATCCTAACGGCAACAGAGTACTTCACCAAGTGGGCGGAAGCAGAAGCATACGTGGAAATCAAGGCATCAACAGTCTGCACCTTCATCAAACGCAACATTATTGCCAGGTTCGGGATCCTAGGCGACATCATCACTGACAACGGACCACAATTCATCTCTCAGGAGCTGCGCGACCATTGCAATAGGTATTGCATCATTCATCTTCATATTATCCTCAAAGCAATGGTCAAGCAGAAGCCACATTAAAAAAACTTGTAAGTCTAGCAAGTTCGTGGACTGGCCGGATAAGTTAGTTGATGCTCTATGGGCCTACCACACTTCTATTCGAACCCCAACGGGTCAAACTCCCTATGGCTTGGCATTTGGGATGGAGGCAGTACTACCATACGAAGTACTCATCCCTTCCCTCCGAGTCTAGATCGATTGAGACATCCCGATAGATGAATGCCGAGATTCCTTTCTCGCGCAACTCAAACTTTTGGGCAAAAGGAGGCTGGCTGCTGCCAAACATGCTAGATCTTATCAGAATAGACTTAAAAGATTTTATCAGAAGAGTGTGTGAAGAGAAAATTTGAAATAGGTGAGGTTGTGCTTAAAAGAATATTCATTAAGCCGGGTGGTCCCTGCTCCAAACTTTAACCTAATTGGGAGGGTCCGTATGTAATCTCAGTGGTTTATCCTGGCAATTCATATAAACTAACTAATACATAAGGAGAAGAACTAGCTCATCTCTGAAATGGTGTATACCTCAAAAAATATTTCCATTAAAAGAAAAGAAAAAATCACAAAAATCTATAAAATCCAAAGGCGTGAAGAATGATGATAATATCTAACGCTTGCTTATTCGGTGTCCCAACTTGTCACTTATGGAAATAAGGATAGGCATCATACTGCACACACTACACACCTAGGTTTTGGAATCCGATGATTGGAAGTCAGAGAGAAAGCTGGGCAACACTTGGCAAAAGAAGGTCAACCCTGTCCTATTCTCTTCTTATTTCAGTCTAGAAAAGATGAAAGGGGTTAGAATAAGGAGTATCGAAAGTACCCATTGCCTTAGTAGGAGGATGCCTTTGAAGGTCTGACTTCTTAAAAGAAAAGGTGCCAAAAGATGGGCAATGACCCCTCAGGTCGGCAAAAGAATAGACCTGTCTGAATGTGTACCAACAAAAGCCCAAAAGAAAGGGCTCCAAAAGATGGGCAATGGACCCCTCAGGTCAAAATCAAGCAAAAGAAAAAGACCTGTCTGAATGTGGGCCATCAAAGAAAAGGACTAGAAAGAAGGACCCAAGGATGTCAAATCCCAAACGGGCAACACAGGCACTAGTAGAGAAACGAATTTGACACCCCTGAATCCTATTAAGGACTTACCATCAATCCTCTTCCCCTTTTAACCTTGCGAGCAGGGTTGACCGACTGGATCCAAGAAGAGCCATAGCCTATCAAAGGCGGAAGGTCAGAAGATTTCAGACTAGGCACTTTCTTACACTTGATGCCTACTCTTAACCCTTCGGTAACGATGAGGGGCACCTATGGCAAGCAAGGCAAAGGATGAGATGGTCATTTCTTTCACACCGAACAAAAAAAATCAAATACTTTAAAAAAAACACCAAACAAATTCATAAAATTAAAAATCTTAAAAATTAAATATTCAAAACACCAAAAAAATCATAAAAGTTCCAAAACATCATAAACATTATAAAACCATCAAAACCCAAACAAATCAAAAATTTCAAAAAGCCTAAAAATTTGCTTTCTATACTGATTAGTTGCCTTTGCATTCATGTTTCATTTCAGTCTTGCATATTTCCTTTTATGCATACCTATGTTTTTCTGTTATCTTTACCTTGATAAGGCCTATGTCCCTTGACAAAAGATCAAGGCAAGGGACTAAGCCAAAATAAAGTTCTAATATCTTCTCTCAAGTGGATGCAGGAATAGGAGAAGGCATGCCAGCTTCATATCCCCAGACACTTAGAGGAAGCAAAAACAACAAAAAAATCAAAAATTGAAAAACAAAAGTGGACTACCCCGACCCCTATTAGGACTTGCATTTAGTATTGCATCTATCAAAATAAATAATATTTGAGATGTTGAAGACCTCAAGTCTAGAGGGGGCTGAGCCTGAGAACCCCTTCAACAAAATCAGTGAGGGCTCAATAATTCCCTAGGCTTACGGATAGGCCAAAGTTGAATATGCGGGGATGACGGTTTCTTCATAGATGTCCTGACCCATTATGTTCAACCTATATCTTCAACTATTTTCTTATACTTATTTGTATTTCTTTAAACTCAGCATGCATCATTTCATACACCATCATGCATCATCCCACCACAACCATTTCCTGCTTCCTAATCCTGCCAAAACCTCCTTCCAGTCACATCGTGAACCCTTTTAAAGATGGTCTTTTATAGCCCCTATAAGAGGTCTTAATTTTTCACAGAATCGGTTTTCACCATGTTTCAACAATGATTTCATCAAAACAAGAAGTTATTCCATGTCGAACTGAACCGGTATTGTTGAGTAAAACCTTATGAATTTGAAGAACCCAACCTTGGTTGATTGGCTGTCTCCTCTTTACTTTTTGCAGTTTACTTTTCAATGCATCTCTACCGAGTCCAGCACACCATGCAATTCGGGTCCTAGCCAGTAACAATTCTCCCCCACATGGGATTTTAGTTATTTATTTTAGTACTGTTCTTCTCTTTAGCCAATCAACCAGAGGGAAGGTTTTGATAAGACAAAGGGTTGTCTCGAAGTCTGGTAAAGTTTTATTCCACTCAACTAAGACAATGAGGACGTGTCTAAATCTACACCTTGGCGTCACCTTTTCAGTCCATTACCACTTCATTCCACTACGCCTCATTACGCTTCGCTACATTCGCCTACGCTTCATTCGTGTCACTCCCCTACAAAGCCGACGCCAAGGTGAGGAAAGCTGTAGACACGCAATTTTGGTCCAGTTGGAGAGCTTAAATTCTTATTTTCATAAAGTATATTTGAGTATTCTTTCAAGGAAACCAAGTTTTTTTGAAAATCGGAACTTCCCTGCACGTTTCGGCCAAACTGGGCCTAGTGCCCCCTTAATGGGGCGCTTTGACCAAGTCAAAGAGCCTGTAAACAGGGCTCTGGGTGCCCTATTTATAGGGAACCAGGCACCCTATAAACAGGGTGCCAGGCGCCCCACTGGTGGGACACCTGCACCTGGTCTGACTGAATGAACAGATTGATAGGACAGTTCTACAGATAAAGTTGCCCTCTTCTTGGCTATAAAAGGACTCCCATTTGGAGGCTTGAGGACACTCCAAGGACGCCCCCCAAGCCCTCTCATCCACCACAACACTCCCAAGGCCTTACAACTCCTCTCCAAGCTCTCAAACCATTCCAAAACCCTCTCCCAAAACCCAAAAAAACCATAGTTGCTTCTTGAAAGAATAGTCTAGCAGAATTAAGTTACCATCTTTTGTGCTGTAGAAATACCCCCCATCTGGAGGTTTAGGAGGTTCCAAGTCCATCGCTCACTTCTTCTTATTCACCACTACATTCCCAAACCCTCACAACCTCTCCCCAAGCCCATAAACCATCCCAAAATCTTTCTCCAAAAACCCGAAAACCCACAGTTTCCTTCTTCAGAAATATGATTTTTCTCCAAATTTGAGGGCCTATACACTCCATTTCTCTTACATCTAGTGCCAAAACACTCTTTCATTAGCTTCACTTGAGTATTGGATGCTTTAAGAAGTTCTTCTATCTTGGAGGTCTTCCTACACTCCGGGACGACACCGTGAAGAAGGGAAGAAAATCTGCTGAAACCAGTACCTGGTGCCCCATTAATAGGGCACTTTGACTTTGGTCAACACGCCCTATAAAGGGGACACCAGTAGCAGGCGCTCCATATATGGGGCACTAGTAGGGGCAGACCCCGTTTTGCATTTTTTTTGAGTTTGTTTATCTTTCCGGTCGATCCTTTACTTCCCCCTTTCATTTTAACTTTCATTAACATATCATTTAGCATGCATTAAGTCACACCTTTGCATCTTCATACCTCTTTAAAAACCTATCAAAAATAGAGGTTGGGATTTAGTCCCAATCCGGTCAATGCCTTTCCTTTTGCACGTTTAAGTTCGAATTTGAGTATGATTCTACACTTTCACTAAAACTAATGATCTTTTCACTTGTTTCTATGTTTTCATATGGACATTTGTAGGTAAATCCGGCCGAGGCGGAGCTTCAACCAGATCAAAGACGAAGGACTCACTAAGCTCTCTTCTTTCGGCCGGCCGAGAGAGGAGAAGTCGGAACCCAACAATCTCCCCGCTTCCAAAGGTACGATGGTCATTTTTATTCTTTATTTTTATTTATTTCTACAATATTTTGGAGTCTTTGGCTCCTGACAACCACAACCACTAACATCCCATCCACCAAGACCCCAAAGCAAGCGTAGGGCCTGGAAAATGGAGATCTACGGATCCTGTTTCGGATGCTTACAGGCCTTTGATTGGTGCTCCCGCTAAGTTTTGACATCATGTTTAAACATGTTCGATTTTAAACATTCTCGAATGTCATATATCGGGTTTAATATGATAACCTGATAATGAGATCGAGGACCCAATTTTGCTTGGTGCTATGACAGCCTGTCGATTGACTCCACCTGGTGGTATCCCGTGGGCCATGGCGACGTGCCCTACCTAGGGCTCCAATCAACTTCTCATCAGCGTCATCGTCATCGCTTGTTGCTTCAACGAACTGGTGGTATCACGCTCCTGTGGCAATGGTGATTGAATCTTCGCCTTGCTTCCTCTGTGTGCCATTGTCCATTTTTTTGTCGTCTGATGCTCGAGAGCACCTCTCTTCTAGCCATTTCCCTTCTCCCTAATATTCCTAAAATTCTGTTCTCTCGTGCGATCTTATAGGGAGAGCTCCCATCGAGATACCACTTTTTCTAATCACCAAGAGCATCCCTTGGGCGACAAAGGCTCTCGAGGTCCTATATCAAGTATCAACTCCTAACTCCCTCTTCTCATTCCTATTTAGTCCTTCAAGATGTGCTCTTGGCCGACAACGCCGGTTGATGAGTGATTGCGGTGCTTTGTGTTCGAAGGTTACGAAGAAAGTGGTCCATGCTTTCTGTTGTTCATCCATGGTTTCTAACTATTACTGGTTTAAATGAAAGCATCGAGAAAAAATTCTTTTCATCATTTGATTGAAGGAAGATTCATAAGGCTACCATCATGATTATCTATGCTTGGGATGACCAAAATAAAGAGCTTTCCTAGCTCTACCTTAGTGCTTCCTTAGCATTTTAGGCTAGAAATTCTACAAGACAGTTACTTGAAAGCTAGGGGAAGATCTCTTGGGGTTCTTATTGATGTGGCTTTAGGACTTCATCTATGTATATGTTTAGCACTTTTGGCCTTCTAATTTTGAGCGTCATTATGGTAATGTGGTTTGGTTGTTGCCTACCGATATTTTGTCTATTTTTTTTGAGAAAATTTTTGAAGAATAAATCTCATAACCTAGAGTTTTTAGTGTTACTCCTACTTTGCAAAATTGATTGGTGATTGAGTAGCATTCTGATGACGAATTTAGTTAAATGTCCACACAGGAAACATTGTAGATACACTCACATTCTTCTCTTGCCTTTGGCCTCTGCATGTTGACTAAGGATTTACATTTATACTAGTAATCAAGTGGGCTGGAGGATATTAGTTGTCATTTTTCCTTGGAAATTGAACGTGAATGCTTTTGTCTGGTATTTCCTGAATCATAGGTAAGTTATTTTTCCTTTGAGTGGTTACACATCGTCCCATGCATGTAATGGTTGATGGAGGTTGTTTATGTTTCATCTCTTCCATAGGGTTTAATTCATCTTAAGATTACTTTCAGTATTTTCTTGCTTTTATTTAATAATGTGCATCTCAATTTTGTTGACTTTCTTAATAACTTTGAAATAGCTTATACTTCATAGTATATATTTTGTCACCAATATGTACTTTTATACATGATCTATTATTCTACTTTTTTAGGTGAACATTTTGTGACATTCTTGTTATCAAGTAGATCTATGGCTAGTGTTTTGGATATAATACATTATCATATGGATGATCTAGAAACAAGTGCTACACAACCACATAGAGGAAGAAAGCTCAAATCTAAGGTTTTGTTGGATTTTGAGAGAGTGACTAATGATGATGGTAGTGTGCCAGCAATTTGACGATATTGCGAGAAACACTTAGTTGGGGGGTAGTACAAGTGGTACCAAACATTTAACAAATCATAATGAAAAATTTGTCAATGCTCAAAGAACGAGGCAAACACGAGAAGCAGAACTTATGGATAATGCAATAGATGAGAGAAATAATACTTTTATTTTTGACAACAGAAAAAGTATAGATGATTTTGCTAAGATAGTTATTGTTCATCACTATCCATTCTCCATAAGTGAACATGCCTTTTTTAGGTATTACGGTCATCTTTTTTCCATTTCATTTCTTTTCATGTTTTGAAGTCTGTGGCTCCCGATGACCACAAACACTAACATCCCATTCACCAAGTCTCCAAAGAAAGCTTAAGGGTTGGAAAAGGAGATCCGGATCCATTTCGAGTGTTTACAATTGCTTAGGCTTTGAATGAGTGCTAAAACAATAGAAATGCTTAAGGTACACTATACTGATGAAAAAGCTTTATTTTTTGTTGAGGCCAATACTAATGAAAAAAGCTTTAAAAATGCTTGAGCTATACTATAATGATCACTTAGGCTTTGAATGAGTGATAAAATAGTTTAAATGCTTGAGCTACACTATACTGATGAAAAAGCTTGATTTTTTGTTGAGGCCCATACTAATGAAAAAGCTTGAAAATTGATTGAGCTACACTATAATGATCACTTAGGCTTTGAATGAGTGATAAAGATTTAGTGGCAGCTTTGGGTCTCTATACTTGAGGTAATCTACTGCCCCCACACCTAGCAAAATCACAAGAGCACAACAACAACCAACAAGTTGTTCCTCAAGCTTCCCATTCCTACTCCATAGTTCAGCTTCCACATTGTTTTCTTGGAGGAAGGAAACCTGGGAACAGGATGTGAAGAAATCAACATTCATAGATTACATTCCCTAGGCACCAACATATATTTGTTTACCAGCGATACTATATTTGTTTACACGAATCATGTATTTGTTTATCTCAAGATTGAGATGAACCCAAGTAGTGAGTTCAACTCTCTCTTTTTTTGACAAATAATACCTACCTCATTCATACTACTAAAACAAGTTAGGCAGGATAGTCTAAAGTTTGTATGGAGAAGAAAAAGATTGCCTAAAGTTAGGCAGTGCTTCCCTTTGTGTAGAGACTTCATCAAGTTTCATGTACTGCATACATTTTATGAAATAGGTATACCCCTAATTTTTTTGTGAAATATGAAATGTACTACGCACATAATATGGTTAAAAGTGTCTCTTCTTCGAATTTATTGTACAGTTCATTTACTGCTATTGGCTAAATGCTTAGAATTTGTGACTAGTGCAATGAACATTTGAGGTATCTTCTGTACAATTATCTCTTTAGTTGGAAGACATTTGTTACTTATATTTCTTTCTTTTGAGATAATACAAAGAAAAAATTGTTGAAAGTGGGGGAAGAGATCAAGTGATTGTTGAAAGTGTGAGATGAGAATATCTAAATTTTACAATTTTTATTTTATTTTGATTTCAGATTGTGATCTCTTATATTTTCATCTTTATTATGTAATTTTTATTCTAAACATTTTAATGGTGAATGTTTTGTTAGACTGATGCGGATGTAATTTTTTATCATGTAATTTTTAATGATGAATGGCTGAATGTTGTAGCAGATGTAAATTTCTTTAATGTTGTACCAGAAGTAAATGCTTTTAATGGTGCAGCACAGTGGGTGTAAATTTATTTTTAATGGCAGGTGGCTTGGTTTTATAGTGAATGTCCTGTAGGTGTTGTAATTCCTGTATTGTAGTGAAATTTAATGTGCATGTGTGAAATGCGTTGTGCGATAGGTGTAATGGGTTGATCCGGATCTGAAAGTACTGTCAGATTCAAGTGTGGATCTAGACCTGAAATCCAATAGCTTATTGGGTTTGCTATTAGATTCGGATCTGCCTTATCGGATTTAGGTTTGGATCTTGAAAGATCCTACCTGATGGTAACCGGTTTCTAATGTTTAATTACTATACGATGAGAACTTAAGGGTCCAATTAGTTGAGAGTAAAAAGAAAACATGTTAAAATAATTATTAAGGACGAGTTTCTGGAGAAATGTACATATCAATCTTGCATTTGGTACATTTGAACACATTTTCCTTAAAATACTTTTGCACTATTTGTTAACTTGAAAATTACTGTGAAATCATTCATTTTTTAGCTCTGAAATTACACTTTCAGGTGACATGAATGACAACACATGCCTGAAGTTTATTCATTGGCATCTAAATTTTAAAATAAATACCGTAGTATATTATATTATATTAAAATATTTATAATGTATTACCGTATGTATTATCACCAAGAAAGGAGACATATATATATATCAGTTCAGTTTTGATCAATCATAGTTGATGTTGATCACATTTTGAATTCCATATTTTAGTAAAAAATAAAGTAATACAAATAAGAAATTAAAAGCTTAATTTATTATCAGTTTAAAATATATTCTTTTGCAATGACAAGTTTTGTTATTTCTACATGTTACGGAGAGGTGAATAAATCTTAAGTAATATATTCATTAATTGAACTCATGTTTTGGTCCCAAATTATTTTGGTCAAGTCATAGAGTTTATATTTTCCACTCATATAGATTATGAGTTACTTTGTGAGGGATATTTAAATCATTCAACAAATCATATTGAATCATCCTCTATTAAGTTAACTTAGCACTATCACTTCCTTTTTTATTTTAATATTTCTATACTTTTCTGATTGTAGTCTCTTTATGCATCCCGTGCCATCCCAATATCACATCTTTCATTTTGTCAATAAAAGTTGATACTCCAACATTTTCTCTAATACATCCATTACTTATTTTATCTAATATAGTAGTACCACTCATTTATCTTACCATTCTCATTTTAGTAATACTTATTTTGAAAATATATTTTTATCATTCAACATTCAATACCAAACAATATTTGAGACTTATAGGTGTAAGGTAATTTTTTTATTTAAACTTTAGTGAAATGTCATGATCATATGAAGCCCTATCGTTAATCTTCATTCCATCCAATTTGCTTTAATCTTGTAGTCAATATCTATATAAATTCTTCACCTATTTGAATAATTGATATAAGATACTTGAGCTAAGTACTTTGAGAAAATATTATATCATCCAAACTAACTCTTCCATATTCTTTTCTTTAAAGTTTATTAAATTTACGATGCACATATTTCATGTTAATTCTACTTATCTTGATTCCTACTTTTTAAAGTGTTTCTCTACAATTCTAACTTCCTATTCATTCACTCCTTTGTTTCATGTATCAATAAATATGGTCTATATACATCATTTTTCAAGATATACTATAGCCTTTGTCAATTCATCTATAACTAATGTAAAAAGGTGAAGACTTATTTTAAATCATTGATGTCAGCTAATTGAAATATGAATTTTTTTTATTTCTGATAGAAATGTATGTCCTACAAGTTAATCATATATGATATGATCCAACATTTTTATAAATATATCATTCATTCAAATAGGTAAATGCTCATTACTAACTCTTATTAGATATAAACATCATAATAAAATTCTTGATCACATGCAATAATAATTGAATCGAAATAAGATCATGATAATGAGATCAATCATATAGAGGTATGTGATCTAAGTGTTCCTAGTCTCCTGAGATGGGACATCAAGGATCTAGATAGACTAGTGCATATGGTGTTTTCTCATATGATGAGGATGATCGATCTCATTGGTCATTGGTGTGATGACATTGAGATACACATGTATTTAATAGTTGAATGAGTTCATTGACTTGATCAAATTTGAAACCTTGAATAGTATCTTATCGAACTATCAATCAGGGTTTTCTATCATCACAGATGCATGGTTGGACCTATGATCTAAGTTGTAAAGGGATGGCTTGTTTGGCAAAACTTGTGCTTTGATCGTTGACTTATGGATCACCATTTAGATTGTGCAGTATAGCGATAAATTAGGTATAAGGGAAACTCGGTAGAGGCAATTGAATGTATAGCAAGGGATCGTTTAATCTGTAAGGAATTAATACATGACAGCAAAAAAAATTTGATTCCTTAAAACCATGATCTTTGCCTTGGTCGATGCCGAATGAGTAAAACCAGGAACTGAATATGAAGTAGAATGAGAGTATCTCATGGTATTTCCAACATTCCTCACCATGGATGAAGAGAGGGCATTCCTCCTTGCTAAAAACCATTCAAGTGTCCGGTCTCTAGTGGTGTCCACACGATCTGCTTCAATAGACGGGTTCTCCCTTCCTTCAGGCCTCTAGAAAACTACCAGATCCAAGCTTGACCATGGGAGATCACCTTCTAGAGAAGAGAGGAGGGAGAGAGGCTGCTTGGGATGTGGTCCAGCCCTACGTCTTGTTAGGGTTTGGCTTCATAAGCCATATTATATACAAGAAGAAATTTTTCACAAAAACCCAAACCTTCTATTAAATTACATCCATACCCTCATCTTATTAACCATATCTAATGTGTGTGACCCACTAGGCCCAATAGTCAATTTGGTTGAAACCTTAATTAATTTAAAAGAACAATTCTTTTAAATTAAATCATAAAGGGTACAAGCCTCATCCTATGATCTCAAATGACTTTGGAGAGTTAAACAACATCCATTGAGCCTTTCCATCATCAATTACCACACAAATTTAAATCCTCCTTCGTACAATGTCCCGATCAGCCAGGGGTTCGGCACTGACTGTTTACCCCTAAATATTCCAACTCTATGAGATCATGTGCTCAAGTTTGAATCAATTGGAAAATTCATTTTCCAATTATCCTAACTACCTTGGCGAAGGATTTAGAGTACTATCCCATAAGACATTCTCTCTCTTCTACCGAGAGTGAACGATCCCTTGTTGTCCACTCAATTGCCTCCATCGGGTTTCTCTTGCACCCAATACATCAACTATACTGTACCATCAAGATGGTGATCTATAAGTCAATAATCAAAGTACAAGATATATCTGTTAAAACAACTTTGGCGACTTTGGTCAAAGATCCAACCGTGCTATTGGGATGTAAGAATAACCTGATAGACAGTTTGGTAAGATACCGATCAGGTTTTCCTAACTTGGTCAATTTAGTGAACTCATTCTACTAATGAGCACCTATGTGTGTATCTCAGTGTCCCCACATTGATGACCAATGAGATCGGTCATTCTCATCACATGAGAAGACATCACACATATTAGTCTATCCGGATCCTTGATGTCCCATCTTAAGGATCCTATGACTAGGAACATTTAGATCACATACCTCTATATAATTGATCTCATTATCATGATCTCATCATGATTCAATCATTATTTCATGTGATTAAGTACTTCATTACGATATACGCTTTTAATAAAATCTAGTAACGAAGTTTTGCCTATTTAATTGAATGAGATATTCCTAGAAATGTTGAATCATATCATATATGATTGGGTTGTAGGGCATATATTTCTACCAAACTCTTGGTAAGTGAGAGTGAATGTCCTAGGGGATAGTGCTCTGAATCTATGGCCATGGTAGAGAGGATAATTGGAAAAGGAGTTTTTCAATTGATCTAATTTTAAGTACAAGATCCTATATGGTCAGTATACTAAGGAGTTGACAGTTGATGCCATACTCTTTTCTGATTGGGATGTTGAATGAATGAGTGTTTATATCAATGTAGTAATTGATGATGTAAATGCTAAATGATGATAAGATAATCTACATAGTCATTTGAGATCATGGGATGTGACTTGTACCATTCATGATCGGTAGGTTGATTACTCTATTATCAGATATTAGATTTAATTTAATTAAATAAAATTAGTCCCCAACTAAATAGGCTATTGACCTAGTGGGTCACACACATAAGAACTTAATCGTAAGTATAGGGGCATAAGTGTAATTTTTAAAGATTTTGGGTTTTCATGAAAAGTTGAAATTCTCTATAAATACCAATGGATCTAGCCAAACGCTATCAATCCAAGGGTGAGAACCACATTCTTAGCCTCCTCCTTTATCTAGAAGGTGTCCATATGTGATGGAGCTGCATCCTGATGCAAAGGGAGAACCTATTGTGAATGAAGTTTGTGTGGATATTTTTGAAGATTGGTTGTTTGAATGGTTTGAAGAGCTTTATAAGTTCTTCTTATTTATCTTCATGGGATTAGATGAATCCCTATCAGATATATTCAATCTCATAGAGATCAATTTTCGATTTTCATCGTTTGGTTTTGACTGAGACAAGATCAACATGAACCCATAGGAATCATCACCTTCACTACACAAAATTTATAAGACAATTACTTATAGTGGTATCAAAGTTAAGGTCAAGTCTTGGTCTAAGCTGACGTCAAATCAATGTTATTTTACATATTTTTTCTATTCTTGAATCTGTATAAATGTCTATTTTGTCGAGGCCATCATAATTTGTATGTGATGCTAATTAGAGATTGATTGACACTGGTGGAATCTTGTGATATAGGGATTTACAATTCCGAAATCGTTTGAATTTTAGGCCTCTGTAGAGTCTGAGAGGAGAGCCCCAAAAGTAGGAAATTCTATTATGTTTGAACAATCACCTAAATTCAGGAATTTTGTAAAATCTCCATCCATAGAGAGAATTAAAACCTTGTGAAGGTTTTAAAAGATTCATAATAAGATTTCCTAACATTAACTCATGATTTTGTGCTTTTACATGGTTGCGGAGGAAGCAGATTTGGAAATTTTTTGGCGGTGGTGGCCCTGGCGATGGCGGCGCCTTCCTCACATGATTGCTATCTTTTGGCAAACAATTAGGGAATAAAGGCTGAACTATTTTGAATTCATGTTGGACAAGAATTCTAAAATGTATTTTTGGGGAATTTTTGTCACCAAAAGGAGTTATCCCTCCAGTATGGGTATCTTGTACACTATTGATGCAGCTCCACCCTATCATCTTTCCGTTTTTACGGTCGATTATAAAATTTTTTGGATGTGGAGTTGATTGTTTCCAAATCTTCATTCAATGCGGATTCCAATGCATATTTTGTTTTGAATTTTTTGGAGCATTGGATAAGGAGATATGGATCCAAAATTTAGGGCTTCACAAACACCCCCGCGATCCTCTTATCGAGTGAGGAAGAAGGATCGTTGTCCAATTTGGACCCGTATTCGGATTTGCCCATAGTGGATCTTGAGTAGCACATGCATAGGTGCATAGAGTGGTAGCATAGGTGCAGCTTGAGTTTGGTGCACGTGGGGGTGCACACTGGTGTACGTGGCACAATGCACCCATTACATTTTTTATTGTTTTTAAATTGTTTAAAATCATAAGAATTATAGAAATATCTATAAAATTCTAAAAAATATATAAAAAATATACAATATTATTTAGCAAGTTTTAAAGTGTTTAGTGGCCTGTTAGCTGATATTAAGCCTTATTGGCATATATTCATTCACAATTAAGTTTTAAAATTGTTTTAAATGTTAAACTTAATTAATTAATGTTGCAATTAATTTGGTAAAATGGGATTTGCGGATTAGAAATTATAACATTAATTGTTGACTTTGCATAGCATTGAGAATGCACAAATATTCTAAATAGTTTAGGTGTGCTTGTTTATTTCATATAATTTGTTTATATGTTATTTTCTTGTTATTTATTTCATAAAAATTTAACAAGAATAAAATTTAAAATTTAAAATTATATTTTTATAAAATAAATATTATATTATATTAATATTACATATTTAAACTATGCACATGTGATGTTTGATTGTGTGAATGCATGGAGATCATAGATTTAGGATTTAGTTACCATGTGATGGTAGTTAATTTTGTGTATGTGTTTTATTGGGGCCTACGTGCCTCATTCTCTCTATTTTCAATTATTATTGTACATTCTACCTCTCTCCATTAATGTCTTCCCCTCGGTTAAAATCAAGATTTCTTATTAAATTGTGTACATTTGCTAATCTAAGTGCCTCTGAGTCACTTCTAATGACAAGAAGCTAGTTTGTGAAGGATGAGAGATCAAGACCACTTGGTGAAGCATTATTATGGAAGTGGAGATACACCTACATTAGCATCAGATGCAAACTTATTTTGTTGTACACCATTCTAGCTCCAATGTTGCATGTTTAGGATTAAGTCTAGGATCATCCATTTTATTTTTGCACATGTGATATGTGGTTGTGTGCTATGTGATATACTTTAGATATATTATATTATAAAGGTATTATATATAATTAGTGCATATTAATAAAACTAAAATAAAATATTTTTTATTTTAATAAGTTCAATTAACGTGAGACATTAAGAATGACTCACATTGCCTTCTATTGTTATAGTCTTGATGAGCCAATCTTAGATTGGATGGGTTTGTTGTGCTACCACAAGGCCTATTCTGCAAGGGATTGGTGATCATGGCTAAGACATTTTTTAAACGGTGAACCATTTACATGGCTTTGTTGTGCTACCATAAGGCCCATTCAGTAAGGGATTGATGATCATGGCCAAGGCATTTGTTGAACTTTGGGGTGCACTATTTGCATCGCTTTGTTGTGCTACCATAAGTGTTGTGTGAAGAATACATTCTTATAATGTAGCTAGAGGGTTTGACCTAACTAGAGTATATGCCTTTTGTGCTACCACAAGGTCATAACTATAGAGGCTGAATGACTAAGAGTTGCAACTGGCAATAGTTACCTACCTATCAACTATGGAGTGATTTGTTATGCTGCTACAAGGTCATCACCATAAAGTCAATAGGGTCTTAGTTTCCACTAATATTTCATCATGATATCCCGTCTTTGCATAATAAGGGTTATGCAAATTCGCTGAAAATTAATGAGAGCTTTACTAGAAATGTATGCCCTACAAGCCAATCATATATGATATGATTCAATATTTCTAGAAATATCTCATTCAAATAATTAGGCAAATCTTCATTACTAACTCTTATTAGATGTGTACATCATAATGAAATCCTTTATCACATGCAATGATGATTGAATTATGATGATATCATGATAATGTGATCAATAATTTAAATATATGTGATCTAAATATTCCTAGTCATAAAATCCTTGAGATAAGACATCAAGGATTGTGATAAACTAGGGTGCGTGCTATCTTCTCATATGACAAGTGATAGAAATGTATGCCCTACAAGTAAATGATATGTGATATGATTAGACATTTCTTGTATCATCTTATTCAAAATAAAAGGCATTTATTCATTAGCATCTATCTTTAGATAAGCATGTCGTAATGAAGTTTTTGATCACATGCAATTATGTTTGAATCATGATGAGATTATGATAATGAGATCAATCATTTAGATACTAGTGATCTAAATGTTCCAAGTCATAGGTCCTGTAGACAGGACATTAAGGATCCTGATAAACTTGTGAATGTGATATCTTCTTATATGATTAGAATGACCGATCTCATTGGTTATTAGTGTGGAGACACTAACATACAGATATATGTGTTCATTAGTAGAATGAGTTCACTGAATTGACCATTTTAGAAACTCTGATCTATATCTTACTGAACTGCCTATGGCACCATTGGATCTTTGACCTAAGTCACCAAAAATGTGTTGCTAAATGTACCTTATACCTTGATTATTAACTTATGGATCACCACATTGATGGTCCAGTATAGTTAATAAATCGGATGCAAGAGAAACTCAGTGGAGACCATTGAGTAGACAACAAGGAATCATTCATTCTTGGTAACAAAGAGAGAATGTCATATAGAATAGTACTCTAAATCCTTGACCAAGGTAGATAAGTTAATTGGAAAAATGAGTTTTTCAATTGTTCCATTCCTAAGTACAAGATTCCATAGAGTCAGATTATTAAGGGGGTTGATAGTCGGTGCCAAATCCCTGAGTAATCGAGACATTGCATGGATGAGAATTTAAATCCATGTGGTAACTAATGATGAAAAGACTTAGTGAATGTTATTTAACTCCTTAAAGTCATTCAGGATCATAGGATGTGACTTGTACCCTTTATGATCGAAAAGCTGTCAAATCTATTATCAGATAATAGATTTAATTTAATTTAAAAGAATTATTCTTTTTAAATTTGGCTTCAACCAATTTGACTATTGGGCTTAGTGGGTCACACACATTAGAACTAATTCTAAGGTTAGGGGCAAGGATATAAATATACAGAAGATTTGTGTTTTTGTAAAAAATTAAATCTTCTATATATTAAAGGCTTAATAAGCCAAACCCTATCAAGCAAAAGGGTTGGAGAACGTCCTTGGTAGCCTCCCTCTCTCCTCTATTCTATGAAAGGTGTCCCCATATGGTCCAACTCCGTTGTAGAAGGATTTTCGAGGTTGGAGTTGTAAGGAATCAATACAGGTGACAGCAGAAAAAATTTGATTCCTTAAAACCATGATCTTTGCATGGATCAATGTTGAACGAGTAAAACTAGAAATTGATTATGAAGTATAATGAGTGTTCCTCATGGGATTTCAAAAAATCCCTCACCATAGATGAAGAGAGGATATTCCTCCTTGCTGAAAATGTTCAAGTCTATGGTCTTTAGTGGTATCCACATGATTTGCTTCAATAGACGAGTTCTCCCTTCCTTCGGGCCTCCACAAGTCTTCCAGATCCAAGCTTGACCATGGGAGATCATCTTCTAGAGGAGAGAGGATAGAGAGAGAGGCTACTTGGGACATACTCTAGCTCTATGGCTTGTTAGGGTTTGGCTTCATAAACCATTTATATATAGAAGATAGATTTTTTCACAAAAGCCCAAAACTTCTATAAAATTACATCCATGCCCTTATCTTATTGACCAGATTTAATGTGTGTGATGCACTAGGCCCAATAGTCAATTTAGTTGAGGTCTTAATTAATTTAAAAGCATAATTCTTTTAAATTAAATCAAAACTGTTATCCGTTAATAGTATTTACAGTTTTCGATCATAAAGGGTACAAGCCACATCCTATGATCTCAAATGACTTTGGAGAGTTAAATAACATCCATTGAGATTTTCCATCATCAATTACCATATGGATTTAAATCTTCGTTCATACAATGTCCTGATCGGTCAGGGGTCTGACACTGACTGTCAACCCCTAAATATTCCCACTCTATGGGATCCTGTACTCAGGTTCAGATCAATTGAAAAACTCATTTTTTAATTATCCTAAGTACCTTGGCCAAAGATTTAGAGTACTATCCCAAAGGACATTCTCTTTCTTTTACTGAGAGTGAACGGTCCTTTGTTGTCCGCTCAATTGCCTCCATCAGGTTTCTCTTACACCCAATACATCAACTATACTAGACCATCAAGATGGTGATCCAAAGTCAATAATCAAAGTACAAGATATATCTAGTAAGACATCTTTGGCGACTCGGGTCAAAGATCCAACCGTGTTATTGAGATGTAAGGATAACCTGATAAACAGTTTGGTAAGATAACGATCAGGTTTTTCTAAATTGGTCAGTTTAGTGAACTCATTCTACTAATGAGCACCTATGTGTGTATCTCAGTGTCTCCACACTGATGATCAATGAGATCGATCATTCTCATCACATGAGAAGACGTCACACACTAGTCTATCTGGATCCTTGACGTCCCGTCTTAAGGATTCTATGACTAGGAACATTTAGATCACATACATCTCGATGATCGATCTCATTATCATGATCTCATCATGATTTAATTATCGTTGCATGTGATCAAGGATTTCATTACGATATATGCTTCTAATAAAAGCTAGTACTGAAGTTTTGCCTATTTAATTGAATGAGATATTCTTAAAAATGTCGAATCATATCATATATGATTGACTTGTAGGGCATACATTTCTATCAATCTCCCACTTGCACTAAAGTCAATCACCCATCTGGCTGATCTCTATCAACTTAAAGTGAAGCTCAAAGACTCTTTGAGTAACTTCTTCTATTAGTGGATCTGTAATGTTATTAGTAGAAGATTCTTTATCTTTATTTATATCTCTATAAGCTACATTCTCTCTGATTCTATGATATTGCCATAGAAGTTTTAAACTTCTAATGAAACTTTGGCCTTACCCCATTGTTTTTCCAAAATAATGAAAGACTTTTAGAGAAGGTTGGGACAATTTCATAAGCCAAATGAACATCTTCATCTAGTCTACTTCTCAAGCAATATATAGTTATTATGTAATCTACTTTAGACTAGTTGTAGAATTAGCAGTGTTCTCTTTTATGGAACTCTTCCAACTCACTGTACCACCATTACTTTGACTTATTATCAAACATGATTTGACTAGAAGCTTGTGTTCATAAAACTAGAAGACTTCAAGTCTTATCCTCCATACATTAGAGATACATCCTTTGTGCTTTTCAAGTACTCAAGGACACATCTCTTAATTATCCAGTGACTCTCACATGGATTTACTTGATGAATGCTCATATCACTTAGGGTATTAATGAAGTCATGTACGTAGCATCACAAATGTGATAGACTTTATTGCAAAAGCATAAGGGCTATACTAATGTGATCTCTTTATCTCTCAAGAAATCCATTTCTTTAAAGAGATCAACTCTACGCTACTTAGGTAAGAAACCTATTTTGGATTTTACCATGTCAAACCCTTTGACAATATGTACATAAACTAGGTAAGGTCAAGCAACCTTTTAGATCTATCTCCACAGATCTTAAAATCCATATTTAGTTTGGAGGATTAATTTGATAACAAGGCTCACTAATGATAACATACCTACTTCATTCTTAATGAGTAGCATGCCATCCACGTATAATGTCAAGAAGCTAATAGCACTCTCACTTATCTTAATTGAATACACAAGGTAGCTCTTTGTTCCCAATGAAGTCATAATATTTAATCTCATTAAACCTTATTTACCATCTATGGGAAGTTTAACTTTAGTCCATAAATGGACCTTATACACACACTATTCGGATGTTTAGGAACTTGATTCTCAAAGGTTGTATCATATACACCTATTTCTCAATATACCATAGAGAAACACTATCTTAACATCCATTTGATATATCCTATAGTCATAGTGTGTAACAATCAAATACGAATAGATTAAATACATAGCATAGGTAAAAGGGCTTATCATAGTCAACTATTTTACTTAGATGACTTCCCTTTTAACTATCCTTACTTTGAAGGTCTCTACCTTCTAATCCACTTCAATCTATTCTTTAGTGATCCATTTATTCCCTATGGATACTATATCCTTAGGTGGATCAATCAAGTTCTAAACTTGATTTGAGTAGATAGAATTTATATCATATTTTATTGTTTCTTCCCTTTTTGAATCCATATCTCATATTGCTTCAATCTAGATCTTAGGATCATTATCCTTTCGTTTTATGTCTCACTTCTACTATCAAAGATATGTCCCACATATCACTTAGGTTGATTGGACATAAGAAAAGATCTGTAATTATAAAGTAGTACTTTAATAAAAGTGCCCTTGGGTTGTGGCACTAGAACACCTTCCATTTATACCTTGCTCCCACTGTCTTTCTAGAGGAGGGACTCTTCCACTAGAAATATTGTGAGATGAGCAACTAATACCCTTCTCCCAAAGGTTCTCAGGATATGCCACAAGCTAACACTTTATAGTCCTATATTCTGACTTGATAGGGTTATACTTCTTCATGAGGCCAGATTTTCTGAAACCTTAAATTGCTTAAGGTCAAAGTTTAACCCCTTTTCATATCCTATATGGAATAATTGGAATAGACTAGGAAGGTACCAATTTAAGATCAAGTGCCTATATTGAGTGCTAGTCCCTAAATAGAAAAAGAAAAATTTTACAATGGTTGTCATTGTCCATATTATGTCCTACACAATATGGCTTCTCATTTTAGCCGCTTAATTAAGCTAAAATGTATAAGACGTGTTCATCAAAATTAGATTCTACTATCTTTCTTTTATGTGTGAATTATTACTTATGTATTCCTCTCATTGATCTCATCAAAGAGTTCTATTACTCTTTCCATTAATATTTCTACTTCATTCTTAAACTCTAATAATTTCTCAAAGGTTCGATCGTTGAAGAAAGTTTGTGTGGATACTACTAGAGGCCGTCCACTTGAACAATTTGGAGTAAGAAGAAACATTCTCTCTTCATTTCTGGTGAAAAATTTTTCAAATCCTAGAAAGGTATATTCGATCTCTTTCTTATTTGGTTCCCGATTATGCCATTTTTGTGTTCAATTTAGGCTAAGACCCTGATTTCAAGAAATTAAATATTTTAAATGATTATATTGGTTTCTTACAACAAGGATTACGAATCTCATTAGTCATTAGTGTGGAGACACTGAGATACACATATAGGTGCTCATTAGTCGAATGAGTTCTTTGAACTGACCAAATTAGAAACCCTGAATGGTATCTTACTGAACAGTCAATCAAGTTTTCTATCATCTCAATTACATGGTTGAAACATTGACATGAGATGCCAAATATGTCTTGTTGGGTGGAACTTGTGCTTTGACCATTGACTTATGGATGACTATTTAGATGATCCAATATAGCGATGGATCGACACAAGAAAAACCTGATGGAGGTAATTGAGCGGACAATAAGAGATTGTCCACTCTTAATAAGTGAGAGTGAATGTCCTATGGGATAGTACTATAAATCATTGGCCAAATAGAGAGGATAATTAGAAAAGAAGTTTTTCAATTGATTTGATATGATTACAAGATCTTATAGAGTCAGTATATTAAGGAGTTGATAGTCAATGATGTACTCCTTTTCGAACGAGACATTAAATGTATGAGGGTTTATATCTATGCAGTAACTGATGATGGAAAGGCTAAATGAAGATAAGATTATTCCCATAACTATTTGGGATCATGGGATATGACTTGTACCCTTAATGATCAGTAGGTCGATTAATATATTATTAAATAATAAATTTAATTAATTAAATATAATTATTTTATTTTAATTAGGACTCAACCAAATAGGCTATTAGGCTTAGTGAATCACACACATAAAGACTTATCCATAAGTTTAGAGGCAAGGGTGTAATTTATGAAGATTTTAGGTTTTTATAATAAATTCTAAATTCTTTATAAATACTAATGATTTTAGCCAAAACCTATCAAGACAATGGTGAAAACCATGTCACCAGCCTTTCCCTACCTCATCCTCTCTCTAGAAGATGTCTTTGTTGATGGAGCTCCGTTCGGGAGCAGTTCTTGAGACCAGCACGATGGGAGAATCTACTGTGGATGAAGTTCATGTGGTCACTGCTGAAGACCGGACATTTGAACAATTTATAGAGCTTTATATGCTCTCCTTCTTCTCCATAGGATTATATGAATTCTTATCAGGTATATTTGAACGCTATTTTGATCAATTTTCAATTTTCAACGTTCAGTTCCGATTAAGACTAGTTCTAAATTAACCCATAGAAATCGTCGCTTTGACTGTAGCAAATTTTTTAGATCAATTCCTTACAGTGGTATCAATGCCCAATTCAAGTCTCGGTCGAAGCCAACATTGAATCGATGTTATTTCATGTAATTTATGTGTTCCCAAATCTGTGCAAACGTTTATTTCATCGAGGCCACCATAATATGTTTGTGACTCAGATAAGAGAGTGATTGGCATTGATAAAATCTGATATAGGTCTTTCTAGTTCGGCAAACCATTTAAAATTTGGAGCTCTATAGAAATTGGGAGAGGCCCCGAAATTTGGTGTTTCTGTCATGCTCGAACTATCACCCAGATTTGGGGATTTTTAAATCTTCATCCATGGAGAAAATCAAAGCTTGAAAAAGGTTTTATAAGATAGGTAATGATATTACCTAACATTTCTCTATGATCACCTACTTTAAACGGTTGCAAATGAAGTGAATTTGAGATTTTTTTAGCGAACTAGGGTTCTGCTGGGTCTAGCATCATCGGCCTGTTTCTTCATGATTTCTTGCCAATATAAAACTTTTCTATGAAAGTATGTACAAATATTTGGAAATGTCATTTGATGAGGATTCCATATTGTATTTTTAGAGATTTTTTGACCACCGTGATAAGGAGTTATCTAAGTTGCAAGTTGTGATTTCTATTTCAAAATCTAGTCGATCCCTTCCTCTTGTTTTTCATTTTCTAGTCAATTGCGATTTTTAATGGATATGAAGTTGATTTTTTTTTAAAATCCTCATTTGATAATAATTTGAACACATATTTTTTCGAATTTTCTGAAACTTCAGATAAGGATTTATATCTCTCAAAAGTCAGGATGATTTTCCTTTCCAATTTTGGCTGTTGGTGGCATTTTTGCCGGCGGAGCTATGGTAGCCAAGGCGGTACACCCAGCTGGTGCACGGGAGCGGCACAGACCATTGGAAAGCCAACACACCTGGCGGCACATGCAAGTGCCTGTTGGAGTGGCGTAGTGCGTCGAAGCATGCGGCGTAATGCGCTGAAAACTTTATTTAATTGATTTTAAATAGTTTAAAAGCATAGGAAAATATAAAAAATGTTAAAAAATTCTTATAAATTTTATAATATTAGTTAAAAGAATTTAAAATTTTAAATGTCCTATTATATGATGTTAAACTCTATTTACATAGATTCATTTATAGTTAAGCCTTAACATTCTTTCAAGGGTTTAACTTAGTTAATTAGAGTTTTAATTAATTATGAAAAATAATATTTTGCAGAATATAAATTAGGACATTAATTTATGAATTTTCATAATATTTAGAATACATAAATGTTTTAATTATATATGCTTGTTTATTTCATATATATTGTTGTTACTTTCATGTTATTTATCTTATAAAAATTCAACATGCATGAAATTGTAATTTTAAAAATTACAATATATAATTTTATGCTGATATATATGATATATCTTATATGACTTTTATGTATGTGCTCTATGTTCTTGTGATGAATGTTAGTGTATGTATGGAGGTGGTCATAGACTTAAATATGCTTGGCTTATGATTGTTTATTTAATTGTTTTAGTTATGTTATTAAATGGGACCTGTGTGTGCCTGCTTCCTCTCTCTCTATACAATCTAATTGTAATTTCTACCTCCTTCCATTAATGTACTCCTTTTGGTTAAAACCAAGGTTTCTTATAAATTATATACATTTACGAGTCTACGTACCATTAAGCTACTTGTAATAGTTTGAAGCCAATCCATGGAAGGTTGGAGAGCAAGACCACTTGGAGAAGCACCCTTATGAAGTGGGAGTATACCAACTCAAGCTTTTGAAGCAGGTTTTTGCACCTAAAGGGGTGCCTTAGGTGCATGCTTAGGGTTAAGTCCATGATCACTTGCTATTATGCATATTTGATGTGTGGATGTATGCCACAGGTTATACCCTAAATCTATGATATTTTAAAAGTAATATATATACTTAGCACATATTATTGATAAGACTAAAATAAAATTATTCCTTGTTTCAAGTTAGGTTGATAAACGTGAGATATTAAAAATGACTTATGTAGCCTTCCGTTGTTATTGTCTTGATGAGTCAATCTTAGATTGGATGGGTTTGTTGTGCTACCACAAGGCCCATTCATCAAGGGAATGATGATCATGACTAAGACATTTGTCAAACCTTGGGGTGGGCCATTTGCATAGCCTTGTTGTTCTACCACAAAGGTTGTGTGAGGAATCCATCCTCATAATGTAACAAGCAAGTTTGACCTAACTAGAGTATATAGCTTGTTGTGCTACTACAATGTCATAACTCTAGAGGCTGAATAACTAAGGGTTGCAAGAGTTGCAACCAGCAATAGTTGCCACCTATTAAGTATGTGGTGATTTGTTGTGCTAGCACAAGGTCATCACCATAAAGTTAATAGGGTCATAGTTCCTACTAGAATTTCATCGTGATATTCCCATCTTTACATAATGAGAGTTATGCAAATTCATTTAAAATTAGTGAGAGCATAAATTAGGATAAAAGATCATATCTTAATTATATTGAATTTTTGCAATGTTATAATAATAAAATTATATAGCGAGTTGTAGAATATGATAATAAACCACCATTAGTAAGACATACTAAATGTCAAATAGTTTAATGACTCACACTTCTTAGACCAATTTAGAACTAAGATAATTATTCTTATGGTTGACCAATCAACTATCCTTCTTGAAAAGTTGGTGTCTCCTAAACTATCTAATGATGTTAGAGAAGATAAGATCTTATCTCACAATATAGTATTGAAAAGATGCATTGTTTGCCTTATACTAGATGTTAGTCTCTATGAGACATAAATTGTAGAGGCAACATAGATAGATAGGTATGAAATCCATCATGGCTCATAGTGATGAGCTAATTAGGGCAAGTTAGAATAATACATCTTGAATATTTTTTATTGGTGAGACCAATAGAAGAAAGTAAGATCATTAGATAAAAATAGAAGCAAATGGTTAAAGGTCAAAGAAGGTGGCCAAGATAATAAAAGACCAAATGAGACATAGAATTCTTACACTATCATGATGATGGTAGGTGGAAGAGAATGTACAAAGTGTATAGCATAAAATACAAAGGTGGAGCTTGAGCAGCTTCATGCATCTAAGTCCTTGAAATTTACTTTTCTAATATACACACTTAATAGTATTAGATGCTATATGTGTATTGTAAGGAATCGTCCATTAAAATTTGGTGCAGCGGAAAAGACGATTCCTATGGGTTCCTTTAGAATCCGTCTCAATCAGAACCGAACGACGAAAACCGAAAACCGATCAAATCGGGTTCTAATATACCTGATAGGGATTCATATAATCCCATGGAGAGGAAGGAGATGAGCTTCTCAAGCTCTACAAACCGTTCAAGTGTCCGGTCTCCAGCAGTATCCACACGAACTTCACCCACAGCAGGTTCTCCCTTCGCGCCGGCCTCGAGAACTCTTCCCGAACGGAGCTCCATCGACCATGGACACCTTCTAAAGAGAGGAGGAGGTAGGGAGGAGGCTTGGGACGTGGTTTTCACCCTTGGCTTGATGGGGTTTGGCTGAAACTATTAGTATTTATAGAGAATTATGGAATTTTTCATAAAAAACCAAAATCTCTATAAATTACGCCCTTGCCCCTGTACTTGTGGATAAGTCCTTTTGTGTGTGACCCACTAGGCCCAATAACCTATTTGGTTGAGGCCTAAATAAAATAGAACAATTCTATTTAATTTAATTAAATCCGTTATCCGATAACAGATTAATCGGCCTACAGATCATGAAGGGTACAAGCCACATCCCATGATCCCAAATAGCTATGGGGATAATTTCATCTCCATTGAGCCTTTCCATCATCAGTTACCACATGGATATAAACCCTCATCCATCCAATGTCCTAGTCGGAAAGGAGTACGGCATCGACTGTCAACTCCTTAGTGTACCGACTCTATAGGATCTTGTACTCGGAATTGGATCAATTGGAAAACTCCTTTTCCAATTATCCTATCTACCCTGGCCAGGGATTTAGAGTACTATCCCATAGGACATTCACTCTCACTTACCGAGAGTGGATGATCCCTTGTTGTCCGCTCAATTGCCTCCATCGGATTTTCCTTGTACCCGATCCATCGCTATATAGGACCATCTAAATTGTGATCCATAAGTCAATGGTCAAAGCACAAGTTCCATCCAACAAGGCATCTTTGGCGACTCAGGTCAAAGGTTCAACCATGCAACCGTGATGATAGAAGACCCTGATAGACAGTTCGGTAAGATACCATTCAGGGTTTCTAATTCGGTCAGTTCAGTGAACTCATTCAACTAATGAGCACCTGTATGTGTATCTCAGTGTCTCCACACTAATGACCAATGAGATCGGTCGTCCTCATCACATGAGAAGACATCACATACACTAGTCTATCCGGATCCTTGATGTCCCATCTCAAGTATCCTATGACTAGGAACATTTAGATCAAATACCTCTAGATGATCGATCTCATTATCATGATCTCATCATGATTTAATCATCATTGTATTTGATCAAGGACTTCATTATGATATTCGCTTCTAATAAGAGCTTATAATGAAGATTTGCCTAATTAATTGAATGAGATATTTCTAGAAATGTCGAATCATATCATATATGATTGGCTTGTAGGGCATACATTTCTATCAATCTCCCACTTGCACTAAAGCCAATCACCCATCTGGCTGATTTATATCAGCTCGAGGTGAAGCTCAAACACTCTTTGAGTAACTGCTTCAGTTAGTGGATCTGCAATGTTATTAACGGTAGATACTTTATCTTTAATTATATCTCTATAAGTTGCAATGTCTCTGATTGTATGGTATGGCCACAGAAGTTCTAAACTTCTGATGAGACATCGGCTCTACTCCATTGTCTTCTCAAAACAATGATACACTTTCAGAGAAAATTGAGACAATCCCATATCAAATATGTAGATGAAAAACTTCATCTAGACTACTTCTCAAGTAGTGTGCAATCACTATGTAAACTTGTTTACATATGTTGTAGAATTTACAGTGTTCTATCACATAGAACTCTTTCAACTCACTGCACCATCATTATTCTGACTTAATATCAAACTTATTTGATTAGAAGCTTGCGTTTGTAAAACTACAAGACTTCAAGTCTTATCCTCCAGTGTATAGAGATACATTCTCAGTACTTCTTAAGTACCAAATGATATATCTCTAAACTATCCAGTGACTCTCACCTGGATTTTCTTGATGAATGCTCATAACACTTAGAGCATTAATCACATCATGTACGTAGCATCATATAAATAATAGACCCTATGACAAAGGCATAAGGGCTCTATTTATGTGATCTCTTTATCTTTCAAGAAGTCTACAAAGACAACACTTTACATAGATTAACTCCACACCACATAGGTAAGAAACCTATCTTGGAGTTTATCATGTCAAACCCTTTGACTATGGTGACTATGTACATTAACTGGGCATTGATTTTAGATCTATCTACATAGATCTCAAAACCCAAATTGTGTTTGGAGGATCAATATGATAGCTAGGTTCACTTATGATAACACACCTACTTCATTCTCAATGAGTAGTATGTCATCAACATAAAATGTCAAGAAAGTAAGAGCACTCCCACTTATCTTGTTGAATACACAAGGCTCCCCTTCATTCTTAACGAAGTCATAAGATTTAATCTCATTAAACCTTATATATGATCTATGGGAAATTTTACTTTAGTCCATAAATGAACTTAATACACACTCTTCTTGGATGTTATTGGGATTTGATTCCCCATAGTTGTATCATATACACCTATTCCTCAAAATACTTTAGAGGAACACTATCTTAACATCCAATTAGCTTATCTCATAATCATAGAGTGTTACAATCAAAATCCGAGTGGATTAATCCATGGAATAGGTAAAAGATCTCATCATAGTCAACCATTTGACTTCAATGATATCATTTTCAACTATTCTCACCTTTGAAGGTATCTACCTTCTAATCCACTCCAATCTATTCTTTAGTGATCCATTTATTCCTTATGGATACTATATCCTTAGGTGGATCTATCAAGTTCTAAACTTGATTAGAATAGATAAAGTTTATATCGGATTTTATTGTCTCTTCCCATTAATGAATCAATATCTCATATTGGTTCTATATAGATCCTAGGATCAATATCCTTATTATCTTATGCCTCATTTCATCTATCAGAGATATGTCTCACATATCTCTTAGGTAGAATGGACACAAGTAAAGACCTATCATTAGTCCTTGTGTAATTATTAACTAGCACCTTAATAGAAGTGTTATTGGGTTGTGGGACTGGAACATCTTCCATATATACCTTGCTCCCACTATCTTTCTTAAGAAGGAACTTTTCCTTTAGAAATATAGTGAGCTGAGCAACACATACCCTTATACATAAGGGTCGTATATTTAATATCCAAAAGTTTCCTTAGGATATTCCACAAGCCAACACTTCATAGTCTTATATTCCAACTTGTTAGAGTTATACTTCTTCACTAGGTCGGACATTCCGAAACCTTAACTTGCTTAAGGTCAAGTTTTAACCCCTTTTCCATATCCTATATGGAATGATCAGAACAGACTTAGAAGGTACCTATTAAGAACAAGTGGTTATAATGAGTACTTAACCAAAATTAGACAAAGAGGAAATTTGCAAAGCTTGTCATTGTTCATATTATGTCCTACATAATATGGCTTTTCCTTTTAGCTACTCAATTAAGCTAAAATGTGTAAAGATGTCCATTAGATTCTATTATCCTTCTATTATATGTAAATTATGTACTTAAGTATTCCCCTCATTGATCTCATCAAAGAGTTCTAATACTCTTTCCATTAGTATCTCTACTCCATTCTTAATCTCAAATAATTTCTCAAAGGTCTTAGTTTTGTACTTCATAAAGTACATGTTTCCAAACCTAGAGACATCATCTTTGAAATAATGAAGTAGAAATATTCTTCTTTAGCCTTACTAGATATGGGCTAACATACATCTAGATGTACGAGTTCTAATAACTCATTAACCCATTCTCCATGTCTATATAAAGCTAAAGTGTAGATTGATCTAAATCAACCCATTTCCTCTTAAAAGGAATATTCACACATAACATGAGAGCTAACATATCAAATATGATTAAACAATTCATTAAGCTCCCACTGGCAAACACTTTGCCATTCCATCTATTAGAACATCTATCAATTCCATAGCTTAGAATAAATCAACATTTATTTAAGTAGGAAATCATATAAAGTTCTTGTAGAAGGATATAATAGCAATATTAATTATTAAGACATCTCCATAAGGCTATTAAAGAATTGCACCTCCCACTAATAATGATGCAACTTTTGCACCATTTCATATGTAGGTCAATATCTTCTTTATTAAGCATTCATTTACTTGTCATCATCTACAACTCCTTGTAGATATAAGATGCATATCTGGTATCTCATACCATCATATGCATCCATAGTATCTAATATTATGATATACACATATAGTATCTAATACTATTAAGTGTATATTTAAAACAAGTAAGTGACAATGACTTGGATACATGAAGCTTCTCAAGCTCCACCTTTGCATTATATACAAAACACTTTGTACTTCCTCTTCCACTTTTCATCATCATGACAGTGTAAGAATTCTGTCTTATTCTGGCTTTATTATCTTGACCACCTTCTTTTACTATTAACTCTCTCCTATTTTTATCTAATGATTTTACTTCTTACTATTGGTCTCACCAACAAGAAGTAATTAAGATGTATTGTTGATCTAAGTTGCCCTTTAGTTAACTCATCAATATGAGCCATGATGGATCTCATATCCATCTATCCATGTTGTCTCTATAATTATGTCTTATAGAGACTAACATCTAAATTTAAGGCAAACAATGCATCTTGTCCATGAGATAAGATCTTATCTTTCATTCATATCACTAGATAATTTAGGAGACACCTACTTCTCAAGTAGAATAGTTAATTGGTCAACTATGAGAACAATTCTCTTAGTTCTAAACCAGTCTAAGAAGTGTGATCCATTAAGCTATATGGCATCTAATATGCCATACTAATGGTGGTTTATAATCGTATTCTACAACTGAGATATAATTTTATCAAAATAACATTGCAAACATTCATTAAAATTAAGATATGGTCTTTTATCCTAATTTATGCTCCCACTAATTTTCGACGAATTTGCATAACCCTCATTATGCAAAGACGGGATATCACGATGAAATCCTAGTGGGGACTAAGACCCTATTAACTTTATGGTGATGACCTTGTGGTAGCACAACAAATCACCCCATACTTAATAGGTAGGCAACTATTGCCGGTTGCAACTCTTGCAACTCTTAGTCATTTAGCCTCTAAAGTTATGACCTTGTGGTAGCACAACAAGCCATATACTCTAGTTAGGTCAAACCCGCTTGTTACGTTATGAGAATGGATTCTTCACACAGCCCTTGTGGTAGCACAACAAAGCCATGCAAATGGTCCACCCCAAAGTTCGGCAAACGCCTTAGCCATGATCACCAATCCCTTGCTGAATGAGTCTTGTGGTAGCACAACAAACCCATCCAATCTAAGATTGGCTCATCAAGACCATAACAACGGAAGGCTACGTGAGTCATTCTTAATGTCACACGTTTATCAACCTAATTATGACAAGGAGGGATTTTATTTTAGTCTCATCAATAATATGTGCTAAGTATATATAATACCTTTGGAATATCATATATCTAAGGTATAAAAGATAGCACACAACCACATATCAAATATGCATAAAAATTAGGCGATCATGGACTTAACCCTAAGCATGCACCTAAGGCACCTCTCTAGGTGCAAATCCTAGCTTCAGATGCTTGAGTTGGTATGCTCCCACTTCAGAAGGGTGCTTCTCCAAGTGGTCCCGCTCTCCAACCTTCCACGAACCAGCTTCTAACTCTTACAAGCGGCTTAAGGGTAAGCAGACCCACAAATGTACATAACTCAATAAGAAACCTTGGTTTTAACCAAGGGGAGTACATTAATGGAGGGAGGTAGAATGTACAATCAGATTGTATAGAGAGAGAGAGGAGGCACACGCAGGCCCCATTTAATAACATAACCAACACAATTAAAAGCAATCACAAGCCAAGTACAATTAAGTCCATGATCACCTCCATACACACACTAACATTCATCACATGAACATAGAGCGCATGCGTGATAATTATATGAGATATATCATATATATCAGCATAAAATTATATAATTTATTTTGAAATTCTCAATTTCATGCATGTCGAATTTTCATGAAATAAATAACATGAAAATAACATGACAACAACATATAAACAATTTATATGAAATGAACATATAAAACTAAACTATTTAGAACATTCATGCATTCCCAATACTGTGCAAGGTCAGAAATTGATGTCCCAATTTATATTCTGTAAAATCTCATTTTACAGAATTAATTAAGACACTAATAATTTAAGTTAAACCTTTAAAACAATTTTAAAGTTTAACCATGAGTGAATCTATGTAAATAGAACTAAACATCATCTAACATGTCATTAAACACTTTAAAACATGTTAAATAATATTTTAGAATTTTTAAGAATTTTTATGGAATTTTATGGCAATTTTTCGGAATTTTCTATGATTTTAAACAATTTAAAATCATTAAATAAGGGATGCGGCGCATTGCGCCGCGTAAGGCGGCGCACTGCGCCCGTCCGGCGTGCGCCGCACTGCGCCGCGGTCGCTGGCGCATTGCACCGCCGCCGCCGCCGCCGCGTCTGCGCCGCCGGTGCGCCGGCGCGGTGCGCGCGCGAGCCCCGGTCAAATCGGGTTTGACCCGGATCCGGATCCGATTCGGATCCTTCTTCTCCGCCCGATAAGAAGGCGACCGGTGTACTGTTCATCCGGAGGAGAGTTAATCTCATTAACTCGGACATATCTCCTTATTCAGAAGTCCAAAAAATCCGAAAAAATATGCGTTGGAATCGTTATCGAATAAGGAATCCAAAACAGTCGGCTTCATATCCAGGAAAAATCCCAATAGTCCAAAAATGAGGAAGAAGAGGCGGCGGTCACCCAAATTCCGTAGCAGAAATCTCAATTTTGTAACGAGGATAACTCTTTATCCAGGAAGCAAAATATTCTCAAAAAATACAATTTAGAATCCTCATCATATTAAGTTTCCAAATATGTATATATCTCTTCATAGAAAAATTCTATATCAATGTAAAATCAGGAAGAAACAAGTCGGCGCCGCCAGATTCCGCAGAACCCTAGTTCGTCGGAAAACTCAAAATTCTCATCCTCCGCCGTCTTTCAAAGCTGGATATCAAAGGTAAAGGCTAGGAAATCATATTACCCATCTTCTAAACCTTTTACAAACCTCAATTTCTTCTGTGGACGGAGATTTCACAAAATCCCCAAATCCGGGTGTCGGTTCGGGCATGACAGAAACACCAACTTTTAAGGCTTCTCCCGAATACTACAGAGATCCAAAATTCAAACGGTTTGCGGCGTTAGAAATCCCTATATCACGAGATTCTACCAAGGCCAACCAATCTTTTATCTGAGTCATACACAGAATATGGTGGCCTCGTCAAAACAGACGTTTGCACAGATTCGGGAACACATAAATAACATGAAATAATGTTGATTCGACGTCGGTTTCGACCGAGCCTTGAACCGGGATCTGATACCACTGTAAGGAATCGTCCATTAAAATTTGGTGCAGAGGATGAGACGATTCCTATGGGTTCCTTTAGAATCCGTCTCAATCAGAACCGAACGACGAAAACCGAAAACCGATCAAATCGGGTTCGAATATACCTGATAGGGATTCATATAATCTCATGGAGAGGAAGGAGATGAGCTTCTCAAGCTCTAAAAACCATTCAAGTGTCCGGTCTCCAGCAGTATCCACACGAACTTCACCCACAGCAGGTTCTCCCTTCGCGCCGGCCTCGAGAACTCTTCCCGAACGGAGCTCCATCGACCATGGACACCTTCTAAAGAGAGGAGGAGGTAGGGAGGAGGCTTGGGACGTGGTTTTCACCCTTGGCTTGATGGGGTTTGGCTGAAACCATTAGTATTTATAGAGAATTATGGAATTTTTCATAAAAACCCAAAATCTCTATAAATTACGCCCTTGCCCCTGTACTTGTGGATAAGTCCTTTTGTGTGTGACCCACTAGGCCCAATAACCTATTTAGTTGAGGCCTAAATAAAATAGAACAATTCTATTTAATTTAATTAAATCCGTTATCCGATAACAGATTAATCGGCCTACCGATCATGAAGGGTACAAGCCACATCCCATGATCCCAAATGGCTATGGGGATAATTTCATCTCCATTGAGCCTTTCCATCATCAGTTACCACATGGATATAAACCCTCATCCATCCAATGTCCTAGTCGGAAAGGAGTACGGCATCGACTGTCAACTCCTTAGTGTACCGACTCTATAGGATCCTGTACTCGGAATTGGATCAATTGGAAAACTCATTTTCCAATTATCCTATCTACCCTGGCCAGGGATTTAGAGTACTATCCCATAGGACATTCACTCTCACTTACCGAGAGTGGATGATCCCTTGTTGTCCGCTCAATTGCCTCCATCGGATTTTCCTTGTACCCGATCCATCGCTATATAGGACCATCTAAATTGTGATCCATAAGTCAATGGTCAAAGCACAAGTTCCACCCAACAAGGCATCTTTGGCGACTCAGGTCAAAGGTTCAACCATGCAACCGTGATGATAGAAGACCCTGATAGACAGTTCGGTAAGATACCATTCAGGGTTTCTAATTCGGTCAGTTCAGTGAACTCATTCAACTAATGAGCACCTGTATGTGTATCTCAGTGTCTCCACACTAATGACCAATGAGATCGGTCGTCCTCATCACATGAGAAGACATCACATACACTAGTCTATCCGGATCCTTGATGTCCCGTCTCAAGTATCCTATGACTAGGAACATTTAGATCAAATACCTCTAGATGATCGATCTCATTATCATGATCTCATCATGATTTAATCATCATTGTATTTGATCAAGGACTTCATTATGATATTCGCTTCTAATAAGAGCTTATAATGAAGATTTGCCTAATTAATTGAATGAGATATTTCTAGAAATGTCGAATCATATCATATATGATTGGCTTGTAGGGCATACATTTCTATCATGTATATCATAGTATTAAATACTAGGGATGCATCTAATGGTATGAAATATTATATATGCATCTTATATCTATAAAGAGTTGAAGGTGATGACAAGTAAATAAAGGCTTAATAAAGAAGATGTGGACCTACATATGAAATGGTGCAAATTTTGCATCAATTTCTGATTGTCTTAATTTTTTTTAAAGCTTTTAAAAACAATGGAGTAGAGCCAATGTCTTATCAAAAGTATAAAACTTATGTGGCAATACCATTAAATATGAGAAATTATAGCTTGTACAGATATAATTGAAGGATAGAGTATCTTTCATTAATAACATTGTATATCTACTAACTAAAGTGATTACTCAAACAATGTTTGAGCTTCAACTTGAGTTGATAGAGATTAATCAGATTGGTGATTGACTTTAGTGCAAGTAGGAGATTTATAGGAATGTATGTCCTACAAGTCAATTATATATGACATTTCTAGAAAAATATCATTAAATTAAAAAGGCCAATATTCATTACTAGGTCTTATTAGATACGAATATCGTAATGAAGTCTTTGATCATATGCAATGATGATTAAATATTGATTAGATCATGATAATGAGATCAATCATATAGAGGTATGTGATCTAAATGTTCCTAGTCATATGATCCTTGAGACGGACCATCAAGGATCCAGATAGACGTGTGTATGTGATATTTCTCATGTGATGATGACAACTGATCTCATTGGTCATTAGTGTGGTGAGACCAATATACACATAAAGGTGCTTATTAGTTGAATGAGTTCATTGAATTAATTGAATAAGAAACTCTAAATAGTATCTTACTAAACTATCAATCAAGGTTTTCTCATTGGTCATTAGTGTGTGGCCGCAAGGAAACGCAGGCTCCAAGAGTAAAAGGAAAAGAGATGATGTAAATATTAAAAGAAATGACCAAACATACCTAAGCGAAGAGATCGTGTTGGGAGATTATGGGTTCCATCTTCTTCCTTTTCGGCCGACCAAGAAGAAAGAGCTTGAAGTGCTTTTAATTATCTCTACAAAAACAAGTGAAAGTAGATTAAAACTAAAATAGTGAAGCATCTTGCAAGAAAAATAAACTTAAACCACAAATAAAAATAGACTAACCGGATTGGGAATGACTCCCAACCCTCTATTTTATGTGTTTTTGGATGATGATATATGATATGATTAAGTTAAATATGCATGCAAGCATGATTATCTATGATGAAAGACATAGAAATAGAGTAATACTAAAAAATGGAGAAGAAAAATGGATTTCAGCTTTAAAGATGGCTATTTGGAGCCCTGGGAGACTTGGCAGGCGGGTCACTAAGTGATAGGCAGGCAGGTCACTGGGTGACCTGGCACTGGGTCATCTTCTGCGCCAGAACCAGGTTTGCTCTTGGAGACTCCCACGATGCTTTCAAGTGGCCTTCAAAGCTTGATGACAACTCCCAAGAGCTCTTAAAATGCAGATGATAATCTCACCTCAGATGTAGGAGCTTGAGAAGCTACCAAATGAATGCCAATGAAAAAATGGAGTGCAGAACGTCGGTTTATGGAGGTGGAAGGGGTGGGAGGCTCTCAATCTCTTGGACAATGAAGCTTCGAGGGTGGAGATGGCTTGAAGCTCTTTAAGGCTCTCTATTGGGAGTTTGGGATGTTCTCAACCTTCTAACACTTTTACAACCCTTGAAAATGTGGTTAGGGGATTCCCTTTTATAGACAAAGAGGCCACAAAAGTATTTTAGAAATAAAAAGTATCATCTGGAATAGGAAATGACCCGTCTGCTGGGTCATTGGGCGATTCGGCAGGTGGGTCACCTGTGGAACCATTAATGCCATTAAATGTGGATGCACCGAAAGTCGAGCACACATCGTCCGAGCCTGTTACAATGGCAAGTGTCCTAGCTGACGAGATGCCTACGTCCAATCAGCCTCGACCATTTGGAAAAGCATGCACCACTCGTGGGTCACTTCGTTTAGTTCGTGCACTGCAATGCCAGGTGACCCGTTGACTGAGATGCCTCCCGTACCTGACCATATTTGATTCCCCCTCCTACCATCGTCGGAATGGGTGAATTTGGTGAGAATTAGGAAATGACCCAGTTGACCAAGTCGTCAAGTGACCTGATAGGGGGGTCACCTGGTGACCCACAGATATGTCACCTGGTGACCCGACAGGTGGGTCATCTTCCCTTCTAGAGCGTGCTTTTTGCTATTTTTTTAGAGATCCAGTTTGTTTATTAGAAAATTTGAGTATCTTTTAGGAAAACATGAATCTTAAGCTTCTCAAGTAGGTAAATTTTGCGTGTTTAGAATGACTAGTAGTTAGATAACTTTAGGGTACATGTTTACCTAGATGGTGGTGTAGTGAGCTAGAAAAGTTCCATCTTATAGACACTATGGAGTTTACAAATTATAATTGCTGCCAACTGCTTATGAAGTAGTCTAGATGTAGAAGTTCATCTTATTTTAAAGAGTTGTCTCTAATATCGCTGATAATGTACCATTATTTTGTGAAAATGATGAATCATTACTTTTGTAGAGCCTTTGTCTCATCAGAAGTTTAAACACTTATGTGGCAATACTACTTTTTCAGAGTGGCTACAACTCAAAGAGATATGATTAAAGATAGAATGTCTTAAACTATAAACATTGTAGATCCACTAAGGCCCTAACTGAAAGTGTGTTTGAGGGTCACCTTGGGCTAATAAAGATCGGACATGTGGTGATTGGCTTTAATGTAAGTGGGAGATTGAAACAAATGTATGCCCTATAAGCCAATCATATGCGATATAGTTTTACATTTTTTATAATATCATATTCAGTATTAATGGCATTTTCTTCATTACTTGCATTATCTAGATGTGTCTGTCGTAATGAAGTCCTAGGTTGCATGCAATGACGATTAAATCATGATGAGATCATGATAATGAGATCAATCATCTAGAAGCATGCACTCTAAATGTTCCTTGTCGTAGGATCCTCGAGATGGGACATCAAAGATTCGGTAAGACTAGTGTACATGATATCTTCTCATATGATGAAGATGACCGATCTCATTGGTCATCAGTGTGGGGACACTAAGATACATGTACATGTGCTCTCATTAGAGAAATGAGTTCACTGAATTGACCAATATAGAATCACTGAATGGTATCTTACCGAACTGTCGATTAAGGTATTCTATCATCACAGTTGCACGGTTAGATCTTTGACCTGAGTCACCAAAGATGTCTTATTGGACGTACCATGCACTTTGACTATTAGCTTATGGGTCACATAGTATTGTGGTCCTATATAGTTAATGGATTGGGTATATAGGAAACCCGGTGGAGACAATTGAGCGGACAATAGGGAATCATCCACTCTTGATAGGAGAGAGAGAATGTCCTTTGGATAGTACTCTAAATCCTTGGCTAAGGTAGATAAGATAATTGGAAAAGGGTTTTCCAATTGATCCAATTACGATTACAAGATTTCATAGTGTTGGTATATTTAGGAGTTGACAGTTAATACCGTACTCCTATCTGACTGGGATATTGAATGGACGAATATTTATATTTGTATGGTAACTGATGATGGAAAGGCTCTTTGGATAGGAGTTCATCCCTGAAGCTGTTTGGGATCATAGGATGTGACTTTTACCCTTCATGATCAGTAGTATATTAATTCTATTATAAGATAATATATTTAATTTAAAAAAAGTTGTTCTTTTAATTTGGCCTCAACCAAATGGGTTCTTGGGCCTAGGAGGTCACACACATAAAGACTAATTTGTAAGTTTGGGAGCTTAAGTTAATTTATAGAATAAGGAGGGATTTTTGTGAAAAACTTCGAGTTCTATAAATAATAGCGATGAGAGCACAAACCCTATCAAGCCAAGGGAGCTCTATGCACCCTAGCCACCCTCCTTCGTTGACTTCCACCCAGCAGCCACCATTTAATGGTGGAGTTCCATTCAGGACGAGTGGTCGATGTCGGCGTAGAGGAGAACCCGACTTCGGAGGTGGTTCGTATGGATACCACTAGAGGCTGCACACTTGAGTGGCTTCGAAAGCGTGAGAATTCTCGATATTCTCTAATTTATAGAGATTGTTTGAATCTCACAAAGGTACATGTTCGAAATAATTTCGAATATCGATTTTGACGATATCGTTCAATTCTGATCGAGACGAAGACATTGATATTCGATGAATCAAAAAATTTTCACTGCATGAATCTGATTGGACTGATTCCTTATAGAAATTGACCCGACCCGGAGAGGCCCGATGATGATTGGAAAGACATAATGCTGCAGACACACAAATTTTGACTATTTGATCTCAGGAGATACTTGAGTTTTTCGAGAAACAAACCGGTTCTTCGAATAAATGGCAACAAAACAAGCTCTGGAAAGAAAGATGACCCACCTGCTGGGTCACCAGGTGACCGGGTCAACGAGTCATTTCCCATATCCCACCCAAATTTGACCATTTGAACGGTGGTAGGTGGGAGGTCGAATCTGGTCAGGTACGGGATGCGTCCCGGTCAACAGGACACCTACCACTATAGCAGGATCAAGTACCATGGAGTCAGCTTTAGGCACACGTGCATTTAATCACATTTATGGTCACGCAGGTGACCCGTCAGGTGGGTTGCCTGGTGACCTGCCTACTAGGTCACCCAATGAGTTGGTAGGCAGGGGTCATTTGCTATTCTAGATTACACTTTTTATTGTTGAAATGCCCTTGTGGCCTCTTTGTCTATAAAAAGAGACCCTTTAACCACATTTTCAAGGGTTGGAAGAGTAAGAGAAGGCTGAGGACGTCCCAAGCTCCCAAGGGAGTGCCCTAGAGAGCTTCAAGCCATCTCCATTCTCTAAGCTTCACTGCCTAATGCCCTATTTAATTAGAGTTTCATTTTTGGTACTATATCAATATTGATATTAATATTTTCAAATGTTGGAGTATCAATATCAAAACCATTACAAGTTGTCACTTGTATTACATAATATGCTTTGTTTTTACTACAAATTTTAAAATTGATACAATTAACCAAACACCTCTTAATGATTCCTATCAATATCAATTTTAAAATTGATAGTGATAGAGGTACCTAATAGTGTTACCCAACAGGGCATAAGAGATTGAGAGTTTCCCACTCTATCCACCTCCATAAGCTGATGTTTTACACTTTGTTTCTTCACCAGCATCCATTTTGAAGCTTTTAAAGCTCCTACGCCTGAGAGGAGATCATCATCCACGTTCTAGGAGCTCTTGAGACTCATCATCAAGCTTTGACGGTTATCTGAAAGTATCATGAGAGCATCCGGGAGCAAATTGGATTTTGGCACAAGAGATGACCCAGTGCCAGGTCGCCTGGTGACTCGTCTGCCAGGTCACTTGATGACCCACCTGCCGGGTCACCCAGTGACCCTACTACCGGGTCGCACGGTGACCTACCTACTGGGTTACCCAAGCCTTTAGATTGCCATTTTTGGCAGCTAAAACTCGTTTTTGTTCCCCGTCTTCTATCATTACTTTATTTTTATGTATTTTTCATCATGCATCATCATGCTTGCATGCATACTTAGCTTAATCATATCATCTATCATCATCCTAAACACATAAAAGGAAGGTTGGGAGTCATTCCCAATCTAGTTAGTCCATTTCCTTTTGTGGTATTAGTTTATTTTTCTTGTAAGATGCTTCACTATCTTAGTTCTAATCCACTTTCACTTGTTTTTGTGTCTTACTTGTTTTGTAAGAACAACTAAAAGTGCTTCAAACTCTTTCTTCTCGGCCAGTCAAAAAGAAAGAAGATTGAATCCATAATCTCTTAATACGATCTCTCTACTTAGGTACGTTTAGTCATTTCTTTTAATACTTACATTGTCTCTTTTCTTTTTATTCTTAGAGCCCGCAATTCCTAGAGACCACACACACACACACCAACACCCACCGAAGCTCAAAGTTGGAAGAAGAGGAGTGGCTGCATTCTTGGTGCCAGGGAGACCCGACCCTAAGGGCAGTGTCCACATGTTTTGGTGACCATGGTGGGACCATCTCATGCTTGAAGAGACTTTAGTTGTTCCTCCATTTCCAAGTAAGCCTCTTTCCTCTTTACTATCTTTGTATCATCTTTTATTTTCTTCATCTAGCCGACCCCCACATGGTCCTCCTTCTGATTTGGAAGAACAAGCTTTTGGAAGTGTTCTATTTTTATAGGTGACCCCCCCAGACGGGTCATCAGGTGACCCGCCAAACAGGTCACCAAGTGACCCGCCATACAGGTCATTACCTATTTCTAAATTTTAAGCTTCCTATTTCTTTTGGTCCCCCATGTGGACCCACTTGCATTTCTATTTACTATTGTTGCTAAGCATCTTGCTTTTAGTTTACTTTCAAATCCATGCTATTTTGGTCCTCTCGGGACCCTGCTTGTTAGAAGTTTCCCCTGGTTTCTTTTGCTATTTTCGCTTATGACCTGCCTGTCAGGTCACCTGGTGACCCCCCTGCGGCATCCCCCTAACCAAGTCACCAGGCACCTCCCCTTGCCACGTCACCTGGTGACCCAAGAGATGGGACATCTTCTCTTCTAAGAACTCTATTTTAGTGTAGTCTTTAGTTTTACTTTTTCTTGCTTATTTCCTTCATTCAACTTGCAAAAATCAATATTTTCTAGCATCTTTGACTAGCTTAATTGTTGTTCTTATTAGTTTAATTATCATCTTAGCCATTACTTGTTGATCATTTTATTGTTTTTCTTTTCTTATTTCATGCCATCTCATCCTTGTTTATTTCTTGCGTTAGATTGCATTGAGTACCGGGTTCGCTCGACTTACTAGGTCATTCGAGGCGGGAGGCTCACTCTCTTCCCAAAGCTATATCCACCCCACACCCCTCTCTTGGTGGATTCCGATCTCTCTTCAGAGGATTCCCTCTCGGTTGATTAGATTGGTTTTCACTAAGACCTACGTAAGTCTCCAAAAGTGAAGGATTCTCTCTTCACCAATCGGGCTGGTTGTACCTTTTACCCTCAAATCCGGTGTCACCTATCACCCAATCGTTGTGAGAAAAGTGTTAATCCTAGATTGTTCGGTGTTGTGAGAGCACAAAAATTGCATTTAATCATTTCAAGTTTTTGCTTTAACTTGTTTGCACAACAAAATAAAAAAAAAAAAGAAGAAAGGCAACTCTCACAAAAATCTTTAAAATTTTTAAAAAAGTAATTTTTGCTTGAGGTAATACTTATTTTCCTCACAAAAATCAAAACCAAAAAATATCTAAACAAACATAACGAAAAAAGAAGTCTTTGCTTGAGGTAAGTACTTATTTTTTTAACAAAAATTCAAAAGATAAGAAAATTTCTTAAAAGAACAAAAGAACAAATTTTTTTTTCTTTTGCATAACATTATGTCGGTGTCATCAAGGTCAAGTAAGATGATTGACACAATGAACTACTACACTGCCAACGGGTCCAAGATGCAACAAGAAGGTGCACAACATTATGCATATGATTTTAGCTATATCTTAGGATCCCATGCCTCCCATGTCACTTTAGATCAGCTTTTGACTACCGTCCATACTGTCATGGGTAGCAAGTCATCTACTGGCCATGTTCCTACCAGTCATGGCTAACTATCTCTACTCCCCGATTAGTGGCTCATCAACTTGGTGCACCCTAACTTGGTCACTCCTACACCGGGTATGCCACCACCTTTTCTTCTTCCTATTCGGGTACAAACCCAATCAATCCAAACTTGACCCGCTATCCCTCACTCTCCTTGTTCTTATTCAGGGACAAGCACACCTAGCTCAAACTTGGCTTGTTCTAGTCCCTATCAGCCTTTGAGCCATATCTCTAGTCCGACCCCTTTTGCCCAACCTCCACTTTGCTCGCGGGTGAATCCCACTCGCTTAGCTGCATCGACTTACCTTACTCCCATTCGGGCACTTCCTACACTTCTCTCCCAGTGTAGCCACCCTCTCCTATTGCCTGAGAACCCTCAGTCAACCAAGCCATGACTAATGAGTTTAACCAACTGAAGAAAGAATACAAAGAATTCAAAGGCTTGATAGATCCCAGGCAACCCCTGAAATTTTTATTCCCTCTCTCCCCTACATCCCTCCTTCTCAAACACCAATCTATCACTGCTACGATGGCACTAGAAATCCATTTACTCATATTTAGGATTTCATGTATGAATTGTCTCAATGGAAAAATGATCATAAGGTCCTAGCCTTCCTCATTAGACAATCTTTAGATGGGACAACCCTAGAATGGTTTTATTTGATTGACTTAGCATAAGCAAATAACTTTGATATAGTCAGGGCAAAATTTTTACAAAAGATAAGGATCGCATTGAGTCATCCTATTCACTCACCGATCTAATGGCCAAGAAAATGAGAGTGGATGAGGACTTCACACAATATGTTGTCAGATGGAGGTTAATGGCTGAAAAGGTTGCATATACAATTTTTGAGCCGGAATTGGTCAAGATGATCATTGCTAATTCCATACCGGCTTTGAAGAATATTTTGGCCTTGAATTATCCCACAAATATGTATGATTTATATGAATGGGCAAGATTCAAGCGCAACTTAAGGACACACCAATCATGGAGCTATACAATCCAAAATATCAAGCCCTTAATGAAAGTGGGAATGCTAGTGTTGTAGAGAACCTAATAGAAAACCCTAGGCACTGGCCTAGGCACCCTACACAACATAGGGTTATCTTTCAACAACTCCATCAGACTCATCACATCCTCCTCCTCAATTGATTGCTCAACCCATGACTCCTTTGCCTCGACCAATTCTTCAACCCCAACCGGTTGGATGATTCATGGATCCTCTTCCTCAGCCAGTTACACAAAAACCTTTGGCTCTTCAGCCACAATTAGTCATTCAACTCCTGACTCTTCAACCAAATGCATCTGAACCTCAGCTGGTTGCACAACTCATTATTTTTCAACAACCTTTACAATCGGCTAAGCATAATCAAACTCTTCCAAAATTGTGTGCCCCTACCCCAAAATTAGAGCTGGCTCCCCTTATTTGCCAATCAGTCATGACAATCTTGACTGAGTCTCAAGAGTCAACCAATAATGAACTAGATCAACTAGTGGGGAAATTTGAGCTCGAAATCAATGATCCTCTAATATCTAACTCTTAACCTACCTCTTTGGTGATCCTTGATCCTGATATATCCTCCATCTTTGAACAAACTCAAGAGGAAGTCAATTAGGAACATGATCCACATGTAGAAGAATTTGAAATTAAATTCTATGACAATCCACCTGAATTTAATGCTTTACTGATTATCTCCATCCATCAAGAACCTATAGAACAAGGCTCACTCTCCATCATTGAACAACCTAGGGAGAGGCCGACACTTAACAACCTTGGGTGGAAAATTATGGAGATGCTTGGATGTCAAGCTAGAAAGGGCCTAGGCAAAGAATTACACTAGAAAGCACATCCAATGCAAACCCTATTTTTAATTACAAGGCCAAGACTTGTATTTCATGAATCAGCTCCTAAGCCTCAAAAGGGCAAGGCAAGATTAACCATCACAATTGGAAGTTTGAGTGATCATTTTACAAAGGGTGAACAATTTGAGGAAAAGGAGTATAGCCCAAATTCTCCGACCCTTGAGAATATCAGGGCCACTCGCAAGGCAACCCAATCAGAAGGCTGAAGAAAAGAGAAAATTCAACCACAAGATGGCTAAGGCTAGAGGCAAGGGAATTCTAGGACCCCCTCTATCTAGGCATTCATTTATATGGCAACCCATTAGGGTCGAGTTAGTCAATAAACATTCGAGTAGCGGGGTCCAGGGAATAGAATATTAGGACCACCTCTAGCTAGGCAATCCCCCTCTCCAACTCCCTTATCAAGTATATCTCAACCTTCTAGACCAAGCCCTAGAGCCCATTTTGGCCAATCGAGCCACCAATCCCACCTTCAATGCTCATGTTCACGAGCCCACTCCCATTCTCCTAAACCGGGCCCTCAAGTCGTCACTCATTTTCTTGAACTGGGCCCAAGTGCCCAATGCTTTTCTACATCGGACTCACAAGCCCATTATCCTTCTAAATCGGGACCTTGTGCCCAACATCCTTTAAAATCAGGTCCACATGCCCATCATCTTCCTAAGTTGGGCCCATGTTCTCATCCTTCAGAATCAAGCCCATATGTCCATCCTTCTGAATCAAGCCCTTGTGCCCAACCTCTTTCCAAATCGGGCCCACGTGTCCATCATCTTTCTAAGTCAGGCACGTGTGCCCATCCCTTAAAATCAGGCACCTGTGCGTACACTTTTGAATCAGGACATTGTGCCTAACCTCCTTCCAAAACAGGCCCACATGCCCATCATCTTCCTAAATTGGGCTCGTATGCCCATCCTTTAGAATTAGGCCCATGTGCCTTCCCTTCTAAATCAAGCCCTTGTGTCCAACCCCTTTCTAAATAGGGCTCACGTGCCCATCATCCTCCCAAGTCAGGCCCTTGTGCCCATCATCATTTTCAACTGGGCCCACATGACCCTCTTTCAACACTACCGTCAATTCACAGGGCCATGGTCCTTAGCTCACCTTTCCCAGTCGGGCCCACATGCCCACCAATTGGGCTCATGTGCCCATCCTTACAAATCGGGCCCAAGTGCCATACACTTCTCTACATCCATCCCTCGCACCCACCATTCTCTTACATTGGGCTCACAAGCCACACTCCCGAATTGGGTCTATATACCCGTCACCAATCTTGATCAGGCCCATACGTCCTTGTTTCAACATCACCATCGATTCTTGGGCCACGACTCCCACTTCTTCTTTCTCAACCGGGTCCACATGGCCCTCCTTAGACACTACCATCAATTCTTGAGCCATGGTCCACACCTCAACTTTCTCAATCAGGCTCATGTGCCCACCAATCAAGCCTATGTGCCCATCTTTATGAATCAGGCCCAAGTGCCCAACACTCTTCTACATTGGGCCCTCATGCCCATCATCATTTTCAATCGGGCCCACATGCCCCTCTTTCAACATCAGCTTCGGTTCTCGGCCCATGGCTCCCACTTCTTCTTTCTCAATTTGCCCACATGCCCACTCTCTTGAATCGAACCCATGTGCCCGCTCTTCCAAGTCCAGCTCTCATGCCCATCATCATTTTCAATTAGGTCCATGTGCCCCTCTTTCAACATCACCATCAATTCTTGAGACATGGCCCCCACTTCATCAGTGCAAACATCACTCCTATTGAGGAACAAAGCATAATTAAAATTTTGGAAGAATACAAGGACACGTTCGCATGGACATACGAAGACATGCCGGGGTTAGACAACTCGTTAGTTGAACATCGTCTAGCTTTGAAACTTGGAGTTACCCCGGTTAAACAAAAATTAAGGAGATTCCACCCTGATGTTGCACTTAAGATGAAATAAGAGGTCGACAAGTTACATCAAGCAAAATTCATTAAGGTTGTCCTTTATCCGCAATGGGTGGCAAACATAGTCCATGTCATGAAGAAGGATGGTCGAGTTTGGATCTGTATAGACTTCAGGGACTTGAATCGAGCGTGTCCTAAAGATGACTTTCCTCTACTTCATATTGATGTACTAGTTGATAACACTGCTGGATTAGAGATGTTGTCATTCATGGATGGCTATTCTGGCTATAATCAAATCCGGTTGGCCAAAGAGGACCAGGAGAAGACCTTGTTCACCACACCTTAGGGAACCTATTGCTATGTCATCATGCCCTTTGGACTAAAGAATGCTGGTGCTACCTATCAGAGGGCCATGATGGCTATCTTTCATGACATGATGCATACCCTTGTAGAGGTGTACGTGGATGACCTGGTCGTTAAATCCAAAAGCCAAGAAGATCATCCTGAAGTGCTTAGAAGGGTCTTGCAATGGGCTAGGGAATATAAATTGAAGATGAACCCAAAGAAATGCACATTCGGAGTATCCTCAGGAAAACTGTTGGGGTTCATAGTGAGCAAAAGGAGCATAGAGATCGACCCAAACAAGGCCAAAGTAATTATTGGTATGCCTCCTCCAAGAATTTTGAAAGAACTTCGAGGATTAATCGGGAGGCTATAGTTTGTCCGCCAGTTCATCTCACAACATTCCCAAAGATGTAAACCTTTCTATGAGTTGACCAAGGCGGGGGCCGAGTTCAAAAGGGATTCGAAGTGCCAGGATGCATTCGATGGTTTGAAAAGATACCTGGCTAGTCCCCCTGTGCTTAGACCACCAGTCCCTAGCAAGCCCTTAGTTCTGTATGTCTTGGTTTTGGAGAATTCTCTTGGGACAGTCCTTGCACAAGTGAATGAAGAAGGGAAAGAGAAGGCAACTTACTATTTGTCAAAGATTTTTGATCCATGTGAATAGAAGTATACTCTAGTGGAGAAGACCTTTGCTGCACTAGTTTGGGTAGTTCAGAAACTTAAACACTATTTCTTAGCTCATGAGGTCAATCTTATTGCCCGCATCAATCCCATCAAATTCCTTCTAGAGAAAACTGTTCTACTGATCGGTTAGGTCATTGACAGAGCTTCCTTTCCCAGTTTGATATCACCTATGTCCTCTAGAAGGCGATTAAGGGCTATGCCATTGCCAAACATCTAGCCCATCACCCTATACCCCTCTTTGACCCGGTTCAATTGGAGCTCCCGAATGATGAACCAATGTTGATCCGATCTTCCCACCTTTGGACATTATATTTTGACGGGGCTCTGAATTCACATGGTAAGGGAATAGGAATTGTCCTTCTATCACCCGAGGGTGTCACCATTTCACAGGCATTTCAGCTTGACTTCCCCGCAACCAACAATATAGCTGAATACGAAGCCTTGCTGGCAGGGCTGGAGGCCGCTCATTTCTATGGTGCCACGAAATTGAGGGTGATAGGTGATAGCCAACTAATCCTTCGCCAAGTCCTAACTAAATACCGAACTTCTCATCCAAACCTCAAACCTTACCAAGAACTCACCTCTTGCTACATCAAACTCTTTTCCAAACTCACTTTTGTCCATGTTCCTCGAGCTCAGAACATTCTTGTTGATGCCCTAGCCTCTTTAGCTTCATCTCTATCAGTCCTGCTAGGTAGACAGGTGCGAACTATCCATGTCCGTAGAAGGTCAATGCCAGCGATTAAGGATGGTCGATTTCTGAAGGTCAAGGAGAGATTTGTCAAGAAGGAATATTTAGAGCAGAAAGAGGAAGTTTCTCTAATCGAGTTGGAAGAGTTAGATGAGGGTGAGAGGCCTTGGTTTGATGAGATCACAAGGTATTATCAAGATCAGACATATCCACCTGGATCAAATGTAAAAGAAAAGAAGGCCATCAGGAGAGTATCCCAGAGGTATACCATCCTAAGAGGGGTGCTCTACAAGAGGAGCTTGAGTGGAATCTTGCTCAGATGCGTTGATGAAGAAGAAGCAGAGTTGGTGCTTAAGGAAGCACATTCTGGGGTCTGTGGGGGCCATGTCAATGCTCAAGCTCTTGCCAAGAAAATCATCGGGTTGGGGTATAATTGGCCAACCCTAGAAAAGGATTGCTCCATCTTTGTCTGACATTGTCATTCTTGCCAACTTCATGCCGACAAGATCCATTCTCCCGCATCTTCCCTTCATCCGATTCATGCCCCATGGCCCTTCGCCATGTGGGCTTTCGATATCATTGGCCCTCTAAGTGATCTTAACTCTGAAATCCGTTCCAAATCATTCATCCTGACGGCAACAGAGTACTTCACCAAGTGGGCAGAAGTGGAAGTGTTCATGGAGATCAAGGCATCAATGCTATGCTCCTTCATCATACGCAACATCATAGCCAGGTTCAGGATACCCAACGACATCATCACCGACAACGGACCACAATTTTTCTCTCAAGATCTGTGTGATCTTTGCAATAGGTACCGCATTGCATTGCATCATTCATCTCCTTATTACCCGCAAGGCAATGGTCAAGCAGAAGCCACCAACAAAACTTTGATTAAAATCATTAAGAAAACCTGTAAGTCTAGCAAGTTCGCAGATTGGCCAGATAAGCTTATAGATGCCCTATGGGCTTATCATACTTCTGTACAGACTCCCACTGGTCAAACCCCATATGCTCTCGCATATGGGATGGAAGCGGTGGTCCCGTACGAAGTACTCCTTCCATCACTCCGAGTTCAACTCGATAGGGACATCCTTGTCTATGAGAGGAGAGAATCTCTCCTTGCACAACTTGAACTCCTAGATGAAAGAAGGTTGGCCGCCTCCGAGCATGCCTGAACTTATCAGAACTTATTGAAAAGGTTTTATCAAAAGAGGGTGGTAGAGAGAAAGTTCAAAATCGGCGAGATGGTAGTAAAATGCATATTCGTTAAGCCGGGTGGTCCCCGCTCCAAGTTGCAACCTAACTGGGAAGGGCCTTTTATTATAACAAAAAAATATCTAGGTAATGCATATGAGCTAACCAACGCCGATGGAGAAAAATTGAACCATCCATGGAACGACATTTACCTCAAAAAATATTTTCCTTAGAGAAGAAAAATGGAGAATCTCTGGTATGATATCAAGTCATCGATCCTAGAATGTTCACTAGAGGACAAGGGTAGACATCACCCAACACACACAACACCTCCTGATCCTAAAATCCAGATAGCCCAACACTCGAGAGAGGCAAGGCAGAACCCTGAAGGCAGAAAGGAAACCTTACCCTATTCTCTTCTATTCGGTCCGAAATAGGTGAAAGGGACTAGAGGAGGATAGTATCGAAAATGCCCGCCGCCTTAGTAGGAGGCCGTCTCATAGGGTGCAAAAGGGTGCCAAAAGATGGGCACTGAACCCTACAGGTTTAAACAAATATGGGCCTGTCTGAATGAGTACCCAAAAGAATAGAAAATGAATAAAAGGCACCAAAAGATGGGCAATGACCCCATAGGTCAAAGGCTTGTCTAAGTAAGTGCTGTAGAAAAAGACCCGAAGAGGCCGAACCCCAACGGACAATTTGGGCATGAGTAGAGAAACCCTCCTCAACACCCCCAAATCCTATCAAAGACTTCCTCTATTATTCTTCTATCTTAAAACCCCTAGGGTAGGGTAAACTCTCCAAACTCAGGGGGAATCCAAACCGATCAAGAGAAGAGGGCAAGAAAGATTCTGGGTAGGGAACCTTATTTTCACATGGTGTTTACCACTCGAACCTAAATTAACACTCAAAGACCGATGAATTGTCTCAATACCAGTAAATTTTTGACAAAAATAAAAAAAATGAATATTTTCAAAAAAATAAAAAAAAATGAATATTTTCAATCCAAAAAAGTTTGAATATTATCATAAAATGAATATTTTCAAAATCCAAAAAAATTGAATGTTTTCAAAATATAAAATCTAAAAAATGGAATATCTTCAAAAATCAAAAAAATGTATCATTTAACTCGGCATAACCTTGATTTTGTCTTTGATAGCATTCATGTTTATGTCTTACATGTTTCATTTCTGCATTGCATGTTTATCTTTATTATCACCCTGTTAAGAGGGCTCCTCCCTTTGACCTAAGTCAAAGTTGGCCATAGTAGGCAAAGGGATGAGTCGTTGTGAAAATGTGATCCTCTTTTATCAAGTGTTTTTAGGAACTTTAAAGTAAGAGAGGAAGATTCTATCAACGATAGTGTTTCAGGATTCTAAGATCAAGAAGGGAGTGACTCTCACCATAGCAAGTAAGCTTTCTTAACCCTTATCTTATTCATTTTCAGTCATTTTGTTCATATTACCTTGTTAATAAGGCTACCCCCTTGACATGTAAGCAAGGCAAAATGACAATAGGCAAGGGGGCAAGCCATAGAGCAGATCTAACCACTTTATTAAGTATTTCAGGAAAGAAACACGAGTCAAGGAGGGGGAAATCTCGCCAACAGGTAAGTTTCTTAACCTTACATCTACTGTCTTCTTTATTATTAATAGTTACCATCTTTAAGAGGCTTCCACACCTTAACAAACTTGCAAGGGGCCAAGTCAAAATGTGATGTTAACATCGTTTTTGAGTGATGTCGAGCAGGAAGAACAGTGCAAGTGACTCCGAAAAAGACAAAGATCTGATTACACCATCAAAAACTACAACAATGAAATGAAGCAGCTACAACAGAAGAAGATTAAGCCTGCTACAGATATCAGTGCCTACTGCTACCCTCTCCAGGAGAGCAGCCACGTGGAGGAGGCATGGTTGCCATGTCCGCCAAAGCTGATGCAGCTGCCTCATTGCGGCGATGCTCTGAAAAAGTGGCCAAGAACGCAGAAGCACCGCGCTCATGGCTCTGGCTCTGGCCACTCTGCCCCTGCTGGCTCTGGCCATGGTGACCTTGGTTACGAGCGGCGCTGCCACTCCGGTGCGTACCACTCTGATGGGAGCTGCTCTAGTGAGTGCGACTCTGGCTCGGCTGTGGAGGGACGCCCTGGCGATAAACCTGCAGTGTCGCCTCTGCTGCCGACAAACAAACTTGCGACTGCAGGTGCATCTGCTCCAAAGACTGCATGGCCTGGCTATGCTAGTGCTCCATCTCGCGCATGGCCTGCTCATGTTGAAGACGGAGATCCGAGACGATCATCTAGGAACGAAGATTGGCTGGGGTAGACCATAATGTCTCCACCTCGGCCTCCAAAGACTGGATATGGGAGGACAAAGTACTCTGAAGCTCGGCAACCTGGAAGAAGAAGAAGAATATGAACCAAGAAAAATCAACAACCAGAATCGAGAATAATGAAAGATACCTCTGCCTCCTTGGTTGTCAGGACCTCTCTCGCCTCACTAAGACGCTGGCGGAGCTCAGCCACCTCTTCCCTTGACAGAGAAGGAGGTGAACTCTCGGCACGGGCCTTCAGCTACGAACAGAAGAAAAACACATCAGAGCAAGGAAAGTATATGTCAAGAATAGAAATGAAGGTCAAAGGCAGTGTCCACCTCAGTCTCCAACATGCCACGAAGAGTAGCCACCTCCTGCCGAAGATTAGCAATCTCCAGCTGTTGGCATAGCAGTAGAGCCCAAGCCTCCTGAAATGCCACTAAGGTCAGAAGAGAACAACAACATAGAATTAAAGAAAAGTAAGAAACATTTACCTGATCCTCTGGAATAAACAAGTGGACGTACGCCTCCACGTATCGGCGAAGGTAGTCTCAGCTATCCTCTGCCCAGCCAATAACTATCTCGCCGCCTTCGTACCATAGTGTGATTGAGGCATGGTACCTCTCCACCCAGTCCACGGGAAGGAGTAGGCGTCTGGGACAGGCCCCAACTAGGGGAAGAGAGGGAGGAGGCTCCAGCCAGTCCTACTCCAGACCGAGGGCATGTGCTGAGAATTGAAGCCACAGTGGCGCCAGCTCATTGACACACAGAAGGTGAAGATCGCAGCCGAAGACACGACCCGCCTGGGAAATCCAAGGCTGGAGATGGTCGTCAGTCATGAGATATGGCCTCCAACACACCTGCAGGAAGAAAAATCATGATTATTATTTCACCAGGACAATATTGATACACAAATAAAAAACATACCTCAGTGTGTGGGAAACGGAGAATCTATGCACAAATAGAAGCCAGCTGGCTCCGGTGGCCCTCAGTAGGGCGGATGGGCTCCCAACGAGCCATCAGAGGGAAGAGGTCGGGGTAGGACTGCCATGCCCGATCCAGGGGGAAGTAAAGGTAGCTCTAGACCTATAAAAGGCACAACTCGTCAGAACAAAGCAGAACAATACAAACGTACAGAAAAGAAAAGCTGCTAAAAGTCACCTGGAGAAAAGGAGAGAAGCCGGCGACCAAAACAGAACCTGCCTCAGGCTGGAGGCCGCAGAACAAATCGGCAAGCATCGCTGCCCCCCACACGTATGTGCCAACCTGCTCCAGGTCAGCAAGCAAAGGGAGGAACTGCAGATGGATGCGGTCTGTCTTCGAGCCCAACAGAAGGCACCCGAAGAAGAAGAGGAGAAAGCGGCGCAGGTCTATGTCTGCCTCCAAGGAGCCAGGTAACCTAGTAAATGCCTCCGTAGTCTGGCCGACCATGTGGCAAAAAATGCTGTCCTGGCTCTCGCCATGGACACGCTTGGCATCTACTAGGCCTACCATCTCACCAGCCTGTAGTCTGGCGATGGTGCGTAGGCCATCCTTCGGGTTGAATTCAAGCTCATATCAAAAAGAGCCCGGAACTCCTGTGAATAATCTGAAGAAGTGGCACACACCACTGGCCTACCGTCAACACGGAGACCGGTGATGTATGCAACATCCTCCAAGGAAGGCACCATGTGCCCCCATGGGAACAAAAATACGAAAGAGTCTGGGTCCCAGGACTCGCGGAGGACCTGCACCAGTGGTAGGTCCTCCCAAAATGGAGTCACCCGAAGGATGGGCCCAAATCCCATCTCCTCTAACCGAACCTAGTGGAAGTCTGGTAGGCCAAGGTAGGCGGCATGCACCAAGTCCCACGAGATCTGCGATTTTATCCGGGCCTGCAAGAAATTCATTTCATTAGTTCACTCAAATTTTATTGCCAAAATGCAAAGGAGCTAATCATTAAGTGCAGGATAAAGAAAACATACCTCTCGAACTGCCGGGAGCTCGAGCTCCTCAGAATAGGAGCCGTGGCGGCGAACGCATCTCGGCATCTGCGGAAATAGAGAAGTTGACATCAAATATTGTTAGATACATTTTATTTTATTTATTTATTAATAAAAAAACAAGAAGATAAAAAAATGCTGAACGCGCCCTCCACTCTCTTTGGAGAGGGAGGGCGCGCTCTGCGCATCCTCTTTCTGAGGGCGCGCTGAGCGCGCCCTCGGAACAGGGGCGCGCTCTGCACGCCCCTGTCCTGTGAGGAGAGAGAGGGCGCGCAGACCGTGCCCTCCTCTTTTGGGCACGGTCAGCATGTCCCCAAACTGGGGGCGCGGTCTGCGCGCCCACCAGTTTGAGGGCACGGTCAACATCCAACGTTGACCGCGCACACCTCATCATCTTGATTCTTATTTTTCCGATAACTTGTTCAAATGAACTTGGAATCGCGTGAAATTTGAACCAAATCAAAGAGCATAACTTGATCTACATTTTTTGTAACAGGGGTACTAACCTTTAATGGTGTTTCGGACTCCGAATCTGAGTTGAAGCTCTGGAGCTTCTTGCGCGAGGAGAGATGGTGTGCAGGTGGAAATGAAAGATTCTTACCCTCAAAGGATATTTATAGAGAGTAAAAATGTGAAAATTTGAAAATATCACCCAAGGTTCACAAAAATGAGCTGATCGCAATGCCACCGAAAGAATCTCGATCCGATGCACGGTTTGCTCAAAATAATTTTGGGAAGAAAAATTCTCTTTAAATTTCCACCAGAAATCTCTCTTTTCACATAACTTTGAATGTCTCAGGTCCTAAATTAGCTAGGCATATTCATGTTTTTTATCATCACTAGCTAACATTTTTCAGGTGACAGGAAAAAAATCTATGCATTTATTAGTCAGAAATGGCTAAAAATGTATTTTTCAGGGTCGAAATTGATAAAAATGGCGAAAATTTCAGAAAGCGCCATGATGATCAGAAAATCAAGCCGATCAAGGAGTCACCGAAAGAAAATTCATCGGACTCATGGTTTGCTCTGAAAAATTACTTAAAGAAAAAAGGCAATTTAAAATCCATGGAAAATACCTCATTTCATATTAAAAAACTTCCATGGAGTTGAAAAATAACAAGGTATATTCATCATAATTGTCAACATTTGTCTTATAATTTTCTGAAACAAAGAAAATTTCCATTGAATTTTCATTCAAAACTACTATATAAAAAAATCATTGTTTATTTAAAATAACTCCAACATGTCTAACAAGGTAAAGCAGGAAAAGAAGACTCTCAAGAAAGCAAAAGCTTCTAGTCGGAGATGTAGCGGTGCTTCCGGTCGGGGTCCTCCTCAATTAGGAGGCCTGGGCGGCACACCCGACTTGTCCCCCACAAGGCAGTGGCTGAGATCACCTCCTCCTCGTCATCCGCAGAGCCAAGCTGCCTGCCCTTGATAGGTGGCAGGTGGGACAACCTGGGCAATTCGTACCGAGGCAAGCCGATCTAAGAGTGGCAACAGTGAGCGTTGTACAATACAAAGGCCGAACCTGTAACCAGGCGGAGATCAACGTCGGGCGCAAAGCACACCTGGAAGTCCTTCTACATTAAGGCAACAGAAGAATGCAAGAAGCCAGAACGGTTCATGGAAGCAAAGTGAGCATGCCACTCTGGCCTCTTCTTCACTGATGCACACCGATTGGCGACTCTCTCGCCGAAGCCGAGCGTAGCAGCATATGGGAACAAGGGGCTGCGGCGGAAGAGCTACGACCTGGTGGCTACATCACCTACTGGATCGAACTTGAAGTGGAGGTCAGCCCAACAAGCCAGTAGAAGCGCACTACCAAAGGGAGGACGGCCCATGCAAGCTGTGGACTGTCCGCAGTACAAGAAGCCCAGAACTGAAGGCCCCAACCGTGCACTGCTCCATATGCCACTGATGCACGAGAGTTGATCAGCCTCTAAGAAACCATCCTCTGCAGGGAACAAGAACATCACGGCAAGGCAAGCCACGAAACCCTTGCACCGCGCAGAATCCGGTTCTTGTCCAGACCAGGAGCTATCAGAAGAGAAACTGTCCAGGCCGCCAACTTGGGAACACTAATTTGCTTGCCGGCCAACAAAGAGCTGATTTGCCACTCCTCGACGAAATTCTGCAGGAACTCCAGGCAAGAGAGGGGTCCAGAAGGGATGAACATACCTGCAGCCTCTCCCTTCTTAGTCCGAGAAAGGCCGAGAAGGAGCTCCACTTCTTCAAGAAGAATCGTACACTCGAAGCTGCTGAAGACAAACTTGTGAGTGTCGGGGTGCCACAACTCAACAAGAGCTCCCATCAAACCAAAGTCAAGAGAATAGCCAGAGTATTGCTTGGCATGGATCAAGAGCCCAATCAAGCCCCAATCTCAAAGAGTTGCTTTGACCGACAAGCCGAGGACGTCAAGCAAGCCGGAAAGCCAAGGAGGAGAGCAATATCAGTGTGGTCCTGGAAAGTTTGGGTAATCCTACACCCAAACAGGAGGTAAAAGAGAATTTCTTAAGAGAAAAGAAGGAGAAAAGTGGTTGAAAGCTAAAATTGGCAGCAAACTTACCAAGTTGGCACCGATTATGGCCTTCAAATGACCTGGGACACTTGAAATACCTCGAACCGAGCCAACACACTACTTTTTCAAAGGAGGAGTCATCCTAGGTGTTGGTAAGACGTTCTGGTCGTCCTATGAGGTGTTTATATAAGGGAAATTGGCCCTGGTTTGAACCGAATTCGGATTCGGTCGAAACAGGAAACTGGGATCGAACGCGCCCCCGCAGTGGGGGCGCGTAGACCGCGCCCCCAAACCCAGGGCGCGCAGGCTGCTCCCCCAATTCGGGGGCACGTTTGGTCAAATTCTTTCAAAATTCTTCACAAATTCTAGAAAATTCATAAAAATTCAGAAAAAAATTTGATTGAGGAAAATTTGTTAAATCAAATTTATTTATGTTTTTTTAATGAGGTCGAGTGGACATCATTGTCCGTTCGGGGCTGACATTTTTGTTGAAAGATAGGAATTGCTCGCAGAAATAGAAGGATCGACATGGGAAACCCCCATAACTTGTCGACTAGCATATATGTCGTTAGTCGTGTATTATTATCCTATGCATTATTTGTTGAAGACCATGAGTGCGGAGAAGACTTGACCCGAGATCCCTTTCATCAAAATCTACGACAGTCAGGTCATCTCCGATGCTCACGGATAAGCCCAAAGTTGTGCTGTGAGGGACGATGGTTCCCGAATGGGTATCTTGACCTCATAGACAATTTATATCTTCAACTATTTGTTATACAAGTTTTGTTTTGTTTTGTTTTCTTGAGCCCAATATGCATCATGTAGCATTAGTTGCATTACATTTTGCTTTGTCATTGCATACATCCTTTCATAATCTTCACCTTCTCACCCTAGTCTCTAAATCTTTTATCCTAATTTTGATCATTCTGAACCCCACCATGTTTTCTAATCCCACCGTGTTCTCTAGTCCCACCGACTCTTCATATATCCCACCATGCCTGTTAATCCCATCATGTTCAGTAATCACCTTGTGCCTCCAAATCTTTCATTTCTATCCCCACTGTGACCACTACAACCCTTCTTACTATTCATCCCACCCTGGCAGTCAATTCATCCCACCAAGGGCCTCCTATTCAAACAGAACTTGCACCGTCACTATCTTCACGATCTAAGCTTCAACATTTGCCTTTTGGAATTCGAGATCATTCCATTCCGAATTGAATCTTGTCTCTTGGAAGACTTAAATGAATCTAAGAGTCTGAATGTGCTCGATTGGTATTCTTTTACTTTTTCAAAATAAATCTCTTTTTAAAAACTTTAGCCCATCATAGTACAGGAACACCGCAAAGATCGGGTTACCAGCTGATGATGAACCTACGAACCCATGTTTCGGGGACTCCCCACCATGTTGGGGGTTGGCTATTCTTCCCTTGTGCCAATGGCACATCTCTTACCAATCGAACATAGAAAGACTTGATGAAACATGGCGGTTAACCAAGAGATTTGAGGAGATTCGTCTTGCCGAATTTGGTCCTTAAGCATGTCTATATCTACACCTTGATGTCACCTTTTCAGTTTATCACCATTTCACTCCACTAAATTCCACTACGATCCATCTTGCTTCGCTATGCTTTCTCTATGTTTCACTCTGCTTCGCTACACGCCATTCCCTTGCAAAGCCGACATCAAGGCGAGGTAAAAAGCTGTCGACTCCGAAAACGGGTTCCAGATCAGCACCTCAAGAGAAGGCGAACACTCAGAAAGCAGTAAAAAGTCCTCACTTCGATCCCACACTTATATTGATCCCCGAACTTTCATCTCACAGCGTCGCTAGAGCACCAGAGACGGTTCGGGTCATGTGGGAGGAGAGTGAGAAGAAGATGAACTTAGAACATGATTAAAATAGGTGGTCTCTAGGAGCCACAGGCTCCGCTTTATGTAATGAAAATAGAAAGAAGTTGAATTTGACCGTGTGTACCTTAGCGCGGGAGAGAATGTGTGTAGGTTCAACCTTCTTCATCTTCGGCCGACCGATGAAGAAGAGTCCAACCTATGCTAGCTGGATCAACTTGTGCAACTAGAACAATAAACCAAGTGAAAGAAACTGATTAAAACTATGGGAAGTGTAGAAACTATAGGAGAGGAGATGAAACAAAGAAGCAATTGGAATAGAACTCACCAGATTGGGGCGAGCTCTAACCCCTTTTTTTGTTTTTGGTTATATAAAAATGATGTAAACTAAGTAAAATATGCTAACAATTAAATGAACTAGGTTAAGAGAAACTTATAGAATGAAATGGCTTGAGTTGAAGCCGAGATGAGTGAAACAAGCCGGATCGGGTAGCTTTGCACCCTTCTGGCACGACTTTGGTACATAAAATGCTATGGACGACCCCGATGTCAGAATCAAGTGCCATTTGTTTCTATGAATGTAGAACTCGGAGAGGAAGAGATATTCTGTTGATGACTTATCCGGAATCTGTCTGTAAAAGCCTGTAAAAATTCTGAAACTGGACAAATGTAGAAAATAGAACCTGGATGCCGCTGGTTGCAAATGAAAGAGAACGAAGAGAGGAACAACTCCTCTGTTGAAGACTTTTGCAGAAGGAGCCCCAAATTTTCTACAGAAGCTGATGAAGTCAATTGATGCATAACGCACGGATAGGGCTTCTCCTTCACCTCGGGATCGATCTCTCAACGTCGGATCGCCTTTGAATGTCGGGACAGCCTTTGGAGAGAGCTTGGACTACCTTAGGACGAGCTAGGCACTGGGGATTAACCTTGGGTCGTTGAGAATGGCCCTCAATTTATAGAGGAGAGAAACCGGTGCAAAACATGGAAACTGGACTGACCCGCATTTCAAAGGAGATGAGGGCGTGCAGGGCGTGCCCTCACCTTGGGGGTGCGGTCCACGCGCCCCCCAGTTTCAAAGAAACCGGGGGCGCGTTATGCGTCTTATTGCTAAAAATCGCCGAAATCTTCCAAAAATTGCTAAAAATCCAACTTGACAAACATAACGCGCCCAAGACCCAGTGGCACAGTACAAATAATTGAAAATTAACGATGGTAACCTTCCAAAAATCTGGTTTAGAAGGTGTAAATAGGGGCAATTTCCTATTTTCGGAAACTAACTGTGCCCCCGCGTTTCAAAGGAGGCGGGGGCGCGTAGGGCATGCCCTCAGGTTCAGGGTGCGCAGGGCGCACCCCCAGCTTGAGGGTGCGCCGAGCGCGTCCTCCCCTTTCAAGGGGTGTGGGGCGCGGTACACTCTCTCTCCTACTTGCATGTTCTGCAAGCCATAACTTGCAAACGAGATGTCCGATTCAACTCCCGTTTGTTGCATTGGAAAGAGGGCCTTCAACCGCACCTCCTCAAGTTGGTAAACCAGCCAGTATGACTCTCGAGACATTTGCACGGGGTTTTCTACTGGTTCACCCTCTCGCGAAAAGCCAAAAATCGCGGCGAAGATCCGAAAGGGCACGGTTCCAGTCGAGGAATCTCGGGTCAACTCAAGATGACTTAAAATGATGACCGAACAAGTTTGGTATGGTCAGAAAACCTAAAATCATTGAAAAATCTGAGATTAACCCGGTAAACGTGAACCGAACATTGGTAAAGCCGGGAAACCCTAAAATTGACCGAAATGGCCGTATGGCCCCAGTTGATAAAATATATGGCTAGGATCGATCTGGATGACTTAAAAAGACTCAGTGATGACCGGAAAGGCCTAACGCGTGGTCCAAGATAGCCTTGTCAGTACAGATCGAAAAAGTCGTAACGAAAACCATCATAGAACAACGCCTACCAAAATGACTTGTCGAAAAACCTGAATGTTACGGAACACATGCAGGACTCCCGAAACCTTCAATTAAGGACTATTCAAGGTCGGTCATTGAGCAAGCTTCATGTTTTCACAATTCACGTGTGGCTCTCGTTTGAAGGTTACAACATTGTTCTGGAAATCATCGGTCCATTCCCAACTCACAAGGGGCTCCACCAGCGTCCTTAGCTTATCTCCACGAGGTAATACAAATCAGATAATCGGTCAAATAAAGGATATTGCCCATGGAATAAGAGTCTGGGGCTCCGAATCAAGCCAATTTGGCGTGTCTACACTAATGAGCACCTATGTGTGTATCTCATTGTCCCATCTCAAGTATCCTATGACTAGGATCATTTAGATCACATATCTCTAGATGATCAATCTCATTATCATGATCTCATCATGATTCAAATATCATTGAATGTGATCAAGGATTTCATTACAATATACGCTTCTAATAAAAGCTTGTAACAAAGATTTACCTATTTAATTGAATGAGATATTCCTAGAAACGTTGAATCATATCATATATGATTGGCTTGTAGGGCATACATTTCTATCACCCAAAACCCGAAGCATCTTATGTTTCCTACACGTGGTGAAATTGTATGAAACCTACGTCATTGGAGATTGGAGTTAGGATCCTAACCCATTTATTGAGTGAACAATTATTAACAAATTGATAAACCTAAGGTTTAATCAAAATCATTACGTAATCTTGTTTTCAAGTCTTTGCATAACTTGTTTGTCAAATAAAAAATTCAAAACTCTAACATTTTTGTAAGATACTAAAAATTAGAAAAAAGTTCTTTTGTTTGTTTTACCAAGTCATTTGTTTTACCCTCTCCTTGAAGTTGAAGGGAGACAATAAAATTAAGGTCTGGAAGGCACATTGGAATGGTTAAACATGTTGAACGTCAAGAGCACGAGATGGGTCACAAATAAATTCCGTCAGATGGTCATGTTAATCCCTTGTTTGAGTTAGAAGCGCAAGAGGTCCCTCAACCATCTACTCCCCGTGATGTTGAACAACTTTTTAGGGGGTTGTCTCTTTATACTATCTCAAAAACCTATTCCCGTATACAATCCATGGTTAAGGCAAAACTACCTCTGATCAGGCTGAAGCCAATCAAGTTGTCTCACATCCTCGTCCTATGGTTCGACCACCACTCATTCAATCATCCTTTGTTCAACCACCTATTGTTTAGCAATCTGTGATTCAACCATCACTAACTCAACTATATATGGTTCAACCATCCATGGTTCAACCATCATTTGTCCAGTCACCTTATTTCAACCATGTTGCTCCCTTGACCACCAAGTCATGGGATAATCTTCAGAGAATTTGCCAAATCATGCTTATCAATTTTAGAATCACGCATCTAACCATATACCCCCACCAATAAATCAAGAACCTTCTCTCACCCAGGTGATCATGGATCAGCTCACCCAAATGAATGAACGTTATGAAGAGTTGAGATGTCGCTTGGACTCCAAGTCAACTCTTAAAGTTTTTATTCCTTCTTTGCTAGTTCTTCACTTGCCACCTTTTAAATTTCTAGTTTTTCACCACTACAATGGTACTGGCAATACTTTTCTCTATCTTAAAGATTTTCTCTACAAGTACTCATTTTAGAAGAATGATCGTAGAGTTCTTGCTTTCTTGTTCCGCCAATCACTAGAAGAGTGTACATTAGAATGGTTCTACTCGTTCGACCCCTTTGAGGTAGGAGATTTTTATATTGTCAAGACCAAATTTTTGCAAAGATATAGAGACCGGGTGGGAGCATCAAGCTTAATTACATATTTGATTGCTGAGAAGATGAAGCCCGAGGAAGACTTCATAAAGTTTGCTGATCGCTGAAGGAGAATGGCAGAGAAACTAACAGATGTTATTTCAGAAGGGGAACAACTAAAGATGCTCATTAAAAATACTACACTTGTCCTAAGGAATGTCTTGATTATGCACCATCCTACCACCATGAATGAACTTTATGACAGTGCCCAATACTTGCAAGCCCACTTCAAAGATGCCACAATGATAAATCCTTTTGATCCCAAACCTAGAAACATCAGGAAGACCACCTCTACACCAGCTAGGCCTACAATTGAGGGAGTAGTCAACAATGAAGCTATAAACATTGTGGGGAACCAGGGAAGGAACCGTCAAAACTATTATAGGAACCCACCGCAGAACCCTTCTTACCACCTCCCTTAACAACAGGTTAGGCCACAATAACCACAACACCCACAACAACCCGCTCAACTTGTAGTGCAGCCCCAGCAACCTCGTCAACCTACCTACAATAGGGCACCGCCACCACCTAATCAAGCACCACGAAGGGGAGGTCCTAGGAGAGAGAATTCCGACAACTCCCTTACTCGTTGGCCAACATCTTCAATGTACTCATGGCAGAAAAATAGTTGGAATTGCCTAAAGAAAGAGAGGTTTGGCCAGTAAATGCAGATATGTCTTGATATTGTGCTTACCACGGGTATCCTGGTCACACCGTGGAAGTGTTTCCAATTCAAAGATTACATCCACGATCTAAATGACCAAGGAAACATTGATCGGGCTCAAATGGGAGAGTGCATACAGGCAATGAAGGCTAGACAGCAGTAGCGACAGCGTCCACCAACTCAACCTCAACAACAACCTGGCTTGGGGATTGTTCAGAATCCTCTCCCATTGCATGCTCCCACTCCAACACCGACACCAGCACATCCAAACCTAGGAATTGGTCTAGTACACTCCATTGTCCAGGAAGTCGCCAGCCATGCTCACGGTTAGCAACTAGAAAACCACAATGCAACCATGCCAGTCAACCATCCTGGCCTCTTGCCAGGAACCCCCCCAGACAGATAATCTATACACCATCTACTCACAACCACCATCAAGCTCAATAACTCAACCATTGGCTGCCACTTCTTCTCGCTGACTCATCATTAGGCTAGCCCCCACCTTAATTACACCTCCCTCAACCATTGCTACACACTAGCCCTTGCTCATCCGGCCACCACAATCACCACCAAACCTGAACCCCCAGCCTATGAGCTCTATCACTCCAAAACCCCAACCTATCACACCACCAACCTCACAACCTACCACATCAACCACTCCTGCACCCCGGACTCTTATTATCAGGCCACCACCATCGCCATCACTACCACCTTCAAATCCTACCCCTCTACTCACAAACCCAATCATCCCAGATCTGCCAATCCCATTGCCTACCATACCTGCACCTACACCACATGTTCCACCACATCCCACTCCAATTAACCCATCACCTCTACCTGACCGCTAAATAGCCCTGGTGCTTCGAAGTGGAAGGATGTTCCAGCGGCTCTTTCCTCAAGTCAGGACTCAACCGCAGGATCAAGTGGAGGAAGAACAAGTGGAAGAACCCTTACCAGGCACGACCTATGATTTGCTGAAGCATTTGGATAAGACACTGGCCCGTATTTACATACTTGAGTTTATCAAAAGATCAAAGGTGCACCAGAAAATTTTACAACAGTATTTGCAAAGAGTCATGATAAATGAGGATCTCCAACCAAAAAAATCACTACAGTGTTAGTCCCTAGAAGTGAGCACCCAACGTTCACTTTCTCTTAGGAGGAATTAGCATATCCAGAGGTCAGGAGATACGCCTTACATGTGACTGTTATCAACTACAATGTTGAAGTGAAATCATGTTTTGTTGACACTGGAGCTTCCATCAATGTTATGCCGCTAGAAACTTTACAGTTATGCGGCATTTCTGAACAAGAAATCATGCCATCATGTGCCATGGTGACGACCTATGACAACTCCAAGAAGTCTGCACGTGGGGTGGTCACTTTAGAAGTTAAACTTGGATCATGTACGGTCACAACCAATTTTCATATCCCGGAACTAGATCCAACTTTTCGGGCTATACTTGGGAGGCCGTACTTGGAAGCAATAGGAGCTGTGGCTTCAACAAACCATCAGTGCATAAAATTTTTCTTTAAAGGACAAGCTGTCAAAGTGTCTAGCATGCCCGTAAGGAACGAGCTAAATGATGCTTCTTTACCCTTAGGACTATCAATACAACCCCAGATCTCAGTGGGAGAGTTTCCATAAGTTAGATGCATGACCGCCTCTCTACCAGACATAGTGGGATGGCAGATGATGATGAAATTGGATTATTAACCTGGGAAAGGTTTGGGCAAACACCTTCAAGGAATCACTCAACCGATCGAAACTGTGAAAAGGCCACGTAGGTAGGGGTTGGGATACAAAGAGGATTCTATCCCAAGGAGGGTCTTCCAGCCAGGATATGCCATGGGACTCCACACATTCTTTATCAAAGGGGAGGCCATGATGATGGCTGAAGATAACAAAGGTTCCATTATAGCTGACAAAAGAAGAAAAGCTTCAAATGAAGAAGAGGATTTAGAATATCTGTGCTTGTCAATGACTCGTTTGTTCTAAAGTGGAGAGGAGCACCAAGAACCACTCAAGGGTAGACCAATATTAGACCATCCTGTCAAGCAAGCTACCAATCAAGTTAGAACTATTTTACGAGACCTAAATACAACAATCCCATATTTAAACCTCGTACCATTGTTTTTAGATCTTTTGGATGAGCTTCTGAGCCCACTTTCTCACTTTGGGCCCATGTGCCCTTTCCAACCTCCCACTCTTACTGGGCTGCTTGCCCATTTAATCCTCTCATTAGCTTCAAGGCTGAGGGTTCTTTCCAACATGGGCTCACATGCCCATCCATTTACAGAACCGGGTCCGCATACCCGTTCACTTTTTTCATCAGTTTTTCACTCATGTGCCCATTTTCCATTACCATTAGGCTCACGAGCCCCTTTTTTTATTTTATTCTTAAGTTTTTCTCTTTATTAATTCCGTCAACTTCTAGCAAGTCTTGAGTTATTCTGGCTTAATCTGTGTTCTTACTTGAAAATCCAAAAAAACGTCTTCTCTAAAACTCACATTTCTATCAAGGAGATGTCTCTACTCATCCTAGAGGGTGCTCCCAATCAGGGATCCCTCTCTTCTGAATCATTGATCGATTTACTCGATTCTCCCTCCACTGTAAATACCACCTTTCCAACTTTGTCTTCAGTAGGTCAGGTTAGGTTAGGAAATAGGAAAGTCAGTGGTAAACGAGTTCCAAGTAGGTATCTACAACAATTGGCATAGAAATGCATAGAATGTGCAAGGCTACCAAACTTTTTAGAGAATACCATCTAACTAGATGAAATCTGATATGAGAATGAGCATAACATAGATCATACTTTGGAAGTATATGAGGTAGTATCAGAAAAGGATTCTGAATCTAAGGATGAAATCGAGGACTTCGCTGATGCATATGCATTTAAATTTAGAAGATTTGAAGAACCATCATCCATAGGGAATGAACCAACCAAGGAACTGAATTTAAGAACCCTGGAAGATCTTAAGACTACCCTCATCAGTGTAAACCTCACTCCCTCAGAAGAACAATGTTTGATCAAAGTTTTGGAAGAATACAAGGACACGTTCGCATGGACATATGGAGATATGATGGGATTAGATAATTTATTGGTTGAACATAGATTAACCTTGAAACTTGGAACTACCCTGGTTAAACAAAAGCTCAGGAGGTTCCACCCTGATATTGCACTTAAAATGAAAGAAAAGGTCTACAAATTACACCAGGCAAAATTTATTAAAGTCGTCATATATCCTCAATGGGTGGCTAACATAGTCCCTGTTATGAAGAAGGATGGACGTGTTCAGATTTGCATAGACTTCAGGGACTTGAATCGAGTGTGTCCTATGGATGATTTCCCCTTACCTCATATCAATGTTTTCGTTGATAACACAGCTGGATATGAAATGCTCTCATTTATGGATGGTTATTCTGGATACAATCAGATCCGGTTAGCCACGGAGGACCAAGAGAAGACCTTATTCACTATACTTTGGGAAACATATTGTTATGTTGTCATGCCCTTTGGGTTAAAGAATGTTGGTGCTACATATCAGAGGGCTATGATGGCTATCTTTCATGACATGAAGCACACCCTTGTAGAGGTATACGTGGATGATTTAGTTATCAAGTCCAAGAGTCGGGAAGATCATTCTAAAGTACTAAGGAGAGTGTTACAACAAGTTAGAGAATACAAGCTAAAAATGAACCCTAAGAAGTGCGCATTTGGTGTTTCATCAGGAAAACTACTAGGGTTCATAGTATGTAAAAGGGGCATAGAGATCGACCCAAACAAGGCCAAGGTAATCATTGGTATGCCTCTTCCAAAGAATATGAAGGAGCTTCGTAGATTGATTGGGAGGCTACAATTTGCCCGCTGGTTTATCTCACAACATTCCCAAAGGTGTAAACCTTTCTATGAGTTAACCAAGGTGGGAGCCAAGTTTAAATAAGATTCAAAGTGCCATGAGGCATTTGATGGGATGAAAACATACCTAGCAATCCCCTGTACTTTGACCACCAATTCTCGACAAGCCCTTGGTCCTCTATGTTTCGGTTCTCGAGAATTCTCTTGGGGCAGTTCTTGCACAAGTTGATGAAGAAGGGAAATAGTGAGCTACTTACTACTTGTCTAAGATCTTTGATGCTTGTGAGCTAAATTACATAGTGGTAGAAAAGACATGTGCTGCTCTTGTTTAGGTGGTTCAGAAACTCAAGCATTATTTTCTTTCTTACCAAGTCAAGCTCATTGCTCATATCAATCCCATAAAGTTTCTCTTAGAGAAGACAGTTTTGACTGATCGGTTAGGGTGATGGCAGAGCTTATTGTCCCAATTTGATATCACCTATGTTCTGCAGAAGGCAATCAAGGGTTATGCTATTGCTGAACACCTTGCCCATCATCCTATACCCATCTTTGACTCAGTCCGGTCAGAGTTCCCAGATGATGAACTAATGTCAGTTCGATCTTCCAATCTTTGGACATTATATTTTGACGGGGCTCTGAACTCTTATGGTAGAGGGATAGGTATTGTTCTTCTATCACCCAAAGGTGTCACCATTCCACAGGCCTTTCAGCTCGACTTTCTAAGAACAAAAACATAGCTGAGTATGAAGCCTTGCTGGCCGGGCTAGAGGCTGCTCACTTCCATGGTGCCACCGAACTTAGGGTGATAGGTGATAGTCAATTGATCCTACGCCAAGTTCTATCCAAGTATCGAACTTTCCATCCAAACCGCAAACCCTACCAAGAGATCACCACCTGCTACATCAAGCTTTTCTTCAAACTCACCTTTGCCCTTGTCCCCCATGCTCAGAATGTCCTTGTCGATGCCTAGCTTCACTAGCTTCATCATTATTTGTCCCGCTAGGCAGGCAAGTGCGGATTATCCACATCTATAAGAGGTCAATTCCAGCAATTGAGGATGGACATTTTCTAAAAGTTAAAGAGAGGTTCAATAGAAAAGAATATTTTGAATACAAAGAAGAAATCTTCTTAATTGAGTTGGAAGAATTAGAAGAAGGAGAGAGACCTTGGTTTGATGAGATTGCGAGATATTGCCAAGATCAGTCATATCCGTCTGGATCAACCACCAAGGAAAAGAATGCAATCAGAAGTGTATCTCAGAGGTATACAATCCTAGGAGGAGTGCTCTACAAGAGAAGCCTAAGTGGAGTTTTGCTCAGGTGTCTTGATGAAGAAGAAGCAGAGTTGGTACTAAAGGAAGCACATTCTGGAGTTTATGGTGGTCATGTGAATGCCCAAGCCCTTGTTACGAAAATCATCCGACAAAGGTATTATTGGCCAACCCTAGAAGAACACTGCTCCATCTTTATTCGGCACTGTCATTCATGTCAACTCCATGCCGACAAGATTCACTCTCCTACATCTTCCCTTCATCCAATTCATGCCCTATAGCCTTTCGCCATGTGGGCTTTTGATATCATTGGCCCCTTGAATGACCTCAACTCCAAAATGCGCTCAAAATCAAAATCATTCATTCTGATAGCAACGGAGTACCTTACAAAGTGGGCTGAAGTGGAAGCATTCATGGAGATTAAAGCATCAACAGTTTGCTACTTTATCAAGTGCAACATCATTGTAGGGTTCGGGATCCCCAGTGACATCATCACCGATAATGGGTCATAATTTCTCTCTCAAGATCTGTGTGATCTTTACAATAGGTATCGTATTTCATTGCATCATTCATCACCATACTATCCTCAAGGAAATGGTCAAGTAGAAGCCACCAATAAAACCTTAATTAAAATCATTAAGAAATCTTGAAAGTCTAGCAAGTTTGCCAACTGGCCTGATAAGCTTGTAGATGCTCTATGGGCTTATCGTACTTCTATAAAGACTCCCACTGGACAAACCCCGTATGCTTTGGCATATGGAATGAAGGCAGTGGTCCCTTATGCTTTGGCATATGGAATGAAGGCAGTGATTCTTAATTAAAATCATTAAGAAATCTTGAAAGTCTAGCAAGTTTGCCAACTGGCCTGATAAGCTTGTAGATGCTCTATGGGCTTATCGTACTTCTATAAAGACTCCCACTGGACAAACCCCGTTTGCTTTGGCATATGGAATGAAGGCAGTGGTCCCTTATGAAGTATTACTTCCATCTATCCGAGTTCAGCTCGACAGGGATATTCCTGTTGATGAGAGACGAGAATCTCTCCTTGCACAGCTTGAACTCTTGGATGAAAGAAGGCTAGCCACCACTGAGCATGCCTGGACTTACTAGAATAGACTTAAAAAGTTTTATCAAACGATGGTGGTCGAGAGAAAATTCGAGATTGGTGAGATGGTCATTAAAAGAATTTTCGTTAAGTCAGGGGGTCCCCGCTCTAAATTGCAACCTAATTGGGAAGGGCCTTTTGTAATCACTAAAAGCTATCCAAGCAATGCATATGAATTGACTAATGCAGATGAAGATCCTTGTAATGGAGTTTACCTCAAAAATTATTTTTCATAAAAATGGAGAAACCACTGGTATAATCTCAAGTCATCGATCCTAGGCTGTTCATGAGAAGTCAAGGATGTACCATTCTACACACACAACACCTCTCGATCCTAGAATCCAAACAACCCGACACTTGCGAAAGGCAAGGCAAAAATCTAAAAACAGAAGGAATACCCTTACGTTATTCTCTTCTACTCGGTCCAAGATAGAGATAGGAGATTAGAGAGGGATAATATCAAAAATACATGTCACCCTAGTAGGAGACCATCTCGGAGGGTGCAAAAGGGTGCCAAAAGATGGACAATGAACCCCTCAGGTTAAAAATAAAATGATCAACCTATCTAAATGAGGACCCAAAATGATAGTCAAGGTAAAAAGGCACTAAAAGATGGGCGATGTCCCCACGTGTCAAAAACCTGTCCAAATATGTGCCACATAAAAGAGCAAAAAATAGAAAAGACCCGAAGAGTTCGAACCCCAACGGATAATTTGGGTGTGAGTAGAGAAATCCCTCTCAACATCTCCAAATCCTATCAAGGATTTTCTCTATACTCTTCCTCCTTAAACCCCTTGGGTAGGGTAAACTGACTGAATCTAGGTGGAACCCAAACCGATCAAAGGAAGAAGGTTAGAAGGATTCTATGTAGAAAACTCTATTTTGCATATGGTATCTACCACTTGAGTCTTGACAAACCCTAAAGACCGATGAACTATCTCAAATACCAGTATTTTTTCCACATAAAAAAAATTGAATATTTCAAAAAACTCTAAAAAATTCAAAAAAATTCAAATATTTTAAAAATCCAAAAATTTAAATATTTCAAAAATTCAAATAAAAGAATATTTCTAAGAAAACACAAAAAATGCATCATTTTTAGCTTACTCATGATCATTGCCTTAGTTGCATCTATGTTTACTTTTCTATCATGCATATTTTTATTCCAACATTATATGTCCATTTTTTTCTTTAATTACCTTGTTAAGAAGGCTCTTCCCTTTGACCTAAGTCATAGTTGACCGTAATAGGCAAAGGGATGAGTCATCATGAAGATCTAATCCTTTTTTATCAAGTGTTTCAGGCATTTCAATGTAGAAGAGGAGAGGATTCTCACCACGACAGGTAAGTTCTCTCAACCTTTACCCTTATTTCATTTAAGTCATTTATTTTATTCCACCTTGTTAAGAAGGCTCCTCCCTTTGACTCAAAATCAAGGCAAACGATAAACAGGTAAAGAATGAGTCATGGTGAAAATTTAATCATCTTTGCTAAGTGCTTTCAGGAGATGAAGAGGCAAAAGAGAAGGGTAATCAAGTATAATTTTTTACAAAAAAACAAAATAAAGAAAAAAATTTATGGCCCAGGGCGCATGTGCCCTCATCTGGGGCACATGGTCATGTGCCCCATCCCCCGGACGCATGGGCTCGTGCCCCCGATCAAGGGCACATGGACCAAAAAAATTCAAAATATTTATAAAAATCTAAAAAAATCAGAAATTGTTTACAATGTTGAGAATGACATTTTTGCTAAAGGAACCACCATCAAAAACATTGTTTTTACCTCCAAATGATGGTTATAATAGTAAAACTTTTAGTTATTTATTTTGGAAAAAATATGCTTCATATAACAATTTCGTCTATTGGGTACTATGTAGAAATGCACAAACAACCTTTTTAAGTCCAACAAGTGAATTGGTGAGATCGATGTTCTCGAAGGAACTTCATGCCAGCCCTACGGTGAAAAGAAAGAAAGCACCACCCAGCTGAACATTATTGTGGTGATGTATTCTATCAAAAGGCAAGACAAAGATAGACTAGAGATGTTGATGAATCAGGTAGTCGATGCAAGTTGATAGACTATGCCTGAAGATTACACTCAAACAGTAAGGATGAAACCCAAAGTGTGTCAGCTCACAGTTCGGATACACTTGCAAAATTTCATCATCAATTTCACATTCTTATCCTCACACCATCACATGCATTCTACCCTTCACTTCACATCACTCCTATCATCTGTCATTTGGTTATGTTAGGTTCATTTAATATGTATTATATGCATTGATGTTGAAGACATTGAGGGTGAAGATGACTGGGCCCAAGATCCCTTTCAACAAAATCTATGACGACTTGGTCATTTCTTCACACTCACGGATAAGCCAAAATTGAACATTGGAGGGATGATGGTTCCTAATTAGGTGTCTTGACTTCCAATAGACAATCTAGATCTTCAACTATTTTCTACATAATTTTCTATGTTTTCATATTTATCTTCTTTTCATTCTTCATCATTACCAATGTTGTCCCACCATGTTTTACTATGTTATCCCACCATGCCTTTTATTTTATCCCACCATGTCTTTTATTTTATCCTACCATGTTTTACTATGTTATCCCACCATGTTTTACTCTTTTATCCCACCGTGTCTTTTATTTTATCCCACCATGTTTTACTCTTTTATCCCATTATGTCTTTTATTTTATCCCACCATGTTTTACTATGTTATCCCACTGTGTCTTTTATTTATCCCACCTTGTCTTTTATTTTATCCCACCATGTCATGTTTGTCATGCCATTGTTTCTTCTGTCCCATCTTTCTATGTTAGTCCCACTGTTATCTTTCAATCCCACTATGGCTTAAGTTTGTTTTTTCATTTTCTGAATAATCGAGTTTTCTGCCAGAGCGTGATTCACGATTTTCACTATACCTGAGCAGTTTTATTGTGCTTAAATGAACCCTTTTAGAACTTAAGGTTATTCCACTCAGAATTAAATTTAGTATTTTGATGAAACTTAAATGAACTTGAGATTCCAAATATGATGGATTGGTATTCTTTTAATTTTAAAATCAATTTCTCATTTAAACTTTAGCCCATCACAATATAAGAACACCGCAAAGTTCGGGTTGCTGGTTGATGATGAACCTACGAATTTGAGGACTCCTCATCGCGTTGAGGGTTGGCTACTCCGTTATCCTTTTATTTTTTATCTCTCATGCCAATGGAATATCTTTTACAATCAATTATATGAGGTTTTGATAGAACATGACAGTGATCTAGAATACTCAACAAGATTCATTTTGCTGAATTGGGTAGATAAGCGTGTCTATATCTACACCTTGATGCCACCTTTTCAGTCCATCACCATTTCATTTTGCTACATTTATCTGCGCTCACTTTCATTCCATTACAGTTCACTCCGAATCACTCTACTTCATTACATGCCATTCCCATACAAAGTCAACATCAAGACGAAACAAGCTGTAGACACGCCAAAATTTGCCTAATTCAGAGCATAAAACTCATTTTTTATAAGGTAACATGTATAATTGATCTTATAATTATGCCGGGCCTTTTAATGTTGATTTAGAGCTTTGCCGAATGAAATTGGACATTTTTTGGATTTTTCGGCACAAAGTCATAATGTTTAAGCGAAAGCCATACGTAAATACTATAATCACAGAAATTGGCTAGGTGACCAATGCCTAATGATCATGCATTGAAGGTTATGGTTAGATTCATGCTCCAGACAAGTTTTGTTTTAGCCGTGTCTTTTTGGTTGGCCGTCGGAATCATTCCGACCAGTATCAGATCTTTTTTCACTATCCTAACTTTCAGATAAAATTCTGAAATTTTGGGAAGTGTGATGGCTGATGCGTTGTTGCATTAAACTTATTTGGCCTATTATCTTTCCAACGCAACAAACGGCATCGAATTTCGAGTTCGGGAGTGTCTGCAATGGCTTCTGAAACAAAGACGCACGGAACTAGTATCATGCACTCTGGTCCCAGGGCACATGTGCCCTGCCCCCAGGGCATGTGACCTTGTGCCCCCATCCTGAGGCACATGGCCATGTGCCCATGATCGGGGGCATGTGGGAACCAGTTTCTGATTGGGACTATACCTCTGACCGGATTGGAATGAATTTTTTGAATAGATCGGGCCATTTTTTTAGGGAGGATTAAATCCCCCCCCTCCAGAGGTGCATGTGCCCCAAAGTGGGGTTCATGCACCCTGGTAGCGTGTGGACGTCTTCTGCCCGAGATCTCTACATCAAAGTTCTTCTTCTCTGAGTCTTCTTCTGTTTGCAATCGATGGCACATGATTCCAAGGTTGGGGCTAGTCGTGGAGAGTACTGAAGCAAAGCCGCGCCTGATAGATCCTGGACTGCTAATCGACTTTTTTGACAACCCAGATTTGGCCATATCTCTCTCAATTCTTCTCAGAAATTTTCTGTTCTTTTTTCTATCTCTTTGTTTTGTGATTCTCCATCCTCCTATTATGTTTTACAGTTTTTTACATTAGTTCTAGTCTTTTAATCTAAAATATACACAAGGGGTTAGAGATAACTCAAATCTGGTCAGTTTCCTTTCAGTTGTGTGTTTTTATGTTATTTTATTTACACATACTACACTTTGTTTAGTTCTCTTTTCATTTGTTTTATTGTCTAGTTGCATAGGAAACTAAGCACCCACGCATTGAGGACTCTTCTTCATCGGCCGGGAAGCTTTAATCTGCACTCTTCCCGCTAAGGTACACACGGTCATTTTCATTGCATAAATCGGAACCCATAGTTCCTAGCGACCAAACATATTAATTTTCCTTCTTCTTATCCTTCTCCTACATGACCCGAACCATCTTTTCGGTTATCGAGCAACGTCGTGGGATGAAAGTTTGGGAATCAATGTGAGTGTGGGACCGAGGTGAGTTGTTTTTCATGTTTTCTTCCCTTTCTTTCTCATCCCCTCTTGAGATGGCAATCCGGATTTAGAAACTACCCTGAATAGGAGAGCCTCATCATTTTTTGGAGTCAACACTATGTAGCCGTCAGGATGAATGATTTGGAGCGCACTTCAAAGTTGAGATCACTTAGAGGGCCAATGATATTAAAAGCCCACCTGGCGAAGGGCCATGGGGCATCAATCGGGTGAAGGAAAGATGTAGGAGAATGGAACCTTTCAGCATGGAGTTGGCAAGAGTGACAGTGTCGGACATAGATAGAGCAATCTTCTTCTAGGGTTGATCAATAATACCCTTGCCGGATGATCTTTTTTGCAATAGCCTGAGCATTGACATGGCCCCCACAGACCCCAGAATGTTCTTCCTTCAGCACCAAATCTACTTCTTCTTCATCAACGCATTTGAGTAAGATTTCGCTTAGGCTCCTCTTGTAGAGCACCCCTCCTAACATTGTATACCTCTAGAATACTCTTCTGGTGGCCTTCTTCTCTTTTGCATTGGATCCAGGTGGATAAGACTGATCTTGGCAATACCTCGCAATCTCATCATACAATGACTTTTCACCCTCATCTAATTCTTCCAACTCAACTAGAGAAATCTCCTCTTTCTGCTGTAGGTATTCTTTCCTGTCAAATCTCTCCTTGACCTTCAGAAATCATCCATCTTTCATTGCCGGCATTGACCTCGAACGTACATGGATAGTCCGCATCTATCTACCTAGCAGGACTGATAGAGATGAAGCTAAGGAAGCTAGGGCATCAATAAGAATATTCTAAGCTTAAGGTACATAAACAAAAGTGAGTTTGAAAAATGGCTTGATGTAGCAAGAGGTGAGTTCTTGGTAGGGTTTGAGGTTTGGATGAGAAGTTCAGTATTTGATTAGGACTTGTCACAGAATTAGTTGGCTATCACCTATCACCTTCAATTCAGTGATACCATAGAAGTGAGCAACCTCCAGCTTGGCCAACAAGGCTTCATATTCAACTATATTGTTGGTTGTTGAGAAGTTGAGCTGAAATGCCTGTGGAATAGTGACACCTTCAAGTGACAGAAGGACAATTCCTATTCTTCTACTGTGTGAATTCAGAGCCCCGTCAAAATATAATGTCCAAAGATTGGAAGATCGAATCAGCATTAGTTCGTCATCCGGGAACTCTAATTGGACTAGGTCAAAGATGGGTATAGGGTGGTGAGCAAAATGTTCGGCAATGGCATAGCCTTTAATCACCTTCTGGGGGACATTGGTGATATCGAACTAGGAAGGGAAGCTCTACCAATGACCTAACTGATCAATTAGAATAGTTTTCTCAAGAAGAAACTTGATGGGATTGATGCAAGTAATAAGGTTGACCTCATGTGCAAGAAAATAGTGTTTAAGCTTCTGAACTACCCAGACTAGTACAGCACATGGATCAAAAATCTTGGACAAATAATAGGTTGCACATTCTTTCTCTTATTCATCTACTTGTGCAAGGACTGCCCTAAGAGAATTCTCCAAAACTGAAATATATAGAACTAAGGGCTTGCTAGGGATTGGTGGTCTAAGCACAGGGGGACTAGCCAGGTATCTTTTTAAACCATAAAATGCTTCCTGGCACTTTTAATCCCATTTTAACTTGGCTCCCACCTTGGTTAACTCATAGAAAGGTTTGCACTTTTGAGAATGTTGTGAGAATAACCGGTGGACAAACTGTAGCCTCCTGATTAATCCTCAAAGTTCTTTCATGTTTTTCAGAGGAGGCATATCAATGATTGCTTTGGCCTTGTTTAGGTCGATCTCTATGCCCCTTTTGCTCACTATGAACCCCAACAATTTTCTTGAGGATACTCCAAATGTGCATTTTTTAGGGTTCATCTTTAATTTATATTCCCTAGCCCTTTGCAAGACCTTTTTTAACACTTCAAAATGATCTTCTCAGCTTTTGGACTTAACGACCAGGTTTTCCACGTACACCTCTACAAGTGTATGCATCATGTCATAAAAAATAGCCATCATAGCCCTCTAATATGTAGCACCAGCATTCTTTTAGTCCAAAGGGCATGACAACATAGCAATATGTTCCCCAAGGTGTAATGAACGAGGTATTCTCTTGGTCCTCTTCGGCTAACTAGATTTGATTATACCAAGAATAGCCATCCATGAATGAAAGCATTTCAAATCCAATGGTGTTGTCAACCAATACATCAATATGAGGTAGAGGAAAGTCATATTTAGGACACGCTCAGTTTAAGTTCCTGAAGTCTGTGTAGATCCAAACTCGTCCGTCCTTCTTCATGACAGGGACTATGTTTGCCACCCATTGTAAATAAAGGATGACCTTAATAAATTTTGCCTGATGCAACTTGTCAACCTCTTCTTTCATTTTAAGTGCAACATCGAGATAGAATCTCTTTAGTTTTTGTTTGACCTGGGGTAGCTCTAGGTTTCAAAGTTAAATGATGTTCAACTAATGAGTTGTCTAACCTCGGCATATCTTCGTATGTCCATGCAAACGTGTCATTGTAATCTTTCAAGATTTTAATTAAGCTCTATTCTTCAATGGGAGTGAGGTTTGCACCCAGGAGGACAGTCTTGGGATCTTCTGGTGTTCCAAGATTTCATTCTTTTATTGGCTCATCCACCATGGCTGATGGTTCCTTAAATCTCTTAAGTCTAGATGCGTATACATCAGCCAAGTCCTTAATTCCTTCCTTAAAATTAGGATCCTTTTTCGATACCACCTCATAGACTTCCAGTGTATGGTCTACATTAGGTTCATCCTCATTGGATTTCGTCTAGCTGAATAGCATTTTTTAAGAAATTTGGCAATTTTGCACATTCTTTGCATTTCTGAGCTAGTTGTTAGAGATATCTTTCCGGAACTCGCTTACCTCGAATTTTGTTTTTTCCTAACCTAACTACTTCTACAGAAGAGGAAATGAAGAGGTAGTATGTACATTGGATGAAGGATCGAGAAGACCGATTAGTGATTCAGAGAAGAGCGGTCCCTAGTTGGGAGAATCCCCCGAGACAAGTAGAGACGTCTCCTCAATGAAAAAGTGAGTTTGCGAGAAGACTCTTTTTTGGTGTTTCAATAAGAAAAAGAGGATGAGCCGGTGGGGCTCAAGCAAAAATGAAAAGCTTAAGCAGAAATAAGAAAAATGGGCTCGTGGGCCCCACAATAACAAAGAATGGGCATAAGGGCCCAAAACTAGGGAAAATTTCTAAGGGGAACATGGGCCCAATTGGTGGGCACGCAAGCCCGGTGTTGTTGATTTGGAGTGGGCTGTCGGGCCCAATGACAACTTTACGTGGGCATGGAGGCCTAGTAGGGTAGGAAGATTTGAACGGGCTCTTGGGTCTAGTGATCAATTTGGGTGGCCATATTGGAGGTGAGAATTGGGCTAGAAAGCCCATCAAACTAATTCAAGAGGAGGGGCATGAGGACTTAGAAGTATGTGACCGTAGGATGTGGCTCACGCGGGATGCTAAATGAAGGTTAACTTGAGTCAACGCGCTGTTTAGAAATGGGCTTGCCCTTGAATGGTTCTTTCAATTCTTCCTTCTCCATGAACAACTAGGCCAAGAACAAGTTCATGTCATCCATTTCTTCCTCATGTTCTATAGCTCTCCTCCTCTTGGTTGTAGTGACTGGTTCTTTTTCGTCTCTGACCATTATCATGGTCTCCCCTTTGATGAAGACTTTTTAGAGCCCCATGGCATGTTTTGGCCAATAAACCATCCTTGGAACAAAACTTGGCTCATAGCCGAGCCCTTGCCTTCTTGTTTCTTGCACAACTTCAATGGGGTGTACAACCCCCTACAGCTCCTAACCCAACCCTTTTCCTGGTTGATATCCCATTCATCTCATCATCTGCCAAACAACTATATTTGATGGCGAGGTTGTCAATGTCATGACCCTGGGCAGTTCTGTAGTTGAGACCAGTAGCTAAATAGATTCTGATAGTGGCAATACAGAAGAAAGATTACTCACATCGTTCAGAATAGGGATGTTGGTTACCTTAATGACCTACCCTTTGTATGTGAACTTCACACATTGATGATTGGTCGAGGCAACAACTCCTATTGTCTCGAGGTATGGGCGTCCCAATATAGCTTTAAACGTGGGGTCCAGTTCTAGAACATCTAATTCGGTGGTGACAGTACATGGTCCAAGCCCTACTTCCAACGTGACCACCCCTCATACTGGCTTCTTAGAATTGTCATAGACTATCACCGTAACAGTGGAAGACTCGATTTCTTCATCGGAGATGCCACATAGCTGCAATGTTTCTGGTGGCATGACATTTATAGATGCTCCGGTGTCAATCAAGCATGATTTAATCTCTATGCCTTTGATGACAACTGCAACGTGCAAGGCGTATTTCTTGATCTCTAGCCGTGCCAACTCCTCTTGTGTGAACATGAGTGATGGGTGCTCACTCCTAGGGGTCAAGACAGTGATGGGTGCTCACTCCTAGGGGTCAAGACAGTGATGATCTTTTCAGGTGGAGGGTCCTCATTGACCATGACATACTGTAAGTACTACTGTAGAATCTCTTGGTGAGTCTTTGACCTTTTTATGAGCTCCAGAATTGAAATCCGTGTCGATATTTTATTCAGATGCTTCAACAAATCATATGGCCTGCCTGGCAACAGTTCCTTTATTACCTTCTCTTCTGCTTGCTCCTATGACTACATCCCAGCTTGGGGGAAGACTCGTTGGAACATCCTTCTGCTTCTAAGTATCGGTGCTAGCATGGTAGGGGGAGTGGTGAAGGTGGTGGTGGTATGGCTGATTGGGATGTTGAGGGGTCTGAGGTAGGTAAGGGTTGTGAGGGTCGGATTATGGTGGTGGTTGATATGTTAGGTGGTGGTTGAGGTGTTGGTGGTAATGGTTGGATGATGAGAGGTCATAGAGTGGTGGTAGTTGGTGGGTTAGGTGCTGGTCGAATGATGAGGTGCTGTGGAGTGTTATTGGTTGGTGGGTTAGGTGTTGGTTGGCATGTCAGGGGCGGACTAATTATTAGGCACTGGGGAGGATTAATGGTTAGTGATGGCAGTGTTGGTAAGGTTGAGTTTTGGGGTGCTTGGGTAAGTTGTCGGCCAGGGGTGGCTCTAGGTATGGAGAGTATGGTACGGGTTGTGGAAGGAGCAGGTCTTGTGGGCATGGTGGCAGTTTGATCCTCCACCTGCCAACCCTGGGTGTGGTTGGTTGACTCCCCGATGGCAGAGTGGACAAGACTAATTTGTTGGTTTGGTGGGGCTCGTGCTGGTGCTTGAGTGGGTGCATGTACCGGGAGTGGGTCTTGAACTATGCCCAGGTCGGGCTGTTGCTGTGTTTGTTGTTGTTGCATCGTGGTTGATTTTTCTATGCTTTTATTGCTTATATAGACTCCCCCATCTGCACCCAGTCGATGTTTCCTTGATCGTTAAGATCGTGAATGTAGTCTTTAAACTGAAAGCAAACTTCCAAAGTGTGCCCTGGTTACCGATGGTAGGCATAGTACTTTGACATATCTGCATTCGTCGGCTATGCCTCTCTCTCCTTCAGGAGCTCCAGCTACTTTTCAGCCATCAATGCATTGAAAATATCCTCGAGGTGGAAGGGCAGCTGAGGATAATATTCTCTCTTTGGTTCCCCCCTCCTAGGTCGGTTGGCTGGCAGTGTCACTTGGTTGTAAGTAGGTTGCTACTGTGGTGCTCAATTGTAGGCAGGTTGTTATGGTTCTTGGTTATAGGTAGGTTGCTGCTAAGGTTGTTGGGCGGGCTGAGGAGCTGGTCAATATTGTTGGTTCAGTGGGGGGTTCCGATATTGGTTTTGGCAATTCTCACCCTAGTTTCCTATGGCGTTGACGCTCTCATTGTTTACACCCCCTCGATGGTAGGCCCTATAGGTGCGGGTTTTCTAGTGTTGCGGGGTTTAGGGTCAAAAGGATTGATCATAGAGGCATCCCTAAAGTGGGCTTGAAGGTAACAAGCACTATCGCAGAGCTCACTCATGGTGGTTGGGTGGTGCATGATTAAGAGGTTATGAAGGGCAGGTATGGTATTCCCGATGAGCATTCTCACTTGTTCCTCCTCTAAAATCGTATCAACCAACTTTTCTTCCATCCTCTCCACCGGTCAGCAAATCTGGGTAAGTCTTCATCTGGCTTCATCTTTTCAGCAATTAAGTTTGTGATCGAGTAGGTTAGCCCCATCAGTCCCTGTATCTTTGTAGAAACTTTGCCTTTACCACATCGAAGTCCGCTGCCTCAAAAGAATCGAGAGAGTATAACCATTCAAGGGTGGATCTTTCCAATGACCATCGGAAGAGAAAAGCAAGGGCTTTACATATTCTAGAAGGCAGAGTCATACAAGAAATAGTTTAGATGGGTGAAAGGATTACCCATTCTATTGTAGCGTTGAAAGACTGGGATTTCCAAAGGAGGAAGGTGTAGAACTGGGAAGGATAGGACTAAAATTTTAGGAGCAGTCTTGGAGTCCAATTGGTGCTTTAGTTCTTCAAAACTCTCATCCATTCAGTTGAGCTTATCAATAAAGGCTTGAGTGAGGTTGGGTTCTCGAGCCACTAGTGCTGGCACGTGAGTTGCAAGATAATTAGAATGAGATAAAAGTGGCGGGTTGGAGGGAGGAACCGGCATAGGATTTGATGGGTGCCCCATGATTGGGTGAGTGGGCAAGGAGACATAGTAGGGTTGCCCAGGAGAGGTACTGATAAGAGGCCTAGCTGCTGATTGGGTGGTGAAGGGGCTTGGTCACCCTCGACTTGGTTGACAGGCATCTTGCTCTTAGTGGCAAATTGGATGATTGCAAAGGTTTTCAGATCAAGGTGAAAAGATAGATCCTTCAGAGCTTGTTCTATACTACATGAAGCAGACCGGTGGGCAAGATCTTGGACTTCGGGTTCCATTACAGCGTTAACATGGCCCTCTGGTTGGATCATGGGTTGCTGAAGCTCATAGTGACCCATCTCGTACTCTTCTTGCTTGTAGTAGTCCGACATCCCAATGTGTCTTCCGGACCTTAGCATCATGGGCATCCTGTCAAACTTTCTAAAAAGATGGTTGAAAAAGAGCAAGTGGAACGTATAATTGAATTTTTTTGTTATGTTTCGTTTTGTTTGATTTTTTTGTTTCAATTTTGTTGTTGGCAAACAAGTTGTACACAAATTAAAGAGACTTTTTCTTTGTTTTAAGTGTTTTGAAAAAAGGAATTTTTATTGTTTTCAATTTGGTGAGCAAGCAAGTTGTGCAAACAAGTTTTTAGAATTACTACTCGACAATTTTTGGGTTCAAACCTTAGATTAAATAGATTGTTAGCAATTATTCACTCAAGTTGGGTATGGTTCCTATTGCTTTAATTTCTGAGACCTAAGGTTGTCACACAATCACCACGAGTAGGTACTTGAGTTCTTCAGGATTTTAGGATGAATGATACAACTAGCCCAATTGTCCAAAGAGGAATACTCCACGGATGGGGACTTATAGAGGCCTTTATGGAAACAACCAAATCAACCAGAAAGGAATATCTCAGAAGACAAGTTAGAATCCACCAAGAAAGTGTTTGGAAGGTGAGGGTGTGTTGGAAGAGAGAGCTCCCAACTCGAATACCCTACAGATAGGAACAAGTCTGGTACCCGATGCAAAAAGCTAAAGCAAAAGTAAAAATAGAGAGTAAGAGGATAAGAAGCAATCAATGTGCGCAAACATGAAATGAAAATAAGTTATCAAATGCAAGTAAAACAAGCACTCATAGAACAAGACAAGTAACTAGAAACTAGTAACTAAAAGGTGGTTCGTGCGGAAATCCATTTGTGAATAAGTGTCTAAGTGGGGACAGATCTGAAGTGGAAGTAAAAGAGTAGTCCACGCAGGGACCGATCTGAAAATAAAATGGCTCATGCGGGAGCCGAGTTTTGGAATGGTTGGTGGTTCACGCGGGAACCGATTTTTGAAGAAAAGAGGTGGTTCATGCGGGAACTAGCTTGTTTGGTTGGAAAAGGAAAGGAAGGCCACGAGGGGCCAATTTAAAAGTGGTGCAAAGGGGTGGTCCACGTGGGGACTGATCTAAAAGCGGGTTAGTTCACACAGAAACCGGTTTAGAAAAGGAGGTTGGTTCACATGGGAACTGGTTTTTAGGAAAACAATGGTGGTTCACGTAGGAACCGGTGTAAAAGATGACAAAAAAAAAGAGGGCCACGTGGGGCCCATTTGAAGGTTGTGCAATGGGGTGGTCCACATGAGGACCAATCTAAAAGTAGGCTGGTTCACGCGAGAATCAGGTTGAAATAAAGGGTTGGTTCACGTGGGAACCATTTTTAAAATGGTGGTTCATGAGGGAAGCGATTTTGAAATCAAAAGAGAGCAAATCAGATGAGCCGGTTCACATGGGGACAATCTTAAAAGAAAAGGTAAACAACAAGCTTTTAAGGTAAATGAGCATGGAAAAGGTGAAAGATGAGCCGGTTCGTGTGAGAACCAAATTGGAAAACAACTAGTTACACGGATGAATCAAGCTAGTATGGTTGAAGACATTAGTTGTCCCACCATGGTTGCACAAAGTTGTTCACTCTAAAATTAGGTTTGACGTTATCTGGATCGCCACCTCAAGAGGGCATGAAAAAGAAGGAAGGAAAAAAATACGGAAAACAACTCTTACCTCGGTCTCACACTCACACTGATCCTCGAACTTTCATCTCTCGGCATTGCTCAAGCACCGGAAAGAGGGTTCAGGTTGTGTGAGAGGAGAGTGAGAACGAAAAAAACTTAATGCATAAAGGAATGAAGAATGTGGTCGCCAGGAGCCGCAGGCTCCGCTTTATGTAATTGAAATAAGAGAGAATTGACCACATGTACCTTAGTGCGGGAAACGGGTGTTCGAGTTCAACTTTCTCCTTCTTCGGCCGGCAGATGAAGAAGAGTCCCTAACCATTGCTAGCTTGAGAAACTTGTGCAACTAGAACAATGAACCAAGTGAAGGAAATTGATTAGAATTAGGTGAAGTGTAAAAACTGTAAGAAGAAAGATAAGAAAAAGAGCAATTGGATGTGAAATCACCGGATTGGGGTGAGCCCTAACCCTATTTTTGTATTTTTGGATGATAAAATGATGCAAAACTAAAGTAAAATGACCTAAAAAATTTTAAATGAAATAATAAAGACTTAAAGAGTTGGATGGCTCTCGGGTGAGTGTAGTATCATGCCAGCGCGACTTCAGTGAAGAAGCTACCACGGTCGACCCCGATGTCAGAATTGATTTCTATGGATAGATAACTTGGAGAGGAAGAGATCTTATGTTGATGACTTCTCCAGAATACTCCCGTACAGACCTGTATAATTTCTGTAAGTCAATAGATGTAAAAACAAAACCTGATGGTGTGCCCTCGATGCAGCAATCACCACAGACAAATGACAGTCGGAATTGAGTGTCGTTGGTTGAAAATGAAAGATAACGTAAAGGTGAAGCTTTCTTCTATTGACCACTTTTACAGCACATGTCCCTAGAATTCTGTAGGGGTCGATGAAGAATGTCAATGTCGAGAGAACGAATCGGGCCTCCTTTCTCACGTCGAGGTCGATCTCTCACCAATGGATCAAAGTAGAACATGAAAGAGAGCTTGGGGATGAGCTTGGACGACCTCTGGACATGCTAGAGCATGCATGGTAACCCTCGGTCATTGAGAATGGCCCTCAATTTATAGGAGAATAAGACCCGGTGTAAAATATAGACGGAAACCGACCGCACCCCAGGTTGGGGATGCAGTGGTCACGCCCTCAACCTGGGGGCACGCAGGCCGTACCCTCAAGTTGAGGGCGCGATGAGTGCGCCCTCACTTCGAGGGCGCATTCAGCATGTTATTTCTAAAAAAATTCAAAATTTTTCAGAAATTTGCTAAAAAATGAGTTGACAAAATAAACGCACCCCCGACTCGGGGGCACGGTCAAAATAAACATTTTTAAGAAAAGAAAACTTCCCAAAAACCGGTTTGGAAAGCCCAAACCAGGGGAAGTCTCCAATTTCTAAACTGATTACACCCTCATACCGAGGGTGCGCTGACCGCACCCTTGGTCTGAGGACTCATAGATCGTGAACTCACCTTGAGGGCATGCTGACCGCACCCCCAATTCAAGGGCATGTTTAGTTCTTTCTCCTGCGCGCCCTATATCCACAATCCATAACTTGCAAACAGGACGTCCGTTTCGACTCCCATTTGTTACGTATGAAAGAGGACTCGGAAACGTAGCTTCCCAATTTGGTAAACCAGCTATCACACATCCCAAAACTTTTGTACTAGATTTTAACCTCTGAATTATGATTCTTAAGATGTCAAAGGCTGGAGCGGTGATCCGAAAAGGCACAGTTTCAGTCAAGGAGTCGAGGGTCAGCTTGGGATAGCTTAAATAATGACCAAACAAGTCTGGTATGATCAAAAAACTAGGAATCAACAAAAAAGTCAAGAATAACTTGATAAACACGAAACAAACCTCGAAAAAGTCGAGAATAACTGAGAAATCCTAAAATCGATCTAAATGACTGTATGGCACCGGTTGGTGACAATGAACTTCTAGGGTTAACTTGGAGGACTCGGAAAAGCCCGGTGATGATCAGAAAGTCATAACACGCGGTCTGGGATAGCCGTGACGATACGGATTAGAAAGCCATGATAAAAGCCAATGTAGATGTGCGACCGTCAAAATGACTTGTCGGAAACCCAGATGTTGCAGAATTCACGCAAGACTTTCGAGACCTTCAATTGGGGATCATTCTCATTGAGCGAGTTTCGTGTTTCCATGATTAATGCGCGGCTCTCGCTTGAAGATTACGGCATTGCTTTGAAAGTTTTTGGGCCATTCCCAACTCACGCAGCTCTCTACTGATGTCCTTGGCTCATCACCACAAGGTGATCTTTGATCAGATAATGGTCAAATAAAGAGTATTGCCAATAGAATAAGAGTCTGGAGCCCCCAAATCAGTCCAATTTGGCATGTCTACATTCGATTATGGAATTTGGTCGTTTCTCTACCTTTTATAATCTTTTGAGGCCTATAAGAATTTACAACGACTATTCCACTATAGTTTTCTTCTCTGAGAACAATAACGCATCTAAAAGTGGTAGAACCTTAGGCATAAAATAATTTTGTCTTAAAGATTTAGTGGGGAATCAATTAAGTGTCTATTGAACATATTGAGACAGGCCTCATGATAGCAGATATACTCACTAAGGGACTATTAACTAGCATATTTGTAGTCATGTGATTCGGATGGGTCTTGTCAGTTCTCTTAATATGTTGTGACTCAGTTTAACACTTATACAATTGTGTGATTGATTCTTCATTGTTGTTATATTCTGCATGATCCATTTGTGTATACTTCAATAATGGACTTCAAGTATGCAGAATATAACTTAAAGTGGTAACCAATGTATAAACATTAAGTATACGTTTATTCGAATAGTCATATACAATGTTCGGTTATAGAAAAGTTGGTAACACATGGTACATGAAAAGTGGTGTGTGATTGAATGCATTTACTGTCATGACCCTTGTCATTTGACCTACTATAACTTGAGCTATTTCAGTTCCATCTAATAAAGACAATGTGCTGGTTTTCTATTTTATCGCGTGCATATACCGATTTTCTCATTTCAAGTTTGAGCTAGTGATGCCAAATCTTCTAGAGTCATTTTCAAAATTATATATATCTTAGTATTATATGTATAGTTCAAAAAAAAAGATTTGATGTATAAGGAACAAGATGAATCAAGTGAGAGAATGTTGGGTTTAACTTGATATTAATTAAGTGATCCACTTGTTATTGAGCTCGACTTAACACACTATTAGGTCTATAAGATGGAACATAACTTATTGAGGCATATCTCTTGTTTGACCCAGGATCTGACTATGGGCAGGATCCTAATCCTAGTCAAACTCGGACTGGTCCCTTCTCTTTATAAAAGCACAAGCAAGACTGTGACTTCCCATATAGTTGCACCATACAGGCTCAATTGAGAGAGAAAACTTGAGGGTCATTTGAAGGAAAAGAGCAATTCCTATATGGCGAATCTTCCTCGTTTTTCGTCTTTCACTGCGTGATGAAGTTTTAATCGTCGTCAGGTATTCCTAAACTCCAACAAATAGATGATTTATTTTTAGGTCCCACCAATAACCATTGGCTTTAGATTTTCTAATCCTTTCACTAAACTTTTCCTATTCTGACCTTTGGTTGGATCTCAATTGGACGGTAGCGAACTTACTTTAGTTTGGTCTCAAGGTTGTGGTCAATCTAACACAATTTGACATATGAATACACTTCTATTTTCCCCAAGAGTGAAAATCGCATCCCATTCTTAACATCTCTCTCATGTTTATAAATCCAAAAAGTTAAAAGTTCATTTGAATTTAAATATATGTAAAATAAAAATAATGTAAAATAATTTTTCATATAATATTTTTAAAAATCTTAAAAATATATATTATTTAATTGTATGTAATTTATTTTCATTGAAAACACAATTCATTGTTTCATTGCTGAGTATATCATATTGTTTTAAATTTGGTTAATTAAATACTTATAAATCATTCTATAAAAATTATACTTGTCAAATTTAAATAATATAAATTTTAAATAATTATTATATATTATTTTTTTAAGTATACCATGCTAAATTAATAATATAATAAAATATAACTACGAAAAGAAAAGTGAACAACTTGCAATCAAGAAATTTGTTAGTAAAAAATACATGGCAAATATTTTCACAACTTTGTAGGGTTCAAGTCTAGCGCATATGCCTTTTAGCATCTCACTTTACAAAACGACGTTAGACCAAATCTTAAAAATGTGGATATATGGTAAGCCAATAGATCATACTTTCTTTAACTTATAAATGAATAAGGGTTTGTTTGATAACTTTTGCTGGACTTATGATCTCTTATTCGAGCACACCTTATGGGGTGTTTGGTTGCATGATAATGGAGGTTTTTATTTTAATTTTTAAAAATTGTAAGAAAACTTGTTAAAAGAGGTGTTTAGCAACCTTGACAATTTTATGTTTTGAAAGTGATTTTCTTCTTAAACAAAAAAAGAGGGTCTCACCTCTTTCTTTTTTCTTGTGGTCCCCCACTTTGTTTGGTCATGAATGATAGTAACTCTTTTTTGTTATCACATCCCTCCAAACATGATAATTTTATGTCATGAGTTGGTTCACTTTTTCTTTTAATATAATTTTTTATCATGAAAGTGTACAAAAAATTATCATGCAACCAAACACCCCATGTAAAGGTGTTTGATAAAATTTCTCAATCAATGTATGAATTAACATCTTACCCCTTAAAATGGTCTCAATGGTTCATATATCGACCCTAGCTTTTTTTGGTTCAGAGGAATATCGACCGTGGCGATCTTGATCGACGACGAAGTGTTTCTTACGGTGATCGTGAAAATTGAGAAGGAAGCAGCCACGGAAGAAGGGAACTCAGAAGGAGATCGCGGCTTATCAATCTCTTTTGTTAACCAGTGTCTCCATCATTCATATCTTGTTTCAAAATTGGTTTTGTCCGCTCGTGTAAAATTCTAGATGGCTGCTCAACCTCCTTGTATGCAGTTTTTTTGTTATGATTATTGTTCATCCTTGGTATTTGTCGTTAATTCCACACATTTATTCATATCGCATGGCAGTATTTGGCAATCCCCTGTTCTAATTTCCAATGGGCATCTTGTGACCTTCTGTTTCTCCAGGGAATGATATGAAGAATAGTTCTCCTGTTCTAATTTCCAATGGGCATCTTGCTGCTATTGATTCAACAATGTTAACCTTTCATATATTTCTGCAATTTCATATGCAATCGGTATCCTACAGAGCAAATAGGTTTCTTCTTCCCCCCTCTTCCAAGCTCATCCCCAAGAGGTATTCATATCATTTATTCAATAATCATGAAATGCATTAATGAAAACTGAAGTGACATTCAATTGTTATTGGTTTCTAGAAGACAAGGTGACATGCAAAATAGTTTAATGTGATGCTTGTCTGTAATAGTTTCTGATCTGATGATAACTTGATTGTGCTGCTTCTATTAAATTGACACTAGCAAAGGTCTTCAATTGAAATCCCTTTATCCCATGAGAATGTTGCCCATTGATTTGAATTGTATGCTACCTCTATACTTTATCTTATGTATTTTTATTCACTGATCAATAGAGACTGTCGAATTTGCATTTATAGTTGGTTAGTTCCTTCTATCCACCTGTTTATCTATCTATCTCATGGAATGTGGGGTAGCACCCAGGTCTAACTCAGTCAGTTTTTGGGCCGACTTACCTAGTCCTGATCCCGTGACCCTGACCTAGTAAATGTTTTAAAACCAATATTTTATTATTTTTGTGACCTGGCCAACCCTGTCCCTACCCGGGTTGGTTTGGTCCAAACCGACCTGCTCCTGACCCCTACCCAACCTATCTTCTTATCTATCTATCTCTTTATGCCATTTGCAAGTTTAATGAATATGGTAATTAATGTGGTCGAGTAGAAGTAGAAGCGCTGTTGCTGAATCCATATTTACAAGATAGAAGTTTGTCTTCCACAACATTTGAATATTTTGTTTCTCCTTGCTTGGGTCTTAGATGAAGTTGAGTGCCTTCTACTTTGTTTCTACTTGTTCTTGAACACAGCAAACAGTGCAGCCAGTAAAACATCTATTCTTTGCATCAGGATGTGAAAATTTGCCCAAGTATGATCAGATATATCTCTGCTTTGATCCGACATTTTTATTCATCTTTTCAAGGTGTGTTTGATTATCAGGATGTAAAAATTGCCACTTCCATTTAGATTCTGGATTTCTGAAGGCAATCATTTCTGAAAAACCAATTTAAATCATCTAAGCTTGTATAGACCTATCAATTATTCACCTCCCTCCATTATTTGGATTATGGCTTATTGGGTATTTGTTTGATTTTTTAGCATGGCTATTTAGTTGGTCTTTTACAGAAAATCTAGAAAGGTTATGTATGGGACCAACGTGATCAAGATGGGCCTTGGGGTCTACGCTTCTGGTTTCCAATCCCAAGTTTTTCTCTTGACCGATGGTTGAATATATATGAGAAATAAATGGATCTCCTGAAATGCTATAGGCAGGACTTAATCTTTTTCAAAATGAAAATTTACAACCTTCTTAGCTTTTCTTTTGCTAGGTTTTGTGTTCTATACTTGGTTGATGCATTTCATGTTTTACAATTTTCAGGATTGAAATATACAAACACAACAAAAAAGAAAGGATAGCAAGAACATGGGGAATAACTACTCCTGGATTTCCTTAAGTTGAGGCAGCTATAAGGAGTGTTGGAAATTGGCTCGTTGGAGGCGATCTAGTGGCTTTAGAGCAAATTACATACAATGATGGCCTTGACCAGTATCAGTTATCTCCTGCTGAACTTCGTGAAGAGTTCAACGGGAGGAATGCTGATGCAGTGTTTGCTTACTAGTTTCGAATCTTGTCCACAATGGACATATAACTTTTGTTTTGTATTTAAAGTTGATAATGTGCTATTTGGTTTTGAAAGAGGCTTGGGATTTACAACCCTTTGTTTTGTATTAAAAGCACTAATGACATACATTTTGAAAATCAAATGAGAGAATGTATAAATGTTTTGTTTATCTTGTATGATTTTCTTTCTAAAGGAGATTGTGTTGGATGAATCTACCATATACATTAAATTGTATGTTGTTTTGCTGTCAATTATTTTGGTCCAAATTATAATTTTGTAGGACAATCTTAATGGGAGATTACATATGATATCTATATCATAGATTGTATTCAAAGTCAATATTAGATTATGGAAGATTAAGTAGATGATTTTGATTTTTTTTTATCAAACATCATAAATCACTGATGTCTTGATTAAATTAAATATGTGTTGTCACTCATTGAGAGGTTAGACATAAAATTAAAAGTTAAGATTTTCTGATGAAACCTAATCAAATGCCACCTAAGTGCATAATCTGAGTTTTTTCTAAAATCTTGTGCAGATGGCTCATTTTACATACAAACAGAGCATTCTACAAATTTTCTGTTAGGGCATGCATTAAAGAAAGGAACGAGTTAGATTAGTATACTAAGTTTTTTTTATTTTATACATTTTAAATCATTTTATTTTATCTATTTTATATGTATGAAATTTTAGGCCAATGTTAGTGAGTAAAATTGGAATTAAAACTAGCCGCGTCAGTTATAAATAACTAAATAAGGGTGGAAGTTTAAAAGTAATTGAATTTGAGATTATAAAATAATAAAATATCTGAACGGGACTAAAAAATAAATAGAGATATAAATGTAGGGGCGGAAACTGATTTCACCTATATTTATCGTACCGAAGCCCCACCAACTTTTGGAGCGGGCCTTCTCTTTGATCGACTGACACGAAACTCCTCTTCACTTAACGCGCAGCAACGAACAGATTCTTTAAGAGAATCCTGAACAGATTTTTACATTCTTAGCAAGGACACAATTGTGTTTGATAGGGGTTATGACTATGAAATTACTTCAAAATGTCTACAGATACATATTTATTATGAATTTTAGGAGTTTTTTTAATACAGATTGAATATGTTATATTTTTTTGTCGATCAATATAAGTCGACTAACATCACCCCTACTCACAAAGAGCAAAGGTCGCTAGTTCAAATGTCTGCTCGAATTTTCAGAGCGTCTGACCCAACTGTGTTAAAGATGATTTTATGCGACGATCAAGCTATTGCTCATCTTCACGTGTTGCTGCACTTCTTGATGTCAAAAAAAAAGAAAGTGTTTATATTTCTTTATTTTTAAAATTATTTTGTTTTCAGTGTACGGAAGCCAAAAAATGTGATGTTTTGGTTGTGTTTTTACGATATTTTAAAATCTCGAGAAGTCGTACGAAACGTCGCCTGAATCTACACCGTCTCTACAGCTCTGTAGATCGCCCTTCTCCGTTGTTCGCTTCTCGCCTCCTCCATTTTGGTTATGCAGAGACTTTTGAAGCGTGGCTACAACCCCACGCTTCAATCTGTTAACCTCCTCTTCTCATCCCTTATCCGAGAAGGAAGACACCAGCTACTACTGTACATATTTTCCCAGGTCTCTTCCAACTCTGTACTAACTAACCCCCGAACGGAGGCTCTCGTAGCCCGTGCCTTCCTCACTGTCGGGCGCTTCCAGGAAGCCGAGGACATAATCTGCCGTGGCCAAAGATCTAATCTTTCCGTCAGGAAGGTCTGGGACGCGTTAATACGAGGAGTCTGCGGGGAAGACCCGGAAAAAGGATTTGCTTTATTGAGGAAATGTGTGAATTGTTTCGATGTCTACCCTTCAGTAAGCACGTTCCGATCGTTGGTCTCTTCGTTTTGTTCGAGAGGAAAGATGGATAGAGCAGTTGAAGTGTTGGGAACGATGACCTCGCAGAAGTTAGGTTACCCACTAGATAAGTATGTCTGTACTTCGATAATCTGTGGGTTCTACAATGCCGGAAAGCCGGAGTCGGCCATTAACATTCTGGAAAATTGCCGGATAGATGGTGACTTTCAAATGTACAATGATGCTATTGTTTTATTGTCTACAAAAAATTGCTGTGTGATTGCAATAAAATTGTATACTTTAGCGAGGAAGAAGAAGTTTACTGTTAGTGTAAAGTCCTATTACGTGCTCCTGAAGTGTCTTCTCCGCAACGAAATGCACCATCTAGTTTTTTTGGTGTTGAATACCTGTATTAAGGAACATGGAATTCTCGAGCCTAGGGTGGTTAACATATTATCTCTTTTGCTGTGTAATAGGAATGTAAACAAGGTTTTTCAGTTTCTTTATCAGAGGGAAAAGAAAAGTGTTTCGTGCAGCGTTTCGACAGCTATAGTCAAATCTCTTAGAGAGGCAGGCCAAATTGAAGATGCATATACGTTTGTCATGGAAGCTGAGGACAACATGGCAACAGTGGATGTTGTTACTTATTCTATGGTTGTTGACGGACTGTGCAAGGAAGGTTATCTTGAAAAGGCTTTACTAGTTTGCAAAGCCATGAGAAATAGAGGCATTCAGCCAAATATTTTCTCATACAATTCAGTAATTAATGGTTTGTGTCAGCAAGGATGTCTGGTTGAGGCCTTTAGAATCTTTGATGCACTTGAATTAAATAATTTGGCCCCCACTGTTTTTACCTATGGTACACTTATCCATGCTTTATGTAGAGAAGGGTATCTAGAAGATGCAAAACTTTTGTTTGATAAAATGAATCATAATGGCGTTATACCAAATGTCCATGTTTACAATCTGCTAATAAATGGGTATTGCAGTTTTGGCCTCGTGGAAGAAGCTTGCAATATCATGCAGTGTTTGGCGAAGAGTGCCATGAAGCCAGATGCCTTCACAATCAGTTCAGTTGTCAATGGCTTCTGCATGCAAGGTGACATGGAAGGTGCACTAGGCTTTTACACGGAATACAAAATGCAAGGATTTACATTAGATTTTGTGGGTTTCATTACCTTGATTGAAGGACTCTATTCTAAGGGGAGATTGGAAGAAGCACAAACCATTATGCAGGACATGCTTCGCTGTGAACATGTCTTGAATGTTATTAAGGAAGCTGGCGCTGAAGTCCAGGAGGTATCACTTATGAGTCTGCTTGCCTTACTATGTGAACAAGGGAGAATTAAGGATGCCATTAAAGTGCTTACTGAAGTTGGTTTATCCATGATTGCCGCTGGGAAGTTTTCTCGTGGCTGTAGTCGTGTCGGAATTAGAAGGTTATTTGAAATGGAAACTTTGGATGCAGATAATAAAGTACACAATTCTGACATTGAAAGTGTTTGCTCATCTTTCCTGGAAAAGATAGAAACAAATGATAGTAGAACAGAATTGAAAAGTACTGCCTTTGAATTCTTCAGAGGGGACAGGAAAACTCCTCAAATGGATGATATTCAGGGTCTGATTGGTAGAGCTAGCCTTCAAGACTTTGACCTCTACTATCCTGTAATTGCATCACTTTGCTCAAGAGGGGAGCTACAGAAGGCCTCTAGTGTTCTGAAACATGTTTTAACAAATTCAAGACATTGTTCCTGAGTAAGTTGTAGTGATGTGTGACATAAATATTCAGACTATCTGGGTTTGACACAAAATCAACTCTAATTGAAGAATCTGTTGGTAACAAGCTTCTAAATTTCTGGAGTACAGACTGTTTTGCTGCTGCCTTGTTATCCTGTGCTGTGCCACTTTTTATAAGGATCATGCAATGCTGCACCAATCCATAGCATGTGGGATCACCTAGTCCGACTGGGGTCTTGGAATGGAGAATAAGATATCAGGGTTGGAACAATTCTGGAACAAGTATGATACAACCTGATTCATCAATCCTTGATTTCGTATCAAATAGGTGTACATCCTATCAATTGAGAAGTTTCCATTGTGTAAATGTATTTGTTAATCTTGTTAAAAATAAAGTAGGAAAAGTTAGATAATTTTTTTAATAACCATGCTTTAGTAGCCTATAAACAAAGCTGAAAATGTCAAAAGTTGCATGAAGGTTGAAATGAGCAACATTGTTACTAATTTCTTTCAAAGATTGTCACCTCACATCTTAGTTCCGTCTCGAGGTGATTGGAGAGGAGATCTTGGAGAGTCCTTAGAAAAATCTCAGGAGATTGGATCTTGGCATGTTACTGTAAAATAACATAATAATCTCTTCAAAAGGGGACATGATGCTGAAGGACCAAGATTGGATGAGTTGACGAGAGGAATCAAGACAAATAATATGTTCCAACATAGATCTAGGCTTTTTCTTGAGTAATATTAAGAGAAGAGATCATTTTTTTTAAAAAAAAATTGGAAATTGTGTGGTAATTCGAACCACTTTTACATATAGTCAGAGAAATCTTAATTTATAAATTATAGTAGAAATGAACCAACAATACCTAGATGGGACTTTGGATAGATCCAATAATAGAGTTGTTAACATAAGAAAACTTCATAAAGTCATCTAACAGAATTAATAATAAGAAAAAGAATGAGACATAGTAAGAATAATATAGACAATTTGTATAAATATGAAGCTTTAAAGTGAAGAGTCATCAATAGATGGTAGAAAATAAAAGATAATAGATATTTATATAGATCTCATTTCTGGGAAAGAGTCTTGAGAGGTTGCATTCCATGGTTTCTTTCACCTTGAGACCTCAAAAGATGTATATGGCATCATCACTGATATAACTTGCTTGAACATGTTGTTAGCTTTGGGCTTTAATTTTTTATTGAGTGATCGCAAGATATACTAGATCCATAGGACCATATCTGATATAGTATAATTCAGTGTTTTTACCTTCAATAATAACCATTACTGAAGATAACCTTTGCAGCATATTTGCTTCTTCTGATTCTGTACAATCTCTTTCAGGTGTCGTGGCATCTTCTTTGTCATTTATTTTCCTAGTGAAAGTTGTCACATAAACTAGAATTATATAATTATGTAGGTGGTTATCTCACCATCATCTGGTTTGATGGGGACAAGTCCTGCATAGGCATCTAATATTATGTTAAGGGGTAAATTGAATTTGCAGTTTTCTTATAATTGGTATTTTTTTGAATCTTTTTAAAAGTACTATCCCATGCTTCTCTGTAATTTTTACATTGTACCTTCTTCGTTAAGTCAAAAGGTTTGTTACTGTCACCTTTGGAAGGAAAAAAAAATGATGCCTTTCTTTCTGTGATTATGCCGAGGCTAAGGCAGACATGACATTTTTTTCATGTCGATTAACCTTTTGATGTGGGACTGACTGGGTGCCAAGCCTTAGCTAGCAATAAATCTCAAACGTGTTAAAATGTATTAAACAAGTTAAAAACATTAAGGCTTACCACTAAATCAACTTAAGGAGCCCGAGTGATGGCCCCACGAGGTGGGAGAGCCAAGCACGCACGGATACTATTGAACTAGAACATCACAAACTATCGATGTATCTGATTTACATAGCCCGAGAAAGGTAGACTCAACTCACATCGGTGGTGACTGGTGACAAATAAACTATTTAGGAGTCATACGCACTCTTCAACATGGCAAACGGAGTACAATAGGCAAGCAAGTATAGTTAATCAGGTTAAGAAACCATACCTTCACCCCTTGGCATTAGAGTCAACCACTTTCAAAGTCCTCGATCCAACTAGGGGCTGGGTGTGGCCAGTTACTGATGTGTATACCGCTGCCTCAATGTCCTCCACAGTGCCGCTGGCCGGTCGGACTCGTGGGGCTGCACAACCGAGCCGCTGTGCTGTCCACTCGAGATGGAGCATCTCTCGAAGAAGAGGGGTTGCAGCCTAGGAAAGGGGTGTCATCGGGATTAAGGAGGGGCTGGAAGGAATGCTTAGGCGTGGGAGGAGAAACCAAGTATGAGGGGGCTGATGGGGGGGTTCGGTTGAGGTGGCGTAGAATCAGGGAGGAAAGGTGGGGGTTCTTAGAGGAAAGAAGGGGTTGTAGGGGTGGGGAAGGGGTCCAGCCGGACCAGAACAGGGGTTGGGAGGCTGGAGGGGGCCAGAGGTGAAGGAGAAAAAGTTGAACCAGAGGCTGATGGTCCTGCCGCAGGGAAGAGGGGAGAAGGGAAGGGAGGGGGACCTTACTGGGGGTGAAAGGAGGGGATGATGGGGCTGTCTTCACCAGAGGAGGGAAGGTGGGCTGCTGGTGGGTGCTGCTGCAGCTGCTGGAGGTGGGGGAAGTAGGACCTCCTGGAAACCCTCACGAGGGCCTTCTTCGGTCGATCGATCGATCGATCGATCGAGAGAGAGAGAGAGAGAGAGAGAGAGAGATAGAGATAGAGAGAGAGAGAGAGGAGATTCACAAGTATGTCATTCCCTTCATTCATTTCATCATAAATAAAATACACGTGGTGGGATATATAAAGCCAAGGCCCATTACAAGTATTCCCTCAAATGACACTTATTTCTTATATGTCCAAACCTTAAGTGTATGTTGTGTAACTCAAAAGCATGTGTAAATACCCAAAATATTCACAAATTAAGTCCCAAGTAAACCTAAAATATGGCACGTACACAAAATGGAAAAAATGCTATCTAATTATTGATCCAAATAGACAATGCCCCTAACCCCACCTGTAGATGAGGGTGGGGTCGAACAAGTGTCACCACCTTTTGTCAACAATCTATGATTCCATCTGGGTGTGAAGCTGTTTGAATTTTATTTCTGTGGTAGCAACCATTTTAACATGTTATGCATGCCAGATAAGTGCTTGTGATTTTATCATTTCGTTGTACTAAGGTCAGTTGTCACCTGTACCTTGATTGATCTAGAAAACCCATATCCAACCTCAATGTTTGCAGTTCTACATAGTTAACATGCGTCTTTGAAGAGTTACTAATTCTGAATGGGACCATTTCTCCTCTCTTTTTTTTTGACCTGTTCTTCCAAGGGGAAACATTTGATTTATCTTTCTTACCTCCTTTTGAACGTCATTCTGTTACTGACCTGTTCAAATTTTAGAGGTTGATCTACTTTACTGTGACATATTGGGTGACAACTTTGGATTCAACTACTTGTTCATGAAAGTTACGCAAAAATAATGTGAAAGATCACATAGTGCTTTGAAATTTCATTTGCTTCTTTCATTCACCGGTAGATCTACTTTACTCTGTCATATTTGGTAACAACTTTGGATTCCACTACTTGTTCTCAAAAGTTGCAAAGATACTATGAAAAATCACAAGAGTGCTTTGAAATTTCATTCATTTATTTTGTTTACCAGCAAAATGGGAATGCAGAGGGAATTTTTAGCCAATAGGCTTTATAAAAATAGATCCCTTCTTACTATGATTTGGTGTAAGCTATGTAAAATGAGAGAACTCTTTTCTAATTTTAATCATAAAATTCCAATTTACTTACTCTGTGCTAATCTATCTTCTAGAAAGGTTCAACTATAAATGAAATATATTTGACTAGTCATGTAACCTAGTCAAGGCATGTAACTAGTCGGCATAGAGTCCTGTCAAATGGTTCACAATATCAGCTGATCCTGCTCAGGATTGCCTATATGTCTGATCCCTATTCAGCCTTGATGGGCCTTCCTGATCTGATTCCAGCTGGAATCAGCCAGATAGGTCATTCCTGTTCTGCAGGGCTGAAACTAGACAGGATTGACAAGTTCAGATCCTGACTGCCCACTCCCAGTAGGAATTGGCCAATTCCAGCTCTAGTCAGGGCTAAATTGGTCTGATCTGGGATGATTCTTGCGTTCCCGCGGACTGGATGATCTTGCCGATGCGATCCAGTCCAGATTATTATTTGCCCAGGCTAATCCAGGCCCCATAATGTCCCTAGTTTCCATACCAGTCAAGATCCATGGATCAAAAATGTGCTGCAGCCTGGGTCAAATTATTGTTTCGCATAGAGTCCCATCTACAAATTAAACAAACAGTTTTCTAATTAGGAATAAAGAGATTGTTAAAATGAAGAAATTCTTTCGACAAGAACAGAAACCGTAACTCCACCTTCTGGAGTTACGGACGATTTCTGTAAAAGATGATCTTAGAGAGAAGTTCAAAATACATGTCTATTCCCATTTACTTTGTCTCTGTCAGGACTCTCTATGGTCCACTGCGCTGCTTGCAACCGACCAAAATGGACGGCCTCAATAAAAAAAGTGATACATGCCTGCCTGGATCTGAACCTGGGTGGCTTCATGGTAAAGAGAGCATCAGTATCAGACTGTGGCAATTATGTATAAATATTGTTAGAGATTTCATTTCTCAAGGGCCTATAGAGATAGGGATTTTTTGAAATAGTTAATGACTCTTGAAAGATGGCATTCAGTGGCCCATTTCTCATCAAGATTTTTAAAGCATCCATGTTTTGGCCAGGCAATGAGTTGTTTTTATTTGATGCATGTGTCACCCTTTATATGCATTTTTATCTTGATAGCATGCATAATCTTTTGATACTGCATTTCAGTTCCCTCTGGTCAGCAATGGCACAAATCATATATTGATCAAATTACTGTGCTACCTTTCCAACACGACCTTGTTTAATTGTGTAGTATTGTTCTCTGTCGACGTTCCAAACATGGTATGTGCTATGTCTTCTCCTGAATGGCTAGTTTACTCGTAGGTGACTCCAGCAGCAAGTGGAACAAGCATGGGAATCCTGCTTATGATGGCTTTTGTAGGAAAGGTGCCTTCTTTCATACTTAGTTTCTCCGACAAACATTATTGTAACTTGTACCATGTCCTAAGGGGCTCTTGTACAAGATTAATATCGAGATAAACCTTGTTTATTTCTTAAGATTTAAGAGATAAACCAGGTTTATTACCTAAATAATCTGGTGCCAAACGGCCCCAAGCATCTCTGCCATGTTTGGAGTTATCTTATTTCTTTTTTTCCTTCTTAACTGGTATCCTACATATTGGTTCAGGCACACAGAAAATTGAGCCTCATCTAGAGACAGATAAAGGTGAAAGTGAACCAATATACTCAGATTAGTAGTTCCACTCAATAAAAACTCAACTCAACTCATTTATTAAGTTTAATAAATATGTTTGAACAAAAAAAGTTTGGCTTATAAGTGAGTTGAGTCTGAAAAACCTCTTACTTGACTAAATAAGTTTGCAAGTAACTTGATTAATTATTTATTTAACTACTTGATTAAATATTTATTTAAATAAATTATATTATGAAACTATAACTAAAATTTATTTACCATTTATATTTATTACATTTATAAATAATATATCTTGATATATGTAAATAAGTAAGATAATATTTAAAAATTAATAGTTGAATCTTGACCATTCATCTAACTTAATCAATGGCTTGAATCATTTAGCCCCAGTTGGTAAAATCCTCACCACTCATATATGGATCCTTTATGGTGCGTTTGGGAACTTAGCAGAAACATTTGTTTTTACTTATCCTCTTATGAGAAGTGTTTCTTATTTGACTTAGAGTGTTTGGGCAACCTGTTGACATTCACTTCTCTTTCTCATGAGAGGCAGAAGTAAGGAGTTTTTTTTCTCTTTCTACCTTTAAAAATTATCCTCTCAATAACTACTTGACTCGTTCTAAATACTAGTCTCTTGTCTCTCTGTCTCTTCACCCAATCAGTGGTGCTCGTGAAGGTCCTCGTGCATGTTGCTGTCGCCTACGAAGGTCCAGATGTTGCCGCCTACATGAAAGGTTGCTTGCCCACGAATGCCACTGTGTCATCATTGACGCCGTCCACGTCCCCGCTGATGAATTTCTCTGCGCCAAATACGTCATGCTTGCCATCATTGTCCACCTAGAATTTCTCTTAATAAAGAAGTAGATGAAGAGATCAAACTGCAACGGACCAATTAGAGATGAGTAGAAAATTCCTATCGACATTCCTAAAATCCATCAAGGATTTATCTCTTTTTTTTTTTCCTTTTTAAACCTCAAGATGAGGTAAACTGACCAGTTCAGAGTGAAAGTTGACCCGGATGAAGGACTGAAGAACTCTAAATAAAATATTCAATCACCTGCACGATATACCTATTTATTGTTGTGGTAAGACCCTCATAAAGCAAGCCAGGTACAAAAGGTGTAACATACTCTTATCTCCAAAAACCCCTAATACAAGCCAGCTAAGAAGCTTCAATCTAACCATCCTCTGTTGGGAGACGAGTGTCAATGCCAAGTATGTAACAACTCCTTTCATACTGGGTGCCAACAGTTAGTTGTTCATCATCCTTGGTACTTTGCAGAACTAAAATCGACCATGATACTAACCTCTCTAAAATGACACGACGGCCGACTATAATGGAACAAGTTTCTATGAAGGACATGAACTTTTGGAGAAAGTTATGATGATTGGAAGGAATAAAGGCACCATCCTCTTGTCTCTTTTTTGTCTGACACAACCCAAGAAGAAGATCGACCTCCTCCAATAGCACGATGCATCGAAAAGTGTCAAAAAACAAAGGTGGGTCTTCAGATGTCATACGTCGATCAAGGCACCAATAAGAGAGAAATATGACCCCCCACACCCGCACCAAAAGAGGCACTTGGGTTCTAGGGACAATTTTTAGCATATTACAACAACGAGGGAGAAGAAGAAGAAAGAAAAAGAAAGAGAAGGAAGAAGAAAAAAATGAATAAAAGATTTACTGGGTTAGAAGTAACATTGTTTCTCACATGACCCGGGATCTCCGAGAATCTCTTGGCTATCAAAGGACAAGCACGTTTTGTAGAGGACACCTGATAATAATTGAAAAACCCAAGACTTAATAGTCTCCACAAAGGTGAAAATCCTTCCAATATGCTCCCCACAACTTAAGGGCAAAAGGGAGGACATCCCACAACCTTTTTTAAATGTTGAATAGGTAAAATCTCCCAAGAGACACCATCGAAGGGTGTGACTTTTCAAATCTCGAAGAAGATCAAGAGCTAGACTTTGGCACCCCAACAAACAAGGCACTAAGTGCCCTAGTAAAGAAGGCATTTGAAGGCTAGAAGGTAGGGGTGTAAACGGAATCCGATATTCCGATTTGATTTCGATAAAAATTAACGGGTTTGAAAGTTGTTTTTGTATCATATAAGTTATTGGAATCGGAATCGGATATTCCGGTAGCTTATTGAAATCTGAATCGGAATCAGTTGATTCAGTTTTTGTTAATCCAATTTTGCTAAAAAACAATTATATATAAATAAAATAAAATAAAATAAAGTTAAATAAATTATAAAATATAATATATAAATTGATAAAATGATAAAAATAAAATTTTAATAATATTATATTGAATTTTAATAATTTTATGTGAATTATTGACTCATTTTTGAATAAAAATTAATATTTAATATGTATTTCAGAATTTATAGGATTCGGTTCCGATTTCGATAACGGAATCGGATTCGGATCGAAATTGGAACATACTGATTCCAAAATTATCGGAATCGGAATCGAAACCCCTTAACCCTTATCGGAATCGAAATCGGATTCTAGTGATTCCGCTGCCGAATCCGACCCGTTTACAGCCCTACTAGAAAGCAAAAAAGAAAGAGGAAAGAGAAAGAAGAAAAATAAAAAAAGAGAAAGTTTTGGTTTCCATGATGGCTTGAATGAAGCTTGTATTTTTGTCTTAGCCATAGTATTATAAATGTTGAAGACCTCAAGTTTGAAAAAAAATGTACCCAAGAATCCCATCAACAAAATTAATGACTGCTCAGTCACTCTTAAGACTTGTGGATAAGTTAAGTTGTACGTGCAAGGACAATGGTTTCTAGCTTGACCCATCACGAACAACTTATATTTTCAACTATTTTATTACGCTAAATTTGAATTTATTTAACTTGACATATTTATTTTCATGTATAATACATCTCATCTCACCTCATTCATAAGTCACATCCCACCTTAATTTCACTTCTTTGAAGCATTCCTACCGTGGCACTCTCTCGATCCCCACAAGGACCATTTCATTATTCTCTTTAACACCTTATCCTTGGTCCCCACAATGACCGCATCTCTAAATCTCACTAGGTTACTTCTAAACCCATGTATTCCAACCCCACATGAACCCCTCTAGCCAACTTCGACCATGGCACCCCTTCACAATTCCACCATCACCCTCGGTTCCTATGCATATGTCTGTCAGTCCCACCATGGTTGGTCCTCACTAGAACAACCATGGTTACTTCGATGTAGATTATGAAGTTCCTAAAGGGTACATTGCACCATAGGTTAGTATACCAAGTGGAATCACTTGCTCCGGTGTATATTTCAGAGGGGATAAAGATGATAGAAAGTCAACTTCGGGACACTTGTTTATCTTTGGTGGTACGGATCTTTCTTGAGGTAGCATGTGTAAGGAATCGTATATAAAAATATGATGTAGCAGAAGCGATGATTCCTATGGGTTCCTTTAGAATCTGTCTCAATCGGAACCGAACGACGAAAACTGAAAACTGATCAAATCGGGTTCGAATATACCTGATAGGGATTCATATAATCCCTTGGAGAGAAAGGAGATGAGCTTCTTAAGCTCTTTAAATCGTTCAATTGCTCGGTCTCCAGTGGTATCCACACGAACTTTATCCACAGGAGGTTCTCCCTTTGCGTCGGCCTCGAGAACTCTTCCCAAATGGAGCTTCATAGCCCATGGACGCTTTTTAGAGAGAGGAGGTAGAGAGGAGATTAAGGACGTAGTTAACACCCTTGGCTTGATAGGATTTGGTTGAAACCATTAGGGGGTGTTTGATTGCATGATAATTTTTTGTACATTTTCGTGATAAAAAATTATATTAAAAGAAAAAGTGAATCAATTCATGACATAAAATTACCATGTTTGGAGGGATGTGATCACAAAAAAGAGTAACTATCATTCATGACCAAATAAAGTGGGGGACCACAAGAAAAAAGAAAAAGGTGAGAGCCTCTTTTTTTATTCGAGAAAAAAATCACTTTCAAAACATAAAATTGTCAAGGTTGCCAAACACCTCTTTTAACAAGTTTTCTTATAATTTTTAAAAATTAAAATAAAAGTCTCTATTATCATGCAACCAAACACCCCCTTAGTATTTATAGAGAATTTTGAAATTTTTCATAAAAATTTAAAATCTTTATAAATTATGTTTTTGCCTCTGTACTTGTGCATAAGTCTTTTTGTGTATAACTCACTAGGTCCAATAGTCTATTTAGTTGATGTCTATATAAAATAAAATTATTTAATTTAATTTAATTAAATATATTATCCGATAACAAATTAATTGGCCTACTAATCATAAATGGTACAAATCACATCTCATGATCCCAAATGGCTATGGGGATAATCTTATCTCCATTGAGTCCTTCCATCATTAATTACCGCGTGGATATAAACTCTTATCCATCCAATGTCTCGGTCGGAAAGGAGTACAGTATCGACTGTCAACTCCTTAGTATACCAATTTTATAGGATCTTGTACTCGGAATTGAATCGATTGGAAAACGCCTTTTGCAATTATCTTATGTACCCTGGTTAGAGATTTAGAGTACTACCCTGTAGGACATTCACTCTCACTTACCAAGAGTGGATGATCCCTTGTTGTCCGCTCAATTACATCCATTGGGTTTTCCTTATATTCGATCCATTGCTATACTGTACCATCTATACGGTGATCCATAAGATAATGGTCAAAGTACAAGTTCCACCTAATAAGATATCTTTGACAACTCAGGTCAAAAGTCCAACCATGCAACCGTGATGATAGAAAACTCTGATTGACAGTTCGGTAAGATACTATTCAGGGTTTCTAATTCGGTCTATTCAGTGAACTCATTCAACTAATGAGCACCTGTATGTGTATGTGTCTCCACACTAATGATCAATGAGATCAGTCATTCTCATCACATGAGAAGGCATCACATGCACTAATCTATCCAGATCCTTGATATCCCGTCTCAAGTATCATATGACTAGGAATATTTATATCAAATACTTCTAGATGACCAATTTCATTATCATGATCTCATCATGATTTAATCATCATTACATTTAATCAAAGACTTCATTATGATATTTGCATCTAATAAGAGCTTATAATGAAGATTTGTTTAATTAATTGAATGAGACATATCTAGAAATAGTGAATCTTTTTATATATGATTGCCTTGTAAGGCATACATTTCTATCAATATCTCACTGTCACTAAAATCAATCACCCATCTGGTTGATCTGTATTAGCTCGAGGTGAAGCTCAAACACTTTTTGAGTAATTGCTTCAGTTAGTAGATCTACAATGTTATTAGCGGTAGATACTCTGTTTTTAATTATATCTTTATAAGCTGCAATCTCTCTGATTATATGGTATCGCCACAGAAATTCTAAACTTCTGATGAGACATCGACTCTACCCCATTGTTTTCTAAAACATTGGTACACATTCAGAGAAAATTTGGAGAATCCCATATCATAGATAAAAATCTTCATCAAGACTACTTCTCAAGTAGTGTGCAATCACTATGTAAACTTGTTTACATATGTTGTAGAATTTACAGTGTTCTAACGTATAAAACTCTTCCAGCTCATTGCACCACCATTATTCTGACTTAATATCAAACTTATTTGATTAGAAGCTTATGCTTGTAAAACTATAAGATTTCAAGTCTTATCCTTTAGTGTATAGATACATTCTTAGTGCTTCTCAAATACCAAATGATATATCTCTAAACTATCTAGTGACTCTCACCTAGATCTTTCTAATGAATGTTCATAACACTTAGAGCATTTATCACATCATATTTTGTAGCATCACATTAATGATAGACCCTATGACAAAAGAATAAGGGCTCTATTAATGTGATCTCTTTATCTCTCAAGAAGTCTTCAAAAATATCGGTTTAGAGATATCAACTCCACACTACATAGGTAAGAAACTTATCTTAGAGTTTATCATGTCAAACTCTTTGACTATGATGACTACGTACATTAATCGAGCATTACTTTTAGATCTATCTCCATAGATCTCAAAATCTAAATTATGTTTGGAAGATTAATTTGATAACTAAGCTCACTTATGATAACACACATACTTCATTCTTAATTAGTAGTACGTCATCCAAATAAAATGTCAAGAAAGTAACAACACTTACACTTATCTTGTTGAATACACAAGATTCCTCTACGTTCTTAACGAAGTAATAAGATTTAATCTTATTAAACCTTATATATAATTTATGAAAAGTTTTACTTCAGTCCATAAATAGATTTAATACACACTTTATTTGAATGTTATTAAGAATTTATTTTAGAAAGTTGTATCATATACACTTGTTCCTCAAAATACCTTAGAGGAATACTATCTTAACATCCAATTAGCTTATCTTATAATCATAGTGTGTAACAATTATAATTCGAATGGATTAATCCATGGAATAGGTAAAAGATCTCATAATAGCTAACTATTTGACTTATATGATATCATTTTCAACTATTCTCACTTTGAAGGTCTCTTACCTTCTAACCCACTCTAATCTATTCTTTAGTAATCCATTTATACCTTATGAATACTATATTCTCAGGTGGATCAATCAAGTTCTAAACTTTATTATAATAGATAGAGTTTATATTGGATTTTATTGTCTCTTTCCATTTTAGAATCAATATCTCATATTACTTCTATTTAGATCTTAGGATTAATATCTTTTCTATCTTATGTCTCATTTCATTCATCAGAGATATGTTCCACATATTTCTTCAGTTGAATGGACAAAAAATCTATGAACTGTCCTTGTGTAATTATTAACTATCACCTTAATAGAAGTGTCATTGGGTTGTGAGACTGGAACATCTTCCATATATACCTTGCTCCCACTAATTTTCTTAAGGAGGAACTATTCCATTAGAAATATAGTGAGCTGAGCAGCACTTACCCTTATTCATAAGGGTGGTATATTAATATGCAGAAGTTTTCTTAAGATATCTCACAAACCAACACTTCATAGTCTTATATTCCAACTAGTTAGAGTTATACTACTTCACCAGGTCAAATATTTCGAAATCTTAACTTGCTTAAGGTCAAGTTTTAACCCTTTTTTATATCTTATATGAAATAATCGGAACAAACTTAGAAGGTACTTATTTAAGTAAAAGTGGTTATAACGGGTACTTAGTCAAAAATAGACAAAGAAGAATTTTGCAAAATTTGTCATTGTTCATATTATGCCCTACATACTATGACTTCATATTTTAGCTACTCAATTAAGCTAAAATATGTAAAGAGGTGTCTATTAAATTTTTTTATTCTTCAATTATATGTGAGTTATGTACTTAAGTATTCCCCTCTTTGATCTCATCAAAAAGTTCTAATACTCTTTCCATCTGTACCTCTACTTCATTCTTAATCTTAGATAATTTCTCAAAAGTCTCGGATTTATACTTTATAAAGTACATATATCTATACCTAGAGACATCATCTTCGAAAATAATAAAGTAGAAATATTCATTTTTAGTCTTACTAGATATGGACTAACATACATCTAAATGTACGAGTTTTAACAACTCATTAACTCATTCTTCATGTTTATATTAAGTTAAAGTGTATATTGATCTAAATCAACACATTTTCTCTTAAAAGGAATATTCACACATAATATGAGAGGTAACATATTAAATATGATTAAACAATTTATTAAGCTTCCATTGACAAACACTTTGTCCTTCATTCTTTTAAAACATCTATCAATTCCATAACTTAGAATAAATCAACACTTATTCAAGCCGAATATAATATAATATTCTTGTAGAATGATATAATAGCAATCTTAATTATTAAGACATCTCCATGAGACTATTAAAGAATTGTACCTTCCACTAATAATGAAGCAACTTTTGCATCATTTCATATGTAGGTCAACATCTTCTTTATTAAGCCTTCATTTACTTGTCATCATTTATAACTCTTTGTAGATATATGATCCATATTGGTATCTCATACTAGTAGATGCATCAATAGTATCTAATAATATGATATACATATATAGTATCTAATACTATTAAGTGTATATTTAAAACAAATAAATGTCAATGACTTGTATACACGAAGTTTCTCAAGCTCCACCTTTGCATTATGTACAACATACTTTGTACTTTCTCTTCCACTTATCATCATCATGATAACGTAAGAATTCTGTCTTATTTTGACTTTATTATCTTGACTACCTTCTTTTACTTTTAACTATCTCTTATTTCTATCTAATGATTTTACTTCTTTCTATTGGTCTCACCAACAAGAAGTAATTAAGATGTGTTGTTGTTCTAACTTCTAACATGCCCTTAGTTAACTCATCACTATGAGCTATGATGAATCTCATATTCATCTTTCCATGTTGCCTCTACAAAATTTTATATATCATAGAGACTAACATCTAATATAAGACAAACAATGCATCTTATCTATGAGATAAAATTTTATCTATTTTTTTACATCATTAGATAGTGTAGGAGACACTTACTTCTCGAGTAGGATAGTTAATGGTCAACTATGAGAACAATTCTCATAGTTCAAATCTAGTTTAAGAAGTGTGAGTCGTTAAGCTATTTGGCATCTAGTATGCTATACTAATGGTAGTTTATCATCATAATTTACAATTAAGATATACTTTTATTAATATAACATTGTAGACATTCATTAAAATTAAGATATGGTCTTTCATTCTAATTTATGTTTCCACTAATTTTCAACGAATTTGTATAACCCTCATTATGCAAAAATGGGATATCACGATGAAATCCTAATGGGGACTAAGACTTTATTAACTTTATGGTGATGACCTTATGGGAAACACAACAAGTCATCCCATACTTAATAGATAGATAACTTTTACCAATTGCAACTCATGCAATTCTTAGTCATTTAGCCTTTAGAGTTATAACCTTGTGAGAAACACAACAAGCTATATACTCTAGTTAGGTCAAATCTACTTATTACGTTATGAGAATGAATTTTGAACATAGCCCTCGTGAAAAACACAACAAGGCCATGCAATGGTCTATCCCAAAGTTCGGCAAATGCCTTGGTCATAATCACCAATCTCTTGCCGAATGAGTCTTGTAGGAAACACAACTTACCCATGCAATCTAAGATTGGTTCATCACGACCATAACAACGAAGACTACGTGAGCCATTCTTAATGTCACATGTTTATCGACCTAATCTAAACAAAGAGAGATTTTATTTTAGTCTCATCAATAATATGTGCTAAGTATATATAATACATTTGAAATATCATATATCTAAGGTATAAAAGATAGCATACAGCCACATATTAAATATGCATAAAAACGGTGATTATGGACTTAACCCTAAACATGCATCTAAGACATCCCTAAAGGTGCAAATTCTTACTTCAGATGCTTGAGTTGGCATGCTCCCACTTCGGCGGTGCTTCTTCAAGTGGTCACTCTCTCCAATCTTCCACGAATCAGCTTCTAACTCTTACATAACTTAATAAAAGTCTTGGTTTTAACCAAAGGGAGTACATTAATGGAGAAATGTAGAATGTACAATCAGATTATATAGAGGGAGAGGAGGCACACGCAGTTCCCATTTAATAACATGACCAACACAATTAAAAGTAAGCACAAGTCAAGCATAATTAAATCCATGATCACCTCCATACACACTAATATTCATCACATTAACATAGAGCGTATACGTGATATTTACATGAGATATATCATATATATCAGCACAAGATTACATATTATATTTTTGAAATTCTCAATTTCATTTATATCAAATTTTCACGAAATAAATAACATAAAAATAACATGACAACAACATATAAACAATTTATATGAAATAAAGATACACATCTAAACTATTTAAAATATTCATGTATTTTCAATACTGTGTAAAGTAAGAAATTAATGTCACAATTTCTATTCTGTAAAATTCATTTTATAGAATTAATTAAGACTCTAATTATTTAAGTTAAACTTTTAAAATATTTTTAAAGTTTAATCTTGAGTGAATCTATGTAAATAGAACTTAACATTATCTAACATGTCATTAAACACTTTAAAACATGTTAAACAATAGTATAGAATTTTTATGAATTTTTCTATATTTTTTTGGAAATTTTTCAGATTTTTTATGCTTTTAAACACTTTAAAATCAATAAGAAAAGAAACAAGCGCAGTGAGCCACATTGCCGGCACATTGCGCCCATCCAACGTGCGCTCGCGTGCACCACAGTGTGCGTCGGGCTTCTACTGGCACTGCGTCGCCTTTGTGTGCCCGTCTGGTGCGTCGGCCAGTGGCTACTATAGTGACCGGGTCCGAATCGTACCCGATCGTCTTCTTCTCCTCCCGATAAGGGCCGTGACTGGCACTGTTCATCCGTAGGTGAGTTTCCATAAAATCAGGTCCTTATCTCCTTATCTCGGACTCTGAAAATTTTGAAAAAATATGCGTTGGAATCCTCATCAAATAAGGAATCCAAAACAATCGGCCTCATATCCTAGAAAAATCTCAACCGACCTTAAAATAAGAAAGAAGAGACGACGGTCACTGAGATTCTGTAGCAGAAATCACCATTTTGCAACAAGGATAACTCCTTATCCCGGAAGCCAAAAAATTTTCAAAAATACAATTTAGAATCCTCACCAAATGAAGTTTTTAAATATGTATATATCCATTCAGAGAAAAATTCTCCAACAATGGGAAAACAGGAAGAAACAGGACGGCACCGCAGACTCCGCAGAACCTTAGTATGTCGAAAAATTCTCAAATTCTCTTCTTTTGCCGCCATTCAAAGCCACATATCATGAGTAAATGTTAGGTAATCACATTACACATCTTCTAAAACTTTTTCTAAGCCTCATTTTCATCTGTGGACGGAGATTTCACAAAATCCCCAAATCCGGGTGACGGTTCAGGCATGACAGAAACATCAACTTTTGGGGCTTCTGCCGAACTTTACAAAGATCCAAACTTCAAACAGTTTATGGCATCAGAAAGTCCTATATCACGAGATTCTAGAGAAGCAAATAAATATCTTTTCTAAATTACATACAGATTATGGTGGCCTCGACAAATTAAACATTTGCATAGAATTGAGAATACATAAATTGCATGAAATAACATCGATTCGACGTCGGTTTCGACCGAGACTTGAGCCTGGCTCTAATACCACTATAAGGAATCATCCATAAAAATATGATGCAGTGGAAGCGATGATTTCTATGGATTCATTTAGAATCTATCTTAATCAGATCCGAATGGCGAAAACCAAAAATCAATCAAATGGGGTTCGAATAAACCTGATAGGGATTTATATAATCTCATGGAGAGGAAGGAGATGAGCTTCTTAAGCTTTTCAAACCGTTCAAATGCCCGGTCTCCAGCAGTATCCACACGAACTTCATTCACAATAGGTTCTCCCTTCGTGCCGTCCTTAAGATCTCTTCCCGAACGGAACTTCATCACCTATGGATGCCTTCTAGAGAGAGGAGGTAGGGAGGAGGCTGAGGACGTGGTTAACACCTTTAGCTTGATAGGGTTTGACTAAAATCATTAGTATTTATAGAGAATTTTAACATTTTTCATAAAGACCTAAAATCTCCATAAATTACGCCCTTGCCCATGTATTTGTGGATAAGTCATTTTGTGTATGACCCACTAGGCCCAATAACATATTTAGTTGAGGCCTAAATAAAATAGAACAATTTTACTTAATTTAATTAAATTTGTTATTCGATAATAGATTAATCAACCTATCGATCATAAAGGGTACAAGTCACATCTCATGATCCCAAATGGCTATTGGGATAATCTTATCTCCATTAAGCCTTTCCATCGTCAGTTATCGTATGGATATAAATCCTCGTCCATCCAATGTCCCGGTCAGAAAGGAGTATGGCATCAACTGTCAACTCCTCAGTATACCGACTCTATAGGATCATGTACTTAGAATTGAATCAATTGGAAAACTCCTTTTCCAATTATCTTATCTACTCTGGCCAAGGATTTAGAGTATTATCTCATAGGACATTCACTCTCACTTACTGAAGTGGATGATCCCTTGTTGTCCGCTCAATTGTGTCCATCAAGTTTTCCTTGTACCTGATCCATCGCTATACTGGACCATCTATACGATGATCCATAAGACAATGGTTAAAGTACAAGTTCCACTCAACAAGGCATCTTTGGTAAATTAAGTCAAAGGTCCAACCATGCAACCATGATGATAGAAAACCTTGATTGATAGTTCGATAAAATAACATTCATGGTTTCTAATTCGGTCAGTTCAGTAAATTCATTCAACTAATGAGCACATGTATGTGTATCTTAGTATCTCTACACTAATGACCAATGAGATTAGTCATTCTTATCACATGAGAAGACATCGCATACACTAATCTATCCGGATCTTCGCTGTCCTGTCTCAAGTATTTTATGACTAGAAACATTTAGATCAAATATCTCTAGATGATCAATCTCATTATCATGATCTCATCATGATTTATTCATCATTGTATTTGATCAAGGACTTTATTATAATATTTGCATCTAATATGAGCTTATACTGAATATGTGCCTAATTAATTGAATGAGACATATTTAGAAATGTCGAATCATATCATATATGATTGGCTTGTAGGACATACATTTCTATCAGTAAAAGACAGGGGTGTATGGCAAGATACAGATAGGAAGCTGAGTATGTTGTCTGTAGTATGGCTACTACTCATGCCGTCTGGATTATATGATTTTTAATTGATTTTAGTCTCAATTTGGTTGATGGACTAATTGAAATCTATTGTTACAATCAAGCCGCTATCAGCCTGATTAATAGTGGAGCGAATAGCTCAAGAGGAAAGCATATAGAGGTACAATATCATTATATAAAGGATATTGTGTAGAAAGGGAAAATAAAGGTGAGTTATATCCCCACTAATGATATGATTGTCGATCTTTTGACAAAAGGTATCTCGGCAGAAAATTTTATTAAGCATATTGGCTTAATGGAACTCAAAAACATGAGTCATTTTTTTATTTTTCATGGATAATGAGATGGTATAGGAGTATATATGTATCTCACATAAAGTGGGAGTTCATATAAAAATATATACATCTCATGAATACTGAAAATATAAATAAAATATATGTATCTCACGGATAGTGGGAGTACATAAGAATGTATATACAACTCATAGATAGGTAAAATGCATATGAATAAAAGTGTATCTCATGGATAGTGGGAGTACATAAAGAATTTATTAACATCTCAGAATATAGAAATGATTTTATTCTCATGAATAGTGAGTATATGATCGGGAATCACTTGGTATGGATGGCCAAGTGGGAGATGTTAGTACGTGGCCAACCATCCCAAAGATATCGGGGATGCCATGTCATTCTGGAACTGTCGAAAGGGTGTTTTTGGCAGAACATTAAGGTGGAAGTGGTTGGGGCGGAGGTGTAGACAGAAGCACCTCAAAAACAGGGAAACTATCGGAGGAACAAACCACCGATTGAGAAGTCTCCATCGAAGCCCCAAAATGCCGCTGGAACATCATCTCCTTGCTCGCTCTTGCACTCTCCGGGGATTGATCCCAATAGTTGCAAACCTTTGCATCCTCTTCATTTTTTGTGATCCTTATTCTAGAATAGTGCAGAGTGTTGATAGGTCTAGGACGAACTACTGTGACTTTGATGCCTTGATTGTACAGCTATAACCACAAAGTAAAGAATAGGCTTCGGTAGACTTTTAGAAAATTAAAGAATTATTTTAAACGTGTGATAGTTGGTGATTAACTCCACCATGGCTGGTCCCAAGTTCGGATGAGAAAGGAAGAGGGCTGCGGTAGGTGACAACCAGCGTAAAAATAAAGTCACATTTCATGATATGGATTCAAATGATATAAACGTTGGGACGTACTCACCAAACGACGTGTTACACAGGAGCCCGGGTGTGGCAAAAAATACAACAAAGAAGAGGGCGTTCCCCACATGTGACGTGCCACATAAGCGCCCTATTGTGGTGTTAAATAAGCAAGGGTTCCCACATCAAGGATGGGTGTGGGTAAAAAAGTTAGTCCATAATAAAGAGCAAGATATGAGATCTAGAATAAACTCAAATGCAAATAGACATTATTATAAAAAGAAATGTAAGAAAAAAAAATATTGAAAGAAAGATAAGAATAGACACTTGGAATATTGGATCTGTTACAGGAAAACTTATGGAACTTGTTGATAGTATGGAGAGGAGAAGGTTAATATTATGTGTATCCAAGAAACCAAATGAATAGGAGAAAAAGGTAAAGAAGTAAGAAATACAGGATATAAACTAGGGTATACAGGAAAAGAGAAATAAAAATGGGATAGGTATCATTGTTGATAAAACATTAAAGGATGCAATAGTTTCAATACAAAGAGTAGGAGATAGGATTATTATGGTAAAAATGATTATAGAAAGAGAAATAATTAATATAATTAGTGCATATGCTCCACAAATTAGATTAAGTAGCGAGATTAAAGTAAAATTTTGGAAGGATATGGACGATCTTATGTAGAGTATACCAAATGAAGAAAAGATATTTATTGGAGGAGATCTCAATGGACATGTTGGAAACAAATGTCATGAATATGAAAATGTTCATGAAGGTTTTGGATATGGAAATTTAAATGAAGAGGCGAAGAATATTTTAGATTTTGCTATGACTTATGATCTTATCCTCACAAATACTCATTTTATTAAAAGAGAATTTCATCTAATAACATTTAAAAGTGGACAAAATAAAAGTCAAATTGATTTCATTCTCACTAGAAAATCCAAGCGTGCTATTTGCAAAGATTGTAAAGTAATTCCGAGTGAAATTTTAGTAAGCCAACATAGGTTAGTGATTTTAGATGTTAAGATTAAAACACAAATAAACACATATAAAAGAAAGTCTTCTCCTAAAATAAAATGGTGGGAGTTAAAAGGAATGAAACAATAAATATTTAAGACTAAACTTTTAAAGATAAATGATTGGAAGTTAAACATAGACGTTAATGCTATGTGGATGAATATGACTATAAAAATTAGAGAGATAGCTAAAAAATAATTGGAGAGTTTAAAGGATATGGTCCACCTAAAAAAGAGACTTGGTGGTGGAATGAAGAAGTGCAAAAGACGATAAAGAATAAGAAAGATTGTTATAAAAGATTGCCTAAATGTGATAACAATGAAGCTTATGAACAATACAAGATATCAAAAAAAGAAGCAAAAAAGATTATTAGAAGAGCAAGAGATGATGCTTTTAAACATATGTATGAGAAACTTGGAACTAAAGAAGGTGAAAAAGATATTTATAAACTAACAAGAATGAGAGAGACGGTATCAAGATCTTAATCAAATTAGATGCATAAAGGATAAAGAAGGAAAAATTTTGATTAAAGATGATGATATCAAAGAATGATGGAAAATTTATTTTGATACTCCTTTTAATGACAACTTTGCTAAAAACATAGATGACATAGAGAATGTGACAAACTTTAATTTAAATTATATTAGAAAATTTTAATTTTCAGAAGTTAAAGAAGCATTGAAAATGATGAAAGCAAGTAAGGCATGTGGTCCGGATAATATTTCTATTGAAATGTGGAAGTGTTTGGAAGATTTAGAAGTAGAATGGTTAACTCGACTTTTTAACAAAATCCTAATATTGAAAAGAATGTCGAATGAATGGAGAAAGAGCATCATTATACCTATTTTTAAGAAAAAAATGAGATATACAAGATTGTGCAAATTATAGAGGGATCAAACTCATGAGTCATACTATGAAATTATGGGAAAAAGTTATTGAGCGGCGATTACGGAGCTGTACAAATATTTTAGCTAATCAATTTGGATTTATGCCTAGTCGATCTACAACTGAAGCTATTTTTCTTATTAGAAGTTTGATAGAAAAATATCAAGATATGAAGAAAAATTTACATATGGTGTTCATTGATTTAGAAAAGGCTTATGATAGAGTACCAAGAGAGGTTCTATGGTGGATGTTAGAACGAAGGATGGTGCCTGTTAAGTATATACAAATGATAAAAGATATGAATGATGATGCAACTACTAGCGTATGCACAATTGGTGGAGAAACAAGAGATTTTTCTATTTCAATTGGCTTACATCAAAGGTCTACAATAAGTCCTTATCTTTTTACATTAGTTATAGATGAATTAACGAAGACTATACAAGATGATATACCTTGATGTATGATATTTACAGATGATATCGTATTGATAGATAAAACACAAGGAGTGAATAGAAAGTTGGAAATGTGGAGAAATATTTTGGAGACTAAAAGTTTCAAGATAAGTAGAACTAAAATAGAATATGTGCATTGTAAATTTAATGAAAACCAAAGAGAAGTAGGTGGAGACGTCAGTTTAGATGGGATATTATTGTCTCAAAAAACTCAGTTCAAGTATATTGGATCAATTATCCAAAAAGATGGAGAATGTGATGAAGACGTTAATCATAGGATTAAAGCAGATTGGATAAAGTGGAGATTGGCTTTTGGAATTCTATGTGATCGTAAAATTCTATTAAAGTTGAAAGAAAAAATTTATCGTACAAGTATAAGACCCGCAATGTTGTATGGTAGTGAATGTTAGACAATAAAAGAAAAACATAATTCTAAAATAAGTGTTGCCGAAATTAGAATGTTAAGATGGATGAGTGGTCACATTATATTAGATAAAATAAGGAATGAATATATTAGAGAAAATGTAGGAGTAACGAGAATTGTAGACAAATTGAAAGAAGAGAGATTAAGATGATTTGAGCATATTAAACGTAGACCTAAAGAGGCTCTAAACGTAGGCCTAAAGAGGTTCCAATTAGAAAAATAGAAAATATTAAAATGACAGAAACAAAAAAAGGGCGTGGTAGACCTAAGTTAACTTGGAGGAGAATAATTCAATATGATTTAGATGGTTTAAATATCTCTGAAGAAATAATACAAAATTGACATGAGTGGAGAAAGAGAATCCATATAGTTGACCCCAAGTATTTTGGGATAAATGCCTTAGTTGAGTTGAGTTAAGTTGTGTGATAGTTGGTGAATGAAAACAGGCTTGCACTATGCAAATAATTGATTGAGTGAATCGAAGATAATCTTGTAAATCAACTTGTAGAAGAATGCAAAGAAAGCAAATTTTACTCAATTTGGGGAGACTTGCACTAATATTGCAAAGTAGTTGCTTCATGCGTGAAACTTTTGTCAGTGCTGTGGTTTTCCATGAAGTTACTTTTGAGCGGAGAGTATGAAAATATCCATGTAAAGCATACTTTGAAGTACAGTACATGCTATGCCCTGGAGTGGGCATTTTTCCAGCTCCACTGCTGAGCTGCATGCAATGTCGAATCAGAGAAATTTAGCTGCAAATGTGAACTTGGATGAAGTTTCTTTGATAGCATGCACTTGAGTATCTCGAAATTTGGCTCGATCAAAACTCAGATGACTTGGTTTATTTTGTTAAAATGAGCAAAACTTGAATAAGAAAAAAAATCAATTTGTTAATGAGTGCAGGCGCTCGAGTAGATTGATGCTTACTTGACTCGATAAAGCTGACGAGTGGTTCTGATTAACAAAAGATTCTGATTAATAATTGATTAACTACTCAATTAAATATTTACTAAAAAATAAATTATAAATACTCAATACTTTATAATGTCATAAATCTATTGAATAGAATGAAATCAAATTTAACTTGAATTTAAGTTAAAGATTAACCGAGCTTAATTCTAAGTTCTTAACCAACTTAAATTGGAGAAATCATAAACAAACATGGAACATCTCATTGTTAAAATTTTTTAAAGAAGTTCAGGCCTAATTCAAACTCGAGCTTAGATGCAGCTTGAGTCGTTCGCCTCGTCTTCGCGAGCTTGAGTCTGGACTCGCTGAATTAAGTAAATGCATAATTAGAAAGATCAAACTTGAACATATTGAACCATTAACTTAGTCAAGCTCAAATATAAATTAAAACACTGCTGAGTGTCATCAAGTAGAGATAAAATCAGTATAGCTCTAACCGGTCCGTATGTTATTTGGTTCTGCATGCCGGTTTACACCCCTAGACATGCTCCCTCATGCGCTATTTGGTACAAGATTAATTTGGAGATAAAATCTACTTTATCCTCAAAATTTAGATAATAAATCAGATTTATACCCTAAATAATCTGATACCAAACAGGCACTCAAGGTTCAAGCCAAAGCAACAGAAAGTAAATCAAAATAAATGTTATATATTAGTGCCAAATGCATAATCACTTGCTTTCCATTCCAAAACTCGCACATTTTGAAAACATAGCATGTTCTTGTGCATCTAAACACAAAAACTTGTGGTGTCTGCAAATACATGCAAATATTCATCTCTGCATCTTACCACCACGAAGTGCCCACCGCCTCGCTTCAGCATGTGAGGCGCAAGAAGCCGAGTGAGCGTCACCGTTCCTAGGACATTGGTGTTGAATGTGGTCTACATATAGAAGTGGGAACCGAGACTCAAGGAGGTAGAAAATTTGAACAAAGCGCACCTTAAGGACTCATGAAATTATCACTAGGGGTGAACAAGGTTCGATTTAATCCAGTTTGGACTTTGGACTATTTTTTTCAAACCGAATCAAATAGATTTAACTCCTCAAATTGAACCAAATTAAACCGATTTCAATTCGTTTTAGTTCAATTTGGTTCAATTTAAATTGAAGATATATAAAAATATTTTAATTAATTAATTAGTAAACGTATATAATAGTTTTAAGTTAAAGTAATACTAATTTATTATAAAAATTATAAAAATATTATTTTTATTAATATTATAATAATTTTTATATAATTTTTTTATTAAATCAATTTAATAATTTAGTTTAGTTTAAATCGATTTGGGAAACTTGAACTGAATTAAAAAGAATTCCAACCGAACTAAATCAAATCAAACACATCAGTTCAGTTTAATTTTTCAATTTAAATTATTTAATGTTCACCCCTAGTTATCATTGTTTTAAAAGAACGGGTTTAGTAGAAAGTCCACACACTTAACACCTACGGCGTCCGGTCCAACAATGAAAAATTTTTAGGCTTCCGCTGCACTTGTGGAAGTATCCTGATACAGGCTGTTACGTATTAAAGAAATAGGATCAATATTTCTTTTCCAACATAATAATTTTTGTAGTTATAAGTCAATTATAATTAAAAATTTTAATTTTTAATAATTTTATTAGATTTAATTATTAATATGCATTAAATATAATATAATTTATTTTAAAAATAATAATATATTATATATATAATGTGATATATCAACATGTTGTGATAAATTAAATAATATTTAATAAATTTTCTAGTTTTAAATTTTGATATAAATTAGTTGTAACAATTTTTTTTCAAACATAATAATACTGTGTTGCTATAAATTAGATACAATATAATTTATATATTAATACTTAATAATTTTAATATTTTTAAGTATTTATCCAACTTAGATGTAATGACTTTTTTTCTAAATATAATAACATTTTTTAGTTATAAACTAGTTATAATCGACATGATGTGATAAATAGATTGATGCTTGATATTTTGTATTATAGCTGAGTCTTGATGCAAATCATATATAATAATTTTTACTTCAAGCACATTAATATTTTTAACCATAAATCTGATGTAATAAATATATTTGTAGTCAATTTTCTCCAAATATAGTAATATTTTGTAATTATAAATCATAAAAAATTAATAAGACGTAATAAATATAACAATATTGACTTAATTTATATTAACTTTAAATATTGATATAAATTATATACAATAATTTTAAAATTAAACAAAATAAATTTTAAACTATAAAATAAGATGTATAATCAATATGTCAATCGCCATCGATCTGTAAGCCCCCGCCATGATGCAAGTCACCAAAGAAAAGTCCAAGTGCTGATTAAGGTAGGGCTATTGAGATAAAGTATTGTTTGGTACGGGATAATTTAGGGATAAATTTAGATTATCCTCAAAATTTAAGAGATAACTCAAGTTTATTTTCAAAATTTTATGCAACCAAATAGGTCTTAAGAGTTTGGATCATCTTAAGAGGGTGATCCAGACAGTACTTTTCATCTTCTCACAAAAAAGTAGAATCTATGTGATAGGTCAAATTATCTCAAGTTAAATCATAACGACTCTTACTTTTTTTTGACTATCATCCTCCTGAGTTGGCACGAACGCTTAAGATAAGGGCATTAATATTGAAAATTTAAAGTTGTCGGGGCATGAGCAATGGAGTGACCCATTGTTAATGTGTTACGATATTAAAAATAATATTAAATAATATTTATTATAAGATTTAATATTATTAATATGTTTTATTCTCAATCTTTTTCGATTTTTTTTCTCCCTCCGGTTATCTTATCAAAATTATCGCTTTCTTCGTCTCCATCCCGTTTGGCCATTTCTCTCTTTTGCCTCAGTTTTTTTTCGTTCTCTCTGTTGCCCTCGTCTGTTGGGTCGTCTACCTGAAAAATTGACAAAAATGCAGCTATACGAACATATTAAAATTAAATAAATGAAGTTAGAAACATAGCTTGTCGGGTCGAAGCGCGTAGTCGCTAGAACTAAGAGTTTTATTGCCAACCGACGTGCGGTTCTCGTGGCAACGTCCTTCTAGAGATACGACAACCCTCGGGTAGGCGAAATCCTTCTCTCCCGTCAGCACGTCCTTCAGGAGAGCTATGCGAACCGATCTTGCTTTGAGTGCTAGCGAAGAAGAAGAGGAAGAAGAAGAAGCCCTCGTTGTTCGTCCGAGTGCTGGAATCAGAAATCCGTCGAAGACCGAGAAAGACAGAGCGTGCGGCCGGCGGCAAGAGCGTACACCACGGAGGGTTCGTCATCCCGAGAGAGAGAGAGAGCGCACGTATATGGGATGCTCTCCAACGGCAAGGGGAAAACATGGAAACGGACGCCCGCGCGCGTCCGTTTCTTTTTTTTCTTTTTAAGAAAATATCTTAACAATCCCCCACATATTTTCTTAAAACTCGCAGAAATATATCAAATCAAAAGAAAATAATATCAACAAACAAATACTAGTGAGCACTCTTATACTATGTAATAGGTGAAGGTACCTTTCGGTTTGAACCCCACTTAGTGATATTTGGGATTGCTTGTAGAACACTCGATGGATGTTTCACCTTGAATCGGGTTCCATGATTCAAGTTCTCCCAAATCCACACATAGTATAGCAAGATCAAAATTCATGCCGGTTGCGCTATTAATGGCCTTGCGCAGGTATCTCATGTGTGTTTTAGAAAATAGCCCACATCTCATAATCGCGGCCTCACGACTCCACACATGTCGGTGAATCCTCCAAGGGTGAGAGCAAGGAACCACCCTGCCACTTGGGTCTTGGATTCATTAAGAGTTTAAAACTCATCCTACCACTTGCTTCTGCATGAGTACTATCGCCATAGGGATGGGAGCATTATATATAAGTGCTCCACACATAGTTACCCATCGGCTTGTTTCTATCCATTGAACCTCTGTGAGGTTGGGTTGCCACCGTGGTAACTTTTTATTTATGGGCTCAATCCCATCCCCCTCGACACTTCTAGAACCACCGTTCTGGGCAAGCCTTTTGTGAAAATATCTGCAAGATTCCTTTCTGATTTCACAAAATTTGAGGCTATCAACTGTTGCTTCATTTTATCTCTTATGGACTTGTGCCTCACTTTCAGATGTCTATTCATCTTGATATCAACATTGGCATGCATACATTTATCAATTGCTGACCTGCAATCTCACAAAATAGATATAGGAGGCAAAGGATGTGTAAACAATGGAATATCAATAAAGAAATCCCTTAGCCATTCGGCTTCGGTACATGTGGTGTCTAGTGCATTCATTTCAGATTCCATTGTACTTCTAGATAACACAGTTTGTTTAGTAGATTTCCATGATATAGCACCTCCTCCTAAAAGGAAAACAAATCCAGATGTTGATTTTACATCTACTGAATCACTAATCCAATTAGCATCACTAAAACCTTCTAATACAGAAGGATATCCACTATAATGCAAAGCATATGATATAGTACCTTTTAAATATCTAAGTACTCTTTATAATGCTTTCCAATGACTTTCATCTGTATTTATAGTATATCTACTAAGTTTGTTTACAGCATATGCAATGTCTGGCCTTGTATAATTTGTGAGAAAACCAAGTGAGCCTATGATTTGAGCATATTCAGATTGTAATGTAGGGGTACCTAAACTTTTCTTTAGGTGGACACATGCATCATAAGGAGTGGATAAAGGCTCACAGTCTATATAATAGAATTTTCTAAGGATTTTCTCTATGTAGTGAGATTGTGACAAGGCTATTCCATTTGAATTTCTTATAATTCTTGTATTCAAAATCAAGCTAGCTTCACCAAGATCTTTCATGTCAAAATTTTGAGATAAGAAATCCTTAACTTTATCTATAACATGCATGTTAGATCCAAAGATCAAAATATCATCAACATATAGACATAAGATAACAATATGATCACCAAACATTTTGTAATAAACACATGTATCAGTTTGATTGATTCTAAAAGCATAAGAAAGAATAATCTCATCAAATTTTTCATGCCATTGCTTGGGTGCTTGTTTTAATCCATACAATGATCTAATCAATTTACACACTTTGTTTTCTTGACCTGGAATAATAAAACCCTCAGGTTGATCCATATAAATTTCTTCATCTAATTCACCATTTAAAAATGCAGTTTTTACATCCATTTGGTGAATAATCAATTTATGTATGGATGCTAATGCAATCAAGGCTCTAATGGTGGTAATTCTAGCCACAGGAGAATACACATCAAAATAATCTACATTAGCTTTTTGTGTAAACCCCTTAGCTACAAGTCTAGCCTTATATTTATCTACAGATCCATCAGGTTTCAATTTCTTCTTAAAAACCCATTTACATCCAATTGTCTTACAACCAGGAGGTAGATCACTAAGCACCCATGTTCCATTTTGAATTATCGAATTCATTTCATTTTCTATAGCTTCCTTCCAAAAAGGTGAGTCTATGGAATTCATAGCATCATTAAAAGTGATTGGAGAATCTTCTACTAATAATGCATAGAAATCATCAAAAACTATTTCTGTCCTAGCTCTCTTACTTCTTCTTATTTCTAATGGTTCTTCATCTTGATCTTCTCTATTTTTAACTAAATTTGGGTTAGATCCAGAACTGCTACTTCTGACACTAGATTCAATTCCAGATTTAAATGGAAATGTGTTCTCATAATAAACTGCATCTCTAACCTCAATGATGGTATTATTCGAAATATCTCCTATTTCAGAATTAATCACTAAAAATCTATTTGTGTTGCTAGTGAAATTTTCAACATTATTATTTGTGGTATATCTAATAAAAATAGTATCCACAGTCTTAGGTCCAATTTTATTCCTTTTAATCTCAGGAATTTTGACCTTTGCAAGACACCCCCACACTTTAAGAAAATTCAAGTTAGATCTTCTCCTTTTCCACATTTCATAAGGGGTAAAATCACCTTGTCTAAAGGGTATTCTATTTAAAATAAAACATGCAGTTAAAAGTGCCTCCCCCACAAATTCTCGAGTGCTCCTGAACTAATTAACATAGAATTAACCATATCCATCAATGTTCTATTCTTCCTCTCTGCTACACCATTAGATTGTGGTGAGTACGAAGCAGTTATCTCATGAATTATTCCCTGTTCTTGACAAAATTGAGTAAGAGCATAAGAGGTATATTCTCCTCCTCTATCTGATCTAAGTATCTTAATTTTATTTTCTTGTTGATTTTCAGATTCAGCCTTATAAATCTGAAATTTATTTATCACTTCATCCTTAGTCCTTATCAAATAAATATAACAGTATTTCGAAAGATCATCAATAAATGTCACAAAATATTTGTTACCACCTCTTGAAAATCGTCCAGAATCACATACATCACTATGTATTAATTCTAAGACATCACAATCTCTATCAATCGATTTAAATGGTTGCCTAGGTAGCTTAGCATCAACACATACGCCACATCTCTTTTCATTTTGAATGCTAACTTTTGGAATCAGATTTAATTGCATCAACCTTTTAATAGAATTATAATTCACATGGCCCAATCTAGAATGCCAAGTAGAAGATGATTCAACATTCAATACAATAGATTTCTCATTAATAGAAGTTGAACTTACATTCAATCTAAAAAGCCCATCATACATAAATCCTTTTCCAACAAAGGATAGGCTTTTGGTTATTACAACTTTATTTGACTCAAATACTAATCTATAACCTTGCTGAACTAAAAGAGATCCACTAATCAGATTTCTCCTAATATCTGGAACATGATGAACATTGTGCAGGGTCAATGTCTTCCCAGAAGTCAAAGTAAGATCCACTCTTACGATCCCATGCACCTTTGCTTCATCATTGTTTCCCATCATCACAGTTCTTGAACTTGAGTCCTGATATGTAGAAAACCAAGAACGATCAATACATATATGAATGTTAGCTCCAGTGTCAATCCACCAATCAAAAATTGAATTTGATTCAAGGTTTAAAAGAACTGGCCTAAGTCCTGAAGTGGATGCTCCACCATCTGCAGAAACCATATTGACTTGAGGGCCATTGTTTGAAGAATCTTGTCCTTTCCCCTTTAGCGGATGCCTCTTCCGATAAAAGCATTGATCAGCAAGATGATTTGTTCTTCCACAGACAAAGCAGCATCTCTCTTCTTTCTTCTCATTTGGCTTGTTGTTGTGAAGATTCAAGTTTTGGGATTTTTTCCTTGATTGCCATTGATTTTTCTTGAAATTCCTATTCTTAGGATGAAAGGATTTTCTATAAGATCTAAAAGGCTTGTTCTCAACTATGTTGGCCTTAGGTTTATAGATTTGAGTAGAACTCTCCCTTACCCTATGTTGTTCTTCAATTCTAAGTGCACCAAACAGTTGGGTCAAGGTAAGAGTTCCTTGAGTGTGACTCATTGTCCTAGTGAAGTCAGACCAAGATGGGGGTAGTTTATCCAGAATGCATGCAATCTGGAATGATTCATCAAGTTGGGATCCTGTGGTTCTCAGCTCATGGACTAAGTTCTCAAACTCATGTATTTGATCATTCATTGATTTGTTTTCAACAAATTTAAATTTGTTAAAATCAGATGCCATGAACCTTTTAAGCCCAGCATCATCAAGTCTATATTTAGCTTCTAATAAATCCCACAACTCACTAGCACTTCTTGAGTTGTAGTAAAGATCATAGAGTCTATCTGAAAGGGATCCTAAAATCCTATGAAGACAACGATAATCAATTTCTTCAGTTGTTGTGGAAGAAGAAGATCCAGGTTCAGTTTGGGGACGAGATGATCTTGTTTGAACTCTATGAGTGATGGTTTGTGAAGTATCAGATTCCCTACTCTCAGTTGTGCTATTGCTAATGGCTGAAATAAGACCAAGGGTGGTCAGCCAAAAGCGCATTTGGTTCTACCATCTCCTAAAATTATCTCCATCAAATTTTTCTGGTTTGGCGCTAAGAGTTTCTCTAGTTATTAAACTAGCCATGAGAGAAGAAAGAGAACAGTAATCTGTAAATAAATATATCAAGATGTTTGTCAATATTTTAAACCAACAAAATATACAATTTATTTATGCTGGGTAAACATGAACGTCTAAGCACGTTTAAATAAGAACGATTAAATACGTCTTAACAAGAACGTTTACGTACGTCTTGTCAAGAACGTATGAATATTTAAACAATGATGTTCAAATAAGATTTAAACGACAACGTTCAATCAAGAACGTTCAAATAAAAACGTTTAAACAACAACGTTTAAATAAGAACGTCTAAATGACAACGTTCAAGTAAGAACGTCTAAATGACAACGTTCGAACAAGAACGTTTAACTAAAACGTATGCTAGCGTATACATGAATGACTACGTTTTTTTTTCACATGTATATATGCTTCTAACACAAAAATAATATGCTGATAAATTAGAACTCTTAGATTGTTGGGTCGTCTACCTGAAAAATTGACAAAAACGCAGCTATACGAACAGATTAAAATTAAATAAATGAAGTTAGAAACATAGCTTGCCGGGTCGAAGTGCGTAGTCGCTAGGACTAAGAGTTCTATTGCCAACCGACGTGCGGTTCTCGTGGCAACGTCCTCCTAGAGATACGACGACCCTCAGGTAGGCGAAACCCTTCTCTCCCGTCAGCACGTCCTTCAGGAGAGCTATGCGAACCGATCTTGCTTTGAGTGCTTCTAGCGAAGAAGAAGAGGAAGAAGAAGAAGCCCTCGTTGTTCGTCCGAGTGCTGGAATCAGAAATCCGTCGAAGACCGAGAGAGACAGAGCGTGCGGCCGGCGGCAAGAGCGTACACCACGGAGGGTTCGTCATCCCGAGAGAGAGAGAGAGAGCGCACGTATATGGGATGCTCTCCAACGGCAAGGGGAAAACATGGAAACGAACGCGCGTTTCCATGTTTCTATTTTATTTTATTTTTATTTTTAAGAAAATATCTTAACATCGTCTTCTCCCTGGACGAGTCGCTCTCCCATCTCTTGGCTGCCGCCTCCCGCTGCCACCCTCGCCGTGTCAGCCGCCCGCTGGCTCAGTGGCCGCGCGTTCTCTCGCCGTCCCGGCCGCGCGGCCGACTGCTTCTTTGGCGCGAATGCCCACGGCCACACCGCGTGTCTGCCTCGGGTCAGCCACCATGCATTCTTGCGCCGTCCCGGTCGCCTACGTCATCTCATCACGCGGCCACGCGCACCGTCCCGCCCTCGCCTCGTCATCGTCACCAACCTCGTCCGCCGCATCGACCGTCCGCGCGCGTGCGCGTTGACCCGGGCCGTGCCGCTGTCTTTCCGCACGTCACTCGCGTGTCCGAGCGAGCTGCGCGATCACGCGCCGTCCACCCGCCCAGCGTCGCCGTGCCACCGCACGCATTGACCGCCCGCCGCCACCGCGTGACCATGCACCTTCCGGCCGCCCCTCCGTCACCGTGCAACCGTGCGCGTTGACCTCCCGCTGCTGCCGCCTGCCGTCGCCTCGCTCACACGCCGCTTGCCGCGTGGCCGTCTACGGCTAGTGCGAATGGCTCCATACTCGACTGTATCAAACGGAACGTGGACTGTTAATAGACAAAAATTCATGGATTGTCCGTCAGCTGATCTAGAGGTAAAAAGTGCATCATGAAAAATGTAACACTCATCGTCTATTACGCCAACAGTCAAAAGTGTCTCCGATTACTTTTTTTTTTCATTTTGCAGATGCATCCGTGTCAGGCATTGCGTCTGGTGCTACAAAAGTTTCTCGATCCCTTTCTTCATTAGGCCTCGTCCTCCTGACAGTGTCAAAGGAACGAATAGCGCACGACAAAGGTGGAACGGCGCTGGAGGGACGAAGAGATTTTTTAGAAAATATGTGACGCATTCAGGTTTGTCCGACCCCTTCCTGTCTTTGGTGTTGCCATTTCTCCTCGACTTCCTTATTCTCCCAATCTTTCCTTTGCGTAACACTGAAGCCCTATCCAAGACGTGTTGTTGCTTCCCATCATCATTCATCTGTTGCAGCATCTAACGAAGTCCCTTACTTTTAGCAGATTCATCCTTTGTGTTGGCAGATCTTACTTCAGCTACGTCTACGCCAACTTCGCCAACGCTTCAAGTGCCGAATCCGTCGATCCTATGCTGATTATCAATTTTGGTTACGTTTGGCATATTAGGTATGTCTGTGTCGGATTTTGTCTTTGCAATATCCTCTGTGCCACCGCCGCAAATACATCCGCCCCCTCCTCTTCCCAAAGGCGCAACACTAGTCCCCTGCGACACTCTGCACGACGGCTCCCCTGCTGACCACTCCCTGCTCACCAAGTCTAGGAAGCACACAAACATAAATAAGATCATTGATCGACTTTAGGGCTGGCCCTATTGTTATCGGCCAGGCTTGCAAATTTGACTACTTCGGCACACAAGCCTGATTAGGATTATCTTGTTTACACAAGTTTAAATTTATGATTTTAGATCATGTAAGACTTATATATAGTCATTTTTACGCACTTTATTGTCCTATTCTCAACTTCTTCTTGATTGGCAGCGTCTCTTGAAGAATTCGAAGGTGCTATTCTTTTACTTTAATGTTGATTGTCATTTCCTTTACTTTATTCTTTTCATGGGTCTTATTAGAGTTGTCTCATTATCGTGTCAGTTGCAAGGATCTTGTATGTAGCACAAAGAGAAATCATGATTATAGGTGTTTATAGGTTACTTCAACAGTCAGCTATTTTTTTGTCTTTATTATACTGTACTCTGGTTATAAGTTTGCCTCATAGACAACAGAAGATCTGAAAATATGTTGTTTGCATTTACATGTTTATGTTTTAATTCTAAGTTCTATGTTTAAGTTTGCTTCAGCTTCTTAGCTTGTTTACATTTTTGAAGTCTGATATTTATTCATTTCTTGCATCATTTTTAACTTGCCACCTGAGTTCCTATTAATCTTAGATTCCCAGATCTGGGGTTCATGACTTTTGAGTTGTTTAAGATCAAACCTTTCAGTTTTATTTAATTTATGCTTTTCATTGAATTTGGATAGTTTTGCTCTATTTCAAACATGTCATAGTCAAATAAGTACTCACAAATATTACACATTCGTTTTATTTAATTTATGATTTTTATTGAATTTAGGTAGTTTTGCTCTATTTCAAACATGTCATAGCCAAATAAGTACTCACAAATATTACACATTCAATTATCATGAAATATTTTTGGATGTCAAAGTTAGGATAGGTTGCTGGCAGTCAGACCAATTAAATATTATAGATTTTAGATTAGGATTATCTCCTTTACATAGGGTTTAAATTTAATATTTTAGATCATGTGAGACTTATATATAGTCATTTTTCTGTACTCCAGGCTATCCTATTATCAACTTCTTGATTGGTAGCATCTCTTGAAGCATATTAAGATGCTATTCTTTTACTTTAATGTTGATTGTTGTTTCTTTTACATTATCCTTTTTATAGGTTTTACTAGAGTTGTCTCATTATGGTGTTATTTGCAAGGATATTGTACATAGCATAAAATAAAATTATGATTATAGGTGTTTATAAGTTACTTCGGAAGTCAGCTCTTTTTTTTATTTGTTTGTATTATACTCTAATTTTGGTTCTAAGTTTGCCTCAGAGACAACAAAAGATTTGAAAACCCCTTGTGTGTAGACAGGTTTATGGATTTTCCTAAAGCTGTTTTGAGGGCAGGTTTTCAGACATGAACAAGGGGCTTGTGAGGGCCTATAAGGGGTCTATTTGGGAGTGGTTATTGGTGATTTCAGGATTGATTTTTGGTACTATTTATGACCTATTTTATATGGATTCAATATCCCATAGTCCTCTGATTTGATGACCGAGTTTCATATTATGTATTGTTTTAAAACCTTTTTTATTTCGATCCTCTGATATATCCCACAGTCATAAATTCTTTTGAAGTTTTTTAGATTTTGGAGTTTTATATTTAGAAGATTTGTATCCTCTTAACATTGTTAGTACTTCTATTTTGTGTATAAGTTGGAGGGAGCAATTGGCTATCATAATTTGTTGATTATATTGAAAATAAAAATGCAAACTTGTTCTAATCGAGAAGATATAAGAATAAAGTGGCAGCGGGACATTGGGAATTGAGCATTGATTACATCGAGGTGTGTGGGCATGAAATGGTGGGGGAGATTAATCAGGAGTAGTCCATCCCTTAGCTCGAGCTTGTCACAGTACAAAAGGAAGCCATTATTCGTCGAGATCGGCACACCAAAGCCAAGTACGAGGTCTCATTTATATTCCCCCACATCCATGTACATACATATGCTTATGTATTTACGAAGGAGGAAGTAGTAGGTACAAACAAAAAGATATATTTGATCCCTTCCCTTGTCATATATATAAATATATATGTACACACTCTTGTATATATATATTAGTGCCCCCAATTAAGGGAAGCAGCATCTCTGTGTAGATCAATGAGTTGGCTGATGTTTTGGGCTAGCTGATAACCAACCCTAGGAAACTAAGCCATCCATTGGAAGAACTATTGTTCGTTATTAGCCTCTACTACGGATGATGATGATGAGATGTATGTATGAATATGTGAGCAACTTGATTTTATAAATATATATACATATCAGGTTTCCAACCATAAGCTGGAATTAGGGAACACACTGTAGATACGCGAATTCGGCCCGATTACAGGAAGAGCAATCTCGTTTCTATAGTTAACACTTGTTTTCTCCCGATCAGAGAGGTCGGTTTAACATAAAGACGATCAAATTTCAGGAAATCTGGAGGCGTCCTGACGCCGCAACGCCTGGCGTCGCAACGTCAGAGCGCCTGGCATCTCCCGCCTTTTCACCCTTTTGACCGGCCGGACGACCACCGTACCCAGAGGTGTACAAAAGTACAAGCGCTCCTCTGCCGGAGCGCCTGCAATACCGCCCGTGACAGGCGGCTTTCGAACGGTCAGCGATGTGTTGTCGAAATCGTACCGAGGGTCCAGGCGCTCCGCCGACGGAGCACCTGGATTCCCGCCTGACAACTGTCACCGCAGGCTCCGCATACGCCAAACTTGCAGTCTGACAGCCTGACAGCCGTAGGTCGTAGGTGCTCCCATGTCAGAGCGCCAGGATTTCCGCTGACAACCGCCGCCTGACACGCAGGGTGGTAGGTGGCGGCAGTGGTCGGACGTGCTGACCCGCCGACTGTCGGCGGATTTCAGACGCTCCCATGCCGCGACGCCGCGGGAGTCCTGAGGGCGGAGCGCTAGGGTCACTTTTGCGCACCTATAAAAGGAGACCCTTCTCCCACATTTAAGAGGTTCCAAGAGGGAGGTTCCAGGTTCCAAAAGAGAGAGGGATTCCCAGAGCCTTAACTCCCCAAGAGTTTTCTTGAGCCTTCCAACATCCCCCCACCACCTTCCAAGCCTCCATCTCACTCCCAAGCCTCTCCATCCTCCATTACACCCCTCCCACTTCGCTCATTCAATACCACTCAAAAACCATTCAAGACCCCTGCCATCATACCATTGAAAGCCATTACAAAGAGTACCAAGAAACCTCCAAAACCAACTCGGAATCCGATCCCTCGTCATTGGAACCGGGAGAAGATTGCATTGAAGACTGCCGCAGAAGGACTGGAGCGCTCCCCGACGCGACGCGGGCGACTGTCGTCGGAGCGCACAAATTTCCGAAGCCGAAGCATCGGGCTTCTCTACGATCTTCTTCTTTCCTTTACTCTCTCATTTATTGTTCATTTGAGCACCATTATGCATGTTGCACTAGTATTGCATAACGCGTCTTATTCCTAGGTCATTAAGATCTTCCCTTAAGGAGGGTTAGGAGTTAGTCCTAATCGGTTCGTTCAACCCCTTTTGTCATTGCTCTTCTTTCTTACGAATAATTCTTGCTCCATCTTTAGTTCTAATCGTTGTGCTTTCATTCATACTTTCTTTTCGAGCAAGCGAGTTTCTCCAAGGCTCTTCTTCCCCGGCCGGCCGAGGAAGGAGAAGATAGAACCCCCGCAATCTCCCAGCTTATCGAGGTAACCGGTCACTCTCACTTCCTTTACTAGTTCATTTCTTTTATTTTTATCATCGGAGCCTCTCTGGCTCCTGGCGACCACACCATCCCTTCCTCTCTCGGTTTGTAGGTTAAGTTAGTGTTGAAAATGCCACCGGCTATCTGATCTTCTTTCCCCTCGATTCTCCTCACGACCCGGACCGGTCCTTCGATGCCCAAGTGACATCAAGGGTTGAGTAGTCCGGGGATCAAGGTGAGTGCGGAGAAGGAAAGAAGGAAGAAAAGCAGGCAACATATCGGTCCGTCGGAATCATCCACGACCGTGTCTATGGCGTGATTAACACGAACCCACCCTATCAAGACCGTAAGGAAGGAGAAGCACACACGCACACGCGCGAGGACATACCTCTCCCTCCTCCGCGAGCTCCACCCCTCTCTTTCCCGGCGTCCACATCCTTTGGCGACCACGGTGGGACATCTAAAGCCAAGGGAAAGTCGCTTGCCATATTTCTTTGAATGAAAGCCTCTTCCATCAAGTAAGTCTTCTATTCACTCTCTTTATCTCCACGTTTATTTGTATTTCGTCCCCCTCCTTTAAAAAGTTAGAACCTCTCTTGCTCACCGCGTGGGCCACTACTCCTTGGCTCCCGCGTGAGCCACCCCCCCCATTTCCCCACTCACCGCGTGAGTGGTACATCATCGGCCCCGCGTGGCCCTCTCTTTCTGTTGATCCTATCAAAGGGGCACCACCGCTACCCTTTGCTAGGACGTTTGCAAACCGAGCTCCGCGAGCTCGAAGCATCTAAAAGCACCGACTCCCGCGCGAGTCAACTCTACTTTTAATACATTTTCATTTAAAAAGCATTGTCGTTTATTGCTTTCTCAGCATCATATCACCTTTATGTCCCCGCGGGACTCTTGCTTTATAGCTTTTCTTAAAATTTGCTGATTCCCGTTAAAAGCGTCCTGATACCGCGACGCCTGGCGGCGCGGTACCAGAGCGCCTGCATTTCCCCGAAACTGCTTTTAGTTCCTGCTTCTTGTTTCACTTCCAACCCTTATCACTCTTACTACCTTATAATTTTCAGCATGCAAACCTGTCTTAGTGTTTAAATTTCTTTGTGCACCATCATCTCTTAAGTTTCTTCGTACTTCTCTCACGTTGTGTTGCTTTTATTTTTATTTTGCTTGCTCCTTTATCCTTGCTCATTCTCTTGCATTAGCTTGCATCGAGATACCGGTTCCATCCGGCCTCGTAGGTCATCCGAGAAGGGGGGCTCACTCTCCTCCCAAAGCCATACACATCCAAAACACCATTCTTGGTGGATCTCGACTTCTCTTCCGGGGATTCCCTCTCGGTTGACTAAGTTGGTTTCCGCCAAGGCCTCCGTAAGTCCCCAGACGTGAAGGATTCCCTCTTCACCGATCGGGCTGGTTGTACCATTTCCCCAAAACCCGAAGTTTACCCATTACCTATCCGTGTGAGAAATCGTTTCACCTTACGTTGCTCGGCGTTGTGTGAGCATAGGGTCCCACCCATTTATTGGAGTGGACAATACTTTGCTAAACAAGCCACTAATCTAAGGTTGGAACACAAAAAAATTTTGCGCTAAGCATTCCAAGTCTTTGCTTTAACTTGTTTGTGTAACCAAAAGAAAAAAGAAAAAAAGGGGAGACTCTCTCCTACAAAAAAATCTAAAAAAATCACCAAAAGAAGTTGTTCCTTTGAGGTAAAAAACTTCTCTGATCACGACAATCAAAGAAAATAACCTCTAAGAAGCAATCCAAAAAATCTTTGTCAAAGAAAACTTTGCTTTCGGATAAAAAAACTTGTCTTCTAGAATTAAACAACCCAAAAAGAAAAATCTGCTCAAGAGAAAACACCCAAAAAGAAGAAAACTTCGTCTTTCTTTGCTTTATGCCTGTGTCGCTCAGGTCCGGACGAGTCATCATGGATCAACATTGCGAGCAAGCAGAGTACGAACAGGCCTACTTTGGGGCAGAAGGCGAGCCGTCACTCCTTCCCGACGCTGTCTATGCCGTTAACGAACCAGGAGCTCCCGCTGAGCCGGATCAAGTTTCTCCTCCACCCAACCCGGGTTCCCTTTGGGAGGCATTCTCTCATGCCGACCCCACCCAACTTCAAGCCATCGAGGCTATTCTCAAGGGCAAGTCGCCCACCAATCATGACCCCCTCACCGGTGGTTTACGTGTTTCTACCCCTCGCTCGCAGCACGTCGACCCGATGCGGCCGCCCATGGCCATTCCTATACCGGGCCATCACCCCCAAGTTCTCCTCATCCGGTGGCTATCCTAAACCACCCGGATCCAAATTTGGCCGCACCATCACGACCACCGCCTTCTCTTCTAATCATTTCAATCTTCCCCGTCAAGCAGCATGTCCACCAACCCACATTCCATGTCCGGCCGCTTCGGCCTACTTAGCCCCCCCTCCGGTGTATCAAACACCCCCTCCTCCCCCAATTGTTCGAGAGCCCTCTATTGACCAGGCCATGCTAAACCGCCTAAGTCAGATGGAGGAGCAGTACAAGGAAATCCGCCGTCTGGTTGGCACCAAAGTCGCCCCTGAGATATCTCTCCCCTCGCTCCCTACTTTCCATCTTCCTCATTCCGAAATGCCGGTGTTCCGCCGTTACAATGGGTCCGGCAACCCCTTCCTCCACGTCAAAGACTTTCTATACGAATCCGTCACATGGTAGAATGATCCGAGAGCCCTTGCTTTTCTATTTAGAAGATCATTGGAGGGCTCGGCGCTTGAGTGGTTCTATTCACTTGATTCAACGGAGGCCGGAAACTTTGATATTGTCAAAGCCAAATTTTTGCAGAGATACCAAGACCGAGTTGGAATAGCCTACTCCATCACCGACCTTGTAGCTGAGAAAATGAAAGCAGATGAGGATTTCATCAGGTATGCAGATAGATGGAGGGCCATGGCAGAAAAGCTCACAGATCCGATGTCAGAGCAAGAGCAGGTCAAGCTGATCATAACAAATGCGACCCCGGCCATGAAAAACATGCTTGCCCTTCACCATCCCACTTCCATGAGTGAGTTATATGAAAAGGCTCGGTACATCCAGACCCAGCTCCGGGATTCACCTATTATGAACCTATTTGATCCCCGACCTCGGGTCACCAAGAAAACCTTTCCTTCCACCTCCGGACCAGTAACTGAGGGGATAGTAAGCCATGAGCATGTTAGTGTTGTGGGGAATCCCCCTAGCAATTACCCAAACCAACATAGAAACCCTCCTCTTAACAGGAATGCTCCAGTCCTCCAGCACCAGCCTTGGCCCCAACTTCCCCCACGGCCTCCCCAATACCAGGTCCAACAATATCGACCCCAGAACCAACAACCCTTGATGCCTCGAGCACCACAACCCAGGGCCCCAGAAACCTACCACCAGGCCCCTCCTCAAGTTGCACACCAACCAAGGAAAACCGGTCCCCGACGAGAGAATTACCCGCCATTGCCCTACTCACTTACAGACATCTTTAATGCCTTGATGGCCGCACAAAAGATAGAGCTCCCAAAAGAAAGACATGTACGGCCGAGCACGGCAAACCTTTGGACGGTATTGCATGTATCACCGCTACCCGGGTCATATGATCGAGGATTGTTTTCAATTCAGAGACTACATTCATGATCTTCATGACCAAGGGAGTATTGATTGGGCACAAATGGGGGTATATATTGAGTCATTGAAAACGCAACAGTCAAGACCTCGAGGGCAGCAACAGCAACAACAGCAACACCAGCAACAACAGCAACAACAACTACAACAACAACCGCCACATGATCAGGGCCTCGGGATAGTGCGCAATCCTTTGCCAAACCATGCGCCCGCTCCAATGGCAGCACCCCCTCGCCATCCCATCAATCCTATCCTAACCCCGGCCGAAGAATCGTCCCGCCGAGGACAAGATTGGCAAATGGACCCAGCTACCGCCTCCTTCCAAACATACACCCCTCACCACCTTGATAGGGCCATCTTGTCCATTCCCCGTGCCTCCCCCAGCATACCACCCATCATCCGTGTACCACCACAACCTGCAAAGGGGTCTACCACCGCAACCCCTCCCCCCTTCGGACCAATTATCCGACCCCGTGCTCCGCCTCCGTTAGCCACTACACCCCCTCTACCGCCCATCATTAGACCAGCACCCCCATTAACCAATCCCGTACCCATCATACCGCTAAAAACACCACAACCATCGCCCCTCCCCATTCGGCCCATTAACCCAGTAATAACCCCGCTTAACCCTGTCAATACCCCACCGCCGCCGCCCAGGCATATACAGTCTAGTCGCTTAGATCACATGCCAGTCTTCGTCGAAACATCATCCGCCGGGCCTACACCACCTCTTGCTGCCATCCTACGGAGCGGACGTATGGTCCAACGCGTCTTTCCCCAAGCCGGTGCAACACAAGCAGCCCCAGAGATCGAGGAGGAACCGGTCGAGGAACCAGTACCAGGAACTACATATGACCTGCTGAAACACCTTGATAAAACACCAGCCAGAATTTCTATTCTAGAATTAATTAAGCGGTCCAAAATTCACCAAGAGGTGCTTCAGCAGTATTTACAAAAGGTACTTGTCAGTGAAAGCCTCCCGCCCGAGAGAATCACCGCCGTCTTGGCTCCCCGGAGTGAACATCCAGCCCTGACTTTCACTGATGAGGAGTTGGCAGCCCCCGAAGTCAGGAGGTGTGCATTGTGCTTAACAGTAAACATTCGAGGCACCCCGATAGACTCATGCTTGGTAGATACCGGTGCCTCCTTAAACATCATACCTCCCGAGACATTGAATTGTTGCGGCATTTCAGAGACGGAAATCCAACCCTCTCGCATCACTGTGACGGCATTTGATAACATGAAGCGACCCGCTCACGGCACTATTCTTCTTGATGTCGAGCTCGGTCCCAAGACAGTCACAGTCGACTTCCATGTGCTGGAGATGGATCCCACCTATCGGGTCATTTTGGGCCGTCCTTATCTCGAAGCATTAGAGGCAGTAGCATCAACTAACCATCAGTGTATCAAGTTCCCTCACAAGGGGCAAATTGTGAAGGTAACCAGTTATGTAACAGTAACACCAGCTACTGGATTACCAAGCCAGCCAGTTTTCACATTAATAGAACCACCAAGGAAAAGATGGTAGCCAAAGCAAAAGAAGAAAAACACAGAAGAACCGATAGGATGGCACATCATGAAGATTATGGGGTATCAAGAGGGCCAAGGATTGGGCAAGTTCTTGCAAGGCATCACGGAACCTATCAGCCCCGCCAACCGACTCACCAAGGCTGGCCTAGGATACGATGGGACAGTCCAAAATGGCAAAAGGCCCGAACAACAGTCAGTGGCAGAAGGCCTTGCAAAATACTTTCTAAGAGGGGAAATAATCCAGATTAAAGAAGAGGAGCCAGGCTATCTCAACGACATCAACAATCGTCCACGGAAAAGGCAGAAGATCGAAGGAGGCGAGGATGAATTGTCCTTACCTTTATCGTTATTATTTCCGGTCGAGGAGGAAGAATCAAGGAAAGAACCGCTTGAGCCGCCAAGGATCAGTAAGCACCCCGGCAGTCAAATTTGCCATTCCCCCCTAATCATTCCGCGAGGACCTTCCCTCAACTTTTCATTCTCTGGGGCTGAGCCCCTCTTTCAACTAAGCTTCTCCCATGGGCTCCCAATGCCCTTCTATGACGAGCCCTTCTCGGCCCACGCAAGGAAAGAACTACCCCAGCTTCGCACAATCATCACCATTAAGCCCGAGAGCCCACTCCATTCTACATTAATCAAAGCCTTTGCCACTTTGGCCATTGAGCAAGTTCAATCCCGGGTCGGCCCCGATGACCCACTCAATTCACCAGATTCGCGGCTCCTAAGATCAACCGACTCATCTCTCGACCGGAGAGGGTCACAACCCCATCCAAAATCTTTCTCAAATTTTCACGTTCCTCTCCCTTCGTAGCAAAAACAGTGCCGTAACCCGTCCCGTACATATGGTTGGCACCGCCCAAAAAAAAACGTCCTTCTCACAACTCGCATTTCGATCGAGGAAACATCCGTCCTTGCCCCCAAGGACCTTCCGACCTCGGGGACCGAATCCTTGAGCGAGTTGCTCTACCCTTCACCTCCTGTAAATATCACTCCTCCTAATATCTCCTCTCCATCGTCGTCTCAGTCATTCCCCCTAGGGTCGGTATCCAAGAGAGTCCAAAGCTAAGGGTAAGAGGGTACCAAATCGGTATCCGTATCAACCGGCCGACAAGAGTTTAGAATGTGCGAAATTGCCAGGATTTTGGGATAATAACATCCGGCTGGATGAAGTCTTCTATGAGGACGAAGAAAACATGGATCAATCTTTGGGAGTATATGAAGTCGGTTCAGAGAAGGACCTTGATACGGATGAGGAAGAAGGAATAGCAGATGCCTATGCTTCAGGCTTGAGGAGATTCGAAGAACCCTTAGCTTCTGCTGATGAGCCTACAAAGGAGCTTAATCTCGGAACGTTAGATGACCCAAAAGTTGTTCTCATCAGTGCTAGTCTATCTCCCTCCCAAGAATCAGATTTGATAGGGACTTTGCATGAATACCGGGATACATTTGCATGGACTTACCAGGATATGCCGGGACTAGACAATTCATTGGTCGAACATCGTTTGACGCTTAAGGATGGGGCTGTCCCTGTAAAACAAAAGCTTAGAAGGTTTCACCCGAAGTGGCCCTAAAAATGAAAGAAGAGGTCGATAAATTGCATCAAGCCAAATTCATCGAGTCGTCCTTTATCCTCAATGGGTGGCTAATATTGTCCCAGTAATGAAGAAAGATGGCAAAGTCCGCATCTGCATTGATTTTAGAGATTTGAACAAAGCCTGCCCTAAGGATGATTTTCCTCTCCCTCACGTCGATGTGCTTGTTGATAATACGGTCGGTTTTGAAACCCTTTCATTCATGGACGGGTATTCCGGGTACAACCAGATTCGGCTAGCGGAAGAGGATCAGGAGAAAACATCGTTCACTACACCTTGGGGAACGTATTGTTATGTCGTCATGCCTTTCGGACTAAAAAATGCGGGAGCTACCTATCAGAGGGCAATGATGGCGATCTTTCATGATATGATGCATCAATGTATAGAGGTGTACGTGGACGATTTAGTGGTCAAATCCCGAACCCGAGGTGAACATTCTGAGGTTTTAAGAAAGGTCTTGCAGAGAGCTCGAGAGTTTAAGCTAAAGATGAACCCGAAGAAATGTATGTTCGGTGTAGCATCCGGCAAATTACTGGGTTTCATTGTTAGCAAAAGGGGAATTGAGATTGATCCCAATAAAGCCAAGGCTATCATCGATATGCCCCCACCAAGGAATTTGAAAGAACTTAGGGGGTTGATCGGAAGATTACAATTTGTCCGTCGGTTTATCTCGCAGCATTCTCAAAGGTGTAAGCCTTTTTATGAGTTAACCAGGGCGAAAACAGAGTTTAAATGGGACCAGAAGTGCCAAGAGGCTTTCGACGGTTTGAAGAAATACCTTTCTAGCCCTCCTGTACTCCAACCCCCGAATCCGAGCAAGCCTTTAATTTTGTACATCTCGGTCCTAAATGAATCCTTAGGTGCCGTGTTGGCACAAATAGATGAGGAAGGGAAAGAGCGGGCTGCCTACTATCTCTCTAAAATCTTTGACCCTTGTGAGATGAATTACACCGCCATGGAGAAGACCTGTGTTTCTCTGGTTTGGGTGGTACAAAAACTCAGGCACTACTTTCTTGCTCACGAGGTCAATCTCATCGCCCGGATGAACCCTATTAAATTCCTCCTCGAGAAATCTGTCCTCACTGACCGACTCGCCAGGTGGCAAAGTTTTCTCTCCCAATTTGACATCACATACATCCAACAGAAATCAATCAGAGGGTATGCCATTGCCGAACACCTGGCTCACCATCCCATCCCTAACTTTGACCCGGTCCGCCTCGAATCGCCCGACGAAGGGCTCTTATCCCTCCATCATTCTGAACTATGGACCCTTTATTTTGATGGTGCTTTAAATTCCCAAGGAAGGGGAATCGGAGTTGCCCTTTTGTCCCCGGAAGGGGTTGTTATCCCCCAGGCCTTCCAACTCTGTTTTCCCACCACCAACAACATTGCTGAATACGAGGCCCTCCTAGCTGGATTATAGGCTGCTCGCTTCCACGGAGCCACCGAGTTAAGAATTATAGGCGACAGCCAACTGATTCTTCGGCAAGTACTCTCCAGATATCGAACATCTCATCCAGGACTCAAACCCTATCAAGAACACACTTCTTCTTACATCAAGCTCTTCGCTAAGCTCGAATTCGTCCATATCCCTCATGCTCAGAATATCCTTGCTGATTCTCTAGCATCATTGGCATCCTCTTTATCAATCCCGCTAGGCGTATCTGATAGGACCATTTCTGTCCGGCGGAAAATGATACCTACTATTAAGGATGCTCGATTTCTCGATATCCAAGAGAAGTTCGCGAGGAAGGAATTGCTTGAGCAAAAGGAGGAATTGTCAATCATTGAGGTTGAAGAGTTAAACGAAGAAGAAGAGAGGCCATGGTACCATGAGATTGCTCAATATTGCCAGAATCAGACCTACCCGCCCGAGCTTACATACCGACGAGAGAAAGGTCGTCGAAGAATTTCCCGTAAATATCTAGTGCCGGGCGGAACACTCTTCAAAAGAAGCATGACCGGGGTCTAGTTGCGTTGTGTAGATGAAAAAGAAGCCGAAGTACTGCTTGAAGAAGGTCACTCGGGGGTATGTGGGGGCCACGTTAGTGCCCAAGCCCTTGCCAAAAAAATCATTCGGCAGGGGTATTACTGGCCCACATTGGAGGAGGACTGCTCAATCTTTGTTCGGCACTGCCACCGATGTCAGCTCCATGCCGATAAGATCCACTCTCCGGCATCTTCTCTCCATCCTATCCATGCCCCCTGGCCTTTTTCTATGTGGGCTTTTGATATCATCGGTCCCCTTGGTGATCCCAACTCCACGAACAAAACCAAGTCTTTTATTCTCACCGCGACGGAGTACTTCACCAAATGGGCCGAAGCAGAAGCTTACACGGAAATCAAGGCATCGACAGTGTGCACATTCATCAGGCGCAACATCCTCTCCAGATTCGGGATCCCCGGCGCCATCGTCACCGACAACGGGCCTCAGTTTGACTCTCAAGAGCCGCAAGACCTTTGCAACGGGTATCGCATAAAATTGCATCATTCATCCCCGTATTACCCTCAAGGCAACGGTCAACAGAAGCCACTAACAAAACCCTGATAAAAATCGTTAAGAAAACATGTGAGTCCAGCAAGTTCGCGGATTGGCCAGATAAGTTGATCGATGCTCTATGGGCCTACCGCACTTCGGTCCGAACCCCAACGGGCCAGACTCCCTATGCCTTGGCATATGGAATGGAGGCGGTAGTCCCATACGAAGTACTCATCCCTTCCCTCCGAGTTCAGATCGATCGAGACATCCCTACGGATGATCGGTAGGAATCTCTCCTAGCACAGCTCAAACTCTTGGACGAGAAGAGGCTGGCCGCCGCCGAACATGCCCGGACTTATCAGAATAGGCTTAAAAGATTTTATCAGAAAAGGGTGGTTGAGAGAAAATTCGAAATCGGTGAGGTTGTGCTTAAAAGGATTTTCATAAAGCCGGGCGGTCCCCGCTCAAAACTTCAACCAAATTGGGAGGGACCCTTTGTAATTTCAGAAACCTACCCTGGCAATTCTTACAAGCTAGTTAACGCAGATGGAGACGAATTGACTCACCCTTGGAATGGACTCTATCTTAAGAAATATTTTCCCTAAAAACAACAAAAAATGTAAAATACCAAAAGTCGTGGAAAAGTTTACTCCCACCTATCCTTGCTTGCTATTAGGACCACCTGTTCAGATGAGGGTTAAGGATAAGCATCACACTATGCACATCGCACGCCTAGACTCCGGGATTCAACGGCCAAAGCCGGAAAAGAAAGATCAGGTAGCGCTGGGCAAAGAAGATCAACCGTGCCCTATTCCTCTCTCGCTTCGGCCCAAGGAAAGATTCAAGGGACTTCGGGCAAGGAATACCGAAAATGCTCACCATCTAAGAAAAGTGGAAAATCCTATATGGACTGTCTTCTCAAAAGAAAAAGCACCAAAAGATGGGCAATGAACCCCTCAGGTCAACCGAAAAAAAAATGCATAGACCTGTCTGAATGAGTGCTTAAAAATAGCCCCAAAAAGAAAAGGCTCCAAAAGATGGGCAATGAACCCCTCAGGCAAAAATGACCTGTCCGAATGTGGGCCACAAAATGGGCAAGAAGGAATGACCCAAAAGGATTTAAACTTGGCAGATGGGCGTCAGTACGGGAACCCGCTTGATATCCTTTGAGTTTGGCCAAAGGCTTATCTTAATCTCTTCCTTCTTCAACCACCATGGGTAGGGTTGATCAACCGAGCCCCAGCAGACCCTGGTTTGTTGAAGGCAGAAAGCCTAAGAATCCCGGAAGGAGGCACATCACCTACACGTGGCACTTATCCTTAGCCACTACGCTACTATGAAAGGGGGAACCTAGTTGCAAGCAAGGCAAATGGTGAAGAGCATCTACTTCGTCCACGATCGAGAAAAAAATGCATATATCTAAAATCCAAACAAATCTAGAAATTTCAAAAAGAACAAAAAATCTGCAAATTCTCAAAACCCCCTACAAATTTGAATATCCAAAACCCCGAAAAAATCTATAAAATTTAAAACCCAAAACTAAAGAGTTAGTGCTTGTAAATTGACCGCATGTCTAGTTGCATTCATGTTTAATTTTCTGTCATGCATGTTTCGTTTCTGCACTACATAGTTATGTTTCTTATTTGCCTAATTAAAAAGGCCCATGCCTCCTGACATCTTGCAAGAGGCTAAGCCTAAACAGAGTCTAACCGCTCTTCTGGTTCAGTAAGACAGTCAACAGGTGCGAAGATAGAAAAGAAGAAGAAGCAGATGGACAAAAGAATCCACTATGGGCTCAAAGTGTATACAAAGTGTATCACGTGGCAGAGGGGGCCGGCACATCGGAATCGCCGCCTCCCTCCACCGCTGGCTCCTGGGGAACCGGCTCTACTACAGGAGGGGGAAGGGGAGTCCTCTCACCGCCCGCTCGAGAAGAAGAGCCCGACCGGCTCGGGCCGCGAAGCGTCGTGCGCCGAGAGGCGGTTCGATGTGACCGACCCCGTGATCGAGAGCGGGCCAGCTCCAACAGCTCGTCGCCCGCCGTGTCTCCATTGCCGGCATCTCCTCCGGATGTCGGATCCGCAGTCGGAGGATCTGCTCACTCTCGGGGAGGACCCGAGCCCTTGACTGCTCTGGCTGCAAGGTCAAACGAAGATCAACAACAAGCAAAGAAAAGAAACAAGACTGGAACAAACTCGAGAGACTCACCCCCGTCAGAAGGGCGGAATCGGACGGAGGAAGTCGACTCTCCGAATCGGCCACCTGGGCCTGAAGTCGAGCAACCTGCAGAGAACGGGATTAGATACCGCAACGAAGCAAAATGAAGCAAACCAGGGAGCATACCTGATCCCGGAGGGCTCGCTCTGCCTCCTCGGCAGTTCCTCGGGCACCATCTAGCTCGGCCACTCGGGCCCGCAGCTCTCGAACCTGCACGGAACAAAGATTAGAGCAATGCAACCAAACAGCAAAAGGAAAGAAAAGCAGAGACTCACCTCCTCGCGGAGAAGGGTCTCCGCCTCTGATGGTCCCTCTGCCGGGACCTCCACTGTCGGCTCTGCCGCCGACGGGACCTCCACCTCTGGGAAGTGCGCCGCCGGCCCCACCGATGCCGGACTCCCTACGACCGGCTCGAAGGCCGCCGACTCACCCTCCTGCTCGGGCGGCCTGCGGACGGATGGCTCCCCCTCCTCCTCCATCGAGGGTGCCCCCTGAGAGGTGCGGCAGCGTCTACGCGCTCGAGGAGGCCGCCAGATGCCGCGCGGCCCTGCCTCTCCCTGCGACCTCGGAGATGGAGCCGCAGCACGCTGAAAAGGAAGGCAATGTGAAGGCAGAAAAGAATTACCATAAACAAATGATCAAGAGAGGACCATACCTGAGCGAGCTGGGCCTCCAGCCTCCCGAATCTCGTCATCCCGCTCCGTGATCTGGTCACGGAGGCGGGTGAGCTCTGTCTGGGTCGCCTGCAAGGAAGGGTTGGTCAGAACAGAACAAGCAAATACCAGAATAATCAGAAGAAAAGGCAACATACCGTGTCGGTCACTGCGAACAGGTGACTGTAGAACTCGGAGAACTGCCGTAGATACTCCGAGTAGTCAACCGCCTGGGAAACCACCGGGGTGACGCCCCGATCCCAGATCTCCAGGGCCAGCCGGCCCGACTCTCGCCAGTCCACCTTATGGACCAGCCCACGGGTACTCCTCCCCATCTTCGGGTGGGGAGGGAGGGTCACCCACTCCTGGTTGAACCCCAGTGACCGCATCGAGAGACGCTGCCACAGGGGCTCAATCTCGTTCAGGCAGATCAGGTAGGTGTCCCTACCAAACACTGCCTGGGACCCCACCACCCAAGGCTGGGCAGTGTCATCGTCCCGGGAGATAGGGCCTCCACACCACCTGCAAGGGAGGCAAACAAATGTCAGAAAGCAGCATTAGACAAGACGAGCCAAAGAATCAAAGGAGCGGAAGCCGAAAACACTTACCCGGTCATGGGGGAGGTGAAGCAAGGCCTTCCGCAAACTCTCCACCTGGTACTGATGGGGAGACGCGGCCCGGTGTGCCACCCACTGCCGGAGGAGTGGGTAACGAACAGGTCCCGTCTGTCGCACCGCCCGCCGGAGGGGCAAGTGCAGGTAACTCCAGACCTGAGAATGGCAAACATGTCAGATACACAGGTACGAAATATGCAACTTATTTAAAATAGACTGTGTAAAAGTGATTACCTGGAGAAAGGGAGTGAAGCCGGCGACGCCAACAGGGCCCGACTCCATGGCGAGGGAGGCAAAGAGATGTGCCAACATGGCAGCACCCCAGGCATACTCGCCTACCCGTGAAAGGCGGGCGAGTAAAGGCAGGCACCTCAGGTGGATCCTGTCACCCTTGCTGCCCAAAGAAAGCCGGGAAAGCAAGAACAACAGGAACCGACGGAGGTCCCTGTCTGCCTGCTCCGTGCCCTCCTCGCCACAGAGCTCCTCCTTCACCTCAGAGGTCAGGCGACTCCTGACCTCTGAGAGAAGGGCACCCTCCTTGGGGACCGCTGCCGAGCGGAACCCCACCATGTGCTCGATGGCCTCCCGCTCTAGCATCCTCGTGCCGCCAGGGAGGGTCGGAGTGTCAAGACCCAAGAGGTCCCGGCAAAAACCGGAGTAATCCTCATAGGTCTTGCCGGTCACCGGCCGACCGCGTACACGTAGACCCGTAATACGGGCCACATCCTCCAAGGAAGGCACCATGTGCCCCCAAGGGAAGATGAAGGAGTGGGAGACCGAGTCCCACCGCTCCCTCAGGGCCTGGATCAGGGAGAGGTCCTCCCAGATCGCAGTGCAGGAGAGGAGCAGACCAAAGCCCATGGCACTCAGTCTGCTCTTCTGGAACTCCTGCAGCCCCTCGTATACGCAGATAACTAACTCCCACGAGATGCGGGAGCGGAGCTTGCCCTGCATACACAAAAAGGAACATTTTTTTGTCAGTTTCATAAAAGTACAGGTAAATTGTCAAAAGCGAGGCAAGAAAAGGGGCTCACCTCGAGGCGGGGATGCGGACGGGCCTCTGGTGCGACCAGGGGGACCTCCTCGACTGGGGGAGGTGACTCCGGGGGTGGCGGGGAAGGCCTCCGGCGTGCTCGGGAGGTGCGTGGTCGCCGCGCCATCTGCAAGGTAAAGAATCAACAGGTTAGTGTCATACAGGAATGAGCAGAAATCAGAAGAAACCCAGTTTCCGGAAATAGCAGGTGCTCCCCCTTCGGAGCGCTTGTGCTGACGTCCCGAAGTCAGCGTGCTAGCCTAGCGCTCCAACTTCGCGACGCTTCTAAAAGTGTCGCGAAGACAGAGCGCTTGAATAGCGCTCTGCGTTCGCGACGCCAGGCTCCAGGCGTCGCCGCTTCGCGACGCCTGGCCAGCCAGATTTGACCGGCCTCGACGCCGTCGAAATCGGTCAAAAAATTTCGGAAATCTCGGAAAACTCATGCCAACGGAAAATTCATAATCTATTCTACGACTTCTAAGAAGAGACCAACTGACCTGGATGTGTGTGGAAGATGCACGGAGCTCCGGAAGGCGCGACCTTTTTCAACTGGAACCGTGAAATGCTCGCGTGAAAATGAAGTTACTACAGTAACTCTGTATATATAGTGAAGGCAAAATTTTTTGAAAAAATTCCAAAAAAATCTGAAAAATCTTTATAATTCCCTAAAAATCACAAAAATCACAAAACCACCAACCTCGAGAATCTTCCGTCAATAAACGGGTCGAAAATCGAGGGGAATGTGAAGGGTCGCTGAAAAGCCCGGTAGTCCGGATCCGGGACGCCTGGCGTTGCCACGTCGCGACGCCAAGCGACCCGTTTCCGGAGCGCCTGGGAATTCAGCAGCCGAGATCTTTGTTTTAACATTTCTTACCTTTTGTTAGCTAAATGTCATTCTCTACCTGTTTACTCAATTCACACATGCATGCACGTGCACTCTTTTGGAAAATTCTGACAATATTGCAGGAAGAAAACAAGTTCAACATAAACAGCCACACCCGGCCTGGCAGTACAACAACAAACGGCCGCGTAGGGCCCTAAAAGACGAAGACAACATAAACGGCCACGCAGGGCCCGGAAGGACAAACAGAACATAATATTGGCCTCACACGGCCCAGAAAAAAAAACTGCACGTCAGGACCAATCACTGAAGAAGGGCCCGCAGCCTAGCAAAGTAACGTGCCAGCCGATCGCCGTCCTCCTCCACCGCCTCGCCCACCTGAAAAGTCCGGCAAGCCCTCCAAAGCTCGATGATGCTCCGGCACTCCTCCGCGTCATCAGGGGTACCAAAATGGCGATCCTTGATCGCAGGGAGGTGAGAAAGACAAGGCACCCTGGATCGAGGAGCACTGATCTGTGGAAAGCAGCGGTGTGGGTTGTACAGAACAAACGATGAACTAGTAATCAACCTCAAGTCCACACCTGGAGAGTGGCAGACTCGAACCTCTCTCCCTATCATGGGAGGAGGAGGGCATAGAAAGGCAGAGAGGTCATTGGCCAAGAAATATGCATGCCAATCCTGGCGGGTCTTCACTGATGGACAAGTGTTCACAACCCTCTCTTCCATCCCTAAGATGTGAGTAATGGTGTGGAGAGGGCTATGAAGGAAATAGCGAGAAGAAGACACACAATGATCGGCCACACTGAACTTAAAATGCCAATCGGCCCACGATGCCAAAAGAAGGAGGCTGCCATGCATGGGCCGACCGATGCAGGCCGAAGATAAGCCATCATACAAGAAACCGAGGACGGAGGTAATGATCCTCTCCTTCCGCCAGACGCCCCGGATACTAGATAGGCACCCAGGGTGGATCCAGCCGTCCTCAGTCGGGAAAAGAAGAGTGGAGACAAGAAGGGTGGCAGCCCCTTTCATGCCAGGGAGAAGGTCAACGTCGCTACCAGCTCCTTCGATGGCACCAATGGTCCACCTCAGGAGGCCCTCTACACTAATCCTATCCCCCAGGATGATTAGACGGGCTGAAGTAGGGCTCATGAATTCCTCAAGGAATTCCTGGGAAGACAAGAAATCAGAGGGGACAAAAGTGAAGAGTTCTTGCCGACTAGGAACCGCTTGAAGACCGAGGAGGATCTCTGCCTCCTCCAAAAGGATGGTGCACTCATAGGTGCCCATGATAAAGGTGTTGGTCTCGGGATGCCAACACTCTACTAAAGCAGCAAGGAGGGAAAAGTCCCAATGATATTTCAAAATATTGCGAGCATGGGTAAGAAGACCCAGGAGACCCCACTCGCGGAGGAAGGCACGGTTATGGTAGAAAAGGCAAATGATGAGGCGGTCTATCCAGCCGAATAGACCACGGCAGCGTGCGCCTGGGAATGGAGGAGGCTCCTGCACAAAACAAGTGTGGACAGAATCAGAAACTGTCATCGGAAATAGCAGGCGCTCCAACAACGCGACGCCTGGAGTCGTGAAGACAGAGCGCTTGCATAAATCCGACAGAAAACCAGAAAAGGACGGAAATGGGGAAGGAACCGGCCAAAAAAGAGGGCCCACAAGGGAGCAAAACGATGGAAACAAGCTTTCAAAGGACCAATAGAGGCATAAACTTACCACTCCCGCCGAAACTCGGTTCCGGATATGCCCCGGAATGCTTGAAAGCCGCCTCGCCTTCAATGGAGCATCGGGTCGGTGTGGAAGCTCCATGGCAGCAGTAGCAAGCAAGAAATGAGGAGAAGATGGAGCAAGGGGGCGGCCCAAGGGAGTGGAGAAGGTTTCTCCCCCCCTTGGGCGGCCTAGGGGTCATATAGGGGCGGGGAAGAGAGAGGAGGAGCCCCCCATTACCCACGACGAGACGGGCGACAGGCCCTTGACAGAAAGCTGCGCAGGTTTGCAGGCGCTCTGACAGTGAGACGCCTGGCGTCGCTTCGAAGGAGCGCTTTGAAGGAACCCGAAAAGAGGAAGAGAAAATAATTGAAAATGGTCAAAAATTGGTATTTTCTTGCATATAGTAGTATTTGAAATGTTGAAGACCACAAGTTCTGAAAACACCGGGCCCGAGAACCCCTCCAACAAAATCAAGGACGGAACGGTTGTTCAATGAACTTGCGGATAAGCCAAAATCACGAGTATATGGGGACGACGGTTCCTGATCAGTGTCCCGACCCAGCACTCATGATCTACATCTTCAACTATGCGTCTTAATATTAATTTTTATTTCTTTCTTTCACCCGGCATGCATCCGCATACATCATCCGCATTTGATTATCATCGTTATGGTTGTCTTCATGAAGATCATTCTCTCTGACAAAGCAAACGAGTGTTTATATTGAGATGAGAAGTTATTCCAATCCGAGCCAGATCATGTTCCCGCAAGGACCCGGATGAATCCCAAAGACTTAATTCCAATTGATTGGAGGTTCTTTTGATTTTTAAATCAACTTCTGTTCAGCCCTTCTTGGTACAAGCACACCACAAAGCTGGGCCGCTAACCAAGATGAACTCACGAGCCGCGCTCGGAGGTTCCCCGCACGCAGGGAGCAGGCTTTTATTTTCTTCTCTCGTGCCCACGGCACATCTCGTCTCCAATCAACCACGAAAGCAGTCTAGAAGGCACAAAAGGCAATTGCGGAACTTGAGAAGGCTCAATTCACCTGGTCAGGTCGTGAGTCGCGTATCTAAATCTACACCTTGACGCCAGTTTTTCAGTCCGCCGTCACTTCACTCCGCTCCACCTCGCTAAGTCACTTCCGCTACACTCCGCGTCGCTCCCTTGCAAAACCGACGTCAAGGCGAGGCAAGCTGTAGATACGCGAATTCGGCCCGATTACAGGAAGAGCAATCTCGTTTCTATAGTTAACACTTGTTTTCTCCCGATCAGAGAGGTCGGTTTAACATAAAGACGATCAAATTTCAGGAAATCTGGAGGCGTCCTGACGCCGCAACGCCTGGCGTCGCAACGTCAGAGCGCCTGGCATCTCCCGCCTTTTCACCCTTTTGACCGGCCGGACGACCACCGTACCCAGAGGTGTACAAAAGTACAAGCGCTCCTCTGCCGGAGCGCCTGCAATACCGCCCGTGACAGACGGCTTTTCAGACGGTCAGCGATGCGTTGTCGAAATCGTACCGAGGGTCCAGGCGCTCCGCCGACGGAGCACCTGGATTCCCGCCTGACAACTGTCACCGCAGGCTCCGCATGCGCCGAACTTGCAGTCTGACAGCCTGACAGCCGTAGGTCGTAGGTGCTCCCATGTCAGAGCGCCAGGATTTCCGCTGACAACCGCCGCCTGACACGCAGGGTGGTAGGTGGCGACAGGTATGGTCGGACGTGCTGACCCGCCGACTTGTCGGCGGATTTTCAGGCGCTCCCATGCCGCGACGCCAGGAGTCCTGAGGGCGGAGCGCTAGGGTCACTTTTGCGCACCTATAAAAGGAGACCCTTCTCCCACATTTAAGAGGTTCCAAGAGGGAGGTTCCAGGTTCCAAAAGAGAGAGGGATTCCCAGAGCCTTAACTCCCCAAGAGTTTTCTTGAGCCTTCCAACATCCCCCCACCACCTTCCAAGCCTCCATCTCACTCCCAAGCCTCTCCATCCTCCATTACACCCCTCCCACTTCGCTCATTCAATACCACTCAAAAACCATTCAAGACCCCTGCCATCATACCATTGAAAGCCATTACAAAGAGTACCAAGAAACCTCCAAAACCACCTAGGAATCCGATCCCTCGTCATTGGAACCGGGAGAAGATTGCATTGAAGACTGCCGCAGAAGGACTGGAGCGCTCCCCCGACGCGACGCCAGGCGACCTGTCGTCGGAGCGCCTGCAATTTCCAGAAGCCAGAAGCATCAGGCTTCTCTACGATCTTCTTCCTTACTTTACTCTCTCCTTTATTGTTCATTTGGGTTTCATTATGCATGTTGCATTAGTATAGCATAACGCATCTTATTCTTAGGTCATTTAGATCTTCCCTTAAGGAGGGGTTAGGAGTTAGTCCTAATCCGGTTCGTTCAACCCCTTTTGTCATTGCTCTTCTTTCTTACGAATAGTTACTGCTCCATCTTTAGTTCAAATCGTTGTGCTTTCATTCATACTTTCTTTTCAGGCAAGCGAGTTTCTCCAAGGCTCTTCTTCCCCGGCCGGCCGAGGAAGGAGAAGATAGAACCCCCGCAATCTCCCAGCTTATCGAGGTAACCGGTCATTCTCACTTCCTTTACTAGTTCATTTCTTTTATTTTTATCATCGGAGCCTCTCTGGCTCCTGGCGACCACACCATCCCTTCCTCTCTCGGTTTGTAGGTTAAGTTAGTGTTGAAAATGCCACCGGCTATCTGATCTTCTTTCCCCTCGATTCTCCTCACGACCCGGACCGGTCCTTCGATGCCCAAGTGACATCAAGGGTTGAGTAGTCCGGGGATCAAGGTGAGTGCGGAGAAGGAAAGAAGGAAGAAAAGCAGGCAACAGATCGGTCCGTCGGAATCATCCACGACCGTGTCTATGGCGTGATTAACACGAACCCACCCTATCAAGACCGTAAGGAAGGAGAAGCACACACGCACACGCGCGAGGACATACCTCTCCCTCCTCCGCGAGCTCCACCCCTCTCTTTCCCGGCGTCCACACACACCAACCTCGATATGCATCATTAATTACACAACTATGCACACACATCACTCCTTCTTAATTTAGTGCATGCATTATATACAACAAATCAGCATGAACTGATCTAGATACATATATATATATATAGGGGGGAGAGAGAGACTTGAGAGCATGTGATAGGGATGCAAGAGGAGTCAAACTAACTTATAAATACTATGCTACTGATCCAGTTGTTCAAATAAAGACACTGTTAGGGATGCAAACAAGTCAAGGTGAGTCAAGAACACACTATGCTACTATTTGATGCATAGTGCTTAAAAAGGAATCGTAGAGGGTGAAGAAAGTTGTAGTAGAAAAAAAGGGGGAATAGGGATTCGTATAGTGCTTTTGAAATTATGGGTATATGTCTTACTCTTTGATGCATAGTTCTTTTGGATATTTTTTTTGCAAGCTGTTTTCTATAAATTCTATACATTCATCATCATGAATTATGTTTACATGTTTTTATAACAATTTAATTGTTTATATTTTAGAAGATGGAAAATATTTTCATTATTGATAGAAGTTGGATGTACAAGTACAAGACCAAATATGAGCGTGTCAACTCATCTTGTCTTGACAGGGCTAAGTGTTTTATGGAATTCACAAAAAGAAATATGAATGTTACTTCTACAAATTTGGTTATGCAGTGTCCATGTTTTAATTGTGAAAATAAATATTATCATTCTAAGGATACTATTTATCTATATATAGTTACACATAGGTTTACACAAGGATACACTAATTGGCGTTTTCATGGGGAACCACGCAAAAGACCATATTCAGAGATAATTACATATGATGACTCAACAGATGATATGATGGGGTTGTTAAATGATGTATGCTTACGTCAATCCACTCCTAATTTTACAGAAAGGATAGTAGGAAGTCATGATCATAAGAAATTTGAGGAGCTTATGCAATAAGCTAAAAGACCATTGTATACTGGTTATTCTAAATATTCTAAATTATCTTTTATTGTGCACATGTGTCAATTGAAGTGTCTACACAGATTAGCCAACAAAGCATTTTCCTATATTCTCTCTTTATTTAAACATGCTTTGCCGGTTGATAATACACTTCCAACAAGTTGGTATGAGTCAAAGAAATTGATGGTGGACTTGGGTTTAGGTTACACAAAAATTCATGCATGTCCAAATGATTGTATGTTGTTTCGAAATGAAATTGAAATTTTGGATAGTTGACCAACATGCAATACATCAAGATGGAAGAAAAGTATACTTGGAAAGAAAAATGTTCCGATAAAAGTACTTCACCACTTTTCTTTAATTCCAAGACTTCAAAGATTGTTTATATCAGATAAGACAACCAACTTCATGACTTGGCACCATAGTGCTCCGAGAGATAAAGATGGAAAAATGAGTCATCCTAGAGACTCTGAGGCATGGAAACACTGTGATCATGAACATTCATTCTTTGCTTTGGAGCCTCAAAATGTTCGGTTGGGACTCACTAGCGATGGGTTTAGCCCATACAAAATTGGAACATGAAGCAGTTGGAGTACATGGCTTATAATCTTGGCAATATATGATTTACCACCATGGTTAGCAATGAAACAACCTTATCTAATTATGTCAATTCTCATGGATGGCCCTAAATCTCCTAGCAATGATATGGATGTCTTGTGGAAACATGGTATTCCAACATATGATGCAAATGAAAAGGAATATTTTACATTAAGTGCTGCAATCTTGTGGACTATTACTGATTTTCTTGCATACAGTATGTTATTAGGTTGGAGTACAAAAGGATATATATGGCATGTCCTGCTTGTCACATTGAGCATGGTTCTATATATCTTCCATGTAGTTGAAAATATGCATATATGAGGCATCATCGTTTCTTACCCACAGATCATCCCTGGAGAAAAGACCAGAGATCATTTGATGGTACAGTTGAATGTGAATTGTCACCTATTCCTTTGTCAGGAGAAGATATTTTGAGACTTTGGGAAGGTTATGACAACATTACTTTTGGAAAAACATGTGGAAATAAGGATCAATCGCCGCCAATAGGGTGGAAAAAGAAGAGTATTTTCTTTGAACTTCCATATTGGAAAACATTGTTGATTCGTCACAATATAGATGTTATACATGGGGAGAAAAATGTGTTAGTATTTTGAATATGATTATGCAAAATAAATAAAAAGGTAATGATAGCATCAAAGCACATCTTGATTTGCAAAAAATGAAAATAAGGGAATCTTTGCATCCAAAGCCTTCAAAAAATTATGCAAACAAGTTTATTCTTCCTCATGCTTTATATGAAATGTCAAATGAAGAAAAAGAGAGATTTCTGGAGGTGTTAAAGGACTTAAAATTGCCGAATGGGTTTTCATCAAATATATCTCAGTTGATAAATATTCCAAAGTAGAAGCTTATAGGGATGAAGAGTCATGATTGTCATGTTTTAATGCAACAATTACTTCTGGTGGCTATTAGAACTACACTTCCAGAGTCAGTTGGACTTGTTCTGAATGAATATTGTATATTTTTTAAAGAGTTATGTGCTAAAGTAATTGATGTCAAACTTATGGAACAACTTGAGCAATCAATTTTTGTTATTTTCTGTAAGTTAAAAAGGATCTTTCCTCCAACATTTTTCAGTGTTATGAACCACTTAAGTGTTCATCTTGCTATTGAAGCCAAACTAGCTAGGTTAGTGTCATATCGATGGATGTATCCAATAGAAAGATTCTTACACTTAAAAATTACATACGTAACAGAAGTTGGCCAGAGGATTCAATTGTAGAAGGGTATATTATGGAAGAAGCTACTATATTTTGTGCTCGGTATTTAAATAATGTGGAGACCAAGTTAAGTAGGCTTGTGCAATATGAAGTTGGACCAATTGGAGCAACATCACCAATTCATATGTCAGCTGAGGAGGCATACATAGCACACAGATTCTTGTTATTCAATACAGATTTGGTGGAGCCATACATTGTGTAAGTTTTTTTTGTCCAACTTAATTTATTTCTTTTACTAGAAGTTTTTGAGTAATCATTTCTGGGGCACATGTAGGATGCATAAGGAGCTTCTAAGGGCTAAACATCCAAGTTGGGATCAACAAAAAATTCAAATGGAGCAACATAATCATTTTGTTACATGGTTCAGAGACTATGTAAGTTAAATTTTTTTATAATGTGTATTTATGGATATATTCTAATTATTTGCTTAATCTGTTTAGGTTGACAAATTAAGAGGCCAAACAATGGTGTCTGAAGAAACTATGAGCCTTCCTAGAGGTCTTAAGAATAATGTCTTGACATATAAAGGTTACTTTGTAAATGGATACAAATTTGAAACATAATCTACTGATAGCCCACATGTTACCCAAAATAGTGGAATTGCAACTATCGGTGATAATGATGATATCTTTTATGGTACCTTATAAAGTATAATAGAGGTTTCTTTTGGGAGTTTTCCCCCCCATTCACTTATTTAAGTGTTTATGGCACAATATGAATGATGATTTTGGGGTTACAGTTGATAAATATAAGTTCAAAGTGGTTAATACAAGTATGTTATCTTATCAAGATGAACCATTTATATTTCCATCACAAGTCCAACAAGTTTTTTACTCAAGAGATCCTTTAGATGGAGAGTGGAGTGTTGTGTGTCGATGGAAGCCAAGAGATGCATATGTGATACCCTTGAATGAAAATAATGGTATTGATGATGAAGATGAAATTACCTTAACAAGTATAGAGCCGACGATTTCAGCCAACTTTAACATTGTTGATGAAAGTGTTGTGTCTTGGGTGAGAAATGACCTTGGTGTTGGTACCAAAATATCTAAGAAAATGATAAAAGAGTTCGAATAAAAGACCGCAGTAATTGATGGTAAAGTATTAATTTGATTTTTAATTATTTAATATACCTTATAATTATTATTTTTTCTAATTTGGAACTCTTTGCAGAAAAATGCCTCCAAAAACTAAATTCAGACCATTGTCAAAAGTTTTACAGAATATTCACATTTCTAATGTGGACTCTAACTCCAACAATGGAAATGAGTTGTCTCTTCCATCTAGCTAGCTACACGGAGGTAATGGTTAGTATTCTTGTTTAAGAAAAATGTGGTTATGCATACAATTGTTTATGTCATATTGATTTATTTTATTAGGTATTCCTTATAAGGGTCATCATGTTCTTACAAATAGTAGAAAGGAGTTGCATGCTCCATCTAGCCAGCTACACCAAAGTAATGAATGAATTATTTTTTTTGAAATTTGTGAGTATGCATACAATTGTTTATGTCCTATTTACTTTTCATATCAGGTATTCCTTACGAGGATTATCATGTTGTTATAAATAGTGGAAAGGAGTTGTCTCTTCCATCTAGTTAGGTACACCAATGTAATGATTCAAATAGTTATTTTTTTAGAAATTTTGTGAGGTCTCTCCACTTGCCTGTAGATCTCTTAAATTTCCAAATCCACAACTCTTAAATTTTCAGTTTGAATTACATTGTTGTACTCTTATCTATCCTTTTGTAATATGTGATCAGTGGCCAATTTTCCTATCAATTTTGTACTCTTATTTATCCTGCCAATTTTTCCTGCAATTAAAATTACATGAGTTCTTGTATATCCTTTTGCAGTTGAAAGTACCCTTATATAACCTATGATTTAGCGTGTACTTATATGAATCATGTATATATACTTAGTACTATACATGAATTAATGTGATAATTGTGAGGTCCTTCTACTTACCTGTAGATCACCCGAGGGGTTCAAACATTAATATCTTCACTGGCATTTTTTCTGAATGAAATAGAGTGATACTCTTCTCAAAATCCTAGACGGATGTGTCTTAATGCATGTTACTAATTCACTATAACCTATTCTCTCATAAAGTACATTACTAATTGATTATAAGGCAATCAAAAGAATTAGTGTCAACATCACTTATAAATGAGAAGACAGATCAAGTATTAAGGAGAGGGGGTTTATTTTTCACATGTTGTTATATTTACCTTTGTTGTTATACGGATCAAGTGTCATATTTACTTTGGTGTCTACATTCCTTCGAAAATCTTAGATAGATCAAGTGTCATACTTACTTTGGTTGTTAGGTAATCGTTATAAGGATCATCATGCTGTTACAAACAATCAACTTACTGAGTCACATGTGGATCTTTATGTAGCTCTCAAGATTCGTGGTAAGAGATCTTTGTAACAATATATTTAAATATTACTTTATGTTTTTCTTATATATTTTAGTTTCTATTCATCATTTTAGATGTTGCAATTAAGAGAAGGCATTCTAATACTTGCAATGCAACCTCACAATCAATTATTGGTTCAAGAAAAGTTGAGTATGAACCACACATATCAAATGATGCATATGTAGAAGGTGAATCTACTCAATTAGGGAATTTAGTGGAACCTATTGTTGATCATAATAAAAGAAAGACTAGAGGTAATATTAAAATGGTAACAGTTAAACCACCACAAGGACAAAAGTGAAGGTGTGTATTTATAAATGGTCAAGCTGTTGGAAAAGAGGCGATAAAACTTTCACAACTCATGGGATTATTTTCTCGAATAGGTAATATTTTCTCTTGTACAAAGAATGGGATGAACAGTGTGACCAAAATTTTAAAGACGCGATGAAAGAAATAGAGGTAAGTTATTTCTATTTATTCTATATTGTGTTAATTGGCCTTAGATGTCAATACTAATGTCTTGTTATCATTTAATTAGGTGGATTATAATTTTGTAGAAAAAGATGGAAGCTTGGCTAATACGTCAAAAGTTGTCAATTATTGTCGACAATCAATGCAAGGGAAAGTAAGAGATTGGCGTTGTAGATTGAAAAGAAGTTATTATGTAATAGTTAATTCAAGTGCAGTGCCAAGTAATTCACCAGATGAAAGAGTAGCTCAATATGATTGAAATTTACTTTTGGATTGTTGGAGAAAGGAAAATAAACAAATTGATTCAAGAAAAAATAAACAAATTTGTGGAGAAAGTTGTGCAACACATACTCTTGGTGCAAAATCAATTGCTCGACATAATCAGGATGAAGTAAGTTCCGTTTAAAGTTTTCTTTTTTTTGTAATTTGTTTTGATTCTTTCTTATAAAATGACACCCTTTGTGTACATCATGCGAAGTTAGGAGCTAATTATACAACCTTATAGTCATATGTTAATGGGGTGTTTGGTTGCATGATAATTTTTTGTACACTTTCATGATAAAAAATTGTATTAAAATAAAAAGTAAACCAACTCATGACATAAAATTATCATGTTTGGAGGGATGTGATTACAAAAAAGAGTAACCACCGCACATGACCAAATAAAGTGGGGGACCACAAGAAAAAAGAAAGAGGTGAGACCCTCTTTTTTTGTTTAAGAAGAAAATCACTTTCAAAACATAAAATTGTCATGGTTGTCAAACACCTCTTTTAACAAGTTTTCTTACAATTTTTAAAAATTAAAATAAAAACCTCAATTATCATGCAACCAAACACCCCATAAAGCTCATCAAAAAAAGAATGGAGAATACCCGATTGAATATACTTGTGACATATGTGTAAGTTTATGTTATGTCTTTATACCAATTATTTCACTATGAATATTTTTTCATCTAACTTATGTTCTTGTTCTTTTTTTAGGAAAAAAACAATAGATATATGTAATGAAAAGGAACTTGCAAATAGCATAGATGCATCAATTTTATCTCATGTTTTAGATGAAGTATATAATGGACATCATGTTGGTTATAAGAGAGGGTATGGATTAGGTTGATCAAGAAAAACAAGTTGGAGAAAAATGCAAGATCAATATGTGGAGAATAATGTGAAAGATTTTTTAAATAAGTTAAAAGACACTAAATTGGAGCTTCAAAATACTAGGATAGAACTTGAAAATGAAAGAGAAAGGAATGAAGCACGAGAAAAAAAAATGCAAATACGTTTTGAAGCGTTAGAATCATTAGTTGCATCACTTTTCTCAAATACCACGGTAAGATTTCAATAAATACTTTTTTAATGTCCATTATAATTGTAGATAAGTTTTATCTTGGTATTATGTTTTATTGTGACATTTTTTCGTAGGTGGATATGGCGAGAGTGGATATTGAAACTTCTTCTTTGCAATTATAACTTCGGTCTTGAAGGTATTCTTATATAATTGCTATTTTGCATTTATGTGAATATTTGAATATTTAAATATATAAGGTAGTCTCTTTATGGACGTCTACATTCAAAATTTTGCAAGTCCAGTCATCAACAAACTTAAGCATGCACTGGATGTGAAATTCTGCAGGTTAAAGAGCCTGTCGCTTGTGGATTTAGCAGCAAAGCCAAATGTGGGATCTAAGATTAAAAACTTGCATGAAAAAATCCTGGTAAATCAAACCTAAGTGATCATGAACTTTATGAGAATAAGAATAAAAAAAGTCAAATATCACAAAGTGTTGAAAGTCAATGGCTCCAAATATATGTTCCTATATGTAGGTCTAATGTCCATGAATCTCAAGGGCAGAATCATAGGAATCAAAAGACAGAAAAATCTGATGGATATGGTAAACTAAAAAAAATATGTAGGGTCAGAAAAATGTCAGCCTAATCACAAAGTTGGATGTCAAAAAATGGAAAACTGCTCTACTATGTTTTAATACTCATAGATACTTACATTCTGATATTCATATTGTTGTAGGAACCTCTCTTAAATGGTGTTTCACCTAGAGCTCAACTTATTTCTTGTAAGATTGGAGACTCGCGATTAGGTTCCATGGAAAAAGGGACTGGATTAATTCGGGCACTGATTGCAGCAGTCGAGATAGTTAGATGTTTCATAGCTTTGCATCTTTTGGGCATTCTAAGACCTAATTAGAGGGGGGTTAGTTTTTGCAAAGCTATCATACACTATTTTCTGCCATATATTTGTCAATGTATACTCTAATACTCTCCTTTTAGAAATCTTGCACTCTAATACTCAGATCTGATATAAAAAAATATGGAACTTTCAGATCGTAAAACCTATAGATTTAGGATTTAATCTTAAAATGCTTCAAATCTTTTCTTTCTTTTTTGATATTTGTACTCATGTATTCACATTGTTTTAGATTATTGTCTGATTTAATCATCTTATCTTTTATTTTTTTTATCTTCATGATAGGATAGAAGAAGTTGGTTGACATTTCTAGGTGAAAGCATGGAAGGATCACAAGCTTTGGATACATATTTGAATAGATATTTAGAAGGACACATTGTTTTGTATTTCTTGTTTAGTTTAAAGTGATGATTATGGGCATGTCACTATGGATATATGAGTTTGTTTGTTGGCACATTTAAGTAACATATGTTTTGATTGTTTATGTCATGTTTTGTCATATTTCATTGCTACGTGCGTAGCTGTCATCTTTTGTCATATTTTTTATTGAATTGATTGATAGATAATTACAGGACAAAAAACTTATAGGTTGGGCTTGTTTATTTCATTGTATGCTCTTTTTGTGCACAACTTTATTTTTGTTCACCCTTTGCACAAATCTAAATGGAAATAGTAATTTTTTTAGGGTCACAAGTGAGGCATGTAGGTTGCTTGAGATCTTAGATGACAATTGAGACTATATATTGCCAAGCCTTCTTATTATTCAAAAAAAATTTATAGTTTTGGGGAGCATGAGCAGGTACCTTGTGGTGTTATTATTTGATTCAGACATATTTTTTTTGAAAAATTGACAAAGTCATTTTTATGTCTTCACCTACGGGGAACATATGGTGAGAAGGTATATTTTATGGTGTTTGAACGAGAGCCAAATGCTTTCCTTGAGGAGGCAGTCCGTTTGATAAACAAAGAGGTGTTGAAGGATCTTATATGCAACGTCTTCACTACTTTGCAGTCATTTTTAATCTCTATATCCGTTGCAATCAAAAGAGCTACAATCAAAAGAAACGAGACATCAAGTCCTGTTCCAGTTGCTTATGGCACGTTGAGTGTTGCATGTTATTTTGATGTAATTTATGTAATTTATGTAATTTATGTAATTTACGGAAACATATGTATTCCTTCTTTCCATGGAAAAACATTATACAAGATGCACAATTGTGTATGGGTAAAGTTTTATTTGTTAATTATATTGTTATGTTGTTAATGGCTTTTGAGATGCTGATTGCTGTTATTTTGTTCTATATGTATAATTATATTTAAAGTATTTTTAATATTAAGCAAATTAAAATTTTTTATATAGTTATTTAGAAAATATTATCAATCACGTGACAATAATGAATAATTAATTATTATTTATCAATTTATTAGTCAAATTTGTTATTTATACATTTTATGTCATACACCATAGTCAAAAACGTAGTCTTTGATTAAAATGTCAACTATATTTAGCATCGTTTATAATAAAAAGATAACGGTTAATAGTGTCAACTATTATCTTAAAGGGAGACATTCTCAACCGTAATAGCCGACGGTCGTTATGCATGGTCGACAACCTTGACTTGTGGACTTTATAATAGGCGATGCCAATAAAGCCAACGTTGAATAGACGATGAAAATTACGTGGTCTATTACTCAACGACGGTGAGCACTGTGGGCTTTGACATCATGTACCACGGTGATTACCATTGGTTAAAACCCACCTTGCACTAGCACCCTCGCTATCGCTGTCGTGCACCTATGCGCAAGCGCACACCTGCTCGCCCCCGTCGCTGCCACCCCGTCATTATCGCCTCCCCCCACCCCCCCAGTTGATCGCACTCGTAGCGCATAACCGCCGCCTTGGTCATCCTCACCGGTACCCCCCTCTCTGTTCTATCACTCTCTCTCCTATTCTCTCTATTTTTTTTTCTCTTATCTTATTCTTCCTCTTTTCAGTAGCTTGTTAAGAAGACCTCTCTACTCGATTTTTCACCATCATCGCGATCAACACTTATACATCATTCAGTTGAATCTTCCTTGAAATTTCATGCGACGTTCATTGTCGCCGTTAAGGTAGGTGTCTCGACTATTCTTAGCACTCTTATATGATTGATTAAACTGTAAAAATATGTTAAATCACAAAGATTAATAGAATATAATTAGTGGGTTCTTCTTGGCTTAATAACATGTTTAGATAGAGTTAGATTAGCTTGTTTAACCATGCTTGTTTAGATTGATTCAATTATTCATGTATGTTAATCGGCATGTTAGGTTTTCCTATGATTGAACTAGTTAGCTTAGAATGTTTGCATTGTGGTGATATTTAATATATATATATAATGATTTGTTAAAAAGTCAATGTAAGAAGTTAAGCATTGTGATGATATTATTTAGTTATGTTTCATATAGACTGCAGATAGTAGAGACTGTTAATGCATGCATTTAGTATGTTTGGTTTGTAACTTGCACGGCATGTTAGATTAGTATATTGCATGATTCAAGAGTATATGCATTTAGGTTATTAATATGGTGATGTGCAGTTTAGCATGTATATTATGAGGTATAATATTTACTTGAGTTATTGTGTAGGGTAGCATGATTTTAGAATAGTTGTGCCACTTTGTTAATTGTTACTAAAATGGTTAACAATGACTTAGTTGCATGTAGTATGTTTATTTTGTTAGATTGCATTAAGTGCATAATGTTGGTGTCTAGTTCTAGTTTGTGCTAGATTGTAGTTCAGCATGCATATATGTAGTATATAGAGCCATGCTTGTTCTTATATGTACTTCATATCTTGATTGTCATTTAGATGAATAATGCTGTTAATTAGTTCTAGTTGCATTAAACAATGATGTGGTATGCATGTATGTGGTGCATTGATCTATAGTTGTCCATCGATGTAACTCATGATTAGATTATCATTGACATGCTAGTTAAATGGTTAGTTGTCTGAGTTAATTATGTGATTTCATCTTGAGAGATGTAGTACACAATGGGCTATATTGTAATGAAAATTTACTTCAACAGATTATAATTCGTAATATGTGGACAACAGATGAATTAGAACAATCCGGAGCATATTAAAAATCTGAGTCATGACAATTAATAACTTTTTTGACTGATGGATCATCTGGTAAAGAACATTCGAGCAACAAACTATTGATTAAACTCACTTTTTTAAATGGACATTAAATTAATTTTAAAAATAGATTTGTCTAAGTTACTCATCTTATTATAATAAATGATTTAAGTACAACGAAGAAATAATATTTTAAAAAATAAATCAATATATAGTTGAACCTCCACCGAAAGAAGAAACTATCAAATGAATATCTCGATTGAAATTTCCTGAAAAAGAGATAAAATGACCAAAATTAGACTTGATGTTGAACAAGAAATATTTATACATGCCAATTAAATAATTTAAGTTAGTTAGTTTATACGTTATTAAGTAATCCAAAGTAACTTAGTAATTATTTGTTCTTAGTTATTAACCCATATTATATATTACTGACAAACGGACAAACGGAACTCTCTTAGTAATCTCTTGTCTTTGGTTAATAACTAATAGATATATATTACTAACCCATCCAACCAAACTACTTAATCACACACAAATATATATACATGTGAGACAAAATTTTAAATTAGTAATTCTCAAACTTTTTATTTTCAACAAATATGTAAATCTTGTTAACATATTTAAGTTAAAATTTATACTAAGTAGTTTAAGTTATTTAACTAGCTATCATTTCGATTTGAAAACTCGTTGAAACCAAACGAAGATGGCACTTGTTTAAATAGACTAAACCACATAAATTTAAGTGGTTTATGAAGAAACTAATATTATATGTAGTCATTTTACCAAAAAATTAATGTATGCACTTTGATCAATTCATAGGTTTGACATCAATTAAGGCAAAAATAGGAGACTTTTTGTGATAAAATTAAGAACTAGTCTAGTCTATTAAGCCAAAAAGCAATGTATATAACAAGTCTACTCTATTAATGAAAATGGGACACTAAATCTAACCATATCTATTCTATATGCCTTGTACCATATAGGAAAAAAAATGAACAAAAACTAAGAACATTTGTTGGAGATGCATACCTCAAAGGAGGTTCAATTAACTCTAACTAGGGTTTAAATTCGGCACAGAAGAAGTGGCGGCAGTGGCGGCGGTGGAGGCAACTTTTCCCTTCATGGCGGCCTACGTGGGGAGGGGGGAGGCAGCGCCTGCAGCTTGCCGGCGGTGGCGGCGATGACGACGGCGACAACGGCGGTGACGGTGGCTGCGGCGCCGGCGGCGGATGGGGAGCTGTCGACGGCGAGTGCATGAGAGAGAGAGAGGGGGGATCGACAGCGAGCGCAACAGGGGAAAGGGAAAGGAGGGGACCAAGAGTCTTTTTAACACCAAATTATTGACGATGACTCTTTAGGCCGTCGCCAATAACACTTAAGTTCTACTGAGTCAAGTGTGACTCACTCTTTCTGTTCTTTAATATTTTTTAGGATTACAGATTTAGCACAATACAAACACAGTGATGTTTTGGAATCCGAGAAGTTAGTGGATTACTCTTTCAATATTAGTATTTAATTTGTTTGGATAGATATTTGTTGTACTTATAGGTAGATGTTATTGTGAATTTGGATTGTGATTTAGTCTTATTTAATTCTAAACTGATATATTTCAAATATTACGTCGTTAAATTATCTTTCACTATGTATGTTAAAAATCTAAGTCGTGACAATTAAGAATTTTCTTGACCGACGGATCATCTAGTAAAGAATATTCCAGCAACGAACTAATGACTAAACTCACTCTTTTTAAATGAACAGAAAATTAATTTTACAAACAGATTTGTGTCAGACATACCTGGCACTGTTCTTCTGTGACATCCAGAGCGGACGACCTCTGCAGCTCCAACAAGAACGCACGTGGTATATACCGGTCGATTAGAACATAGTATATGATGCTTCTCTGTTTTTCAACACCCCACACACCGGGGGCTGAACAGCTGCGTTGTGGACCATATAATCCATGCCAGCACCGGAGAAGCAAGCCTCTGCCTTGTCGACTGCTTCCCGGAGACGTAGCTCGCCGGACTCCAGATCCAACGGCAGTATCACCACTTGGTCGGGTGCGTGTTTACCGACGAGCTGCGACCTCACTCGTTCCAGCTTGGCTACGTTGCGGGCGGAGAGTACTAGTTTAGCTCCCAGAGCTGCCAACTGCCATGCGAGGGCCTCGCCTAAGCAAGTTAAAATGACCAATCGTAAGGTGATCGTTGAATCGGTTACAGCTGTGCTGGTCGATGGTGTTTTCTTTCCGTGAGATCAACGGTACGCAGGGACCACTTGGTTTCTAGTCCCGTTCATCTCGCTGGGACTCTCGAGGTGAATTTCTCAATTTTCTTATAAAAAAAATATGATGATATAATTTGATGACATTTAATAATAATTTAATATCGTCGCATCATCTTCTCTCTACCAGAGATTTGAGTGACTTATCTCAAGAATATTTCCTAAGTGAACCGGACTCCTTGATTTGACCTAAAATCAAATTCGAGAAAAAAATACTCGCCGGATATTCCTTTAGGACGAAACGGCCAATATTTGCTGTTTTTTAGTTGACAGGAGATTAATTACTTTCCTGGAAATTGTTTGAAAAGTCTTTTGAGGCCATATTATATCAGCGATAGATAATTTTATCAATACTTGATTGGGTAATTTTTTTATTTACAACAAAATTCTGATGTAAAGACTAAGTTAAATAAATATTTATGCAGACATAATCATGTATTTTAAGAATAATTTCATCATAAATTAGATTTAATCAAAATACATGTTTTGCATACAATGACAGCTGAATAAGAGATACACTACATAGCACGTAGTATAATATATAAAATTTTCTTGTAATTTCTATATAAAACTAATTCAATCAATTAACGGGTTAGTTCAAGATGCTTTCTAACTCAAGTTCTCGTTAAATTTTTAACTAAATTTGCCGAGCGAGTATTTCATATGATTAAATAACATGATGAATTTATCAAACATTCAAAAATAATTCTAACATAGATTAATTATGTAATTTAATGTTATGGGAGGTTCAAAGTTTCAGCTAGAAGAAAAGTTGAAAGTGTCTGAGAATGACTTTCCGTAAACATTTGATGAAATTTGTGGTTGCTGAATTCCTGATCTTGACTTGGTCAAAGAAAAAAAGAGTTTCTTTCACTAATGGGGTGTTTGGTTACATGTTAATGAAAGTTTTTATTTTAATTTTTAAAAATTGTAAGAAAACTTGTTAAAAGAGGTGTTTGACAATCTTGACAATTTTATGTTTTGAAAGTGGTTTTCTTCTTAAACAAAAAAAGAGGGTCTCACCTCTTTCTTTTTTCTTGTGGTCCCCCACTTTGTTTGGTCATGAATAATAGTTACTCTTTTTTATTATCACATCCCTCCAAACATGATAATTTTATGTAAGAGTTGATTCACTTTTTATTTTAATATAAAGTTTAATCATGAAAGTGTACAAAAAATTACCATGCAACCAAACACCCCCATAATATTTTAAGTATAAACAAATAACATGTTTAATCTGACTTTCGAGAACATGATTTTTCTTTTTCGAAGAGTAACTACGTCTCGGTTGCGGGGACACGGGCGCCATCGAAGGTAAACATGTGGTCGACATAAATTGTATTAATTGACTAGACAGACTCAAGTCCCGATTTTGATAATCGAACGCAAATCATTTTCTACGTGATACATGAACTATGCAGGTACTCAACAAGAGCTGTATAAGTTAACATTTTAACTAGTTTTGTATCATATAAAAAACAAAATATTAAAAATAAAATAATTATAGTCAGTTAAACATAATTATATACTTTTATTTATTAATATTTAAATAAATTAAGTTTTATTATTAAATATAAAGTAAAAATAAATATAATATTTAAAACACAATTTAATCATAGTAATTTAAATATTTTTACTATTTCAAAAAGGTTATAATTTTATATTGAAAAATTTATCTCGAATTTGATCATGGTTCTCATTTCTTTTCCTCCGTGATACAGAGAAATAAAGAAAATACTTTTTCAGGAAACAAATTTCTTGAGAATATTTGATTCAACTAGATTGTACCGAAAGTCTCTGTCAAAATCGATTTTGAAATTTGATACTTGATATAATCTAACATAGGGGTGTCAAATGAACGGGCTGGGCCCGTAAGCCCGTCAAAAATCCCATCGCGGGCCAGGCTCAAAGTCCACGAAAAGGTGAAGGTTGGCCCATTGTCCTGGCGATGCTCATTTCCGTTTCATCGGCTGGCCCGGCGAGCTTGGCCCGCTGGCCCGTTTAAAGCCCGGCGGGCTGTCACTCTATCAGCCGAGCGACTCGGCCGGTAGTCCGGTAGCCTCAATCTCAAGCGACGCGGGCTCTGCAGCACCCGGCCTCCGGCACCCCAATCTCCAGCGGCGACGCGAGCTCCGCAATACCCGGCGGCCTGCACCTCGGCGACGTGAGCTCCGCAGCAACCGGCGGCCAACACCCCCAATCTCCAGCGGCGTCCGAGACGATAAAGACGGCGTCGACAAAGTCGACGTCGTCCGAGACGAAGACATCCGCGGAGGAGGGGTCGGCGGCGGAGAGGCGGTTGGACTCTCGGCCGGTGAGGCCGTCGATGTCGGGTCGGTGGCAGCGGAGCCAGCCGAGCATGTGGTCGAAGGAGCGATTCTCCATGACGAGCACGACGAGCGTCTTGATGGGGCCTTTGATCTCATGGGGCTGGCGGCGGCCGATTGCATCCCCGGCGGCGGCAATTGTGTGGCGCGAAACAACCAAGAGGAGGAGGAGGACTACGCGGCCGCGGCCGGCGCGCAGCTCCATCTTGCGGCCGAAGAGGGAGTTTGGGATTGGGTGGAAGAGGGGGAGAAGTTTGGGGTAGAAGCGGAAGGGACTACCTTGCCTCGGGACTCGGGAGACCGTGAAGTGGGGCGGCACCCTTTCTATTAATTGGGTTTTCATGAACGCTTCCGTATGATCTCATTGCCAATACTTTTTATACTTTTATTGTCTCCTACGTATGTATATATTAATCTTGGCTGGATGTTCAAATGAATACGGATGTTTTTTTAATATATACGGATGTATATATTAAAAACTTATCAAAGTAGATAATTTCGAACCTTGGGGATGTAGTTGTGGTATTTAAAAATAATAATATATAGAATAATCTGTGTTTTTGAAGCATATATATACACACATGATGATTTTGTTCTAGCTCCCTATAACATTTAATATTTAATATTTTTATTTCTATGTATTTGTATATTTATTAAATATATGAATTAAATAATATTTAATTAACATTCCAAAATGGATATTATCTGTATCCGCTCCGAATCCGAAGGTTATCCGACTTATAATATCCGATTCTTATTCGTATCCGATTCAGATTGGATACGGATTATCCGAATAACTAAACGGAGCGGATACGGAAACGTCATATCCGCTCCGTATCCGCTCCGTTTACAACCCTACACAGGGGAAGCAACTTATGTCGTTTCAAGCTTATCATTTAATTTGCTTCAACATTTTTCATTCGCAGAGTGCATCATCCATGCATTATCATGTCAATAAAGTTCATATTTTTTGAATTTTTTCGTACAAATCAATTTTGACGTATTCTTTCTATGCATTATCTTGTCAAGAAAGACCATTGAAATAGTATTTTTGCTCAAACAGTATCAGATCAAACTAGTCAGCTTGTGGTTTTTTTTCACATTTTAACGGTTACTCATATTTCATCATTTTTGTGATTTCTCATATTACATATTTTATCATTTTTGTGATTTCTCATGTTACAACGTACAACGATTCACATATTTATAAATTTTCTTTTTTTTATTTTTTGTTTTATAGATTCTATATTTTACATTATTTTAGAATTTATCAATTTTATCAATTTTTTTATTTAAATAAAATTTTTAATTTCGTACTATTTTACGTAACTAAAGCCCATTGGGCTAATGGACTATGACGGGCTTTGAAGGGGTAAAACCCATTTATACAACTCAAATCCGTTGTGCCTTATACATGGGCTTGGGCTTGGGTTTTAAATATGTGGGCTGAAGTGGACTTGGGCCGGGCCAGCCCAAGCCCGGCCCATTGACACTCCTAATCCAACATGTTTGGGTATTAATGTTAATATTCAAACCCTCAGTGGAAACAAAATATAACAAGTGCCACGAGTCTTATCAACTTTGATATTGAAACCCTACGATTTTCACATACAATATCAAAAATGATAAAATATTTTGATTGATACTCTAACCAAGCAAAGTACTGTATATAAGAATTATGTTAAGTAGTAGTCTCTTCTTAAAATTAATTCATTTAGTTTTGAAGTTCTTTTCGACCTAAACTTGAAAATTAATGTATCAAAATTATCGATAATTAATATAGTGATTTAATTAATCTCTTGACATATTTATGAATCATGGAGAGTGTCGCACCCTCGGACCAGAGGAAAAGAGGGGCTTCAAGCACGCGTGCCTAGCAGACCAGATCAAGATGTCTACTTACCATTCCCACGACTGGCCCCTGTAATCCATACGACCTGAGCAAACACCAGGAGGCACGAACGAAAACGGTGATGTTAGGGAGGGCCCGGCAAGCGGTAAACATGAACAAAGAGAGAAGACTGACGGCGCCCGACCAACCTTGTCTTCCACCATTTCGCGCTTCGCGCTGCCTTTGGACATCAAAGTGAGGTCCCCTGCACCACGGAAGAAAAGCCGTCAGCGGAGAGGAGAATAAGAGTCCAAGACTTCGGTTGTCGCTCGGCTCCGACCATCTGCGGTGACCAGCTTGAGCACCAAGGTCGCCGTCGCGGCGATGAAGACGGATATCAGCACCACCAGAAGCATCGCTCTCCCTCTCTCTCTCTCTCACACACACACACTTGCGCCTTCCTTCGTCCAAATGAGGCGAAGAGCGTTCCCCGTTAAATCCTGCCCGGTAAGGAAGATTAGGTGGGCGAGCTGTCTCCTGTTATCGATGGTCCGTCAAGTGTCGTCGTTCTCGTGGGAAGGAAGAGGCCACGGGCTACTTCGGATGTACACACGGCCCTCATGGAGACGGGATCCTCTGTTTACCACGGTGTGCACCCGGATGCACACCGTGACGCCATTCGCCCACGTGTCACCGTCGACCGGAAATGCATGAACCGGAAATTGGCCGCGCGTTCGCCCGACGCACAAAAAAAAAAAAAACGTTAACCGGAAAATGGCCGCGCGCGATCTTTTTTCGGAGTGGATTACTTTTTATCATTGAACAGTTCATCAAGTTTACCTTTTTTTCAAAGATCACGCCCTGATCTTTTTTCGGCAAATGGCCCGGCGCACAACAAAAAAAAGTGAAATACAAAACACCTTCTCGCCACTGTATTTTCCATCTTAACTCAACACTAAATATAAAGTATTATGTAACACATTTTTATTAACACGAACCGGCCTAGGTCACATACGTGTTTACATTTATCATTATTCTTTACAGCAGTATGTATCATTATTAATATTTTTAATCACCGTCTATATCTATAAAATAATTGTATTTAATATCCAGACAAATTAAATTTTTCTTCAAATTAATAACCTGGTAACACTATTATATAGATAAATGTTTTTTTCTCAAATTAAGATCGAACTGTAAATTATTATTAACTTTAAAATTTTTAAAAAGAGTGGAGACAAAAATTTTATTTCATAGAACAAATATACAGACAGAACTTAATTATCTAGTTAACAAGTTTAAATATTATTATTCATTGCGTGGACCTTACTCAATTTAGATAAAATTGATTTGGTGACAAACTAATAATGTGTGTCAATCTACGTACTTGAAAAATGATAAAAACATAAAAACATCAGGTTAATAAATTTCCTTCGTTCAACATTGTAACAAAAATCTACCTAGGTCATCTGTATTACATCTTATGTTTATGTTGTGCGTCGGTTCTGTCCGGCGCGGCCAATTTCCGGTTAACATTTTTTTTTTGTGCGTCGGGCGGTTGCCGGTTCATGCATTTTTTTTTTTGGTTGTGCGCCGGGCCGATTGCCGGTTCGCGCGCGCGCTCCTGTTTCCGGCTCTCTCGCGTGGGCTGCCTGGTTTGACAGCATCCGGTCGACGGTGACACGTGGGCGAATGGCGTCACGGTGTGCATCCAGGTGCACACCGTGGTAAACAGAGGATCCCGTCCCGCCCTCATGGGGTACGATTTCCGTATCCCCAGACAAGCTAGCCTCCACCGGTGCACGAATCATCGTTACCCTTGGCCTCATGGCTAGGGGGTGACAATGAGCCGGGCCGGCTCACAGGTTCCCGGATCAGGTCAGCTACGAGTCATTTGACGAGATAAAGATTTTGACCTGTGAATTTTAGTCGGACCGATATACGGGCCGAAGCGAGTCGACCTAGGCTAAAATGGGTTAAATAACTTTCAATTTTTATGTCAAAAATATCATTTTTACTTATTAAAAATATTTTTAATTAAATTATTATTAATTTTATAATATTATCTTCAATAATTAAATTTATCATATTTAATAAATATTTATTTATAAAATATATAGTTAGGCCAGGTCGGGCTGGGTCGGGCCAAGTCAATAATTTTTGCGAGTCAGGTCGGGTCGGGCCAACAATGTAGTACGGGTCGGGTTGGACCGGGCTAATATATTTTGAGCCGAGCCCTAAATGAGCCGACCTCGGCCCGGGCCCGGCCCGGGCCATTGACACCCCTACTCGTGGCCTTCGGGAGATAAAATGTGCGTGCATCTTTTTCGATCGTGTGATTAAATTTACATTACATGTAATTAAAATATTACATAGAAAAATAAGAGTACTGTATCATACGTAATTGTTATGGTTCCTTCTTTGACCGCCTGAGCGGGTCTATCAATGTACGTAGAAGAAGTTTTAATTTTACCTACGAAAGTTACACACTCTATGAAGTTAGTAAGAAAAGATATTAATTATTTATAAATTTTACTTAGAATGCAGGGTAATAGTTACGTTCTAATAACTATGACATAATTAGATAAGAACTAATGTAATGTGCCCCCACTCGTGTTGTAAACTCTTAGACCCTGTTTGGTAACACTATTTGACACCTCTATCACTATCACTTTTAAAATTGATATTCCTATTAATCACTAAGAAGTGTTTGATTAATAATATCAATTTTGAAATTAGTAGTGAAAACAAAACACATTATATAATACAAGTGTCAACTTGTATCAATTTTGATATTGATACTCCAACCTCTAAAATTATCAATATTATTATTGATATAGTATCAAATTTGGAACTCTAACCAAACGGGCCATTAGGTGATGTTTGGTATGGGGATAACTTGGGGATAAATTTGGGTTATCTCCAAAATTTAGGGGATAACCCAAATTTATCTCCAAAATTTTGTGGTACCAAACCGGCCCATAAGTTATTGTAACGTTTATCTTTATTCTTGTTTGAGATAAGCATCCTCCACTTTGGAGATCCTTATCTTCACAGAATCACGGATGATATTATGTCATCTTTATTCTTTTATACGAAGGGCGTTATGAGCATTAGCATCCAGAGCCCGCGGCTCATCCTCTCGCCATCTTCTGTCTTTTCTTCTTGTTTGTTATTATGTTTCAATATGCTACGAGTGTCTCGCCCCAAGTTATAGGCAGCAATGCCCAACGACGCAACGGGGGGAAATATTCGATCATTAGTAGTTTAAGAATAAAGCAAACGAAATAAATTTAAATATTTTACAATTAATATTTTTAATTCTCCAAATATGTGCCTTGTAATTAACTTCAATCTATTATCTAAAAAAATATTTAAATAATAGAGATGAGTCATATAAATGTGACTAAGTAAAATTTCTCACTTTCTTCTATTAATTTGAGTAAAATATTTATACATGCATAACTGAAAATATCCATTAAACTCATATACAATAACTATCACATATTACGAAATAATTCATATTGAACTCAAATGGATAACTCAAATATCATTTCATCGTATATCAAACAAATAAATCAAATTCAGAAAAAATAGAGAACCATACAACAATTTGTACAAATTTGTCTTAATTATTATGTTCCACTTAAGCTTTATTCACATGCACTTAAATCAAGAAATTCTATATGTAATGCATTTCATCTTTCCGCTTTTCATAACAGACATTTTAGCCAAAGAATTGTCATATAGTAGAATATACAGTGACTAGTACGTCTAGATAGTGGCATACAAGGTGACCCACCACGGTACCTGGATCGATAGATGCACTAGGTACAAAATATATCTAAAATTCTGTTGCTCTCGGGTGTTCATATATATGTTGGCGTAGTTTAGATTCATATTCATATTCATATTTGTAAATATAAATTCAAATGCATATATTCCATATCAGACATATCACATACTCAAAAAATCAAATTTCATATAGTATTCATAATCAAATAATTTCATATGCATTCAAAACTAAACTTTATATCATAATCATATTTAGATGATTCCATACATGCTTAAATGATACAACTTACACACAAAGATTTATAGATAAATTTTATTTACCACATAATCAAACATACCAATCCAAACATACTAATTTTAATTCAAAGTCACAATATAATCATACCTAAAATAGATCACAACATAATCCAAATCATATTACTAATAATATAGATAGATTGTGCAATCAATAATTAAATTAATAACTGACCGACCACATTGCAAACAATCATAACTAACATGAATAAATCAAAATTTTCTTATATCAAATGGAATTAGTATCAATCGAATAAAAATAAAATAAAATAATTTCATAACATAACAAAATTTTTATGTGACAAATCAAATTTCACTAAAATTATGTTACAATCTCAACAATCAAATTAAATCTAAATATAGGAAACAAATACATAAATTTACTAAATCAAATTAACTATACCAAGATGCATAATTCATCATCAAAATACTAATTAATCATGTATTACTTAAAATAATTAATTTTAAAATAATAACCCAATAAATGAGAAGTAAGAATCCTACCCGAAACAATCAAATAGACTCTCTTATAATGATTTGCTTCTCTCCCCAGCCTTTTCTCCTCTCTTGTTTTCTTGTGCAACAATACAAGGACAAGAAGACATAAGACAACGTATAAGAGGGAGGGAGGATGAGACAAATAAAAAAATGGATGGTTACGTACATAGAGAGATACCCGGAGGGTGAAAGAAATGAAAGAGTACTTCTACTTTGAAGTTTTTTGTAACAACCGGTCATTTAAAAAAACAAATTACCTCCTCCTGCCACGTTCCCCAACCCCTCCACCACGTTTCCCACGGTCGCCGACCATTCCCTATTCCTCCTTAGAGTAGATCGCCTCAGTTCCTAAGTGGAGAAAATAGTCTCGGTCCCCAATCAGAATTAGTCACATACCCCTATCACTTAAGTGACAGTTTAAATATTGATTCGGTGAACCACTATCGAAAAGGACTGAATCACTACCAACACCTTAGTAACTCACTACCCATTGGTAACGAGTTACTAAGATGTCGATAGCACGTTAGTAAAGCATTGGTAGCGGTTCAACAACAGTTATGGATCACAATTTAGATGGTCCTATATAGCGATGGATCGGGTACAAGGAAAATTCGATGGAGGCAATTGAGCGGATAACAAGGGATCGTCCACTCTCGGTAAGTGAGAGTGAATGTCCTATGGGATAGTACTCTAAATCCCTGGCCAGGGTAGATAGGATAATTGGAAAAGGAGTTTTCCAATTGATCCAATTCCGAGTACATGATCCTATAGAGTCGGTACACTATGGAGTTGACAGTCGATGCCGTACTCCTTTCCGACCGGGACATTGGATGGATGAGGGTTTATATCCATGCGGTAACTGATGATGGAAAGGCTCAATGGAGATGAGGTTATCCCCATAGCCATTTGGGATCATGGGATGTGGCTTGTACCCTTCATGATCGGTAGGCCGATTAATCTGTTATCGGATAACGGATTTAATTAAATTAAATAGAATTGTTCTATTTTATTTATGCCTCAACCAAATAGGTTATTGGGCCTAGTGGGTCACACACAAAAGGACTTATCCACAAGTACAGGGGCAAGGACGTAATTTATAGAGATTTTGGGTTTTTATGGAAAATTCCATAATTCTCTATAAATACTAATGGTTTCAGCCAAACTCCATCAAGCCAAGGGTGAAAACCACGTCCCAAGTCTCCTCCCTACCTCCTTCTCTCTTTAGACGGTGTCCATGGTCGATGGAGCTCCGTTCGGGAAGAGTTCTCGAGGCCGGCGCGAAGGGAGAACCTGCTGTGGATGAAGTTCGTGTGGATACTGCTGGAGACCGGACATTTGAACGGTTTGTAGAGCTTGATAAGCTCATCTCCTTCCTCTCCATGGGATTATATGAATCCCTATCAGGTATATTCGAACCCGATTTGATCGGTTTTCGGTTTTCGTCGTTCGGTTCTGATTGAGACGTATTCTAAAGGAACCCATAGGAATCGTCGCTTACGCTGCACCAAATATTAATGGACGATTCCTTACAGTGGTATCAGAGCCCGGTTCAAGTCTCGGTCGAAACTGACGTCGAATCGACATTATTTCATGTTATTTATGTGTTCCTGAATCTGTGCAAACGTCTGTATTGACGAGGCCACCATATTTTGTGTATGACTCAGATAAAATATTTTTTGGCCTTGGTAGAATCTCGTGATATAGGGCTTTCCAAATCCGCAAACCGTTTGAAGTTTGGATCTCTGTAGTGTTCGGGAGAAGCCTCAAAAGTTGGTGTTTCTGTCATGCCCGAACCGACACCCGGATTTGGGGATTTTGTGAAATCTCCGTCCACAGAATAAATTGAGGTTTATAAAAGGTTTATAAGATGGGTAATATTATTTCCTAGCCTTTACCTTTTATATCCATCTTTGAACGACGGCGGAGGATGAGAATTTTTTAGTTTTCCGACGAACTAGGGTTCTGCGGAATCTGGCGGCGCCGACTTGTTTCGTCCTGATGTACCGTTGATATAAAATTTTTCTATGAATTTATATATACATATTTGGAAACCTCATATGATGAGGATTCTAAATTGTATTTTTGGAGAATATTTGGCTTCCTGGATAAGAAGTTATCCTCGTTGCAATATAGAGATTTATGCTACGAAATCTGGGTAACCGCCGCCTCTTCTTCCTCATGTTTCGGACGATTGGGATTTTTCCTGGATATGAGGCCGACTGTTTTGGATTCCTTATTCGATAAGGATTCCAACTCATATTTTTTCGGATTTTTCGGAGTCCGGGATAAGGAGATATGTCCAAGTTAATGAGATTAACTCTCCTCCGGATGAACAGTGCACCGGCCCCCTTGTTATCGGGCGGAGAAGAAGGATCCGGATCCGGGTCAAACCCGGTTTGACCGGGCCCGAGGGCGCGACCGCGCGCGCACCGCGCCGGCGCACCGGCGGGGCAAACGCCGCGGCGGCGGCGGCGCAATGCACCAGCGCCCGCGGCGCAATGCGGCGCACGCCGGACGGGCGCAGTGCGCCGCCGCACGCGGCGCAATGCGCAACATTATTTATTTAATGATTTTAAATTGTTTAAAATCATAGAAAATTCCGAAAAATTTCCAGAAAATTCCAGAAAATTTCTGAAAAATTCTATAATATTATTTAACATGTTTTAAAGTGTTTAATGACATGTTATATGATGTTTAGTTCTATTTACATAGATTCACTCATGGTTAAACTTTAAAATTGTTTTAAAGGTTTAACTTAAATTATTAGTGTCTTAATTAATTCTGTAAAATAAGATTTTACAGAATATAAATTGGGACATTAATTTTTGACCTTGCACAGTATTGGGAATGCATGAATGTTCTAAATAGTTTAGTTTTGTATGTTCATTTCATATAAATTGTTTATATGTTATTGTCATGTTATTTTCATGTTATTTATTTCATGAAAAATTCGACATGCATGAAATTGAGAATTTCAAAATAAATTATATAATTTTATGCTGATATATATGATATATCTCATATAATTATCACGTATGCGCTCTATGTTCATGTGATGAATGTTAGTGTGTGTATGGAGGTGATCATGGACTTAATTGTGCTTGGCTTGTGATTGCTTTTAATTGTGTTGGTTATGTTATTAAATGGGGCCTGCGTGTGCCTCCTCTCTCTCTATACAATCTGATTGTACATTCTACCTCCCTCCATTAATGTACTCCCCTAGGTTAAAACCAAGGTTTCTTATTAAGTTATGTACATTTGTGGGTCTACATACCCTTAAGCCGCTTGTAAGAGTTAGAAGCCGGTTCGTGGAAGGTTGGAGAGCGGGACCACTTGGAGAAGCACCCTTCTGAAGTGGGAGCATACCAACTAAAGCATTTGAAGCAAGGACTTGCACCTATAGGGGTGCCTTAGGTGCATGCTTAGGGTTAAGTCCATGATCACCTGATTTTATGCATATTTGATATGTGGTTGTGTGCTATCTTTTATACCTTAGATATATGATATTCCAAAGGTATTATATATACTTAGCACATATTATTGATGAGACTAAAATAAAATCCCTCCTTGTCATAATTAGGTTGATAAACGTGTGACATTAAGAATGACTCACGTAGCCTTCCGTTGTTATGGTCTTGATGAGCCAATCTTAGATTGGATGGGTTTGTTGTGCTACCACAAGACTCATTCAGCAAGGGATTGGTGATCATGGCTAAGGCATTTGCCGAACCTTGGGGTGGACCATTTGCATGGCTTTGTTGTGCTACCACAAGGGCTGTGTGAAGAATCCATTCTCATAACGTAACAAGCGGATTTGACCTAACTAGAATATATGGCTTGTTGTGCTACCACAAGGTCATAACTTTAGAGGCTAAATGACTAAGAGTTGCAAGAGTTGCAACTGGCAATAGTTGCCTACCTATTAAGTATGGGGTGATTTGTTGTGCTACCACAAGGTCATCACCATAAAGTTAATAGGGTCTTAGTCCCCACTAGGATTTCATCGTGATATCTCGTCTTTGCATAATGAGGGTTATGCAAATTCGTCGAAAATTAGTGGGAGCATAAATTAGGATCAAAGACCATATCTTAATTTCAATGAATGTTTGCAATGTTATTTTGATAAAATTATATCTCAGTTGTAGAATACGATTATAAACCACCATTAGTATGACATATTAGATGTCATATAGCTTAATGGCTCACACTTCTTAGACTGGTTTAGAACTAAGAGAATTGTTCTCATAGTTGACCAATTAACTATTCTACTTGAGAAGTATGTGTCTCCTAAATTATCTAGTGATATGAATGAAAGATAAGATCTTATCTCATGGACAAGATGCATTGTTTGCCTTAAATTAGATGTTAGTCTCTATAAGACATAATTATAGAGACAACATGGATAGATGGATATGAGATCCATCATGGCTCATATTGATGAGTTAACTAAAGGGCAACTTAGATCAACAATACATCTTAATTACTTCTTGTTGGTGAGACCAATAGTAAGAAGTAAAATCATTAGATAAAAAAAATAGGAGAGAGTTAATAGTAAAAGTAGGCGGTCAAGATAATAAAGCCAGAATAAGACATGATTCTTACACTGTCATGATGATGATAAGTGGAAGAGGAAGTACAAAGTGTTTTGTATATAATGCAAAGGTAGAGCTTGAGAAGCTTCATGTATCCAAGTCATTGGCACTTACTTGTTTTAAACATACACTTAATAGTATTAGATACTATATGTGTATATCATAATATTAGATACTATGAATGCATCTAATGGTATGAGATACCAGATATGCATCTTATATCTACAAGGAGTTGTAGATGATGACAAGTAAATGAAGGCTTAATAAAGAAGATGTTGACCTACATATGAAATGGTGCAAAAGTTGCATCATTATTAGCGGGAGGTGCAATTCTTTAATAGCCTTATGGAGATGTCTTAATAATTAATATTGCTATTATATCCTTCTACAAGAACTTTATATGATTTCCTACTTGAATAAATATTGATTTATTCTAAGTTATGGAAATGATAGATGTTCTAATAGATTGAATGGCAAAGTGTTTGCCAGTGGGAGCTTAATGAATTGTTTAATCATATTTGATATGTTAGCTCTCGTGTTATGTGTGAATATTCCTTTTAAGAGGAAATGGGTTGATTTAGATCAATCTACACTTTAGCTTTATATAGACATGGAGAATGGGTTAATGAGTTATTAGAACTCGTACATTTAGATGTATGTTAGCCCATATCTAGTAAGGCTAAAGAAGAATATTTCTACTTCATTATTTCAAAGATGATGTCTCTGGGTTTGGAAACATGTACTTTATGAAGTACAAAATCTAAGACCATTGAGAAATTATTTGAGATTAAGAATGAAGTAGAGATACTAATGGGAAGAGTATTAGAACTCTTTGATGAGATCAAGGAGGGGAATACTTAAGTACATAATTCACATATAATTGAAGGATAATAGAATCTAATGGACACCTCTTTACACATTTTAGCTTAATTGAGTAGTTAAAATGAGAAGTCATATTATGTAAGACATAATATGAACAATGACAAGTTTTGCAAATTTCCTCTTTGTCTAATTTTGGTTAAGTACTCATTATAACCACTTGATCTTAATAGGTACCTTCTAAGTCTGTTCTGATTATTCCATATAGGATATGGAAAAGGGGTTAAAACTTGACCTTAAGCAAGTTAAGGTTTCGGAATGTCCGACCTGGTGAAGAAGTATAACTCTAACAAGTTGGAATATAAGACTATGAAGTGTTGCTTGTGGGATATCCTAAAGAAAACTTTTGGATATTAAATATACGACCCTTATGTCTAAGGGTATGTGTTGCTCAGCTCACTATATTTCTAAAGGAAAAGTTCCTTCTTAAGAAAGATAGTGGGAGCAAGATATATATGGAAGATGTTCCATTCCCACAACCCAATAACACTTCTATTAAGGTGCTAGTTAATAATTACACAAGGACAAATCATAGGTCTTTACTTGTGTCCATTCTACCTAAGAGATATGTGAGACATATCTCTGATAGATGAAATGAGGCATAAGATAATAAGAATATTGATCCTAGGATCTATATAGAACCAATATGAGATATTGATTCATTAATGGGAAGAGACAATAAAATCCGATATAAACTTTATCTATTCTAATCAAGTTTAGAACTTAATAGATCCACCTAAGGATATAGTATCCATAAGGAATAAATGGATCACTAAAGAATAGATTGGAATGGATTAGAAGGTAGATACCTTCAAAGGTGAGAATAGTTGAAAATGATATCATTGAAGTCAAATAGTTGACTATGATGAGATCTTTTACCTATTCCATGGATTAATCCACTCGGATTTTGATTGTAACACTCTATGATTATGAGATAAGCTAATTGGATGTTAAGATAGTGTTCCTCTAAAGTATTTTGAGGAATAGGTGTATATGATACAACTATGGGGAATCAAATCCCAATAACATCCAAGAAGAGTGTGTATTAAGTTCATTTATGGACTAAAGTAAAATTTCCCATAGATCATATATAAGGTTTAATGAGATTAAATCTTATGACTTCGTTAAGAACGAAGAGGAGCCTTGTGTATTCAACAAGATAAGTGGGAGTGCTCTTACTTTCTTGACATTTTATGTTGATGACATACTACTCATTGAGAATGAAGTAGGTGTGTTATCATAAGTGAACCTAGCTATCATATTGATCCTCCAAACACAATTTGGGTTTTGAGATCTATGTAGATAGATCGAAAATCAATGCTCAATTAATGTGCGTAGTCACCATAGTCAAAGGGTTTGACATGATAAACTCCAAGATAGGTTTCTTACCTATGTGGTGTGGAGTTGATCTCTGTAAAGTGTTGTCTTTGTAGACTTCTTGAAAGATAAAGAGATCACATAAATGGGGCCCTTATGCCTTTGTCATAGGGTCTATCATTTATATGATGCTACGTACATGATGTAATCAATGCTATAAGTGTTATGAGCATTCATCAAGAAAATCCAAGTGAGGGTCATTGGATAGTTTAGAGATATATCATTTGGTACTTGAGAAGCACTGAGAATGTATCTTTATACACTGGAGGATAAGACTTGAAGTCTTGTAGTTTTACAAACACAAGCTTCTAATCAAATAAGTTTGATATTAAGTCAGAATAATGGTGGTGCAGTGAGTTGAAAGAGTTCTATATGATAGAACACTGTAAGTTCTACAACATATGTAAACAAGTTTACATAGTGGTTGCACACTACTTGAGAAGTAGTATAGATGAAGTTTTTCATCTACATATTTGCTATGGGATTGTTTCAATTTTCTCTGAAAGTGTATCATTGTTTTGAGAAAACAATAGAGTAGAGCCGATGTCTCATCAGAAGTTTAGAACTTCTGTGGCGATACCATACAATCAGAGAGATTGCAACTTATAGAGATATAATTAAAGATAAAGTATCTACCGTTAATAACATTGCAGATCCACTAACTGAAGCAGTTACTTAAAGAGTGTTTGAGCTTCACCTCGAGCTGATATAGATCAGCCAGATGGGTGATTGGCTTTAGTGCAAGTGGGAGATTGATAGAAATGTATGCCCTACAAGCCAATCATATATGATATGATTCGACATTTCTAGAAATATCTCATTCAATTAATTAGGCAAATCTTCATTATAAGCTCTTATTAGAAGCGAATAACATAATGAAGTCCTTGATCAAATACAATGATGATTAAATCATGATGAGTTCATGATAATGAGATTGATCATCTAGAGGTATTTGATCTAAATGTTCATAGTCATAGGATACTTGAGACGGGACATCAAGGATCCGGATAGACTAGTGTATGTGATGTCTTCTCATGTGATGAGGATGACCGATCTCATTGGTCATTAGTGTGGAGACACTGAGATACACATACAGGTGCTCATTAGTTGAATGAGTTCACGGAACTGACCGAATTAGAAACCCTGAATGGTATCTTACCGAACTGTCTATCAGGGTTTTCTATCATCACGGTTGCATGGTTGGACCTTTGACCTGAGTCGCCAAAGATGCCTTGTTGGGTGGAACTTGTGCTTTGACCATTGACTTATGGATCACAATTTAGATGGTCCTATATAGCGATGGATCGGGTACAAGGAAAATCCGATGGAGGCAATTGAGCGGACAACAAGGGATCGTCCACTCTCGGTAAGTGAGAGTGAATGTCCTATGGGATAGTACTCTAAATCCCTGGCCAGGGTAGATAGGATAATTGGAAAAGGAGTTTTCCAATTGATCCAATTCCGAGTACATGATCCTATAGAGTCGGTACACTATGGAGTTGACAGTCGATGCCGTACTCCTTTCCGACCGGGACATTGGATGGATGAGGGTTTATATCCATGCGGTAGGTAACTGATGATGGAAAGGCTCAATGGAGATGAGATTATCCCCATAGCCATTTGGGATCATGGGATGTGGCTTGTACCCTTCATGATCGGTAGGCCGATTAATCTGTTATCGGATAACGGATTTAATTAAATTAAATAGAATTGTTCTATTTTATTTAGGCCTCAACCAAATAGGTTATTGGGCCTAGTGGGTCACACACAAAAGGACTTATCCACAAGTACAGGGGCAAGGACGTAATTTATAGAGATTTTGTGTTTTTATGAAAAATTCCATAATTCTCTATAAATACTAATGGTTTCAGCCAAACCCCATCAAGCCAAGGGTGAAAACCACGTCCCAAGTCTCCTCCCTACCTCCTTCTCTCTTTATAAGGTGTCCATGGTCGATGGAGCTCCGTTCGGGAAGAGTTCTCGAGGCCGGCGCGAAGGGAGAACCTGCTGTGGATGAAGTTCGTGTGGATACTGCTGGAGACCGGACATTTGAACGGTTTGTAGAGCTTGAGAAGCTCATCTCCTTCCTCTCCATGGGATTATATGAATCCCTATCAGGTATATTCGAACCCGATTTGATCGGTTTTCGGTTTTCGTCGTTCGGTTCTGATTGAGACGGATTCTAAAGGAACCCATAGGAATCGTCGCTTCCGCTGCACCAAATATTAATGGACAATTCCTTACACCTCCCACATGACCCAAACCGTCTCTTTGGTGATCAAGCGACGCCAAGGGATGAAAGTTCGGGGATCAATGTGAGTGTGGGACCGAGGTGAGAGTTGCTTTCTGATGTTTTATTCCTTTATTTTCTCATCCCCTCTTGAGGTGACGATCTAGGTTCACAGACTTCCCTGAAAAGGAGAGGACCCCGTCGAATTTTCAGAGTCGACAGTATCCACACGAGCCGCCTCCAAAGGAGACCTTCCGACTTCCCCCGGATGATTTTCCATCGACTCTCGACGACCTCCAGCATGGGAAAACGTGATGAAGAAAGGTAGGGACGAATTTTACAGCCTTGGCTTGTGAGGCTCATGCTCAATTCGCTATTATATATAAAATTTGGAGTTTTTCACAAAAATCCCTCATTTCTCTATATTTACTTCTTTACCCTGAAACTTAAGGATTAGACCTTATATGTGTGACCTACTAGGCCCCATAGCTCATTTGGTTGAGGTCTAATTAAAAGAATAACTTCTTTTAATTTAAATCCATTATCTCATAATAGATTTAACGGCCTACCGATCATAAAAGGTACAAACCACATCCTAAATATACCAACATCGGTTATAAATCGGTTATAAAACGGCTATATACCAACATCTTTGGGATGAACTCCTCTCCAAAGAGTCTTTCCATCATCGGTTACCACACGGCTATAAAACTTCGTCCATCCAATGTCCCGGTCAGATAGGAGTACGGCATTGACTGTCAACTCCTAAATATACCAACACTATAGAATCTTGTATTCGTAATTGGATTAATTGGAAAACTCTTTTCCAATTATCCTATCTACCTTGGCCAAGGATTTAGAGTACTATCCATAGGACATTCTCTCTCTCCTACTGAGAGTGGATGATTCCCTATTATCCGCTCAATTGCCTCCACCGGGTTTCTTCTATACCCAATCCATTAATTATACTAGACCACAATACAAAGTGATCTATAAGTCAATAGTCAAAGTGTAAGGAATCAATACATGACAGCGGAAAAAATTTTGATTCCATAAAACCATGATCTTTGCCTTGATCGATGCCGAACGAGTAAAACCGGGAACCGAATATGAAGTAGAACGAGAGTACCTCATGGGATTTCTCAAATCCCTCACCATGGATGAAGAGAGGACATTCCTCATTGCTCAAAACCGTTCAAATGTCCGGTCTCTAGCGGTATCCACACAATCTGCTTCAATAGACGAGTTCTCTCTTCCTTCGGGCCTCCAGAAACCTTCCAGATCCAAGCTTGACCATGGGAGATCACCTTCTAGAGGAGAGAGGAGGGAGATAGGAGGCTTGGGACGTACTCCATCCCTATGGCTTGTTAGGGTTTGGCTTCATAAGCCATTTATATATAGAAGATGGAATTTTTCACAAAAACCCAAAACTTCTATAAAATTGCGTCCATGCCCTCATCTCATTGACCAGATCTATTGTGTGTGACCCACTAGGCCCAATAGTCAATTTGGTTGAAGCCTTAATTAATTTAAAAGAACAATTCCTTTAAATTAAATCAAAACCGCTATCCGATAACAGTTTTTACGGCTTTCTGATCATAAAGGGTACAAGCCACATCCTATGATCCCAAATGACTTTGGGGAGTTAAATAACATCCATTGAGCCTTTCCATCATCAATTACCACACGGATTTAAATCCTCGTTCATACAATGTCCCGGTCGGTCAGGGGTTCGGCACTGACTGTCAACCCCTAAGTATTCCGACTCTATGAAATCTTGTACTCAGGAATGGATCAACTGGAAAACTCCTTTTCCAATTATCCTATGTACCTTGGCCAAAGATTTAGAGTACTATCCATAGGACATTCTCCCTCTCCTACCGAGAGTGAACGATCCCCTATTGTCCGCTCAATTGCCTCCACCAGGTTTCCCATATACCCAATCCATTAACTATATAGGACCACAATACTAAGTGATCCATCAGTCAATAGTCAAAGTACATAGTACGCCTGGCAAGACATCTTTGGCGACTCAGGTCAAAGATCCAACCGTGCTATTGAGATGTAAGAATAACCTGATAGACAGTTCGGTAAGATACCGATCAGGTTTTCCTAAATTGGTCAGTTCAGTGAACTCATTCCACTAATGAGCACCTGTGTGTGCATCTCAGTGTCCCCACACTGATGACCAATGAGATCGGTCATTCTCATCATATGAGAAGACATCACACACACTAGTCTATTCGGATTCTTGATGTCCTATCTCAAGGATCCTATGACTAGGAACATTTAGATCACATACCTCTAGATGATCGATCTCATTATCATGATCTCATCATGATTCAATCATCATTGCATGTGATTAAGGACTTCATTACGATATACGCTTCTAATAAAAGCTAGTAACGAAGTTTTGCCTATTTAATTGAATGAGATATTCCTAGAAATGTCGAATCATATCATATATGATTGGCTTGTAGGGCATACATTTCTATCAATCTCCCACTTGCACTAAAGCCAATCACCCATCTGACTGATCTCTATCAGCTCAAGGTGAAGCTCAAACACTCTTTGAGTATACGCTTCGCTTAGTGGATCTGTAATATTATTAACGGAAGATACTCTATCTTTAATTATATCTCTATCAACTGCATTTTCTCTGATTCTATGGTATTGCCATAGAAGTTTGAAACTTCTAATGAGACTTTGGCTCTACCCCATTGTTTTCTCAAAACAATACACTTTCAGAGAAAGTTGGGACAATCCCATAAGCTAGATGAACATCTTCATCTAGTCAGCTTCTCAAGCAGTATACAGTCATTATTCAATCTACTTTAGATTTAGATTAGTTGTAGAATTAGCAGTGTTCTCTTGCATGGAACTCTTCCAGCTCACTGCACCACCATTATATTGACTTATTATCAGACTTATCTGATTAGAAGCTTGTGTTCATAAAACTACAAGACTTCAAGTCTTATCCTCCACACATTAGAGATATATCCATAGTGCTTCTCAAGTACTCAAGGACACATCTCTAAATTATCCTGTGACTCTCACAAGGATTTACTTGATGAATGCTCATAACACTTAGAGCATGAAGTCATGTGCGTAGCATCACAAATGTGATAGGTCCTATTGCAAAAGCATCAGGGCTATACTAATGTGATCTCTTTATCTCTTAAGAAGTCTATAAAGACATCTCTTTAAAGAGATCAACTCCACACTTCATAGGTAAGAAACCTATCTTGGAGTTTACTATGTCAAACTCTTTGACTATGGTTTCTATGCACATGAATTGGGTAAGGCCAAGAAACCTTTTAGATCTATCTCCATAGATCTTAAAACCCATATTAAGTTTGGAGGATCAATTGATAACTAGGCTCACTTATGATAACATACTTACTTCATTCTTAATGAGTAGTATGTCATATATATATCATGTCAAGAAGATAATAGCACTCCCACTTATCTTATTTGAAAATACAAGGCATATCTTCATTCTCAATGAAGTCATAAGATTTATTCTCATTAAACCTTATCTACCATCTATGGGAAGTTTTACTTGAGTCCATAAATGGACCTTATGCACACACTATTTGGATGGTTTTGGAACTTGATTCCCAAAGGTTGTATCATATACACCTGTTTCTCAAAATAACATAGAGAAACACTATCTTAACATCCATTTGACATATCCTATAGTCATAGTGTGTAACAATCAAATCCGAATGGATTAATTCCATGGCATAGGTAAAAGGTCTTATCATAGTCAACTATTTGACATAAATGATATCCCTTTTAACTATCCTTACTTTGAAGGTCTCTACCTTCTAACATACTTCAATCTATTCTTTAGTGATCCATTTATACCCTATAGATACTAAATCCTTAGGTGGATCAATCAAGTTCTGAACTTGATTAGAATAGATAGAGTTTATATCGGATTTTATTGTTTCTTCCCATTTTGAATCAATATCTCATATTGCTTCAATATAAATCTTAGGATCATTATCCTTTTATCTTATGTCTCATTTCTTCCAACAAAGATATGTCTCACATATCTCTTAGGTTGATTGGACATAAGAAAAGATCTATGATTTGCCCTTGTGTAAATATAAACTAGTACCTTAATAAAAGTGTCCATGGATTGTGGGATCCGGAACACCTTCCATTTATACCTTGCTCCCACTGTCTTTCTAAAGGAGGGACTCTTCCTCTAGAAATATGGAGAGATGAGCAACTCGTACCCTTCTCCCTAAGGGAGGCATTAATATCCTTAAGTTTCCTTAGGATATCCCACAAGCCAACACTTTGTAGTCTTATATTCCAACTTGATAGGGTTATACTTCTTTACCAAGCCAGACATTCTGAAACCTTAACTTGCTTAAGGTCAAGCTTTAATCCCTTTCCATATCTAATATGGAATAATTGGAATAGACTTGAAAGGTACCGATTTAAGATCAAATGTCTATATTGAGTGCTAACCCCTAAACAGACAAAGAAGAATTTTGCAAAGGTTGTCAATGTCCATATTATGTCCTACACAATATGGCTTCTCATTTTAGCTGCTCAATTAAGCTAAAAATATATATAAGAGGTGTCTATCAAAATTAGATTATACTATCCTTCCTTTATGTGTGAATTATTACTTAAGTATCCCCTCTTTGATCTCATCAAAGAGTTCTAATACTCTTTTCATTAATATTTCCTCTTCATTCTTAATCTCAAATAATTTCTCAAAGGTTTTGGATTTGTACTTCATAAAGTACATATGTCCATACCTAGAGAAGTCATCTTTGAAAATTAATGAAGTTGAAATATTCTCCTCTATTTTTAATAGATATGGGCTAACATGCATCTAGATGCATGAGTTCTATAAGCTCTTTAACCCTCTCTCCATGTCTAACAAATGAAGAGTTGGTCATTTGCTTAATAAGATAAGACTTACATATGGTTAATGATTCTAAATCATTTACCTATATGTTACTATCCGAATAGTACTCCTTAAGTCTTCTCTTATAAATATGACCGTACTACTAAACAATAGATTGATCAATATCAATCTACTTCGCCTAATGAGGATTTTTCACACATATTATAAGAGCATACATATCTTATATGAATAAACTCTTTATTATGCTCCTACTGATAAACACTTTACTAGTTATCATTTTCATACCATAGAACAAATCTCCATTTATTCAACTAGGAAATGAAAACAATATTCTTATGGAAGGATAATTAAGACAACTCTAGAAGGCTATAGAAAATTTGTATCTCCTACTAGTAATGATGCAACATTTTGTACCATCTCATATGTAGGATAACAATCTTCTTTAAACCTTCATTTACTTGCTATTATCTACAACTCTTTGTAGATATATGATGCATATATGGTATCTCATACTATTATATGTATCCCTAGTATCTTATACTAGAATACACATACATAGTATCTTATACTATCAAATGTGTATATAAGACAAGTAAATATTAGTGACATAGATACATGAAGCTTCTCAAGCTCCACCTTTGCATTATGTGCAACACACTTTGCACTTCTTCTACTTACCATCATCATGATAGTAGAGGAAAGCTATGTCAAATTTGGGTTATAATATCTTGACTCACTTCTTTGACTTTTAACTATCACCATCTATTTCTATCTAATGATCTTACTTCTTTCTATTGGTCTTACCAATAAGAAGTATTCAAGATGTATTATTCTTCATCGCCTTTAATTAGCTCATCACCATGAGCCATGATGGATATCAAATCCATCTATCCATGTTGCCACTACTAATTTTATTTGATAGAGGCTAACATCTGATATAAGGTAATTAAAACATCTTTTCAATGAGATAAAATCTTATCTTCTCACTTCATTAGATAGTGTAGGAGATACTTACTTCTCAAGTAGGATAGTCAATAGGTCAACTATGAGAACTATTCTCTTAGTTCTAAACCGATATAAGAAGTGTGAGCCATTAAAATACTTAGCATCTAGCATGCTAGATTAATGGTGGTTTATAATATTCTACAACAGAGATATAATTATATTAACATTACAGACATTCATTAAAATTAAGATATGGTCTTTCATCCTAATTTATACTCCCACTAACTTTCGATGAATTTGCATAACCCTCATTATGCAAAGACGGGATATCACGATAACATCCTAGTGGGGACCAAGACCCTACTAACTTTATGGTGATAACCTTGTGGGAAACACAACAAGTCATCCCATACTTAATAGGTAGGTAACTTTTACCAATTGCAACTCATGTAATTCTTAGTCATTCAGCCTCTAGAGTTATAACCTTGTGGGAAACACAACAAGCTATATACTCTAGTTAGGTCAAATCCGCTTGTTACGTTATGAGAATGGATTCTTAACATAACCCTTGTGGGAAACACAACAAGGACATGCAATGGTTCACCCCAAAGTTCGGCAAATGCCTTAGCCATGATCACCAATCCCTTGCTGAATGAGTCTTGTGGGAAACACAACAAACCCATCCAATCTAAGATTGGCTCATCAAGACCATAACAACGGAAGGCTACGTGAGTCATTCTTAATGTCTCACGTTTATCGACCTAATTAGAACGAGGAGGAATTTTATTTTAGTCTCATCAACATAGGTGCTACATATAAATATTAATATACCTTTGGAATATCATATATTTAAGGTATAATCTGTAGCACAAACCACATATCAAATATGCATTAAAACATAGGTGATCATGGACTTAACCCTAAGCATACACCTAAGGCACCCATATAGGTGCAATTCCTTGCTTCAGAAGCTTGAGTTGGCATGCTCCCACTTCAAAAGGGTGCTTCTCCAAGTGGTCCCGCTCTCCATTCTACCACGAGCCGGCTTCTAACCATTACAAGCAGCTAAAGGGTACACAGACCCACAAATGTACAACTCATAATAAGAAACCTTGGTTTTAACCAAGGGGAGTACACAAATGGGGGGAGGTAAAATGTACAATCAGATTGTATAGAGAGAGAGGAGGCACACGCAGGCCCCATTTAATAGCATAACCAACTTAATTAACCAAGCAATCAAAAGCAAAGCACATTTAAGTCCATGATCACCTCCATACACACACCAACATTCATCATATGAACATAGAGCGCATACGTGATAATTATATGAGTTATATCATATATACCATCATAAAATTATATACTATAATTTTGAAATTCCAAATTTCATGCTTGTCGAATTTTCATAAAATAAATAACATGAAATGCACATATAAACAATTTACATGCATGAGACAAGCAATACAAAAATATTCAGATGATTCATGCTTTTACAAAACTTCTAAGAGCATTAAATTAATGTCCAAATCATAATTCTTCAAAATCACATTTTTCAGAATTTATTTGAACACTAATTTAATCAATAAAGATTTTAAAATAATTTTAAAATAATTTATAAAATGATTCTATGGAAACCAAAGTTCAAACTATTTAACAAGTTCATAAACATTTTAAAAACCTATTAAATAATTTTTCAGAACTTATATTATCATTAATTTCATTAATTTTGATCTTAAAACAATTTTAAAATCAAAATAGTAGAATTCAACGACAAAATAGTAAAACTCTATTTAATAAGTCATTAAACACTTTAATAACTCATTAAATAAATTCTACAATTTTTCAGAATTTTATGGAATTTTATGGCAATTTTTCGGATCAAAAATGAATTTTAAACAATTTAAAAAACATTTTCGAATTATTTAACGGGCGGCGCATTGCGCCGGCCAGTCGGCGCCGGCTAGGGGTGTAAACGGTTCGGTTCGGTTCGGTTTGGCCCATTTTTTTCCAAACCGAAACCGAACCGATAAGGCAAACCGAACCGAACCGAACCGATTCTGTGAGCCCTGAACCGATTGTGGTTCGGTTCGGTTCGGTTCGGTTCATCGGTTTAATGTATATTTAAATAAATAAAAATATAAATAAAATAAAATATACATTATAATAATTATTTAAGATTAATATAAAGATTAATACTTTATTTATAATATATAATTTTATCTTTATACTAATTAACTTAAATTTATACTAATATATATTTAAAATTGATATAATATGTATTAAAATGTAATATAATATATAAATAAAGTGGGTCAAACTTTATCAAACCGGGTCAACCGGTTTACCGGTTCGGTTCGGTTTGGGGAGGTGCCGAACCGAACCGAACCGATAAGAAATTATCGGTTCGGTTCGGTTCAAAAAACCGAATGCATAGGCTATCAAACCGAACCGAACCGAACGGTTCGGTTCGGTTCGGTTCGGTTTACCGGTTTACCGGTTTTACATGAACACCCCTAGCGCCGGCCACGTACCCCCTTGCTTGCGCCGAAGGGCCGGCTGCTGCGCGCCGCGCACCGTGCGCCCGAGTGTGCCGCCGCACGCCTCCTGCGCCACCACGGGGCGGCCGCGTACCCCGGCCCGAGTGCGCTCCGAAACTGCCACGTACCCCCCGCGGTTGACGGGTCCGGATCCGATTCGGACTGTCTTCTTCGCCCGATAAGGGCTGGGCAGATTCCGGAAACCCTAGAAAATCGCCGACTTTCGGGCCTGATTTGGGGGGTCAAAAGGTGTCCAAAAAATCCTAAAAAATATGCTTTGAAATCCTTGAACAATAAGGATTCTATATATAGAAGTTTCATCTCATGAAAAATTCTATCCAACGCGCAGTTTAAGGAGGAAGATGCCACGGCCGCAATTAAACCAAAACGCAAATCCCTCTCAAATCCGGCATCTCCAAGGGCCGTTGAGTGTCCAATAACTTATGGAAACTCTAGGAAACTTAATTTACTATCTTTCTACGTCATTATACAGAGGTATTTGAGTCCAAATAGGTAAGTTCATCAACTCCCCCAATTTCGGCCGGATTTTCGGATATGATCATCTTAGCAAATTTCCGAACTCATTCCGGACTCTTCGGATGGCCAAAATTCATGAGGTTTGCGGAATTCGAAATATCTCATCCACGAAAATCCAATGAATCTAACCACACACAATTTCGTATCTCATACAAGCTGTGGTGATCAAATCAAAACAGCTCTGTATGCAGTTTCGGGAAAGCAAGAAATCACATGAAATCAAGCCAATTTCGACTCAACTTCGACCAAGGCTTCAACCTGGCTCTGATACCACTGTAAGGAATCAATACATGACAGCGGAAAAATTTTTGATTCCATAAAACCATGATCTTTGCCTTGATCGATGCCGAACGAGTAAAACCGGGAACCGAATATGAAGTAGAACGAGAGTACCTCATGGGATTTCTCAAATCCCTCACCATGGATGAAGAGAGGACATTCCTCATTGCTCAAAACCGTTCAAATGTCCGGTCTCTAGCGGTATCCACACAATCTGCTTCAATAGACGAGTTCTCTCTTCCTTCGGGCCTCCAGAAACCTTCCAGATCCAAGCTTGACCATGGGAGATCACCTTCTAGAGGAGAGAGGAGGGAGAGAGGAGGCTTGGGACGTACTCCATCCCTATGGCTTGTTAGGGTTTGGCTTCATAAGCCATTTATATATAGAAGATGGAATTTTTCACAAAAACCCAAAACTTCTATAAAATTGCGTCCATGCCCTCATCTCATTGACCAGATCTATTGTGTGTGACCCACTAGGCCCAATAGTCAATTTGGTTGAAGCCTTAATTAATTTAAAAGAACAATTCCTTTAAATTAAATCAAAACCGCTATCCGATAACAGTTTTTACGGCTTTCTGATCGTAAAGGGTACAAGCCACATCCTATGATCCCAAATGACTTTGGGGAGTTAAATAACATCCATTGAGCCTTTCCATCATCAATTACCACACGGATTTAAATCCTCGTTCATACAATGTCCCGGTCGGTCAGGGGTTCGGCACTGACTGTCAACCCCTAAGTATTCCGACTCTATGAAATCTTGTACTCAGGAATGGATCAACTGGAAAACTCCTTTTCCAATTATCCTATCTACCTTGGCCAAGGATTTAGAGTACTATCCATAGGACATTCTCTCTCAACTACCGAGAGTGAACGATCCCCTATTGTCCGCTCAATTGCCTCCACCAGGTTTCCCATATACCCAATCCATTAACTATATAGGACCACAATACTAAGTGATCCATCAGTCAATAGTCAAAGTACATAGTACGTCTGGCAAGACATCTTTGGCGACTCAGGTCAAAGATCCAACCGTGCTATTGAGATGTAAGAATAACCTGATAGACAGTTCGGTAAGATACCGATCAGGTTTTCCTAAATTGGTCAGTTCAGTGAACTCATTCCACTAATGAGCACCTGTGTGTGCATCTCAGTGTCCCCACACTGATGACCAATCAGATCGGTCATTCTCATCATATGAGAAGACATCACACACACTAGTCTATCCGGATTCTTGATGTCCTATCTCAAGGATCCTATGACTAGGAACATTTAGATCACATACCTCTAGATGATCGATCTCATTATCATGATCTCATCATGATTCAATCCTCATTGCATGTGATTAAGGACTTCATTACGATATACGCTTCTAATAAAAGTTAGTAACGAAGTTTTGCCTATTTAATTGAATGAGATATTCCTAGAAATGTCGAATCATATCATATATGATTGGCTTGTAGGGCATACATTTCTATCACAAAGTACATAGTACACCCGGCAAGACATCTTTGGTGACTCAGGTCAAAGATCCAACCATGCAACCGTGATGATATAATACCATGATCGACAGTTCGTTAAGATACCATTCATGGATTCTATCTCGGTTAGTTCAGTGAACTCATTCCCTTAACGAGCACCTGTACATGTATCTCAGTGTCCTCACACTGATGACCAATAAGATTAGTCATTCTCATCATATGAGAAGATATCATATACACTAGTCTTACTGGATTCTTGATGCCCCGTCTCGAGGATCCTACGACTAGGAACATTTAGAGTACATGCTTCTACATGATTGTTCTCATTATCATGATCTCATCATGATTCATTCATCATTGCATGCAACCTAGGACTTCATTATGATAGACGCATCTAGATAGTGCAAGTAATGAAGATTATGTCATTTATACTTGATTAAGATATTATAAGAAATGTAAAACTATATCACATATGATTGACTTGTAGGACATACATTTCTATCACTTTGACAATATTATGATGGGTCGGCGAGAAGAAGTGGCGGCTAATGGTTGGGCTATTGAGCTTTGTGGAGTAGCATATGCACAGATTATCTATCTAGGAGGGTTCCAAGCAGGAGGCCTAGCCGGGTTGACAGGCATAGTTGTATTGTGGCTTTCTAGTTGCCAACCTTGAGCACGACTGGCATCTCCCTGGACAATGGAGTGTACTAGACCAATTCCTTGGTTTGGATGTGCTGGTGCCAGTGCTGGAGCGGGAGCATGTAATGGGAGTGGATTCTGGACAATCCCCAAGCCAGGTTGTTGTTGAGGTTGAGCCGGTGGACGCTGTCGCTGCTGCTGCCTAGCCTTCATAGCTTGTATGCATTCCCCCATTTGAACCCAATCAATGCTTCCTTGGTCATTCATATCGTGGATATAATCCTTGAATTGAAAGCACACCTCTACAGTGTGACCAGGACACCGGTGGTAAGCACAGTATCGGGACATATCTACATTTGTTGGCCAAACCTCTCTTTCCTTGGGCAATTCCAACTATTTTTCTGCCATGAGTACATTGAATATGTCGGTCAAGGAGTAAGGGAGTTGCTGGTAGTTCTCTCTCCTAGGACCTCCCCTTCGTGGTGCCTGATTGGGTGGTGGTGGTGCCCTATTGTAGGTAGGTTGACGAGGTTGCTGGGGTTGTGCTACTGGTTGCGGGGGTTGTTGTGATTGTCGTGGTTGTTGTGGCCTAACCTGTTGTTGAGGGGGGTAATAGGAAGGGTTCTGTGGTGGGTTTCTGAACTGGTTTTGACGGTTCCCTCCCTGGTTCCCTACAATATTTACAGCTTCGTTGTTGACCACTCCCTCGGTTGTAGGCCCAACTGGTGTAGAGGGGGGTCTTCCTGAAGTTTCTAGGTTTGGGATCAAATGGATTTATCATTGTGGCATCCTTGAAGTGGGCTTGCAAGTATCGGGCACTGTCATAGAGTTCATTCATTGTGGTAGGACGGTGCATGATCAAGACATTCCTCAAGGCAGGTGTAGTGTTGCCAATGAGCATCTTCACTTGTTCCCCTTCAAAAATCACATCTGTCAAATTTTCTACCATTCCCCTCCAGCGATCAGCAAACTTTATGAAGTCCTCTTCGGGCTTCATCTTCTCAGCAATCAAATCTGTAATGGAGCATGCTGGTGCCACCCGATCTCTGTATCTTTGCAAGAATTTTGTCTTGACAATGGCGAAGTCTCCTGCCTCAAAGGAGTCGAGTGAGTAGAACCATTCCAATGCAGACCCTTCTAATGATCGATGGAACAAGAAGGCAAGAACCCTACGATCATCTTTCCAGAATGAGGATTCATAGAGAAAATCTTTTAGATGAAGAAAAGGATTGCCAGTACCATTGTAGCGGCGATAAACTGGTAGCTCAGAAGGTGGCAGGTGTAGGACCGGCGAGAGAAGGAATGGAAATCTCAGGAACTGACTTGGAGTCCAGGCGACATCTCAGCTCTTCATAACGTTCATTCATCTGGGTGAGCTGATCCATGATTGCCCCGGTGAGAGCAGGTTCTTGGTTTACTGGTGGGGGTATGTGGTTAGAGACATGGTTCTGAAATTGAGGAGCATGACTTGGCAAATTTACTGAAGATTGTCCATGACTTGATGGGTCAAGGGAGCAACATGGTTGAAATAAGATGGCTGAACAAATGAGGGTTGGACCACAGACGGTTGAACAATAGATGGTTGTGCTAATGATGGTTGAATCACAGATCGTTGAACAACAAGAGATTGAACCAAGGGTTATTGAATAAGTGGTGGTTGAACTAGAGGACGAGGAGATAAGGCAACTTGGTTAACTTCAGCTTGATCTGAGGCCATTTTGCCCTTCACCATGGATTGTATGCGGGCATAGGTTTCTGGGTTAGTATAGAGAGACAACTCCCTAAAGAGTTGTTCAACATCACGAGGAGTAGATGGTTGAGGGACCTCTTGCGCTTCCGACTCAAATAATGGATTAACACGACCATCTGACGGATTTGGTTGATGACCCATCTCATGTTCTCGATGTTCAGCTTGTTCCGCCATTCCAACGTGTCTTCCAGACCTTAGTTGCATTGAACTTCAAGGAACAAACAAGTTGACAAAGTAAAAAAAGAACTTTTTTTGGTTTTTTTAGTATTTTGCAAAAAGTTAGAGGTTTGAATTTTTGTTTGACAAGCAAGTTATGCAAACACTTGAAAGCAAAATTACGCAATGATTTTGATTAAACCTTAGGTTTATGAATTTTGTTAAGAATTGTTCTCTCAACAAATGGGTTAGGATCCTAACTCCAATCTCCAATGACCTAGGTTTCACACAATCTCACCACGTGTAGGTAACGTAGGATGCTTTGGGTTTTGGGGAGTGGTACAACCAACCCGATCGTGAAGAGGAATACTCCACGTATGAGGAATTACGGAGGCCTTGATGAAAGCCAACCAAGTCAACTAGGAAGGAATATCCCACAAGAGAGGTCAGAATCCACCAAGAGGGTGTTTTGGATGGGAGGGGTAAATGGGAGAGTGAGCTCCCGCCTCAAAAAAGTGTAAAATAAGGAGGTAGAGAGAAGGATAAGAGAATGCAATCAAGTAATAAAACAAGTAATGAGCAAAACATAAACTTAAATAAACAAGCAATCAACACCAGACAAGCAATTAGAAACTAGACAAGCAACTAGAAACTAGAATCTAGACTTGTTTCTTATGTGAGCCAAATGGAGATAGTGAAAAGGTGATGGAAAGAAGAGGGTTCAGATCTGATAGCCAAGCAAAAGGGTGGTCCACGTGGGGACCGATGTGGGAGCTGGGGTAAAAAGTAAAAGTGGTTCACGTGGGAACCGGTTTTGGGTAAAAAGGGGTGGTTCACGTGGGAACCGGTTTGAATGATCAAAAGAGGGCCACGTAGGGCCAATTAAAGGTGAATAAAGATCTGATCGAAGTTGGGATAGATCTGGAAAAAAGGGTTTTGTTTCACGTGGGAACCGAAGTAAAGAAAGAGATTAGTTCACGTGGGAACCGATTTAAAAGGAAAAGGGTGGTTCACGTGGGAACCGGTTTAAATAAAATGCAGAAATTAAATGGCATACTTGGCACTTCAGATCTGATGAAAGATGGGTGAAATCATAAATTTTGAGATGGCATGAAGTTTAAGAGAGGTGGAAAGAAGGAAAGGCTCACGTGGGAACCGGTCTAGGACTAGAACTAGTTTCAAACAAAACACTTAGCACCCACGGTTGAAAACATTGCTTGTCCCACCGTGGTCGCCACAAAGTCGTCGACTCTGAAAATTCGACGGTGTCCTCTCCTTTTCAGGGAAGTCCGTGAATCCAGATCGTCACCTCAAGAAGGGATGAGAAAAGAAAGGAATAAAGCTCGGAAAGCAAATCTCACCTCGGTCCCACACTCACATTGATCCCCGAACTTTCATCCCTTGGCGTCGCTCGATCACCTAAGAGACGGTTCGGGTCATGTGGGAGGAGGGTGAGAATAAAGAAATGTGGTCACCAGGAACCGTGGGTTCCAATTTATAGAGTTAAAATTGACCGTGTGTACCTTAGCGTGAAGAATGTGAGTTAAAGCTTCTCCTTCTTCGGCCGGCCGATGAAGAAGAGTCCTCAACGTGTGGGTGCTTGATATTCTGTGCAACTAGACAAATAAACAAGTTAAATAGACAATTATAACTAGACAAAGTGGAGTATATGTAAAGAGAATGACATGAAACACACAATTGACTAGAAACTGACCGGATTTGGGTTATCTCTAACCCCCTTTTTTTATTTTCGGAATAACAGAGTAAAAGTAATGAAAAAAATGTAAAAAAATCATAGGAGGATGGAGAATAACTAAATAAATAGATAGGAAAAAGAACTGAAAGATTATGAGTTGAATAGAGGAAGATATAGCCAAATCTATGTTGTCGAAAAAGCCGAGCAGTAGTCCATGATCTGCCAGGCGCGACTTTGCTTCTGCGCTCTTCACGACCAGCCCCGACCTAAGAATCAAGTGCCGTCAATTGCAAACTGAAGAAGACTTGGAGAGGAAGAACTTTGATGAAGAGATCTCTGGCAGAAGACGTCCACACACTGCTGTAGAGGCCTAGGAAGAGAGACTGGGCAGATCCCCTGCAGAACAGCCTTCCTCTCTCTCGAACTGACTTTTCTCTCTCTAAAAAATCGAAATTCTCTCTCTAAAAATCACAAATTTTATGCATGAGGGAGTCTGGACGTCTTGAAATGCCTGGGGAGTCGTGCTCATGCCCCTGGAACGACCGGAATCGGATTTAATTTATAGGAGAACAGAAGGCGCGATCTATACTAAAAAATAGGGGGCCTTGCGCCCCACCCTTGGGCGCATGCACCCTGGTGCTGGGCGCATGCGCCCCACTCAGGGGCGCATGTGCCCCCCAATGAGGGCGCATGGGCACAAATCCTGAGAAAAATAGGTCTTATCCGATCGGCGGTTCAGTGGTAGAGTCCGGGTGAAAAACTGGGTCCCTCGTGCCTCAAAGGTGGGGCGCATGTGCCCTCAAGTGAGGGCACAAGGTCACGTGCCTCAGTGGTAGGGCACATGGCCACGTGCCCTGGGTCCCGGGCGCATGTGACCAGGAACCCGGGCGCATGGGACTGGTTTCGCGCGTCCTTCTTCCGGAAGCCATTGCGAACACTCCCTAACTTGGAATTCGACGCCGTTTGTTGCGTTGGAAAGATAACAGGACGAAGAAGCTTTCTATAGCATAGAATCAGACATCACACCCTCCAAAACTTCAGAATTTTATCCGGAAGTTAGGGCAGTGAACAGAAGATCCGATACAGGTCAAAATGACTCCGACAGCAAACCGGAAAGGCACGGTATGCAACAAAACTTGTTCGGGGTGTGAATATGACCATAACCTTCAATGTATGATCATTAGGAATTGGTCGTTCAGCCAATTTTCGTGTTTACACGATTTACGTGTGGCTTTCGCTTGGAAATTACGGCTTTTTCGGAAAACTTCGTAAGGCATCCAATTTCGTTCGGCGAAGCTCCAAATCAACTTTAAAAGACCCAGCATCATTATAAGGTCAATCACACATGTTACCCTATAAAACATGAGTTTTATGCTCTGAATTAGGTGAATTTGGCATGTCTACAGATACGACTAGAGGCCGCACGCTTGAGCGGTTTGGAGAGCGTGAGAACGCTTGATCTTCTCCGATCTATAGGGATTGTTTGAACCCCACAAAGGTATGTGTTCGAAATCGTTTCAGATACTGATTTTGGTGACGTCGTTCGGTTTCGATCGAGATCAAGACTATGATAGACGAGGAATCAAAAATTTTCTACTGTGCCAATCTAATTGGACCGATTCCCAACTGTGGTATCAGAGCCATGTTGAAGTCTCGCTCGAATATGACGTTGTTTCGACGTCGTTTCATATATTTCATATTTTCCCAAATCTGTACAAACATCCATCTTGACGATGCAACCATAAATTGTATGAGATACATTTTGGATATTGGCTGCTTCTGGATGAATCTTGTGACAAAAGGCTTTCCAATGCCGCATACCGTTCAAATTTTGGACCACCTGAGAGTTCGGTAGAGGGTCTGAAAGATGGTGATTTCGTTTTACGGAATTCACGGGTTAGCTTTGGGGATTTCTTGAGATCTTCCTCCATAGAGACATTTGATGTCCAATATATGGCTTAGAAGATAGGTAATGTGATTACCAAGAGTTTCTCATCGTTCTTTGGCTTCGAACGGTGCCGTCGGAGGTCGATTGAGAGTTTTTCTGGCGGGGAGAAACTCTAGGGCCGGCGGTGCTTCTTTTCTATTTTCCTGTTGATTGGAATTTTTTCATTGAAAGAAAGTGACAAATTTGGATTCCTTGATCGATTTAGAATCGACCTACTATTTTTTTGAATTTTTTCGGAGACTGGAAGGTCCAGTTTTAAGGTCTTGGAGAACCCTTCCGCGGTTACTGTTCATGCCTTATTAGGCGGGGAAGATGACGGTCGGGACCCGATAATGGGATCCAAATGCCGGTCAACCACGTGCTTCGAACGCGGTTTGACCGTGGCCGTTGCCGCGCAAAGTTGGCAGGCCGCGCATAGCCCGCGTTTTCATTAAAAAAAAATTTGAATGTGCATGTGCAACGCACCCGCGGTGCACAAAAACATGCCATGCGCCGACACCCGCAGCGCATGAACGGCACACCAAAGGGCGCGGGTAGGGTGGCGCAATGCACCAACACCTATTTTATTTGATTTAAAATTATTTTAAATCAAAATAAAATCCATAAAATGCCAAAAAAATTCCATAAAATTTGTATAAAAAATTCTGGAATATCATATAATAGATTCTCAAAGTGTTTGATGATCTTTTATGTGGTTTTGAGTCCCATTGTCATAGATTCATTCATTGTTAAGTTTTTAAAATTGTTTTAATGACTTAACTTGAAAAATTAATGTCTAAATTAATTCTGTAAAATATGATTTTTCATAATGATGATTAGGATGGTGATTTGGCACTTTGTATAGTTTTAGGAATACATATATTATCCAAATTGTTTGGAGTTGCCTATTTATGTCATATAAATTGTTTATATGTTATTTCATGTTATTTACTTCATGAATAACTCGACAAGCATGAAATTGAGAATTTTAAAATATATGATGTATATTTTTATGATATAATAGTTATATCATATTGCTACCACATATTCACACTATGTTCATGTGATGGTATGTATGTGTGAATGCTTGGATGATCATAGACTAAGTGTGTGTCATGTGATGCTGTTTATTTAATGTTGGCATGTAATTAAGGGCCTGTGTGCCTAATCTTCTCTCTTATCAATTCTGATTGTATATTCTACCTCTCTCTAAAAATGTACTCCCCTTGATTGAGATCAAGGTTTCTTATTTTATTAATGTACATTTATGGGTTTGCATACTCTTAATGCTCTTGTAATGACAAGAAGACCGATCGAGGTGAAGAAGAGAGTGGAATGCAAGGAGAAGAGTTCTTCAAGGCATGATGATGTGTCAACACCAGCATAGGATGCTGAATCCTTTAATGCATACCGATCTGGCTCTGGTCATGCATTAATGGGATGAAAGTCCATGATCATCTATTTAAGTTTTGTGTATTTGATATGTATGTGTATGTGCTAGATACCTTAGATATATGGTATTCAAAGGTATACATATATATATGTAGCACATACTATGATGAGACTAAAATAAAAATATCTTCTCGTTTAAATTAGGTTGATAAGCGTGGGACATTAAGAATGGCCCACGTAACCTTCCGTTGTTATGGTCTCGGGGAGCCAATCTTAGATTGGGGGAGTTTGTTGTGTTTCCCACAAGGCTCACTCAGCAAGGGATTGATGATCGTGACCAAGGCTTAAAGCCAAACTTTAGGGTAGACCATTGGCATGACCTTGTTGTGTTTCCCACAAGGGCTGTGTTGAGAATCCATACCCATAACGTAACAAGTGGATTTGACCTAACTAGAGTATATGACTTGTGTTTTCTACAAGGTCATGACTCCAGAGGCTAAATGACTAAGAGTTGCAAGAGTTGCAACTGACAAAAATTGCCTACCTATTAAGTATGGGATGACTTGTTATGTTTTCCATAAGGTTGTCACCATAAGGTTAATAGGGTCTTAATCCCCACTAGGATATCAGTGTTATCCCGTCTTTGCATAATGAAGGTTATGCAAATTCGTCGAAATTAGTGGGAGCATAAATTAGGTAAAAGACCATATCTTAATTTACATTGAATGTCTGCAATATTTTCAAATAGAATCATATCTTTATTATATAATTAGATTATTAACCACCAGTTATCTTGGATACTTGAAGTCATTAGGCTCATTTATATTAACTTCCTTGACTGGTTTAGAATCATGAGAAGTGTTCTCATGGTTGACCATATAACTAACCTACTTGGAAAGTGGGTGCCTACTAATCACCTAATGTAGTAAGAGAAGATGAGATCTTCATCTTATTAGAAAGATGTATTGTTTACCTTACACTAAATGTTAGTCTCTATATGAAGTTTAGAGGTAACATGGGCAGATGGATATGAAATCTATCATGGCTCGTGATGATGAGTAAATTTAAGGCAAGATTAAAATAACAATACATCTTCAATACTTCTTGTTGGTAAGACCAATGAAAAGAAGTGAGATCATTAGATGAGAAAATGAAGGCATAGATAAAAGTTAAGAAGTTGGTCGAGAATATTAAGCCCAAATAAGACATAGGATTGCTCTTCTACTATCATGATGATGATTGGTGGAAAGTATATTGAATATATATATATATATATTGCAAAGGAGGAGCTTGAAAAGTTTTTGGCATCTCAGTCATTGACTTACTTGTCATACACATATACACATCAAGTATAAGATACTATTTGTGTATATTAATTATGATATAAGTACTAAACATATGTCTTATGGTATTAGATACCAGATGTGTGTATCTTGTATAAGATATTAGATATACATATCTTCTATAAGATGTTATATATGCATCTCTTGGTACGAGGTACCGGATATGCATCTTATATCTGCAAAGGTTGCATATAATGACAAGTGAATGAAGGCTTGATATATAAAGATTAACCTTCATATACAAATGGTGCAAGAGTTGTATCATTGATAGTGAGAGATACAAATCTTTAATTGCCTTTTGGGGGTGTCCTTATCTTGAAGATTGTTAGTTTTATCCTTCTATATGAATATTATTGATATTTCCTACTTGAATAAATATTGATTTATTTTGAGTTATGGAAATGATAATTGTTCAAAGATTATGAATGGCAAAATGTTTGCTAGTGAGAGCTTAGTAAATAATTTACTCATATGAGATATGGAAGCTCTCATGGTATGTGTGAATGTTCCTCTTAGGAGGAAATGGGTTGATATAGATCAATCTATTTCTTTAGCTTAATATAGACATGGTCATATCAATGAGAAAAGACTTAAGGAGTTCCATATAGATGGAAACATGAAGGCAAATGATTTTGAATCATTAACCAAATATGAGTCTTATCTCATTGAAAAATGACTAACTCTCCATTTACTAGAAATGGAGGGTGGACCAAGGATTAGAACTCGTACATTTGGATGCGTGTTGATATGTGTCTATTAAGGCTAAAGATGGACATTCTTACTTCATATTTAATAGATAATTTCTCTAGGCATAAATATGTGTTCTTGTGAAGTGCAAATATGAGGCTTTGAAAAATTGTTTAAAGTTATAAATGAAGTAAAAAATAAATAGAAAGAGTATTAGAGATTTTGGATTAGATCAAGGAGTGAAATACTCAAATACTGGATTCACACATCATTTGAAGGATATTTTAACTTTGTCTTATTGGACATCTCCTTATAACTCTTAGCTTACTTGAGTAGCAGGAACAAGGGTGATTGTGTTATGTGTGACATGACACAAGTAATGACAACCTTTGCAAAATCTTCATTGTCTATTTAGGGCTAAGCACTCAATATAACCACTTTATATTGGTATCTTCTAAATTTATTCTGATTATTTTGTATATGATATGGAAAAAGGGGTTAACTCTTGATCTTAAGCAAGTTAAGATTTTGGAATGTCCGACCATGATGAAGATGTATAACCCATAACAATTAGAATATAAGATAGGAAGTGTAGACTTGTGGGAGTCCTAAGGAAACTAAAGGATATTTAAATATATCACTTTATGAGATAAAGGGTATGTGTTGCTTAGCTTATTGTATTCTTAGAGAAAGAGTTCCTCCTTAAGAAAAATAGTGGGAGCAAGAAATTTATGGAAGGGGTTCCAGACCCACAACTCAAAGACATTTCTATTGAGGTACTAATTGATAATAGCACACATCATAGGACTTCAATTGTGCTAATTCAACCTTATAGATATGTGAGACATATATTTGATGGAAGAAGATAAGCACAATAAAGTAAGGATGTTGATTCAAAGATCTATGAAAGACAATATGAGATATTGATTCTAAAATATGAGGAGACAATAAAATCTATAATAATATCCATCTATTTCAACCAAGTTTGGAACATGGTGGATACACCTGAGGGTAAAGTACCCATTAGGTGTAAATGAAAAGAAAAGATGGATAGGAGTGAATTTGAAGGTGAGATATTCAAGGCATTAATGATTGAGAAGGCACCATCTAAGTTAATGAGTTGACTATGATGATATCTTTTAACCATTGCCATAATTCAATCCATTTAGATTTTATTGGTGTACGCTTTGACTATGAGATATGTCAATAAAGATGTTAAGGTAATATTTCTCCAATGGTGAAATTTAAAGGGAGGTGTATATGATACAACCTCTATTGTATATGATACAACTTGAGGGATGTGATTCCCAAAACATCTAAAGAAAGTGTACATGTTGTTACTATCTATTCATAGACTAAAACAACATTCTCAACATTAGAATATAAGATTTGATAAGATTGAATCTTATGACTTCATTTGGAATGAAGTAAAATCTTTTGTGCATAAAAATGCTAGTGGGAGTGCTATTATATTCTAAACATTTTATATTGATGGCATACTACTCATTATGAATGATGTAGGTATGTTATCATCAGTGAAGCCTAACTATAAAATGAATCCTCCATAATTATTATGAGAGAAGCTCCCTAAGGATTTAGGTCTATAGAGATAAATCTAAAAGGGATGCTTGGCTTGACCCATTTGTTGTACATAGACACCATTGTCAAAGGGTTTGACATGGAAACTCCTATATAGGTGTCTTGCCTATAAGATATGGAGTTTATCTCTTTTAAAGAGAGATATAATACATGAATATAGTCTCTTATGCTCTAGTCATAGGGTCTATTATGTATACTATGTACATAGCCTAATGTGATGAGTACTCTAAGTGTTATGAGTAATCATCAGGCAAATTCAAGTGAGAGTCACTGGATAGTTGAGAAGTATATCCTTAAGTACTTGAGAAGTACCAAGGATGCATTTCGAATATGGAGGATAGGACTGGAAGTTTGAGTTAGACTTAAACTTCTAATTATATATGACTAGTAGCTAGGGTACATATTTACCTAGATGGTGGTGCAATGAGCTAGAAAAGTTCCATGCTATATGTCGACTCTGAAAATTCGACGGGGTCCTCTCCTTTTCAGGGAAGTCCGTGAACCCAGATCGTCACCTCAAGAGGGGATGAGAAAAGAAAGGAATAAAGCTCGGAAAACAACTCTCACATCGGTCCCACACTCACATTGATCCCCGAACTTTCATCCCTTGGCGTCGCTCGATCACCAAAGAGACGGTTCGGGTCATGTGGGAGGAGGGTGAGAAGAAATAAACGTGGTCGCCAGGAACCATGGGTTCCGATTTATAGAATTAAAATGAAAGATGACCGTGTGTACCTTAGCGTGAAGAGTGTGAGTTAAAGCTTCTCCTTCTTCGGCCGGCCGATGAAGAAGAGTCCTCAACGTGTGGGTGCTTGATATTCTGTGCAACTAGACAAATAAACAAGTGAAATAGACAATTAGAACTAGACAAAGTGGAGTATATGTAAAGAGAATGACATAAAACACACAATTGACTAGAAACTGACCGGATTCGGGTTATCTCTAACCCCTTTTTTATTTTTTTCGGATTAAGAGAGTAAAAGTAATGAAAAAAATGTAAAAAAATAATAGGATGATGGAGAATCACTAAATAAAGAGATAGGAAACTGAAATAAAATATTCTGAGTTGAATAGAGGAAGATATAGCCAAATCTGTGTTGTCGAAAAAGCCGAGCAGCAGTCCAGGATCTGCCAGGCGCGACTTTTCTTCTGAGCTTGTCACGACCAGCCCCGACCTCTGAATCAAGTGCCGTCGATTGTAAACTGAATAAAAATTGGAGAGGAAGAACTTTGATGAAGAGAGCTCAGGCAGAAGACGTCCAAACACTGCTGTAGATGCCGAAGAAGAGAGACTTGGCAGATCACCTGCAGAACAGCCTTCCTTTCTCTTGAACCGACTTTTCTCTCTCTAAAAACTCGAAATTCTCTCTCTATAAATCATAAAATCGATGCAGGAGGGTTCTAGGACGTCTTGAGATGCCTGGGGTGTCATGCTCCTCTCTCTGGAACGACCAGAATCAGAGTCCATTTATAGGAGAACAAGCGGTCTTATCGGAGCTAAAAAATAGGGTCTATGCGCCCCACCCCTGGGCGCATGCGCCCTGGTGCAGGGCGCATGCGCCCCACTGAAGGGCGCATGTGCCCCCCAGGGGGGGCGCATGGCACTGTTCCCGAGGATAATGGTCTTATCCGGTCCGGCCGTTCAGTGGTGGAGTCCGGGTGAAAGACTGGGTCCCTCGTGCCTCAAAGGTGGGGCGCATGTGCCCTCAAGTGAGGGCACAAGGCCACGTGCCTCACTGGTAGGGCGCATGGCCACGTGCCCTGGGTCCCGGGCGCATGTGACCAGGAACCCGGGCGCATGGGACTGGTTTCGCGCGTCCTTTTTCCGGAAGCCATTGCGAACACTCCCGAACTCGGAATTGGACGCCGCTTGTTGCGTTAGAAAGATAACAGGCCGAAGAAGCTTTCTATAGCATCAGATCAACCATCACACCCTCCAAAACTTCAGAATTTTATCCGGAAGTTAGGGCAGTGAACAGAGGGTCCGATATAGGTCAAAATGACTTCGACGGCAAACCGGAAAGGCACGGAATGCAACAAAACTTGTCCGGAGTGTGAATATGACCGTAACCTTCAATGCATGATCATTAGGCATTGGTCATTCGGCCAATTTCTGTGTTCACACGATTTACGTGCAGCTTTCGCTCGGAAATTATGGCTTTTTGCGGAAAACATCAGAAAACATCCGATTTCATTCGGCGAAGCTCCAAATCAACTTAAAAGGACCCGGCATCATCATATGATCAATCATGCGTGTTACCCTATAAAACATGAGTTTTATGCTCTAAATTAGGCGAATTTGGCATGTCTACAGCTTGCCTCGCCTTGATGTCGGCTTTGTAAGGGAGTGGCATGTAATGAAGCAGAGTGATTCGTAGTGAACTGTAATGGAATGGAATGTAAGTGAGCGTAGATGAATGTAGTGAAATGGAATGGTGATGGACTGAAAAGGTGGCATCAAGGTGTAGATATACACACGCTTATCTACACGATCCAGCAAAATGAATCTCTCTGAGTATTCTAGATCGCTTTCATGTTCTATCAAAACCTCATATAATTGACTGGTAAAAGACATGCCCTTGGCACGAGAGATGAAAAAGTAAGTGATAAAGGATAAAAGGATGTATCCAACCCTCAGCGTGGTGAGGAGTCCTCGAATTCGTAGGTTCATCATCAGCCAGCAACCCGAACTTTGCGGTGTTCTTGTACTGTGATGGGCTAAAGTTTTGTAAAAGAGAAGTTGATCTTAAAATGAAAAGAATACCAATCCATCATATTTGGAATCTCAAGTTCATTCAAGTTTCACCAAAAATACTCAGTTTAATTTAGAGTGGAAGAACCTCAAGTTCTAAAAGGGTTCGTTTTAAGCATAACAAAATTGCTCGGGTATCGTGAAAACCATGAATCATGTTCTGGCAGAAAACCCGGTATTCGGAAAACGACAAAACAGACTTAAGCCATAGTGAGATTGAAAGATAATGGTGGGACTAACATAGGATGATGGGAAAGAAGAGACAATGGCATGACAATTGCCATGACACGGTGGGATAAAAGACACGGTGGGATAAAAGAAAGGAAAGAATAAAACATGGTGGAACAAAAAAGAAAGGAATATAACATAAAGGGATAAAAGAAATAATAAAACATGATGAAATGAAAGAAAGAGAAAACATAATGAAATAGAATTGGTAATGATGAAGAAAGAAAAGGAGATGGCTGTGAACACATAGAAAATCATGTAGAAAATAGTTGAAGATATAGATTGTCTATTGGAGGTCAAGACACCCGATTAGGAACCATCGTCCCTCCAATGTTCAATTTTGGCTTATCCGTGAGTGTGAAGAAATGACCAAGCCGTCGTAGATTTTGTTGAAGGGGATCTCGGGCCCAGTCATCTTCACTCTCAAGGTCTTCAACATTAATGCATATAATACGTATCAAATGGACCTAACATAACTAGGTGACAAATGGTAGGAGTGATGTGAAGTGCAAAAATGAAGTGATGGTGGTGATGTGATGTGAGATTGATGAGAGGCCGAGGATGAAATCTTCAGGTAAGCTGCATCGACCGCCTGGTTCATCAGCATCTCTGGTCCATCATTGTCTTGCCTTCTGACGGAATACAACACCACGATAGGTAGCGTTCCCTCTCTTTTCGCCACAAGGTTAGCATGACGTTCCTTGGGGAACACTGATCTTGCTAATTCACCTGTTAGGACTAAAAAAGGTTGCCTGCACATTTCTGGTTAGTACCCAACAGACAGAATTGTCATATGAAGCAAATTGTTCATGAAATGATCAATTGAAGATTTTACTATTTGAACCATCATTTGGATGTCAAAACAAAGTTTCTAATGATGGTTACTTTAGCAAAAATGTCATTTTTAACATTCTGAACAATTTCTGAATTTTTGAGATTTTTCTGAATTTTTTGAATTTTTTGTCCATGTGCCCCCGATCGGGGGCACCTGGCCATGCGCCCTGGGGTGGGGCACCTGGCCATGTGCCCCCAGATGAGGGCACATGCGCCCTATGGCCTTTTTTTTCAGAAAAAAATTGTACCTGATTGCCCTTCTCTTTTTGCTTCTTCAGCTCCTGCAAACACTTAATGAAAATGATTAAATTTTTAGCATTACTCATCCCTTTGCCTGTATGTCGTATGCCTTGATTTTGAGTCAAAGGGAGGAGCCTTCTTAACAAGGTGGAATAAAACAAATGACTTAAAATGAAATGGGGGGTTGAGAGAACTTACCTGTCATGGTGTGAATCCTCTCCTCTCCCGTATTGAAATGCCTGAAACACTTGATAAAAGGGGATTAGATCTTCACCATGACTCATCCCTTTGCCCATTACGGTCAACTTTGACTTAGGTCAAATGGAAGAGCCTTCTTAACAAGATAATTAAAGTAAAAAAATGGATATGCAATACAGAAATGGAAATATGCATGACAGTCAAATAAATATGGATGCAACTAAGGCAATGATCATGACTAAGCAAAATTTTTTTTTGGATTTTCTTGAAAACAATCATTTGGATTTTAAAAAGTATTCAATTTTGTTTTAGATTTTTGAAATATGTGTTTTTTTTTGAATTTTTGAAATATTCAAATTTTTTTGGGTTTTCGAAATATTCAGTTTTTTGGGTTTTTGAAATATGCATTTTTTTGTGGGTTTTGAAATAAGCATTTTTTTGGGGTTTTTGAAATATGCAACTTTTTTGGTTTTTGAAATATGCAATTTTTGTGGGTTTTGAAATATGTATTTTTTTTGGATTTTTGAAATATGTATTTTTTTGTGGATTTTGAAATATGCAATTTTTTGTGTGGAGAAAATCGGTCGTATTTGAGACAGTTCATCGGTCTTTGGAGTTCGTCAAGACTCAAGTGGTAGATGCCACGTGCAAGAATAAAGTTCCCTACCTAGAATCCTTCTAACCTTCTTCCTTTGATCGGTTCGGGTTCCACCTGGATTTGGTCGGTTTACCCTACCCAAGGGGTTTAAGAAGGAAGAGTATAGAGGAAGTCCTTGATAGAGTTTGAAGATGTTGAGAGGGATTTCTCTACTCTCACTCAAATTACCCATTGGGGTTCGGCCTCTTTGGGTTTTTCTTTCTCTCTTTTTTTTGCTCTTTTCTATGTGGCACATATTTGGACAGGTTTTTGACCCGTGGGGACATTGCCCATCTTTTACAGCCATTTGCCATGACTATCATTCTGGGTACTCATTCAGACAGGTTGATCATTTTTCTTTTCTAACCTGAGGGGTTCATTTCCCATCTTTTGGCATCATTTTGTACCCTCTGAGACGGCCTCCTACTAGGGTGGAGAGTGTTTTCGATACTACCCCTCTCTAATCTTCTCTCCCTATCTTGGACCGAGTAGAAGAGAATAGGGTAAGGGTACTCCTTCCATTTCTAGATTTCTGCCTTGCCTTTCGCAAGTGTCAGGTTATCTGGATTCTAGGATCGGGAAGTGTTGTGTGTGTAGGATGGAACCTACCCTTGACTTCTCACGAACAACCTAGGATCGATGACTTGAGATTATACCAGTGGTTTCTCCATTTTTATGGAAAGTACTTTTTGAGGTAAACTCCATTCCAAGGATGATTCAATTTTTCTCCATCTGCATTAGTCAATTCATATGCATTACCAGGATACTTTTCAGTGATTACAAAAGGCCCTTCCCAGTTAGGTTGCAACTTGGAGCGGGGACCCCCGGCTTAACGAATATGCGTTTGACTACCATCTCACCGATCTCGAATTTTCTCTCGACCACCCTCTTTTGATAAAACCTTTTGAGTCTATTCTGATAAGTCCGGGCATGCTCGGCGGCGGCTAGCCTTCTTTCATCCAAGAGTTCAAGCTGTGCAAGGAGAGATTCTCTTCTCTCATCAACAGGAATATCCCTGTCGAGCTGAACTCGGAGAGATGGAAGTAATACTTCGTAAGGGACCACTGCTTCCATCCCATATGCCAAAGCATACGGGGTTTGTCCAGTGGGAGTCTTTACAGAAGTACGATAAGCCCATAGAGCATCTACAAGCTTATCAGGCCAGTCGGCAAATTTGCTAGACTTACAAGATTTCTTAATGATTTTGATTAAGGTTTTGTTGGTGGCTTCTGCTTGACCATTGCCTTGAGGATAGTATGGTGATGAATGATGCAATGAAATGCAATACCTGTTGCAAAGATCACGCAGATCTTGAAAAAGAAATTGTGGCCCGTTGTCGGTGACAATGTCGCTGGGGATCCCGAACCTTGCCAGAATGTTGCGCTTGATGAAGGAGCAAACTGTTGACGCTTTAATCTCCACGAATGCTTCCGCTTCAGCCCACTTTGTGAAGTACTCCGTTGCCGTCAGAATGAATGATTTTGAGCGCATTTCGGAGTTGAGGTCACTCAATGGGCCAATGATATCAAAAGCCCACATGGCGAATGGCCATGGGGCATGAATTGGATGAAGGGAAGATGCGGGAGAGTGAATCTTGTCGGCATGGAGTTGACATGAATGACAATGCCGGACAAAGATGGAGCAGTCTTCTTCTAGAGTTGGCCAATAATACCCTTGCCGGATGATTTTCTTAGCAAGGGCTTGGGCATTCACATGACCACCACACACTCCAGAATGTGCTTCCTTCAGCACCAACTCGGCTTCTTCTTCATCAAGACATCTGAGTAAGATTCCACTTAGGCTTCTCTTATAGAGCACTCCTCCTAGGATTGTATACCTACGGGATACTCTTCTGAGTGCCTTCTTTTCCTTGGTGGTTGATCCAGGCGGATATGACTGATCTTGACAATACCTCGCAATCTCGTCATACCAAGGTCTCTCACCTTCTTCTAATTCTTCGAACTCAATCAAGGAGATTTCTTCCTTATGTTCCAAGTATTCTTTTCTGTTGAATCTCTCCTTAACCTTCAGAAAACGTCCATCCTCAATTGCTGGAATTGTCCTCTTACAAATGTGGATAGTCCGCACTTGCCTGCCTAGCGGTACAGATAGAGATGAAGCTAGTGAAGCTAAGGCATCGGCGAGGATATTCTGAGAGCGGGGGACATGAACAAAGGTGAGTTTGAAGAATAGCTTGATGTAGCAGGTGGTGAGCTCCTGGTAGGGTTTGAGGTTTGGATGGGAAGTTCGGTACTTGGATAGGACCTGGCGTACGATCAATTGACTATCACCTATCACCCTCAGTTTGGTGGCACCATGGAAATGAGCGGCCTCCGGCCCGGGCACCAAGGCCTCATACTCGGCTATGTTGTTGGTTGCTGGAAAGTTAAGCTGAAAAGCCTGTGGAATGGTGACACCTTCAGGTGACAGAAGGACAATACCTATCCCTCTACCATGAGAGTTCAGAGCCCCGTCAAAATATAATGTCCAAAGATTGGAAGAACGGACTGACATTAGTTCGTCATCCGGGAACTCCGACCGGACTGGGTCAAAGACGGGTATGGGATGATGGGCAAGGTGTTCAACAATAGCATAACCCTTGATTGCCTTCTGTGGGACATAAGTGATATCAAATTGGGATAAGAAACTCTGCCATTGACCTAACCGATCAGTCGAGACTGTACGCATTTCTGTGCCAACTGTTGCAGATATCTATTTGAAACTCCTTTACCTCTGACTTTCCTATTTCCTAACCTAACTTGACCTACTGAAGATAAAGATGGAAAGGTGGTATTTACAGTGGAGGGAGGATCGAGCAAATCGATCAATGATTCAGAAAAGGGGGAACCCTGATTGGGAGTACCCTCTGGGATGAGTAGAGATGTCTCCTCGATGGAAATGTGAGTTTCAGAGAAGACGTTTTGGAAATTTCAAGTAAAAAGATAGAATGAGCCTGAGTGACTCGAGGCTTGCTAGAAACTGACTGAATTACCAGAGAGACAAACTTAAGAATAAAAAGGAAAAAGGGGCTCGTGGGCCCGATGGTAATAGAAAATGGACACATGGGTCCAAAACTGATGAAAAAGGTAAACGGGTACGTGGACCCGATCTTAGAAATAAATGGGCATGTGGGCCCATGTTGGGAAAAACCCTCAGTTCTGAAGTTGATGAGGGAAGTAAATGGGCAAGCTGGCCCAGTAAGAGTAGAAGGTTGAAGAGGGCTCCTGCGCCCAAAGTGGGTAAGTGGGCCCTGAACCCCATCCAAAAGATCAAGAAACAAAGGTACGAGGTTCAACCATGGGATTGTTGTATTTGGGCCTCGTGGAATGGTTTTGACTTGGGTGGTATGCTCAACTAGATGATCCAAGATTGGTCTGCCCTTGAGTGGTTCCTGGTGCTCTTCCCCACTTGAGAACAGACGAGTCAAAGATAAGCATAAGTCTTCCAAGTCTTCTTTTTCTTCTTCTGGAGCTTTTCTTCTCTTGACAGCCATCACGGAACTCTTGTCGTCTTCAGCCATCATCATGGTCTCCCCTTTGATAAAGAAGGTGTGGAGTCCCACGGCATATCCTAGCTGGAAGATCCTCCTTGGGATGGAACCCTCTTCATATCCCAACCCCTGCCTGCGTGGCCTTTTCGCATTTTCAATTGGCTGAGTGATCCCTTGAAGATCCTTGCCTAAACCTCTTCCAGGCTGATAGCCCAATTTCATCATCATCCGCCATCCCAGTGTGTCTGGTAGAGAGGCAGTCATGCATCTGACTTCTGGCAATTCTCCCACTGAGATATGGGGTTGTATCGACAGACCTAGGGGTAAAGAAGCATCGTTTAGCTCGTCCCTTATAGGCATGCTAGTCACCTTGACCACCTGTCCTTTAAAGGGAAAATTTATGCACTGGTGGTTTGTTGAAGCCACAGCTCCTATTGCCTCCAAGTATGGCCTCCCAAGTATAGCCCGAAAGGTTGGATCCAATTCTAGAATATGAAAATCTGTTGTGACCGTACATGGTCCAAGTTTGACTTCTAGAGTGACCACCCCACGTGCAGACTTCTTGGAGTTGTCGTAGGTCGTAACCATGGCACAAGATGGCTTGATTTCTTGCTCGAAATACCGCACAACTGCAATGTTTCTGGCGGCATAACGTTGATGGAAGCTCCAGTGTCAACCAAACATGATTTCACTTCAATATTACAGATAACCATGGCCACATGCAAAGCATATCTCCTAAACTCTGGATCTGCTAATTCCTCCTTAGAGAAGGTGAGTGTTGGGTGCTCACTTCTAGGGGCTAACACTGTAGTGATCTTCTTAGGTGGGAGATCTTCATTCACCATGACCCTTTGCAAGTACTGCTGTAGAATCTCCTGGTGCACCTTTGATCTTTTGATCAACTCAAGTATGGAAATACGGGCCGATGTTTTATCTAAATGCTTTAACAGATCATAGGCTGTGCCTGGCAATGGTTCTTCTACTTGTTCCTCCTCCACTGGCTCTTGCGGTTGAGTTCCAGCTTGGGGAAAGAGCCGCTGGAACATCCTCCCACTCCGAAGCACCGGGGCTATTTGGCGGTCGGGTAGAGGTGACGGGTTAACTGGGGTGGGTACGGGTGGTGTAGGTGCAGGTATGGTAGGCAATGGGTTTGGTGTACCTAGGATGATGGGGTTAGTTGGTAGAGGGGTAGGATTTGGAGGTGGTAATGATGGTGATACCGGTGGCCTAATAAGAAGAGGCCGGGGTGCGAAGTGGTTGATGAATTTAATGAAGGTGTAGGTTGTGGGATTGGTTGTGGTGTTGGTGGTATGATAGGTTGGGGTTTTGGAGTGGTAGAGCTCGCAGGCTGAGGGTTCAGGTTTGGTCATGATTGTGGTGGTCGTATAAGCAAGGGCCGGTGTGTAGCAATGGTTGAAGGAGGCGTAGTTAGAGAGGGGGCTGGCGTAATGATGGGTCAGCGAGAAGAAGTGGCGGCCAGTGGTTGGGTTATTGAGCTTTGTGGTAGTTGTGGAGTAGCAGGTGCACGGATTATCTGTCTAGGAGGGTTCCTAGCAGGAGGCCAAGCTGGGTTGACAGGCATGGTTGTATTGTGGCTTTCTAGTTGCCAACCTTGAGCACGATCGGCATCTCCCTGAGCAATGGAGTGTACTAGACCAATTCCTGGGTTTGGATGTGCTGGAGCCGGTGTTGGAGCGGGAGCATGTAACGGGAGCGGATTTTGGACAATCCCCAAGCCAGGTTGTTGTTGAGGTTGAGCCGGTGGACGCTGCCGCTGCTGCTGCCTAGCCTTCATTACTGTATGCATTCCCCCATTTGGACCCAATCAATGCTTCCTTGGTCATTCAGATCGTGGATGTAATCCTTGAATTGAAAGCACACTTCTACAGTGTGACCAGGACACCGGTGGTAAGCACAGTATCGGGACATATCTACATTTGTTCGCCAAACCTCTCTTTCTTTGGGCAATTCCAACTGTTTTTCTGCCATGAGTACATTGAAGATGTCGGTCAAGGAGTAAGGGAGTTGCTGGTAGTTCTCTCGCCTAGGACCTCCCCTTCGTGGTACCTGATTGGGTGGTGGTGGTGCCCTATTGTAGGTAGGTTGACGAGGTTGCTGGGGTTGTGCTACCGGGCCGAGGTGGTTGTTGTGGTTGTCGTGGTTGTGGTGGCCTAACTCGTTGTTGAGGGGGTAATAGGAAGGGTTACGTGGTGGGTTTCTGTGCGATTTTGACGGTTCCCTCCCTGGTTCCCCACAATATTTACTGACTTCATTGTTGACCACTCCTTCGGTTGTAGGCCCAGCTGGTGCAGAGGGGTTTTTTCTAAAGTTTCTAGGTTTAGGATCAAAAGGGTTTATCATGGTGGCATCCTTGAAGTGGGCTTGTAAGTATCGGGCACTGTCATAGAGTTCATTCATTGTGGTAGGACGGTGCATGATCAATACATTTCTCAGAGCAGGTGTGGTGTTGCCAATAAGCATTTTTACTTGTTCCCCTTCAGAAATCACATCTGTTAGTTTTTCTGCCATTCCCCTCCAGCGATCAGCAAACTTTATGAAGTCCTCTTCGGGCTTCATCTTCTCAGCAATCAAGTCTGTAATGGAGCACGCTGGTGCCACCCGGTCTCTGTATCTCTGCAAGAATTTGGTCTTGACAATGTCGAAGTCTCCTGCCTCAAAGGAGTCGAGTGAGTAGAACCATTCCAATGCAGACCCTTCTAGTGATCGATGAAACAAGAAGGCAAGAACCCTACGATCATCTTTCCAGAATGAGGATTCGTAAAGAAAATCTTTAAGGTGGAGAAAAGGGTTGCCAGTACCATTGTAGCGGCGATAAACTGGTAGCTCAGAAGGTGGCAGGTGTAAGACTGGCAGAGAAGGGATGGAAATCTCGAGCACGCGACTTGGAGTCCATGCGACATCTCGGCTCTTCATAACGCTCATTCATCCGAGTGAGCTGATCCATGATTGCTGGGTGAGAGTAGGTTCTTGGTTTGCTTGGTTGGGGTATGTGGTTAGAGACGTGGTTCTGGAATTGAGGAACATGATTTGAAGATTGTCCCATGGCTTGGTGGATTGGGGGAACAACATGGTTAAAATAAGTTGGTTGAACAAATGAGGGTTGGACCACGGATGGTTGAGCTGCAGATGGTTGAATCATAGGTCGTTGAACAACGGGAGGTTGAATCATAGATTGTTGAACAACATATGATTGAACAAAGGGTGACCGCATGAGTGGTGGTTGAATTAGAGGACGAGGAGATAGGGCAACTTGATTGGTTTCGGCTGATACGAAGCAATTTTTCCCTTCACCATGGATTGTATACGGGCATAGGTTTCTGGGTCGGTATAGAGAGACAACTCCCTAAAGAGTTGTTCAACATCACATGGAGCAGATGGTTGAGGGACCTCTTGCGCTTCTGACTGAATCGGTTGGTGACCCATCTCGTGCTCTCGATGTTCAGCTTGTTCCGCCATTCCAACGTGCCTTCCAGACCTTAGTTGCATTGAACTTCAAGAATAAAGTAAAACAAACAAGTTGACAAAACAAACAAAGAATTTTTTTGGTTTTTTTAGTATTTTGCAAAAAGTTAAAGGTTTGAATTTTTGTTTGACAAGCAAGTTATGCAAAGACTTGAAAGCAAGATTACGCAATGATTTTGATTAAACCTTAGGTTTATGAATTTGTTAAGAATTGTTCTCTCAACAAATGGGTTAGGATCCTAACTCCAATCTCCAATGACCTAGGTTTCACACAATCTCACCACGTGTAGGTAACGTAGGATGCTTCGGGTTTTGGGGAGTGGTACAACCAACCCGATCGTGAAGAGGAATACTCCACATATGAGGAATTACGGAGGCCTTGATGAAAGCCAACCAAGTCAACTAGGAAGGAATATCCCAGAAGAGAGGTCAGAATCCACCAAGAGGGTGTTTTGGATGGGAGGGGTAAATGGGAGAGTGAGCTCCCGCCTCAAAAAAGTGTAAAAGAAGGAGGTAGAGAAGGAGCAGAGAATGCAATCAAGTAATAAAGCAAGTAATGAGCAAAACATGAACTTAAACAAGCAATCAACACCAGACAAGCAATTAGAAACTAGACAAGCAACTAGAAACTAGAATCTAGACTTGTTTCTTATGTGAGCCAAATGGAGATAGTGAAAAGGTGATGGAAAGAAGAGGGTTCAGATCTGATAGCCAAGCAAAAGGGTGGTCCACGTGGGGACCAATGTGGGAACTGGGGTAAAAGGTAAAGGTGGTTCACGTGGGAACCGGTTTTGGGTAAAAAGGGGTGGTTCACGTGGGAACCGGTTTGAATGATCAAAAGAGGGCCATGTGGGGCCAATTAAAAGTGAACAAAGATCTGATCCAAGTAGGGATAGATCTGAAGGAAAGTGGTTTGGTTCACGTGGGAACCGAAGTAAAGAAAGAGATTGGTTCACGTGGGAACCGGTTTAAAAGGAAAAGGGTGGTTCACGTGGGAACCGGTTTAAATAAAATGCAGAAATTAAATGGCATACTTGGTACTTCAGATCTGATGAAAGATGGGTGAAATTAGAAATTTTGAGATGGCATGAATTTTAGAAAGGTGGAAGGAAGGAAAGGCTCACGTGGGAACCGGTCTAGAACTAGAACTAGTTGCAAACAAAACACTTAGCACCCACGGTTGAAGACATTGCTTGTCCCACCGTGGTCGCCACAAAGCTGTCGACTCTGAAAATTCGACGGGGTCCTCTCCTTTTCAGGGAAGTCCGTGAATCCAAATCGTCACCTCAAGAGGGGATGAGAAAAGAAAGGAATAAAGCTCGGAAAGCAACTCTCACCTCGGTCCCACACTCACATTGATCCCCGAACTTTCATCCCTTGGCGTCGCTCGATCACCAAAAGACGGTTCGGGTCATGTGGGAGGAGGGTGAGAAGAAATAAACGTGGTCGCCAGGAACCATGGGTTCCGATTTATAGAATTAAAATGAAAGATGACCGTGTGTACCTTAGCGTGAAGAGTGTGAGTTAAAGCTTCTCCTTCTTCGGCCGGCCGATGAAGAAGAGTCCTCAACGTGTGGGTTCTTGATATTCTGTGCAACTAGACAAATAAACAAGTGAAATAGACAATTAGAACTAGACAAAGTGGAGTATATGTAAAGAGAATATCATAAAACACACAATTGACTAGAAACTGACCGGATTCGGGTTATCTCTAACCCCTTTTTTATTTTTTTCGGATTAACAAAGTAAAAGTAATGAAAAAAATGTAAAAAGATTATAGGATGATGGAGAATCACTAAATAAAGATATAGGAAAAAGAAATAAAATATTCTGAGTTGAATAGAGGAAGATATAGCCAAATCTGTGTTGTCGAAAAAGCCGAGCAGCAGTCCAGGATCTGCCAGGCGCGACTTTGCTTCTGCGCTTGTCAAGACCAGCCCATACCTCTGAATCAAGTTCCGTTGATTGTAAACTGAAGAAGACTTGGAGAGGAAGAACTTTGATGAAGAGAGCTCAGGCAGAAGACGTCCACACACTGCTGTAGATGCCGAAGAAGAGAGACTTGGCAGATCACCTGCAAAACAGCCTTCCTCTCTCTTGAACCGACTTTTATCTCTCTAAAAACTCGAAATTATCTCTCTAAAAATCATAAAATCGATGCAGGAGGGTGCTAGGACGTCTTGAGATGCCTGGGGAGTCATGCTCCTCTCTCTGGAACGACCAGAATCAGAGTCCATTTATAGGAGAACAGGCGGTCTTATCGGAGCTAAAAAATAGGGTCTATGCGCCCCACCCCTGGGCGCATGCGCCCTGGTGCAGGGCGCATGCGCCCCACTGAAGGGCGCATGTGCCCCCCAGGGGGGGCGCATGGCACTGTTCCCGAGGATAATGGTCTTATCCGGTCCGGCCGTTCAGTGGTGGAGTCCGGGTGAAAGACTGGGTCCCTCGTGCCTCAAAGGTGGGGCGCATGTGCCCTCAAGTGAGGGCACAAGGCCACGTGCCTCACTGGTAGGGCGCATGGCCACGTGCCCTGGGTCCCGGGCGCATGTGACCAGGAACCCGGGCGCATGGGACTGGTTTCGCGCGTCCTTCTTCCGGAAGCCATTGCGAACACTCCCGAACTCGGAATTCGACGCCGTTTATTGCGTTAGAAAGATAACAGGCTGAAGAAGCTTTATATAGCATCGGATCAACCATCACACCCTCCAAAACTTCAGAATTTTATCCGGAAGTTAGGGCAGTGAACAGAGGGTCCGATATAGGTCAAAATGACTTCGACGGCAAACCGGAAAGGCACGGAATGCAACAAAACTTGTCCAGAGTGTGAATATGACCATAACCTTCAATGCATGATCATTAGGCATTGGTCATTCAGCCAATTTCCATGTTCACACGATTTACGTGCAGCTTTCGCTCGGAAATTACGGCTTTTTGCGGAAAACATCGGAAAACATCCGATTTCATTCGGCGAAGCTCCAAATCAACTTAAAAGGACCCGGAATCATCATATGATCAATCATGCGTGTTACCCTATAAAACATGAGTTTTATGCTCTGAATTAGGCGAATTTGGCGTGTCTACACTATAGGCACTGTAGATTTTACAAATTATAATTGCTGTCGACTACTTATGAAGTAGTCTAGATGAAGGAGTTCATCTTATTTTAAGGAGTTGTCCCTAATATCTCTTATAATGTACCATTATTTTACGAATATGATGGATTATTACTTTTATAGTGGAGCCTTTGTCTCATTAGAAGTTTAAACACTTCTATGGCAATACTACTTGATCAGAGTGGTTGCAACTCAGGGAGATATGATTAAAGATAGAGTATCTTAAACTATAAACATTACAGATCCACTAACTAAGACCACGACTCAAAGTGTGTTTGAGGGTCACCTTGGGCTGATGGAGATTAGACATGTGGGCTATTGGCTTTAGTGAAAGTGGGAGATTGATAGAAATGTATGCCCTACAAGTCAATCATATGTGATATGATTTTATATTTCTTTTAATATCTTATTCAGTATAAATGACATAATCTTCATTACTTGCACTATCTAGATGCGTCTATCATAATGAAGTCCTAGGTTGCATGCAATGATGATTGAATCATGATGAGATCATGATAATGAGAGTAATCATCTAGAAGCATGTACTCTAAATGTTCCTAGTCGTAGGATCCTCGAGATGGGACATCAAGGATTCGGTAAGACTAGTGTATATAATACCTTTTCATATGATGAGAATGACCGATCCTATTGGTCATCAGTGTGGGGACATTGAGATACATGTACAGGTGCTCATTAGAGGAATGAGTTCGCTTAACTGATCAGTATAGAATCCCTGAATGGTATCTTACCGAACTGTCGATCAGGGTATTCTATCATCATGGTTGCACACTTGGATCTTTAACTTGAGTCGCCAAAGATGTCTTGTCGGGTGTACCATGTACTTTGACTATTGACTTATGGATCACTTTGTATTGTGATCCTATATAGTTAATGGATTGAGTATATGGGAAACCCGGTGGAGACAATTGAGCGGACAATAGGGAATCATCCACTCTCGGTAGGAGAGAGAGAATGTCCTATGGATAGTACTCTAAATCCTTGGCCAAGGTAGATAGGATAATTGGAAAAGAGTTTTCCAATTGATCCAATTACGAGTACAAGATTATGTAGTGTCGGTATATTTAGGAGTTGACAGTCAATGCCGTACTCCTATCCGATCGGGACATTGAATGAACGAAGATTTATATCTATACGGTAACCGATGATGGAAAGGCTCTTTGGAGAGGAGTTCATCCCCAAAGCCATTTGGGATCATAAGATGTGGCTTGTACCCTTTATGATCGGTAGGCAGTTAAATCTATTATGAGATAATAGATTTAATTAAAAATAAGTTGTTCTTTTAATTAGGCCTCAACCAAATGAGCTATTGGGCCTAGTAGGTCACACACATAAGGTCTAATCCATAAGTTTGGGGGGAGGGTTAAGGGAGTAAATATAGAGAAATGAGGGTTTTTTGTAAAAAAACTCTAATTTTTTATATAATAGCGAATTGAGCATGAGCCCCACAAGCCAAGGCTGTAAAATTCGTCCCTACCTCTCTTCTTCATGTTTTCCCATGCTGGAGGCCGTCGAGTGTCGATGAGACTTCATCTGGGGCAAGTCGGAAGGTCTGACGCGAAGGAGAACCCTACTATGGAGGTGGCTCGTGTGGATACGACTACGAAGTGCATGCTTGAGTGGCTTGGAGAACGTGAGAACGCTCGATTTTCTTCAATCTATAGGGATTGTTTGAATCCCACAAAGGTACGTGTTCGAAATCGTTTCGAATACCGATTTTGGCGACGTTCGATTTCGATTGAGATCAAGACTATTATATACGAGGAATCGAAATTTTTCTGCTGTGTCAATCTAATTAGACCGATTCCCAACACAAAGTAGTATACTCATTAGAATCAGAAGTTAGAGATTTGGTCACCTTGAGGACTATATAATATAGATAATATGAAGTACTTAGATTTTGAATCATATGATACAAATGTGAGAAAAGTTACATTGATTGAATAAGTGGACGACAGTTATTTTGAGATACACTACAAAGTATCATTTCTTTAAAAAAATTAGCTAAGGGATCAAATTGAATTAAGGCACTAATATTAGCCCATTTTTGAATTTGAAAAAGAGATTGAATGAAAGCTTGTTGTAACTTTATACGAAAGGATGAGAAGATATCATATTTAGAGAATGAATTATCAATATGAATTTCGGAAAAGATATATGAAAATATAGGAATGATCATAGGGTTGTTAACTTTTTGATATTGAGGATGATATTTATAGAAGGTTAGGTATAAACCTTAGCGGATAGATGATTATCAAGATCGGGGTATCAATAGTAATTTTAAGGCTCAAGCAAATCTAATTTAGACTATGATCATATCATCTAGATTATCATTTGTTATCTATCAATCTAGAACTCTAGAAATTATTCTATCTACCATGATTCGAGTTTAGCTTATCTGATCGAGAACCCATTATCTTTTCAAATCTTAAACTACATATTTAGCTAAAAGTAGATTTTGCATATTTAAATTTAAACTTGAGTAGATGATGATGGATTGATCATCGAATTGTAATTAGTAAGGAGAGAAGAATTAGTTAGACTATAATTTATTAAAAATGATTTTTAGTTAGAGAAATGTAAACAGAAATAGTTAAGAAAATTTTCTCTCTTTTTATTGTGGATTAGATGATCAATGCCTATAATTCTATGAAGATATATCTTTAGATCTCATGGATCAAATCATTTGGAGTGATGATGATAAGGTATAACAATTTTTAGATGAGATATTAACTACATCGATTACATTTGATATTAGACTATGATTATATTATCAATTAGATAATTTTATTAAGTCGTTGATGGCATTATGTATGTTATAATGTTAAATTTCAAATTTGGCATATTTGAGACCTTAGATTGATGGGATTGGGTTTATCAATTATAGGCAAGAATATTAGATTTGATATATTTTGATGATCAATAGATTATTAAAACTTTTGTAAAGATTGTTCGATCCATATTGTATTGATCTGCTTAAATTTGGATTAAATATGTTGACAATTTAGTTAATAATAATCAGAATTAAGATCATAATGTATGTAATTGGATTATATAGATGATATATAGATAAATTTAGTTTGCTAGATACGTAGGTAGAGAGATTGGTCAACAAATATCTAGATTTAATTGCAAGATCAAATTTTGGAAAGATTCTATTTAACAATATATATATGAGAATAACTAGAGTAATTCATCTTGTTCACTTAAGAATAATGAACATGGATGATATATATGATTTAGAAAATTATTTATATGATACGAGAGATTTTCTTAGATTTTGAATTTTGTGAATTTAGATTTTGTTGATACTTGATAATTAAGTTACGAATATAAAGAAGAGAAGAATCATAGAAAGATGATATTAACGTATAAAAAACCTCAATATTTTGAAAAAAATATTTTGAAATTTTGAGGATAAAATTTTTTCGAGAAAAAATATAATATCGACAAATAAAAAATTCTCTTTTAAACCTTCATCTCCCTTCCCCCATCTCCCTCGCTTACTGCCTAGCGACCACCTCCCACATCGCCTTTGCCACCGTCATCGTTCCCTTTATTTCCCCCTTCCTCCGATCTTCCCCACACCATCCACGCACATCTCCCTTGCTGCTTGCATGCCGCGCATTTCCACGCGTCATCCGTATCCCAGCTCTCTCTCGTGTCATCACCCCGCCACCTCCCATGCATCGCTATGCAAGCTGCTATGTCGCCCCCTATCTTTCTCTCTCTTTCACATCACCTGCTATCAGGCCCCCTCAGCCTCGCAAATGTGGAGTTCGGATCACCTCAATCCCCGAGTGGAGGGAGTTCCCGCAGTCCCCAACTGGAGCGCGCCACGTCGACGGCCGGCGTAATGTGCCCGAACCGGCCGACGGAGCGACTGCCGGATAACGGAAGTGCGGTGATGGAGAACAGTGTCGAACGGCCGTCGATGGTGGGGAAGCGGCGTTAAGCCGTATTTTCGGTCCCGTAACGTCGTCATTAATGCCTGCTCGCTGGCGAACATACGAATGACACCTCGAAAGAATAATATTTTTGTTTGGGAACTCGGTGACGGTTGACGAGCACACGGTAGGGTCTCCCACGACGCTCAGAACAGACCCGTCGGTAGTGGGTCTTCGAATGCTCGATAGCGAGGGTTCTTGAGAGCGAGGGAGATGGTCAAGGAGGCTCGATGGCGGGTCAGTGGAACATTGGTAGCCACTATTTCAACGCTCGGTAGTGGGATAACGACGCCTCGCTACCGCGACTTGAGACAACCGCTCGGTAGCGATTCAACAAGACATTCGGTAGTGACTACTTCGAGCCTCGGTAGTGTGCCACATGAGGTCGATAGCGATATTTTAAATGCTCGGTAGTGAGAAAACGAGGACTCGATAGCGGGATAAATCACCCAACTCTCAGTAGCGATTAATTTTAAAATTTTGACAAATGGTAATGGCGGGAAAGGAAATGATTCGAGGCCTCCGTAGCGGGAGGTCGCAGGGCTTAGTAGTGAGCTACTCATGCGATTTCACCGATGGGTCGGTAAAAAAAATTTAAAACTTTGAAAAATGGACAAGTGAGAAAGGAAATGATTGAGAAATCAGTAGCGGGTTGTCGGAGGCTCGGTAGTGTGTCAAGAAGGGTTCGGTAACGGGTTCGAGGGCTCGGTAGGGATTCTACCATCTTCGGTAATGGTTCATCGATGGCTCAGTAGTGGCTACTCAGGCCATAGCGGCTCGTGAACGAGTCGATAGCGAGTAATGCATGCCTCGGTAGCTTTGTAAGTGGTCTCGGCAGTGGTTCGTCAAGGGCTCGGCAGCTGTTTCGAGTGCCATCAACGGCTTGTCGGCCGAGGTTCCCTATACGGGAGACGAGCGATGCCGAATCGGCGTCAGGCAATTTTGTTAGACATTTTACATCGTCATTAAACCACGTAATGATGCATCTCCCTTCCTCCTCCTCCGTGACAAGAATAAAAAGGAGTTGAAACTCCCCATTCAAACACACACAAGAATAGGCTCTTCGCTCTGTGACGAGTGACATCTCCAGCGAGTTCCAGGCGAAGGTGACGAACAGCATAGCCGGCGAGGTGAGAAGCAGACGCACTGCATCCCCCACTTTCCACCTTAGGTATCTTATTTTTCCTATTCAGTATGTGTTCTTAACTTGTTTTGGCGCACATCTTGAATGTTTCTTATCCGCTTGTTGTTCTTCTTTGTGGCGAACAACACGTTTAACATTTGCTAGTATCTTCGCATGTTTAACATTTGCTAGTATCTTTGCATGTTTGCTAGTATCTTTGAAGTTAGTAAGACGACCTTATAGTGCATCTTATCGCCTCTTACCGTTCAACTTGCAGTCCCAATTTGTGTATGCTTTGTAATGTAATCCATTTCATTGTTTGTTAACCGTTGTTAAGTGCAATCTACTTTGTTCGTGCTCCATGCCATTGTTTATCTAGGAAGGGGCATTTTTTGCTTTGTACGTATTCGGTGGTCATGCGTGAAAACATTATGACACCAGTTGATATGTATAGGGAACAAACTGAAAGGGACCTTGTCATCATGTCTAGCGAAAGTCACCTGGTTAATGATCCAATCCACATTCTGTCACTGGCAGTAGCTGCATTAAGGGAACCTGTGGCAAGTCCCGAAGGGCATGATGTTACAGGAACAATTACGCCAGGACTTACTCATGAGTCAATGTTTAGGACCATTGAAGATGCTTAGCTTTCATTTGTTGAATATGCAAAGATGTTGGTTTTAGTGTTATACAAGAAGTTTTAAAGAAGGACAAGCAAGGCATTGTAAGGAGAGCACGGTTTGTATGTTCTAAAGAAGGTTGGAGGAAGAAAGACCCATAATATGATACAATTGTAGTTCACCGCCCGGAGACCCGAACGGGTTGTTTGGCTGGGATTACTTTTGTCCTCCACGTTAATAAATTGTATAAAATTACACGATGGGAGACTGAACATAATCATGAGGTGGAAAGTCCTTCGAAGGCACACATGCTTCGGTCCCATAGAATATTTCCAGAAATTGAAGCTTCCATTGTGGACATTGGTGAGAGTAGTGGTATACGACCTAGGCAGGTTTTCCATCTGATGTCTAACCAAGTGGGTGGTAGAAGAAACCTAGGATTTGTGCACAACAATATGAAGAATTATCTACGAACCAAGAGACTAAAGTAGATGTTAGAATTTGACATCGGAGGATTGCTTCATTATTTCCATCGTAGGCAAGCCGAAGATCCTACCTTCACCTATTCCTTACAAGTTGATGAGGATGACCTCATCACCAATGTTTTTTGGGCATATTCTAGAATGCGCTCGGACTATGAAAGGTTTGGGGATGTACTATATTTTGACACAACATATAAGACCAACAAGTATGGCCAACCTTTTGCTCCTTTTGTAAGAGTAAACCATCACAGACAATCTGTGATATTTGGTGCGGCTTTACCGTGATCTTAATCGACGAGGACAAGGCCATGAGCAATGCCATAGTGCAAGAGTTACCAAGAACTAGTCACAGGATATGTGTGTGGCACATGTACCAAAATGCATGCAAACATTTGAGCCATGTATTTAATGCCACAAGCACGTTTAAGAAACATTTTCGAGAGGTGTATTTATGACTATGAAGAAGAGAAGTCATTTTTGTAGGCATGGAAGGATATGTTGTCAACGTATCAATTGAATGACAACGTGTTGCTTAAAGCTTTGTTTGAGGATAGAAAAAAAGAGCACTTGTGTATGAGAGGAATACCTTTAACTGTGATATGGTTAGTACACAAAGATGTGAATGCATTAACAAGCTTCTTAAAGATTATTTGGATATTAGACAAATAATGCATTTGTTCTTTGAGAACTTTGAAAAACTTATTGTTGACAAGAGGTATAACCAAGACGTTGCTGATCATAAGATGAGACATACATTCAGGTGACCTGTGGTACAGTCAAGGATACTAGAGCAAGCAATTGGGATATACACACCGAGGTGTACAAAATCTTTCAAGACTAGTATTTGAAGGCCATTGAGCTCATCATTGCAGACCTCTGATGCAAACACTTTTGTGGTATTTGACGACGACAAGCATTGGCATCGTGCGCAGTTATTTACAGGTGTAGATGACAAAGTTGAATGTTCTTGTAAGAAGTTTGAATTTACTGGTATACTCTGTAGACATGTCTTACGTGTGTTCTTACATGTCCAAATTAGGACTATTCTAACAAATTATATCTTGACAAGATGGACGAGGAGGGCTTGTAACATTAACATTGGGATTGCCATTGTAAAAGACAATAACATCACCGATGAGAAGACATTATGTCAAATGAGGTACATGCATTTGTTGAGAAGTGTAGTGGAGTTATGTGAACAGCAGTAAAGGGAGAAGACAACTACGAACACTTCCTAACAACTTTAAAAAATGCACAAGAAAAGCTGTTTGAATCCCTTCTACAAGTGAATGTGGAGACTCGTGTAACCTCAGCTCGTCAATCCGATTACCCTACTATAGAAGCAGTACAGGAAGGTCAAATTCAATCCGCTCTTCAGTTAAAAGGCAGACCTGAGAAAGGTCAGAGGCGTAGGATGAAATCATGCCTGGAAAAGAGGACAAATATAAAGCACAAAGATAGGTCCAATTCACTGCTTCATGTTGAACCACCTAGGGATGAACAGGATGAATTAACTGACCGTTATGTTATCAGTAGTCAATTTCAACATCAGTCCTCACAGGAACCTCCTTTACCAACTCAGGAGTCATTCAACATGATGTCTAATGTAACCCATATGGACATTCTTCGGCTTGTGAGCAGGCAGTAACTGGTGCATTCCCGTCGGTCTGTCAGCCATGTATGTAGTGTACGTTTGATATGGTCACATAACTTGAATTTCCACCTGCTATCAGAGCAAGTAGTAGGAAGTACTTGAGGACTTGTTAGGTCATATTATATCTCATATTTGAAAGGGTTGAAATGGGGCAAGAGTTTCATTCCTAGACATGCTACGACTTTTTTTTATTCTAGGAAACCTGCGGAGTTTGTTAGTATAAGTTGATTACTTAAAAGTCACTAATACTAAACTTTGTTCACACTTTTATTGCACGGTTATTAAACGTACTCAGAGAACATCGGACAATGGCTGACGCTCAACCCATCCAATGCTTTTTACAACCATAGCATTTGCAAGGTGGGCCTTTGCGATTGAAGGCCACGACAATGGGTAGAATGTACTACTTTTGCAATGTGAGTATATATCATTACTTTTTAGAATATCACATATATACCTTTGTTCTACTAACCATACTCACGTTCCAATTTATCTTGTACAACATGTACTACTGTGTTTTTTTGTCACAGGATTTGACGACCTCCTCATACGGAGGGTGGCCCAACTCCATGCAAAAACCGCGACAATGCCTTGCTTCGTGGAACACTTCCGGGGAGCATGTCGCCATTTTGGAGATCGAGAGGTGGTAGAGCTAGAAATGTCGAGGCAAAGGCGGCTAAGAGGAAACTTGCAGAGAATGCACAAAAATGTTTGGAGACATGATGGACTCTAAGAGCGACATGGAGACAACTTCTCCAACTATAGACACGCCAAATTTGCCTAATTCAGAGCTTAAAACTCATGTTTTATAGGGTAACATGTGTGATTGACCTTATAATGATGTCGGGTCTTTTAAAGTTGATTTGAAGCTTCACCGAACGAAATCGAATGTTTTCCGAAGTTTTCCTACAAAAAACCGTAATTTTTTGGAAAGTGAAAAAGCCACACGTAAATACGTGTAAACACGGAAATTGGCTGAATGACCAATGCCTAATGATCATGAATTGAAGTTTACGGTCAAATTCACACTCCGGACAAGTTTTGTTTCATGCCGTGTCTTTCCGGTTGGCCGCTTCTGGGAGTCATTCCAACCGCTTGATGTCGTGATCTTCTCCGTTCAATCGTCCTAACTTCCGGACAAAACTCTGAATTTTTTTTAGGGTGTGATAGCTGATCCAATGATATAGAGATCTTTCTTCGCCTTGTTAGCTTTCCAACGCAACAAACGGCATCGAATTCCGGGTTCGGGAGTGTTCGCAATGGCTTACGGAAGTAGGGACGCGCAAAAATAGTCCCATGCGCCCGGGTCCCCGGTCACATGCGCCCGTGAACACGGGGCATGTGCCCATGCGCGCCCTACCAAAGGATGGGCACATGACCTTGTGCTCCCCGACTTCGAGGGCACATGCGCCCCTGGGGCTCCTTGGAGGCACGAGGGAACCAAGTCTTTTTCAACGGGACTCTACCGCCGGAAACGGGATCGGTTGGATAAGACCCAGAAAATTTTCAAATGGATAGCATGCGCCCCCACTTGGAGGCACATGCACCCTTGGGAGAGTAGGGCACATGCGCCCTGGGGTAGGGCACATGTCACCCCTAGGGTAGGTGCACAAGGTCTCCTATTTTGTAGTGTTGGATCGCGACGAGTTTTTCTCTAATAAATAAACTACGATTACGAGTGGGTTCCAAAGGCATGTGCATGACCCCCCGAGGCATCTCAAGACATCCAAGCTCCCTCCTGCATAAATTTTGTGATTTTTAGAGAGAGATAATTTCCTGAGTTTTTTTTTAGAGAGATAAAAGTCGGGTTCAAGAGAGAGGAAGGTTGGTCTACTGGTGTGATCTGCACAGCTCTTTGGTCTGTCTTCTCTTCCTCGCTTCTACGGCAGCGTGTTGATGTATTACGCCCGAGCTCTCTTCATCAAAGTTCTTCCTCTCCAAGTCTTATAAATTTTGAAATCAACGACACTTGATTCCAAGTTCGGGGCTGGTCATGGCGAGCGTAGAAGCAAAAGTCACACCTGGCAGATCCTCGGACTACAGCTGCTCGGCTTTTTCGACAACCCGGATTTGGCCATATCTCTCTCTCTATTCTTATCGAGAATATTTGTTTCTTTTTCCTATCTCTTTGTTCTCTGTGACTTCTCCATATTTCTATCATTGCCTTTTTTTACATTTTTTTGCATTATTTTTAGTCTTTTAATACGAAAATAAAAAAAGAGGGGTCTCGAGATAACCCGAATCCGGTTAGTTTCTTTTTCGAGTTGTGTGTTTCATGTCATTTTATTTACATATACTCCACTTTGTTTAGTTCCAATTATATTTTCACTTGTTTGTTTGTCTAATTGCATAGAAAATCAAGCACCCACGTGTCAGGGACTCTTTCTTCTTCATCGGCCGGCCGAAGAAGGAGAAGCTTTCGATCCACATTCTTCACGCTAAGGTACACACCTGGCCAATCTTTAATTTCATAAATCTAACCCGTTGTTCTTTTGGAGACCACATGTCTTAATTTTCTACTTCTCATCCTCCCCCTCCCACGTGACCCAAACCGTCTTCTTTGGTGATCGAGCGACGCCAAGGGATGAAAGTTCGGGGATCGAAATGGCCGGGGAGTGCGGGACCGAGAATTGAGAGTTGCTTTCTATGTTTTCTTCTTTCTTCATCATCCCCCTCTCGAGGTGACGATCCGGGTTCACGGACTTCCACCGAAAAGGGAGAAGGCCCCATCAAATTTTTAGAGTCGACGGCTTTGTGGCGACTACGGTGGGACAAGCAATATCTTCAATCGTTGGTGCTTAGTGTTTTGTTTGCAACTAGTTCTAATTCTATACCGGTTCCCGCGTGAGCCTTTCCCTTCTTTCCACGCCTCTTAAATTTCATGCCATCTCAAAATTTTTAATTTCACCCATCTATCATCAGATCTGTAGTGCCAAGTACCTCCTTTAATTTCTACGTCATTTTATTTCAATTGGTTCCCACGTGAACCCACCTTTGCTTTAAAAAAAAGGGTCCCGCGTGAACCAATCTCTTTCTTTACTTCGGTTCCCTACGTGAACCAAACCACTTTCCTTCAGATATATCCCAACTTGGATCAGATCTTTATTCACCTTTAATTGGCCCCATGTGGCCCTCTTTTGACCATTCCGAAACCGGTTCCCATGTGAACCACCCCTTCTTCTGCCCACAAACCGGTTCCCCGCGTGAACCACCTTTACTTTTTACCCCGGCTTCCCACGTGAACTAGCTTATTCTCACATCGGTCCCCACGTGGACCACCCTCTTTGCTTGGCTATCGAGATCTGAATCCTCTTCTTTCCATCACTTTTCACTATCTCCATTTGGCTCACATAAGAAACACTTCAAGGTCTAGATTCTAGTTTTCTGTAGTTGCTTGTCTAGTTTCTAATTGCTTATCTTGTGTGATTGCTTGTTTATTTAAGTTTATGTTTTGGTTATTACTTGTTTTATTACTTTGATTTCATTCTCTCGCTTCCTTCTCTCTACCTCTCTTTCTTTTTACACTTTTTTTTAGTATGGAGCTCACTCTCCCATTTACCCCTCCCATCCAAAACACCTCCTCTTGGTGAATTACCGACCTCTATTCTCCGGGGATATTCCTTCCTAGTTGACTTGGTTGGCTTTCATCGAAGGCCTCCATAATTCCTCATACGTGGAGTATTCCTCTTCACGCATCGGGTTGGTTGTACTCACTCCCCAAAACCCGAAGCTTCCTATGTTACCTACACGTGGTGAGATTGTATTGTGAAACCTAGGTCATTGGAGATTGGAGTTAGGATCCTAACCCATTTGTTGGAGAGAACAATTCTTTAAAAAATCCATAAGTGTACCCAAGGTTTTAATCTAAATTATTGCGTAATCTTGTTTTCAAAAGTCTTTGCATCACTTGTTTGTCAGCAAAAATTCAAACCTCTAATATTTTTGCAAGATACTAAAAACCATAGAAAAAGTTCTTTGTTTGCTTTGCCAAACTTGTTTGTTTTACCTTCTCCTTGAAGTTGAATGCAACTAAGGTCTCCGGAAGGCATGTTGGAATGCAGTGGAACAAGCTCGAACATCGAGAGCACGAGATGGGTCACCAACCAATTCCATCGCATGGTCATGTTAATCCATTGTTTGAGTCGGAAGCACAAGTAGGTTTCCTCAAACCATCTGCTCCTCGTGATGTTGAACAACTCCTTTAGGGAATTGTCTCTCTATGCGAGCCCGACCCACAAACCTACACCCGCATACAATCCATGGTGAAGGGGCAAAATTGCCTTAGATCGGAGTTGAAACCAACCAAGTTGCTTCATCTCCTTGCCCTCTAGTTCGGCCACCACTCATTCAATCACCCTTTGTCCAACCACCTACAATGTTCAACAATACGTGATTCAACCACCATTAGCACAACCATCCGTAGTTCAACCATCTATAGCTCAACCTTCTATAGTTCAACCATCTTTTTTGGTTCAACCATCATTTGTTCAACCATCTTATTTTAACCATGTTGTCTCCTCCGACTCCACCAAGTCATAGGACAATCTTCAAGTCATGCTCCTCAATTCCCGTAGATCATGTCTCTAACCACATACCGCCACCCGAAGCAAAACCAAGAACCTACTATCACCTGAGGCAATCATGGATCAACTCACCCGCAGATGAATGAACATTATGAAGAAGTTGAGATGTCGCTTCCGGACTCGAAGTCGGGCCTCGAAATCTCTATTCCTTCTTTGCCAGCTCCTCCACCCGCATACACCTTCTAAACTACCGAGCTTTATTGTCAGCTACATTATAATGCGGCAATCATTTTATTCACCTTAAAGATTTTTTCTATGAATCCTCATTCGGGAAAAATGATCGTAGTGGTTCTTGCCTTCTTGTTTCACCGATCACTAGAAGGAGTGCTGTAACTTTGGAATGGTTCTACTCGCTCGACTCCTTTGAGCGAGGCAGAGACTTCGATATTGTCAAGACTAAATTTTTGCAAAGATACGAGAGATCGGGTGGCACCATCATGCTCCATCACGGATTTAATTTGCTGAGAAAGATGAAGCCCGAAGAGGACTTCATAAAGTTTGCTTGATCGTTGAGGGGAATGGTAGAGAAATTGACGGATGAGCGTTATTTACGAAGGGGAACAAGTGAAAATGCTTATTGGAAACACTGCACCTGCCTGGTTGAGGAATGTTCTTGATCATGCATCGTCCCTACCACCATGAATGAACTCTCTATGATGTTGCCCGATACTTGCAAGCCCACTTCAAAGAGGGCCTGCCACCATGATAAACCCTTTTGCATCCCAAACCTAGAAACTTCGTGAAAACCACCTGACGTGACCCGCTGGAGCACTACAATCGAAGGAGTGATCAACAACGAAGCGATAAACAATGTGGGAAATCAGGGAGGGGAACCGTCAAAACCAGCTTCTCATGAACCCCACCCTGCTGCAACCTTTCCTATTACCCCCCTCAACAACAAAAGTTAGGCCACCACAACCACGACAACCTCAAAACAACCACCTCACTTAGTAAAGCATAACCCAAAGAACCTCGTCAACCTACTCTACCATAGTAAGCACCGCCACCACCCAATCGGGCACAAATGAGGGAGGTCCTAGGAGAGAGAAATTACCAACACCTCCTTACTCCTTGACCGACATCTTCAACAAAATTTCCATGGCAAGCAGAAACAATTGGAATTGCCCAAGGAAAGAGAGGTTTGGCTCAAACAAATGCAAGTATATGTCCCGATATCGTGCTTACCACCCAGTGTCTCTGGTCACACCGTAGAAGTGGGGTGTTTTCGAATTCAAGGATTACATCCAATGATCCGAATGACCAAGGCAGCATCGATTGGGCTCAAATGGGGAATGCATACAATGCTATGAAGGCTAGGCGTGCAGCAGCAGAAGACAACACCCACCAAATCAACCTCAACAACCAAAGCCAGGCTTCGGGGATTGTTCAAAATCCGCTCCCATTACATGCTCCCCGCTCCGGAAGACTTGCAGACCAAGACATCCAAACTCGTAAAATTGGTCTAGTACACTCCATTGTCCAGGGAGATATACCACCATGCTCAAGGTTGGCAAACTAGAAAACTAAAATCCTAACCATGCCGGTCAACCTGGGGCCTAGGCCTGCCTCCTGCCAGGAACCCTCCTAGACAAGATAATCCGTGCACTTGCTACTTCCACAACCACCACCAAGTCTAATAACTGCAACCACTCCAAGCCACCACTTCTTCTCGCCGGACCCATCATTAGGCCAGCCCTCTCTTTTTAAACTACACCTCCTTCAACCATTAAGCCACACACCGACCCTTGCTCATCCGACCACCACAATCACCACCAAACTTCGAACTCCCCACTTATGAGCTCAGCCACGCCAAAAGCTCAACCTATCATACAACCAACCCCACAACCTACACCCTCATTAAACCCATCAACCACTCCCGCACCCCTGGCCACTTCTTATTAGGC